>OX411744.1:20345732-21665400 GCA_948252205.1 Orthosia incerta
CCAAACGCGGTAAAAACAGGCTGCTGATACAATTTCTTGCTACAGTGATGGTTTTTGTTTTGTTCTATGTTTTGTAATTGCGCCTCAGTGGAGGGCTCGTTAGCAATATAATTTCAGAGGAATCACTGTGTTCGCGGACATTTGTTTGTCTCGTTGGCCGGCCGCCGGGACCAGGACCGGGTCGGCATCGGGTTTGATTACTAAAAATAGTCCGGTAGGTGCATTCCGTAGCGGGCGCGGGAGAGGAGTCGCGCGCGCCGTCCTTGGGCTCGTCTCTTGCGCATCGTTCGTTCGCCATTATCTCGGTCCCTTTTTTGCCTTCCGATCGTTATCCGACCATGAACAACCCGATCGATGTTCCCACGCACAAGACCAATCAAAAAATTTTGATAGACGCCAAAATTGGACTTTTTACTAAACATTAATTTGGAATCGGTAATTTGATAACTACTTTGTGGCTTCAGGTGTTCGGATCATCAATCATTAGTCATGAAATCATAATGAGGATTGACGTTAACCAATTTTCCGCCTAGAGTTCAACGACACGCAAAGCGTTGGCTGATCTATGCGGAGATGTATTTTATCACGATGTAAATGTTCTCACAGAATTTATCTAATCGAGGACGGGGACTTTACAATATCCGATAAAGGTATAATATTTAACATTGAACTTGGCACGGCCGTGAAATACACGTCGTGTTATGCATGGAGTGGATGGAGCGTGCGCCGCGAGCGCCGGGTGGATGCGCTCGCTGCGCCAACTGGTTCGCGTTATGTAATGCATTGCATTGCGCACACGCACACTGCTCGCGCGCCGCCGCCGCCGTCGCTGCCGCCGGCGCCAACGGTTTGCGGTTACTCGATTACACAGCTTTTAATCAACGTTTAAGTGATAGAAGATCTGGCTTAAACCTTGAAGATTGTTAGTGGTACATATCTGCTACTTTTGGAGAAAACTCGTAAACGAGTATTATAATCATATTGCGTGTTTCGTTTAATACAAAACTTTACGATGTCGTAAAAAGCAGTAACATGATATTTTACGTTACTTGGAATGTGGAGTCGCGTACCTGTTTCGTTTGGGGGATGATGAGAGCTATTAAACTATTCAAATGTCTTTATAATTCACCCCAAATTCACGTTTATTCCAAATGTGATATTTTATGATCGTACGGTTGTACCTATTTCGAAAAAAAAACCTGGTGTCACGTAATTTTAGTTTAGTTTTCAGAAATGATATTGAACGTAAGCAAGGTGTAACTAGCCAGTTTTAACAATAAATATTTATTTTGATCTTATTTGATGCCAATCGTTACAGTTATCTTTTAGTCTTCATCAAATTCAAAAAAATCAAAATTGCGATAGTATAATTTTCATAGTTAATTGAATGTTTACATTGTTGTCTGTAAAGGAATACAGATTTTTCCATTAGGCATCTAACGCGAAAATACTTAGATACCATAAGTTTATTGTCTAACTGTTAGGTTTTATTCAATATAATTGGTAAAATTAGATAAAATATAAAATATACTAGGCTCAAATTTAAGCAGGGCCCTACTTACAAGCTGTACTTACAACATCTATCCTTTCATATACCTAACGTGTTTTATACAATTAATTCATTAAGTCAATAAATAATGTTGCCATAAGAACTAAGAGGTGCTCATATCCCGTGGGGATGTGTCCGTTAGAATAATGATGAACTTTTCAAACGTCTTACGCGTAAGGGAATTGGCGTTATTTTTAGAAGCTGATAATGCATAATTTGCAGCGTCTTACAACCGGTTAAAACTAGTTTAAGTGGCTGGCTGTCTCAGGTGATATTAGATATGGCATGAAAACTGCGCTTTAAAATGAAAATTCTGTAATTTTCTGCGAAACTACATTCCATGGCTTTGCTGTCCGAGTAATTGTTTATTATTGACTTCCAAGAGCAATGTTATTGACGATTACAATCGGTTTTGTTGAAGTACCTAACTATAATTTACATTTAACTCTTACGATATACATTTATACAAATTAGTCTTCCGGCAGTTGGACGGACACTGTTCTTTAGATGTAATAAGCAGTAATAGTATTCTCATGTTAATTACACGACCTTTTGCAGAATTCCTTGAATGCATAAGTAATATTAATTACAGTGTCAGGAAAGGGCGCAAAAATGATCAATTTCTCCATAAAGAACATTCCCCCGCTGAGAGTTGTTCAGGCGTATAAAGCTTTTTATTAATGAATTGCAAATAAATTCATATTTGTTAGAAGGGCTATTAATTATCTCTGTAAAGGATTGTTCTCTTGTATTGTATTCTGCCTTTTGTACTTGTATTGTGAATCAAGCGCGTATTTTGCGTAGGAGGCTGGTCTATTTTTTGTATGAGTTGGTTATTACTGAAAAGCATTTCATCATACTTAATTATTTTTATTATATCTTTAAGAAATTAAATTTTCTTCTCCATATTTGCATCTTAAAATCGATAGCTTCAATTATCTTTACAACTTATTTGATTGTCGTATAAAATTACAGACTCTTCAAAGTCTGAAACAATAAAATTGTCACGAATTCTTGCATTTATACCCATGTAACATCAGTACCAATGAATGGAAGGAAGTTGTCATTATTTGAGACGTGAGATTCCTCAACAAGATAGCCCGTAAACGAATTTTAATGAGTCAATGGCATAAGGATCGAGGAGAGATACTTGTAAGTAGTGTGGTTCGGATCGCGTTTTATATGCGTTAGCGTACGCGACGGTTACATCTGCTAACTTCCGACTGCTGATGGCTGATTGAGTAACGATATCCGCGATATTGAGACGTACACTGAATTAATTACGAAAACATGTAACCGTTTTAAAAGTGAATGTGCGATACTTATTTATGCTCATCTGCAAAAAGATCGTTCTACTGATTGTCAATAGTTTACATTTCTCTTTATTTAATCCATTTTAGATGTGCTCTTTTTTAAATCGTCCTAAATTCTCTTCCTCAACGTTAAAAATATCAAGTTACGTTTTCATAAAGCGTTTATCTTTATCTCCCATCCGTTGTCCTTAAATCCTCAGTTTTATTTTCACAGAACTGACTGGATGGCTGATCATTTTGATAACCTTTCGTTTTGGGTAATTTTTTGCTCCTGCAGTCTTTTGCATGACCATAAGTGCTCGTCATACGGTATCTTTAGAAAGTGCACGTTTAAATTCTTCAGCTAAACTGAGCTATCGCGATTTGCGATCAATAAAAGTCGGCAAGTACAAATCGCGATGTTGGTTTGCGATTGCGCGGCACATCACGGGCGTGACATTCGCGACGAGGTTTTGGACAGAGGTCCGTTAGCGTCCGGTGGATGAGCGCGCCGGATATCCACGCGGCGCCGGCGAGCGAGTGCACTCACCCCTACAATAGGGGTGTCGCATCATGTGACTAAGGGTTTATTGACTGAGTAAAAAGGTAACTTGGAAAATCGCAGTCTATTTTGGTGTTGCTAATAATTGAAATGTAGATAGCGTAGTCGCATCGTGATTATGAGTAACTGACCAATCGACAGCCCTAGTCAGATCGAATTGTCGCACCTACAAAACTAGCGCTGTACTATATGGAACAGTGCCATGCTCGTCTTGGTTCCGACGGGCCGGGAGTGCCGATGCTCTTCATCAGTATGCAACGCGCGCGCATGAGTCACGCGACGTGACCCGCCTCCCCGACGCTCATTGTTGCCCGTGTACACTCGTCTCGCTGTCAGCCAGCACTTTCTAAACGTCCCTAACTATCGCCTTTTATGCCCATATATCGCTTTGTAATCATCATACACGTCTACGATTATGAGAATTGAATAGGTTCATTAATACTACCAGGAAATGTCGGGATTTCAGGGTCTGAGTTTATTTTATTCTCTCATTATTCCTATGAAGAATCAAAAACTATACATTTAACTTCCATTACTAACTGGAAAATAAATTCCAATTTCTATTCAAAGCTAACTTGCAGCCGTAAAAAAAAAACTCAATTATATTTGTCACACACATTTGTTTTGCTTGACAACTGAAGGATAGTGTGGCCGTAAAGAAAACTTGTATCTTACAAAAATCAAGATGAAATACACCGTGAAAAGAATAGCCACAAAGTAGTAAACAAAGATAAATTGTAGCAGCTATTACAGTGACTGCAGAATGCGGCATTCATCAAGGAAAAGCTCGGACAAGAAGTAAAAGCGAAGTAAGCAAGTAAAGCGCGACATCGTTTATGCATGAGGTTACATTATGCATGGATTCCAATAGCAGACTCTCAGGACCTCTAATAACCGAGTAAAACTGAGTTGTAGAACTCAGGTTTCTTAACAACGTACACAATATACCATTGAATTTCTCAATAAACTGTTGGAAAGCAATAAGGATATTTACGGCCATGTGTCCGCATACGTTTCCGTGTACTTTTAGATTTAAGTGTCGTATTATTTTAGCATTTTCCTACAGGTTATTTATGTCGGAATTATAATTTCCTTTTATAGATGCCTATTTCTTGTCGGTCAGTTTGTCGATTTTGAAATTGATCTTGCAAAATAATGCAACCATTAAAATCGGGACACGTCTCATCAAGCGTCTTCGTGAGAAGTCTTCGTGAGAACGAGTGACAAGGCGTCGATCAATCTAAGACCAATTAATGGGCTACCATTACAACTAGTATGTAAATCAGACCATCGATGTGAAGCTTCTAAGTGTGCTCTCCTACCGTCTGAAGCAGGATACATTTAATTACGTATTATTAGTCACCTCCATGATCGGTTGAATAAAGCGTGCGTGGTCCAAGACGGCATGTTAATGTCGTTTTCTTCGTGGATTGTTCGGGATGGCTTCACAATTGCATTTCGCATGGTACGGCACGACATGCTATATAGAGGACCATTGAATGCTATGTCATTACTTTCTTAAGAAAACAAAATCTTGTTTTTGTTTGTAGGCAGGGAGTCGTGGTCTTGTTTAATATGGTCGTGGTTGTAACGATGCAGTCCGGAGTATTTCGTGCTCGGCCGAGCGTGAGATTCGCGTCGATGCTTTCTTAAAGTGGATGACACTGCAGTTCTAATCTATTATCATGGTGTATTGACCGGTATCTACACTTTGCGCGAGTACTTCGACAGATCACTCGGAGTTAATATTCAGTTCCAGCTTTGAAGCTGCTTGATTTCTATCAATTAAATTATCGAGTCTATCGACTGCAAACGCAATACGAATCATCTTTTATAATTGCATTATTCCTGCTATAGAAATCTAGATTATTCATACTCAAGTTTGAAATCAATTAATTTTATTCATTGGCTGAACTAATTAAGACATAACAAGAAAGTCAGATACGTAGCTTTCAATACCTAACCAAATTAGGAAGTAATAAATTTTTGCGGTCAACCGCAAGAAGTGGACATTGAATTAATTACGGCGTTACAGCGCAGCGGGGGTCTGACCGCAAAACAGTTTGTCTCGTATGTGATGCACGTCGCTGCATTATACTGCAATCGTAGTACGAAAATGACGTGCAAAACTGCGAACTTTATGACAATGAAGTTCAGACATTGCGGCGAACATATTAAGTAGTGGTGAAAAGAGGTGTGGGAATACATTATTGAACAAAAAAAGTGACCAGACATGAACATGACCACGCTGAGAGAGTAAAGTTATTGTTCACTCGGTAAAGGATAAAATAATATCAGCATCGCTATTACGAGAGTATCTTAAGAAATACTATTATGATAATCTGGATGAGTACAGTGTCAACGTCAGGACACGTGACGTGCGATGTAAATCACGCGGTAATACAGCGAGCTGCGCGGGCGTCTCATAACCGTCGCATTAAAGCAATGAATGAACTGAATGAGGGGCGCGACATTATCCCAGCTATATTCATTTTGTGTCAGATCCATTGTCACTTATCTCTCTGAGAACTGGATACCCTAAGTGTCAACGACTTGAAACTAAGAAAGGGTTTTAACGTGGGACTTAGAGAAGTGTCTTCTCGTTGAATAAATGTTCTTTATAAGGAGAATTTAGGATTATTTGCTCTCGTTTACAAAGTATAAGACCTCTCTATAATCTTATTCTTTGCTGTAATGTAAGTTTTAACAACTGATATTGCTTTGTAACTTTTTAATGACGTTTATTTTCCTGTTGTTTCAGCGCAAAGGATAACAACTATACAGTTAGATGGCGTGCAATACTTTATCTCAAGGATGAACCCATACAGCCCGGAACTCAACTATTTTCTCGCTTATCAGTACTGCAGGTATGTAGCAATCTTTTATATTATACCGTATTCAGAGTTCAGTGCAAGATTTGCATCTCCCGAGGCGTTTCTCGTGAGATAAATATTCCTTAATCGTGACTCTGTATGTTCTTATCTGGTGTGTCGTGTTCCTGTAGTTCGAATAGTAACATAGGTACTTGGGGCTAGCGTTAACAAGCGCCGGCACTAGGTGTGCTCCGACGCTTAGCCACCAGGAAGTGCAGGGTCATTTACATTACCGTTACGGGTTCAGGGAAATGTTGAGAACAATATTGGTGCCTTTAGGATCGACTTCGGTAAGCCATTCGATTGATTGGTACCTAAAGTGGAAGGACAACGCACCTTGAAAAGCCAATGGATGTTGGAAAAGAACTTATAGCATCAAAAGGTGAAATTTGTATTCTTGGAAATCTAAAATTGCCAATCTCGTCAAACTTTTTACAGAAAAAGGATGCATGGGAATTTAACAACATAGAATATCAGTTTATGGTGAACATCGTCCGAGCGCCTTTCCTAAAGCTTGATAGATTTTACGTCTACTAGCCCCGTTAGCCCATTTCTTTGAAATAATGATTTCTTGTATGAGAAAATGTAACCATTTCTTTGAAAATAGTTTTGTGCCTCAAGCGCCACTAGAGAGGTGCCATACCGCGATCTAGATCCGACCACGTGCACGCTCAAATTGCTATGAGAGGTCAGTAGCCCCGCACTCCACGGCTCGGTCACGATGTCCTTCCAACGCGTCGCAGTCACGACCTATTTACGGTTCCAATTGTTAATTATGGTAAAGCTCGCCCCGTAATATCCGTATCGTTGAGTAAACGGAATCTATAAGGAAAATAATGGAATCGAGAAATCGATTAAGGTCGCGACAAACTCGTTGTAAAATATGACTCGAATTCGCGGCATGGCAAGCGTGTCGAGATGTCGCGATGCAGTTCAGGAGCAGGTGCTGCGTGACGACAAGTTTTATGGTGATGCGTCTCGGTCGCAATAACACCGGACCCGTGGATAATTTACAAACTGCGCCGAGTCGTGTTACGGTTCGCTGTGATCGCGATGACAAAAAGATACTAACGGTACTGACGTGACGAAGACGCGTGATTGTCGGCGATTTTTTGTTGCAAAAACTAAATAGATATACCGGGAAAAATAAAATGTGAATAATATGTCTGGAGACGCAATTCAAGTTCAAAACTCTAATTGAAAACATGACATTTTAGAGCTATTAATGCACTCGAAATGAAGCTTGATGACGAAAAGGATAAAATTACATTTATTTATATATGACCGATTTTAAAACTGGATCCATCAAGATCAAAAACGAGATGGGACAAAAAGAAATATGGCGCTAAAGTATGCAGAAGGTGCCTTAATGGACGGGCAAATATTTAGCAGCAAGTTCGTGATAAATTCAAGTGCGGAATAATTTATGACGTTTTAATTCATAATAAAAAGTCTTGAGTCGAAACGTGTTTCGCCTTCCGATGGTGAATTGTTTTTGGAGAGAGGTATAATTACGTGTTAAGTATATGTATGTCATTCATGATGTAGTTTTATTGAATTGAATGCAATGGTACTGTGCATCTCAAATTTTAGTACCGTGGTATTTTTCACAGCTTTCTGTTGTGGGAAAGATGAAGATAATCTATACTAATATTACAAAGAGGAAAGATTTTTTTGTTTGTACCGAATAGGCTCCGAAACTTACTGGACCGATTTGAAAAATTCTTTCACCAATAGAAAGCTACATAATGCCTGAGTGACAGGTTATTTTTTAATCCCGAAAATGGGTCCTGTGGGGTGGTCCACGGGAGCGAAGCCGCGGGCAACAGCTAGTAATTAATAAAACAGTAAAATTTAATGAAACGATGCTCATAATAACGATCAGTATTGATTTAAGTTATAGTTGTTCTATCTCACGATGACGGATGAATCGTAGCAAAAGGAATCTTATTTCGGCGTCATAAAAGTCACGTAACCCTTCTTCGTGTGAAAGAACAACTATACTTCCTTCAATCAAATAAAAGCTCTACTGTATATGAAGCAATCAACAGTTAGAAATTGATGATTCTTATAAATATTAAAAAAAACTCTCATGTTGTTACAAATTAAAAATTACTTAAAATATCACTCGCATCATACAGTAAAAATTAATAGAGCTTTTACCCTGCAGTTTCATGATGTCGTAGAGGTTTTTAATCCCTCAGAGTTTTCTGAACTTGGACTTGGAATGTGGTCTCATCGTGGCAAGGCCGTGGCCTGAACGGGCTGTCTTTAGCGAATAAATTGCATCTCGATAAACAGGCTTGGGTGCAACTTGTACTCTGTTCAGGCTAATAGCTGAATACGATTAGCAGCAACGATAGTATTCTCTACGATAGTTCTTAAGTGGAATCGCATTTATGGTTAGCTCGGCTTGTATTACGCGGAACAATATCGTAAACGTTAGATGATATATATCATATTATCGGTATTTGAAGCGACTAAATTGTATTTATTGTTTAAGTTTGGTTGAGATGAATTGATTTCCAGCCACGGTAGTATTAAACGACAAGTGAAGCAGAAATTGCGAAATTACGATTTGCTTAATATTAACAACTAGCTTTTGCAAGCACTACGCCCGCGTGTAAGTCGAAAATTATCCCGAACGAATATATTCCCAGGATAAAAATGTATCCTATGTGTATTTCTGACTGTAATCTATCTCTGTGCCAAATTTCATCCAGATCCGTTCAGCCCTTCAGGCGTGAAGAAATTACAAACTTTCGCCTTTATAAGTAGTATTAGTATGATTTGTTTTTGTTTTGCAGCTTCTTTTTATTCGCACTACTATAAATTTTACTACTACACCGACATTATAAAGAAAATATACTTTATATCTTTTGTCTTGCCACCATTGTATTTCGTTTGCATTAAACGTATAATAATCTGAAGGAATTAAACGGTATTTTTTCTTTGTTTTCAGATCATTAGGCTTGCAGCTTGCGTCTTTTGAAACAAAGGAAAAGGCCGACTCTATAACGACATACCTTACTAATGCTGGTAAGAAATGAAATAATCTTGTTAAAGTTTATCTTTCCCAATAAATATTAGCACCCTAAGGCTGCCTGTCCACTTGGCGTGGAGCGGAGAAAAGCGGAGCGGAGCCAACCAAACGAATTGCATAAAGACGCCGCTCTGACGCGTCAACGCGGAGATTTTGTGTGATTGGACAGTCAGCCTTATTATGAAAATAAATCAAGGGATTGTTTAGCAACTGATTAGCAGGATCTAAATTATGCCAAATCCGTAACTATGAAGAATAGAGAAAAACACTCAAAGGAGTCACGGGCCCATGCAAACTCAAACTGAATTATTGGATTTTTGAAAAATCAATATTCCTAGCCAGGAATGGAAAGCGATGAAAACAAATATACGATCTATTATTACAACATCCGATAGTGTGTTCTGATAAGGATAATATTCTGCGTAGTGTGGTGATTTCTGAAGCCGTGAATAATAATGAAGTATTGTCTGTTTACAGGTTACAATAAGTACGACTTTTGGACATCAGGGAACAATCTAGGCACGGACATGTATCTGTGGATGAGCACGGGGCTGCCATTCAACGCGACGTTCAACTACATGCGGCGACTGCCCATGGATCCGCCTAGCCAGCACGCTGATGACAGCATCGATCCGCTGGACGTGCCCCAGGGAAGCACGGCACCGCAGCGCACCGCCAGGCACGGGTACGTTGTTACCGTTGTAGAAGACATTTTAAGATCCCGCAGATAACCACGATCCGACAATGCGACAAAACCTATTTTATTTATAAAAAATATCTATGGTCAGCACCTAAGTATATACGAACTATAAAACATTGTGCCATTCGTACTCTTGTCGCATTTTCGCGTCGAGCTTTTATACGGGAGCTTTTATCTGATATCATATATTTGAACCCCGATGCCTCAGATGTGATTGAAGCACAACACAATCGCGCTAGCAAAACACACCCTAATGAAGATGTTCACGTTTTTCGCATTTTTACACGATCTAATTCCAAGAAAGTTATAGGTTCCCATGTTAGGAAGCAACTGTAGTATAAAATTCTTGAAAATTGCTGGGTACGCGTTTTTCCCACGATGCGCTCCGCTGGTTACGCTAACTTGTTTATAAATAGCGTATCATTAAAGGGCAATGCTTTTTAAGTTCCCTGCACCGGTTCTACATTGCAATATTGCATAAAAACTAGTCGGTATTCCAGAACGGAGCACGTGATGACGAACGGCTGCGTCTCCCTGAAGGCGCCCACGTTCCACTGGGAGCCGCAGCACTGCGGCGAAATCAAGGACTTCATCTGCGAGCAGACGCGGTGCTACTACTACAACTACGGCTCCATCCCCGTGTCCTCCTCGCAGGGGTAATGCCAGGTGAGATGCCAACCGCCTCCGGAGGCCCGCTCCCCGACTAGCCGCGCGCTCCCCGCCATATCTCACACCTACAGCGGCTTCTTTGCACAGGTTACGAGTACACGAATTTCGTCAGCCGGTGTACAATGTTCAACGTGTCTAAAAGACGACATGATTAACTGTAATAACCTTTGGGACAATAGTTTACGATGTAGTCAGTGTGCTAACATTCTAGTCCAAGTTTAAACCTTGGTTCTACCTCGATGTTTGTTCGTAGCGCGCGGGCCCGCGGGATCAGGCCTCTGCGCCAACCCAACCACCAAACAAGAGCCCTACACCCAGCAGACAACATTTGGCATCTATGGCGTTCTCGTCTTTAACTCTTTCAATATAATTTATGATGGTCACTTATACAATTTCAAAATTGACAAAATCTTTTGGTGGGTGGGTGAAGGGGGCTTTGCTTGGTATCTCTTGTTTAAGTGATACTTTTTATTTTCGAATAGAATTTTGTACTTAACACTTTTTAAAAAAAAATACTAATACCATTAACATAATAATTGGCTATAGTTTATTATTTCGAATATGAATGACAGATATTTAACATGACTGATATATTCAAAATCTGGAAGATTGTATGTGAGCATGTGTGCATTTTACAAGCGGCTCTCTAACACGAGGGTCGGTATGTTCTGCCGGTAGGAAGCCGCTGTCGATGACGACGACGACGACCGCCCACCCTCTGACGTCGTCGTCGCCGCCGCCGCCGCGCTCCGAACATCTGCCGACGCACTTCACCCTCAACGACCTCATCGGCAAACTGCGCCCCACGCCTCTGGACGGCCTGCAGTCACCGCACATCAAGAAGCTGGGCATCCTGCCGTCGTCGCCTCAGATCGACTCGCACTACTCGCGCGCGTCCGACGCGCACTCGCTCGAGCACGAGCACGAGGAGGAACAAAAGGAGGAGGCGACGCAGGGCCCGTACGACGACGACGAGGGCATGGCGGGCGACGACCCGGCCGCGTACCTGAGCCAGGAGGAAGCGCGCGCGCCGGACGACGCGCCATCCACCGCCGAGCCGGACGCCACCGAGCATTCCGTCCACGCCAGCGGCATGCTGGCTCCCCCCGCCTACTAGTGTCCGGCCGAGCGGTCCCACATCTCTTTTCGTGACAATTAGTAATTGAGTCTACCAAAAGTATTATTTCAATAATTTGAGGCATTTATACGTAATTTTAAGGTGTTTTACTTTAAAAGCTTGCGTGTTGAGGGTGCACTCTACGCCTTGTTGTATTGATATCACGTAATGTAAATGAGATTTCTAGTATCGTAAGATTTTCCAGCTTATACATGAATGATTATGGGGATTTCGAAGGTATATATTATGGGGCAATATGATTTATTATACTAGGTTGAAGGTGCTGGCGACTCGCTTGCGTGCGACTTGCCTCCGTCTTCGTAATGTCGAATACCGCAAAATGAGTATTCCACGTATAGGTACCTATTTCGCTAAGGTAAATAACGTAGAAGCATGAGATCTCCGGTATTTTTGATGATAAACCGTAAAATGTATTAATTTAATGTAAGAAAATTAAGTGAATATTGATTGTCTGGACATATCATTTGAAATACATAGTGGTATAAGATAGTGTTTATATACGTGACGTACCTAGTTAAGTATATTAAGTTGAAACTCAAGAATTTAAAGAATAGTGATGTAGTGAAGTTAATAAAGTTAATACTTAATAAGAAACTGTTGTTTAATTCGTGTTGGACCTCGACTGAAAGCCTATAAACTGCGCTCTAGGTCTGAATTGAAGAAAATTTCACTGTATATAACGTCAACACTGTGCTTAGTTAAGCACGGGCTGTAAAATAAAAAATATCTCCCTTATTTAAAATACTAAAACAACTCACCATCCATTGATGACACCTTCCACGTTGAGCATAGGCACGATCTTGAAGACATACTTGGAGCGCAGCGCGGCAGCTACGCAGGAGTTGCCAAGCAAGCAGCCCAGGGTGCCGTCCATCACCCAGGACGCGTTGCTCTCGCCAGGATGTACGCGCGCTGTCAGGAATACTATCTCACGGTCCTGTACCGACAGGTGGTATATCAAAAAACAGTCAAAATATTTTCTTGAAGTATAGGGATAAAGATAAAAAAAAAAAAATTGGAAACTTATTTTTGCTTTTGTCACGTAAGGGTGAGGCCAAACGAACGTAATTTTGTGAGTTGTGAGTCGCGTAAAATGAGTTGCGGAATTAACGTTCAACTGAAATTCGGTTAGGCTGCCAGATGAACGGACGTCATTTCAGTTCCTATTCTGCATTTGTACGGGGCGCTGATGTTTGCCTCGTTCCCTTCCCTCACCTCGAGCGCAATGATTGAAATAATGTGCGTGAGTCAGCAGACAACTCATTTTAGGTTGCTGTATGTCACATACAGGACTTTAGTATGAAACCGAATGCAGCATAAATGCCGCGACGCATTTTACGAGACTCACAACTCACAAAATCGGGTTCGTTTGACCTCACACTAAAAAAAATGACGACTTTACAGTGCGTTGAAATTTTGCGACACCTCACGAATTGGTACACATTTTACTAAGAAGTGACGTCACAAACTTTGATTATATCTGTATGTTGAGCTTTTAATCTGTGTCATTTTTTATTGATTTGATAAAGGAAACATACATGCCCTATTTCTTTAATAATCTATCTGATGAATTATTTAAGAGTTATAATTTTTTTCTCAAAAATCATCCCTATTTCGTAGGTGGTTAGACTAAGGTAACAAATGACGTCTATACATAACGCTTGATAGGTTTGGCAACGGTGCCGAGCTGAACTCAACGTTGCCAGATGACGCGGAACATGTCTGATGATGCTGCGCTCAAGGATACCTTCTAGTTTGAAAAGATTCTGGTGGTCCTATTGGTATATAGACGATAATACTGGCTCGCCAGTTCAGAAAACAAGAGAGATGAGAGGGCTAGGGCTGTACAAAAAATTGACAATTAATTCACTATGATGTTGAGTAATTGTATTGACATGACCTCGACGACAGTTTCAAATCTTTGAACACTGTACAGAGTATTCTTGACCCGGTAATCAGATAATAGTAACTGCAAATATGTTGAAATACTAGTAGAAGATTTAAAATTAGGTTTTTCATGATTTTATGAGAAGGTTCGCAGTATGACTTTATCTGACTATAAAAGTAGCTGCTTTTTACAGATACAACACTTCAGTACAGTTTTAAAGAGATAGCATAACTTATTTTAAGACTAAAAAGTATATTGGTACATGTGGGTGGAAAGTCAGAAAAAAATATCTCTGACTATATTCATAAATTTGCAGCAAATTTCTTACATGGCATTGAATTATACAGAACTTAGTAAACTAGCACTAGCGCCGCATACCTTGGTCCACTAGGAATGTTGAGATTTAAAGGGTACACACATGAAAATCAGGATACGTCACCGTTAACAATTTACGGTGATTTTAAAGTTTAAGAATTTAACTTACCTAGTTGCAAATGTTTATCAAGGACCAATGATGTGTATAACTACAACCAGTAGCTTCGTAAGGTAAAGTCAATTGATCGATAAAAATTAGCAAGAACCTCACATTAAAATGCGCAACGCACGCAACAAGCATTTGCAGTATCTTGTTCTGTACAAGTACGGGAATCTAAAGCATTTTTATGGAGAAAACCACATACCACTATAGGATTGGAAGGTATGTCTTCAGCGGAGACCGTTAGCAACGGGACCTCGTTGTTGTTGAGGGAATAGCAGAGGGGCTCCGCGCGCAGGTAGGATCCTGGTGGCATCTCCGTGCTCCACTGCCATATCCGAGTCTGGTCAACAAAACGAACAAAAATATTTCGAGATAATACGGGCATAGAGCTCCGACTGAATTTCCTTACTAAAAAGTTGTAATTCGAGGTTTTTCTCTTGTCTATTTCCTCCTCCAGTATTGGACAAATTTAATTGATATTCCATAAATTGATTTAAATAGATATATTATGTTGTGCTTTTTCTTTTTTCATTTATAGTTGTAAAATTTGTATACTGGGCCTCTGTTAACAGCGCAATTTTGAGCATTTTTTGAGGGTTCTGGTGCTTCTAAACATAATGTATCATCAAAAAGGAAAACGTAGGGACACAGTATATATCTTTCTTTTTCAGTTTCAGAAATATCTTTTAAATTGATCCAATATTGGAGGAGGAAATAGGCGAGCCCCAAACCTCGAATGATCACTTTTTACTTAGGATATTCAGTCGGATGTCTGCGACCGCATTTCCTCTTAAGACCATGTTTTTGGGTACATAAAAAGCCAAGGGAACTAATTTATTACCACTGTTGATAACAGTTCCAGAAAATACAAACTTCACTTAGGATGAACCTGCTACAATGTATCTTAGTGTAATATTGACGATACCTTGTCGTTTTATGAGGTACAAATGACATTCAATTTGATGGTAATAAACTATTCATTTCCCTGAACCTAGGCAGACAGAGAACAATCATTGAAAATCTTGTATGACTGATTTTAACTGTGATAGAATACTCTAAACACATGCGTGCTCGTTCTTGCGAGATTCATTTTCTGTGTCATTATTTCTAAACATATTATAGTCTAAGATCCCACCGCTTAAATCTGCAGGTTTTCTGCAGGACTGCGACTATTAAAAATTTCATTTCCTTTAGTCTAGTTTTATGACTTGAACGTCATTTAACTTCTTTTTCCTCTAAAGGAAGTTTACGATAAATTGCATAAGATAAATTGGGTTTAAATAGGTTAGACCTTTATAGCTAGGATGATAATGGAATTCGGCATCCTTTGACAATTCTTCATCTCACACCATCAACATTGAAGTTCTAATCACTTGCCCGGTCGTAAATTCGTCGGGTCCGTCGTAGGTTTTAGGTTGGATTAGTTTTCTATCTTGTACCTAACTTATTATAAAAAACAAATCATGTAGATGGATTTTAGATTGTCAAAATCTTTGTAGCACGAATTTAACATGTGCACGATTTATGCACACATCAAACAATGCGGCTTCGAAAAAATATATTTCTTTGGTTACGGGCTTAGTTGATTGAATACATTTTGTATTGCGATAGATTGTCGGATTCATTGGTTTAAATTAACATGATAATCATTGAGACCGTATTTTTTATTATCGTCATAATCAACCTTTTAATGTTCCCACTGATGGGACACAGGTCTCCTCTCATTGAAAGGTAGGAGATAATCCACCACGCGATCCCAGTGCGGATTGTAGATGTCACATGGCTACAAATTTTTGGTTCTAGGACATGGTTTCTTCACGATGTTTTCCTTCACCTTTATGAGAGCAGTGGTGACAAAATAAATTATACAAATAAAGCACTTGCTCAGTATCGACCACGACCTATAAATAAGTCGTAAGTCGGGATCAATCGGGGCCGTAAGCACTGAGCCACCACTCGACTATGTATTTTTTTTAATTTAGCCTAAACTCTCCTCCTGCTAGCCTAAAGCCTTCCCTAAATCCTTCCCGGCATTATTTTCCTAAGCCACCTCGAACCAGCCCTTGCGGTAGGCGTCAAGGTCGTATTGCCACCTCTGTCTAGATCGATCTCGGTGGCTTCATCTATCCTCAGAGACCTACTTTTTGGAGATTTATAATTATTAACTTATAATAAGTGTTAATTAAATTGTTTCATAACAAGATTTTTGAACTGAAAGGTATTAAGTGTAACAGAATATCAGTTGTCAATCCACATCCAAGGAGTTGCTATGGCCACCTTTCGGTTTCATTATGAGACCAGCCAAGTTTCAGTTTAATCGGATGCCAGGAAGTGCTTGAAAAATGGATTATTAGTTGCCAGACACACATACAAAAGGAAAAGTAATATAAAGCTTGTATTAAAGAGGAGCTATCTCACCATCATCATAGAATACGTGAAAGGGAAGTGGTACGCCAGGTAGACGACATCATTGGTGTGTGGGAAGTCGATGTTGAACGTGGCTGTTAAGTAGCACTTGTTGTGGTTCCTCTGGTTCGTGTAATGGTAGCTGTTCCTGTAGTAGCATATATCCGAGCCGGCCCGCACCCATCCTAGGAACAGCAAAGTTACTATGTGAAGTAATACTAAACAATGTCAAGCACGAACTGAATCGTTGAGTCTAAGGCCACTTGTACATGCAAAATAATTCATTCCAGGCCAGGCCTACGCAAGAATTCGTATCGTACACGAACAAATGCATCATGTACACGACAAGAATTTTGTCGGATCGAACCTTTTCTACTGCAGACAATATTTTTTTCTTATTCGGTACCGTGACACTTTATTTAATTTATATAATTAATTAAAAAAAGTAGTCCCGGTGACTTTTCTTAGTGTGTATAAGCGGTATAAGAAGAGGACAAAATTTAATAAACGCTTTTCCGTCAAAACGTCCGTTTTGTGCTTTCAAGCAAATATTTAAGATATATGGCCATGATTGTTCCTTGGTTTAGGCCAAACCAGCTGTGCACATTTGCAATATCGTATCGTCTGTAACTTGCTATCCCAAAGATAAAACTGATATGTCTCGTATGTGTATTTAGTTTTTACCTCAGCCCAGTGACGTAGCGGGGCCCCGTATAAAATTTGTTTGGGGGCCCTTATGAAGGGTGAAGATTTCTCACAATTGCATGCATAAAATTAAAAGAAATATTTATTCATCATAATTATCTATCTGTCACTTTTTCTAAAATTTTTAGAAACAATTCAAATTAAATATACACTCTCCTTGCCTTTTTTTCGGCAAACTGATTTATTAAATCATTTATAGCTGATGATGACTTTAGTTTTTCTAAAGTTTCTGCCTCTATGGACAATAGTGACAGGTCTGATAAGCGTTCATGGTCCCATCGAAGTTCTTAGGTAATTTTTTATCAGTTTTAATTTTTGCTTACGCACGTCGGAGGCCCCCGTGGCCCGGGGGCTCCGTATAATTGATACGGCAGATACGGCGGTAGCTACGCCCCTGCTTCAGCCCTTTCTTCTCGTGTCGCTGGCACAACAGTTATTTATTTATTTCCTGCCCAAAACTTTGCTATTTCCACGGCATCGTCGGCAACCTATCGTCTGCGCGTGGATTACTTTGGCTGCTTTAAGTACTTTCCTTTATAAGCTAAATGTAGAAATGGCTAGTTTGTAGTGATATAATCTCACCTGGTCTTCCCTGGACAGCCTCCTTCACTGAGTACATGACTGGTTTCATACCGAAGTTGAACTGACTGTCTGACTTCTCACAGTTGACGATATTGAAGACGTAAGGTCTGCCCTGCTGCATGCTGCGAACTTCGAAATAGAACCACTGGTGACGCTTCGTCGAGTTAACGTCCGGCATGAGGATCAGCTCGTACTCTCTCGGACCTACCTGAAGTTACTCAACTTGTAGATACGAATTATGTTGACATAGATATATATGTCACCGGATTATAGCAAACGTCGAAGGTTTGTCAAAAATAATATAAATCTTGCAAAATTATTAAGATATATTGTGAACAGATTACTTCAAATACAACAAAGCCCATTCAGATTTGGTAGTTTAAAATACATTACCAACTTACCGTGTTTGCAATAATCTGGTGACATATCTAAGTGATAAGAACGATTTAATATAATATTTTTAAGGGTTCCGACAACAACGGGCCCTTTACAAAATAACGTTTACCTACGCAAAAAACGCATTATTATTTGGGTATGGAGTTGCGGACATCAGCCCGGTAATCTATGCAACGGAGGAATTTTATAGAAAAAAAAAATTATATCAGTTTGTGTAACTGATAATAAGCCTGAAAATTAAAGTAATTTTTAGACTAAGGCTCAGTTTTTTTTTAACCGTAGTTAACTCAACCAATGGTTTAAAATTTCGGTATAACGCGTATCAATCAATTCGTATTTCGTATCAATTGTTATTCTAAAAAACAGGCCAAGTGCGTGTCGGGCCACGCACAGTAATAGGTTTCCGTAGTTCCATAATAATGCGGAGTAAGAAGAGGGTTTTTTGTTGTTACATGAACATTAAAATTATTTCAGCGGCTCACAACGTCTAAAAACGGTGCCTCCGTTAATTTGTACTATTTTTTTCTGTTCCAAGTACTCTTTATATGTTGATGGACTATACTCGTAAACTTGTAAAGCGTACTTAGCTGTGATAGTTTTCCTTTTACTTTCATTATATATACTACCGACAAAAAAACAAATAAATATTTTTTCTTTCTTTTACTAAGAGTATTTGAGCTAAGCTGCGGATGGACAGACGGACATAGCGAAACTATAAGGGTTCCTTGTTGACTTCGGTACCCTAAAAATGATCAAATACATAACTCTCCATTTTATTTGACCATTTTTGAAGGCTAACAACTAAAGAATGGTCATCTGCCTAGCCTTTTCCCAACTATATTGGGGTCGGCTTCCAGTCTTACCGGATTCAGCTAAGTACCAGTGTTTTACATGGAGCGACTGCCTAACTGACCTCCACAATCCAGTAACTGGGTAACACGGTACCCCTTGGCAATACTGGTGTCAGATCTTAAGCTTCTGACTAACCTTAACGATTGTCAAAGATCTTCAAATGACAGCCGGGACCAACGGCTTAACGTGCTTGCTGAGGCACGGAGGAAACACGGTATATTGAAATGGTCACCCTTTCACGGACCGACCTCGTCAAGCGTTGCTTAACCTTGATGATCGACCAGTGCGGCTGTTATTATTAAGCCACGAGCTCCTCTAACAACTAAAGAATGGTGTTTTACCGAAATATCATATTTAACCATTGGTTGAGTTAACTACGGATAAAAAGCTGGGCCTCAAGAGATATAAAGATTGTACCAAACCATGAATATTTTTACTTTCAGAACAAAAAAACCCGTAACACAGGGTTTCCCTAGTACGAAGTCCCGTTTCACGCTAAGGAACTTTTAAAGTGAACGCGCACCTAGACGCACCGCAGGAGCCGCACGCGCCGCAGTCATCGCATTTTCTCAAGGCCCCGCGCAAGCCACGCCAAACGTGCAAAACGCGCCGCACGCATCTTATCCACTTCTGTACATCATATTATATCTGTCGGGTTTAGTTAAATAGTACGGACGTAAAGTCAAATCACAAGCACGCCCCTAGCGGCAATAAAGAGCAACTACGCATTGGCACGCTTTTTATAAGCACTCGTGGTGGGGAATACGGCAGTTGAGTAATGACAGCCGTAGAGCTAAGACGTCGTAGAATCAGTGTCGATCCGTAATATTGGTAAGCAAGAATGTAACTTGTGTCTATTTGAATATACTCAGTGTATCGAATAATTTGTGTGATTTCATTTTCACGATTGACCCACCTACCTGCCCCACACGATGTCTTAACCTAAGGGAATACATCCTGACTTCCCGATGATTTGCATCTATCGGCCAGCCTTGATGCGACATCAGAATTGGGATTCGGTCGTGCTAATGAGATCACACGTAAAAACAATGCTAGTATAAATGGCGGTTACGTTCTTGCAAAAAAAATGCGGTGTCAGTTGAGATAGGAACAAATGTAGTTCATTTCTGCGACACCCCCAATCTTGAATAATCAAAAACCAGTCCGGAGCGGAGCAGCAAGGAGGTTAACAACAACCAAGGAGCTGGACAGGTCAAGGCAGAGCTTGTGGACGTGTGGAAAGATCCATACACACGGATCTTTATGCCCATCTGGTGAGTCGTTTTCTTTTTGTTATGACAATGGCCAAGAGTGTTCATTATTCAAAATTCTGGTTTTGTTACGGTATGGCGGTCAGTGGATCGTCGGAGTGGCCCGTGTCAGGTCATAATCTCACGTTAGTTATCGCTGGTCAAGTTTTGGTGTTGTTGAAGAGTTATTTTTCTACTAACACTGGAAATAACCCTTGACTGGCCTTTGAAAGAAAGAAAGAGAGAAAAAGTATTTATTTGTGACCCGCACAGGAGACACGAGAAATCAGATTAAAATTAAACAAAATTAAAAATAAAAACCCCGTGCGAGACCAAAAAGGCTCCTATCTCAGCATGTGCAGCGATATCCAAAAAAAGGAAATAACGCTGCGCTGATATTCTGATAAGACCAACTGTTGATGCCACGGACACACCTACGGAAACGGAAAATACTTAAATACTATGCTGACTATTATTGTTTGGAAGTTAGAACGATATGGTGACAGTGACGTACCACCTTACATTTCAGTCTGGAAATTATGATATTTCCTAATGAAATATTTTGATTAGTTTTGTAGTATGATAGTTTTCTGTAGTGAGAGTTAACTAAGTTTGAGGAGAAGTATAGTATTCTTCTTTTGTGGTCGGAGGGCCAAACTATCTAAAAGGTGATAAACCCTGCCATGCTTCGTTTATTGCGACTTAAAATTCCGCTGACGCTATGGCATTCATTGGATTCTCTAAAGCCCATATACCTACCTGGACACTTGGGTCCTGTACTGTGTGGTCAGTGTGGTTCATGTTTTGGGCAGGGACTTTGCACTCGCATTCGGTGGCCACAATAACCCATTTTGCTGTGCCGGTTTAGTTTACTACACCGCTGTACCGATTAATTTTCATCTGCTGTAATCTCGTAGTGTTTTTCATGTTTCAGACACTATATTGCGTCGCAATGGAGCCTCTGCTGCAGACTAGCGGTTCAAATGCTGAATGCGAAGGTTGACGTGTCAACATCTGAGAGGTTGAGACCGAAGGCAGGCTAGCAGTTCGCATGTGGTAGCCGAACGTTATAAGGGCGTGCAAGTTTGAGATGGAATACTCGGTGCTCAGTGAGGTCGAATGTTCTCTAGTGAAGAGATGCTATTTCGAGCTTTAAGAGTATTCATGTTTGACCACTGTTGGTTGGTCGTGGTTACATCTAGCACTATCACTAGGTAATTAAGACACACTTGTAAGCAAGTAGTTAATGAGTTTCCTATTGGCGGTAGTTTCATCATTTGGTTAGTACGAACTTTAGGATGAAATATCCCATAAGAAGATGAGCTATCCAAAGTGACTTAACAACTAGTCATTTTCAGTGGCAAAGCGAGTTAGTAAAGTCGTTGGGCGAAGGCAATTGTATCAATTTAGTAACGGTACTAGTCATTTGCGTGTATTCGGAACAGATCTTATGTTGCGTAACGATTTACAACCACCGTCTTCAGATATGAATTCACTTGCTTACTTTGAAAGTAATATTATGATAGCAGATTAGATCTCGCGACCGTTTTCCGTATCATGTAAGACTGAGTTAGTGAGCGATAGTGAATGTTTACTGTTGTTATTTGATTTTAAAGGTATTGATCAGAGTTTATTCGTGAAGCTCCTTCACACGAGGTATAAGGCAGCAAATATTATCAGGCATAATTGTTCCCCTCACATTATCAGTCGGTATGTTCCAAAATCTTTGAGTAAGAAGAGTGAATATTATGAGAAGGATCCCCGATCACCAAGTTCCTTGAGAATTAGACGTCATAGTTGATGACAGTGGTAGTGAGACCAAATCTAATGGCTTGTACACTTGTCATACTCAGAATTTTGGACCGCACCTCATGAGTAACATGTGGCGATGGGTCAACGAAGAAGTTTCATGAGTTGAGTGTGCATTGCCTTTGAATTATGGTAACGAGTAATAGAATTTTTACAATAACTTTGTTTTAGTTATTGAACTTTTTGATCGTTGGACCTTTTTCTAATGAAGTATTGTGTGGGAATCTCTGGTTCGAAAACTAAATAGGCCTTGTACGAGTATAAAGTCCGCGATAGGTGGTTATGACAGGACAGTGATCGTTATACACAGAAAACTTTAAATAGGTACGCTTAGAACCTACAAGTATACACGCTGTGGGTTAAGGAAGATACCAGTGGGTATATATCATATGGTTATGTACCAGTCTATGTAGATGTCAAAAGGATTTTGATGATAATGAGCAAGCTTAAGGTGTCGAGTAATTCAGGCTATCGAACGCATTATGTTTGACCGTACCAGTGGATTCTGGCGGAGGTCGGGCTCTGGAGACCGTTGTGAGAGCAATAGAATTGCTAGTCGCCTAGAGCCGTGGCATTAAAGGTTTTACTCGAGGGTTTCTGTTCGGCAGTTTTTGCTGCAGAATAAGTTTTAAAGTTTGTTTGGAGCGACTAGTAGTACATGGCCCAGGGTAATAATTTAGTTAAAGAGTAGTTCTAAAATTAACTATTTTCACGAACCTAATAATCTAGTTTGGTCAGGACTAGCCGAGCGTTGTGTGTTTGCCTATGTGGCAACTGTTGGCCTTTATGGCAACGGCAGGCCTGTATGGCACCTGTAAGTCTGTGTGACACTATGGCTGGTGTGAAAATTCATGTTTGTTTTAGGAACCTTACAGAAAGTTCCTATTGAGTCATGAGGTTAAAGGAAAGTAAAAACTCGCAGTCACGCGTGTGGAGAGATCGAATCGTCAAGCCCTCATTACGAAAATTAAAATAATTTTGGTTTTCTAATTTTGATTACTATGCGTAGATCGTGTTGGTAAGACACACAAAGCTCAAGTACCAATTGAGATTGTAGATGAATTTGATAATGAATTGACGTAACATATGACAGACTAAATCTCTGTGTGAACAGGTTCTGAGTTCAGAGAGTTGAGTTGACTCGATATCGTGGGGATGTGCGAGTAGAGCAATTGTGATTGCTAAGAGAGTTATGTTGAGATAGCTAGGAGAGTTATGAGATAGCTAGGAGAGTAGTTATGAGATAGCTATGAGATAGCAAAATATCGTGGATAAGATACCTGTTGGTTTCTTTTGCTTGATTTAATTTGAGATTAATGACTATCAATGGTACTTGGACTTTGTAATCACGAAGACTAGTTACTTTTCTGTACCAAATCGATGATTAAATTGCTATTTTGTTTAAATTGGAAATAGAGAGATTTAAATGATCATGTTTGATTGTTTCAAATGATTCCTCACTCGAGTATGAGTCAGGATTGGACGAGCAAATACTGTTAGAAAATTTTGTATTTTTCAGAAAAACATCCCTTGTATGATGGGAGATTGCTAGGATGGAGTGGACTAAGACGACGTGTGGTGTGGTGGTGTGGCAACACGAGGTGACCATGAGATGGCATGGAGCAAGGACAAGAAGATGATGCCTGCGGGTGATAGATTTGGGGATCTGTCACCTGAGAGAGGCCCGAGAAGGCAACGTGTGTGTTCCACATTCGCCTCTCAAGAGGAATTACGGCCTAGAGAACACCATGTGGTTTTAGTCAGTAGGAGTCTGACAGACCCCTCAGCTTTCCCCAAGGGCTGAGGACATCCATGAGGATTTTCACATGATTCGATACACTATTGAAACCTGACAATGAGGAACAGACGAGGACGCCTGTCTCGCAGGATGGCCGTGTCGGGTTTAGTCAATAGTACGGACGTAAAGTCAAATCACAAGCACGCCCCTAGCGGCAATCAAGAGCAACTACGCATTGGCACGCTTTTTATAAGCACTCGTGGTGGGGAATACGGCAGTTGAGTACTGACAGCCGTAGAGCTAAGACGTCGTGGAATCAGTGTCGATCAGTAATATTAGTAAGCAAGAATGTAACTTGTGTCTATTTGAATATACTCAGTGTATCGAATAATTTGAATGATTTCATTTTTACGATTGACCTACCTACCTGCCCACACACGATGTCTTAACCTAAGGGAATACATCCTGACCAATGGTTTGCATCTATCGGCCAGCCTTGATGCGACATATCAATATTTTCTATACGGATA
Source organism: Orthosia incerta (assembly GCA_948252205.1). Taxonomy (NCBI): domain Eukaryota; kingdom Metazoa; phylum Arthropoda; class Insecta; order Lepidoptera; family Noctuidae; genus Orthosia; species Orthosia incerta. Next base: position 20,370,193 of record OX411744.1, read on the forward strand.
CGAGTGAAGCGCCGCCCGCACCACACTCGCCGCAAGCATCGAACGCTCCGAATCTGATGACGTCATCCGCACGCGCTGGTGGAATCCGTATACCATTTATCATTATCCGTATCGTATAGCATTTTGCTGAAATGCGGGCCGTGCGGCGCGGATGGGTGCGCGATGCTGCATACGATTTCATATTTATAAAGATTTATAAAATGCGAAGACTGCGGCGCGTGCGCCTCCTGCGGTGCGTCTAGGTGCGCATTCACCTTTATACTGTAGTATTATATGATCTGTGATACCTGTAACTTACACAGTCTTAAGTTGATGTTATATTACTAAGCTAACCTTTGTAGAGAGAGAAAAATAAATTATTAATTACCTGAATTGCTTTTCTCAGATTTCCAGACTCGAATCTCGACTCAAACCCAAGCTTCGAGGAATAATTATTGACTTTAGTGATGTCCTGCTCATCAGTGTTGCCCAAGCATATACACTCCGTGCTAAAACTTATGATAAACATTAAATTGGATTACTTTAACTGACTTCAATTAATTTTGACATAGGCATTAACGAATAATTATTTGGAGTATGTATTGATTTTATTACAGATAATTACAGCCATTACACAAATTTTACTTTGACTAATAAGGGACTGCGAAAATCAAACCGTACAGCGTTATTTTAATACCATGCTATCTTATGGATGAATTATGCTACACCGTAGCGGGCGCAAGCCGAGCCCCGTACGAGGCACGGATTCAAAACTTCACGAACATTTTATATGATGCGGTCCATCCTACACCGTGCGGCGTACGCGTCCCGGAGGAGGCTCGAACGTGCCCAGACGATTCACGGTTCCGCCCCGCGCCCTTCTCGATTCGTCGTATATACATTTAGCACGTACGGTGCTCGGACGACTCTGGCTCAGCTCGCACCCGTCCTGGTCTAGCATAATTCATCCCTTATTTCCCGATAGTAAATCTGAATATAAATACGGGAACATAAAATTTTGTATCCGATTATACAGGGTGGAATTTTGTAATGCCACCTGGAGGGAAAGTACTCTTAATACTGCAGATAGAAAATTTCACTCAAAGGAAACATTCCTTTATTTTTGAATAGAAAGCAAACTGCATTCAAAGATTTTCGAAAATTCTCTTCTCTCACACCCGGGAATCGAACCAGCTAAAATCTTAAAAAAATATACCCAGTACTTTTATTGCATCGATCGTTAGGGTCAATTATAAGGATGAAATCTCTCTAACAAACATGATAAATTAAATAAAAGGAAAACCAGGAAATCTGAAGTTACAAATTCAATGAGTCAAGTTAAAGCTCTTTAACTAACATCCATCTTTTGTAATGCAGACTCCTTTGCGACATACTCGTAGCTGCGTGTATGAGGTAATTTAAATATGGAATGTTGGATTAAAATTTGAAAATTAGATTGTCATAGTTGTTATTCACATTTGATTGTTTTTACAACTCATTTCACATTTTGTCTCACGGTGAAAATGGCTTATCAAGAACAGTTTGATTTAATGGAAGCTTATTTTTTAAATAACAAAAACGTGAATCTAGCTCTGCGGTGGTATGGAGAGAGATATCAAGGCCGACAGGCACCAACTCGGTTCGTATTGAAAAGAATGGTAGAAAACTATTCAGCAAAACTATTTCGATTTTGAAATAGATGTTTTAACATACTTTGAATCATTTCCGAAGGCTTCAAGTAGAGATGCTGCCGAGCAACCCACACTCGCGTACTTAAAGTGCTGAAAAAGTATAAGTATAAATGCTATCGTGAAGGTCGGTTGGTGCAAAAAATGCATATTGGGGATCGTGAGAGACGATTATAATTTTGTGAAAACATGCTTGGAGAAATTGACCGAAACCCTAATTTTTTGAGTAACATTGTATGGTCTGACGAAACCAACTTCAGCAATAATGGCATGGACAATCGCCGCAATAACCATTATTGGTCTCGAGTGAATCCTGTTCGTGTTCATGAAACTAACAATCAAGTAAGATTTTCTTTCAACGTCTGGTGCGGAATTATGAGAAATAATGTAGTGTTAGTCCAAGTGTACGAAGGTCATTTAAACACTGTCAAGTATATTGAAATACTAAATCTCTTAAGAAACGAGTTAAATGGTTTCCCCGAGGAAGAGCGAAACCAAATAATTCTACAGCCAGATGGTGCTCCAGCACATAACAGCAGAATCACTACTGCCTACATTAATAACCATTTTAATACCTGGATTGGTACAAACGGCACAATCAGATGGCCTGCGAGATCGCCAGATCTCACCCCATTAGTTTTTTTTTTTGTGGGGATATGTAAAAAATCAAATTTACTTGAAATCTTATGCGAATGACAACGAGTTGAGAGTTGAAGTTCAGAATACGATTTATAATATTCACCACAACACTTTATTAAAGGTTACTAGAAATGAATTCGTTAAAAGAATAAACTTGTGTATCCAAGAGAATGGAGCCCATTTCGAGCAACTAATTAGTTAGTTTACCATTTTTTGTAAATAATTAAATTAATTTAAGATTTCCTTTCATTTAATTTATCATGTTTGTTAGAGAGATTTCATCCTTATAATTGACCCTAACGATCGATGCAATAAAAGTACAGGGTATATTTTTTTCAGATTTTAGCCGGTTCGATTCCCGGGTGTGGGAGAGGAGAATTTTCGAAAATCTTTGAATGCAGTTTGCTTTCTATTCAAAAATAAAGGAATGTTTCCTTTGAGTAAAATTTTCTATCTGCAGTATTAAGAGTACTTTCCCTCCAGGTGGCATTACAAAATTCCACCCTGTATATGGTTAAAGTTTATTTAGACAAGGAGTGCAGAGTGCTTATTTTTATCACTGGGTGAACACTAGTTCTTAAAGGAGGAAGATCTCAATTTGACTGTATTTTTTATGTTTGTTACCTCAGATCTTTTTACTCGGTGAACATCGGTTCACCTAGTAAAAAGATCTGATTTTTATTTGAAAGTTGGTGCTTCTCATGTGGTCCCATTTAGATTTGATCAAGAGAGATATACAACAGAACTCTTCAATAAATGACGGCAAATCTCTCGGGATTGCTGTATTCACATGTTTTATTGTTTACACCATTTCAAAACATAATATCACGCCGGTGAGAGTACCGGCGTGGTGCAAAGGGTACGCGGATGTGTACAGTTCACCCTGGACGTGACACTGGTATACCCTCATTCCACCGGTTATTTCCAAGTTTCATGTTATTGGGGTAATCTATTCTTGCATCACTTTGGACATAATACATAGGTACCTAACTATAGAACTGTTCCATTATGTAAGTACCACAACTAAAAAGTGATAATAAATACTTTTTACATAACATACAACAGACTTCCAAATGAAAACACTACAGAACGAAAAATAACTTAATTTTTTTCGCTCTGTAGTGTTTTTATTTGGAAGACGTTTTTTGTAATTTATAACCAAACCAAGGAATATTATAGATACTGAATGGTAGTTACCTCTTCTGTGCCCCGGTATCTGCAGTAGGTGCACTGCATAGCTGGTCCAAATCAAACACTGTCTCATTCATGTACGCTTCAGGATTTATCGCCCTGTCTACACAGGATAGAAGTTTCATCCTGCAAACATGAATATTTTAGAAATGAGAAGATGATAGGTGTTTGTTTTAGTGTCTCATTGTTAATAGAGTGCGCGCAAGATATGTCTGCGCGCGGCCAAAATCGGAACTAATCGTTTGTCATTTATGTCAGGTGTCAAGAGAGTGTGTTGTATGCCGTATTTTTGTTCGTTTCCGAAGTAAATAATAGCCATAATTATGCCAAAAGTAATTTAAAGTGCTGGGAGGGATGATTTCTTGTAGTGATTAAGACAATAACGGGCCGTACCGTTTTACAAAGATAGAGCCCGTGTTGCTTATTTGACAGGTAACTTTTAGGGATACCATTATACTAAAATTTCCCTAAATTTTCGTACTACCGGTGCCTGACAGTATTGGTTTTTGGGTGGTAAATAAATATACCAGCGGGACAGGACCGGCATCATGTAATATAATGCATCATTGTTATTTTGTTTTTGGCGTTTCTGAACGCACCGTCACCCAAATAACTCAAGACTTCAGAATATGTGGCAGCAGCTTCTTCAAACATTGTTGAAGAAGAAATTATAAAAGAATTGGAATTGAAATGGACAGTATTAGCCACTGTAGGACCATTGTTAGACCAAATTTAACAGAAAGTTGTAGTAGTTGATTAAATGAAGGAAAAAAGGTCAGTTGCGGGCGTGTTTAATGTTGCCAGCAGCAACATTAAACACGCCCCTCATCGCGCGCAGACTTATCTTGCGCGCACTTTACAGAGCGTCCAGTCTATTGTTTTACTTTTGACAGATGCACGCCTATGAAATTTCAGAATTATTAACAGGCAACCATAGACATTAAAATGCAATACATCATAGACGCTTACTGTAGTGATGCGACGTGCCTTTTCGCTCAGTTATTCCGATTAATTAAAATTCACAGTTAAATCGAATTCACATAGCCGTTAATATCACATCATAAATTAAATATTTGTTACATAATAATAATCTTATTATCGTCCTTCCAATGAAGGTTAAATATTTAAAAAAGTAATATTATTACTATTAGTAATATTATTGCATAAATAATTAGAAAAACAGCAAATAAAATACTTGCAATTTTATTATCATGAATAGTTGGATTCTTGTAAACTGGAATCTTCACTTGAATAAAATCATGATTGTGTGTTAAAGATGTATGTTAAATCGATAAAAATTTCTTCATTATAGTTATAAGAAATCAAATCGGTACCGCATTAGTGCATCACTAAATCATAAATGTTTGAGCTGTCAAAAGTAAAATAACAGGCTGGACGAAGAGTAATTGGTAATTTAATCTTGTAGTACCTACCTACAAGACGTTGCTAAGTCGGTATTTAATTATATCATATTTTGATTAGCATGCAAAACACCCATTTAGAAAAAAAAACAAAACTGAGAAAGAAATTAAAAACAAATTTTCAAAAAGGTATAATATACCTTTAACATTAACTTTATTTGGGGTGCATGAAAGGAGCCTCCCCGAGTGGCGTTAAACTTAATCCTACTGCGATTCCAAACGCCCGGCGCACCCTGGGCAGCTAGCACTCGGTAACGCAGAGTCTAGCTGGCTAATCCTTTCACCACGATGGCACATCGAAACGGTTCTTCCCAGAACTACGATCAACGGTCCGTACAAAAACCGAAATATAACAAAGGCGTCACCTCTAAGGGCATCCACCACCGGCTTTCGAAGCCCACCCTCGTTATCACCTCAATTAACATCGAGGGGTTCTCTGAAGACAAGTCTCAGTTGCTGTCTCAACTTTGTCAGAGTGTAGATTGTGATATTCTCTGTGTCCAGGAAACGCACCGTGGTACCGAACATCTAAGGCCACACATCCCCGGAATGAATCTTGCTCTGGAGATACCCCACACACAATACGGAAGCGCTATTTTTGTCAAACCCTGCGTTACTGTTTTGTCTGCAACCTGGAGTAATAAAAACTGCTCGGAAATTCTTACAGTGGATCTAGGTACTTGCTCAGTCACATCAGTTTATAAGCCGCCTAACCAACCTTTTGAGTTCCACAAACCACCTAATTTTGACATCCAACAGACTAAAGTGGTTGTTGGTGACTTCAATAGTCATAGTATATCTTGGGGGTATCGCGATACTAACGCAGACGGCAATTTAGTCGAGGAGTGGGCTGATGCATCAGAACTGTCTCTCGTACACGATGCCAAACAACCTGCCTCTTTTAACAGTCGACGTTGGAAACGTGGCTACAACCCAGATCTGGTTTTCGTCAGTACTAATATAAACCCTTTGTGTTCAAGACTCGTCCTCCAACCAATCCCAAATACACAGCACAGACCCATCACGTGTGAGATTAGAGCGGCAATTAAGCCCCGACAGGTCCCCTATAAAGCACGCTTTAACTTCTCGAAGGCAAACTGGGAAAAATTCTCTACCGATGTGGATGCAAATTTACGCGACACAGAACCTAAACCTTCTAACTATGAACAGTTTGTGGATACCATATGGACTGTGTCGCGTCAATGCATACCTAGAGGCTGCCGGACATCATACATATCCGGCCTTACTCCAGAATCTTTAGATCTTCTTAAGACCTACGAAGACCTCTACGAGAATGACCCCTTTTCCGAGGATACAATTGCTGCTGGGGATGCGTTGGTGTCCATGGTCGGTGAAACCCGTAAACAAAAATGGATCACGACAGTAACAGACACCAACATGACCCACAACAGTAAGAAAGCCTGGTCCACAATTCATAAACTTACTGGAGACCCTCCGGACCCTGTCAACCAGGGCTTCGTTACGGCCAATAAAATAGCCCAACAGCTGCTACTCAACGGAAAGCCTACCCATAAACTCCCAAGAGCCAAAAGGTCTGTTAATGCCTCTGAAAGTTCTTATGAAATCAGCAAGTCTTTCACTCTCACAGACATCATTCCGGCTATAAAGGCGTTAAAAAATGGCAAGGCGGCTGGTGTCGATGACATAACTGTTGATCAGATAAAACACCTGGGACCTTTTGCTGTATCTTGGCTCTTGGCACTTTTTAATAACTGCATGGCTTCTGCAAAAATTCCCAAATTATGGAGGAAGACCAAAGTCATTGCATTACCAAAGCCAGGTAAGGCCTCCGACGACCCCAAAAGCTACCGGCCCGTTTCTCTATTATGTCACACATATAAGCTGTTTGAAAGACTTTTACTAAACCGCCTCACAGCAGAAATCGACTCGGCTCTAATCCCTGAGCAAGCAGGATTTCGGCCTGGTAAGTCTTGCTCTAGCCAGGTTCTCCGACTGACAGAATATATAGAGAATGGGTACGAAGCTAACAGAATCTCTGGTGTCGTACTCGTTGATCTCTCGGCAGCTTACGACACCATTAATATCAAAAGACTGCTCGGGAAGGTCAGGAGCCTTACTAAGGACCAGGGTTTTGTGCGCATACTGAGTGAACTCCTGCACAACCGCCGTTTCCAGGTATGCTTCCAGTCCACCAAGAGTAGATGGCGACGGCAAAAGAACGGTCTCCCTCAGGGAAGTGTGCTGGCGCCGACGCTTTTTAACATCTACACGAACGACCAGCCCATCACCCAACACACGGAGCGGTTCCTATATGCGGATGACTTGGCCTTAGCAACGCAAGCAGCGACTTTCGAAGCCGTGGAGCAAACGCTGACAATGGCACTCGACTTGCTGGGTGAATACTATGACCGCAATGCTCTGCGGCCCAACCCATCCAAGACACAGTCGTGCGCTTTCCACCTTCGCAACTTGCATGCAAATCGGACACTCGCCATCTCGTGGCGAGGAACTAAGGTCGAGCACTGCTCGAACCCCAAATACCTGGGTGTGACTTTGGATAGGGCCTTAACATATAAGTCACACTGCTACGTAACAAAGCAGAAGGTCGGGAACCGTAATAGCTTGCTTCGTCGCCTTATTGCCACCAACTGGGGAGCGGCACCCGATGTTCTCCGCACAACCGGTATGTCTCTATGCTTCTCTGCTGGCGAGTTTGCGTGCCCAGTGTGGCACCGATCTACTCACGCCAAGCAAGTAGACATTGCCCTAAATGAGACGTCTCGGATAATATCGGGTTGTTTAAAACCAACTCCACTTAATAAGCTCTACCCACTAGCAGGCATAGCACCACCTGCCGTGCGAAGGGATGTTGCATGCGCGATGGAAAAAAAGGACCAAGAATCCGATTCCCGACATCCCCTCTACGACTATTCAACAACTCCGGGTAGACTGAAAAGTCGTAAGAGTTTCCTACGAACTACACAGGCAATCCAGGATAGGCCGCCTGAGGAGAGGATAAAGTTGTGGGTAGAGAAGTGTCCACCGCCCCATGACTTTGTTGAGCCCAAGGAACATCTACCGCCTGGTCATGAATTGCGGTGGCCTATTTGGAAGGCATTGAATCGGCTACGTACCCAGGTAGGTCGCTGCAAATATAACTTGGCAAAATGGGGGATTATTGATTCGTCCAACACCCGGTGCGAGTGTGGTGCACCTATACAGACTATGTCCCACTTGCTGGAGTGTCCTGGCTGTCCATTCACTTGCACCCTGGAAGACCTTTACAGTGCTTCTGACGCTGCAATAAGCGTGGCCACCTACTGGTCCCAGACAATCTAAATAAATGTGCCATCGAAACGAAAAGAAGAAGAACTTTATTTAAACTTATAATTCTAAGTCAAACCGTAGTTAACATAGTTCAAAGTGCTTCGTTTTAAAAAACGCCAATTATATATATACCTTTTATAATTTCATATTTCTTGCTTTAAGCTGAAATTCAGCTTTTTTTGGCGTAACATGGATGCTTCAATACTAACCGGCACGCACTTCGCTCCATCTTATTCAAGGGTTCCGGCTGGTTGAGACCCTGCCCACCCATCATATCAGGATGCGCTACTTTCACGAAGGGAATCACACTCCTCACCCTGGTGGATATCGTGCAGTACACACTTTCAAAACTACTGTACTTCGATATATCTTTATGTATTTTTAGCGATGAACACGATGTTGTGGCTATGGCAGAAAATATTTAATTGTAAGATTTTAAAACTAGTAATTTCCAGAACAAGCTTTTGACATTATAATGGCGCTATAATCGCTAGATAAGAGTATTATGAGTGTTATTTAGATGGAGAGGTATATTTTTACATGTAAGCAGCTGTGCTGTAGGCTGATAATGGCAAGAACACACAAGCGTGTATTCCCCGAACAATAAGTCAGAAATGCACCTTTATGACTTGCACATTTCGCAGATATGTTTAATTTTCAGGTAGGTGGCGGGCCTATTGCCATTAACTCACAAATCTAAACTCCGGACTCCACAATCACATTTTCCAAAATTATAAAGATACTTACAGGAACTTTCATGGATTTTGTGATATTGTAAAAATGAGGGCGTTTGCGAAGGCCCCACGCTGTTGTCATAGTCAGTATTGCCTAAAACGCCAGTGAGCGACAGATTCAGGCTGGAAGCAGCATTCCTGTTCCCACTGGATGAGCACAGAAAGTCTTCTAATATTGAGCCTCGTGAATTAGAACGACTTTTGACAAGTCTTGCTTGCTTGTTTAATGATCCAAATTCTTTGTAAAATATAAAATATCTGAAAAAGTCAAAAATAAATTTAGCTCATTGGTTTCCTCAATTAACTTATTCAGTTTTAAGAATGACATTTTTTGGTTTCGTTTATTTGGTTTAACCTTAAGTAGTAAATTCAAACTTAGGATGGGACAATTAAGCAAACTTGAAAATGATTTTAAAGTCTTTGAAATATAGTCAGTTCCGTCAATATCTTGTATTACTTACACAATTTAATTTTGAACCAAAAATAATCAAACTAATATCTTTATATAAGCAATTGTAAATACTCTACTTTTTTAAGTCTTCTATATCTCTCTCGTTAGGATTTATCCAGAGTGAGCTTTGTAAACTGTCACCACTCTTTGATGCGTTTTGTAGAATATTTGGCGGTTTATCTGAATCCTCTGGATTTTCAGTTTTGACGTCATTTTCATCAAAATCCATGTCTGGGAACTCATCAATAGCATCTATATCGGTGTCTGGGCCATCATCATCTAAATCTGAGTTCACTGTTTTAGAATCAGAATTGGCTGCATCTTCTTCATCTTCGTGACAGGGCCATGATGTATTGGTGCCTATAAAATGACCTACAGTTATTTATGACTATTAGTTATTTTATTAAGGCTATCATAACTATCATTATTTTTAATGTTAGCAAGTACTCGTATTTTTGTGAACCGAAAAATGAATTTGGTCAGTCAAAACCAACTAGCCAAGTTGGTTAGCAACTAAAGGGTTTGCCGGCCATTTCTAAATAAATGAGCAATTTATTGTCACATTGTAAACTTTTTTTATATCACCAATTAATCATATCGGGTACATTGAGTGACCCACAATGAATCAAATTTTACTAAGCAATCAGAAGGTAAAGCAGAATATATCTGGTTGCAGGGTTAAAAGGAATCTAATACGAAGGTAAAGATGGAACTTAGGGCACCCCGACACGGACAGGTTAGGTTTGAAGGAACTTCGTTTGTTCTCTTTGCTTGCTCACTCTAGTCACCTGTCATCTCCATCATCTTACCCCTGTCATCTCCATCGTCTTAGGTCCTTTGATTAGTTTATCTTTTACTACATTAATCAAGTTATATTAAATTTACCTTTTAGTATAGGGTTCAGGTTAAACGAAGCTGGACTGGAGGTTGGTACTGGCAAAGCTTGGTGTTTCAAGCATAACGTTATGACTGAACACACTCTTGCGAGTAGTCCATCAAATTCGGGTTCATCTGGACACTGTGAGCAAAACCTGTGCAACGTCTGTACGTGTTTCTTCGTACACAGTGCCCGTCGCCCCGCTTCTGCAAAATTAATATACATAGTTTTTTAAAGAAGGTAGGTAAACCATGATGGTTTGAAATTAATTGAAATGTGAAATGGTATCCCAGGATATTAGACATTAATGTTTCAGAGTACAATACCCAGCCTCTTTTTTATGAAAATTAATGATTTTGGTTAAGAAACATTGACACATAGTACGTACTGATATTGCAAAGATGCTGCAATGTCTGTAGGATGTGAGCGCATATCTTGAGCCTCATGCGTCCCTCGTAGCGGTCCCAGCGGTCGAACACCCTAAGAAGCACGCTACAGAGGCCTGTCTTCACGATCTGCATGCAGCACACCCCTGTGTGAGTTACGCACGTGTGAACAAGTGACAATGGCTGGCGCATTGAACATGCAAACAAACTTACAACAGAACATAACATTAATCCATTAGCGACAAACATATTTCGAGGTTGATGTAAAGGTAAAGGCTGCATTGCGTGTAGGATGTCATGTAAAAGAACAGTTTGTGGTATCATTCGACTGTGACAAATTGTTGTGTATCAGCTTAATAGATTGTGTGCGACCTAAACAAAAAATATTGAAACAATTAATCACATCATTCCACTGAGATAAACATGGTCGTCTTTTAAACAAATTACTTGTTCACTTAACTATTTTTACTGAAATAATCAATAGCGTCGAGGCAGAGTCGCAATCTTGCCGTCGGGATGAAGCCGAGGCTGACCAAGACACGCTCGTAAGTTGTTGTCACACCATCTCGTATTAAAATAGAGGTAGTAACGGCTGAAATCGTAAAAATATATACATAAAATAACAATCTCCCAGAGACAAAGCCTGTATTCGAGCAGTAGGAAGTTCCATTAAAAGGTCTGTGCTTAAGCTATGAAATTCATGAAAAGTTGATGTGCTGTTGTTTTACCAGTCGAACCCGCTATGTCAAATCTGTCAGTACAGCTTACTAGAGACACGATTTTAACATTACTTGAATGAACATAATTACTTGATAACAAAATCGTATCTCTAGTAAGTAAATCTACTGGCACATTCGTTATTGGGTTTGGCCGTAAGTGGTTAATTAGTAACTATTAAGAGTTTACATTCAAAGCTTCAAAATATTGGTTAGTGGATTTAGAAGACGCCCAGAAGAACAGCTGAAATTATTAGAATAGATAACATTTAATGAAAAATCAAAATTAACTTACCATTTTTTGCCAATTGTTTCATAATAACAAGTAATGGAAAAATAAGTTTATTATCTGTAAAGTGTCCCTTTAAAATGAGATGCATAGTTCTTACGCAACCGAGCATCCTCAATTTCACCGCGAACTTTGGATCTGAAAACAATTATGTTCGATGTTAATATATTATTTGCATCTACTGCGACTGCGAAGCTTACTTTATGCTACTTAGGTATGTAAGCTTCGCAGTAGATATAAATAATGTAATCAATAAAAGATAAGTCGGTATTCTAATCCAGCAGACATGGCATGCCCAATCCCACTTCAGTCTTGCAGCTTTTTGAGCTAAGTCGGCAGGTTGCGTTCTGGAGCGCAGTGTGGGGTTTCTTTTAAGGTTCCACAGTTTAACATGAAGCTTGCTGCGCTCCTGGGATGAGTTCCTCTAGAATTGGCGTAAGGAAACACAGTACAAAAAGAAATGGAAGGAAAGGGGGAGGCGTTCGATCAGGTGTTGGAAAGTTCAAGCTGCTAAAAAGGGTATTAGTATTTTAAAATCAATAATGGTAACCTCGTGAGCTAAGAGGTGCAAGTATCCAGAGTAAATCTTGCATCACCACCTCTGTGCCTATGTGCCGGTCTCTCTTGTCTTGCATAGTGCCGATCACCTTGCGTATGATTACTTGTGTGCCTTTCATCTGAATGAAGTCTTGTGCGCACTGATGCCGTGACAAGTTGTTAGCTGGAATCAACCGCGGACGTTAGGGACCGTACCTCTCGGCGCTAGCGAGGCGAGGATCCACACGAGGTCCTGCAGTATCAGCTCGGTAGTGACGTTGCCGTCCCGTTTGGCGTGTGTTGCTATCATCGTGCGGATCACCACCTGCGTGCCGTTTATCGATATGAAGTGCTGTGAGCACTGCTGCCTGGCGAGGTTGTTTGCTGAAATTGTCGATATCGGCTGGTTTTGTAATACAATTTTGTGCAAGGATATTTATATTGTTACAGCTTTCTTTTTTAGTTTATTAATAGGAAATTATTAATGATCGCAATTTACTTTAGTGAAAAGCAATCTTGACATTTAAAATGGTGCTGTTGTTTATATAATTATTATTCATAAATAAATCAATGTTGAAATATTTATGTTAATTTGATTGAACACTGCAGTGCGGTGAAATGACAACTGAATCGACAATAGCTTCGATATTACGTTACAAGGCTGTGGTGTCAACCGATCCAATGCCATCTCAGTGAGGTCTTCTTAAATGTCAGTAGGTAGGCCAAACAGGAGTTAGCAAGTAGAAAGGGTACACGTAAAATGCCACTGTTGCTTAATACCTGTGCAATATACCTAAACTTTAAATTGGAAAGTTAATGTGCAATGAATATAAATCGTGTTTATTCCGATCTCTATTTTTTTCTTGTCACTCGCTTGTTGTTAATTTACTGAAGCAAACGATTAATGCATGCAGTGCTGTACAGCGTTTACGTATTTTATTGATTAGTTTGTTTCACATTATTAATTTGTATAATTTGCAGTAAATTCCAGCGTATTTACAATATAAGCGCACACGGAACATACCCTTCTTTACTGCGGGCACTTTATTTTCTTTGCCTGTTTTTTTGTTTTCTTTCTTCTTGTTTCCCGATGGCTCAATGGGAACTAATTTATTGAAAACGATTATAAATACAAGTTTGCATTTAATTGGTATTTTTATAATGTTTAAGGCATTAAGATGCAGTTTTTTGATCGGCAGATAACTCAACCAATGGTTAAATAAACTAACCAATGTTTTAAAATTTCGGTAAAAATCGTTTTTTTGACAATTTTTGGTCTACCCAATGGTCAAATTATTTACTCTCCAACTTATTAGACCGTTTTGTGAGGCAAAAAATTAATAAACAAACGCATTTCAGCTAAATTTGAAACGATTTTTTAGCATATTTTACCATTGGTTGAGATAACTACGGATCAAAAAAACTGGACCATAATGACGTTTCATGGAATAGTCAAGTCAAGATCTAGTGATTTGATATACCTACAATATTATTTGTCAAATTAAACTTTTATGAGTTCATAAATTGATTCATAAAATATGAGATTTTAAGCTGACATGGTCACAATCATTAGAATTAATATTTGTTTCGATGCCGAAAAAAAAAGCTCTAAACCAAAATCAAAATATACATGGTAAATATCTCGAAACAAATAATCATAAAATATGGTTGTCATAATTATGATAAGTAGTCACACGTAGGTAAACAGAAAATATGACCATAGCTGTACCTCGTAAATTCCTTCCGCGACATTTATTTTGATTTGTTTTGCATGTGCTATCAAAATATTTACCTGAACATTTTTTTCCTTTCCCTTGTTTCAAACACAAAACTTCTCTTAGTATTGATGTAATGTACGTGCAAGTTGCTGTGTCTCTGCAGGTCTGTAATAGAAAATGACAACATAAACACAAATACAAAGGTATATCTGAACGATACACTTTACAAGGGTGATTTATGTGACGTTATTGGTTGAAGATACTTACATCCAATATGGCAAGAAGCATCTGTATGGCTCCCGACTGCTTGTTCCATAGTTTATCGAGTGTGCTCTGGCGAACATGTTTGTCTGAAAGTAAAAATAGTTGGATATAAATCAAGTTGTCCAGAGACTAAGATAATATTCGATAGTGTTTATAAATACAGTGGCATTTTAAAATTGGTGTGAATGTCGTACGGAGGGTCGTGGAGAAGGCGTCCTCGTGCGTACTGCGGGAGCGATGACCGTGCGTTTGCGCCGACAGTCCGCAGTCCCACATAGGGATGTTACGGAGGTGGTTTATCGGAGTCGAAGTGGGAGTGGGAATTTTTTAATTTGGTTTGTCGGAGTCGGAGGTGGTGGCAGAAGAGCGATGTCATATTCAGTCAGCCTCTTTGATTTTAATAAAAAAATATAAGCAAAAATCTTTTTAAAACAAGCTTAGAGTCAAGAGCAAACCCATCACAAATAAAAAAAAAAAAAAAAAAAAAAAAAAGCTTTTAACGAATAAAAAATACGAAATGTAATATCACTTGTCAATACACATCCAACGAGCACAAACACAATGGCTTTCCTGGTTGAGGAGTTTCTATGGCTATCTGCCGACTCTATGAGACCAGCTTCATAGTTCGATATTATTTCAATCGTTCCAAAGTTACATAAGTACGCCAACTTTCAGCTTAATCGGATGCCAGAAAGTGCTTGGGCAATGGATAACTAATTGCCGGACACATGAAAAGAATGCAATATAAAGCGTGTTAAAATATAAACCTGCAATAAAAAGCACGTAGGGAGAGAGGACTCGGAGGACCCCGGTATGATATGCATGAATCTAAACGTGCACGTTAACCGCAGCCAGCGGGCATGTGTTATTGGCTGATATCCGTTGCTCGTTGCGCTTCGGAGTCGGAGGTGTAATATTAATCGGAATGACTTATCGGAGTCGGATTCAAAGCTCTGTAACTGCCCTAGTCCCACCTTACCAACGCTTCCGCGACTGTTTTTGTTCTCATACAACAACTGGAGCAGATCATCAGTACCCGAGGCCGACAAGTGGTCTTTCAAAGAGTTATTACCGCCGGTTGATACCGCCATTCCAACGAGTTATACATACCGGTAAACATTACATTAAATCAATTTTATTTGTCGAATCGTCAACAACTTTAATTAAACTGCTAAAGTAATTGGGCACAGTAATTTCAAATGTCCTTTGCGACTGTTATGCAAATTTTATTGAACGTAGCCATAAATTATGTTGATATTTTATTTATATCCTACTTATCAACAATAAGGCTGTAATTTACATTATGAACTTTTATATGAATGTTCGTTTTATTTTAAAAGGGGAACTAGCTTGTAAATTATTTCTTAAAAAAAAACAGTATTGAGTACGAATTGTTATTCCGAAACCTATCTAGTAGACAGCTCTTCTTATTATTAACTTTAAAACTTTCGCGTTTTATTAATTGAAAAACAATATAGCACGGGAATTTAACGCGATGATTTCGATTATTTATTAACCTATTTCACCCAACGTTTCGGCCGTGTTGCAACGACCATGGTCCCGGGTAGACTGGTGTCTCGGTGTACTGGCTCCGTTGGGGCAGAAAATTCTACGTCTACCCTCACTTTTCTACACACAACACTAACCGTGTCCTTATTCTGTAAGTTTGTTACCTTTTCAGGTGTTAAAACTGAACAAAATTTCGGATGGAACTGGGCACACGGGTGGATCATGTCCTGGATTTAGACATAGGAAACTTCTTATTCCTGGGGGAGTATGAAAATATCCCATGTTCCCATGGAATACCTTTCGCGCGCGAAGCCGCTCGCAAAAGCTACTACTAAATAATGTGTACAATGTATGAATTAAAATTTATACATTGTACCCATGTATGTCATGTCATTTATCATTTATCAAACATAGCCAAGAACACTCTGGAAAAGTCATCTTTCAAAATCGGCTCATCCGTTTAGGAGCTATGATGCCACAGAAAGAAACACAAATACATAAACTTACAAGTACACATGTCAAACTTCTTTTTCTTCTTTTCGAGTCAAACTTATAACACCTCTCTTTTTACCCGACTGCGTGAAGGTAATTCGAACGTATGTATGTTTGTATGTCCATTTCTGTAGCATGCTCTACAGCCCAAACGGCTTGACGGATTATGACATTAGAGGTGTCGTTGGATTCGTCTTAATTGTGGGCATGACATAGGTTATATAATTTTTAAATATGGGGCCACCCCTAACAAAAAGGGGGTGATACATATTCTTTTTTATCATAACAATATGGATATCAATTGAAAGCTACTAAATACTTTTATGTTCCTATTTTTGCACGAATTCAAAATAAGCGCAACTTTTATAGTAAAATTAATAATCTTTTACCACATAACTTATTTGGAGAACTCGTTCATTAATTAAACTTAATAGTCTGAAATAAAACAAATTATTATAAAAATAAAAATCCCAACTGCGGCAGCACCGCATAATATTTAATGCATACATTATACCTAGGTACTTGTTTTTCTCTTTTCAGTAAAAAATTTTTTAGCAGTCTGGTTTTTTGTTTTATTAACATTTTTTTACGTCGGGGTTTATAAATATTGCCCTGTGACTACGGAAGCGCATACTTCATTAGTTAATTCTAAGTACATCGTTATTTATGTCGTATCAAATTGTATGGCCTAGTGGGGCAGTAGTGCCAATGACATGCCGTATCGTTGGCGAAACTGGCGGGTCGCCAGTGGGGCGCGCGCGTGGCGGCGACGCAACGTCACGCCAGCGGGGTGCGGACGGCGGGCCGCGTCGGCGCGTCCAGCCGGCACGGCTCTAAATACGCTCCCACGCCATCATTTCTAGAATATAGTGACGCCACCGTAGCAACCAAACGCGATCGCACCGGACGAACCGACAAAATGTTATTTTGATTGCACGCTCCAGGCAATTTTGTTTATCACTGTGTAAACATCACTCTTTTTTGCATTATGTAGATCTGGCATTGAATCAGGAAGTTAACAGGAAGAGTATATATATATATCAAAAAAGAATGCATAAAATTCAATTCTTTCGCTCTGTTTTTTTTTCTATCGACATATGTCAAATGGTGCTCATACATTTCAAAAAACGGAAAGAGATACATCGAAATGCCAGTACATGCCAGCACACTTCATTAAGCGTATTGACAGGTATTGGCGTTTGGCATCGCATCTGATCGCTGCAAAATGTATGGCCTCTCTGACACTAACATGGCATCTTCACTAAAGCAGTTTGGTAAAGGAATAATTAATCGATGTTAATGATTGTATGCGATGCGCTAAACTGAACTTTATATGGCGTGCTCTCAATTATGACGGTTGCATTCTCACGCCGGTCAGTGCCAATGACAAAATTGTAAACATGTCCCTGTCTACAGCTGGCAGATATTTAATAATATCAAATATCTAGATTGGTATCTGAGAACTTCTGATACTTATAGGTAGGTACTTGTTTTGAGATTCCAATGTCAAAGAACTCGTATATCATATCATTGCAAGGTGGCAATGATACACGAATTCTTGCTTGTACTAAAGTTCTGCCTTGAAGGTTAATGTTTTGTTAAGCCCAGTTTCTGAAGTATTTTTAAATTAAAACTGCAGTCAAATCTTCCATTAAGTGATTTAATAGGCTGGTATTCTATCAGTCAACCGTTCACAGTAGTCAATGTAAGATTTGGCAGCTGATTGACCACAGGGAGGAAACTTACAAGAAAATACAACTTTCTTACCGTTAGAGAATCAAAATCATGTGCTTTGCATTGCCTTCAGAGTTATTGGCAGTCCTGAATTCCTGATTCCCCAATCTCTTCCTCGGTAAACATTCGCTTTTATATGAGGTTAGTTTATTTTTGATAATGTAGTGTTGATGTCAGACTCACATTAATTCACTCGCTTTAATTAATTTAATTCAAACAGATAAAAAATGTCGTTGCATTTTTATTTATGTTTCGCTTCTCCGTGGTCCGCATGTCACTTCAAGACGCTCATAATGCTCATAGGGTAAGTGCTCCAGTGAATGGACACACCCCAGTTAATGAAAAAAAAACCAAGTAATTAAAAAAAAAAAGTTTTAAATTTTTAGCCAACGCAGCTATTATAGTGGCAAAATTAATTTCATAAGTTACTGTACATTGTAAAATGGCGAGCGTTTGAAGTTGACAGTGTTGGTTTGACTGTGTATTTGTTCGGGCAAGAATTTAGGACTCGGGTAAGACGCAACATTTTTGATATTACATTGTAGCTGTAATTGAAGCATGTAATTCGAATAAAGGAGAGTTATACTATATGTCTTAAATCGATTTAATTGCCATTTTAGCCAGTTTTAAGTAAATTATTAGGTGTCCCAGCATTGGAACTTAAAATCGTTCTAAATCCGGTGAATGAACGGCCGTTCATTCAATGGACAAACGTCAATTTCATATTTTTATTCAAATATGTAATTTATAATTATGCCATAATATTCATGTTTTGGGAGCAGTTTTAAAATCGATTTCTGATCTTTAGGCCAGTATTGGGACAGGTATGTTCATTTATTGGTTCATAAAATCTAGTGAATGAACTGAAAACGGGTCCTGTGGGGTGGCCCACGGGAACGAAGCCGCGGGCAACAGCTAGTTTTTAATAAATTGCTAAATATCTAAGAAATTATACAGGTAATGTCATACACCCAACTTAAAAAAATCTTTTTGAATATATCCTTTTTACCAAAATGTAGCTTTGCACCGTATCCCTCAGAGGCTAAGATGACTAATAAGACAACGTAAGAAATGTTTGAAGTTCGAATATCCCTTAAGTGTTCATTCACTGGAGCACTTACCCTATTTCTAAAATGTTTTGAGTAATTGCACCTTTTTTAATCAATTTTGAAAAGTTGTTTTTGCGAATACATTAATATGGTTGAGAGCCAGTCATATGTGTTTCAACTTATTACCTGATAGGCTCATATATCGTAACTCCAATATTCATTTCAGTTCTTAAAATAGCCTGACAATGTGGTTGGAGACAAATCAGGTATGCCTTATTTGAAAGATCTTTATTTACCAAATACATTATAGAAGGTAGTTTTCAGAAAACACAGAAAAAAATAATATTACCACATATATTTAAATTTACATACCTACTTAATAATAAACATGGAAGCACTTCGTGCGTATGACGTTTCAATTTCGCAGCATATTTATTTATACATTCAATGATTTCCGTACAAACAAATCCGACAGTTCCTGAAATCTTCCGTTTAGCCTATTACATTATTAGCGACCCAGATTCTAGCTAGATCATTGCCAACATAATTTTAATAGTAATTCACATTTTGATTGATAGCAATTATTTATTATTGGCGTGACAGGAATACTTACCGAAGTCCAAACGCTGGACGCCGATAATTGGTTACATTTGTAGGCAATTTGGCTTCGATTCAACACGAGTATAATGTACACAGAGTTTGTAAAGACAATGGTCTTAATTATTTAGATTTGACAAAGATTTATGTGCCATTTGTGGGATCATTAGTACTTTTTATTGGACCTAGTTTGAACTGCCTCATATTGAACAATGTGTTGAAACAAACAATGTTTACAAACAAGGAGTTGATATGAGTCGTAAAACTCTTCTATATAAATTATTGTTATGATTGTAGATTAATAACGAGCACCAAAGTCTTTGTTGAAGATTTGGATTCAGTTTGAATGAGCTTAAACCACCAGCAAGTATCAATTACAGCACACTTAAAAATATACCTAAATAATAGCCAAGTCTGGTGCAAAATCCACTACGATATGTTCAAAATTATTTGTATAGCTACTACGTATAGATAATAATTTAGTTGGGGAGTGCCGGTCTGACCAATGTCAAGGCCAAACTTGATTTACGCAATCACAGAAATAGACTTGCTTGCGTAGACTTCGCTTTAATTGTTACTCATTGAACATTTTTTATAGTTTAACAAACTCCGAGTCTACAATGTTCTTGAAACAGCTCGTTTCAATACTTTCAATCCTAGTTAGTAAATATCAGCGACAGGACACCGAAGCTAAAGTGTCAGACATGCAAATAGTTTGAAAGTAGTTTCTTGCTGTAAAATGTCTTATTCTGATTTACGGTCGCAAAAGCGAAATGTAACACAAAGAAAATAAAAGTAATGTATCGCTTCGCAAACAACACTTAATATTCGCCCGCGGAACAAAAGCTGTGGGGAATTAGAACGAAGTGTGGGAAGCAATCGGTACGCTTTGTACCAGTTGTCGGTAATTGAACAAAGGCTGATAAGTTTCGGATATCGTTGAATATATTAACGGTAACAATTGGTGTAGGGGCACGGGCGGCGCTGGCCGAGGGCCCAATGCATTTTATACAGGTCTAACACGCGATGTTACTGCAATGACACCTTGTGTGCTGATTTACGTATTTCAGCGAGGTTCAAGTTTTATAGGTTTTAAAGACACGCAGTGTGCTTTCGTGTAACACCAATAAATGTCATACTAAAGATAGATGGAATTATATTTTATTTTCCACTTAAAGTGTTACACAAATCTTTAACAATATACTTAAAGTATGTACGCAAGTAGAGGACACAGTGTCACTTAGTCTGTCAATTTATGAAATATTTTTTTATGATAATTGGATTTGCATTTGTTTTTTTATGATAAGTGGTGGCCCAGTGGTATCCGCCGCGACTTACAAGTTGTTGGTCGTGGGTTCGAGCCCAGGCAGGCGCTTTACATTGTGTAAATTATTTCATCACCACTGCTCTCAAAACGGTGAAGGAAAACATCGTGTGGAAACCGGCATGTCCTAGAACCAAAAATTCAAAGACATGTGACATCCACCAACCCGCATAAGC
The DNA here is from genome assembly GCA_948252205.1 of Orthosia incerta. Classification (NCBI taxonomy): domain Eukaryota; kingdom Metazoa; phylum Arthropoda; class Insecta; order Lepidoptera; family Noctuidae; genus Orthosia; species Orthosia incerta. The sequence goes on from OX411744.1 coordinate 20,391,273, forward strand.
CGCAAATTTTTTTTTGTTCGTGATGGGCTTGCTCTTGACTCTAGTCTAGGTCAGAGGTGACAGAGTCAGAGTCGACGATGGAGTGAGCTTACCCAGAAGAAGCCTGTTCACTCTAACTTTGAAGAGATTCGGGTTGTATGCGTTCGGAAACACAGACGCAGGCAGTGAGTTCCACTCTTTTGCTGTGCGCATTTTGAAGGATGTTTGGAAGCGCTTGGTGCGAATTGGTGGAATAGCAACTAGGTGAGGATGGTAACTTGCAGTGCGTCTAGATGTCCGATGGTAGGAGGGGGCCGGTGGGATGAGGTCATGGAGTTCATGAGCACACTCGCCAAAATACAGTCTGTAGAAGACCGACAAGCAGGCAACCTTACGGTGATGAGCTAAGCTGTGAAGCTTGGCATCCACCAGCTTGACGTCGCCAATTAGTCTCTTGGCTCTGCGTTCCACCGAGTCAAGCGCGGCAATATGATATTTAGCTGAGCCATCCCAGAGGTGGCTGCAATACTCCATGCAGGATCGGACTTGCGCTTTGTAATGAGTTAATAGCTTCACTCTGTTTAGGACGCCCAGTTTCTTTGCCGCAATTTGGGCTTTGTACTCGATCTGGATCTCATCTCCATGCCAAGGAGCTCGAGCCGATCAGTTACAGGAACAGATGCACCCCGAAAAGTAGGCGTTTGGATGAAATGAGTCCTCTTTGCGGTAAAAAGACATGCCTGTGTTTTGGTGGCGTTAAAAGAGAACAGATTGTCATCATCCCAACGGGAGACAAGACTTAAGGTCAAATCAGTACGCTCCACCATAGCCTCTCTCAAGGAACGAACTTTATCCCCGCCGGTTTTTGCGCTGGACAAGTATCTCTCTGAAATAGTACTGTCTTCTGCGTACCCAACAATACCAGGCAGAAGTAGGTCATTGATGTGCAGCAGGAAAAGAGTTGCAGAGAGAACAGACCCCTGAGGAACACCGGCATTAATAGCCTTAAGGTCAGAGGAGCAGCCGTCAACGACTACTCGGATCGACCGTTCACTGAGGAAGTCTGATATCCAGCTACAAAAACCGGCTGGGATGCCATAAGCTTGCTGAGTAGACTAGCGTGCCAGACCCTGTCAAAAGCCTTCGAGATACCGAGCGATACGGCAAGTGCTTCGCCGTGTTTCTCGATGGCTTCGCCCCAGCAGTGCGTGACAAACACAAGAAGATCGCCAGTTGACCGTCCCCGGCGAAAGTCATATTGACGGTCACTGAGGAGCTCATTGTCTTCAAGGTAGGTCAGCAACTTACTGTTCAGTACCCTTTCCATAACCTTACATAGTATGGAGGTAATGGCTATCGGACGGTAGTGGGCAGGGTCTGCACGGTTGCCCTTCTTGGGTACTGGTTGTACATTTGCAAGCTTCCAGGATTTTGGCACCTTTCTTTTTTTCAGAGAGGGGCGGAACAAGCGTGTCAATACAGGAGACAGTTCAGGAGCACACTGCCTCAATACTCTCGCTGGAATGCCGTCAGGCCAGCTGGCCTTTTTCGCGTCTAGGCTGCACAGTACTCTCCGAACCTCTTTAGTGTGAAGTGCGATCTCCGGCATCGAAGAGTCACATTGAGGTATATTAGGTGGTTGCTTAGAGCCAACATCCAGCCGTGAATTGCTTGCAAAGAGAGATGCAAATAAATTTGCTTTCTCACTTGCAGAGTAAGCCAGCGACCCATCAGGTTTCAGCATTGGAGGTAAAGTGGGACGACAGAAATTAAGACATGGACCAAAACTGTTTACTACCCGGAGGGTGCGATGCCAGCTTGGCCCCAATACGTCCAATATGGCCAAAACGTGCCCGGCGCAGAACCCGCTTGCAGAGCTTGGTGGCAGAATTAAAGGCTCTTTTCCTAATGTGCCGCATCTCATCCCAGTCTGCTGACTCGTATCGCCATACTCGCCTCGTGCCTCTAGGACTCTCATCTGGAGGAGAGCAGGTCGAAACGGATTTCACCAGACAGTGGTCAGACGTTCCCAGCGGGGCTGAGACCGATACTGAATGACTGCCCGGATCAGTTGTCAGCAGGAGGTCCAAACAATTGGGTGTATGGCCGTCTACATCCGGTACCCGCGTTGCCACATTCACCAACTGGGTAAGATCTAGCGTTAAAGCAAACTTGCGCGCCTCCAACCCAGCATGGTCGGTTTTCTGGAACGAGAACAGCCACTCCTTATGATGGGCGTTGAAGTCCCCCAGAAAAACAAGCTTCGCTGTTGGGTATCGTTGCTGGGCTACATCAGTCGACTCCACAAGGCTATTAAAGAGCGCTGTTGACTGCTGGTCACCGCTATGTGATCGGTATACGCCGACGTAGATAGATTTCGACTCGCCTGTGTCCACAAGTAGCCATATGGCAGAAAAAACCCGATTTCTCAAAGCAACGGAGATGACGACAACAGATGTCATCGCGGACGTACACACAGACCCCAGCTTGCTTCTTGAACTTGTGTTCAAGAGAGTAACCCGGGTAGTTGAGGTACGCCACGTACCTCTAACACGTGTGTGTGTTAGAGTTGCTGGGAAAAAGTTGAACTGTCGAGGCGCTGCTCAGATAACCAAATGGACCACTAAAACTAACTCAACCTATGGGGAACTCATTTGGAGACTGCGGGGACGCCCGAACCCCCCGGATATGGCCACCGGGTCCTCCCATCCAGTCGCCAGCTGGCACGGTGGAGCATACCGGGATTTTTCGCGAGTTGGCGGGGCAGCCTTTGGCACGTGCCTGGCGTGCTACTTGGGCCCCCTATTGACTGCGGTCGGCCAACGGCTGGCACCGTGCTTCGGATCCCGCTACCCTCCAGAATGAGCTACCCGGCAAATTATTCTCAGAGACCAAGACCGGTTCTGAACAGCGCAACTGACAACCTCCTTCTCCCCCAAAGGCACTGGCACTCCCACACACCAACGGAATACAGCAAGCTGCTTGGCGCCGGACTCCGGTGGGATGGTGGTCACGAGCCAGGCGGCCCCTTGTGGAGCCTACCACCGCTTAAGTGGGATCGTTCAGCCGTACCACAGGCAAGCACGTGGTGCCGTTGCCCGGGGTGGACCGCTAGGAGGTAGATCCCATACCACCCCAAAATTTCCTCTCACAGATAGGAGGCCTGTGTCCTAGCAGTGGGAACATTAATAGGCTGATGATGATGATTGGATTTGCAAGATTAATTTAAAAGCGTAAAAGCTCTATATATATTCTTTATCTATACGACTAATAGCACTCTTATACGTAGGATTGCCTGTAGTAAGTGCACCGAAGCAAACATAAACAAACACTTTGCATTTATTGCCGAAAAGATTGTTGAAACTTGGCTGCAAATGCGGCTAAAAATAGCCAAACCTGGCGTTGGTGAGGAGAAAAAGAAAATAAAAACATTCAGGAATGTATAAAAACACATGAAATGCAGCTAAATTTTCTGAAAGAATGGCCGTTGGAGTCGTTGCCCCAGGCCTGCGTGGCACGCTACGAGGCGTAGGCAGGTATTCATCATGATTAGGTAAGGTACCTTGATACGCTTCGTTCGCAAGTTTTCTAAATAAGTCATGTAAGTTCAGCCTCGCACGCAATGTGTTTCATTTACCTTGGAGCCGTAAAAATCCAAAGATTTCTTATCGTACCTAATAAAGTTGACTGATGTTTCTATACTTGGTTCTTGTTTATTTTGTTTTTGTTTGATTGAAATGCATTGGTAGATAGCTCTAGTGGTGCGATTATCGACTAAAATGTAATAAGATATACACACCTACATACACGGGTGGCGTACTGTAGTTTCCAACCCGCATAAGAAAAAGGTGTTAAGTTTATATTTGTACATAATTGACATAGTGTTATGATAGGGAATCCGTATAGTAGTTTTCCCTTGGCCGTCCAGTTCATAATTATTTATTTTTATTACAAACATCCAATAGAAAACTTTTTAATGTTTGAAAATATAATATTTGGATTGATGTCAACTTTTTAATTTCCAGTCGCTTTGACTGTTATTTTATTTATGATGGAGACACATTTATAAAGAGAAGAACTTTTTTATTAAAAATCATCAGTCGCCTGCGTGTAATTATAAATTATTATAAGTTGTCGTAAAAGTGGCCTTAGTTTATTTTGTATCGAACATTTTGCGGCGTCGGAAATCTTACAAGATTATAGACGAAAGATGATGTTTGTTTAATTATTATGTAACGTCATACTTTTCTTATTCGCACTGACAGTGTAGGTCATCTGAAAAATATTTATTTTAAGAATGATTTTGTCTTTTATCTACAAGGCAACTAAGGTCTGTATTTGAAGTAGAACCATTGTTACCAATAACATGTCACTACTATGAAAGTTTTATAAATACGTGTTCAATATAGCAAACAAAAATATATTTTTTTTGTAGCTTAGTAAGAAAAAGTCTTAATGTTATTAATTATTGTCAGCATCTTCAGGCCGCTTAGAGTCCCCTCTCCATAAAGCAGATTTTGTCAATTATGAAATAAAGGTTTATAATTCTACAAAATCTACTGTAAAGATACCTTGATGCAAAGATTCGTTACCAATTAAGTTTATTCTTTTACTATCTTGCCTTTGAATCAGTATAGAAGAACCGCCACCGCGCTACCGTTTTGAAAATGAAGGTCTTCGCGACCCATTCCGTAAATCATCGAGATTAGAGTCAATTTCCTAACCTCCTGGTATGGCCGTACCAGTTACAAGTTTGTGTGTAACTATCAAGCAATTTTGAAAGGAAAATTAGGCCAAAAACGTAATCTTTTAACACATTAAAGAACTTTGGATGGGTCTATTTATTGACTGAGTATAAAGAAAGGGGAGCGAAGTTAAAGTGTTTTCGTTTAACTAAAAGCTATTAACTTTTCGTTGTCACGCCAATAGTTTGAATTTGTTCGGCTTTAATTTTGTTATGAGTATCCATCAAAACTTTTATGAGAAACATGCGTAATCGTGTTTACATTTAGAAATCTTACTAGATGATTTCGATTGCCCTATGTTTTCAAGATCAACAAACTTACATTTTTCTCAATCGATGGAGACGTCTGTGAAAACCGACTGTTCAAAGTGACCTTTTGCGGTAATTTGAGTTTGGATTACAATCTTTATTGCCCGTAGGCAGACTAATATTTTATTCAAATGAAGCAATTTTAGAGCAGCAAAAGCGCGCCTTGAAACTAAGGGCGCAGCGTAAGATTATAATAAGCATAAGATTTCTGATACTTTTTTTTTACTTTAATTAATTAATAATTCAAATTTATTACTTTTGTAATCCACCTTGTACTTTTTTGTAACGTGCAAAATTTAAAAAGCTGTCCAAGAATCAGATACTTTGTATATAGAATGAGATGTAGCTCAGATATTTTCCATGTATATTATTCTTCCTTATAGGCTGTGGCTATGTCATAGGCATACAAACTCGTAACTATGAGCAAGAATAATATACACTCTAATAAAGTAAAGCACCATTTCTCGCTATCTTTGAAATACTTAGAAAATTCTTTCATTATGAAATATGTATTATCTCACTCAAGATGAAGTGTTTCCGACATACAAATGGGTGAAGCTTTTAATTATTGTACGTCCATTACGGAGCTGCCTCAATTATCACTTTTGTGTTCTTTTTGTTGGTATTAGCGAGAGATGCCGTCAAAATCTAATGTTGGGCAGTTTGCCAAAATGCAATTCATGTGGGTGTGTACAGTGTTCAAAAGAAATAAGTGTACAGGCAAGTATGGACAGATTTTTATAAGAAAATTCGTGCACTGAATGGTATTTGGCATCATTCAAAAGTGTATTTCATGTGAGTATTTCGGTACCTATATTGGTAATAATAACGACAATTACTTGGTAAGTATTTGCATGAATGTTGATTTTTTGACTGTTCAAATGCTCAACTCTTTATTCGTGTGTACCGGTGCTTGTACACAAAAACAAATTCCTATTCTGACTGAATGGAATCGCATAGTACTTCTCATAGTAGGTAAGTGTATGAACGCGTAGTTTTGTCTAGACAGACGGATTACACTAATCGAATATATTGGATCCAATACAGCTAGGTATTTTAAGACGAAGTACTGAAGCCAACGTCCTATATTATATGCACGAGAAAGTAAAGGTTTTGCCGTATAAGGAGCTCTAGATAACTAGGTATTAGCATACAAAAGAGTGAATGATGAACAATGAGTTTGACGGCACGGCTGCGCTGCGTATCGCGGGTTTGAATCCCACTCGGCACAAATATTTGAGCCTGCAGATAGTCGTTCTGGGTCTGGCTGTTCGTGTATATTAGTTTCAATGTTTGTAAAAGCATAAAAAAAAATAACAACTAAAAAATAATAATATTTAGGTATATAACAACGACAAGCGATACACTTATATATATATATGTATCGTAAAATAGAAGAAGAGCAAAAATAGACCTCCATAGCAATTGAGTTTCTAGTCGGACTTAAACTCAGGAACGTAACTATTCAAATGATATGCATAGGTTATATCTAAAGGACATGTAGTAATCTATGAAACGAGTACGGAAATTTCCATGAGCACTTATATCTAAGTACATGATATTGAAAATTATGCTAACATATCATTCACTTTTTAATTTAAATACGTCATATTATACTTAGAGAATGGTAAGTTTAAAGGCAGGTTTAGGCCATCCTTTTAATATTACTTTATTACCGTTTAGTAAACGTTCTTAAGGTTACACTAGTCGACGGCACGTACTATTTTGTGCGCGGGGTTAAAATGCATTTTATAACAACCAACAACACGTGCGGAAGAGATAGATGCTGTGATGAGCAGTAGGAAGCTAGTTCGCGTACGAATACACACTTTTGCAAATTTGTAGCGAAATAGATAATGATTTAGGACGAAACCGAGCGCGCGAAATTTTATAAACAGATTTTTGGCAGTCTAGATATCATGAAAAAACTACTAAATCTATCTGTTCAAAATAAAATTATTTGCATTCTTGAACTACTAATCTATCCCTCTATGGATGCCGTTTTGCAATTTTCCGTCTTCTTATGGTATTTATTGGCGCCCAAAAATGAGTTAAAATTAGTGTCGAAATGTGGAACTTTCGACGCTCATAACTTTCAAATATTTCCTTTTTTTACTGTTTCGCTTCCATACAGGGCTAGATAATGATGAGACAAATTGATATCAATTTTTATTTTGAACGTACATCGTCAAACAGTTGAATAATCCCTAGACTACGTTTGTATGGAAAAATTTCGACTGGTGTAACCTTAAACTTAAACGGGCTGCTGAAAAGATTTGGATCTGCTTCTAACCACAGGTTTCTAATAAAAGTGTTGAATCTATTTTAGGGAGACCCAAAATAAATAAATTGTATGAGTATAAATTGTCATTAAAATGTGACTTCCCCTTTGAGGTTATCAACCATGACCGTTATTTATTTGGTCTAACCAGGTAAAATATGTGATATATTCAAACTTCAACGGTTATTTACCAGTACATTATTATTTTATAAACCGTACCGGCAACCTTGAAAATAGTAGTCGGGAAACCAATAAAGTGACAATTTATACTCGGGCGAGTGGTGAATTTTACATGTCCTACAGATTAAATTGAGGGTACATTGAAATGGTTTTGAACTTCGATAGGTATGCCAGGCTGACAGTTATCACCAAGTCTAATGGGTATCGTGTCATCGTATCGTTTCATATGAATTTATGATATCCCGAAATTGAATTTGGATATGAAATCAAATTGGTAATTTTCGTGAAAGTATACCTATGAGTCCTGTCTCTTGTCGTTTATTGAATTGAATGTCAACGAAACTGCATCATTGACATTGTGTAGGTTGTTGGCTTCATAAGTCGGTAGGTCCCCCCCTAGGGTTGGAACTGTGCCCAATTGTTGGAACAGATCTTACGTGACATTATTGACACATTGTCAAAAAATATGAAATAATTATTTTAAGCCTAAAGTGCCATTGTTGTAATTTTTTGGGAATATGGCGATTAGGCACTAAGTAGCCAGAAGAAGCCCGTCAAATTGTAAATAGTTGGGATAATTTAAACACTTTATTTTCTTAATTTTTTATGACGAACATAGTATAAAACAAAGTCGCTACCCGCTGTCTGTCTGGCCCTATATATGCTTAGATCTTGAAAACTACGCAACGGATTTTGATGCGGTTTTTTTTATTACACGCGGGCGAAGCTGCTGGCAGAAGCTAGTGACGAATAAACGCCAAGATCGTTATAAGTCGTTGGATTTTGTGACTCTTATATCTGAGCAAACGCCTTCATTGCACGGACAGTAAAATGTAGAACTAATATTCGGATTAAATTATTATTAATTAATATGATTTCATGATCAAAAAGTCCAAAAACTGCAGTTGCTTTCAAGAACATGTGAAATATTAAAGGAAGCGATTTTCTGTGATGTTCGTAAATACCATTGTTACGAACAAGGTTCGACATAATATTATGAAAGCTGGGGAATCCATTATATTTTATCTTCTTTTCCATATATGGACAGAATGAACGCGAGTATAATTTCATACAGAGGCATATGTCTCATTACATATTCATTTTATTTTATGAATAATATCAACGTTCGTATAATGCAGTTTTTATAAACAATAAAAACGTTAATATCAACTTTATGCGTATTGAATAAGAGAAGTATTTTTAGTAAATTGAAAAAAGATTGTAATTCGGCCAGTTTACGATATTTGTGCAGGTGGCTATGACTACATAATGGTCGGACAAAATTTGCTTACAGTCTAAATTCCTTACACTACACGGTATTCAGGGCCCTAAACCCTAATTTAGGGTGGTGTAATACGAGTAACTGTTGGGGAGTTAGGGTTTCCAAAATATCGACCTTATCGACTCGGAATGGTGGAGAGACACGGTATTCAGGGCCCTGAATACTGTGTAGTGTAATAAGCGCTTAACACACAGAGTTTCTTATACAAAAATTTATGGCGTTTATAGGGTTTTTTTTTTGTTTCGGGGTGGTAAATCCTCATTAGATGTCCTCCGCCCTGGGGACTAAAACAAACATGGTGTTCCATCTAACAAATACGCTGGGGGTCGCGGGAACACCAATACTTCCGCAACCCCCGGCTAGTGCCGGCCCGCCTCTGCGGGCCTCGATCTCGGGTTGAGTGGGGAGTGAGGTGTTAGATGCCCCCCGCGACGTCTTAGAGGGGCGCGCGTGGAACACTACGCGTCGCCACCTCGGGTCCAGATGTGTGGGGGGCGACCCACGTCCGTCGCCCCTGGACCCATTGAGGGGTCTGGAAGAGGGCGTTGTCCGCCCTCCGCCGACTCCCGATGCGTCTGCTGCGGATCGGGTGAGCGGATGAAATCTCCCTCTCCCTCTCCGCAGCCTCCTTCTGCGAGACGACTGTTTCGCAGAAGGATACCACCGCGTTCCAGGACTCACTGCCTACACACTCTGCCAGCGTATGCCGCGCCGTGTCCTCCCGGCAGTCGACGCAGTGGTGACACTGAGCGTCGGGCTCCCTGTTTATGCGACACAGGTACTTCCCGAAGCAAACATAACACGAGAGCACCTGCGTCACTCTAAACGACAGGGAGCCGTGCCTCTTCCCGAGCCAGCGCTCGAGCACTGGCCGGACGGCCGTTCGCTCCGCGCCCGCACTTCCTCGCGCCGAATACACACCGATACAGTGACGCGAGTACCTTCGCCTCCAGGTCCCAGGGCAGAGATCCGGCCGTGATGACTCTGACGGCCATCGCTCTCTTTGGCTTCCACAGAACAGCGATGCTGCCGGCCGTCAGGTCAGTCGACCAGATCGGGACCCCATACAGGGCCATCGATCGCACGATCCCCACCCACGTAGAGCCGCCTACAGGCGGCGCTTGAGCCCCCAGATTGGGAAGCAGCGTTGACAGCGCCCCAGCCGCGCCCAACAACTTGGGCGCTAGCCACCGGAAGTGGAGGCCGAAATCCCACCGGCTGTTGAGCACCAATCGTGCCTTCATGGTAGACTCGACAGCGATTCGAGCCCCCCCGATGACGTTGTGGGCATCGGGCGGTGGCGTCCGCCGGGTGTCAGGCGGGTATAGGCCTCCTTAAACAATTTCCAGGTTTTTCTTGTCTTCGCTAGTTTTTTTTTATTTTCTGCACATACTACACGGACAAGAGAACAAGAAGGAAAACACCACACTCTTGAACTATTGAAATGCCTATGGCAATGCCTAGTCCGCCTTTGTTCTTGTGCATAAAGATTTAATAATAAAAAAAAAATTTAAGATGAGACTCAATTTTATATGTATTTTCTTATGATACTGACAATGTTCTGCTTTACTGAAATTTAGCTAAGTCCTCATTTACTCAAGAAGGACACTGTTATGAAAAGACCTAAGGTAGTATATACACTTTATTTTTTTATTTATTGTTTATTTTAAATATTTATTATTATAACATTTTAGTTGTTAAAGTATCATACTGCGAGACGTAAAATTGTGTTGACCCCGACGTCTATGGTAGTTCAGAATACAACAAAGGAGATGTTACAATAACAGGTATTGATTTGATTGAGATGAAGGCCTCTTTCCCCATCATTTTTCTTCTTTAATAGGTGTAGAAGGAGACGTTACATTTTCAGTTAATTGTTGAAGCTCCAAATCGTGAATTACTTTAAAAATTTGCCCTTTTGCTATATGTTGAAAATAAGGAGAAAACGATTTCATTGTTGGTGCTAGTCCCTTCAAAAATGCGTCTATAGGATGTTCCTCTTGTTCTATTTCTGTATTTTTGTTTCTATTATTCATAAGAACATACTTCATTAAAGCAGCTGAAGCAAAATCAGAACTGGGGGTAGACAACTTCTGATTCGTCTGGGCCGCTGATGATGGAGATTCAGCCTGTTCATTTGACTGCTGATTTATATTAATTGAATCATTGCTCATAGCGTGTAGGTCAGATGTAGGAGAAGGAGTCGTGTCGCTGAATTCTACAAAATTGCTTATAGAATCTCCGTCTTCGTTAACAGCCGTGAGAAATTGAAGTTGTTCAGAAAACTTGTACGGTTTGATCTTCATCGCAGCTTTGCCAGTAGCTGGTTTTTTACTTTTTAAATTCTTTTTGTACTGGTCTCTTATATTTGTCCATCTTTGTTTACAGGTGATCCAATCTAAAAAAAATACAATATGTATAATTATTAGCAACAACGTTAAATTACATTTTATAATACTTAATTATTTTGCCCAGCGACACTACAGATTGACTAAACATTTTTTTTCTTTCACGGTATTGGTGACTCAAAACAATTTCTTGTAACTAGTTAGTAAAATTGACCAAGAAACGTGCAATATTATAGTTGACCAATTAATGAGAGAGGTATTAGCCGAGATGACTACAGAAATGTGGAAAGCTGTAGCTGACAACTGGCAACCGTGGTAATTTCTAAATTGCTTAGGAGCACTAGACAGACGGCCAACATGTAATGATTGAAGCACCACCCAAAAGCGCATCTTTGTCTATTGTTTTTTTAGCTCTAGTAGATGATTAACAATTTTCCCTCATACGGCGGCAAATCTACCGAGAAAAATTTAAAGAATTTTTCAATGTTTTTGTCGGCATTTTTAACATAAATAAAATAACCATCACTCTTATTTAGAAACTATAAACCAATTTTCACTCAAATATGCTTTGTCCCTTTCTGCCATAGTTGAAAGTCATAATAATAGATAAGGACAGAGCCTATTATAGCGGTGTTCATTTTAGCTAATGAACGTTTATAAGTAGGAGGGTAATAGTAGTTTATGAAACTATTGCGTAATAAGGGCTATTAAAAGTATCACACGAATATTTTAATACCTAGTTATGTGCAGTTTCATAAATTGGTGTAAAATTAAACCTACTAAATATAAGAAAAAATCGGTACAGCAAAACGTATGAATGGCGCCAAAACCCAGCAAGTCACCGCAATAACCGCGCATGCGCTAAAGCAGGCATTGCCACAGACAAGTAAAAATTGGAACCAAAACTTTTTATATTAGGGAATATAAAAAAAACATTTCCCTCCCGCAGTCGGGTAAAAATGGCGCGCCATTTTTTTTTTTTTTGCTAATGCCTTCCATTACAAAAAAACTATTGATGAAAACTCCTTGGATTTGCGCTGTATCGTAAAAGAAAAAAAATGTTTTATAGAAAGAAAGCTAGTTTATTTGGCACACACAGATACACACAATGTAGATACAAATAAAAGGGAACTTAATTTTTAAACAACTACATACATAGTGTGCCCCGCGGCTGCGCCAAAAAGGGCCAGTTCAGCAAAATGCCAGACAGCTGGGCGTTGCCTGACTTTCAACTGAACCTTACGTTGAAGTGTACGGATGTGAATCAGTTTTTACGGTGTTAAATATACAGGCATGTTAGTGTGTATGTGTATGTATACATATATATTTTTTATTTATAGCATTATTTTGTTACAGAAAAAGTTTTACAATAAGATTCAATTTTTAAATTTCGACATTGTGTTCATAAAGTTCAAATCAAATCAAATAATTTATTTGCTAGAATGAAGGTATACAAAATAAGATGTTGGGATGTTAGAACAGTTTAGCCATACATTCTGCCCAAAATTGGTATGAAAAGTAATTGGTATGTAAAGTATGTCAATATAAACTCGATTTTAATTTTATAATTCGAATATTACGATATGAGAGTAGATGAAAGTGTTTAAAGTTGTTTGGGTACTTGACTATAATATTGATGTTATAAATATCGACATTGAAACATGACAGTCTACTTTATTTACCTACCTGTATTTTGAATAGAACTTGAAAAAGTTTAGGGAATATGCATGAAAAATTGTTTGTTATTTGACCAGTTAATAAATTAAAACTTTTTACAAAAAAATACTACTTACCGACTCCCAAATAAGAAACTACAAAGTGAAAATAAACTTTATTTTTGGTTAAAGTCTTTGGTAGGTACCAATTTTTTGAGTTTGTAAAAAGTTTTTTTTATTATTCACTTTTTAGTTGTACCTACCTAATAAGCAAGCAGATAAGTAAGGCACATATAATGCCAGCGTAGATTACCCGAATATCATCAAACTGAACATAACCGGTGAAATGAGAGTGTATCAAGGTGAATTGTACACATCTGCGTACCCCTTTAGAGCGTTCTGGCGTGATGCTATGTTATGAAATGGTATAAACAATAAACAAACATGCGATTGCAGCAATTCCGACAGATTTGCCGTTATTTATTGAAGAGTTCTATTGTATATCTCCGAAGTTCTTCGTCAAATCTTCACCAAATTACAATGAGACCAATTTCGGAACATACCAGTTAAGGGAAACATCGTAGGGAAGTATTTCATTAGCAAATATCTAAAGAAAATACATGCATATTCCCTATTGCTACATACCATAATGTAATTATTGTTTATCTATTGTAAAATTGTGAGTACAAAGACTAAAAAAATAAAATTTACTTACCGTTTTCGTTGAGCGATAACTCGACTGCAATTTTACGCCACAGATATTTTTTATATTTTGTGTCTAAATACTGTGGATTTGCAAGACTATACAACGCTGGATGTGATCGTACACATTCAATCAATTTATCGTCGTCCATTTTGTTTAGCTTGCTTGGCAAATACGACACGGACGCGTTCCACTACTTAATTCTCCGGAGCGAACGGAGCGACTGTGCGTACTTGGTCCCCACGTACGGGACGGGGTGCGCGCGGGGCGGGACGTGTAAAGGTCGCTGCATACCTGAGGGGCGGTGCGGACTGACGGAATGGCTCGGCACGGCTCGGAGCGCGGCTGCAAATGATTTACTATCTTATTGTAATGAGTTTAGCGCTGAAATTCTCACGAATAGGTAGAAACGTCTCGCGTGATGATGCGACGTACCGCGGCCGTCAGTGAGCACCGGTCCTAACGTGTTTTATTAGCCTGTGCTACATGGTTTAAAACCAAGCTAAAAACCAAGGACAACTTGGTTTTAAACCGTGTAGACAGCGGTTTTAAACCAAATTTTGTATGACCTTTAAACGCCCTTGGTAGAAAGGCGTGCGTCGCAAACCAGTAGTATAGCCACTTAGTCGTGAGTCGCGCTTCTGCAGACGGTGAGCGCAGACGAGATACGTCGTACTAGGTGAATTTTGGACTAGGTACACCTAGTCCAAGTCCGTACAAATACTCGATCCAAATATGTGTTCCACCTAGTCCATGAAATACGCATACTTTATAGATGCTTAGTCTTTACGTACCACCGATACGTGTAGATACGTACGTACGCAGTAATGAATTGTAATCTTCCCTTCAACTGTACACAGGCTTAGGACTGTCAACGTAAAGATTTATATACATTGAAGATTGTTGGCGTAATTAAAAGATTTCTATTAATTTTTCAGAGTACGTAACTATTTTATTGTTTTGTTTTTTTTTTTAAATTGGAACTTCCTTTGGGAACCATTTTTAAAACAATAAAAACACATGAATTAATGTCGTAATAAAAAATAGATATATGTTCTTAAACGATTTATCAAAATTTCTTTACGTAAACCAATCATATACTAGACTGCATCATAAAAAGTCTTCATTTGCATCGAGTATTGTCAAAGTACTTATTCTATAAATTCTGCCTAGTCCCGACTAGTCTCGAGTATTGTCAAAGTACCTATTCTATAAAGTCTGCCTAGTCCCGTCAAGTCTCGAGACTTGACAGACAAGTATAGAAGGATTGCGGAATAGTGTAGTTAACAAAAGACAGAATATATTCTAGCACAACACAGTGCACGTAGCGTTACTTTTATGCCATTGAAATATGGTTCAAATTCAAATGACTGGCACACGAATTATTTATGTAAACACTAGTGCGCGTCACGTTACTTTTATGCACTTTGAATTAGGGTTCAACATGAATGAGCTATGTCTATGCTGCTATCTCGCTTCGCTGCGTCGTCGGTACCTACATTGATATACGCGGGCCGCGGGTGCCGTGCACTGCGTAGGCACAGTGAGACTAGGTGGATCAAGTGTTTTAAAAGTTAGAATAGGTGCAGCCTAGTCTCGTTAAGTTGTAGTATATACGCTTCATCTCTACGCGTCGCTGCGCACAAAATGACTCAACAGAGCGAACGTTAAGTACTATCAGAACTTATCGATATATAACAGACTTGCCCTGTCTTTGGGATTTGACATCGGCGTCATATAAAGACTCAACTGAAAAAAAATTGCTTGGGACAGTTTTTTCAAAGTATATTTTTTTACTTTAAAAGGTACCTATATTAAATATGGGATATTATAAATTGCATATCAAATAAAATAATCGTCTATCAATACATACTCATCATTTACATTCTTTTTTACATCAAATAACTTACTAAATGTTTAGCAAAACTCAAACTGCAGATAATTCGAAATTATACATCAATATGACATTACTTTTTTCCTCATAATGCAATACAGTTAAATTTATTTTTGTACAAAAATACTACATACATAGCAGAAATACTAACTGCACAGCAAATTTTCCATATTTCGTAGCAAAATAACTATCTCAGTCGCATATTAACCAGTAAGTACAACAAAACCTGTTCATCACATTTGTCCTAATTTTCAAGAAGTCATTATTAGTCCAAGAGCGAGAAAAAGGATATTTTTTGATTTGCGTTTAAATACTACCCTTATAAATCCATGGTTAAAGTTTTTACAATTACTATTTAACGACAATGTCGACGGAGCCCCGCTGTGCGGGGCTCCTATTTCTGTCTAAAGGGTCTAAAGTAACCTAACACGAAGAAGATGACGGGAGCTGAGTTCGCTCGCTTTGCTCGCTCACTTCAGCTGCCGTCATCTTTTCGAACCTAACCTGTCCGTGTCGGGGTGCCCTAAGAACCCGAGCTCGCTTCGCTCGCTCTTGGACTAATGACTTCTTGAAAATTAGGACAAATGTGATGAACAGGTTTTGTTGTACTTACTGGTTAATATGCGACTGAGATAGTTATTTTGCTACGAAATATGGAAAATTTGCTGTGCAGTTAGTATTTCTGCTATGTATGTAGTATTTTTGTACAAAAATAAATTTAACTGTATTGCATTATGAGGAAAAAAGTAATGTCATATTGATGTATAATTTCGAATTATCTGCAGTTTGAGTTTTGCTAAACATTTAGTAAGTTATTTGATGTAAAAAAGAATATAAATGATGAGTATGTATTGATAGACGATTATTTTATTTGATATGCAATTTATAATATCCCGATTTAAAAGAAAAAGAGTTAACATGTATGATGTGCATTAAGATTATTAGCTGTGCATTAATAAAAAAGCTTTTGCTTTAGGAAAAATCGCTGTACGCTGCGAAAATAAATTGTAGTGTGTTTAGTGATATTTTGCGTTGAATATTTTGCTGCGCAATCAGTAATTTTGATGAGAATTCGGAATTTTATTGCATAGAAAAAGGATATTTTTTGATTTGCGTTTAAATACTACCTACCCATTAAATATACTAGTTTCTGCCAGCGGCTTCACCCGCGTGAAAAGTGTTTTCTTATCTCAAGGGAAATTATACCGGGATGAAAAGATACCTATGTGCTATTCCAGACTAAAATCTATCTCTTTGGCAAATTTCATACTGATCCGTTCAGCCATTTTAGCTTGATTGAGAACAAAACCTACCCACATCAATCGAAACTTAATCCAAAATTTCAATTTATAATATTAGTAAGAATATAGTAAGGTTAGAGTTTAGTTTTTAAAGTTTATTAGTATATTCTTTTTGAAGTTCAGATAGGCATGGCACCATGACGTCGCTGTAATGAATGTACGGTAGATGCGTAAATACGTCCTCTCTGCGCAGCGTTCTAAACATACTGAGACCCAGTATATAATAGTAATATTTGATACTGAGGTTTGGAGCTTGTTTTAAACCGTGTAGCCAACATCGCACCCTTCTTCTTCAAACCAAGGTGACCTTGGTTTTTAATTTGGTTTTAAACCGTGCAGCACAGGCTTAGGTTGTCGTGTCCTAAATTGTGCTTTATTTCCATGCATTTTGTTTGAAATTTGAATGGAATAGGAAGCCGCCCGTGCCATGTCCGCGCCCGACGCCATTTCTATGTGGCCTGCGCTTTAGGATCGGAACAGGACCACAAGTTTTGAAAATATCGTTTCATACAAATGCCAAGGGATGCTACGCCGCCCGCTGCGCGCCGTCCTGACCGTGCTCCCGTGACGTAGCATACTTTCGTATACATTTTGTATGAAACGATATTTTCAAAATTTATTGTCCTGTTTCGTCCGGATTAAAACACGTTAAAAAGGAGGTAATCAATTCGATTCGTATGTATGTGATATTGACGGAACTGCATAATATTCACATATGTTACTCTATGTGGGCTTCTCAACACGTGTGCCAAATTTCAAAAGTGTATGCATGTTTGTTTGTATGTATGTTTGTCCAAGCATTTCACCGAAACTACTTATCGGATCGTGATCATTCTTTTTGTGTTGGATTGAGTATCTCTCAACTTAGGGAATAATAATAACAAGAAAAATTATAAAAACCAGAGGTACCAAAAACACCGACTTCCGAAACGAAAGTTATTTTGCACTTTTTAGTGTTTTGCTTTTGAAGTCGGTTTATCTTTTTGTGAAAAAGTTTTTGAACTCGGAATATTCTCCTCTTTCATGTCGTTTCAAATTTCAGAGATATAAATCTGTAGAAAAGTCGTTTTGGTACATCGAAAATAAATTAAAAAAAAAACTTGCCCCAGGGTGTTAAAGGATAACCAAAAGAACCGGCATTTTTGGATTTTTTGCCTGTTTATCTGTTTATTTGTGCACGCATCACGTTAGATGTGCGAAACCAATAAAGATAACTTTTATAAATAAAAATTGTGCGTAACTTGAAAGTATTACTTAGTTTTTGTTTCATCGCAATCGGTTCACTCTATCAAAAGTTAGATGAATTTAAAATTTTCAAGAAGTGTAATTATCACAACACACGCAATTCTGATACTCGGACAGTTGAACTCCATATTCGATAGATGGCGTTGTGCATTTTAAGTAATTTTCTGAATGGCGGTGATAAGATTTTCCGCGAAAGATTGACCCTAGAAATAAAACATAGGGTAGGTAGGCAGGTAAGTATTGTATGCAGTTGACGGTAGCGAAGTCGCGGGCACAGCTAGTAACGAATAAATTGACACCTCATGCATCAAAATCGGCATAGTAGTTCAGGTGCTATGGCGGTGGAACATACATACATATAAAATTAGAACCCTTTTTTTCGGTTTTCCGTAGTCGGGTAAAAAGAAGATCGTCATCTATTCTCAAAAGGTGTGATGAACCTCATATATAAAAGTCAAAATAAACTATTAAAAGTGAACCCAACTACTCGGATTATGGCGCAGCTGAATTGTGTTTGTAACCTAATAGCTGTTTGCCAGACACTTCGTATTGATTGTGGCTCAAAGACTTTGTACCTATGTAAGCTTATTTTTAAGTTATTGTAACTGTGTCTGGCGTGTAATATTTTTGGTTACAATGCCGTTCTGGTAGTTACCTACCAGTCCATGCCTCAGATCAAATAAAAAGTGAAGATGGAACGTTGCAAACAACAAAGTGAAGCCTGTTCAAACTATGCCTTGCCGTACAAATACACAATTACACGCACTCACTAAAAAAACACACATTAGTTGTATATTCACTTCAAAAAATAATAATTATTAAATTAAAATAAAATAAATTAAGGGGGGCTCCCATACAACAAACGTGATTTTCTTTGCCGTTTTTTGCGATAATGGCGCGGAACCCTTCGTGCGTGAGTCCGACTCGCACTTGGCCAGTTTTTATTATTTGATCTGAGCCCATAGCAAATCGTTCTAGTAGAAAAACTACACTTCAGTGAATATGAAAAGCAGTAAATATGAGAGCCTTATTGGTAAGCTTCCTTCCTTCGGTCTGCCTAGTGGTCTGTGTGACTGGATTGCTGACTTCCTGAGGAAGAGGTCCATCCGAGTGGTTATCGATGATTACTCGTCCGGTCAGTTAGGTATTAACGCCGGAGTCCCTCAGGGGTCGGTGCTCTCGGCTACACTGTTTTTGCTGCACATTAATGACCTGCTAAAACCCGGAACTTTTGGGTACGCAGATGACAGCACGGTTGCTGAGAGATACGTATCCGGCGCACGG
This sequence comes from Orthosia incerta, assembly GCA_948252205.1. NCBI lineage: Eukaryota > Metazoa > Arthropoda > Insecta > Lepidoptera > Noctuidae > Orthosia > Orthosia incerta. The sequence continues at coordinate 20,410,478 of OX411744.1, forward strand.
GCTACTGGGACTGAGATCCGGTCTCTCCGGGAGGCCATGGTTGAGCGTTTGAACCTGTCTAAGGAGGCAGTCTCCGAATGAGGCGATACCAATCTAGTCAGTTTCAATGCAGCTAAGACCCAGGCGTGTCTTTTTTCCGCAAAAAAGAGCCTATTCCATCCGGCTCCATCTTTCCGTAGTGTAACCGTGCCGATAACAGACCATCTCAACCTTCTTGGTGTTACGTTAACATCGACCTTCAATTTTGGTCCATTCATTGAGGCAAAGGCTCAGTTGGCAGCAAAAAAGTTGGGTATCCTTGCAAAGGTGAGACGGTACTTCACGCCTGAACAGCTGCTCAAATTTTATAAAGCACAAGTTCGGTCATGCATGGAGTACTGCTCTCACCTCTGGGACGGATCTGCCAAATATCAACTTGATGCACTTGAGTCGATTGACAAACGGGCCAAGAGGCTTATCGGCCACGATGCACTGGTCGCCTCAAAGCTCCAGAGCCATAGACGCCAAGTGGCCAGTCTGTCGGTTTTCATCGGTTACATTGGACAGGGGAGTGTGCGATGCAACTGCACAATTTGATTCCGCCTAGCCCTTTCCATCACCGGACAGCAAGACGTACGGCAATGCGTCACCGGTACATGGTGGACATCCCACCCATACGTACAAAGCGTTTTGCGAATACTTTCATTGTACGCACAGCTAAGGAGTGGAATTCCCTGCCGGAGTCTTTCGTTTCCTGATAGCTACAACCTTGTTGTCTTTAAGTCAAGAGTGAATAGGTTACTTCTAGGCAAGCGTGCTTCACCGTCGACCACATCATCGCTTACCATCAGGCGAGATTGTGGTCAAACGCGAGCCTATCGATAAAAAAAGCATGATTTTTGTAATACGGATTACGAATTAAAAAAAAAACAAATACTTAGCTCAAGATCACATCACTTCAATCTGCAGGTTTTGTATTCATGATTATTGATAGTAGAACAGATTACTGCAAGGTTGCCTGGAAATATTTAGCCTCACAGTACACCAGTGGAGACCGAGACATGTCATATTCTTTCATATACTTTATTGTACACGTTGTATTTTTGATCGAAGCTGTACACAAACAAACATTTACATTACAAAAGGACAACTTATTTTTAAGGCGAGATGAACCCTTGATGGGTCCATGTCTCTGTTTCTTGTCTCGGTCTCCAGCTGATAATGGAGTCCCTACTATTAGTCTACTACTACCTTGTGACGTGAGGCGCGCGTTGATCCTCGCGGTGATAGCGCGCGCCACCTCGGTGGAGTCCGGCGCTCGCTGCTGGTGCAGGCGTAGCCGCTCGAACAGGCAGTCGGCCGCCGCCTCGTCCGCCATGCGAAACGCTGGAACACCATATCAATCAATCAATCTGCCTAGCCGTTTTCTAACCATGTTTCTAGCAGTATTTTCCATGGAGCGACTGCCTTTCTGACCTCCACAACCTAAAACGAGTAACTGGATAACACCCCTTGCTACTGGCCACCTAGCCAAGTTACAAACGTTTCGTATCGAATCTTATTCTGCAATCGTTAACGCTTTCTATTTGTATGGTCTGACCACGTGACTTAACGTTCAGCACCTGTAGCCAAGTTGACAATCTACAATCGATAACGCTAATAGAAAACCAATCAATGTATGGGAATGACGCATCTGAACGTGTGAGTCACGTGGTCAGACCATACAAATAGAAGGCATTAACGATTATAGAAAGAGATTCGATACGAAACGTGTGTAACTTTGCTAGGGGGCTGATGTGTCATTCCCATACATTGATTCGTTTTCTACTAGCGTTATCGATTGTAGATTGTCAACTTGGCTACAGGTGCAGCCAAGTTACAAACGTTTCGTATCAAATATCTTTCTACAATCGTTAACACTTTCTATTTGTATGGTCTGACCATGTGACTTAACGTTCAGATGTGTCATTCCCATACATTGATTCGTTTTCTACTAGCGTTATTAATTGTAGATAGTTAACTTGGCTACAGGTGCTGGTGTCAGATGAGAAGCTACATCTATTGCTACAAGGATTCATCAAAATCGTCCATCGGTCCTCACAAACTTTCAAATTTAAAATATTTAAATATTAGGTCATTACATATGAAATTGGCGTTTTGTAAGGGAGGAACATAAAGTCGTTTTTTTTTAATATAATATATTATTTAATCAAAGTATGTACCATTGCTATCCATGCACTTTTGCCATCTCATAGGTGGTTCATTGATCCCTTTATAATAAAAAACATTCGGACGCGAATCAATAAAATATTTGAAGGCGCTTTGGACTGCCCATCGGAGTTGAATTTTTTCCCTTGCAAGAAGTTATCAAAATTTCGAAAAATATGGTATTCTGTTGGAGCAAGGTCCGGGTAGTACGGTGGATGTCTTAGACATTCCAATTGAAGATCCACAAATTTGGTAGCGGTCTGTTGTGCAGTGTGTGGTCTAGCGTTGTCCTGAAGCAGCAGTGGCCTAGGGCGATTGACCAGCCTCGGCTGGATAGCAGCTAGCTTTTCCATCATGGTTTGCAGTTGCTGACAAAGACTTCCGCCGTAATCGTCAGATTTAAGAAAGCTGTAGTGAACGAAACCGGCGGCACTAGTCCACCAAACGCTCACAAGTAATTTCATTTGAGTAAATTTTCGCTTGGGGCAGGATTCGGCTGGTTCGCCAGGGTTCAGCCATTGCGATGAGCGTTTTCGATTATTGTACTGGACCCACTTTTCATCACAGGTAATGATTCTATTTAAAATACCTTCATTATTGTGCCGGTTGAGTAATGTAACGCAGCAGTCGACGCGCGTTTGTCGGTTTGCTGCACTCAATGCATGAGGTACCCACCTTTCAAGCTTTTTCACCTTCCCAATTTGCTTCAAGTGGATTAAAACAGTTTTATCACTAACACCGCAGCCAGCAGCTAACTCGGACGTGGTTTGCGATGGATCCGCTTCCACAATAGCCTTCAATTCTTCATTATCAACTTTACCAAAGACCAAAGCAGGTCTGCAGGTCGAAATTGCCAGAACGAAAACGTTGGAACTAAAAACGCATTGTGTTTTCTTTTGCGACACCGTAGCCATACACATCATTAATCCTTCGAGCCGTTTCTGCAGCACTGGTGCCACGATGGAACTCGTACTCGTAAATACGCGATATTTCAAGTTTTCCATTTTGTAAACTGACTGGCGCAAAGAAAAACCAAAAGAAGAATAAACAAATGAATTACGGTTTTCCAAACACAAAAGCATGAGTAAATAGCTGTATAAGTTTAAAATTGGAATTCCATACCAAAGAGATATTTTTTTTTTTTTTTATTTGTATAGGCTCGCGTTTGACCACTATCTCGAGATATTTGAGATCAAAGTGGCCAGTGTTTCATAGGTTAGGACCTAATATTATTAAGATGGCATCCAGTGTACTCGTACTATTCTGTACATAAACCTCTCACCGTGAAAACTTAGGTGAAGTGTGCTTAAAGTGGACTGTTATTCCACCTCTATGCTTTTTTAAGCACATGGAAATAAAGCGCAATTTAGGACACACGGTATGCGTCATAATCACGTCCGAGCAACGACATACCGTGTGTCCTAAATGGCGCTTTTATTTCATGCATTTTGTATGAAATTTGAATGGAATAGGAAGCCGCCCGTGTCATGTCCGCGACAAACGCCATTTATATGGGGCCTGCGCCTAAATATACTCCATTTAAGATTACATTAGACATTTAAATAATCCCATTTTACAGCCCATTCAACCGATTTTGACTTCCATTGCGTTGGTGATATGACAAATGGCAGCTGTAGTAAACAGTTAGTTTTGGTAATAGGTTTATGCTATCCTTACATTTACGGGATAGAACTCAAAATCGGTTGAACGGACTGTACAAAAGGGTTGTAGAAATTTCTAATAATTTTTCAAATGAAGTATAGCTGATTTCACTTAGATTTTTTAAAGAATAGAATAGAAGTTGGGTTGTATATGTGAAGCACGTAGCTTCTGATCGTTCGTAAAGGGGACTCCTGTGGACGTCCTCTGTCCAATGTAGTGGACGTCAGATTTTAAATCAAATATCAAGTCTAAGTATCACGTAATACAGTAGGTATTATAGCTTAACCAGAAAAATTTAAAAAGGATCATAGTTTTAATGAAAATAACTAAAACAGTAAGGTGTGTCAAAAATATGGGCAGAAATAATTTTTTTTACAATGCAGTCATTGCATGTTGTGTTGTGCAATGTAGATTTTCATGTCAGGCGATCATGCTTTTGCTACAGTATAGCCTTTTAAGTCAAGATGAAAGAAACATAATGAAAGAACAAAGATTGTTGTTATTTCTGAACATTAGTTAAATCGCGTCTTGATTTCGAGCTCTACTATTATAAATATGGCGGAAAAGCATTGTCATATTTTGCCAGCAGTGTTATCAGCAGTTAAGAATTGATTTCTTCCACCTACCCAACTTACCAACAATATATTAGTTTATCTTTAGCAAACAGCAAAACACACTAACGACTACACTTACAGGTTTAAAAGCTACACATTAGCAGCCGCTTGGGTCGATATTCAAGGTTAAATAACGGTGACCGAGGTTTGTCCACGGATATAAGCATCAATTACATACCAAAACAAGTGGTCTTATTCGTGTCTTGAAAAGTTCTGTATTGGGCTGTCATTCGTCGACCATTGACAGTCTTTAAAGGTAGTCAGAAGGCTGAAGGTGTGATAACCAGTCTTAGCAAGGGCACAGATTATAATACTAGCATATAGATGTTTCATCCCATACAAAGAAAATAATATGATAATAGATGGTGTTTGCAGCGATTTGCAAGTAAAAGGGTTTACTCGGTTCGTGAATACTTATTTTTTTAAATATAAAACAAATCGTCGCTGCGATTTGTTTTATAGTTTTTTTTCCACGTTTTTCTTCGAGTGGATGCTTCAAAAATTTAAAACTGCGCCATCTATTGCAATAAATTTTAAATGATCCATTCAAATAGTCTTTGAAATGTTAATTAAGAGCCCAATATTCCTTAATTTTGTGCGTAGGAGAGTTAATTAAACAAGAATATACATTTGTTATTATCGTCTCTAGAAAATCTTAATATTTCACAAAACTCAATAACAAAACGAAGCTTATCGCTCCATCTAGTGCAATTCATTTGCGGCCAATTTTCTACCTTCGCGTTGGGTTCCCGTACCAAGGGGTATAGTATTACCCCTGGGCACGGGCACCTAATTAGCTTGTAGAGGTCAGTAAGGCAGTCTCTCTTTGTAGCATTCTGGTATTAGTAACTGACGGCCCTAACATCTATACAAATATTATAAAGAGGTAAAATTTGTAAGTTTGTAAGTTTGTATGTAGGGGGTAATCTCTGGAACTAATGATCCAATTCTAAAATTTTTTTCACTGGTAGAAAGCTACATTATTCCTGAGTGCTATAGGCTATATAACATCACGCTACGACCAATAGGAGCGGAGCATAAATGAAAAACGTTGCAAAAACGGGAAAGAGGGTAGGGTAGCCAGTTGACGGGAGCGAAGTCGCGTGGGACAGCTAATATTATATAAAAGGCAGACGAGGCGATTGCAAAACACACGAAAAGCAAATCAGCGATCTTATCAAGAACACATTAAAAGTCCAAGCACTGGGTCTACAGCTGATGAGTATTTTGAACTCGTTTTAATTCCAGGTAACAAGCGAATTAAAGCATTCTGAACTCTATTGAACTATTTAGGGGAGGGTAGCATTAGAAAATGTATTGATCAGTTTTTTACGCCTTCGAAATAGGGAGGTAAGGGTGTAGTGTATCGCATACGGGCTGGTTAATAACCTGTTACCTATACTTTCTTATGGTAAGGAGAAATTTATGTCCAATGAAGTACATATATTTATTGTTATTTTTTTTCCTTGCATTACATTTGGAGGTTAAGGACATTTTGGAAAAATCGAAGTTGTAACTTCGAAAGCTCTAGCATTAAAACTGTACGCTGTTTATGCATGTGACCTCAAAACATTAGTGCTGTTGTAAGCCACTAAGACAAGGTTCTATAGTGATGCAGTCAAGTTGAAAAACACAATGCAAGTAGCCCAAGGTCACTTAGTCGCTTCTGAAGCCAGATGCTCGTTAATGTAGCTAATGTTGGAGAGACAGTTTTAGATGTGAAGCGAAAACATAATGATGGAGGCAACACATGTTTATATTTATAGCTCATAAGCGGTAATTGATCGTTAATTAGATCATTAGGGAAGTCTAACATATGATTCAGTCGCTCCTTGTAATGCATTCAATATGCTCCAGAGGAATTTACTTCGATTCAAATGTGATATTGGTTATTGCGATCGGAAGCGAGGGAGCGGTGCATCAAGCGTAAACAAACAAATCGGGGACAAAACGAATGGGCACAACAATGAATTTGTATATTTGTTGCCAACTCAACACAAGTATTTTAATGTAAACCAACAAAGTTGTTACAATATGTAATCAAATAATTGTGACAGTAAAGTTTTGAGTTGAAGATACCAGTTTGAATCTGATTCTGTCTTTGTTAAACTTTACAATATATATATAAACACCTATCTGGTTAAAAAAATATGCCGCTTTCTACAAACTTTTATTCCAATAGGCATGATTTAAAAGCCGTAACGAATGTTTGGCACACGTTTGCATCAGCGTGTTTTTGCATGTACACTGTTAATCACTGGCTTTTGTTTTAAACGATTTATAGCTTTTAGTTGGTAACGTGTGAACACGGTTACTTAATCTCGCAATGTATTATTATATAGGAACGATTACAGTCCAAACACACTCAGCTCAAAATTACATTTATCAAAGTTGTAATATTAGCTAATATATCCACCTACGAGATTCATTTGCGTGGCAGTTAAATTAACATGTACAAATTAGCGAATGGAACTTTGTAAAACGTGAAAGAGCGAACAGAAATCACTAATGAATGCAGCCTAGGCTGAACATAACAATGTGTTTGTGTTGACATTCATGGAAAACGTGTGGTTTTACAGAATGTTATACTGAGCGATGATTGAAAACAATGAAAGTGACTACTACAAACGTACGTGAATGCGTGGTGTCCCTGCTGTTGTCAAAAGTGACGGTCTATTTGTAAATAAACAGTGTGTGGTGTGCGAGCGTCGGGTATTGAGCTGTGTGCTCCGCGGCGGGTGCCGGCCGACTGACGGACCCGGCGGGAAAGAAAACTGGGAAGGCGCGCGGGGCGCCGCCATACTCACTGGGAAATATTTTTCCTCTACGCACTCATTAATAACCCCGTTCTAATATCGATGCTAAGCAGCCATTATTAATATGCCTGATGAGTGATGATAGATTAATTGCATATTTATCAGCTACAAATTAGCATTCTTTCAATCACATTCTTGGCGACCATTGATGAACTGGTTAAGCTGTATTGATCGTCTATCTATCTTATTAAATTGGTAATTTAGCACTTTAATTATGGGGTATGTAATCTTAGTGATAAAATGTCCTAACTGCAGATAATAATATGAAAATACCGAAAACAATAAAGTGATACTGGCCAACTCTGTTGTTCTCCATCTTCAGTTTAACTTCCGAAACGTGGACTCTAAAGAAGGATAAACGTGACTCCGGTCAGGTTACGTCGGTTGATGCTTATGAGATGTGGTGCTGGAAGAAGATTTCACAAATCCCTTGGACTGTATTTCGCACCGAAGATTCATAAAGTTCAGACTGCCCACGATCTGTCTTCGGAGGATTGTTAAGTTTTTGTTCACATTGCCAGATAGGATGGACACAATCTAGAACAACTGATGGTAACTGGCAAGATCAAGGGGAAACGTCAGAAGAGATTGCAGTCCAATTAGATGGTCAAATGAAGTCCACACATCGTTGAATACCAAACCGCACGCTGCTTTCCACGACTTAAAATACAGACAAGGATAGCGCAAATTGGTAAAGGAAACGTTTCCAAGACGACAGAAGAATCACGACCCTTAGTAATGAGGAAAACCATGCCAGGAGGAAGGTTATTAGTTGCAAATGAAATTACTAAAATAAAGTTTGGATTTGCTCCTTGTAAATGTTGTCTTGTCATAGTTCGAGACTATACTTATTAATATAATCGACATAAGACCTATTATAGAATGTCAATTAAGCACGTTACTTAACAAGTAATTTTATACATTTTACAGTTACGAAAACTACTTAATTGAAAAAATACAAGGGTAATATTTGCAAAATTTCGCCGATAATAAAACTGCACGTAATATTTATGGCATATATTAAGATACTTACATTTTCTTTTGGGTTTGGGAGTTTCCGGGCTTCGAGCAGAAGTATCAGTTGCTAAACACAAAAAACGTGCGTAAATGAAAATAAATACAATAAATAAAAAGTAAAGATAAAAACTTTAAATCATGCTCGTTATACATTACACGACATTATTTAGGTAAATAAGTGCTGTCATTTTGTTCTTACCGGACATTTCTCATTCATTACAGAAAACTTTGGTGTAGATTATATATCACTGTTATCTTTTTTGTACAAACATTCCATTTCATTTCTGATTTAAATTATCTTTAAAAGTTTTTGAGGCAAATCGGGATTTTTGTCAGTTTATAACCTTAAAAATGTAGGATCCTTGTTGCTTTTCACTGACTGTCATTTTTCTCTACCAGCCAGTGTTTGCGAAAAAGTTTTAAACGTTTTAAAATCAATAAGAAGGTCAGATACTTATTTTTATGTTATAACATTTCATTCTTGTACAACTTTATTAATTATACAAAATTATATTATTATAAACTAGCTGTTCCCCGCGGCTTCGCTCCCGTGGACCACCCCACAGGACCCGTTCTCGGGATAAAAAATAGCGTATATCACTCAGGAATAATATAGCTTTCTATTAGTGAAATATTTTTTTAAATCGGTCCAGTAGTTTCGGAGCCTATTCGGTACAAACAAACAAACAAACAAAAAAAAAATTCCTCTTAATAATATTAGTATAGAAGTATAGATAGGCAATTGTTGAAAACTAGACACTAAAACCAATTGCAATAGTTTCTAATTCAAAGCAAGTTACCCACAACATTTTTTTTTTATAGCACTGCTATTGCAATACATTACTTTCATGTATTAGTACATACATGTTTGGTAAGTTAGAAATGTCAGTGAGAGATTATGTTAAGGCCAGTAACTGATGGTAAATGTCAACTTTGATCGAAATCTGGAGCAAAAGCCTCACCGTTGCCGCTGGCTACTGCTGCAATGAGCCGCAAGATTTATTGACATTTGGATCAAATAATGAAACTAATCCGTCGGGATTCGTTTCATCGATCCAAATGTAAAATGGCAGTCAGAAATATCTGACTACTGATAAAACTTTTATCTCTTTCTATAACATCAAATTATTATAGTAAAAAATCTATTTACTACATTAAACAAGTAAAATTTAATAAACCAACGGCACAAATACCTCTTTAAACTAGATAATTTAAGTACTTAGAATCGATCGAACACGCTTCGATCGACAATCCATCGAAAGACGTAATTACAGCACGATTTCTCGCGAAAATACCCCGATTCAAACTTTTGAACAGCTTAACCGATTCATCAAACGTAGCTTAGAATACTATCGATTTAGTAACCTTTCAAATAATATAAAAAACTAAATCAAAATCGGTTCATCAATTAAGGAGCTATGATGCCACAGACAGATACACAAACACAAAGACACAGATACACACGTCAAACTTATGACACCCCTTTTCCGTCGGAGGTTCAAAAAATCCTCACATCCTAACTGCTGGGTCTAAAAACTTGAAATTAGAAAGGAGTAGTTGTGAACTAAGTGTGGGTCAGAAGGTGAAGCATTCTGCGCCAGTCCTCTTGTATGGCCAAGTCAAGCCAAATCTTAGGTTCGAATCCAATCGAGTTCGCTTCACACACACTTGCTCTAATGTTCTCGTATTTTTGAAACTTCTGGATCTGCAAGTCGACAAAGTAATTCGTATTTCTGTTGAAAATCAAACATTTCTGAGGCAATTCGAGCTCGCTCTTGTCTCATTCTCTAACTTTTTTGGACAAGCCGACAATAACTGATATTTCTGTTTATGTTTTCTGCGTAAACCCGGAACCCGGGGCCGCTATTGTTCAGCAGCTTTGGGTTCCCGAATGGCTAGTCCGCCACTGCCCAAGCAGTTATATATTCTTGCTTTTTTTTAATAACAGTGGGCAGGGCTTGACATTGCTCGCAGAACGGATGATCAATAGGGCTTAGGATAGACCTCTCCCAAGTAACGCTACATCAACCAGTCTTGTGCGTTTTGTCTACAGCAGATGCCCGCAGCATTCGCATATACTATGCTAATACCTTTTTTATTATATATAGGCTCGCGCTTCACCACTATCTCATCTGATGGTAAGCGATGATGTGGTCGACGGTGATGTTATTTTAAAATAATCCATAATAGCGATTCTACATTTTCATTATTCAATTTTTCTATTGTTTTATTGAGCTTTGTTCTTGACTTTATCAATAGATATTATGTCATGAGGAGTGGAAAACAGATCACTATGGGCCCTATATAAATATAGGTAACTCTGTTCGAGTGGTGTTATTATTCACTAGAGCAAGACCTACACGAAGAGTCTGCGATTTATAATGTTGTTAATCCAGAGTAGTGTTGCAATATTTTATATGATTTCAATTGTTTCATGCGTGTCTTCGAACACATCAATTACACCTACTGAAGTTGCAGCAGGCGCAGAGGTTATAAAGTTTTCTTTCAGTCCTTATATTTTGAGTTGCAAAACTGTTTCCTAGCGGTGAAACAGAGGCACGCCACAATTGCGGCGATAAGGCCCCTCTTTGAGGAGTGGCTTGAGAGGCGCCACGGCGTCCTCACCTTCCGCCTGACGCAGGTCCTCGCCGGACACGAGGACCTGCGTCAGGACCTGCGTCGAGGAGGTTCCTGTTCAGGATTAGGCGGGAGGAAACGCCCGGGTGTCACCATTGTGTGGATCGCCCGGAGGACACGGTGGAGCATACGGTGAAGGTCTGCCCTGCTTGGGCTGGGCACCGCCGTGTCCTCGTGGAGGCGATCGGCGGTGGCAACCTGTCGCGTCCGGCCCTGGTTCAGGCCATGTTACGGAGCGAGAGGGTATGGGAAGCTGTCTCCTCCTTCTGCGAAGCAGTAATGCTCGCGAAGGAGGAGGCGGAACGCGTGAGGGAGACGCAACGGAGACGCCCTCGCACCCCTAGCCACCGCAGGAGATGACCTGGGAGTCGGGAGTCGCAAGCCGATTCCCGGCCACCGTAGGCGCGGGCTTGCAAATGGCGAGTAATGGGTAGCTCGCCGTCCGATATGGACCAGGCCCGATTCGACGGCGCGTTGTGTTCCACGCACGCCTCAAAGAGATGTCAGCAGACCTGACGGGGTCCGCTAGGACCGATGCATGTCTGGGTCGCGGATAAATTTGAAAAAGAGTTACCGCGGCCCTGGCTCAAGCAACTGAAGGAACACGGGTGGGTTTTAGTCAGTAAAAGTCTGACACCCCCTCCCGCCTCACCCAGAGCGGGAAAAGTCATAGGATGATATCCCACCCAAAAAAAAAAAGGGGTGAAACAGAAAGTATGGGAGATATACGTTACCTGTCTAGGAACTACAATAAATTTTTCATATGAATCATTTTGACATAAGCAGATTATTTTTTGATCAAGTCCAATTTTGCAGACCAACTTCCGAATTTTCTTCGTAGCTTTGTGGTTTAAGGAAGCTATTCTTATACTGTCGTGGTTAAAAATATAGTTGTATTTGATGATATCGTCATAGTTACGGGCATCTCCTAGATGAGGGACGCAACAGACCGGGCAGAAGCTGTTCTGTTGGTCTGCTGAAAACAAAGTATGGCAGTGGGTTCAGTGCTAAAATAATGATGATGATAATGAAAACAGGCAGGGGTTGTGTTCAATCACATAATATAATACCAGCAAAGTTCAGTCATTTCCAAGGTCTGTATGATGTTTCACCTACATTTGTTTTTTGTTCTGTTTTCAGGATAATAATTTATATCTCATGAATATATCAGCGTTCCCTGATCGAAGTTATATGGACAATATCGATGGAGGGCAGGCAAAAGTCAGACTGAAGAAAGACGACCAAGTTGGTAAGGTTACATACACATATAGATAAACTCACGCCTTTTTCCCATGGGGGTAGGCAGAAACTACAGAACGCCACCTGCTACGATCCTTACATACTTCTTTTGCTTCACTCACATTCATACATCTAGCCACACGCCGGTTATGAGTATTGCGCACCTTGCCTTTCTGAAGAACATCACCTATAAGGTCTATGTATGTCTTTCTAGGGCGTCCCCTCCCGGCGTTTCCATTCACGTCTGCCTTTCGTTAGTCGCCTTTCATTCATCCTCTCAACATGGCCAAACCATCTTAACATACTCTTTTCAATTTTAGTCACTACATCTTCTTTTAAACCACAACGTTGTCTTATTACCTCATTCCTCAATCTATCATTTAAACTTACACCACACATACTTCGCAAGGAACGCATTTCTACTGCATTAATCCTACTTTCATGTCTTTTTTGCCATACCCAACTTTCACTTCCATACATTTGTAAGGTTACATCCATCATATATATCCTATTAACTGGGTAGCTATCCTCTATTAGATTTCAGGCATTCTGATGTATAGGTAAGCTATATTTCTGTAAAGTTTCATCAAAATCTGTCCAGTAGTTTTTGCGAGAAAGAGTAACAAACATCCATCCATACATCCTCACAAAGTTTCACGTTTTTAATAGTAGAAAGATACCTTCGGCCCGCGGCTTCGCCCGCGTGAAATATGTTTTATTATCCCAAGAAAACATTATACTTAGTTATCTGGATAAAAAGTAGCCTATTATGCTATTCCAGAGTATAATGTATTTCTGTGCCAAATTTCATCCAGATCCGTTTAGCCGTTCTGGCTTGATCGAGTAACAAACATCCATACAAACTTTCGCATTTATAATATTAGCAAGAAGTAAGATATTAGTGAGATAATATCATGTATTTATACATTACTAGCTTCTGTCAGCGGCTTCGCCCGCGTGTATTATACATATAAACCTTCTTCTTGAATCACTTTATCTATTAAAAAAAAGCGCATCAAAATCCGTTGCGTAGTTTTAAAGATCTAAGCATACATAGGGACAGACAGCGGGAAGCCACTTTGTTTTATACTATGTAAGGATAAGGATAGTTATAATGTAAAATCACTTAAATAATAGATTTATTTTATATAAGTATTTATTATAACTATAGAGCCAGCCCCAGCAGTGTATTTTTATCTGAAAACTTCAGGATAGTATGACGTGAGGATTGGAGAATCGAAGACACCTGGTTTCTGGAACGTAATTAACGACGCCGTGATGAGTCGCTGTCTATCTGTTTGTTTGTTACCTTTTTATGTCTTAACGACTGAACGGATTTTCATGACTCTTAGCACATGGACAGACCATAACAGACAGACATATACTACTTTTTATCTTCTTTTTTTCTGGATTATGAAGCAGTGCAAATCCAGACGTTCGCAAGTGATACTCTTCCCAGAACATCATTTCATTTTTAAAAGATGACAAAACGGAGGAGGTTCTCAAGTCAACCTGTATATATGTTATGGACCAAGTGATTAATACGGCATTATTCATAATGCCCGGGAACTTTGAAAATTGCCTAATATGAGTAGGCAATATGACGAAAAACCATTGAAATAATTAAATTGACCGGGCTTTCTGAATAATGCCCATTTGTTATTGGGCCGGTTAATAAATGGATGTGTTTTTTTGAATTATTTTAATGTTGACATTGGATTTTATATAGATTAGGTAAGCACGATTACTTTTTAAGGTTACACTAGTCGATAATTCTTCCATACAAACGTAGTCTAGGGATTACTCCACTGTTTGACGATGTACGTTCAAAATAAAAAATGATATCAATATGTCTCATCATTATCTAGCCCTGTATGGAGCCAAAAAATAAAAAATATATATATTTGAAAGTTATGAGCGTCGAAAGTTCCACATTTCGACACTAATTTTAACGCAATTTTGGGCGCAAATAAATACCATAAGAAGACGGAAAATTACAAAACGGCCACCATACAGGGATAGATTAATAGTTCAACAATGCAAATAATTTTATTTTGAACAGATACGTTTAGTCGTTTTTTCATGATATCCAGACTCCCAAAGGTCTGTTTATAAATTTCGCGCACTCGGTTTCGTCCTAAATCATTATCCATTTTGCTACAAAATTGCAAAAGTGTGTATTCGTACGCGAACTAGCTTCCTACTGGTCATCACAGCATCTATCTCTTCCTCACGTGTTGTCGGTTGATATAAAATGCATTTCAACCTCGCGCATAAAATAATTCGTGCCGTCGACTAGTGTACCCTTAAGCAACAAAGTCGATGGAGCCCCGCTGCGCGGGTCTCCTATTTCTGTCTGCAGGGTCTAAAGTAACCTAACATGAAGGAGATGACGGGAGCTGAAGTGAGCGAGCAAAGCGAGCGATCCTAACCTATCCGTGTCGGTATGCCCCCCTAAGCTCCTGAGCTCGCTTCGCTCGTTCTTGGACTAATTCATTGTCCATAATCATCGAATTGCCCAACCGTTACGTAGCAATATTCATAATGACCAGACGATGTGTTAAATATGGAAGTTTAAATCAATATTCATTACGTTGCCTGATTTCACTTGACTAGATTCATAATGCTCGGGCGTTATACATAGTGCCCTGATAAATCACTTGATCCATGATTTATATATTTTTTAATGAACAGATTTATTTTTAAACATTGATACAATTAAAAAATGTTTTTGTTTTAGGAAAGGCGGCGGCGCAGGCAGCGCAACTGTCCCCAATGAAACTGTTAGCTCTTACAATATTGATGTTTAGAAATATGTTTGGTAAGGGAAAGATTTACGGGGAACCGCCAATGAGCATGGATGTCGCTATGGCACCCTTTTCAAAAATGTTCCGTTCTGGACAAGATGGATTGAGAGGAAGCTTCAGTGTTCGTGATCATGTAACAGAGAAAAAAGTTTCATAAAATAATTATAAACAAGCAAACAGCACTTCGCCGTCGACTTTGTCCGCGCAGAACACTTTTAAAGAGTAGTGTTGGAAAATTAATCATTGAAATCTTTATTACATTACACATTTTTGTTTATCTAGATTAGTATTTAAATTACCTGTCTAAATCGAAAGAATGAGATTTTCCATACAAATCGGGTTTTATTTACTCCGAATCCCCGGTACGGTTTATTTAAAAAAAAATCTTTGATAATTTTTAAATTGATTGGACAAATTTTAGAGCCAGTTGAAGCAGGCACTGACATTTCCTCTTAAAACTTGATCACCCATTTTCACCTCTTTATGTGTTGGTTTTAGGAAATTACAAAAACACGTATATCTTCTTTTATTAAGATAAAAATTTGATTGCCGTGTTGTAACTTAATCGAAATTAAAGAAGAGTTTCTCTAAAAGTTCGCTCTTTCGTTGAGTTGACCATATGTCAGTTCTGCCCAGAATTTGATCATTGCATTTGATTCTTTGCCAGAATTTGATGCATCACCATCTGATGGATCAAATAATCTGTACTATTACAATAGGGATGTTTTCGTGGGTAGAAAAATGATAATTCTATTTAGTCAGTCATGAGATTATCAAATAATATTGGGTACGTATTTTTTGCTTTATGATATTTCATAAAGCAAAAAAACGTGTTTTACTTGTTACTTATTAGAAACAAGTAAAATTTAAACATTTATAAAACCCCGACACATTTTTATTTCACGCTACATGATTTACCTAGTAGTAGACACGCTTCAATCGATGAACACGTAATTATGACACGATATCTTGCGAAAACCGCCCGATTCAAACAGTAAAACGCCCATAACTTTTGAACGGCTGAACCGATTTGATCAAATATAGCCAAGAACACTCTAGATAAAGTCACCATTCAAACAAAAAAAAAACGAAATCAAATTCGGTTCATCCGTTTAGAGACATATACACAAATACACTTATACACAAACACACAGATACACACGTCAAACATAAATCACCCCTCTTTTTCTGTCAGGGGTTAAAAATTGACAAAGATAAAGTGCATCAAAGTTCAGGTGTGGGATTTTGTGACGTCACTTTGTCAGGATAATGTGTAGTACGGCGTGACGTCACACGATATTTCAACGCACAGTATAGTCGTAATGTTTTGTCTATGATATAAAAGAAAAAATACGTGTCCAATATTTTTAGGTAATACAGACTAATTTAGGTAATACAATACAGACTAAATTGTTTTTTTTGTCATCATCCTTAATACACTTTAGTATATTTGTAAACGTACGTGCTAATAGGACCTCACTCGAGGTGGCGACCAGGCCGACCAGCTCTTAGACTATTATATTTATTAATTAAGCGAGTTTCAAATAGTTAATATTTAATTAAAACAGCCCTCAGAGTTTAAGAAAAGTGAATAATGTTTTTGCGTATCCTTAGCACTTGATAACTTTAAATTGGCGATCGGCCTAAGGTAGTAAGAATGCGAACGTTCAAAGTACATATTAACACTACTCAATTTCACTCATTTTGTGTAGAAAGAGAAACATCTAGGACCTCTGAGATCTTGCTCTTTTATTAATTAAATATATTATTTTTTAACCGACTTTCGAAAAAGGAGGAGGTTCTATGTTCGACTTCTTGTTTGTTTTTTATGTATGTTCACCGATATCTCCGTCAATTGTGGACCGATTTTGAAAATTCTTTTTTTTTTTGAAAGAATAATTATGTTCCGAAATTGGTCCCATTTTGATTTGGTGGAGATCTGATGAAGAACTTCGATGATATACAACAGAACTCTTCAATAAATAACGGCAAATCTCTCGGGACTGCTGCAATCGCATGTCTGTTTATTGTTTATACCATTTCATAACATAACATCACGCCAGTACGGTCTTAAGGGGTTAGCAGATCTCTCATTTGATCGGTTTTGTTCAAGTTTCATGATATTCGGGTAATCTATTCTGGCGTTATAGGAAACTTACTAAACAACTTGCCTATTAGGTAGGTACAACTAAACAGTGAAAAATAAAAAAACTTTTTACAAAAAAACACCACCGACTTCCAAATAAGAAAACTACAAAGTGAAAAATAACTTTATTTTTGGAAGTCGGTGTCCATAACGCAAAAAAAATGGTACAGACCTTCGAAAGACACCGACTTCCAAAAATAAAGTTATTTTTCACTTTGTAGTTTTCTTATTTGGAAGTCCGTGGTATTTTTTTGTAAAAAGTTTTTTTATCAATATAACCTTGATGATATTAGTTGACTATTACAGACGTAAATAGATGTGATGTGAGGTTATTGACAAGTTCTGTGGAAGAAATAGTATTTTTTTATACTACAGTTAAGCTATCACAATAATTTCTAAGAGTCAATTCTCTGCAGAGATTATTTTGGCTTATTCCCAGGAGCTCCAAATCTATTGTTCTCCAAACAATTTTTCTCTATGTAGTGATTCCCAAGAGCTCCAAATTTTTTATTTGTTAAATTAAATTGTTTACGTTCCCATATTATTTTTTTAAGTTTAAAGGCTCTATATGAACACAGAATTAACAGAAGGACAATAAATAAAAGGAGGTTCTTAGTGAGCGTACATTTATATTGACTTATCGTGCTCGAGACAGCAATAGCTTAAGAGTAGCTATCATGCTATAACATAACACCACAATAGGTAGGAGATGAAAGCAGAAGTACCAGGAGGACAGTAAATATAAGGAGGTTCATAGCTCATCAAAAATCATGCTGTGCAGTCGGAGCATACATCGAGCTGGCTGACCAAAACCGGATGTATCTTCCCACTGAACAGCATGATTTTTTCCTTTGTTAGTTGTCTTCTTAAGCAGTCGGCTTTTTGATTTTTTGAATTATCTTTTTAGTTAGTTTTTTCTCGAATTAGGTACATTAAAACATATAAATGTTTTTAAATAACCTCTGAAAACCCTTTATTTAAATAACCCAGACGATATCAGTTCGGAAGAAAAAAAAAATTAGGCCTCCACAATATAGCGCCCAAAATCTGCCATTTTCCAATTTTAATGTAACCAGTGACACTCGCAGGGTTAAGACGAATTGATTGACATAAGAACCATCAAAATCATGATAGTGAGGGTACATTTATATTGACTGATCGCACTCGAGACAGTGGTGAGGCACATCACTTACGACTAGCTAGCATAGCGTATTATAACATCACAGTAGGTAGGAGATGAACGCAGAAGTACCAGGAGGACAGTAAATAAAAAAACTTTTTTGGTGTCTATATCGCAAAGAATTGGTAGGTACCTACGAAAGACACCGACTTCCAAAAATAAAGTTATTTTTCACTTTGTAGTTTTTTATTTGGAAGTCGGTAGTATTTTTTTGCAAAAAAG
The DNA here is from genome assembly GCA_948252205.1 of Orthosia incerta. Classification (NCBI taxonomy): domain Eukaryota; kingdom Metazoa; phylum Arthropoda; class Insecta; order Lepidoptera; family Noctuidae; genus Orthosia; species Orthosia incerta. Next base: position 20,429,005 of record OX411744.1, read on the forward strand.
TTTTTTTATTTTACTCTTTTTAGTTGTACCTATAGGCAAGTTGTTTAGTAAGTACCTATAACGCCGGAAAAGATTACCCGAATAACATGAAACTCAAAACATAATCGGTGAAATGAGAGTTCTGCGTACCACTTTTGAGCATACTGGCGTGATGTTATGTTATGAAATGGTATAAACAATAAACAGACATGCGATTGCAGCAATCCCGAGAGATTTTCCGTTATTTATTGAAGAGTTCTGTTGTATATCTCCGAAGTTCTTCATCAGATCTTCACCAAATTAAAATGGGACCTATTTCGGAATATTTCCTTTCAAACAAAAAAAGAATTTTTAAAATCGGTCCATAATTGACGGAGATATCGGTGAGCATACACAAAAAAAAAAAAAACAAACATAAAGTCGAACATAGAACCTCCTCCTTTTTGGTAAGTCGTTTAAAAAGGAGGTTCATAGTGATCGTGCTCGAGACATAACTTACGACTTGCTATTATGTTATAAGAACACAGTAGGTCGGAGATGAAAGCAGAAGTACCACATTTTTTGTGCAATTTGTACTTTAAAATTTTTGTAGCTCATGGGAAAGATTTTATTTATTATTATTATTTTGCTTTTTAATTTGGAACCGCCGGAAATATAATTGTAGAGCGCCTGGGAACAGGCATTATTTTGATACCTAGATTAGTTTACCTTAATTAATATACTATCATCCAGGTTAAATATTCAAAGGTAGATTCGGATATTGATTAGAGGAGCTCGTGGCTAAATAATAACAGCCGCACGCGTCGATCATCAAAGTTAAGCAACGCTTAACTTTGATGAGGTCGGTCCGTGGATGGGGTGACCAATTCAACATACCGAGTTTCCTCCGTTCCTCGGAAAAGCACGTTAAGCCGTTAGTCCACGCTGTCATTTGAAGATCTTTGACAGTCATTACGGGTTGTCAGAAGCATGATATCTGACACCAGTCTTGCCAAGGTGTACCGTGTTACCCAGTTACTGGGTTGTGGAGGTCAGATAGGCAGTCGCTCCATGTAAAACACTGGTACTTAGCTGAATCCAGTAAGACTGGAAGCCGACCCCAATATAGTTGGGAAAAGGCTATGCAGGTGATGAGATTCGGCGATTGATTTAATGGATTCGTTTTCATAGAAAATGTATTTAAAATTTTTTTACTTCATATATTTTGGTCTATGGTTTGAATACATACAAGTAGTACATATTGTAAAATTTTATTTAGATTTTGTTTCTATGAATTGACGCCGTCCCAAAAAGAGGTGATGGGATGATCTATACGCCTACTGCAAGGTTGTTGCTGGTTCGAGGTGGAACAGGAAAAAAAATACCTGGCTGGATTTGGGGGAGGCCTATGCCCAGCAGTGGGGCTGTGACGGCTAACATATAACAAACAAACTACGAAGCAAAAGTTTTAAAATGGTTTTCTTACTCTAATCTCTTTTGAGATAATGTTATAATGGATAAAAAAATATAAAAAAGTTTGTTTTAAAATAAAAGTTCTTTTGTTTTCTGTCAAAAGATTTATTGATTGTATTTTGTTTTTAAACGTAAGTACCTACTTAACTATAATTACAAACAATATTTGTATAAACCTAATGTATTTCATTATTAATTAAGACATGCAAGCTGAATCTTGTTTTATTTACTTTTCACGTTGTCAGAATCGCTCAAAATATATTTATTAATTAATTATCTATTATATACTGTATTGTACATCACTTAAACAACAACATTACACAATACACAACATAATAATATTTTTATAATATTTTACTCACAAAAAAATGAGTAATTAATTTATTTTAATAAAATTATCCGGGCTAGGATGTTTCCTGGGTAGAAAAATGATTATCAAATAATATTGGACCCGTATTTTTTGCTTTATCAAATAAATAAAAATTTACAAAGTTAAAGCGTATAAAAGTTCAGGAGTGGGGGCTTATGACGTCACTTGGTCAGTACACTTTTGTAGCACACCGTGACGTCACACGATATTTCAACGCACTGTATCGTAGTAATTTTTGTTTACATAGCAAAAGAAAAAAACCCTATATATGCTTATAAAAAATTTCTTGTCAACATCCCTATTATCTATAGTTCCCAGGTAAACAGACGAACATTTAAGGTACATTATATAATTTAGGTACTTGGTAAGGTATACAGCATGCTTGCATCGAAATTCAAATGAGTTTTCGTGAGGATCGGATTTGGAAGACAGTTTCGACTGATTTGTAGTGCAATAATATTATGCGAGACGTATCTAGTATGTGACTTTCTTTCTTTGCCGTGGGCGGGGCTCTACTTAATGTATAAAAGGCTTGCCTGGAGATAAACACGCTTATTACAGACTACACTTTTGTGCCTCCAATATGAAGGTACGTGTTTCACCTTGAAATAATACTATGAATACATATCAAGTGGCGAGAAGTGATCTTGTGATAAATTCGACTTTTGAATTTGGAGTGAAACTGAGTGAACTTTTTCTTTTTTAAAGAATTCACGTATTAACTAAATGTGTAACATGTTTTGGGTGTATTTTTGGTCGTTTTGTGACCATTGTTTTTGATTTATCGTTTACAATTAATTACAATAATTTGTTGACAGAACTTGTCAAAAAAGTGAATAAGTAAAACAACGCATGTTTGGATATGGTATACATTTATGTTTATTTGCGACGAGTATTTTTCAAGACTAGTCGAAAACAATTATTGTAACCTGTGTAACTTGTATGGCAGTATGAACGCGGAGTTAAGATTGATTGAATGAATGTCTTTATATATATTAAAACTTACAACCCGCCTCCCCTTTGCACGGCCGCAATCTCCTATTGTGGCATGTCAGTGCATCCAAATTTCTTTGCTATATTTAGTTTAAAATTTAAACTAAATATTAATATCGATGGAGAAAATATTAATAAAAGCTTTAAATGATGGTGTAGATCGCATCAAGATCCATTGTGTAGTTTAGAAGAATTAACTAAGCGGCCACACATACCGATTCAACAAAAGGACACTTTGTTTTTTACTATTTACAACTAGGAACCCGCCCTTGCTTCACGCTCTTGACAAAATATCGAGATTTCTTTACTTATTTCAAAGCGTAGATTAGATGAAACACCCAGAATTATAGACAGACACAAAAAGAGACTTTATTTTATAAAAAGTTTATTTATTTATTTAAAACTTCATGCAAAAAGGTACAATGGCTGACTTTATGCCTTAGGCATTCTCTACCAGTCTACCTAGGGTGGTGAAGAGACAACATGACAAGTGCATTGTTTAAGAGTCCCTACAAGTTTCACGAGCTAAAACCGTACTACAAAACAGCTATTTTTTCAGGGAAAATTTCTCAATAACTACAAGATATAAGATAAATCTTTTGTGTACTTTACATATTTTTGATAACTGCTCAATTTAAATTAGAAAAATAAATTCCTAACATACGTTTTTACGTAATCCCGAAACACCAGGTTGTTCAATTGCTTTTTCAGCTTACTGGTGGCGAATGACAATTTGCAAAAAATGGTGTGGATTGGGCATATAGTATACTAGTAAGCTACCAATTTTGTTTTTTAAAGTTTATATTATTTGTACTTAAAAAAGAATACTGTCCACGCGGAAAAAAGGCAATCTTATCATGTGCGAAAGCGTCGCCTATGTGTAAGAATATACTGAATATAAAAACAACTGGTAAATAATTTGAAATTTGAGGTGTTTATCAATCGAATCCATTTTTTATATTTTATTTTTTAGTACTTATTAAATTTTAATAAATTGTCTAAATATTGTCTTATAAACCGTTGCGCTCACGCGAGACATTCAGTTTCGCTCAAGGGCTTGTAGAAGACCGACCTGTGTCGTTTTTTTTGTCATTTAATTTTTTATCATATATCTTGTAGTTATTGAGAAATTTTCGCTGAAAAAGTAGCTGTTTTCTGTTTTTGACTCGTGAAACTTGTAGGGACTCTTAAGAAAGAACATAATAACTTGCTTAAAATACACATAAGTTCGTGTAATACACAGGTAATCACTACATATTATAGAATAAAGTCCCTCGCCGCGTTTGTACGCGATAAACTCAAAAACTACTGAACGGATTTTGTGTATAATTTTTCACGGAAGAAGCCGGGGCGGGTCGCTAGTATACTATACAGGATGGTTGGCAACTGGATGCATTTCTGGGGACCAATGTGTGCTTTTTTTTTTAAGAAATTGACTTTTTTTTTATATTTCCTTTGATTGCCGTTGTAGAATTTCGAATTGATCCGGGACATGCAAACAATAATTCTATGTCGAGAAAAAACTTATATAATTGTCGTAAGACATCGCATTGGTGCTCGCACACCGGTATTTGTTCAGAATTGCTCTTATAGACCGATAGCGCTGGCCAATTTTGATGTCATAAGTTTAAAAAATTCTAAAGTTTCTTATTTTTTGCCTATGGATAAAGTCGTACCTATTTAGCTTATTATTGCGTTTTGTGTCACATCGGTTACTTGCATTTTCAGTAATTCGATGATTTGTGGTTGATAATTTTTATTCAAATCAAAACTGCCAAAAAAAAAATAAAGTTTAAAATAATTATGGTATCATATCTAGGATAGCCTGTGGAGTGTGCAAACCCAATTTGTGTCATATTTGCCCAGTGCAAACTGAAATAGGGTCAGTATGTAAAACAGTGTGAAAAAAAAATTAAAGTTTATGAAATAACTATTTCCCTTCTCAGATCACTTATATATGCCTATTATTTAAATTTGTGCCAAATTAGGGCACGCAATTTTAAGATTTTCAATTGTTTTGTTTTTCCAAGCTACAAACGCTTCAAAAAAATATTATAATCATTAGAGTTCACATAATCAGTATCATAAATGCATGAAAAATCGACATTGTAAATTTGTGTCATTTTCATGCACGATAAGTATATATATGAATAAAACACAAAAACAATGGTTGCGGTCGAAGCAGGAAGTCGAAGCGGGCGGACGCGGTCAGGCGGCATTACGCACGCACACAATCATGTTCGTTCGGTACGATTTCTTAATAGATGCGAAGGCTTCCTATATAAATAACATAACTATCATTTTGAGTAATTATTGACTCTTATCTCCGCCACGTATTAAACAAATGTGTAGGTAACCTATAGAGATGAAAATAATGACGTGCGAATTATGTACAAAGCGCGCGTGTCTTCATTCTCATTGCCTACGAATGTCAATTTTCAATGCTAAGAAGACGGTCAATATGGTAAATATTATATTAGATTGACGCTTCGATTCGCTTCGAATTTGAACCTGAAAGCGATAGGTAGGTAGGTATCGGCATACCTACCTATAGGTTTCAGATTCAAATTAGCCGTATAACATTAAAGCGGTAGGTAGGTAGGTAGGTTTCGGCGTACCTACCTACCGCTTTTTTGTTATACGGCTTCTCGATATCCCGCGCCCGCTTCGAGTAGTCAGCAATACAAAATATACACGAAGCAAAAAATTCTAGATATTTTTGTTTTGTGGTGATAGTGATTAAGTTTAGTTTTATTACAGCACGCTCCTTAAAACAGTCTGCTTTTCCGTCATCCCTTACAATGCTCGATTTTATGAACTTCAATAATCCTCTTTCTTTAACAATCACTGTATTAACGTCTAGTATGAGACCACATATCGACACCCAATATGAATAACATTGTATCTTTAGTTACACATTGGGTTACAACTTAATGTCATACTAGCTGTTGCCCGCGGCTTCACTCCCGTGGACCACCACACAGGACCCGTTATTGGGATAAAAAAAATAGCATATGTCACTCAGGAAAAATGTAGCTTTGTATTGGTGAAAGAATTTTGTAAATTGGTCCTGTAGTTTCGGAGCCTATTCGGTACAAACAAACAAACAAAGATCTTTCCTCTTTATAACATTAGTATAGATGAAATCAGCAAAAACAGAACTTTATTTCTGCCTTTTAACCGTATTTCTGTGCCAATAAGAACTACTTTTGTAAAATAAAATAAATTCATTGTAATTAAAAATGAAAAATGTTTCTACTAAAGTATACTTGTAAATCAAGTTCCAATACACAAAAGTTTGGGTAACAACGGTTTCTTTGTGTTAAATTCATTTTAAAATGACATACAATGTAATACATTTTAAATTTTGGACTATTTATGTTTTAATACAAGAGCGGTGGTCGCCCAGTGGTATCGGCCACGACTTACAAGTTGTAGGTCGTGGGTTCGAGCACAGGCAGGCGCTTTACTTTGTGTAAATTATTGCATCACCACTGTACTCAAAACGGTGAAGGAAAACATCGTGAGGAAACCGGCATGTCCTAGAACCAAAAATTCGAAGACATGTGAAATCCACCAACCCGCACTGGGCCCGCGTGGTGGATAATGGCCCATTCCCTCTCACAGAGAGGAGGCCTGTGTCCCAGTAGTAGGAACATTAATAGGCTGATGATGTGTGATGTGATATTTTAACCATAATTGTAATTTTAAGTTACAATGTTTTAATTCTCAAATATAATCACTTACTTTAAATGTTATCATTGTTAAGAAAGATGGTGTTGACATCGAGAATAGGTTTTTAGTTCATCATTTGAATATAATCGTATCTACATAAATGGCCTTGGAGAAAAACTAAGAGTAGTGTATATATATAGTTGTCGCATCAAGGCTGGCCTATAGATGCAAACCATCGGGAAGTCGGGCAATATTCCCTTAGGTTAAGACATCGTGTGTGGGCAGGTCGGTGGGTATAATCGTGCAAATAGATGGCCTTGGAGAAAAACTAAGAGTAGTGTATATATATAGTAATGTTTTTAGACTCATTCAATATTACAGATATGTGAGAAAGTAGAATGATTAGAAAAAAATGTGAAGAAGTAATTGCAAACGATAGGCGTGGTAAGCATTAGGATAGGATACATGGTCCCCCTTTTCCGAACTTAGACTACCATTTGGTCCATTGTGCGTTTAGGCTTCCTATCTGGGAGAGGGAATGGGCCGTAATCCACCACGCGCGTCCAGTGTCGGTTGATGGATGTTACATGTCTTCGTTTTTTTTTTACTTCTGTGTTTTGAGAGCAGTGGTGATAAAATAATTTACACAAAGTAAAGCGCGTGCCTGGGTTCGAACCCACGACCATACTTGTGAGTCACGTCTGTTACCATTGGGCCATCACTGCTATAATAATAATAATTAATCATCTACCATCGTTCTATTATCCACTGCGTGGTATGCATTGCAATAGGGGGAACGTATTTTTTATATTTGGTATGCTCGCGCTTGAACACTACCTCACCCGATGTTAAGCGATGACGTGGTCGAACATGAAGCACGCTTACCTAAAAGTAACCTATTCACTCTTGACTGAAAGACTCCAACTTGTACCTATCGGGCAACACAGACTCCGGCAGGGAATGCCACTTCTTAGCTGTGCGCACATTTAAAGTATTCCCAAAACGTTTAGTGCATATGGGTGAGATCCCCACCATCTATCGATAGCAAATCACCGTACGTCTTGTAGTCCGATGATTTAATGGGCTATGTGGAATTAGATCATGTAATTCCATTGCACACTCCCCGAAATGCAACCGATAAAAAACCGATAAGCTAGCAACTCGGCGACGATGTTCAAGGCTCTGGAGCTTTGACTCGACCAGTGCCTCATTTCCGATGAGCTTCTTGACCCGTTTTTTGATAAACTTATGTGCGTCAAGCTGGTATTTGCCAGATTCGTCCGAGAAATGAGAACAGTACTCTATACATAATCAAACTTGCGCTTGATAAAACTTGAGCAACTGTTCTGGCGTGAATAAACGTCTCACTTTTGCGAGGATCCCCAACTTTTTGGCAGCCAACTGAGCGTTTGCCTCAATGTATGGTCCAAAATTGAGGAACGTGTTAAAAGTAATGCCAAGAAGCTCAAAATGGTCCATTATCGAAACGTTTACACTTCCGAGGGAAGGAGCCGAGTGGAATTGGCTCATTTTAGCGGAAAAAAGACATGCCTGGGTTTTAGCGGCATAAACCTGACCAAATTGGCATCGCCCCATTTGGAGACTGCCTTCAAGGATAAACTGAAACGCTCCACCATACCATCACAAAGGACAAGGATGAGAAGTACCTCTCAGCAACAGTGCTGTCGTCTGCATACCCAAGTTTTTGGCAGATCGTTCATGTGCAGCTAAAATAAAGTTGCTGAGAGTACCAACCCTTGAGGGACCCATTCATATCTAATTGGTCCGACGAGCAGCCATCGATAATCATTCGAATGGATCGATCCCTCAAGAAATCTGCAATCCAATCACATATACTATTACCAGGCAGACCGGATGAAGGAAGCTTACTAATAAGGCTTCCGTACCAGACCCTATCGAAAGCTTTCGAGTTGTTGAGAGAGACGGCAAGCGCCTCCCCTTGCCTCTCGATGGCCTTACTCAAGATGTAAATGTAGAAGATCCCCTGTAGAACGATGTCGGTGGCAGCCGTATTTAGCTTCTAGGTATGCCAGCACACGTAGAGATGGGTCTGTAATTGCTCGGGTTAGATCGACTGTCCTTCTGGGACACGGGCTGTACGTTAGCTTACTTCCAAGCATTCGGCACTTTTCCAGTTTCATACGAAAGGCGAAATAGACGTGTCAAGATCGAAGACAGTTCGGGCGCACAAGTTTTAAGGAAAAAAGCTAGTATCCCGTCCGGGTCACTAGCTTTGTTTAAGTCGAGGTTGCCGAGTACGAACCCTACGAACGTCAAATAGAGAGGCAAATAAGTTTGCCTTCTCCTTAGCGAAGTGGGCTAGCCACCCGTCGATAGTTTTAGCAGTGGTCGTAGTGAGGGATGGCAGAAGTTCGACTCAACCGACTTACCCAGGAACCAAAACGCTTTACTACCTGCTGGGTAAAAAGCTAGTTATGTCCCTATTCGGCCAATGTAGCCGAACCGAGCCCCTCGCAACTCCTTCTTGCAGGACTTGGCAGCGCTGTTGAAGGCCTTCTTTTCTAACTTACGTGACTCGCACTAACCGTTCGAGAGTCGATCCATGCCAAATACGCCTCATGTTTAAGCGCGTCTGCGTGGCCGGCCTTTGCTAGATATTGGTAAGTCAGAGAACGGAATTTAGTACTTAATTCTCCAACGCAACACATCAGTCACGGCGTCCGCGCAAGATGAGGGATCAGCTTGCGAAGAAAGATCGTATCCCATCCCAATCTGCCAACTTATACCTACAAACCCGCCGTGTGCCTCTTGGGCGAAGAGTAGACGGACACAGACTTTACCAGACAGCGGTCGGAACTACCCAAGGTGAAGTTATCGACATAGAGTACCTATCGGTCTGGATCGGTTTTCAGCAGAAGTTCCAAGCAATTGGCCGTGTGCGAATCAACATCCCTCGTTGCCGTTGCCCCCTGAACCAGATGGCTGATTAGCGCTAACGAAAGCTTCCGCATCTCTCCTCCAGCATGATCAATGCACTGGTATGGGAGGAGCCACTCCTGGTGGTGAGCATTAAAGTCCCCCCGTGTCACTAATTAGCCGTAAGAGTACCGCTGCTGTGCCACATCAGCCGCTTCAATGAGGTAATCTGTGAGTCTGCTTGTCGCCTGATCTTCGCTGTGCGAACGGTAGTCACATGAATTGATAATTTTATCCAGACCACCAGAGCACAAAGTGTTGTGAATATTAATTGAATTACAATAATTATTAAAAAGTTCCTGTACTATGGAACCTGTCTTTTTTATCCGAATGTAACATTGACACACATTGTAATTGATGCTTACAATAATATTTATCAAAGATGTTGTCGGTATAATTTTTAATCGTACAATAAGATACAATGATATTCACAGAAAAATTCTTTCAAAAGTTTTCATGACCCCATTGTAACGGTAGTTACAATGCTATATTAAAAATGCTTAAAATCTGTACATCGTAACATTGCAAAAATCATACTTGGAGTGATTTTAACAAAACTGAAAGAGCAATTAAAATTAGTAACATGAAACCTACAATTGTACAAAACAACTTATGCCTGCAGCTGCTAAACAATGCAAAAAAATGCTGTGTGGAAAACCATGCCTTAAAGAGTTACAATACCTGCATTTTAGTCTTTCACAGCTGCATAACTAACTTGCGCAAAATACTTAAATCAGAGTTAGTTGCTGACATTAGGTTAATTTGACAGTTTGATATACAATATTGTCAATTGAACCTCGTGTTAGCAATTCTGAAAGTTTTTCGTGCAAATGGACCTTAATCAATCGAATACATCATAAATAACGCACGCACTTCTTTGTTGCAACTTACAAATACCGAATGTAAACAAAGAAACGCGCCGCGCGTCTGGCTGGCCGGCACCCGCCCGCCGCCCGCGCCCGCGCTTTTACACGCGCTCGCCCTTCGTGCGAAGAAGTCTAGTTTTTTTTTTAAATAATATGATATCGTGGATAAAAATGACACAAATTATGAATAGTGTTTTGTTATACCATAATAATCAAAAGTACGTAAACTCTAATAACTTGAATTTTCTTTTGTGGATTTTACAGGTTGTTGTAATAAAAAAAAATAATATCTATAAAAGTCGTGGATGAATTCGACACAAAATATTTTAAACAACAGATATCAGTACTCTAAAACGCGTAACACCTATTTTACCAATTATAATATTCTTTTAGAGCTAGTTGGGCTACGTGTTAGGTACTGGTTAAGTATTAGGATTCCCGTGGACAGAGATGACACAAAATGCTTATGTACATCAGTTACTACTTCGTTATTCTCATGAAAGTAAAATTTTCATCTCTAATTTTCTTTTCGTCCAATACTGGTCGAAAAGACAAATACCTAAATTTCTACCTATGCAAATACCTAGGATGACACAAACTAAGGTATTAGGTTGGGCAAATGGTCCGGAAACTATATGCAAAACACAAACAACTTTAATATTTTTGAAACCTCAAAACCTAGCGCTATCGGTCTATTAGTGCAAAAAGTGATTGCTTACGCCCTGTACGCATAAGTGCTCTTCTGGGAACTAAATAATAAATCCTGTTGCAAATGTCAGAACAATCATAAGCATTATCTACTTCAAAGATCATAAAGAGGCATGGTCTACAGAAATGTTCGTTGATCAGTAATGGTTAGAAGTTTGTGAAAATCATTTTTTTTGTGAAAAATACATACCGAAATAGTTACACGACTCTTTTCCATAAAAACATTTACAAACAAACAAAAACAACACAAAAATTAAACCGACTTCTAAAGCAAAACACTACAAATCCAGAAATAACTTTGTTTTTCGAAGTCTGTGTCTTTGGTACCTATTATTTTTCATTTTACGACACCGACTGCAGAGTTTGACGTGTGTACCTGTGTATCTGTCTGTGGCATCATAGCTCCTAAACGGATGCACCGATTATGATTTCGTTTCTTTTTGTTTGAATGGTGACTTTATCGAGAGTGTTCTTAGCTATGCTTGATGAGAATCGGTTCATTCAAAAGTTATTGGAATTTACTATTTGAAACGGGGTGTTTTCGCAAGATATCATGTCATAATTACGTGTTCAGTAGATTGTCGATCGAAGCGCGTCTAATACTAGATAAATTATGTAGCATGCAATAAATATGTGTCGGGAGTTTTTAAAATTTTACTTGTTTTGTTATAAAAAAGAATTTTGCAAATCCGTCTATTGACGGAGTTATGCCCAAACATACACAAAAAATATAAACATCCGTATTGAGAACTTCCTTTTTGGGCAGTCGGTTAAAAATAATAAATACATGGGTACAATGTCAGTCTTATCGATGATACCAATACCTACTAGACAACCTTTGGATCGACTGAAAGAACTTAAAAAGTTGGTAGCTTGCGGTGTGTGCATTAAGGCGCAGATACCCCTCAGTAGCTGATTTTAAAATGAGAATCACATCTAAACGGCTAGTCGTAATTTTTTGGAAAAAAACATATGTTACGTTAGACCATTTTCATAATAGTTTGATCTGTGAACATTTAGAATTTTATTAGCATAACATAATGTAATTAATTTGTAAAGTTATGTCTAACACGGACGGAGCTCGTGGCTAAATAATAAGAGCCGCACGGGTCGAACTTCAAGGTTAAGCAACGCTTGACGAGGTTGGTCCGTGGATGGGTGACCATTTCAACATACCGAGTTTCCTCCGTGACTCGGAAAAGCACGTTAAGGCGTTATTCCCGACTATCATTTGAATATCTTTGACAGTCGTTACGGGTTGTCAGAAACATGAGATCTGACACCAGTCTTGCCTAGGGATACCGTGTTACCCAGTTACTGGGTTGTGGAGGTCAGATAGGCAGTCGTTCCATGTAAAACACTGGTACTCAGTTGAATCCGGTAAGACTGGAAGCCTAAGGTTGAGTGCGCGTTTTGTTTCCTTAAGGTCGTTGGCGACTGTAGTCGTCTTAAAAAAAACAATGTGTAAAATGTATTTTAAACAAAACATTGCAGGTGCTAGCTATTACACTATTATGTGCGGTCGCGAGCTGCGCGGCGAGCGGGGCGGTGGCCTGGCCTGGTGCAATCGCCGTGTCCGCACCTCTCCTGAAGACCATCATTCCTGGGGAGACCAAGACCACAGCTTATTCCACCACACAGTACATTAATGCGGTAAGCTCTGATACAAACTCGTTAACAAGCCATTGGTCGGAAAAGTTTGCACAATATGTTTTGGACTGTCTCGTTGATCTAAAGGTCGTAAGCGCTACTACTCATACTTTAGGTCCTAGGTTCGATTCCCGGGTCTGGCAAAGTGTTATTGGGTTTATCCATTCGGAAATAAAAAAAAAAAACAGGCGAAGTGGCAAGGGGGCGACGTGGTCACAGTGACCATGTTATTTTTGTTTTCAAATATAACAGCGACTGTACTATTATTGCAATAAATACATTGCTCCTTAACCACTACGTAAGTTTGTCGCTAAGTGACTGGACAAGCAACGTAAAAATCACAAATCGATAATTTATTAATCGGATGCATCGCGTAGTACGGCTACGGATATAATAAACAAGGAGATATGGCGTGTAGACGAAAATATATCGGAAACCTGTGTCTCCAGTTTGCCCCTACCACACGGCAACTACTGCACATGCAGTTCAGTAAAGGCAATAGATAAGCAGTCGCGCACACACCCGCATTTCTTAAATCAGAACGTACTACACAGTCAATTATAAACTTTATCTCATCAACATAGCGTGTATTTACCATGCACCGTACAACTTACGCACACAAAAACATCGGTCGCTATCGTTGTGCTGTGCAAAAGCAATTTATTTTACATTTACGCTAGTGATTGACTAAATCGGAAAGTTATCGATTCGCCCATTTACATTTTTTTTTTTTTTGTGGTCCTGTAAATAAAATACATTAAAAACAGCACGCCCAGAAAATATTATAATAAAAATAAACAATATGTACCTAAAAATATAGATTATTAAGTAAATCAAAAAATTCAAACAATCAATAATCTGGTTACGTTGGTTTAGGCTACCATAGCGTATTGAAACAGGAGGTATTGTTGAACCCTGCTATGGTGTTTACTCAATGACCTGTAAAATGGAGGTATTTGTGCAGCACTTGACACTTTGGTATGATTGGGGTGGCATTTTTTGTCAAAATGTTAGTTACGCATTTCTCTCCCACGCTGTAAAATTATCAAAATAAGTAATAAACATTATTTCACATCGATCTTCCAATCGGGTTTAAACGGTTGACAAATTGAAAAATAAACTATAAAAGTATAAAAGCAATATTTCAATCAACGTTATTGTCGATAGCCTACGTTAGTGGATCTGCATAAGCACAGCACTAACTCGTCGCAAGAAGCAGCGGCCGTACTACGCGATGCATCCGCTTAATAAAGTATCGTTTTGTGATTTTTACATTGCTTGTTCAGTCAGTCAGCGACAAAGTTAGGTAGTGGTTAAGCAATGTATTTAATACAAAAATAGTACAGTCGCTGTGCTATTTGAAACCAAAAATAACATAGTAGAAGCAAGAAATATTTTACGATTTGTTGTTTTTTTTTATTTTAAAGACAAATATAATAAAATACTTGTAATTACATATGGTAAGTGATTCCATGATTTACAAAGTTTTGATTAAGGCTTCGGTTTTTACAAGAAACCACTGAACAACACGGCGTTCTTATAACTTTTCACGATCACGATCGAAAGCGCACTAGTTCGCGGTGACGGTTATTTGTCTGTGACATGCTCAGTCCGACCACGTGGCGCGGACACCGACACGCCCCCTAGCCACTTCTCCTGTATTTTATATTTCTATGTTATTAGTATTGTATATCGAAAAAATCGACAACGACACCATTGTAATATGCCTTTAAATAATTCTGTGTCTATGTTAGCAAGAAGAGAAATCACTTGTTTCTTACAGCTATATTTAAATAAAAGATATACGATTTGTTGTACGAATTTAGCTAGAAAAGAGACTATATTGCATAAGTCTGTATAATTAATTTCAGAATAAGGACAATCTGATATTCTTCTCTAGAATAAAGTGGTTATCTCTCAGTGGTCTATTTCAATGTGAAAATAAATCTGTTCATAAGATCCTCAAGATCATAATGATTAAACTAGCAAAGTAGCATTACAAAATAACTTTATTGTTTGGTCCACAGGTTCCAACGTCGTACGCATTCGCCGCTCAGCCACAGTACGCATTTCAACAAGTTCCTCAAGTCAACAGCTTCGCCTCTTACCAGCCAGTACCCGCATACTACTCCTTAGCAGGACACTCATACATCCCAGCGGCTAATATCTTCTACCCTCCAGCACCCGCTTTTGGTTCAGTTATAGGATCTGGTTTCCCGGCTGCTCCTGCTTACCCTAGTGCCCCCGCCCCTCCTAGTAGCCTCTCTCCTATTGCGCCAGCCTACCCTGGAGGCTCACCGAGTTTCCCCCCAAGTCAGCAGGCAGGTGACGTTGACTCAGCGGTGGTAGACTCAGCAAATTTTAATGAAGAGCAGCAAAGACAAGATTTAGGACCTTCGCCTTCCCAGCCGCCAGCACCTGAACCCACTCAGCCAACTGCTCCTCAATTCCCCCCTTCCAACAATTTCCCGAACTTGCCAAACTTGCCTCAAATACCACAAGAGTCTGGCCAGGTTCCCGAGTTCCCGCAATTCCCGCAGGTCCCTCAAATCCCAGGCTTCCCACAAAGTCCTTTCCCCCAAGGTCCATCTTCTCCACCATCAAACTTCCCAGCAGCTAGCAATGGCGACAATACTCTGAGTGACGAAGATACGATAGCTGTGGAGTCCGCCTAATCGTCATTTAAAAACTCATAAGTCACTTCCAATTTCATACATTATTATTTATGCTATACTTTTTGTCGAAGTGAGAATTGATTTCTTCTAATTTTATTTTTATGTTTGTACTGTACCTAAATATGATACTATATTTTAAAAAAACAGTTCTGAACCCTTACGATGTACTCTAAGAATTCAATAAACTTAATCAAATATTGTTCGAGTTTTATTGTCTGAGCTTCATTAAATGTGGGTCAACATTTTTGATCAATGACTATCAGATTGTACTAGCAGACGCTCATCATTGAACGAATCTCTCCCTAGAATACATAGCACAACAATCACAAATGTTTCCGAAACCTTTGAGTTGTTGGGAACCCCCAAATATTAAGTAAAACGATTAATCTTGTCTACCAATATTAATCGTTTTACTTAATAGTAGCTACTTCAGCTAGTATTATAAATACGAAAGTATGTCTGTCTGTAACGTTTTCAGGTTTAAAACGTTGAACGGATTTGGATGAAACTTGGCAAAAAGATACACTATCCCGGTAGGAAGTCTGCTTCCCATAATAACTAATCACGAAAACACATATTACGAGAGCAAAACTAAGGTCAGAAGCAATTCGCGAACGAAAATACGTATCTTCATAAAATTCCATACATTTTGCTTTCCTATTGTATTGTGACTAATCTACTATAATGAAGATTTGTGATTGTTTATGATAAAACATGCTGTGAATAATCTAGTATAATGGAGATTTAAGATTGTCGAAGACAACACAATTGTCTGCATCGTTTTGTTTTGTATAAATATTTACTTGACCTATAATAATGTGAATTCTAATAAAAGAGTATGTGTAGAACGTAGTTAGTTCTGTTCGAACGCGGCGATTAAACGAGACATATTTTTTTAATTAAATTGTATAGAGTAGTTAGGGTGTTGACATTGCCTAAAATGTCGTTATTCGTTTGTACAGTGACATTATTTTATATGATTTTATTTCTTATAAGTCTGTGTTCTTTTACATTCGCTAAACCTATAGAAATTCCAGGAGTTACAGATGTTACAAAGGTATGATTCTTTTAGTTTTTATTTTATTGATTCTAGAGGCTCTAGACCAGGGGTCACCAATTACTCTCCTTTGAGGTCCGTGCCCGCACTGGACCCGCGTGGTGGATAATGGCCCATTCCCTCTCACAGAGAGGAGGCCTGTGTCCCAGCAGTGGGAACATTAATAGGCTGATGATGTGATGTGTGTGTGTGATGTGAGGTCCGTATTGTTAAATAATATGACCGTCGCAGTCCGTAAGGTTTAAAGCCACCCCTGAATATATTTTAAAGAAATTTATCAAATACATAATTAATGGGCATTTTTGCCTTGACCGACGTCCGAAGTTTGAACTAAAGTTGGTGCAAGCTATTGTCATTCAATCTTGGACATGTTCATCGATAAGTCTACATAGAAATTTATTTTTCCACCGTGACGACTGACCGTCTCGCGCTCCGCGGTCTTCCGTTGTCAGACACAGTACGGAATAAATTATTACATTACGTAATCAAGTAAAAGAAGTAAATTACATTGTATGTACTGTTTATTTAAGGTCCAGAAAAATAGGTCGGCGGTCCGGAACTGGACCGCGATCCACTTTTGGTGACCCCTGCTCTAGACATTAGCGTTATTCTATAAGCGAAGGCGATGGTCGAAATGCCAAATATAAAGGATTGATCACGTGACATTTCAATAGCATTTGGGACATTTTGACATTTTGCCAATCAGTATCAATGTTTTCCTCATAACGAGTATAGTGGGGGTAATGTTTCATTACTCACCAGTTGGCGCCACTGTTGACTAAGGTCCATAAATATAGCTGTTAAACGTTGTTTTAAAGCGCACGGAAGCAAAGTTTGAATTAAAATTAATTTCAATGCCATGTAAAAGTGCGATTAAATATAAAATCGAGTATGCCGCAGTTTTGCGTAGGCTCTTTTTTTTTTCGAAAAAAGGAGGACAATATTTTTCGAAACACAAAACTCGATTATAGTAGTGGTTGGTAAACCGTACATATTATCTTAATCTGCCATATTTGGAAAATATTCACAACAATAAAAAAACTCACGCTAAAAACCAAAAAGCTATGAAATTTTGCAATTGTTTTTGTTAACTTGTAGAAACCTTCAAAAGGCGCTTGGACTTTTGGGAAAAATACCAGACAGTGTGGAATCAGCACGTAGACCGTGACCCGCGAAAATTGCGCCAGCTGTAGCCGATCGCGCTACGTTCCTGCCGCCTCAGCCTTACTAGAGCGATTCCTGGCACGGTTTCAATATTCTAGCGGATGGCGTGGATTCGGTTATAAGCCCTCGCGTCCATGTCCGCAAAAAATCCAGTGGAGGAAAGCGTGCCAGGAGAGTTGCCGCCTCTAAGGATACCGTTCGGTAACCTCGTGCGATACGACTGCCCATTTTCCGCTGCAGGCTATTAATTTTAGTCCTGCAGCGTCAGACTCCTGATAGTCTGCTAGACCAAACAGGTGCCCCATAAAAGGCCATCGATCGCACGACACCCATCGACCGCGCGGCGAACTTCTTCCCGAGGACCCCCGAGGTTGCGCAGCAGTTTAGGTGCCCAATGCCTTTTCGACACGGTGGACTAGGCACTCGAAGTGCTCTTCCACCGACCGTCCAGGGTTAGGCCAAGATACTTTATGTATTGAGTCATGCCATCATCATGTGTCTGGTCATGCGCATCTCCAACAATCACTGACGAGCTGGGTGGCTCTCTGCACTTCTGCAGTTTATGGAACCATAGCGCCTTAGTTTTATGAGACGCTATCGCCAAGCGCAGCTCGCGGATTGACGTACGCCACGACTCTTGCCACCTCGAGCTCGAAAAGGCGAGTGAGAAAGGCGAGCAACAAGGTGTTGTCTGCGTAACACACGATATTAACGCCGAGATCAACATGCAGGACAGCATCATTTGCGAGATCCCACAGGCGAGGACCAAAACCGAACCCTGCGGAACCCCACACATAATCTCCCTCCGATGTATGCTACCATCCCGGCCCACATAGCGAATATGCCGGTCGTGTAGGTAAGCCTCAACGATGCACTGCAGGTAAGGGGGCACTACACAGACAAAATCTCCAAGTTTGCCAGATTTTGACTATCCGTTGCCTGCTTAGCTGGTGGGCTCACTGGCTCCCATTCTCCAACTTGGTCTTGTCCGCCCGTGATTGAGCTGCTAAGTTTTAGCGGCTCAGCAGTCTTAATTCTTGCCGTGAAAGGCTGAGCACGCTTGCGCGTGCCGGTTCGCGTCGACTTCGTTGAAGACTCAGAGACGTGCGACGACTGCGTTGAAGACTCAGAGACGTGCGACGACAGCGAGCAAGAAGACTTGCAAGAATCACTAGCCACCTCGTCGACGACGGGGTAGGCGGGCGCACAAATTGTGCCCGCTTTTTAATTTTTGGTGCTATGGAAGCGCTGCGAATAAATCCCAACGACTCCGCATCACCGGTACGAGAGCCACCCTACCAATCAATCCTACCTCAATCCGATTGGTTCATTTTTGTTTTATAGAGGTTTATTTATCCATATCTTGAGATTACATAAACTCATCGTTAGCGCACTCCACCCCCCATGGAGCCCTCAGTCGGGAACGTCACTCGTTCTACGAGCAAAGCCAGTTCATTCAGTTCATTCGGTATAGGGGCAGCTTAGTAAGAAGTTGACGAGCCTGCACGCGACGAAAGATCACGGGTATGTATATGACACGAGACTATGCCGCAACCCCTCCCGAACCCCACGCCGCGCCGGCTGCTCCCCCCTCAACAAAACGAAACTCACATGACAGCCCGCTTATGGGATGCCTTAGCTATGATTGATCGTGAGTAGCTAACCCACAACCTTCCGTGTAAGAGGAAATCCAGGCCAAAGTGGTGTGTTGTGTGCAACCTGCCACACTTAACCACCGGCACTCCTTCATCCCTCCGTACGGGTCCCCGCGCACGGCACAAACAAGCGGGAGGTCTTTATTATCCACCATCTGCTCTTGTTCGATGGTGGAGATCCAGGGGCAGCTGAGTACCAAAAAAATCAGCGTTGCAAGGCTTCCCTCCATGTTGAGCGAAGGCCTGGTCAAGGCTGCGGGAGTCCGATGGATGTGAAACACACCGATCACCGATCACCGATCAGTGCGGCGCCGCTTGGGAGGTCTATGTCTAGCAGTGGACTTCTTTCGGCTGAAATATTGATGATGATGATTGCCTATCTGACCTTTACAATCCAGTAACCGGATAATACGATAATTCTTTAGCAACACTAAGAAATCTGACCTGGTGCCAGATTTCTTAGTGTCTAGGCTTCAGGATATCGATAACGACTTTCAATGATGTAAATACGACAGCCGGGACCAACGGCTTAGCGTGATTTCGGAATCATTTAGGAATCTCGGTATGCTATGATGGTCACTGGTCACCCATCCACGGACCCACCTAGGCAAACGTTGCTTAACCTTGGAGATCGACCCGTGCGACTGTTAAAAAAACAAACAAACAGCAAACTTTCATGCATAGCATTTAAATCAAACTAATACAAATAAATCGCTACAATTTCTTCCTGTAATCATTTTGATAACGTATCTTATGTATAATTTTACTAGCGACCCACGCCGGCTTCGCCCGGGATAAATTATACACAAAACCTTTCTCGTTTCTTTTACTCTTTCTAATGGTGAAAACAGCATGAAAAGCTGTTCAGATATTTTTGAGTTTATCGCATACAGACGCGGCGGGGAACATTATTTTATATGTAGTAGTGATGGTAGTGATTATTATATTAATTCAATTATTGCACACAATGTATACACGGTTACAGACGAAGCTTAACTTAACGAGTACATAACCCTGTCCGGGTGCAGTAATTAACGTAGACTAATAATAACAATGATTGGTTGATATTGATTATAATGATTATTGTAACATCAGTAAAAGTCATCAAAGTCACTAGATCCGGAGACAGTGCTCGGAAAACGATGTCTAAAGCTAAGGGCCAATACACATACCTACGCATGAGGTTGCGATGTCTAAACTTATCTTAAGCCTGTATCTCAGTCCACAAAAGATATTGTGTGCCGGCAAACGAAGCTTGTGATGACTTTTGGTTAGACAGACCGATGCGACCTAGAAAAGTACGGGTCCATTCGGCCTCAGATTGAATCCGGAAGGTCGACAATCAAATATTGTCGCGGATTTTGGGAGGTGCCTATATCTAGCAGTTGTCTGCGATAGCCTGAGGGACACCAAACAGACGTAGGAAAGGAAGCTAAAAATACTGAGACATATTATTGCACTAACGATACGATAATCTGGATTGCGGTTAAAAATGGACTTTTCCGTTTGAAAACTGTTATCCCCAAACATGGTCATAGGTCGTGGTCAGTTTAGTAAATAGGTTTAAAAGGGCATATTTTTGTAACGTAGGTACAAATTTACAGTATTCGGTTTATTTTTCCTGTATTTATTGCTTATTGCCTAATTTCATGAATCTAGGTCAACGGAAACTACCCTTGCGGTTTTGATTTCCTTGCGAGTGTCAAAAATTAAAGTATCAAAATATGGGGCCCAAACGGCCGTATCTTTTGATTGCGTAGGCCGTAACTAAGACTAGTAGATGGTTATACAAGGGGCTTAGATGACCCATTATATACGAGGTAGTTCTACTCTCGAGCTTGGGAGTAAATAAAAACCGAGTTGTAGTGGGTTTTCAGCGCTGTATTATACTCTACTTTTCATTACGATTGCGAGAAAATAAAATAATGCAATACTAATAATAGTTTATTTTATTAATAATTAAAAGTACAATTTTTAAAATTCTGGATAGTTAATGAGTTTGTTTTTCTGCGCAACTTAATTTCAGTCTCTGTGACGTGCGAGATACACGAAGTGCCAGGTTTTTGGAGGTCCCTAGTTCGAATTTTCTGAATAGAGAATCAACTGAGTTGGGTAACTCATCCGCTGATGTCGATGGTCGTAGGTTAGTTGTCGAGAATATTGATGCGTACTATGATACGCTGGGTGATATCAAATTTGATGTGAATGGCGTTCTCTACTTAGCCTTCCGCCACTTGATCGGTTCTCCATCCACTGCTGCACACCGTGGCGTTTTAGCGTTTTTATATTCGCACCAGAATCCGCCAAGAGAGTGGCGGATGTTCTTCGGAAAATTATATCCATGACCATTGGATCAGTGTACTGTTCCGGTCGATTAGGCAAATTTTGATAGGTGTTTCCAAATGTATTTTTGCCTGTAACTTGTCTTGTCCACTTATAACGAATAACGTCTCCTTTTTGGTTACTGTATTGGACAGATTTATGGGTTGAACATGGGTATCAGTTTCGACATCAGCCACTGTTATTCTCTGTAGGCACCGCTGATCCCAAAAATTAACGCAACCTGTAAAAAATACTTCTATTTTTCTCGTGAAAACTTTGGATTTCTTGACCTTGTAGCCGATAGATAATTTCTTGACCAAAGCCATTAAATTTACATATTCCTATATATTGACATTATGTCTTGTCTGTATTGTTGTTCGTAATATTGAATATGTGCTCCAAAGGATTGAACTTTGATATTTATGGAAAGTTCATCAAAATACGTAAGAAAAACTCCTGCCGTAAGCAAATCCACTCGTTTTTCTGTCCCTCATTTCAAAAACATCAAAAGTGTCTAGGGATCAAGTATCCTTTGAACTATAAAAAAATATCCAATTAATATTTACCAAATCTAGTCTTCTTAATTTAACTCCTATAACAACTTATCCCATTATATTTATTTATTTAATACTTTAAGCACAAAAATGTACAGATTAGGCATTTTCTACCAGTCAACCTTTGGGTGATGCAGAGATAAATAGTGGTAGGTGAAATCACGATAATGAATGGATTTAAATATATATACAATACATAAATATAAGCTAGAGATATATATTTTGTAAAAATAAAGATAAAATTTTTGCAAATTTTCGGCAATTAACCTACGTCGTCAATTAAATAGCAATAAAGGCAAAAACGAGGATTTTTTAAATGTTTATTGTAAAAATAAAAAAAAACTTGTGTTTCCACCATTGACACGAATCACAAAATCACTGCAACTTTGCATGCTTAAAATCAGTTCAACAAAATCACTTTGAGGAATGGCCGCCCACGTTCTTTATAACAAATCAAAAAGTTGTTGTGGGGCTTGCTGAATTGGATTGAGGTCTGGCGATTGAGCAGGCCACGGCAGAACGTTGATGCGAGCATCGGCAAGAGTGCGTGTTACGATTCTAGCCGTGTGTGGACGTGCATTTGATTGTCGAGCATTAGTCGAAACGAATCACCCAACCGGCATCGCAAAGGGATCCAAATGAGATCGGTTCTTTCACCGGCCCAAACCATTATTGTTCCTCCTCCATATGAATGAACTTACTTCCTGACAAAATTTCAAACATTCTTGTCGTCCAGAGGTCCTTCAAACTCGAATAGGTACGTCTTGTATCTGGCCTCATACCGAAACGAGATTCATCGGAAAAGCAAACACAACGCCAGTCTTCTTCCGCCCAATTTTTGTGTTCGCGAGCCCATTGTAAAAGGGCCCTACGACCGCGGGGTGCTATAGATGGAACTCTCAGCGGCCTTTGGGCACGTAGAACTACTTCACGTAAACGATTTTGGATTTCGGTTTGGGGTAGCTTATCAGCATGCCTAAAGAGCTGTGGAGCCTCGAACCTAACATCACGGCGGTCATGGTACAATGCCGTCGAGCAGTATTTTGGATGAACCGCTCCTGTCTGCAAGTGGTGATGCGAGATCGTCCTCCATGTCGCTCGGCTACGCTGCCTGTGATACGATAGCGTGTCTAGAGGTGGCTTATGACGCCAAGTGTGTAGTGCCAAGAGCGACAGCCACAGTACATTGCCTACAACACAATATTCCGACGGCTGTCATCACCTCTTCTCGTGTCAAATGATGTCGTCGCTCCATATCGATGCAACTTTTTCAGAAATTGTAATGATTTTGTAAAATGATATTACACACTTTTATAGGAATCCTGGTTGACAGTTGATTTTCTATTTTTAATCAAAATTTAAAGAAAATTCTTTATTCAATTAGTGAATTTCAATAAAAAGAATCAATAATGATCCAAAAAAGTTAAAATAATAACTGAGCAATTGAGTTGCGGAGATACTCTTTAAAGATCTTGATCCCTAGACACTTTTATGAGATGATGGCAACGACAGACATAAATCTAACTAGATAACGCAAGTCCCTCAAACTTGGTTGAATAAGCAGATAAATGGCATAGCTAGCAGAGCAGAACTTCAAAGTCTCAGTTGGTACACCGTCCGGGAATCCCGGGTCCGGGACTTTTGTCGTTTTTAATCTTCTGAATGTGTTTGGTAACTTCCATTACGCTTACAAGAGCTATATCGTGGTGGTCAGAGACTATTTCGCGGCTTTCGTGTGTTTTAGTAGAATATGAAGAAATTGAGTTCGAAGAGGTATTGTTTTTATTTTCATAGAGTAGTCTGTAGAATTCTGTAACACAGTCTATGATATCCTTTCTGGAGTTGGCCTCATTAGTTTTTGTTTTTAGGTTTTGGATCCTATTTTTGTGTGTTGTTAGTTGTTTATGCTCTTTTAGTACTCCTATATGTTTGTAAGTGTCTTTCTATTACTTTATTTCTATATTCTTGGTAGTCCTTTTCAATGGCTTTGCTTGATGTTTTGTACAATGTGCTTAGTTCTTTTTTATTTCCTTGGTTTTATGCTTTGTTTTTATGAGTTCAGTTCGTCTTGTCAGCATATCTCGTGTATGTTTACTGAGAATTTTACTAACGGTATCTTCTTTTACTTCGTTTCTCTTTTGTGTCATACTCTTGTTGATAATGTTTTCTAAAGCATCGTAGAGTGTTTGAACGTCACCGTTATCTATCGTATTTAACGGTTGTATGTTTTGTTCTAAATATTTCATAAAATAGCTGATATCCTGTGGTGTTTTTAGTGTCTTTGGATGTGATTTATAAGATGCTCTGCTTTTCTTTTGTTTTTATAGCAGGTATGTAGCTCTGAAAAGGTGGCGGTCCGATCTTAATCCTAGACCATGGAAAACTTCTATGTTCCGTATCTTTTTGGGTTCATTTGATAGGATGAGATCTACTTCATTTATAGTTTTCTCATCAGTAGAGAGAAATTTCCATTTGCGGTTGTATCTCAATTTAAAATAGGTATTCATAATGGACAGTTTATGTTCAAGGGCATATTGTACCAGTTTTTCTCCTCTCTCACTTCTTTTTCCGTAGCCAAATTTTCCCACAACTAAATTTTCTTTTGCTTTTGTTTGGCCTACTGGAGCTTTGAAGTCACCGATAACAAGAACATTTTCCCCTGCTTCGTTTTGTGCTGCTTCCAAGGTTACATAGAAAGAGTTTATATCTTTTTCTGGTGCTCTCTCGGTTCGGGCATATGCTTGTATAATAGAAAGTATTTTGTTGTGAGCAGAGCGACTCGTTCGGATAAACCTGAAAAGTTCAGTATCTGGTTTTGTACTCTCCACTCCGTGTAAGGCTGGTGTTTCTCCTTTGTAGCAAAATATATAATCATCATGTTCTTCGATGTTTCAGCCCATTCTCCTTACTTCTGCTAGGCCGAGTATGTCAATTTCTATTTTCTGTATCGTGTATATCAGTTTTAAATATCTTTTCTCTGATCCCAGGGATCTTACATTAAGTGTATAATTTTGAGGGGTTTATTCGTTTCTTTTACGTAAGCTGGAGGGTTGTAGTCATTTTCCCCCACGAAAAATTCACGGCAGTAGTATACCATTACCTCCATTTTGTCCAAAATTATGGAAAGGATACTGAACAGAAAGTTGCTGACCTACCTTGAAGACAACAATCTCCTCAGTGACCGCCAATATGGCTTTCGCCGGGGACGGTCAACTGGCGATCTTCTTGTGTATGTCACGCACTGCTGGGGCGAAGCCATCGAGAGACACGGCGAAGCAATTGCTGTTTCGCTTGATATCTCGAAGGCCTTTGACAGGGTCTGGCACGCGAATCTACTCAGTAAGCTTCCTGCTTATGGCATCCCCGCTGGTTTTTGTAGCTGGATATCAGACTTCCTCAGTGAACGGTCGATCCGAGTAGTCATTGCCGGCTGCTCCTCTGACTTCGTGGCTATTTATGCCGGAGTTCCTCAGGGGTCTGTTCTCTCTGCAACTCTTTTCCTGCTGCACATCAATGACCTACTTGATGACAGCTTTTAACCCTATACAAAGCGCAAGTCCGATCCTGCATGGAGTATTGCAGCCACTTTTGGGATGGCTCAGCTAAGTATCAGCTTGCCGCGCTTGACTCGGTGGAACGCAGAGCCAAGAGGCTCATTGGCGACGTTGAGCTGGCGGATGCCAAGCTACACAGCTTGGCTCATCGCCGCAAAGTTGCCTGCTTGTCGGTCTTCTACAGACGTACTTCGGTGAGTGTGCTCAAGAACTCCACGACCTCATTCCACCAGCCCCCTTCTACCATCGGACATCTAGACGCACTGCAAGTTATCATCCTTACCTTGTTGCCATTCCACCAATTCGCACCAAGCGCTTCCAAACATCCTTCATAATGCGCACAGCGAATGAATGGAACTCACTGCCTGCGTCTGTGTTTCCGAACGCATTCAACCCGAATCTCTTCAAAGTTAGAGTGAACAGGCTTCTTCTGGGTAAGCTCACTCCATCGTCGACTCTGTCTCTGTCACCTACGACCTAGACTAGAGTCAAGAGCAAACCCATCACAAATAAAAAAAAAGAAAAACAAAATGAAAGGGAAAACTATCACAGCTAAGTAGGATTTACAAGTTTACGAGTAATAGTCTACCAACTTATAAAATGTACTTGGAACAGTAAAAATGTTGTATATTGATGTATGGGGACAACAGTTTTTGAATGGCAAAGTTAATAGAGAGCTTCTTTAGAGAAATGTTCAGTGGTTTCATTGTATATGAACGTTAGTAATGTTACCTATTTATTGTGGTGAATGTAGCTGTTTATCTGGCAGTATCTGTGCGCGGGTGAGACTCGCACTTGGGCGGTTTATTTTTCCTTTTCTAGGAGCAGAACTTTGAAAAATACTGAACAGAGCAATGGCAGGATACAGGGAGGTGACCATAAGCTCTTAGATCGGTATCAATTTGATATCGAGTAAGTGACAGATGTATATAAGTAATATACATCTGTCCCTTATTCGATCACAAATTGATATCGCTCTAAGAGCTTATGGTCACCGTCCTGAAGATTACACCATCTCCTGTCTTAGATCAGCAACTTGTTTTGTTTGTATGAAAAATAAAGATGGTGTTTTGTTTTTTAGGATTATAATTCTCACCACTACATAATGACAGCGTTACTTCAACTTAATGGCATGAACTATATCGATGACGGGCAGAATAAAACCAGAGTGAAAAGAAATAGCGGAGGTTCGGATGTTTATCTTTTCGTTTTTGTTTATAACAATGGCCACCACATTATCAAAACTAACTTTTCTTTCTGTTAAGAATGTTAATATTTTTGGGGCTGACAATGGTATAGTCATAATCTTCTAAAACATTACTAACTTGAAAATTATCCCATGGGATACTACTACCGGGGAAAATCAAACAAATAGAAAAACATTTATTCGACCCGAACATAAAGCACTACAAATGAAAAGAAAAATACTTGACCATGCATGTCCTCAAAAAGAGCGTTTTCCAAGCAGCCAAACTGTGCGGAAAGTGTCACTTTTTTACTAGTGCTTTTTACTTTCCTGTACTTTTTAATTTTAAACTCCAACGTCAGCCCGCCGCATAGAGTTTTTATTATTTGAGAAAAGTTTTAAAAATTAGTTAAGTACAGATTATCATTCATATAAAAGGTAAAACAAAACTAATACTTCATTTAAGGCGTTTTTAATTACTCTAGATTTAGATGTTGATCAATATTTTTTTTTATTTGTAATGGGTAATTTTAAATATTCATTATATATGTTTGGCAGAATGAATATTTTGCTCGTGCCTTTTCGCGTTATGACGTGACAGCTATTTGCACATGCGCAGTAGATATGCCCGAGGAACTATGAACTATTAGTTAATCTGTGGATATGCTGAGCGCCCTTGAATAAGCCCCATTTTATAAATTTCTTGCTTGGTTCAGATATATTTATTTTTATTTCCTCGCACAATGCATAGTAAAATGTTGTAAGATACACGTGCGTAAGATGATTTCCGACTCGTGTCGATTTATCCACTCACTCGCTTCGCTCGCTCGTGAATAAAGTACCACTCATCGAAAATCACCTACTTTCCGCACTTGTAGCATAAATAACTATTCCATTGTTCTATTCCAGGTCATGGTCTAACCGTGTTCCAAATCTGTTCAGCCATTGAGGCGTGATTTTTTTACAACCATTAAATTATTGTATACAGGGGTGAAGAGACATCGACGCACAACCACACAAAAACATGAGTTCAAATGAAAGATAACAGAAAAACTTGCTTAGCTTATTTAAGCTTGTCTAAAGTGTAATTGTGTATGTCGGTGGTACACCCCTTACCTTAAGTTCCCTAACTCGTTTAGCTTGCCTTATTATCGGTTTGAAAGAAAACCGTCGTTAGCTAGTAGCTTAGTTCCTGAAAAAACAATGAGACGCGAATGTTTATTACCAATTTTTTTTATAGGTAATAAATTCCAGGATGCCTCTGCGATGAGCCCAATGAAAGTGATGCAACTCGGTTTCTCAGTTATTGGCAACCTTTTTTCTTCTGACCCTATCGGCGGAGTTCATCCAATGTCACGTCAAGTTCCAAAACCCGTTGTAAAACTATTTAAAGATAGAATTCTTGGAATGTTAATGCCTGATCTTTCACCTGATCATTAAATCATTAATTATTTTCGACGTTTACATATGAATGTCCGTTTTCACTAACACTAGGTGGCGCCAAAACTCCTATAATGTACCTAAATTAAATTAATTTAATTTTAACTGAGGTCAGAGTTGTAAATGCAATAGTACAATAATATCTAGTGTTAATAAAATCGAGCATAAGTTCTTATTATACAGGGTTTTAAACATTGTAAAAGTTAAACGAGGGACTTATTTAGCAGTATAGTTAAAGTATGTTCCTCGTTCAATCTAACACCCAGATGGTCATACTTCTTCGTGCTTTAGCTAATACCTACCGTCACATGGGCATACAAAAATATTCATTCAATAATAATCAAATCATTAAATAAAATCGGGTGCAACTATACGTGCTTTTTTCTATGGGATTTTTGTATGAACTCAACAGACCAACGTCTATCGAGTCAGCTCCTGTCGCCTCTCACAACTATTTTAATTCAATTAATTTCTAGCGGTATCCTGGCTAAAATATTGAGCAGGTTAGAATGTGCATTTGTGAACCACTTCTGCGAGGATTCGGGTGCGCCTGTGACCTTGCAGTAGCGGTGTCGTGAACTGTTTTCGTGTCATTTTTGTTTTGTTTTTGTATTGTTTTACTAACATAATTTATAAATAAATTGTTACTGACACCATATGTCCTGTTACTTGATAATAAAATTTATATTTTTTATTTATTTAATGAGGATTTACTTCATTTGATTTAATATAATGGCAATTTTTTATGAAATCCATGAAAATTACCCATGATGAAAATTTGCCAAAGGACTTTGACCGGGTTTGGATCAAATGCTGACCAGACATGAGAGTACTTTCCAATGTTTCTTGGTATCAATTAACACATAAAATAAATAATGGTCCAATGGCTTGCAACGTTATGTTCTGAAGGTCTGATCAGTTGTGACGATTTCGAAAGATTTTTTTATGAAACTTCACAAGATGCTGACTTTCAAATAGTCTTTGTTTTATTATTTGGTTTGTCGGGTTTAGTAAATAGTACGGACGTCAAGTCTAATCGCAAGCACGCCACCTGGCGGCAAAGCAAGAACAACTTCGCATTGGCATGCGTGGTGGTGGGGACAGCAGAATATGGCAGTTGAGTACTGACAGCCTTAGTGCTAAGACGTCGTAGAATCAGTGTCCGTAATATTAGTAAGCAGGATTGTAACTGTTAGTTGTGACCCAGTGTATCGAATAATTTGTGTGATTTCATTTTCACGATTCTACCCAACACGATGTCTTAACCTAAGTGACTGACATATCCTGACTTCCCAATGGTTTGCATCCATCGGCCACCCTTGATGCGAAATGTTGAATGGTTTGGTTAGTGCAAGATCCTAGAGACTGCAGACATTACTTTAACTTCTTCCTGCTCAAAATGTTTGGGAATGAGTAGTGTAAGTACGTACTTCGAACATATAAATAATATTCAGCGTGTTATTAATAAATATAATAGTAAATTATTTAATTGTCAAAAAAAAAATGTATAATAGTCTCACCACCACCGGTTGAGCTGGTTGGTCGCCACCTCGAGTAAGGTCCTATTCACAAGGCTGAATGGACATTGACCGTATTTGGACGAAAATGTCCAGACACGGGAGTAAATACTCAAAACAAACATAACAAATTTGAAAATTCATATGTTTCCTGCCAACACTTTGTACTTTAAAACATTTTTCAGGAAACATAATAACATTGACCAACCCTGTATTGCAGTTGGATCGATTTATTCCGGTCGGATCCTCTGATCTTCAAATAAGGGCAGAATTGACTTAAAAAGCTCAATAAAACACCTAGGATAGATTTTGAAGTGTTTTGGTATTCAGAACAGTACTAGCCCATGTAACATAATGCACTTCGTGTCTATTCAGTATGTCGCATCAAGGCTGGCCGATAGATGTAAACCATCGGGAAGTCAGGCTGTATTCCCTTAGGTTAAAACATCGTGTGTGGGCAGGTCGGTGGGTATAATCGTGCAAATGAAATCACATAAGTTATTCGATACACTGGGTTTATTCAAATAGACACAAGATACATTCCTGCTTACTAATATTACGGATCGACACTGATTCTACGACATCTTAGCTCTACGGCTGTCAGTACTCAACTGCGAACTGTCCTGTTCCGCACCGCGCAAGTGCTAATAAAAGCGCGCCAATGCGTAGTTGCTCTTGATTGCCGCTAGGGGCGTGCTTGTGATTTGTTTTGACGTCCGTACTATTGACTAAACCCGACACGGCCATCCTGCGAGACAGGCGTCCTCGTCTGTTCCTCATTGTCAGGTTTTAACAGTGTATCGAATCATGTGGAAATCCTCAATGGATGTCCTCAGCCCTTGGGGAAAGCTGAGGGGTCTGTCAGACTCCTACTGACTAAAAACACATGGTGTTCTCTAGGCCGTTATTCCTCTTGAGAGGCGAACGTGGAACACACACGTCGCCTTCTCGGGCCTCTCTCAGGTGACAGATCCCCAAATCTATCACCCGCAGGCATCATCTTCTTGTCCTTGCTCCATGCCATCTCATGGTCACCTCGTGTTGCACCACACGTCGTCTCAGTCCACTCCATCCTGGCAATCTCCCATCATACAAGGAATATTTTTCTGAAAAATACAAAATTTTCAAACAGTATTTGCTCGTCCAATCCTGACTCATACACTAGAGTGAGGAAACATTTTGAAACAATCAAACATGATCATTCAAATCTCTCTGTTCACTATTGCAAGGAACGAGTAATTCTATTTCCAATCTAAAGAAAATAGCAACCCCATCGATTTGGTACCTAAAAGCAACCAATCTTCGTGATTACAAAGTCCAAGTACCACTGATAGTCATAAATCTCAAATGAAAACAAACAAAAGAAACAATATACCAGGTTTCTTATTCACGATCTTTAGCCATCACATAGATCTCCTAGCTATCTCATAGCTCTCTTAGCTATCTCAATTACTCTACTCGCACATCTCCACGATGTCGAGTCAACTCTACTCTCTGAACTCAGAACTTGTTCACACAGAGACTTAGTACTTACAGATTGTGTACTACTTTATCTACAATCTCAATTGGTACTTGAGCTTTGTGTGTCTTACCAACACGATCTACGCATAGTAATCAAAATTAGAAAACAAAAAAATTATAAATTTTCGTAATGAGGGCTTGACGATTGTAACGTCATCAACATTAACATGATCTCTCCACACGCGTGACTGCGAGTTTACTTTCCTTTAACCTCATGACTCAATAGGAACTTTCTGTAAGGTTCCTAACACAAACATGAATTTTCACACCAGCCATAGTGTCACACAGACTTACAGGTGCCATACAGGCCTACCGTTGCCACACAGGCCAACAGTTGCCACACAGGCCAACAGTTGCCACACAGGCCAACAGCTGCCACACAGGCCAACAGTTGCCACACAAGCTAACAGCTGCCAGTCAGGCTCATAGTTGCCACACAACGTTCGGCTACTCCTGACCAAACTAGATTATTGGGTTTATGAAAATAGGGAAATTTAAGAACTCTACTCTTTAACCAAATCATTACCCTGGGCCATGTACCACTAGTCACACCAAGCAAACTTTAAAACTCTACTGCAGCAACAACTGCCAAGCTTATAGAAACCCTCGAGTAAAACCTTCAACGCCATGGTTCTCTAGCCGACCAGCAATTATATTGTTCTCACAACGGTCTCTCGGTCTCTCTCTAGACCCCGACCTCCACCAGAATCCACTGGTACGGTCAAACGTAATACGTTCGATAGACTGAATTACTCGACACCTTAAGCTTGCTCATTATCATCAAAATCCTTTTGACATCAACATCGACTGGTACATGACCCGCTGGCATCTGCCCTAACCTACCTTGTGCATACTTGTAGGTTCCAAGCGTACCTATTTAAAGCTTTCGGTGTATAACGATCACCGTCCTGTCATAATCACCTATCGTGGACCTAATACAGGGCCTTTTTAGTTTTCGTATTAAGAGTTTTCCACACAACACTATTCATTAGAAAAAGGTCCGACGATCAACAAGTTCAACAACTAAACAAAGTAATTGTAACAATGCTGTTACTCTTTACCATAATTCTTGCAATGCATACTCAACTCAAACCTCTTCGTAAACCCATCGCCACATGTTACTCATGAGGTGCGGTCCGGAGCTTCGAGTATGAGTAGACATGTCAATCATATTTGGTCTCACTACCAATGTCATCAACTATGACATCCAATTCCCGAGGAACTTGGTGATCCGGGATCCTTCTCACAAGATTCATGCTTTCTACTCAAAGATCTCGGAATATACCGACTGTTCATATCAGGGGAACAATTAAGTCCGATATTATTTGCGTCTTAATAGCTCATGTGAAGGAGCTTTACGAAATAATTCGGATCAATATTCTTAAAATCTTATTATCAACAGTAACCCTTTACTATCGCACACTAACTCAGTTTTCATGTAAGGAAAACGATCGCGAGATCTACTGCTATCATAATATTACTTTGAAAGTAAGCAAGAGACGAAACAAGATCTTTTCTGAATACAAGTAAATGACCAGTACCGTTACTAACTAACTCGATACAGTTTCGTTACCCCACGACATTTCTAACTCGCTTTGCCACTGAAAATCACTAGTTTTGCAGTCATTTTGGATATCTCATCTCCTTCATATGGGATATCTCATCCTAAAGTTCGTACCAAACCAAATGTTGAAACTACCGCCAATAGGAAACATAATAACTACTTGCTTTTTACTAAGCGTGTCTTAATTACCTAGTGATAGTGCTAGATATAACCACGACCAATTCAGTGGTCAAACATGAACGCTCTTAAAGCTCGAAATAGCATCTCTTCACTAGAGAACCTTCGACAACACTATCGAAATAACATGGAAGCGACTCACCGAGTATTCCATTCCAAACTTGTGCGCGCTCGTAAAGTTCGTCTACCACCTGCGAACTGCTAGCTTGCAGCAGAGGCCCCACTGCAACGCAATATGGCATCTGAAACGTGAAAAACATTACGAGAGTATATGTTCACACAGTTATCTTAACCATACTCAGATTTGATGGAAATTAACCGGTGCAGCGGTGTAGTAAACTAAACCGGCACAGCAAAATGGGTTATTGTGGACACCAAATGTGAGTGCAGAGTCCTTGTCCAGAACATGAAACACATTACAGTGTCCCAAGTGTCCAGCTAGGTATATGGGCTTTAGGAAATCCAATGCCATAGTGTCAGTGGCATTTTAAGTCGCAATTAACGATGCCACATATTAGGCCCAAACTATCTAAAGACTTTAACCTCATCTTGAAAAGAAAAAGCATAGAAACCTCATAATCAAATTCCATTAACTCAAAACTAATAATTTCATTAGATCATAATTTCCAGAATGATGTATTTGGTACGGCAATGCTACTACATCGCTCTAAAGTCCGAATAATAATAGCTAGCTAAGGACTATTAACAGTGATAGTAGAATAACAACTCTTTCTCAACTCTATTCTTCTTTTCTATTCTATTCTTCAGTAACATTAAAATTTTACCAGCTATAACTAAAATGAGATTATGGACCTGACATGGGCCGCCCCGACGATCCACTGACCGCCATACCGTAAACAAAATCAGAATTTTGAATAATGAACACTTTTCCATAGTCATAACAAAATGAAAACGACTCACCAGATTGGCATGAAGATCCGTGTGTATGGATCTTTCCACACGTCCACAAGCTCCTCCTTGACCTGTCCAGCTCCTTGGTTGTTGCTAGCTTCCTTGCTGAACCGCTCCGGACTGGTTTTTCATTATTTTGTTTTCGAGGGTAGTCGCAACTGACACCGTATTTTTTTTTGCGAGAATGTAAACGCCATTTTCACTAGCATTGTTTTTAAGTGTGATCTCATTAGCACGACCGAATCCCAATTCTGATGTCGCATCAAGGCTGGCCGATAGATTTAAACCATCGGGAAGTCAGGCTGTATTCCTTTAGGTTAAAACATCGCAGGTCGGTGGGTATAATCGTGCAAATGAAATCACATAAGTTATTCGATACACTGGGTTTATTCAAATAGACACAAGTTACATTCCTGCTTACTAATATTACGGATCGACACTGATTCTACGACGTCTTAGCTCTACGGCTGTCAGTACTCAACTGCGAACTGTCCTGTTCCGCACCGTGCAAGTGCTAATAAAAGCGCGCCAATGCGTAGTTGCTCTTGATTGCCGCTAGGGGCGTGCTTGTGATTTGTTTTGACGTCCGTACTATTGACTAAACCCGACAAGTCCGACAACTCCGATACATGGCTGGTCAATGTTATTTATTTTTCTTAGTTTTTTTAAGACTATAAAATTTTAAGTACTGGCCTGTAATATTTTATGTAATTTGTAGTATTACTTTTGGTGAAATAAATAAATAAATAAAATAAATAAATGATACCACATTTGAATTTACGCCCGTCTCTGGGCATTTGGTTCAAACCCGGTCAATGTCCTTTTAGACTTGTGAATAGGACCTCACTTGAGGTGAAGACCAGCTCCGACTATTATATTTACTAACTAGTACTTATTACGAATTCGTTCTCGTGATTTCGTATTTTATCCTACAGATGACTTTCTTATGAGCAGTTAGCGAGGGCACCAAAAAACTCTATTGTTAAATCAATAAAAAATTGGGTATCGTAGTTATCTAGGGTTTATTGGTTTGTGACGATTCCTTGAGTTAAGGTTACACTAGTCGATTATTCTTCCATACAAACGTAGTCTGGTTCCATACATACGTACTCCACGGTTTGACGATGTACGTTCAAAATAAAAAATGATATCAATTAGTCTCATCATTATCTAGCCCTGTATGGAAACAAAAAAGTAAAAAAAAAATTGAAAGTTATGAGCGTCGAAAGTTCCATATTTCAACACTAATTTTAACGCATCTTTGGGCGGAAAATTTTATTAATTCTGTCATCTCGAACACTGTCAGCGCGGTCGGTATGACCATTCCTTGTTCTGTGATTTTTTTTTTGTACTCGTATTGTTTTTATATGAACGAAGAAGAAATGGACTTAATAAGTCAATTAAACAACATGAGTCTATGCTATAATATATTTTTTATATTATAAAGAGGAAAGTTTTTTTTTTGTTTGTTTGTTTGTACCGAATAGGCTCCGAAACTACCGGACTGATTTAAAAAAATCTTTCACCAATAGAAAGCTACATTATTCATGAGTGACATAGGATATATGTGGGTAGGCGTGACATGTAAACATTCGTTTTTAGCTCCCTTATTTAAAATTAATTTAAAATAGTTATAAATTCATTTTCACAAATTATATGTGCTAAATAACTGAGAAACACACCTTCGCTTTATACTTTCCTTTTCAATCACTCTCTTTCACAACCACAACTTCTAAAAATGGACAGCAGGCTAGCGCATAGTATGGAGGAGTTGGAGAAGCTTTTTAGCTCTCGCATGCAGCAGTATGAGGAGAAGCTGCAGAGAGCTACAGCTGGAACGGACACCACTCATGCAGACCTTGCATCTTTATCAAAGGATTTCACCGATTTTAAGGATTTTGTCTGCAAAACATTATCACACTTCAAGACACAGATTGAAGTCATCTCATTGAGCCTGGACAGTCATGAGACAGCAATGAGAAGAAAGGTTCTGCTGTTCCATGGTATTCCCGAGCGACCTGGTGAGAAGTTGTGCGACACAATCCTCCACATCATCTCAAAGCGGTGTATTCCCGTTGTCCCCGTTGGCCATGTCCCCGTTAAAGGGGACAACGGGCATTTCATAAAATAATTAAAATTACTTCCCGTTGTCCCCGTACGCTGTCCCCGTTAATTTATTGTAATATATACTTTTAAAATGATGCCCATTGTCCCCGTTGCATTAAAATTATATAAGTGAGAGTGCCATAATAGAGAAAATATTATACCTTTACAAATGCTTACATATAAAATTAAAAAATACATAATAAAATATCTAAATAATAGCTTTATACATGAAATTAACCCACCCGCGTGAGTTGAAAAAAGCCGGTAAATCCTAGGTTTTACCGTAGTTCGGGTTTTACAGTCATCATATCAGCCGAAAGACGTCCACTGCTGGACATAGGCCTACCCCAAGCGTCGCCACATTGACCGGTCCCATGCGTCTCGCAACCAGCGGATCCCCGCAACCTTCACCAGGTCATCGGTCCACCTGGTGAAAGGCCTTCCAGCGCAACGTCTTCCGGTTCGCGGTCGCCACTACAGAACCTTTATGCCCCATCGGCCATCCGTTCTGCGAGCAATGTGCCCTGCCCACTGCCACTTAAGTTAAGTTTGGCAATTCTTCGGGCTATGTCGGTAACCCTGGTTCTCTTACAGATCTCTACATTTCTGATTCGATCACGCTAGGAAACGCGCAACATAGCCCTCTCCATTGTCCTTTGAGTGTTAGTGGGCTGATGAGGCCAATTGTAAGCAGACCACGTCTCAGAGCCATATGTCATCACTGGCAAGTGGCAACACACATGGTCATAGACTTTTGAGACACTGTGGTAAGTTGGACGAGAAGACACCGCGCAACATCCCAATCGCTGCCCAGCCGAGTCGGATTCGACGGGTGACATCTTTCTCGAAGTTGGCCCTACCCAACTGGATCGTTTGTCCCAGGTAGACATAGTCGTCCACAACTTCGAGTGTAAAGTCTCCAACCTTGATAGGAGTGGGTGTAACATGGGCATTATCAGACCCACTCTTTCGGAAGCTCTACTGAGGTCATCGAGCATTTTACTGAGGCTCTCCATGGTCTCAGCCATGACCATTATGTCGTCTGCAAACTGAAGGTGAGTGATGTACTCGCCATTAACGTTGATGCCTAGGCCCCTCCAGTCCAGAACCTTGAATACATCCTCCAGCGCAGCACTGAATAGTTTCGTAGAAATTACGTCTCCCTGACACACGCCACGCTGGAGAAGGATTGGTTTCTAGG
The DNA here is from genome assembly GCA_948252205.1 of Orthosia incerta. NCBI lineage: Eukaryota > Metazoa > Arthropoda > Insecta > Lepidoptera > Noctuidae > Orthosia > Orthosia incerta. The sequence goes on from OX411744.1 coordinate 20,466,261, forward strand.
TCTGATCCTGAAGACGGACTGATATGGTGGCGTTTTTGTACAAACACTTCAACACCTCTATGTACCGGTAGTCGATCTGGCACCGTTGGAGAGACTGCAGTACAGCCCAAGTCTCGATCCCGTAACGGGGACAACGGAACGTCATACAGTTTCCTTCCCGCTGTCCCCGTTATGCACATACATAACGGGGACAACGGGAAGGAAATTTTATGACGTTCCGTTGTCCCCGTTACGGGGACAAGATTACGGGGACAACGGGAATACACCCTCAAAGCAACTGAAGATTGAAGACTTCAAGTTTGAGTTCCTCAATGTGTGCCACAGACTGGGTGCCTCTCAGAGTAAAGCTAGACCCGTGCTGGTTCGTTTTGGTGAGATGGAGCATCGCCGGTTGGTCTGGGACAGCAAAACCACACTTAAGGGCAGCGGTATAACTATTTCGGAGTTCCTGACCAAGACACGGCATCAGGTGTTTGTGGCTGCCCGCAAGCATTTCAGCGTCAATAGCTGCTGGTCTGCGGAGGGAAAGGTCATCGTCATGACGCCTGACAAGTCTCGCCGGAGGGTAGCGTCCATGGGTGAGCTACAAAAATTAATCAAGCTATTTCCCACTGCAGCCGGTGCTGGTTCATCTAATGATCCTGGGCCTGCTGCTTCATCCTCGCCTGCAGCTGCAGCTGCAACTGCATTGCCTAAGACCGCAACTTCTACAGCGAAAGTTGTGAGGAAGACCCGTCGCTGAGTTTCCGGTTTCATATAACCCCGTGAATATTTTAATTCGACAACTTAGTCATAACAGTAATGACGGTACATTTTTGGACTAATGTTTATCTACCCTTACCATTATCGTTGCTGTAACATCTATTTCATTAACATAAATAACACTTCGAATGTATGCCTGTAGCCGGTAGTTATTTTTATTAAACTTGTTTACTTTTACGACATGATGACATTTGACGTCTATTAAGTCAATTTCTTTTGAAAGATTGTACGTTTCGTTACACTGTGCGTTTGTGTTAGTCTGTACTCGCCTGGTGTAATGTCTGATATTCTCGAATGTTAATTTTTATTTTTACTTTGTCACCTTTAAGGTTCAATATTTGTTAAAGTCTCTTCCAACTACAGCGTACAGGTGGTTTTATTGGTTAAGCGCATTTAATTGTTTGTTTTGGTATTTTTATTTTTTTATTTTAAAATATTTATTTAGTGTTTATATTTGCAAACTATGATCGATGATGGTTTTGATGTTGATTTTTTTTCATGCTCTTCCTCTTCTAGCAGCTTCCTTAGTGCCGCGAGTGGTTCTTCCTCTCCTCTGACTCTTGGTGATCAGATTTCTTCCTTATTTTCTCCCTATCCCAATAACCTCAACATAGCTCACATCAATGCCCAGAGTGTTCCTAGCCATTACTCTGATCTTCTGGCTTCCATTAACTCTGCACACATAGATGCTTTGCTGATCTCTGAGTCTTTCCTGAAACCCTCACTTTTATCCGTTCACTATGCACTCCCTGGCTATAATCTTATTCGTAACGATAGAACGGGGAAGGGCGGTGGTGGTGTTGCCATTTACTTGCGTGCTGATATTCCCTATAAGGTAATCAGTACTTCACCGTCGTCCTACTCGGAGTCAGCAGAGCATCTGTTTTTAGAAATCTCCTTACATCACGTTAAAATGCTTCTTGGAGTGTTGTATATTCCTAACCTCAGTATCGATTACTTCAATTCTTTTGAATCGCTCTTAAACGATTGGTGTCCTACTTACGACCACGTAGTCTTGATGGGTGATTTTAACACTTGTCTTCTTAAAAATGACTCTCGTACTCACAAACTTCAAACTCTTTTATCTTCTTTTAACCTCAGTATTTTACCTCTCTCCGCCACTCATCATTTCCCTAATTGTACCCCTTCTCTTTTGGACCTCATTATTGTCTCCAAAGCTAATAATGTATCTGTTCATGGTCAGCTCAGTGCTTGTTTTTCCTATCACGACTTAATTTTCATTTCTTACAAGATTCGTCCTCCTAAGCGCAAGCCGTCATATATTTTCCTTCGGAACTACAAGGGCATGGATCAGGAGGCATTGCTGCGAGATGCGGGTGGCATCGACTGGACGGATGTTTTCGAGAGCTCCAGTATCGACGATATGGTTAATATTTTTAACTCTAAGTTACTCAGCCTTTACGATCGTCATGCTCCTATTCGTCGAGTCAAAGTAAAGTATGTTCCGGCTCCCTGGCTCACTCCTGACATTAAGGATGCGATGGCAAGTAGAGATCGAGACAAAAGAAGGTTAAAGCGCCGTCCCTCTGAGCGCAACCTGAGTTCGTATCGTGAGATGCGTAATCACTGTAGTCGTATGTGTAGAGATGCAAAGAGACGCTACTTTCATAATTCTCTTGACAACCGTAATTCCTCTGAAGTCTGGAAGTTTCTGAAAACTGTCGGCATTGGTAAGTCCCCTGTTGTTGCTAGTAATGTCGCTGACGTGGGTGCTCTAAACAAACATTTCTCACTTCCACCCGTCACTTTGGATCCTCACGTCAAATTAGCTACTTTAAGTAAACTCTCCGCCTTGCCGGTGCCGCAGTGTTCGTCTTTCGGCTTCAGTCCTGTGAGTGAAAATGATGTCAAGAAATCGATTTGTGCGATCTCCTCCTCTGCAGTTGGCAATGACGATTTATGCTCAAGAATGTTATGGCCTATCCTCTCCTCATTACTGCCCGTTTTAACCCACATCTTTAACTACTCCTTGTTTTCTTGCACTGTTCCCGATGCTTGGAAGCTAGCCCATATTATTCCGTTACCCAAAATCCCTAACCCGGTCACTCTAACTGATTTCAGACCCATTTCCATCCTTCCTTATCTCTCCAAAGTTCTTGAGCACATTGTTCATCAGCAACTGTCCCTGTTTCTTTCTAGTAATGATCTTCTTAGTCCTTTTCAATCTGGTTTCCGGCCTGGTCACAGTACTGTCACGGCTCTTTTGAAGGTGACTGATGACATCCGCTGGGCCATGGACCACAAAAATCTGACGTTACTTGTGCTTCTTGACTTCAGCAGTGCCTTCAACTCTGTTGACTTCGATATCCTTCTTGGGATCCTTAAATCTTTTAATTTCTCCTCTTCCACTATTGATTGGTTCGACTCATATCTCAGAGGCCGCTCGCAGCGGGTACGCCTTGATGAGTGCTCTTCTGATTGGTGCTCTCTTACTGCGGGTGTGCCCCAGGGTGGCGTTCTCTCTCCTCTTCTCTTTTCTATTTTTATTAACTCTGTTACTAGAGTCATCTCCTGTAACTACCATCTCTACGCTGACGACCTGCAGCTTTACCATCATTTTTTTAGTCATGATGCGGAAGCCGCCGTGTCCACCGTAAACAGCGACCTGAAGTTGATTGAGGAATGGTCGCGGTCCTTTGGGCTGCAAATCAACCCTAAGAAGTCTCAGGCCTTGGTTATCGGCGGTAGGCAAATGCGGAACAGGCTTGATGTTGCGTCGCTGTCTCCAGTCTGGTTGAATGGAGTTCAGATTGAATACACCAAGACAGCTAAAAACCTGGGGGTAATCATGGACTCCTATTTGTCGTGGAAAGCCCATGTCGGTGAGGTCAGTCGCAAAGTGCACTATTCGTTCCACTCGCTGAAATGCCTCCAGAGCTTTTTGCCCTTGAAAACCAAAATTTCCCTAGCTCAAACTCTCATTCAGCCCATCATCGACTACGCCGACGCCTGTTATTTGGATGCCACCGAGGAGCTGTTGGATAAACTTGAGCGTTTGCAAAATTTATGTATTCGTTTTGTTTTCAACCTTAAAAAGTATGATCATGTTTCAGAATTTCGCAAGTTACTCAAGTGGCTCCCTATTCGACTTCGCAGGAACTCTCGGATATTGTGTCTATTATTTAACATCCTTCATAACCCTAAGACGCCTTCCTACCTCCGTGAACGCTTTTCCTACTCCCGTCCTTCCGATGCACTTTGCAGGAAGCATCTTAAAAATCTCCTTAATATCCCTTCCCACACTACCGACTTCTATTCCTACTCCTTCACTGTGAACGCCGTGCGTTTGTGGAACTCTCTTCCGCCTGACATAAGGGATTGCCAAACTCTTTCAGTTTTTAAAAGAGAAGTGAAAAGACACTACCTTTCCATTCCATCATAGTTGCATATAGTTCTGTATTATTATCTTTTTCATATTATTAGTAGGTACGTAGTTATTGCTATAATATTTATTTTAGTAGTATGTATGTATATGATAGTATATTTTATTTGTATCTAATAATTATTTTATATTATTTAGCTCTGAATTGTTTTATGTGTTCATTTTTCCCTTCTACACACGATGTCTACATCTCTTTTTTCCTCTTTCCTTTCGCAGTCAAAGTCAAAGTCAAAGTCAAAGTATTTATTCGTGTGCTTTTTGGTGATACAACAGGTCTTACAAAAATTTTATGGTAACTCAAAAAGCTACCCATTAGGCATACACGTTTTAACAATATCAGAAATTAAAATTGATTTACATACATTGAAATACAAAACAAAAATGTCAAAATTGATTTACATTGAAATATGATATACTAAATAAAAATGTCAAAATTGAGATAACAATTCATATTAGAATACAATTAATTATTATTACAAAATTTAAAATACAATCAGTTAGTCAAGGTGTCAAGCATAAATATATAATTGTCAGTTTTTACATTTTGTCAAGAAGGAATTCGTCAATGGTATAATAGCATTTTTCAATTAAATAATCATTCAGTTTTCGTTTAAATTGTATCAAATTCAAATCTTTGATAGCATTTGGTATTTTATTATATACTTTTGGTGCCATGCAGAGAATGCTTTTATGCATAAGGGCCGTCTTTGAGGCTCTCAGACATAGTTCGTGTCGATATTCCGGTCTTGTTGATCTACAACGTTCCTCAGAAGCTTTTTTAAATAATTTACTGTTTTTCTTGACGAACAATGCAGTCTCGTATATATAAAGGCAAGGTAATGTCAATATCCTAAGGGATTTAAAATGAGGTTTACAACTATCTGTTGGTTTTAAATTACACATCGATCTAATACACCTCTTCTGTGCTTTAAAAACGTTATTTTTCTCACATGAATTTGCCCAAAAAATTACTCCGTAGCGTAATGTGGAATCTACATAGCCATAATATGCAGCTATAACAGCTGCCTGATTTACTACTTTCTTAAGCTTGAATAGAGCAAAGGCGAAGCGACTTAATTTTTTTATGAGGATTGATGCATGTTCTTTCCAAGTCAGTTTAGAGTCAATAGTCAAACCTAGAAATTTTACATGTTCTACTTCTTCAATTCTATTATCGTCAATTAATATGTTTATGTCAGGAGTAGTTACTCTTTGTCTAAACTGCATAATTTTTGTCTTACTTAAATTTAATTTTAAATTATTATGGTCAAGCCAATTAATTGATTGTTGCAATGAGTCTTTGATGTCACATTCATAGTCACTATTTTTATTTTGTCTAACAATGATCGTACTGTCATCAGCAAAAAGGACCATAGGAAAACTGACATGTTTTGGGAAGTCGTTTATGTAAACCAAAAATAATGGCGGTCCCAATACGCTGCCCTGTGGTACGCCAAAAATTATTTCACGTTTTTCGGATACATATTTAAATTCCTTTTTTTCTTTTACAGAAATTCGTTTAATTTCCGTACACTGTGTTCTACTGTCCAGATAAGATTGTATAAGGGAAAGTGCTTTTCCCCTTATTCCATGCGCATTAAGTTTCCGTAGTAGAGTATTATGATCAACTAAATCGAAAGCTTTCGTCATGTCCATAAATATAGCACTAATAGGAATTCTTTTATCTATATCTGTCATTATAATATTAAGGAAATCATAGATAGCCAGATTTATGGATTTATTTTTTCTGAAACCCTTCTGTTCCTTTACTAAGAGATTGTGTTTTGTGAAAAAGGAATCTATACGATGATAAATAGCTTTCTCGAATATTTTTGATATAACTGGTATCAGAGCAATGGGCCTGTAGTTATTGACATCAGTTTTATCTTGTTTCTTAAATAAGGGCTTAATTATTGTCGGCTTGAGTTTATCAGGATATATTCCAGAAGAGATACTAACATTAATGATGTGGCAAATGGGGCCAGCTATAACCTCGGAAACAAATTTTAATATCTTTGTTGAAATATCGTCATATCCTACACTAACTTTGTTTTTTAAATTCTGTATTATGCGATAGACTTCATCAGGTGTAGTTGGGGCTAAAAATATTGATTCGCAACATGAATTTGGAGTCTCATATCTTGCAGATTTTGAGGTATTTGAAAGTAATTCTGCTTGATCCACAAAGTGATCATTAAATGCGTTCGCTATATCGCAGGGGTTTGTTATTGTAACACCGTTCCTTCGTATTTCCGTTATGTGTTCATGGGGAGGACAGTATTTATTTTCATTTATGATCTTCCATGTATCCTTTGATTTATTTGTTGATGTCATTATCCTATGATTATTTTTTGCCTTTTGTGTTAGTTTTATTATTTTCTTAAGTCTATGTGAGTAATTTTTAAGTTTAGTTAAATTATTGCTATTGGGTTTTGCTCTTAGCTGCCAAAGAAGCTGTCTCTTATTTTTGCTACAGCGTTTTATTCCGGGTGTTAACCAGTTCGGATTCCTTTTTAACTTTATTATTTTGTTAATTAAGGGAAAACACAAGTCGTAAAACAGCCGGAATGTTTCAATAAAGCCATCGTACGCTACATTAGGATCATCAGCTTGATAAACTTCACAAAACGATAAAGGGTATAAACATAATCTAAATTTCATAAGGTTATCGTAACTGTAATCACGGGCTGTTATATTCCAACTGTTTATTATACAAGTCCTTTTTACAGGAATCTTTAAAATTTGAGCGGTGTGATCTGACATGTTAAGGTCAATTATATCGTGGATACATGTGTGTGAAAAATTGTGCGCAAAATTATCTATACATGTGTTGCTTTGTAGCCTAGTGGGCTGGTCAATTTGCAACTTTAGATTGTAGCTTAATAGATAGTTAGTAAACTCAATGGAAGTTCTATTTTTTTTTAATGTATTAATGTTAAAGTCACCACATATAATAACATTTTTGCGCGCTTTATAACAAATCTTGGGCAAGAGAATATCTAATCTAGAGTAAAAAGTTTCAAGATTATTTGATTTAGGTATTCTGTAAATACATACAATGATAATATTGTGCTGTATCAATTCGATTGCGCAGCACTCGAAAGCTCCCTGAATAGAAAGTTTCTTTATATCTTCATGCTCTCTATACTGATGCTCATTTTTAATTAATATGCACGCTCCCCCTCTTTTTGTGTCTCTAGAGTAACAAGCTGCCAATTTATAATTAGGTATTGTGAGAAAGTCTTCATATCCAGTTTCCATGAAGTGTTCAGTCACGCAGATTACATCTATGCGATTTTGAAATTCAAGCAGATGCAGAAGCAATTGGTCTGCCTTGTTTATCAATCCTGCGATGTTTTGATGCATTATTGATAAATTAGCATAGAAAAAAATGGTTTGATGTATCTTCAAATATGTCCTTTTTATCAGTGTTACTATTATTCTCTACTTGGATTTCGCTAATAGTTTTTTTGAGATTCAAGATTACGTTTCTCATGCCTGTGTCATTTAGGAGACCCTGACGACCCGAAAACATTGTGTTGTCATAACATAAGTCAGCGTTTGAGTCCAGTAAAAAAGCATATTCATATGTTGTGTTGTGCAGATACAAAAGATTATTAAACATTTCAACCCGTGAGTTGTATATTGTTGTGTAATCACCACATTGTCTATAGGTTGGGAGACATATAATTATATTGGTATGGCTTAGTTTTTCAATGGAATCTTTAATATGGTATATCAGATCGTGATAGTTCTTAGTTCTTAAGAAGTCTCCTTCTCCTATTAGAATAACACAATAGTCGCTTTTACTGTAGTGTTTAATCTTATTTTCTAAGCCAAGTAAGAGTTGCTCGATGCTACCATTTGGATACGAGTAGTGGCAAAAGTCAAAACTAGTTGCAAAAAGATCCTCAATAATGTTGCAGAGTCCGTTTCTATTGTTGGCGCTTATTATAGTTAGTTTGCTTTTTATTGTGTTTTGTGTCAGGAATTGTTTGTCGATTAAGTTCTCACGTATTGAGTGTTTATTTCCATAGATGTTACATTGAGTAGTCTTGTCAACCATCTGGGGTACAGCTTCTGGAGTTGATCTATCAGCCATTTCGGGGGTAAGCTTCATAAATTTCTTCGTCGACTTAGGAGTAATGCTAAGATCGATTGTAGGAACTGTTTGAGATGATTTTTTCCTTTTTGGAGTGTTATTTACAATGTCCGTTGTAAGTTTTTTGTAAATGTTTTCCTTTTTTGTCAAGTTTTCGATGGTCTTTTTGAGATTTGTGTTGTCCATATTTAGGGATTCAACTTCTCTGTGTGCAGTCTCTAGTTGAAGCGTCAATTCTTTTACTTTGTTTTTTAGTTGAAGAATTTCATCGCAGTCCTCGTCGTCTGATATGTTGGGTAGACTGTTACTAGTGGTGCCATCTAGATCATTATTTGTTAAATTTAAGTCTTCACTTTTTGTTTCGGAGACTCTTCGATTACGACGTTGTGTGATGTTTCCAAAGAAGTTCATTATTAATTTAAATTTGAGATCTTAAGGAAACACAAAAAGCTTCGCAGCTCGTGGGATTCGAACCAGCACTCAGTGTCTCAGCAATCCAACGCTTAAGTACTTCGGCTATTCTAACGTTAATTATATGGTTGAATTTGGTAAGTGGTTGAGGAAAAATTATTCAAATAGTTTTGAAGTCGTTAAAGATGATTCATCGTTTAGATATTTTTTCCACACAACACCAAGTTCAATTTTAACTGCTTACATAAGTTTTTTCCACTTAATTTACACTTGTCACTTAGTTTTTAGGGTATTTCGCGTAATCAGTTGTTTATCACAGTGTTATTTAATGTTTATTAACGTTGTATTCTGTTTCGTCACTTCACGTTTATTGTCTTTACTTATTCGAAAATATATCACATAGTTTGTTTTGATAACGTTTGTGCACAGTATTCACACCATAACGAACATACTAAACACAATTTAATGTACGATTTTATTTGTTTTATAATTTTAAAGTCAATAATTATCAGAGAACTACACTTCGGATGTTTACTTCATCAGCGCCATCTACCATCAGCAGGTATGCTGGAAGAGATTTCATTAGAAATAAGCATCACCTATGTACATATTTTTCTGTTCCTCCTTATTGTCTGTATATGTGTGTGTGCATAAATGGTTAAATAAATGGTTAAATAGATATTTAGTTATCCCGAAAATGGGTCCTGTGGGTTTATAATACGTCAAAAATATAGTATATACGTATATATAAAAATATACGGGGCCACAGCCTGACCCGTCACAGGGCTACCGGGGTAATCTGGCACCCATTTGCTGTTTTGGTCCCTGTTATGGTCAAGGCGTGCAATGTTTTATGGTTGGTGATGGGGTTACTCCCCAGAAAAAGGTCCGGACAGCCGCGGCGGGTTCACGGACGAGTGCTAACGTGTGCCCGTGTTCCCGCCATAAGCGGCACAGGAGGACACCGTGGAGTTTTAGTGGGTTGGAGTTTCACATAACTGCGCTATCTCCACGTGGTAGCGACTGATGCATACTGATGAATGAGCATTTCTCAACACTAAAAAAATAGGCATGCGTATGTTTAAAGTACGTACTTACACTACTCATTCCCAAACATTTTGTGCAGGAAGAAGTAATGTAACGTTTGGGGGCTCTGGGATCTTCGTTACGTGACGATTTCTACCAGACAACTCCTACCGCAAGCCGAAGGCCGTTCCAATAACATAATTCAAAAAATAAATAAAGTGCACCTTGTCTATTTTTAACCGACGACGTCCCAAAAAGGATGTATTTTGTTATCAATTCGAATTTATTTGTTTTTTTTTATTTTATTTGTGTTAACTCAGAACTTTTAGTAGGTGAACCAATTTTGATGATTCTTTTTTAGGGTTCTGTACCCAAAGGGTAAAAACGGGACCCTATTACTAAGACTCCGCGGTCCGTCTGTCTGTCTGTCTGTCATCAGGCTGTATCTCATGAACCGTGATAGCTAGACAGTTGTAATTTCCACAGACTAACGAAAATCGCCACGGACATGTCCAAACTTAGGCAACAGAACGAGGAGATTAAAAAAGTTTACCAGGAGATTGAGAAATCAATGAACTTCTTAAGCTCAAAGTATGATGATGTGAAGCTAAAGCTAGACTTAATGGACAAGGAAAGGAAGGAGCAAAAAGAATACATCATGACTCTTGAGAAGAAAGTCCAAGACTACGAGCAAAGTTCGCGTTCATCGTGTATTGAGATCAGAAATGTCCCGGTTCTGGAAAGTGAAGAAAGGGCTAATGTCACAGGCACTGTTGCAAGAATTGGCAAGACTGTTGGCATAAACATCCAGTCATCCGACATGAGGGACGCATACCGTATTCCCAGCAAACCAGGTACCAGCGGGCCCATAATTGCTGAGTTCTCATCAGTGAACACAAAATTTGAATTCCTCGCAAGTGTCCGGTCATTTAATAAAGACAAACCTCCTCCAGAGAAAATTAACACACAAATCCTTGGTATGCCAGGGCAGCGCACACCCATTTATATAACTGAACACCTAAACCAATCAGTAAAAAACCTATTCTATCACACACGAGTTTTCGCAAAAAAGAACTCGTTTAAATTCTGCTGGACATCAAATGGGAAAATTTACCTGCGCAAAGAAGAAGGTGCCAAACAGCATCGTATTAACTCGGAAGAATGTCTTGGGAAAATAATACATGGCCAATGACTACATTGGTCTGTCACTTTCACTTGTAGCGCCTCGGCATATTGCTTTCTCTATATCTGTCAGCTTCGCATAGTTTGTAGTACAAAAATAGATGTTAAACTTATTATGAATACAACTGTCAAATGCCTGCATGTTAATTTATTTTTGTATAAGTTTATTCTAAGATATTTAAGTATTATATTGAATCTCACTAAAATCACACTTATCACAATCTCTTATCACATCTCACAAATCAGTCACAGGCAACTCAATATTCATTCCACACATATCATAAAAGTCAAAAGTACGCTTTATATTATTGACGAGTATCTGCCGTTCCTTCTTAACACCTTAGGTAGTGCTATAAAATATTCCCTCGACCAAAACATAGCGCTCTTAAACAATATTATCTATCGCAGTGAAATACTTGCTAGCTTTTGCTTCTGTTATACATGGCTAACATAGATCACGTTATTGCGGAACTTGATTCTTTTCAAATTTCTAAGTCATACGTCTGCCTGCCGGATCAATGTTCTAAAATGGTCAGGAATACTAGGAATACCTTAAAAATTCTTCACATTAATATCAGAAGTATTAACAAAAACTTTGACGCGCTACAAGCTTTCTTGGCAGTGATAAATCTGACATGTGACGTCATAATACTGTCGGAATGCTGGCTCAGAACTATATCGGTTATTCCCCATCTAAACGGCTATTCTTCTTTTCAGTCGTCAAATCCCCACAATCAAAATGATGGTGTCGTCATCTACGCTAGGGACGGCTTAAACTGTTCAGTTACTGATCCCAGTCTTGAGGAAGCAAGTGGCTTACTTTGCACTATAGATAAGTCCTTAGCTATACTGGCTGTGTATAGGTCGCCATCATTTACGACGACAGACAAATTTATTGGTAGTCTGGACAGAGTCTTGTCACAGGTATCCTCGTTTAATAAAATAGCGTTGATTGGGGATATCAATATTGACATAAAACAAAACAATATGGATCGTCTTTCTAACCCATACCTTACACTCACATCATCTCATGGTCTACTCCCAGCTCACTTGAAACCCACAAGACTTGATAACTGCTTAGACCACGTAATCCTGAAGTCTAACCAAATCGCTACGACCTTAATTGTAGAAAGTACTATCACGGACCACTCTGCTGTTTTACTATCTATACCATTGAAACCTCAGAAATGTCAAGCAAATCGTACAAAAACTGTCATTGATAATTCGACCATTGCGAAGGTCATCGAGACAACAGACTTTACTGCAATATTGAACACCCTTAACGCAAACGAGGCTGCTAATGGGTTCGTTGAAATTGTTTCAACAATAGTGAAGAAACACACGTCTATCGTAAATATCCCCCGTAAACGAAGAAACATAAAGCCATGGATAACGCCTGGTCTTATGCGCTGTATAAAAAATCGCGACAAAATGCACTCCGTATTAAAAAAGTCCCCAAATAATGTTACTTTACAAGTTACATATAACCAGTACCGTAATTTTTGTAATGCCCTGTTGCGGAAATTGAAAATAGCGTACGAGAAAAATGAATTCTCTAAATCAAAAAATAATCCAAAGGCAACCTGGAATGTTATTAAAAACATAACCCATACCCATAAATCCAAAATACCGTGTACCGAACTTCTCAAAATTTGTGACAAGCCAGAAGACTCACTCAATTTCATAAACCATTATTTTGCCGAAGTTGGTACCAAATTAGCGGAAAAAATACTGTTGGAACAAACACAAACCACAGAGACTCCACATCCTGTCCCCTCTCAGTGTAATTCTTTCGTCCTGCAAGAGGTGGACGAGACTGAGATTGATAAAGTCATCATGTCTCTCCGCAGCGACACCGCTGTAGGCTGGGATAGTATATCTACTCAGATCATTAAAACTTCAAGCAAATTTCTAGTTCCGGTTATAACCCATATCTGTAACCTGTCGATTACCACCGGTGTTTTTCCCGATGCCGTCAAAAAAGCGCTTATTCACCCAATTTTCAAGTCGGGTGACAGAGACTGTGTCAATAATTATAGACCTATTTCTGTGCTCTCGGCGATGTCTAAGATACTGGAGAGAATCATAAACCGTATGTTAATAAAATATCTAGATGCTAATAACATCATAGCACCCAATCAATTCGGTTTCATGTCGGGTAGGTCCACAGAGGATGCTGTGACGGGCTTGAGTGATCTTCTGTCCCGCAGTTTGGATCAGGGTAAGAAATGCCTTGGAATCTTTTTGGACCTATCAAAGGCGTTTGACACAGTCTCTGTCTCTAAACTTCTACTTAAGCTGGAAAATATTGGCGTAAGAGGAACACCCTTGAGTCTTTTTAAAAGTTATCTCACGGAGAGAGCACAAAGTGTGATTATAAATAATCACATAAGTAATGAACACCCTCTAGGTGATTACGGAGTTCCACAAGGAAGTATCTTGGGACCGACACTCTTCCTAATCTATATTAACCAATTATGCACACTGAAACTTACAAACTGTCATATCCTTACTTACGCGGATGACACAGCACTCATTGTGCATGGTTCAGATTGGAATGAAACGAGAGGTCACGCTGAGAAATGTATTAACACGGTATCAAATTGGCTTTCCACTAATCTTTTGACACTAAACCTTGACAAAACAAAATTTATACCATTTTCTATAAGTAACAAAAGTCAGCCTCTACATGACTTTAACATTCAATTTCACAACTGCCAATTGAAACCAGATTGTACTTGTCCATGCTTAGCCAAAGTTTCTTATATTAAATACCTTGGAGTGATAATAGACGAGCGTTTAAATTGGCACAAACACATTACGTCACTAACATCTAGGATCCGCAAAGTTATCTATATTTTTAAGCAGCTTAGAAACTCAGCAGACATTGACACGCTCAAGACTGTCTACTACTCTTTGTGCCAGTCACTACTGACATATTGTGTGACTGCTTGGGGGGGAGCAACAAAAACATCGTTTTTACCGCTGGAGAGAGCCCAAAGAGCTGTTCTGAAGGTTATGCTACGCAAACCGTTTAGGTACCCGACTGAACAACTATATCGGGACTGCAAATTGCTCACCGTCAGACAGCTATTTGTTTATCACTCAACGCTCCGCAAACATGCCTCCGTTCCACCACGTACCGCACTATATACCCGACGAAGGCCTGCACAAATGTGCCAAGTCGAACATTTCAGAACCTCATTTGCTGCCCACCAATATTTCATCTTGAGTTCCCGAATTTACAATAAAGTGCATAGGACATTATTAATAAATAATTTAAATAAATTCGAATTAAAAAAAAAAATACTAATGTGGCTCTTAAATTTAAATTATGGTGATACCGAGGACCTCATTAAACTGAATGATTAAATCAAACTACATAAAATAAATTATTGTATTGAATAATTAAATTGAGTTATTACATGACATTAAATTGAATTGAATGAAATTAAATTATAGAAGTTAGTTATCAAATTTATTGAGATTAAATTAAGTTACTTATATATATAAATTTTGTTAATTACTATTAATGTGATATTATAATTATTATATTTGATTTATCAAATAATAATATTAAACTTATACCTGCTAAACTTTTATTTGTCAATTTTCACAATCATCAAATCAAATTAGTTTTTATTTATACAAAACACACTTAGGACAAACCTCACACATTTACACACATTTACACCAACACTTCACACAATTATCTAAAAATAACTAATTAAAAAAAAAAATGAATACAACAATAATAGTGCTCAATTTATGAATACATATAAATAAATAAAAATCCATTTAAGTTTTAGAGAAAACTGTTCTTCAAGATACAGGATCTTCCTAGTTTGAAGGACAGCGATCATATTATGTGTAATAGCCATGTCCATTTTTGTAATGTAAACACTGATGTAATCTAGGCTAATCCTTTTGGAAAAAAATAAATATATTTCATATTTCATTTCATTTCACAGATGATGTATTTCTGTTTCCGCTATAACAACAAATATAAAAAAAAACAAAATAAAATAAATACTTAAGTGGGGCTCCCATACAACAAACGTGATTTTTTTGCCGTTTTTTGCGATAGTGGTACGGAACCCTTCGTGCGCGAGTCTGACTCACACTTGGCCGGTTTTTTATTCCAAAGCTGGTGCTTGTCATGTCCCATTTAAATTTCATCAAGCTCTGATGAAGAGCTTCGGCGATAAACATCAGAACTCTTTAACAAATGACGGCAAATCACTCGGGATAGCAGTAATCGCATGTCTGTTTATTGATTACACCATTTCATAACATAACATCACACAGTTACGCTCTAAAGGGGTACGCAGGTGTGAACAGTTCACCCCCGTTCATACTCTTATTTCACTGGGTTTGTTTGTTTCATGTTAAATGTTATTGGGTTAATCTATCATCTCTTTGGGCATCTCTTTGGGTATTATGCCTATGGTCCATTAACTAAAAAGTGAAAAATAAAATACATTTTTACAAATTGAAAAATAACTTCAATTTCGGAAGTCGGTGTTCCTGTTTTCGTTTCTTCGTTTTTTGACACCGACTGCTGAAAATAAAGTTATTTTTGAATTTGTAGTATTTTTATTTGGAAATCGGTTATAATTTTTGGTAACAAAAACATTTTATTCAGAACAATAAAGTAAAACAATGAAACGCGAATGTTTATTGACAGATTTTTTTTAGGTAACTTTGGGGATGCTGCCTCAATGGGCCCAATGAAAGTGATACAACTCTTTTTAACATTTTTTAAAAACCTTTTTAGTTCTGAGCCTGTCGGCGGAAACCATCCAATGTCCCCTAGTGTTCCAAATACCGTAGTAAAATTTTTTAAGGAATCTATTTTTGGCTAATTAATGCCTAGTTAGACGTTTTTATAATGTCTGTTTTCACCAACACCAGGTGGTACCAAAATTTTATTAAACTACCTAAATTAAATAATAAATCGGCTCAAGCAAGCATTGTTAATCCAACAGAAGGTACAATTTTTTTTTTTTATATAGCGTCGCCCACCTTAGAAGTTTCTCCTGTAGGTATGAGGTGCATTGTGGTGTGGTGTGTTGTGTATGTGAGTTTATATGTTTGTAAACGCACCCACGATACAGAAAGAAATTACTAGTGTGGGGCAACCTTATTTTAATAGAATAAATTGTAGTTCTAAAAACTAAAAAACACGCTTTAATGGTAAATTGAACTAAAAAGTCGCTAATCCTGAAGATCTTGGTAAGGCAAAACAAACAACAAACACACAAACAAACTATTTAAACGCGCCCGGTTGAATCAACTTTCATTATTTGTAAATTTTAATTTTTGTTTGTCGTTCAAAAGTGCCGCTTATTGGCCTAGTTGAATAAAAATATTTGACTTTGACTTTGACTAAATTATTGCATTGTCATCGGTCCTTGATAAGTGTGAAAACTTTCAAATTAATCCCACATTTTGAAGGGGGTGAAAATCACGTTCAAAGATTCCGATACATTGATACATAGATACATACCAAGCTAATAAAAACGTGTTAAAAAGAAAAAAGATTTACAAGCATATAAATTCACATATAACAATAACCAGACCGGAACAACTATCTGTAGGCCATACAAATACTTTTGCCGCGCGGGAATCGAACCCGCGCCACGTAGTGCAGCAGCCGATCGTTCAACCATTGCGCTAACCTGGTCGTCTTTATATTATTTAGTCATTTATGTGTCACCTAGTCTTAGTGAAAACGGACATAAAGATTTTACAGGATTTTAAACTTTGTAGTTGTTGGGTCCAATAGACACCGCGCGACTAAAGATGAAATACAATTTCAGTGAAACGATAACTAAGTAACTCGGAACCTTCAACTTCTGGAAACAATTCAAGTGTTCCAAAGGCCTATATCATATAATATGTGCTAGGTTTAATGGAATAAATTGATGTGTCAAGAACGCAAAACTTAAGTTTGTGATTCTTGTGCTAGTAACTTCGTGTATTATAGGTCGAGGGCTAGTAATCAAAAAGTATTTTGATGCCTGTTTTAGTTATTTAATATATTGTAACTTACTACAAATTTATTATTTTTATTGAGTAAAGATGTTATTCTTCTTGAAGACTTTACTACTACTAATAAAAATGATTCTTTCCTTCATTCCTTTATAAAATAAATATTTGCCTTATTTTATTTTTGTTTCTTTTTCACAAATAATAATTGCATAATAGTGTAAGTATTTTGAAGCCACTAGCTAAAGGTTTAGAAAACATATATAGAATTCAAGTTTTCGTGATGTCCACAGAGTAATGGAAACGACGTATTCTAGATTGGGCGCCCGTTTTAACAGCACCTGAGTTAATGGCATCCACATGCGGCACCTATAGATATTTTTCGCAGGTGCCATTAGTGGAATTATTTATTATTTAAAATTTTATTCCACATTTGGCACCCAGATTTTAACGTCTAGTACCTACTGATCCATAATCAGTAGGTACTAGACGTTAAAATCTAAAATTCGGTTACAATCAGTAGAGAGTTCGATGACTCAAACTCAATAACCTGATAAAAATGTAACTTCCACTTTTGCTTTTTTAGATGATGAACATGCTAGATGTTGAATATTATAAGCATTTATACCCAAACTACCAGGGGGCCAGAATCATGAGCATCGAGTATTTGCGGGCCTAGAATCATAAGTCTCTAGACTAACGGAGTACCAAGAGATCAGAATCTAAAATTATGTAAAGGAACATAGACTCATCATCAGCGCTTTAATGTTCAGTCTGCTGGGACATAGGCCTTCTCTTCTTGAGAGAAGGATTGGGCGTTAATCCACCACGTAGGCCCAGTGCGGGTTGATTGGGTGTCACATGTCTGTTCTAGGACTGGTTTCCTCATAATGTTTTCCTTCACCATTTTTAGAGCAGAAATGATACGGTGATGAAATAATTTACACAAATTAAAGTGTCTGCCCGGGTTCGAACTTACAACCTATGGTATGTCGGGGCTGTTACCTCTAGGCTACCACCGTTCACCAAACAACATTGAGTACCATACTTACCATTGACTAACTAATACCAATATTAACGATGAGATAGTATTATACGTAACTCTGTTCGTAATATCATCATTCGTATTTGTTTTTGTTACCGGACTCACAGCGGTGGTTTAAGAAAATAGTCTGGTAGTATGTATGCACAGTCAAAAAGTTGGATTATTTACCTGTGTACCCACCTGGCATATTTTAGCGCCAACAGTGTCACGTCATGAGATCTTTAATTCCACTAGGTTGTTGACAGCCTGGTTGGTCCAGCGCTCGCAAATGCGACTGCTGAGCGTAAGACACCGGGTTCGTATACCAGGTGTGGCAATAAGTGGCACTGGGAATTCTATTAACTTAGGAATTTGTCAGTAGCAGCTTGGAGTTTATAAGTTACCGGTGTGACACCCCCGTGCCTCGAAAAGCATGTTAAGGGTACACTAGTCAACGGCACGAACTATTTTGTGCGCGGGGTTAAAATGCATTTTATATCAACCGACAACACGTGCGGAATAGATAGATGCTGTGATGAGCAGTAGGAAGCTAGTTCGCGTACGAATACACACTTTTGCAAATTTATAGCGAAATGGATAATGATTTAAGACGAAACCGAGCGCGCGAAATTTTATAAACAGACCTCATGATGAGTCTAGATATCATGAAAAAACGACTAAATCTATCTGTTCAAAATAAAATTATTTGCATTGTTGAACTACTAATCTATCCCTGTATGGAGGCCGTTTTGCAATTTTCCGTCTTCTTATGGTATTTATTTGCACCCAAAAATGCGTTAAAATTAGTGTCGAAATGTGGAACTTTCGACGCTCATAACTTTCAAATATTTTCTTTTTTACTTTTTTGCTTCCATACAGGGCTAGATAATGATGAGCCAAATTGATATTACTTTTTATTTTGAACGTACATCGTCAAACAGTAGAATAATCCCTAGACTACGTTTGTATGGAAGAATTTTCGACTAGTGTAACCTTAAGCCGTTGGTCCTGCGCCTGCACGAATCTCTCTCCGTTCGTGTCGGATTGCCGTCTCATTGGACTTTGAGAGTGTGGGAACAGAGTACTCTGTCACACTTGTGTACTATAATATCTGCCGCGCCGATGGCTAGTCTCCACTGAGATTGGCGCCAAGGCCGAAATTCGCTCTGTTACTAGGTTGATACAAAAGTAATGATAATAAAGTATTTTAAATTCAATAAAAATAATTGTTATTATGTTGCAACTGTAGTACTTTTAGTAATACACAGTGAATAATTAATCAATTAACTATGGAAGATAAATTCATTTGAATGGTAGCAGACAGAGCAGTTTAAAAAATAATGCGGAGTTTTCCTGAGAGTCGTAAACGTTAGCTCATAGGAAACAACAGGGGCCTGAGTTCTTCCAGATGCCACTGTTGCAAGGTGTTGTACGAAGTTTAAGCTAAGAAGAACCTCCATGGGAGATCAATACTGAGAATACAACCCATCGACGTCCATTTCTGAGGATAACGTTAAAAGACTTCTAAATGTTGTGTTGGCAGACAAGTCACCATCAGAAATTTAGCTGAGGTCACAGGGTCTCATATGGCAGCATTTAATGGATCCTTACAAATTAATTGCGTTGGAAGAAGGTTTGCACCTGTCATGTGCTGAAAATTTTAAGCGTCGAACAATAATCGAGCCAACTTTGCATTTCATTTTGCAGAGCACCAGTTTGTGTAGTAGGTACCTTTCTTATTGAATTGAAAAATTTGAATTTAGAATAGAAAACTCAATTTATAATTATATTTATATGATATCAAATGCGGTTTCCACGGCTTACACTAGTCATAGTATGATTCAAATGTAATAGCGGTTCGGCAGACGAGCCGAGTCGGTGCGCTGCAGCCAAGTCATGTGACGGTGAGGAAGATGAAAGAATGGAGTTCTGCACCGCGAGTATACCCCACCACCACTACTGTCACCATTCAGTTAGAATCATACAGTAACGATAACATTCCTTAATGTTATAATTGTCATTACAATAGAAGGCGAAATAAAACTAAATATTTAATTAAAGTCAAAAATTTATTTCGGTAACCCTCTGGTTCGCACACAACACACGTTACCAGAATCCAACAGAACGTTCGGGCATCCATTTAGCCCAATCTTTAGCAGTAGTATTTCTACCATCAAGCCCCAAGGAGAAGTAGAACGTGTATGGAAACCATTCTGTGTCGAACGTAACTGTAATGTTGTAACCGCCAACGCCTTCTATTAGAGGGGTTGACAGACGATTGGGCATCGCCATGCGAGCACACACGATTGTACATTCTATACCTGCAGATATCTATAACAATGAAAGCTTTGTTTATGAATTTGTTCCTGATGCCCGCAGGCACAGATAATATAATACTAGCATACAGATGCCTCATCCCATACAAAGAATCCGTGCCGACGTAACTAGCGTTTTTCATCTGATTATACCGATTTTTTTTGTAAATCGATCGCGTTCGGTTTCGTTCCACGGCGATAGATAGATCACCATCTATATCCGTGGAAAGGAACGGAACGGAACCGAATCCGATCGATGTACAAAAAATAATCAGAATAATCAGTATAGAACGTCGGCACGGTTTTTTTGTATGGGATGAGACACCACTGCCGCAGGTAAACGACGAACGAAATATATTTGGAATTCTAGCAAGTTCATTTAGTTATGTTAGTCTCTGTAATATCTTATTTAATCAGAGTCTAAAACAGGATCCGTATTGCATCGTGGAAACAAAGTAGTTAGATTATATGCGAAAGTTAAAAAATATTCTTTAACTAGCTTCTGCCAGCGGCTTTGCCCGCGTGAATGTAGAAAATTATCCCAAGGAAACATTTTTTTTTTTATTTGTAATGGGCAAGCATATTGCCGAGATTAAGAGTATCCTATGTGCTATTCCAGACTATAATCTATCTCTGTGCCATATTTCATCCAGATCCCTCCAGCCGTTTGAGCGTGAAGAAGTAACAAACATTCAAACACACTCACAAACTTTCGCCTATGTAATATTAGTGTGATGTAAAACTGCAAAAGAAATGTACCTTCAAGACGACGCCGAGCTTAGCAGGAGGGTCGGCGTTCACTTCAAACCTTTCTGAATAGAAAAACGAAGTCTTTCGCAGTTGTACTCCTAGACTCTTGTAGCAGAAATTGCCCGTTAAATAGGTACGAGCGCGCCAGCCTACCTTCTGCTTCTTCCTCCTCCTCAAATATGTTTCTTTGCCTTTGCCTGAAATATTAACATTTTAATAGGTGCGCAATGTTTTAAAATTTTCTGTCTGCTAAAGTATGGTTGTGGTAGACATACCTCAGTGATAATAAAACTAGTAAGTACAAGCTGCCTCGAAGCCTATTGTAACTCCGTACTACGCTAGACCAGTAGCTGCCCTATGTAATGGTGTTACATTCACAACGTGAAGTTGACTGTACTAGCGCCTAAGTAATAAAATAACTAGAACTTGAACTCAGCAGCGTTGCTGTGTATACGTTTGTCGTGATGGTATTACCTACCATTCCTACGAATGTAATAAAAGGTACCGATACATTTCAGTTATCTTGCTGTGACCACTTATCATCGTTTTCATTCGGCTGTTTATTTACCAGCTAATATGCTAAAAATCACGCTTACCAGATCTTGCCTCAGCAAGCATAACATTCATTGGGTAGGGTTTGGGAAGGTGGTGAGCAGTGATGACATTCATGATCCACGTATTGTAGGGGAAGACGTCGATGTAGAGGGGGGGCTCGTTGTTAAGGCGGCGTCGCATGGCGCGGCGGCGGCAGGGCGCTCCGCCCGCGGCTACGCCCATGAGCTCGTAGGCCCCGTCGACAGCGTGGCTGATGATGGGCGCGCCCGCCCGTACCCCGCACCCGGAGCTACACAGCACGTGAGTTACTCCTTCGCTACCGAGTCTCTGTAAACATGATAAGGTTGACTTTACTGTTGTGATCACGTAATTACGTGGCATAATAGGTACCTAGCATAATAAGCAAATATTTTCCCACTGCTTGATCACAGAGCTTCTCTGCAAGTTTTTCTGACATTAGTTAAATCAAAACTCAGTACCTACTAATATTTATCTATTGTGTAACATTGTTCATACTCTAGATTTTTCATTCTCGTTCATTCGTTTTCAAAAAACGACTAGTCATCTGTCTTGTCTACCAATTCTCTCTATAAAGGATTTGATTACGTAATATGAATTTTAACTTTACCGCTTTCATTCGATGCCGTTTACATTCTCTATGGGTGAATAATTTTAGTGTTTTCTTGGCTAATCTTTCTGAATCAAAATCTCTTGGCACAGCTGTAAAAATAAAAATTATAATTTTATATAAATATAATTACAACATAATTTATATTACTAAACGCTTCTACTCGGAAAATCAACTGACACCCTTCCTTTTAACTGGCTCAGAGTCTGGGATATTTTAGTATAATCTGCATTTAGTTATGTCAGTAAAATGCGTATCTATTTGTCGAATATCTATGTGATCTTATCATAATGCTTATGAAAAGTTAAGTCTTTTCTGAAGTTCAGTCGTTTATCCTTAGTCGTGCGCGGACGCTGTGACGGATGTGTTGCGTCAGGGAATGGAGTACTACATTTTTTCTCTGACGTAACAATGTCTAACAAAGACCGGCCATGGTTCGGCCCCGAATGTAATCGCGCCGACGCGCTTAAACATGTGGCGTACGTGGCATGGGTCGACGCTCGATCGCGCAAAAAGAGTGACGTGGGTCAGAAGAAGAAGGCATTCAACAGGACTGCAAAGTCCTACAAGATGGTGTTGGGAAGGGCTCGCGTCGACTACATTAGCCTAATAGGGACCAAACTTGTTTCTTCAAATTGACAAGCAGGAAGTAAAGCGTTTTGGTCCCTGGCTAAGTCGATCGAGTCGAACTTTTGCCAGCCCTCACAACCACCACTGCTGAAACCCGACGGGTTGCTGGCCCACTCCGCTGAGAAAAATGCAAATTTATTTGCCTCTCTTTTTATGGAATCTTCACGTCTGAATCCTGGTGACGCCTCATGGATGCGAGACGAGTATCATCAAAAGGATTAAAAAACTGCATGTCGTTACCAAAGAATGTCTCCACGCAATACAGAACCTAGGAGTAGATATGGGATCCAACATAAAAATGGATGTCAGGAATGAAATTGTTAATAGTGTATGAATTATTAATTGGCTATCATATTCTTTTTTTTTAATTTTGACATTTTAACTAAATTTTTGTCATTTTTATTTTATTGGGTTTTTGTTTTTTGAAATTTTATTTTATAGACATTTTAGAATTTTGTCATTGTTTTTTTTTTATATTTTCACATGTTTATGTATACCTGTTGAGTGAGTTTATTGAATTTTAATGTTGATTTATGGACAGTTGTTATTAAAATTATTTATTAAAATGCATCAGTGTTTTAATTTTTTGTTTTTTAATGTTACAATTTATATTATAATTAATTTGCACGCTTGCTTGCAGGCAGAATACAATTACTTTTAGGCTTTATGATCTTCCCTTCTGAACAATGTATTTCTGGCAAATAAATACTTTGATTTGATTTGATTCGGTTCCTGCGAAGTCGAATAGGGAGCCACTTGAGTAACTTGCGAAAATCTGGGGAACCACCAATATTTTTTTTATATATATATTCTTGTGTGAAAATCTTAATGTGGTTCACAGAATACATCTACTTACCAAGTTTCAACAGCATAGTTCTTATAGTTTCGGAATAAAGTGGCTGTGACATACGGACGGACAGACAGACAGACATGAAGAATCGATAAGGGTTCCGTTTCTAGCTATTTGGCTACGGAACCCTAATAAACGGGGGTCGAATGGAACCTCAGACTCAGTGCGGGTTGGTGGATGTCACATGTCTTCGAATTTTTGGTTCTAGGACATGCCGGTTTCCTCACGATGTTTTCTTTCACCGTTTTGAGAGCAGTGGTGATGAAATAATTTAAACAAAGTAAAGTTTAAGTCGCGGCCGATACCACTGGGCCACCACTGCTCCAACACCAAAATAATACCAAAAGAAAAATGGAGTTATGTCAAAACCATTGAAAATCCAGCTGACTGTGCCAGCCTAAGTGTATGTGGACAAATTAAGAAGGAAGAGTAGACTAGAAATTGGTGTATCGGCTGGAATCGTAATTTATTCAAGCAAATAAGTAATAGTTATTTGTGTTACAAGGGGACAATAGTATATTATGCAACTAGTGAATAAAGGACGGTTTTAAAGCGAGGGCCATTGATGAACCACGAGCAAGTGAAGGATTCTAACAACTGAATCACGACCGTAGGGAGTGATTCATGATGATTAAATCACGAGCATAGCGAGTGATTCAAGTGTTAGAATCATGAGCGACGCGAGTGATTCATGGCCCTCGATATAAATCCGTTTTATTCAAGAGTTACATACTATATTTTATACCATGACTACGAGAAAAAGAAAGATTTAAGCGAAAATTACAAGGAAAAATAATAAATAAATGTTTCCACCTTCAAAATTTAAAAAAATGTGAAAACTCAGGATTTCCCTTTTTTCTAAAAGCAGAGCTAGTTAACAGCAACTGTGTTTCAGGGGCCAGTGACCACCTCCGTTACGTTACATAATTATAATTAATTAACACCAATGCAATTAATATTAGAATTACAATCCAAATAAGTATTCACTAAACATTCCAGACTAAAATCTTTATCATTATTAAAATTCTAAACATTAACAAACTAAAAATCAAATCGATAAAGGAGTTTGAAAGTCGAATATTCTTTGCACAAGGAGTTCGTATAGCGTTTTTTATGCGCATGGAGGTTGTAGAGCATTGAGATGGACGTCGAATATATATTGGTGTGTTCTAAATTCAAACACCAAAACAGTGAGTAAAAATGCTTTTCATTCACTGTTTTCAATGAATAAAATAAGCTTTTTAGAGGGGGAATGGTATAAAGTAATATTTTGTTCTTCCAGGGCGTTATTTTGAATTCAGAGCTAAGCGAAGGATTCTAACGTAGAATCCTGAGCTTAGCAAGGAATTCAATATACGCCGCCCGAGAACAAAATATTTTGTCCCCGAGTGATACACACTATTTTTCATCACTGCCTAAGAGAAAAATAAAAAGCTACGAGTACCTACCTACTCGAAACTAGTAAATTACTGATGTACTACTAGTGTATCAGAAGCACGATGCGGACCAATCAGAAGAGAGAAAGCTCAAACTCCTACGGGCGCAATATTGGATTTGGCTGCCGCTATCCTCTATAGACAATTGTCGTTTTTCAAATAGGTGTGATGAAAACAATATATTGGCAAATAAGCAAGAAGGGAACAAAAATTCACCATATTAGATCTGGAGATGGCAGTGATGAGTGTAGAGAACTTGTGAATGTGTAGGCGCAATGAGGAATGAGGATGTTTGTAATGTGTGTTTTGCAGGGTTTAGTGGAAGAATTACAGTAAGAATTTAACTTAGAACAAAATGACAAAAAATACGAAAGTTTTACATCGATTCAACAAGTAAGGGTTTGGCTGAATACATTTAATGACTAGTCATTTATCTTGATTATCGTGTTCGAGTTTAAGCTCATGGAGATGTGCTTCTGACTTGATCCGTTTATAGGGCTGGCCTTCTTGTTTGCGGAGGTAAACTTGACCATTCGATATCCAACGGTGCTCATAATGAGCATATTTAGCAACATCTCGTGCTAAGAAATGAAACCGCTTCATTTTAGCTCTGAAATATAAATCGGGTTCATTTCTACACCAATCCCCATATGAATAGTGTTCAGCCTGTTGGAAGGGTTTTTGTTATTGAAGTCCCTGGTTATTCTTAGAAAGTTGCTCTTAGTGAGCGTGTCCGTAAATTCAATAATTATGGTGGATTTACTATCAGTAGATTTACTCGGAGCTCTGTATACATCGCGAACAACAGATTTCAGTATCTCACTTCCAAGACATTTGAACAACTTAAGAGCTTTGTCATACAGACCCGTTTTTGTTTCCTTTGAACTTTCGGCACATTTGTCTTTTGGCTAATGTTTCGAATTAATGATGTGAATGTGTGCACTTCGATCTAACCGGTCAATGTTTCCATCCAGTTTAGACAAGCAGTCGGTAAATTCTTTCCTCTCAAGTTCCATACAGTGAATCCGACTTTCCAGATCACACAGTCGCTTGCCAAGATATTCAACGGATTTCATGATTTCAGCATTGTTTGTTTGAATGCCATCGTTTTGGTTTTCACTTCCCTGATGTGCTCCTCAACGTTATCGAGTCTAGCACACATAACATTTACTTTTTATAGTATTTCATCAAGCTTTGTTGTGTTACACCTGTATTTATAAAGAAGTAATTTCTTGATTAAGTCATTACTTAAGGTTAGAATTCTTAATTTCAAATAATCACTCTTTAGTTGAGTAACACACGTTACTTACTTAAGCAATTGCCCAAGTAACACACGAAGTTTGGTGGTTGTTTCTGTGTGGCAACACTTCGGGACTGCGTTTCGTTTCTTTTTTTTTTTTCGAAAAGGTAAACGTAAGGTCTAGATTACTTTTAAAACCTTGCAATAATATCTTTGATATTACTTTATTTTATATTTATAATAGCATTAGCGTTGTATACAGTAGTTTTAATTGTAAAAAGTACATCATTTTAATTTTATTTTGTCGGTACAAAAATAAAAATGCTTGGAGAAACAAAACGTTTGACATGATATAACCCTACTAAATTTAAATGTTTACTTTTTACACATGGATTCTATGCTGTCACATGATTTTTTACTTAGAAAAATTTTACATTCATTTCTGTCAAATAATATTCTATTTTCGAAATCAAAACCGTTTTGTCGGAAATACTATGTAATTATCAATATATAAATTTATATACTTAGTATAAAATACTTAATTATCAAAAACTACCTATATAAAAAGTAGAAAGGATTTATTTTTAAATATCATACTAAAATATGATACTATCTTAACCTGCAAACAAACAAACGCAACGAGTGCTTTAAAAAAGAAGCAGTCATGGGAGAAAACTTTCAGTGGCATAAAAACGTAAAAAAAACGTAAAGCAATAAGCAACTGATACAGTGGAGTTATAGGAAGACCTCCTTGTGTCTCTCATTGCAAAGAGTCGGTAATTCTCGGTAAAATCACATGTATCACATAATTTTGGAGAAACGCTTTTTTTTTTTTAAACAATCTTCCGAATAGTCATGAAATGGATCCACATTACAAAAGTAAACTTTGGGATTTCTAGGTTCAGCAACTTCTATCTCCTCTCATATATTGTGATTTATATTGTCTACAACAGCAAAAACAGTTTCGATGCTATCCAAAGTTTCCATATTTTTTTTCTAAAATAACCACAAAGTATTGCTTAAGTAAAGGAAATTGTGACTATTACTTGGCTGAGAATTCTAACTTTTGACAGTTCTAACTTCGTTCAATTACTTATCTATAGAATTCAAATCGTTACTTAAGTAATTACTTTTACTCAAGTAATTACTTTTACTCAAGTAATTACTTTTACTTGTTTATTAATACGGGTGTTAGTCTCGCTGTTCGGGGAATCCATACAAAAGCGGGGACGTTTACATCTTTGGGTCACCTTCGGAGAGCGTTCCAATTCTGGCTCGTTTTGCGGAGAGAGACCTTTCTGGTTCTGGCGTCGACCGAATCTTATTTTCGTTCGAAAAATTAAAATAATTAAGACACTTCAAAATAGGACACTAATAAATGCCCAACAGCAAAAACGCACTCTAAAAAATGCCCACAAGTAGCAGTTCGCGAGAAGAATTTCGTAAGTGCCGTGGAATAAGCGACGCTTGCGCGTTTAGTCACGATGCGCAACCAAAAAAGTTCGGGCGCTAGGTCAAATAATGATTAAACAAATATTAATTTTCGAAGACGAATTCCAATTTTCGTCGTCGAATTCCAGTTAGTTAAGCACTCCAAAACATTTGTTATTCGTGCAGGTTTTCTACAATAGATGGCTACTGGCCTTACTATATTATTTGACCATGGTATATTTCCGATATTGTATCTATTGAAGTTGCCTGTACCTGTCGCAAGTTTTACATCATATTAATGGTAGCTATAGAGACTAATGTGAAGTCCTGTTCTGTAGTCATCACATCGATTTCTTGTTGCAACTTACTGTTAACGTTGTATAGAGCATTTCTGTCGAGGTAACTTGTAAAGTCCTTGATCTTGTCTCTTTGCCAGTATGGAGAAATGTCAAAATATGTGACTAGTTTCCAACTGTCCCGAATTAATTGTGCTTTATCCACAGTGTAAAAGTTCAACGTTTTGTTGGTATCGAATTGCGTGATATTATATGTAGCTGTGGTTGGTAATATTATACCTGAACAGTAACAGTGCTAGTGCAATGTTTACTATCTTGGGATGGGTACTGTACGTGCTGGTGTTTGGTTGCGGGCGATTACGTGATTCTTTTTCGGATCTAGTACTTTGATGTGGTGGTTGTTCTTCTGGTAAGTTTGGTTCCGTTTGGTCTAAGGGTAGAACTGATAATTTAACTGCAGGGCGCTTCATGTAGCCGTTTTTGGTTTTTAGAGTGACTACTCTGACAAGTTCATCCTTGCCTGGATGGACTTCTATCACACAACCCACTGGCCATTTTCCTGCGAGTAAGTTGTCGTCATGTATCATTACTAAATCATCCACGTTTATATTCTTCTGGTGGTTCGTCCATTTATTTCTGGTTGATAGTTGAGTCAAGTAATTACTTTTACTCAAGTAATTACTTTTACTTGTTTATTAATACGGGTGTTAGTCTCGCTGTTCGGGGAATCCATACAAAAGCGGGGACGTTTACATCTTTGGGTCACCTTCGGAGAGCGTTCCAATTCTGGCTCGTTTTGCGGAGAGAGACCTTTCTGGTTCTGGCGTCGACCGAATCTTATTTTCGTTCGAAAAATTAAAATAATTAAGACACTTCAAAATAGGACACTAATAAATGCCCAACAGCAAAAACGCACTCTAAAAAATGCCCACAAGTAGCAGTTCGCGAGAAGAATTTCGTAAGTGCCGTGGAATAAGCGACGCTTGCGCGTTTAGTCACGATGCGCAACCAAAAAAGTTCGGGCGCTAGGTCAAATAATGATTAAACAAATATTAATTTTCGAAGACGAATTCCAATTTTCGTCGTCGAATTCCAGTTAGTTAAGCACTCCAAAACATTTGTTATTCGTGCAGGTTTTCTACAATAGATGGCTACTGGCCTTACTATATTATTTGACCATGGTATATTTCCGATATTGTATCTATTGAAGTTGCCTGTACCTGTCGCAAGTTTTACATCATATTAATGGTAGCTATAGAGACTAATGTGAAGTCCTGTTCTGTAGTCATCACATCGATTTCTTGTTGCAACTTACTGTTAACGTTGTATAGAGCATTTCTGTCGAGGTAACTTGTAAAGTCCTTGATCTTGTCTCTTTGCCAGTATGGAGAAATGTCAAAATATGTGACTAGTTTCCAACTGTCCCGAATTAATTGTGCTTTATCCACAGTGTAAAAGTTCAACGTTTTGTTGGTATCGAATTGCGTGATATTATATGTAGCTGTGGTTGGTAATATTATACCTGAACAGTAACAGTGCTAGTGCAATGTTTACTATCTTGGGATGGGTACTGTACGTGCTGGTGTTTGGTTGCGGGCGATTACGTGATTCTTTTTCGGATCTAGTACTTTGATGTGGTGGTTGTTCTTCTGGTAAGTTTGGTTCCGTTTGGTCTAAGGGTAGAACTGATAATTTAACTGCAGGGCGCTTCATGTAGCCGTTTTTGGTTTTTAGAGTGACTACTCTGACAAGTTCATCCTTGCCTGGATGGACTTCTATCACACAACCCACTGGCCATTTTCCTGCGAGTAAGTTGTCGTCATGTATCATTACTAAATCATCCACGTTTATATTCTTCTGGTGGTTCGTCCATTTATTTCTGGTTGATAGTTGAGTCAAGTACTCTGTGAACTCTGTAAAGATTTCACACTATATTCTTTAAAACAGCAGTCCAACCAATTAATTTGTTCACCAAATATGCTACACTAGACCTGAACCAGAGC
Source organism: Orthosia incerta (assembly GCA_948252205.1). Lineage (NCBI taxonomy): Eukaryota > Metazoa > Arthropoda > Insecta > Lepidoptera > Noctuidae > Orthosia > Orthosia incerta. Next base: position 20,496,296 of record OX411744.1, read on the forward strand.
TAGACCAGATAAACCATGTTGTGAACATTACAATACCAATGGAAACAGTATTACCAGAGGACATAAGTCTGAATAGATCTGTATCCATTCTTAGAGAACAAATTAAAATGCTGAAAACCACCAAAGCAGAGGTCGATGGCTTAGCAGTTCACGACGTCCACCAGGACACCATCGTCTACATACTGCTGACAGTTATACTATGCGCGGCAGCAGTCTGGATCTAGAAAAGAGCGAGTTGCTGCTCGCATTCTACGACCAGTCGGGCGTGGCCTCACCACAGACAGAAGTCTGTGGCGACTAAATCAACCAGGAGTCAACCAGAGTAAATAGTGAAGTGCAACCGCGAAAGCATAGTACCGCTGACCGTCAGCAAAGTGAGAGTGAACAGTGTATATTTCGCCAGACGACGGCCCAGTGCTATGCGTAGTGCGGGTAAAAAGGAAAGGGCTACGTTGCCTATAGTGCGTAAAGAACGTGTGCTAACAGTGGAAGACTCATTAGTTTAAATAATTCATGTTTTTTAAGGACAACCATAATTTATACTTTTACCTTTGTTTACCATTTTACAACAAGTAAATTGTTAACCATTTTATAATTACCTACTTTACTTTTGTTTACCATTTCTTGTTTAGTTTCTACCATCTCTTGTTTATTTCTTGTTTAATTATAAAACTAAGATGATTTGAGGAGTACTTTACCCTCTTCTCTCATCTTGTGCTCGGAAATATGTTCGGTACAATATTCGCAACCGAACAGCTCAGCATTATTGCCTGTAAATAAATGCATGTATCGCAAATTTGCAACTAGCGTCAGTTAGTGCGGATTCGGATACTTAATCGCGTAACTCGAATCAAACCATCTTAGTGCTACTTTAGCTTAGATTAACCATTTACCATTATTTTAACAGTTAATAAAAAAAAAAACTATTTATTTCCACATGCATTCATACAATTTTTACATAACTAGTAGATAACGCTCAAACTTTTCGAGGCAAAATTATGTGCACTATCGATTTAGGTTTAAAGTTACTCGCTCACAGTTTATCTGGTAGTGGACCCACACGTAGGCTCTTCTCCCATTCTAGACTTTTCAACGTTAAAGTAGATTTTCAAGATGTTTTTTATTTGTCGAGGGTTTTTGTTTTCCATTTTTTGCCTATTTCCTTTGTTAATTTATTCAGAATGCTTGTAAGAGCATACGTCTAGATCCTTTTACCATTAAACCAGTGGTCGTAAACCAATAACCAAACCATTACCAGTCATTAATATAATGTCAACCAAATCAACCAACTCAAGAGTTTAGTGCTAAACCAAGCAGGTGCTAGATTCTACATCCGTAGTGTAGTGCGCAACCTCAACGTGAACAAGGCTAGCGGCTCTGATGGCAATACCAGCAATAGTTCTTAGATCCTGTGCGCCTAAACTGTCTCCGATCTTGACACGCCTATTCCACCTTTCGGATGATAATAGTAAAGTGCCGAATGCTTGGAAGCAAGCTAACGTACAGCCCGAGCCCAAGAAGGGCAGTAGAGCTGAACCGGCCAACTGCAGACCCATGTCTGTAACGTCCATATTCTGTAAGAATATATGGAACCTGTACCATACGCACTTAACATTTTAGGAACACTTTTATTATGCGTACAGCCACGGGGTCTCATTGCTAAGAAAGAAAATTTTGGTTCAAATAAATCTCACTAGATGGCGCGATATGCACCCGTCAGTTATTGAATGTGTGTAAAATTATCATTTTCTGGAATTACAACATAAAAATTGTATGTTCTTGTTTAATCAACTCTCCTAAGTACAAAATTATGGAATATTGGGCGCTTAATTCACATTTCAAAGATTATTTCAACGAATCACATAAAATTGATGCCAATAGATGGCGCATTTTTAAATTTCTGAGGCATTCCACTCGATTGTTAAAATTTGCATTGTTGTAACACATTTTGGTGCAAAAAAACTGTAAAAAATACTATAAAACGAACCTTAACTTTATTTAAAGAAAAAATATTTACGAACCTAGTAAACATTTTACTTGCAAGTCGCTGCTAACACCATCTATCTATCGCCGTGAAACAGAACCGAACGCGTTCGATGTACAAAAAAATAACAAGATTAATCAGATGAAAAACGCTAGTTACGTCGGCACGGTTTCTTTGTATGAGATGAGGCATCTGTATGCTAGCATTATATTATCTGTGGTACAACTAAGGAATGGATTTCCTCGACGGAGTCTGTATTTCCCGATAGCTACAATCTGGGGGTCTTAAAATCAAGAGTGAATAGGTTTCTTCTAGGCAAGCGTGCTTCACCGTCGACCATATCATCGCTTACGATCAGGTGAGATAGTGGTCAAGCGCGAGCCAACAGCAAACAAATTATCCGTAAGTTATTAATTCCCAAAATATGATTCTTATTAGTGACACTACCGAATCGTGTAATATAAGAGCGTGTGTTCCAAAATCAACGGGTTCGATTCCTAGTTAGTAATAAAGCTTTTTAAAAAATGCAATGATGCAGTTTTAGTTTTTTGGGCGCACGGTTGGCGCAGTGGTTGAGCGATTGACTGCTGCGCTGCGTGTCGCGGGTTGGATTCCCGCTCGGAACAAATATTTGTATGCAATTATGTGCAACTGCAGAATGGGCAACGTAATAAAAAAATAAATAAATAACAGTTTTCATGAAAATCGGCCTCGTGACTCCTTCAAGTGACTCATAGTTTCGGGTTTCGCTAACCAGGCCCACTTGAAAAACTCATTCTGTATAGGACTGCCAAACTAATAAACCTAACCGCAGTCGGGTATGAAATGAATGTGTTACTTTTTTGTTTTATACTAGCTTCTGCAAGCTGTTTCACCCGCGTGAAAAGTGTTTTATCATCCCAAGGGAACATTATACCGGGATTAAATTAGTCCGAATTAGCCAATGTGCTTTTCTAGACTTTTTTTTTTGAGACAATCCCACCGCACTATTCCCAAACCACTGCAACTCCTGAAAGCCAGAATCAACAGTGGCGACCACCAGAAAAGCGCCGAGGCAATGAAGCTCGACGAAGTCCCGGAGAATGAATTTAACTGTCCCGCAATGAAATTAATCAGAAAAGAATAACGGAGGAGTAGGAAAAACTACAAATTTCCACTTCCCTCCATATCAAGCAGGAGACAGAACAGACAAGGGTAATAGGCACAAAGGGTCGTTTACAACTGGGATAAGCCCAGTTGCCTAGCACCATGGATAAAAATTTGCATTAATATTAATGGGTCCTACATTGTGAGCTGCTATATTTGTTTCCAATAATAGGTATAGCAAAAACACTTGAACGCACGGAAATTTAATCTAGTTTACACAAGGTCCGTATAGTAAACAAATCATGATGCAGCCTGCACATTATTCAACATAAAATTGCGTTCATTCTGCCAAAGAATACACTCCCATAAGATATGATGTGCAGATTGTACATATTCGCAGTCAGACGTAGAACACTGACTGATTTTCTAGACTATCAAATTTCATTCAGACCCGTTCAGCCATTCTGGCGTGATTGAGTAACAATACCAACCAGCCAATAAAGTTAATACCAGCTTCGCCCGCGTGAAAAGTCTTTTCTTATCCTAAGGGAAAATTATAACGGTATGAAAAGTAGCTTATGTGCTATTTCAGACTATGATCTACCTCTGTGCCAAATTCCATCCAGATCCGTTCAGCCGTTCTGGTGTGATTGAGTAACAAACATACACACATCCATCCAAACTTTAGCATTTATAATATTAAGTAAGATTGTATATATAGTAAGAAAGAAGTAAGATTTTAACGTCTCATATCGAGTGAGAAAATAAATAGGTATTACGAAAATTTTCTTATGAAAATGCTTTAGAATACAAAAACTTACTACTGATGTAGTCAACCAAGGCCACGGCTCGGACTTTCTTCTTCCTAGTTCGTTCTATCATCGTCGGTAAACATATCGGAACCATGTAGTCTAAAATCAAAGGTGCACTATGTTAGCATCGAAGATGTGAGCCGAAAATACTGTTCTTGTATCTTGTTGAATCACATTTACTTATCGAATCATAAGGAAGATATTTCCTTTTCGATTATGATTTTGCATTTACAAACCTAAAAATCAAAACAAGATTACATAAATCTGGATACTTACTTGACTTCATTGGTCTAATAAGTTTTACCAGAGCAAGACTGTTGCCAACTCCGAATCTGAAATGAAGGTTTCATTAACATGTCTGCAGGCCTCGAGATACGTGGTTTGGGACGAGCAACATGCGCGACTTCATAACTATCCGTGGCAACCCTCACACCGCAGTTACCAGTCGCACCAGCTGAAGCCGTGGCTTCTTTTTATGACTGGCATGATGCAGTTCAAGCTACCAGGTTGTCTTCTGTTCAATTAGATTCGCCTGTGGCGGCCTTAATACAAATTAAAGCATCCAGGCAGGGTAACAAAAAACTTAAAAACTGATTGAACTATTCTAAGGGCACCCCTTGTGGGGTACATTACTCGACTTATGACTATCGAATTGCCACATGATACCCTTACCCATGCCCTTACAAGTGTAGTGTAGCCTAAGCACATTTATTCTTGTTTTAGTATTAAGTAGACAGTCGTAATAAACCACTCGTGGCGTACACACGTATTTTTGATTGCCCCCCCCGAAACCCACACACTTCATAGCCACCTTGCCATGCGCGAGCGACAAATCAAAACAGACAAATTTTCATTACTGTTGAAACTGATCATAATCCTTATACGCAGTATGCAAATGCACTCCAGGACAATCCCTGGTTGGTGCAGAACTTTTGCACAATATAGTAACTACGAAATTGGACTTATGGTTTTGACGGGTAAAGGTAGGATTCGGTTCTTAGCGACCGCGACCATTGAATTACGCGACGATGGTCGCCTGTCGCGGAGCGACCTCTAGCTTTCCGATGTCAGCGACGGTGACTTTGCCACTCTTCCCGCAGTTTTTATGGGTGACGGTTGTGTTCTATTGCAGTATGATATGTCACACAGTATATCCGCAGCTAGGATAAAAGTTATTCAGCATTTATTGGGGGACGAAGAAGATGATGATATTCTTATGTTATTATCTATACCTCAGGAAGAAAGGATGAAAATTGACTCAATTTTGACATCACGAGAAAAAGAGGCTTGCTTTCAAATACTCATAAAACGACATATAGATTATAAAGAAGAAATGGTCAGAAAATATGGTATTTTAATGTGTTTCTGCCTGCGTCGCGTGACGGCACTGCTCCCGAAGCGACCGAGTCGCGGTCGCGACGCCGCTCTTTAGCCACGCCCACCGGTCGCGCACCGCGGTCGCCGGTTTTGTTTAGTACTCCACACAGAGAACTTTTTTTATATTGGTACTCCATATAAATCCATACTAAGCAATGGGTCGCGCGACCCGATCCCGGTCGCAGGTCGCGGTCGCGCGTCGCGGTCGTGAAGAACCGAATCCTACCTTAAAGTGGACTGGTAACCTTAGACTATGAACGGACTGTAGCCCCTGGCTGACCACTGTTGAAATACACGCCTATAAAATGGCGTAATGGGCAATGGCTGCGTTAAGTATTTTTATCATTATGAAAGTACCTTGTGAATTCCGGATGAGGTATTATGTCAAGCGGTGGTATTTCTATATATGCGCGTGGGCATCTCAAAGCTAACTTAATTTGATGGCGCGTTAAGCCACACTCCATTTCGTCTCGTTCATAATCACCAAATACAATATTACCTCTGAAAAAGAAAGTTAGGTACTTTCTAATAAGTAAGAACAGACTTAAAAATCACTTCAGTCAAAAGCAAAAATTATTAGAATAGGATAAAAATTTTGATGATGAAAACTGTATCCTACTAAACATTATGTCTGTCACCGCATAATTGTAAAGTTCATATATATGTCGGGTTTAGTCAATAGTACGGACGCCGGACGTTAGAGCAAATCGCAGGCGCGCCATCTGGCGGCGAAGCAAGAACTGCTACGCATTGGCGCGCTTTTTCTAACCGCTTGCGCGGTGGGCGGCATATAGAGTTGAGTACTGACAGCCTTATAGACGTCGTAGAATCACTGTCGATCCGTAATACTAGTAAGCAAGATTGTAACTGTAGCTTGTGTCTATTTGAATATACTCACTGTATCGAAAAATTTGTGTGATTTCATTTTCACGATTGACCCACCTACATACCTGCCCACACACGATATCTTAACCTAAGGGAATATACATCCTGGCTTCCCGATGGTTTACATCCATCGGCCAGCCTGAAAGCGACATATAATCTAACGAGTTTTATAACTATACGGTGACATATCAAATATACAATCTGGGTGTCATGGCAAACGAGTCTAACGAGTGTACAAAGGGTGTGAAGTAAGTTCATTTTAATATTCGTGGCTAAAGAGGGCGGGCTAATGACTAAATACCCTCACCGGTTAAGCAGTGCTTGCTGAGTTCGTGGTTACATGACTGACGTTCTTTTCTATCGTCTTCACAACATTCCTACAATGTTCGTAGAGCCATGGCCCACCGGGTGCCACAACCAATCACACCTTTCCAAAAGAAAAATAATTAGGCTTGAATCTACTTAATCTAATCAACATACAGTTTGTAGTTCTTCGGCAGATGCATCATATCAGTAGCCGTGCCAAGGACGAACTGCTTGTGGACGAGAATCACGCGAGGCGCCTTGCTGTGGTGAGGCAGCCCAGTTGTGACTGTAATCAAGAATTTTAATTTTAAGCCTGAACAGCACAGCTAGACGGGGTCGCTGTAGATCGAAGAAAATATGGCTGGACGCTTTGGATCACTTCCTCGAGAATTGTACAGATGCAACACAACACCGAGAAGAATGGAAGCCTTGCCCAAGGAGTGGATCAATACAGGTTAATAAAAAAAACCTGAACAAAACCCGCAAACCATTGGTAATTGGCATTGGCCATTGGTACAAAACAATGGTTTAAAAAAATATCTGCTAAGTAGAATAACGCAATGAACGACATTGCCATGGATTGTGTGTTACACAGCTACCCATCTGTTGTTTCTTATATATAAAGGCCACGCGCAGTGTAGAGTTCCGTGGTTGCCCGTCCCGAAAATCATGAAAGCGAAGACTACATCACAATGAAATTTTCTCTGGTATTATCATAGATTTTTATTTACTAGTTTAGACCCAATTGAATGACAAAATACTTAGTTACGCTATATGGCCGGCCCATTGCAACTTTAGCTTTCTTATTCTGTGAGTTATATCGACAACTTAGGTTTACTACCGAATTACCTCGTTTTGGATTCGACCCTAGTCGACGGCACGAACTATTTTGTGCGCGGGGTTAAAATGCATGCTATCTCATCCGACAACACGTGCGAAAGAGATAGATGCTGTGATGAGCAAATTACACACTTTTGCAAATTTGTAGCGAAATGGATGATGATTGAGGACGAAAACGAGCGCTTTTATAAAAAGACCTTTGGTGATATCATGAAAAAACGACTAAATGTAGATACATTAAGTCGTTCAAAATAAATTTATTTGCATTGTTGGACTACTAATATATCCCAGTATGGTGACTTTTGCAATTTCCCTTATTACCACCCAAAGATGCATTCAAATTAGTATTGAAATATAGAACTTTCGACGATCATAACTGTGAAATATATATTTTGTTCCTTTTTGTTTCCATACTGGGCTATATAATGATGATACAAATTGATACAATGTTTTATTTTGAACGTACACCGTCAAACAGTGGAGTAATCGTCATAATATACGGAAGAATGATCGATTAGGGCAACCTTAAAATGACTCCGAGCATAGCTTTTACCATAGCTCGCTGAGTATGCTCCGAAACTACTGAACCTGTTTAAAAAATTCTTTCTCGTAGAAAGCTACATTATTCCTGAGTAACATAGGCTATTTTTTATCCCGAAAACGGGTCCTGTGGGGTGGTCCACGGGAGCGAAGCCGCGGGGAACAGCTAGTGTTGTATATGTATGTGTTTTGTTTTTAATGGGATGGGTTTGCTCTTGACTCTAGTCTAGGTCAGAGGTGACAAGAGTCAGAGTCGACGATGGAGTGAGCTTACCCAGAAGAAGCCTGTTCACTCTAAATTTGAAGAGATTCTGGCTGAATGCGTTCGGAAACACAGACGCAGGTAGTGAGTTCCACTCATTCGCTGTGCGCATTATGAAGGACGTTTGGAAGCGCTTGGTGCGAATTGGTGGAATGGCAACTAGGTAAGGATGATAACTTGCAGTGCGTCTAGATGTCCGATGGTAGAAGGGGGCCGGTGGGATGAGGTCGCGGAGTTTTTGAGCACACTCACCGAAGCACAGTCTGTAGAAGACCGACAAGCAGGCAACCTTGCGGCGAAGAGCCAAGCTGTGAAGCTTGGCATCCACCAGTTCAACGTCGCCAATGAGCCTCTTAGCTCTGCGTTCCACCGAGTCAAACGCGGCAAGCTGATAATTAGCTGATCCATCCCAAAGGTGGCTGTAATACTCCATGCAGGATTGGACTTGTACTTTGTATAGAGTTAAAAGCTGTCCAGGCGTAAAGTATCGCTTCACTGTATTTAGGATGTCCACTTATTTGGGCTTTGTACTCGTTGTTGTAATAGAGTGGAGGTGACATCCAGTCTCAACTTCGGCGGCCCCATTGGCCGCCGAAGTTGAGACTGGATGTCAACTCCATGCCTAGGAGCTCGAGCTGATCAGTCACAGGAACGTAGGAGTTTGATCGAAACGACTCTTTTTAGCGGTAAAAAGACACGCATGGGTTTTGGTGGCGTTAAAGGAGACCAGATTGTCATCACCCCACTGGGAGACAAGGCTCAAATCTGTCCGCTCCCCCATAGCCTCTCTCAAGGAACGAACTTCTTCCACGCTGGTCTTCACGCTGGACAAGTATCTCTCTGCAACAGTACTGTCATCTGCGTACCCAGGCTGAAGTAGGTCATTGACGTGCAGCAGGAAAAGAGTTGCAGAGACAACAGACCCTTGAGGGACACCGGCATCAATAGCCATAAGATCAGAGGAGCAGCAGTCAATGACTACTCGGATCAACCATTCACTAAAGAAGTCTGATAACAGTTACAAAAACCAGCTGGGATTCCATAAGCTGGAAGCTTACTGAGTAGACTTGCGTGCCAGACCCTGTCAAAGGCCTTCGAGATATCAAGCGATACAGCAGGTGCTTCACCGTGTCTCTCGATGGCTTCGCCCTAGCTTTGCGTGACATACACAAGAAGATCGCCAGTTGACCATCCCCGGCGAAAGCCATATTGACGGTCACTGAGGAGATTATTGTCTACAAGGTAGGTCAGCAACTTACTGTTCAGTACCCTTTCCATAACTTTGCACAGAATGTATTTAATGGCGATCGGACGGTAATGGGCAGGGTCTGCACGGTTGCCATTTTTGGTATGTTCATCTGATCCCTCCTAACTTCTAAACTCATTATCATAATTTTACAAATGAGGTGTCGTTGGATGCGTCTTGTTTGTCCGCTAGTTATATAGGCTATGTGACGTCATATTAAATTGAATATGGCGCCCTCTAGGTGGCACGAAGACAAGAACAAAAAAGAAACAATTTTAGCCCCATTTCTTCATGCGTGGCATATTATTGAACAGGGATTTTAAAATGAAGGTGGGGTTTAGTACATCATATTTTTGTCCAGCGTACTGTTTGTGAGGTATATCCCGTCAAAGTCATGAAAACTAATCGTTTACTCGACTACGACGTCGCAAAGCCCACTCTTGTAACTGATGCATTATCTAGATACATGTAAAACAACAAACCCATAACAGAAAAAAAAATGTTGTGGCTCTGCAAAAACCCCAAAATACTTTATATCAAAAATAAGTACAAAAATGCCCGACTACTGAAAAATCACGCTCTAAAAAGTACGAAGCAAGAAAATTTTCTCATCTGAAATTGTTATGTACAAACTATTCGATATGTATTAAATAAACAATTGACATGCACATACATTTTATTGTATTTCATACATATTCATATTGGTGTTCAGTGATAATTTTTGAACTTATATTTTTTTTTCCTAAGCCCGTTATAAAATCTGTATTTAAAAAAGAGAACTAACCGTGTATGTACTGCACAAAGCCAAGCCAAGAGAATGTATGTTCTTTGAGCACTCCATCGACTGGTTCGTTCATGAAGTCATCGTGGCAGATTGAGAAGTCTCGTATAATACACAAAATCGAATGTACACATACTGGAAACATAACAAAAACACTTACTTTAGGACCCACATTTTCTTCATCACAGTATATTAACAAATATTTTAACGTTAAAAAAAATTGATGATATGACAAGTAAAATTTTCAAACCCCAGATACATTTTTATTTCATGCTTTTTAAACTACATATTTATCTAGTAGTAGACACGCTTCGATCGACAATCTATCGAATTAATAATGATGACAATTAATGATGTAATTATGACACGATTAATATTTTGCGAAAACACCCCGATTGAAACAGTAAAACGCCCATAACTTTGAACGGATGAACCGATTTTCATCAAACACACGAAGAAAATTCAAGAACACTCTCGATAAAATCACGTTTAAAAAACTAAATAAAAATCGGTTCATCATTTTAGGATATTCAGTTTAGGAGATTCGATACAAACATAGAGCACAAACTGCTGCCGTCTTCCAAGCGTGCATACTGTCCCTACGATCTCAAACTATTGAAATTTTTCAGCGTGGGTTGTTTTGTTGTCATTTATTTGTCTGTTTTCTCAAATGGAATGTGATAACAATGATTTTACGGGGAAATATTCTTCTTATAAATGACAGATAATCGGATCCAGAATCTTTCACTCCTTTTGAACAAGGCTTTTTTTTTAGTTTACGTTGTTTTTACTTTAAAAAGGAATGGATTATTTGTTTAATAAGATTACCTACTTGCATTAGAATCGCCCGCATAAAAAATGTTCTATTATCCCAAAGGAACTAAAATCTGGGATAGCAAGTATCATAATTATGACCTAATCCAGATCATGGACTACCCGTGATCCAAATCCGTTCAGGCATGAATAAGTATCGAACAGACAGACAGAGAGTTACTTTTGTATTTATAATATTCCAATGGATGGGTAAAGCTTCAAGAAAATTAAACAATAGTTTTTTTTTTAATGGAACTAGCTGTGCCTGCGGCTTTGCTCAAGTAAACAGGAACGTGGTTCGCTTTTGATTTTGTTAATGTAAACTAAAAAGCCGACGATTAAGAAAATTAGACAATAAATGCAAATATGCGCTTAAACTTAAGAAATAAGTTAGTGGATGATTTACGGCTTTTCCTATTAAGAACTTTTCAGTTGTTGCCCTAGGATAGGATTTTACATTCCCAGGTATTCCATTGGTTTACCGCAGTTGCTGGAACTAAAACATACTTATCTAGTAAAACCCATATGTACATACCTACCTTTGCCTCTGCCTCATTGGGGCCAAATATCTCATTTATCTATGCCTTATTTTTCTCAAACCAAAAAAGCGAAGCTTCTTTGTAATTGCTACTTACAGGCGACATTGTGAAGGGCAGAGTGGTAGTCACTCCATACAAAAGGCTGGTATACATCTCATCTGGTTAGAATGATTACCGGTTTGATGATACAAAAATAACACACTGTATAATCTATTGAGAAACTGGTGGGTGAGTAATAAACCGCCGCACGGATAAGGCTTTGCAACACTTACCGAAGTCAGTCCATAGATAACCACACCGAGAAACCTCAACATTACGAAAAGTGAAGAAAGAAAGAACCAGACTTGGCCCGGCCGATCCTGGTTATTTCTTTCTTTATTTTATTTTTTTATTTAACCATTAATGTACACACACATAATACTCAGACAAGAAGAAGGAACAGAAAATAGGTACAAAGGTATGCTTATTTCTAACGAAATCTCTTCCAGCTTACCTGCGAGAGGAGAGTTGCAAACAAAGATATGTAGACAACGTGTGTAGAGGGGAATAAAAAGAAAAATATAATGGGGAAAAAGTTTCTTCGTATTTTTTAAGAAAATTCAAAACATTTTTTAATATACTTTATTTACATTTAACTAAAGTATGTAGGTACCATTTTGTTCGATAACTTCTTGCCATCTTGTAGGTAGGGACATGATCCCATTGCTATAGAAATTTTGGGACTTCTGATCAAAATGCCGCGACAAGTGGTTTTGGCAGTCCTCTCGTGATGTTAACCTGACACTGCCTAAAGAATTCTGAAGAGACCGAAACAGGTGGAAATCTGAAGGTACAAGGTCAGGACTATACGGCGGATGCATAAACATCTCCCAGCCAAACTCTCTTAATTTTTGCTGAGTGGCTAAAGATGTGTGAGGTCTAGCGTTATTATGATGAAAAACCACACCCCTTCTGTTGATTAATTCCGGCCGCTTTCTCTCAACTTCTTGCTTTAATCTCATCAGTTATTCGCAGTAGAGTTCAGAATCGATGGTTCTGCCTGGTGGTAACAGCTCATAATGAATAATGCCCTTCCAATCCCACCACAGACACAGCATCACCTTGTTGCGAGTTAACCCGGGTTTCGCCACAGTCTGTGAAGCCTGACCGGCCTTTGACCACGACCTTTTTCGCACGTTCTTGTCGTACGTGATCCACTTTTCATCACCAGTTATCAGCTTCTTCAAAAATGGGTCGGTTTCATTACGTCGTAATAAAGAATCACAAATGAGTACACAGTTCATTAGGTTTCTTTCAGTGAGCTTGTTTTGTTAGGTACCCAAATATCGAGCTTTTTTGTGTACCCAGTTTTTTTCAAATGTGCCAAAACTGTTTTGTGGTCAATTCCCAGTTCTTCAGCTACGTCGTAACTACTGATATGCCGATCTTGCTCCACTTTTTCAAAAATGGCATCCATTTTATCCGTAATAGGGCGACCAGAGTGACGTGCATCTTTGACATCAAAATTTCCGGATTGAAAACGCTTAAACCAAGTTTGTGCATCTCTCACAGACACTGCACTAGGTCCATAAACATCGCAAAATTTTATCTCGCATTTTTTTTTTGCATTTTTATCTTTTTTGTAGTAAAATTTTAAAATCGTAACTTGGAACCAGTCCTTCTTCAGCGTGGTGTGAGACAGGGAGACGTCATTTCTCCGAAACTGTTCACTGCTGCGCTGGAGGATGTATTCAAGGTTCTGGACTGGAGCGGCCTAGGCATCAACGTTAATGGCGAGTACATCACTCACCTTCGGTTTGCCGACGACATAGTGGTCATGGCTGAGACCATGGAGAGCCTCAGTACAATGCTCGATGACCTCAGTAGAGCTTCCGAAAAAGTGGGTCTGAAAATGAACATGGACAAAACCAAGGTGATTTTGAATGCCCATGTTACACCCACTCCTATCAAAGTTGGAGACTCTACACTCGAAGTTGTGGACGACTATGTCTACCTGGGACAAACGATCCAGTTGGGTAGGGCCAACTTCGAGAAATAGGTCAACCGTCGAATCCGACTCGGCTGGGCAGCGTTCCGGAAGTTGCGCGGTGTCTTCTCGTCCAACTTACCACAGTGTCTCAAGACAAAAGTCTATGACCAGTGTGTGTTGCCAGTGATGACATATGGCTCTGAGACGTGGTCGCTTACAATGGGCCTTATCAGAAAGCTTACAGTCACTCAAAGGGCAATGGAGAGGGCTATGCTCGGCGTTTCCTTGCGTGATCGAATCAGAAATGTTGAGATCCGTAAGAGAACCAGGGTTACCGACATAGCCCGAAGAATTGCCAAACTTAAGTGGCAGTGGGCAGGGCACATTGCTCGTAGAACGGATGGCCGATGGGGCAGAAAGGTTCTGGAGTGGCGACCGAACCGGAAGACGTTGCGTTGGAAGGCCTCCCACCAGGTGGACCGATGACCTGGTGAAGGTTGCAGGAATCCGCTGGTTGCGGGACGCACGGGACCGGTCAATGTGGCGACGCTTGGGGGAGGCCAATGTCCAGCACTGGACGTCTTTCGGCTGATATGATGATGATGACTTTTATATACATGCATATTAATAAAATAAATATTACAATAATAAATACTAACTAATATCATAAATATCATAAAAGTTAGAGTGAACAGGCTTCTTCTGGGTAAGCTCACTCCATCGTCGACTCTATCTCTGTCACCTATGACCTAGACTACAGTCAAGAGCAAACCCATTACAAATAAAAAAAAAAAAAAAAAAAACCTAAATAATAATACATAATTACATATGTACATAATTACATTCTTTCTTTCATTCGTGGATCTTTTAGACTTACGGAACGTGCAAAGTCAAATGTCTGATAATGAGACATAATATGTCATATTATGAAGGCGTACCGACAACCTTCTTACCTAGTAAGTAAGTAATAACCAAGGTGGTGACCATAAGCTCTTAGAGCGGTATCAATTATAGATCGAATAAGGGACAGATGTATCTGACTTGTATACATCTGTCACTTACTTGATATCAAATTGATACCGCTCTAAGAGCTTATGGTCACCCCCCTGGTCGCGGATGTCCGATAGGGAGTCAGTCCATGTCAAATATTGACTAGAAGCCGACGTAATAGGGAGTTCCTTGCCTACGACGACCTACTATTCGGGATAAGGGTAAGTAGATGATGTATATAGCGACTACATATCTATCTAGTATAAGCCTTTTCCAAAGATAAAATTCGAGTGTAGAGATCCGTCTTTTAATCTGAGTAAAATGTTACATTACCAGATTGACTATTTTGTTAGTCTAGTACGTGATTAAGCTAATGCTGAGCGTGAGCTCGCCTAGGCTCAATTTCCAGGTCCGGAAAGTAGGTTTACCATTTTGAATTTCTGCCAGTCTGGAACCTTCACCTTCCCCTATTACGTGGAACTTAGTCTTAACTAGCAAAATGTAGGTACCTGTACTACTCTGCCTAACGTATAAACGTTATTTGTGCTTATTGGCCTAGCTATGTTCTGTCTCCTTCTTGCTTGGAATTGTAAATTATGTTTTTCTTACTCCTCCGCTGCTCATTTCTGATTAATTTCGTTGTGGGTTCTATCGTTTGTCCGGGACTCGTCGAGCTTCATTGCAGGCTCGGCGGGCGCTTATTTGTTCGTCACCCCTGCTTATTCTGGCTTTCAGAAGTTGCAGTGTTTGTGAATAGTGTGGTGAGCTTGTTAAAAATAAAACTCTTGGTGAAATACACCAAGAGTTACGAGATACACCATATATGTTACGCAGTTATCGGCAGTAAAAAATATGTTTTTTAATACTTCTCTACTATTCTTTTCTGATTCATTTCGTTGCGGGATCCACGGTAGTGGAAACGTTTCGCCGAGATTCGCTGAGCTGCATTGCCTCTTCATTTTTCTGGTGGTTGCCACTTTTGATGCTGGTCAGGGATGGGGGATTCAGGTGTCGTCAGCCATTGGTTGTGTATGGCGAGCCACATAAAAAATATGGTAATCGTATGTATGAACATCTGGCTACCGCTTGGGCACTTACCCAAGCGGTAGCCAGATTAGTTCAATTTGCGTAGATGTCGATGGTAAGCTCGAGTTTATCTCACGATGTAGATTTCCTTATTACCGAAAGTAAAAAGACTTTCGGTAATAAGGAAATCTTACTTTTACTGCAGCTTGGATATTTTGATGCTGTCAGTGATATTGGATACTGACAAAAAGAATCCTAGCACTGCGAGACTGTATAAACTATGCTTGCCACGAAATATGAGAATTGACGAGCGCCGTACAGCACACAGTGGGGCAGGATTATGAAAATGTGTCGTTAATTCATAATGATAATTTGGAGTGGATATTTTGATGTGACAAGATAGGTTTGGCAAAAATAAAAAACTATATTTTTTGTTTTTTTGTACATACAATATATAATGTGCTACATGTTTAGTAAGAAACTATGAAGGTGAAATTATATTTATATGGTCGTTACATGTTAATGTTTATTATAATATAACTGCCCTGGGGAAACAGGTAATTAATATTAAAACTTATCACTATCGCTACAATCAGTATCATCGGCATCGTTACGGACAGAATCAACTTGTGTATCATCCATAGAATTTTCACTTGTCAGCTATAATGATGGAGGAATCAGAAGATTTAGAGCTTCTTTTCAACTCTCGTCTTGTCATAAATAAGTTATTGGAGTCCGTACCTGTGTAAAAATGTAACAATTGGAGTTAAACAATAAGAATGGGTTAATTTTAATACAGCGACCTAAGTCGTTAACAATGTCATTTATGTATTTAAAATGGGGCAAACATGGGCAAAAAACTAAAATACAATCGTAACTATAACAACTGCTAGTACTAAAAAAAAAACAAATGTAAGCTCGATCGGTTCCGAAACATAACTAATGTCGATGTTTTATTATTTTTAATATTCTGACTAAATTTTTTTGTGAAATCATTGATTCCCAATTTTACCCGTCAAAACAAATATAAAAATATAAATATAATGTCAAATAATACAATACATACCTGAACATGACGCTGCCTAATTTACCATAGCCATAGCCAGTTTTGGAGTTTCTCTAACGTGTATTTAAAAAAAATGAGTACAGTTCAATATTGCGCTGACGCACAAAACTCACTTATGCGCTCGACGAGTGATCGGCTGAGCCTGAAGGCGTGGAATGGGAGTACGGGTTGAACAAATCGTGTCCGTTTATCTGCGCTTTTAAGCTACAACTAATGAACTGTTGCAGCACACAAAGGTGACGTAGAAAAGCAAACTTTTTTGTTTTTATTTATTGTATCAATTTTAGTAGTCTTGCCCCACCGTGCGGCGCCTCCCGCGCTCTGTCTGCCGATCCGATGACACCCGGTCCCTTCCCACCCTCAATTCTCACACCGCTAAGGAGACCTATAAATCGTCTACTGCGCAAGTCAAACCACGTGGTGTGTTAGGTCTCATCTTTCGTGGCGCGCACTGTACTTATCATAATAAATACTCGCTGCATTACTTTCCGTAAGAATGATTGAAAAAATACTGCAGACAATAAAAATAAACAGATAGATTTAGTCGTTTTTTCATGATATCTAGACTGCCAAGGGTCTGTTTATAAAATTTCGCGCGCTCGGTTTCGTCCTAAATCATTATCCATTTCGCTAAAAATTTGCAAAACTGTGTATTCGTACGCGAACTAGCTTCCTACTGCTCATCACAGCATCTTACTCTTCCGCACGTGTTGTCGGTTGATATAAAATGCATTTTAACCCCGCGCACAAAATAGTTCGTGCCGTCGACTAGTGTACCCTTAAAAAGAATTACGGAAGCTGGGGATTGAAAATAAAACAAAAACCGCCATTCTATAAAATTTAAAATATTATTGTCGATTTACCACAAAGTCGAATCGTCACACAAAAATGCATGTGTTAATTCTTTGTACAAACTGCAGAAAAATCAAACACTTGATAGGAATTATATAGATATGTATTATTTCTCAAATCACAGGTTTAATTAAACAATTCAATTTAAGTCTTTATAAAAATCACAGTTCCAATTGCAATATTGTAATATACAATATTGCATTTTTTTTTTTTGTATGTTTGTTGTTGTGTTGTTGTTGTATTGTTCATATTTAAATTATTTCAATGAATATCTTTCTTAAATCACAGCAGTATTAATAGGTAATTCAACTTACATCTAACAAAAAAATCACAGAGTTTTATAATTGCGCAAAACAACAGTCAGCTGATTTGCCAGCAATGTCTTCAAAGTATAAAAACTAACTGGTAAACGAAAATCATTCAAATTATACATATATATTATTATATTTTAATCTTTGCAAAACACAAACTTTTTGTAACACTTCACTTGTTATCGTAATTATCCAAAATAGTTTTTAATTGTTTGTCATTATCGATTTGTGAATGTTTAATGTATGCTCACCCATTCACGGGTCACCCCTAGCAAACGTTGCTTAACCTTGTAGTTCGACCCGTGCAGCTCATTCTTTACAAACAAGCCAATTGAAAAGGCAGTGTTCAATCGTCTTTTGCAAAATGATGTCATTAGGTAGTTGTTCAAGTAGTCTTTTTTGCGTTTTGGTGTTGTACGAGACCTATGTTCCTGCTTCCGGTCCTCTGAGCGGCGGGTCCTGGTAACCACGATCGAGTGAGACCTGTCTCTGCCAATAGTGCTGATGAGATCGAAAACTGCGCTTTTTGAAGGTTCCCCTCGTAGAAAAAAAAATGGTTCATTTGATTCTAGATCATGATTCAGATTTTTGGTAACTAGATGTTTGTATAATCATGATTGTGTAACTAAATGGTTACCTAACTGCAACCAATAACCAGTCTCAAAAACTGGAGCATGAAGAGTTTGTTTGATGTTAAAACCCTAGAGTTAGAACATTACTTGCTAACGGTAGTTTTTTCAAAACTGGTATAATATGAAGATGTGTGACGAACTTACAACGACCTGTATCTACCTGTGACGTATTGACGCATACTTTTTCATGCTAATGACGAATTTACTATCTATGTATGGAACTTACAAAAGTATGACGCATCGACTTTGTGGCATATCGACAATAACCCCTATAGATGCCGTTGACAAGCTTAAAATAGCCGATCTTATATGAACGTCATGATGATTTATTTATTTATTAATCATAAAATCCACAGCTCTTAAAAATACCTTAACACACTTATTGTAACATTACAGCCAATTACGTATTTACAATTTATTAACCTTACAAATAAAATTGCAACCGAAACTTAGAAAACAAAACAAAACATTTCTAATATTTGAATACTCGTGTGAAGTGTGAGTTGTGTGTGAGTGAGTTATAATATTGTATTGTATTATGCGTTTCAAATGAGAGGAAAATCGACTAGCCACCCAGCAAGCTACAATCGGACAAGACCGCACAGCTAGCAACACAACAATCTATTCCAAAAGCCTAGGGTCAGTTATTTATATTAACTGCCAGATTTCGAAACAAACCATTCCGTCGCCAACAAGACAATCCCGACGAATCGCGTCACAATAATGATGCCGCCGACCTTCCTCTCATTCGGAACGCAAAGTAGTGTTAGTGTATTGTAAAGTATGGTGTAGTCTGTATGATTGACTGCTTAGCTCTTCGAAGGTATAGCGTGATGATATTTCATTAAGCCCGTAAGTATCTGCAATGTTGTAACACTTTGAGCTTTATTATAACAACTCCGCACTTAAGGTTACACTAGTCGATGGCACGAACTATTTTTTGCGCAAGGTTAAAATGCCTGCTATCTAATCCGACAACTCGTGCGAAAGAGATAGATGCTGTGATGAGCAGTAAGAAGCTAGTTTGCGTACGAATTCGTACTTTTGCAAGATTGTAGCGAAATGGATGCTGATTTAGGACGAGAACGAGCGCGCGAAATTTTATAAACAGACCTTTGGGAGTCTAGATATCATGAAAAATCGACTAAATGTATATTTTCAAAATAAATTATTTGCATTGTGAACTACTAATCTATCCCTGTATGGTGGCCGTTTTAAACTTCTTCTTATGGTATTTATTGCCGCCCAAAGATGCGTTAAATTTTTTGTTGAAATATGGAACTTTCGACGCTCATAACTTTCATATATGTTTTCTTTTTTGTTTCCATACAGGGCTAGATAATGATGAGACAAATTGATATCGTTTTTATTTTGAACGTACATCGACAAACAGTGGAGTAATCCCTAGACTACGTTTGTATGGAAGACTTATCGACTAGCGTAACCTTAAGTGATAGTTTTCCCAACGCGGCAACGTAAGAATTGTCTAAGTGTCTGTTCTGTCAGATAACTCTTTATCCATAGTACAGTTCAATTACAACTTAAAAATATCTCTTATAATCACCAAAAGACGTAGGTATAATGTTTGTCAGCACTACAGATGTAAGTACTCTTTTCATCATCTGCCTAGCCTTTTCCCAACTATATTGGGGTCGGTTTCCAGTCTTACCGGATTCAGCTAAGTGCCAGTGTTTTACATGGAGCGACTGCCTATCTGACCTCCACAACCCAGTAACTGGGTAACACGGTACCCCTTGGCAAGACTGGTGTCAGATCTCAAGCTTCTGACTACCCGTAACGACTGTTAAAGATCTTCAAATAACAGCCGGGACCAACGGCTTAACGTACTTTCCGAGGCACGGAGGAAACTCGGTATGTTGGAATGGTCACCCATCCACGGACCGACCTCGTCAAGCGTTGCTTAACCTTGATGATCGACCCGTGCGGCTGTTATTATTTAGCCACGAGCTCCTCCTTACCGGATTCAGCTAAGTGCCAGTGTTTTACATGAATCCGGTAAGGAGGAGCTCGTGGCTAAAGTAAGTACTCTTTTAACAAACGATTATTTTACTTACAGGGGACACAATTATATAATAGCCTTAATAAGAAATTAAAATTATATTCTCTTTCTGCTTCGTACTTAAAGAAATCCTTTGAAACTTTCTCCAAGCAACTAATTGTTCCGATACAGACCGCCAGCTTATTTCCGAAAATACGCTCTACTAAACCTTTTCACCAAACACATAACAAATCACACATATATTTTGTTTTTTTTTGTTTTGGAAATCATCCAATGACTCGCTCTGGGTGAAGCGGGAGGGCCTGTCAGACTTTTTCTGACTAAAACCCACCCGTGTTCCTTCAGTTGCTTGAGCCAAGACTGCGGTGAAACTTTTTCAAATTTATCTCCGACCCAGACAGGCATCGACCCCAGCGGACCCCATCACTTTTGCTGACAGCTGTTTGAGACGCGCGTGGAACACAACGAGCCGTTGACTTGGGCCTGGTCCTTATCGGACGGCGAGCTACCCGTTACTCGCCGTCCGCAAGCTCGCGCCTACGGTGGCCGGAAATCGGCTTGCGATGTCGGGAGTCGCAAGCCGATTCCCGGCCAACGTTTTATAGTTATATTGGTTGAGACCGCTGAGAAACTACCGATCAGAATGCTGTATTTGCATAAACAGAGTTTAGTTGAACTAATCGCGATTAGTTTCTTTGGTAAAATCGGCCCTAAGTTCCTCAGTTACTTGGACAATCTCTTTTATTAAAAAAAAATCTATTTTACAAAAAAATACTACCGACTTCCAAATAAGAAAACTACACAGTGAAAAATAACTTTATTTTTGGAAGTCGGTGTCCATAACGCAAAAAAAATGGTACAAAAAAAAAGGCCGTTTTGCAATTTTCCTTCTTTTTAACCAACTTCCCAAAAACGAGGAGGTTCTATGTTCGACATTATGTATGTTTTGTGTATGTTCACCGATATCTCCGTCAATTGTGGACCGATTTCAAAAATTCTTTTTTTGTTTGAAAGTGTATGTTTCGAAATTGGTCCCATTTTAATTTGGTGAAGGACTGACGAAGAAATTCGAAGATATACAACAGAACTCTTCAATAAATAATGGCAAATCTCTCGGGATTGCTGCAATTGCATGTCTGTTTGTTGTTTATACCATTTCATAACATAACATCACGCCAGTACGCTCTTAAGGGGTACGCAGATCTCTCATTTCACCGGTTATGTTCAAGTTTCATGATATTTTGGTAATATATTCTGGCGTTATACGAGTAGGTAACTTACTAAACAACTTGCCTATTAGGTAGGTACAGCTAAAAAGTGAAAAATAAAAAAACTTTTTACAAAAAAATACTACCGACTTCCAAATAAGAAAACTACAAAGTGAAAAATAACTTTATTTTTGGAAGTCGGTGTCCATAACGCAATAAATTGGTACCTACGAAAGACACCGACTTCCAAAAATAAAGTTATTTTTCACTTTGTAGTTTTATTTGGAAGTCGGTAGTATTTTTTTGTAAAAAGTTTTTTTTTGTAAAAAAGTTTTTTTATTTTTCACTTTTTAGTTGTACCTACCTAATAGGCAAGTTGTTTAGTAAGTTTCTGGCGTTCAGAATAGATTACCCGAATATCATGTAACTTGAACAAAACCGATCATATGAGAGATCTGCTTACCTCTTAAGAGCGTACTGTCGTGATGTTATGTTATAAAATGGTCTAAACAATAAACAGACATGCGATTGCAGCAGTCCCGAGAGAATTGCCGTTATTTATTGAAGAGTTCTGTTGTATATCTTCGAAGTTCTTCATCAAATCTTCACCAAATTAAAATGGGACCAATTTCGGAACATATTCTTTCAAACAAAAAAAGAATTTTCAAAATCAGTCAACAATTGACGGAGATATCGGTGAACATAAAAAAAATACATCAAGAAGTCGAACATAGAACCTCCTCCTTTTTCGAAAGTCAGTGAAAAATAGTTTCAACTCTGTAAATTGCGAAAATAATCACGAGTTTTGAACTAACCAAAGTCCCCGATAAATAAAAAATAGTTTAATAAACAAAAAACACGCTTTAACGAAAACCAAACTAAAAAGTAAAAAATAATTTTCATTAAATTTTAATTAAAAATCGTGTAATGTAAATGTAAAAAAATTGTGGGGTGCTTTAAGACATTTTCAAAATTAATACTTATACCAAGATCTGTCAATAAAATACAATAACAACTAACATTAAGCACCCAAACTTTGGTTAGTTAGTACGAAACTCGTAATCATTTTACGCTTATTTTTGACATATACCTGGCGCAAATAAACACTTTTATTTATTTAATTCTTTATTGTACACCAAAAACAATATTTAATATAATGTGATAATAAAGTACATGTAAAAAGGCGAGCTTAACTCAATGTTGAGTTCTCTTACAGCAAATATATATAAAACATTTTATATTTTTCTTACAGCAAATATTTTATATGTTTATTTAAATTGATAAAACTTACATAATAAAAAAAAAACTACTTTGAAATTAAACTATATTGGTGGCGGATGGTAGAATTGAAAATAGAAATTAGCTGGCATATTAAGTTTGTGATGTAGATAAAATTCATGTAAGTCTAGTCGTTGATAAGTCAGTTGCATAACAAGAAAATAGTCTCCTTGGCAGTAGTACAGGGGTAGACGACTGTTGCGGAATAAGAATTTCCTGGGCACATAGACGGTCATCACAATGCATTGCAACCGATGATTTATAGTGTCTCCGTCTTCCAGTAACTAAAGAAACCACAAAAAGAGAGGTGAGGTGAGGTCAGGTGGGTGGTGATAAAGCTGGTTTTTTTAGGAACTTTCACATGGCTCTGTATCAAAACGCAGGGATTCGCAAAATGTTATGAGCTGATCGTCCTATTCTCAAAATGACCTAATACCAAAAGGGCCTACAAACAAAAGAATGGGAATAGTACAGTCGTACCTCAAAAATATGAGATATGTAAAGGAATAATTTTAAAATGAAATAAAATTTATTAATTTAAAAGTAAAACCAGACACACCCTTCTGGTCGGAGGATCCTCCCTTTTCTATGGAGGTTTGTGGGACTTTACACTCCGTTCACATACACCCAAAGACTCATAACTTTGACCTGGGCGTTGGAGTGCTAGCGCAATTTATCACACTTACCCGGCCAGGTTTTGACCCGTATGACCTGATGTGGACCCCGCCACCCTCTGTGGCCGTAAACGGTCAACGTTCATCTCGGGAGGTCTTCTTCTTCTTTCGTGTGAGCTGTGGCTACCTCTGGTGTCAGAGTTAATTTAGCCGCGAGGAATACGGAGTAATAATAATCTTAATCTTAATCTTTATCTCGGGCGGTAAGCGAGAAACACGGCGCGGTCGATTGCGGCGTGAACCGCTAGCCATCATGTTGCGATTTTCAGTGCCCAGTACGCCTAATAGAGCGAGAGATTGTATCGTTTTGATTTCTTTCTGCTGCCTACTTTGCGACTATGACTTCTTCGCAAAAGGAGGCGATTACGTCTCATGCGCTGTCACTTCGAAACATGGACTGGACCACGTCCGGAAGTGATTTATTGGCAGCACCGACTGCCGCGACGAGGTCACGGAGCTGCACAATCTAACTTCTCCTGTTTCTCCTCCACCCTCGACTGTGAGCCCGCATTACAGTTTTTTGTTCATCAGACCTGAAGTCTTTGTAAGACCATCATCAGACAGTTGATTCGCCATAAAATGCAATATTGCTTTAATTCTTATTTTTGTTTCAATTTCACTTTTACAATAATTGTACAATGAACCATGACAAAAAATCGATAGTATTTTTTTAGTTTTGACAGTAGGTAATTCTGCTAAAAGGGCATTTTGCTAATAGGTCATTTTGAGAATAGGACGATCTGCTTATAGGACGTTTACTCAAGAGGTCAACACCGCTAATTGCCTCCACGAGGGCACTGCGGTGCTCCGTCCAAGTGGGGCAGACCTCCACCGTATGCTCCACGTTCCTTACACCTAATCCTAAACAGGAACCTCCCGAAACAGCCGTGTCCAGTAAGGATCTGCGTCAGGTGGAAGGTGAGGACGCCGTGGCGCCTCTCAAGCCACTCCTCAAAGAGAGGCATTATCGCTGTGGTTGTGGCGTGCCCAGCACTAGGTTGCGATAGTCGCTCTCTCCATGTCGCCATGAGATCCTGACGGAGCTCTGTCCACCGAGCCACGATTTGTCGTGGCAACGGAGTTTCACCTCAGCGTTTCGCCTCCTCGCGCCACTTCCAAATGTGCGCGAGGAGCCAGCGCCCCAACCGCACCCAACAACTTGTGCGCCAGCCGCCGGAAGTGGGGGCCGAAATCCCACCGGCTGTCGATCACCAATCCTAGGTAATTCATGGTAGACTCGACAGCGATTCGAGCCCCCCCAACGGCATCGGACGGCGGCGCCCGCCGGGGGGCATGAAAGACCATGGCCTCCGACTTGTTGAGGGCCACCTCCAGGCCAAGGCGCCGTATGCGGCTCACCACCTGTGAGACCGCAGCCGTCAGCAGCAACGCTGCCTCCCTGTACGAACTCCCCCGAACGGTGACCAGCGTGTCGTCCGCGTAACACGTAAGGCCACGCCCGGTTGGAGTTCGCCCCTCAGCACCCAGTCGTACCCGATGTTCCACAGGGGCGAGCCCAAGACCGAGCCCTGTGGAACACCGCACGACATGCGGTGCTGGTTTTCGACGCCATCACGTCCCACGTAGGTGACACACCTCTCCGCCAAATAAGCCCCGACGATGCGGCGGAGGTAGGGAGGCACTTGATGATACCGCAGTGCCTCCCGAACACAACTCCAGGGAACGGTGTTGAAGGCGTTGGAAATGTCCAAGGACACTGCCAACATCACCCCACCCCGGGACACCGCTTCTTCCGCCAGGACTTTCACCTGCAATATCGCGTGGATGGTGGAGCGCCCATGCCGAAAGCCGAACTGGCTTTCGTCCAGGCCCGGCCCACCATAGAGCGCCCCCTGCGGCAACCAAATTGGCTCTTCGCCAGATCCGGTCCCACCCGCATAAGCTGCCCGACGAAGCGGTCTGCAAGAACTCTTTCAAATAGCTTGCCCACCTCGTCGAGCAACATGATGGACTGGTAAGCGGACGGAGAGTCCGCTGGGCGTCCCGGCTTCTTAATGAGGACCTGTTTACCCGTCTTCTAGGGAAGTGGGAACTGGCCCCTCTCCAGGTCGAGGACCGAGAGGTTCCAAGGCCAGCTTTTCCAGGAATCCTATTGACGCCTGAGACTCACGTAAATATAATTCCCTTGCGTCGCTTGCCAACCTGACAGGGTAATGTTGGCAGTTTTAATGAGAAACACTTTCTGTTCTGCATCAGGTGTGCACCAACCAAACTTGTAGATGCTGTGGATATAACCTGAAAAAGAAAATATTAATTGAGGAACACTCTACATGCTTTGTTATACTTTAGTTGTAAATTGATGTTTACCTAGGTTGACAAATCTTGAAACTGTTTAGCATATGTTTATTTAAAATGTTCCAAAGATAATTTGAATTAAGAAACTGTTTTAAACAGTTTAGAGCTTTTTTCATAAATAAGGCCGTATTATAATTGTTGTGTCACCATTGTCACAATAAACTTCAACAAAATTATTATATAACAGTTTGCCAAAAATAGCCTGAAACGGAACTAAAATATTGAATGATTGGCAACATTTCTTCTGCCTCGTCGAATCAGGTTCATGTTGTGTCATTTCTTGTAATCAGTAACTGTTGTTCGTGTTTATTTTTATTTATTTATGTTATTGGTGACCCACTATGTTCAAAATGTACAAATCTAATCCGCAGCTCCATAAGTGCGATAATTTATAAAGTTTGCGTGAGCTTTTGGCAAAACTCTCAGCCGGACAAAATTTAATTAACTGACTTTTTTTTTTTTCTTCTAAAAACGTCTTGGTACCTATTGATTTCCGTGTTTCGACACCGCCTTCGGAAAAAAAGTTATTTTTCACTTTATAGTGTTTTTTTTTGTTATTTTTATTTTTTATTCGACATGTATTGATACTTTTTGTTAATATTGCAAAAATCACAGAAAAAAATAACTATAGTATTTTTAAGTTTAGGAGTATTTGAAAAGTATGGCAAACTAGCAGACACCCAACAGTTTTTAATAGAAAATATTACAACCAATATCCAATGCGATAGTGTATCATTGTGTGTGTGTGTTGGTTTGTTAGTAAATTTTTCACAACTAAATTGTTGAACCAATTTCAATGACAATGGTGAAGACTGGTTACAAATCCACATACATTAAGAGAAATTATGTACTGAGATATCGGCTAGCTTCACACAAAATAATACGCGGGGAAACCGAATCAAAACTCTGTAGATTCAGTCGCGATAGATATGTATAGAGAGACTTAATAGTGTTTTTTGTAACTAAATTTAGTACTTCTTAAAAACCAAACCCATAAAGCTAAATATACACATTAATTGTAAAAAATACTAAAGTATCAAAACCGTTACTGTCGTACTATACAGGTTCACGAAATACACGATAGTAGCGCCACCATTATTTTCACGACTTTTTTGCCAAGCCACTGCAACACTTCTACAAGTACACTTATTTATATTAATGAGGCCCTATACGTAGGCAACTGTCTGTATCTGGATCTCCTGTCAATTTGTCTATGGTAGTATGTATTATCTCTATTCTGTATTTGACTATCCGTCTATGTGTGTAGGTATACATACTTTTTGGAAGCATTTCTTCTTCTGTCAGGTCGTCTGTTGAACCGTAGTCAGCAGAACGCAGAGAATACATGGCTTGATTCGCAGGAACAGCCTTCCAACCATATAAACCAACCGCTTAAAGAAGATTTTTACAATTTTAGAAGAATTAGTTACGTCATTCAATTTAAAACATTTTTATAAAAAGCAACCGAATATTGGACACTTTTTATCTTTGTTAGATAGAATAAAAAAGTAATGCTTAATTAAGTATAATATAAACTCAACTTGAATTTATTTCCATCTTAAATGTGGCCCTGGATGACCGAGCCTGGCTACAAGTCACACTACCCATTCGCTTGGGTGGGCTCGGTATCCACAATTTTGTAGGTGTCCCTATATTTGGCACACAGCACTGAAAACTTAACCACTAAAAATGTATCCCCATTACTGGTTAACGGTGAAGTGCCCTCGACCGTCACAGTGTGACAAGCGCCTGATAAGTGGCTTGCCCGAACACGTCGTTTCCCGAGAACCTATCTACCCAGAGACAGTGGAATGAAACTAAAAACTCATAAAAACGTCCACCAATTACTGCACACATAATTTGAATTTAGAACATACTTGTCAGTAGCAGCTGGAACGTTACACAATGAATAAGATTAATCATTCTTGAAACTTTGAAAGAACCTTTCAATAAGTAAGATGCAGTACTACTAACACAGGCTTGACTTCAACAATCCTTTTAAATTGTGTTGAAGAAAATTTTGCTTACTATTTGAAATAACACAAATTCTTCGTAGATTCGTTTGTTTGTGTGTTTTTGTCGTTTAGCTTTGTTTACTAACATCTCGAATCGCTTTAACAGACTGTTTTTAAACATTGCATAAGTTAAAATTTCAACGACAGTTGAAAATAATAAGCAACAACTTTAGTGAAATAATTTATTTAATACTAATTACAGAATGAATTTCATAGGATTCAACCTGAATATAATATGTTTGCCTTAAATAATCTATAAATAAAATAAGCGTGTTTAATCATCCCCTTTAAAATTATCCATTAGTTATACTCGTAATACTATTTCTGGAAGAGTTCGATATCAATTGTGGTTTCATTAGTGTTATCCATAGGTTTCTTGTATTTGGATCGCATATCACAAAATATATGAATAAAACAAATCCTTGCAGCGTTGATGTCAGACAAAAAAGATAAGACCAAAGCAAATGATTTGAAAACGAAAATATTCCAAAAAGCCATGTCAGACCCAATAAAAAAAACAAAAATATGGAAACTCTAAGTTGTGCACCGACCAAATCCATGTCTGTGGATTTCATTTTTTGATCGGAACCTCGAGAAATAGCATATAGTACTAGAATAAATAAAGTTACGTTTACGCACAATATAATACATATGGGTAACACGACACCTGCAATACAATAATAGCCAGTAGGGTAGCAAATATTTCTAACCATTGAAGGTCTTGGAATATAATTCTCAGCATCAAGAGCTAATGTAAGAATTACTGGTAAAGAAGGAATACCCCAACCAATCAACGTGAATTTGCACATAAATCTAGAAGGTCTGCTAACTCCTAAAACCCTCACGTATCTAATAAATTGTAAAATAGCAGTTATCAGCATCCACATGAAACTGGCTAATATTGAAAAGTGCAGCATTGAACCTAAAATAATACATTCAATTTTTTTGTGGTCTGCAACAATATACATTCCATTTACTTGAATAAACATAGAATAATCTAAATTAAAAATTAATATAAATACTAATGGTAATGCTATAGCAGTTGACAATTGCAGGAGAACTTTTGTTCCAGCTTTTTTTCTCCAGTTACCAAATACTAAAGCAGTTATCCAAATCCCAATAATTCCCAATAGGGATAAGAAACTCCCGACTAAAGTTATTATATTTAAAGCTGTAGAGTGATTCCTACTGATATAAATAGAATCATTTTCATTATTGGGTATAGAAAGCAATTGACCAAAATGAGTAAGATGATAGCATTCACATACAGTAGTATCGTTAATAATTTTTACAATAAAACATCCTTGCTTTTTCCAAGAACCTAGAATGTTATTGGATTGTTTTGGTTGAAAATCCCAGTAACCGCAATCAGAGTTACCAGTATGATTAATTTTCTTGAATACAAGTGGCACAGGATATTCCAGATTTGACATATACTCGGGAATTGATACTCCTACAATCCGACTATTAATCACATGTTTATCAGTAACTAATTCTTGGAAAATTGCATCGCTATAGAAAATGGTTATGATAATGTGAAAAAAATCTTTGCGTACTGTATTTTCTTCACTTTTGTTATTATTTATTTTAATTGTATCTAAAACTTTTTCGGGTAACCAGGTAGCAATCTCTAAGTTTTCTATAGAAATAACTTCTTCTAGGCTGGTATTTTTATATAATGGTTGCACTAACATGTCTGAAAAATTATCTGAGTCAGAATTTCTTATAATTGCTATACCTGTGATGTTATTATATTCTGGATAAGTTATTTGCACAGCAAATTGTGGTTTTAATGCAAATTGATAGGACACATTGGTTAACTCAGAAGACTCATTTAAATCTCTTTGTGCTATGAGTTCTATAATATCACTAATCGAATCTAATATAACATTGGTTGAATTAAGTGTTTGAGCTAAATGTAAATAATTACAATCAAGAACCATCATTCTGTCCATGACCCAGGCAATATTATCTATGTCACCAGTTTCCACCGATGTTGCGTTTTCCTGAACAAGATCCAATATGTGTTGCAGGGACATTGATAAGTAATAAATATCAGCAGGGATTATGATATCTGTATCAGCAAGCACAAAATTAAGACCATCTGTAAGAAAACTGGAAATATAATCATTGGGCATTTGTCTTTTCACAAAATTGTATAGAAAAGTTGTAGTTTGAGATGGCTCGTAAGTACGAGTATTATCACAAGAGCCTTCAACTACTCCCCAGATTCCACCCATAACATAAGATCCTTGACAGCGTCTCTTTACCGGTAAACCGTTAGCTTGAAGGCAAAATTGTTTTGGCGCTGAAATATGGTCAATAAGAGTCATCTCCCAATCGAGCGTAATAACATCAGAAGAATTGGTTGGCAAACAATATACTGAACTAGATAAATTGACAAACGTGTAATTATATTTCAATAATGCCAGGGTTGCTGTAAGTTTTAAAGTAGAAAATGTGTTTTGTATATTAACAGCTTCGTCTTCATCGAGATCTTCAATGTCAACGTGCAAATGTAACAAAATCATCATATAATCCAAAGAATAATCGAAAATGTCCATTAGCAACACCTTTTTAGCTGAAAATATATTTGTTATGTTATTTGTTAAATCGGTCAGATCGGCTATATCTTCAACATCATCAGGCAAAATATAATGTTTGATAACAAGTGCAAATACATGAACTTTATTACCTTTGGGATTGGCTATGATTTTGTCCGTAGTAATAAATGAAAAGTTAACTGTGTGGGCTTCGCACCAATATTGAGCGGAGCTGTCGGTAACCAGATCTATAATATATACAATTTTTTCAACCTGGCTTAATTCAATGTCAACTTGCTTAGAAGAATTCACTTCAATAAAGGGGATGTCATTGATATCCACCACTCTGAAAAATCCTTTTGCATCAGAAAAACATTGGATTCCTTTGTCGTTATTATCATATTTCCATAGACCAGAAGGATAATAAACTGTAAGAAATATTTTATTCTGTACTTCATTGTATTCAAACATAAATTCTGTTTTTCCGTAAACAACTGCCTTCTCACAGGCCATACAAGGTAGCGACGCGCTGGAGTTAATTAAACCTAAAGCACCGGCGTTGTTTATAATACCTTCAAAAGCAGAAGGTCTCTTAATTTCAAAGGAATTATTGTATGGCAGATACTCTGTATTCTCAATAGTTTCATGAGAAACTTGAGGTGCTTTAAACCAGCACCACACATCATTTGGTAGCTGATTTATTTCCGATATTTTCTTAAAAATAAATCTTGTCAAATCATATTCACTTGTAAGCATAGGTGATCGACATTTTTCTTGACGAAATTCATTAAATGACATTCTTCGGTCCGATTTTTCGATGCCATAACATGTACCATTATCTAGTTTAAATCTAAATGAGTGATATCCATAAGGACATTTACTTGGATAGTATAGGTCATTTATATAAAAACATAAACTTGGGTAAATTTTTGAACAGATTTCTGTTATGAGCACTCCTCGTTCTATGTCTAACAACAAACAATTTTTCGAGAAAGATGTGTACAGACCCAAAAAATCACTCGCTGAAACACGTTGGCCCCAGTTAGGCCCTGGAATAGACCATACTATGGGATGAAAAAGTTTTTGTCTTGATGCAGGTAGCCAAAAATATCGGGATGTATTCGAGGCTTTGAGGGAATTTAGTAGGTATTCCACTTCTGCAGCAGATAAATCCGTAATGACTGAGGCTCCACCGCTAGCAAAACAAGGAGAATTCCATAATGTTGGTTGTCCAATTTGGTAACAGTAATCGTTGTTGTTTTCCGATATTTTGTGATAACCAGGTGGACATGAATTAATGTCAAAATACTTAACAACTGTTAAACAAGGTCCGATGTCAGCCAGAGGAGGTGTCCAGCCGGTGTAAGAACAGTTCCTGGTTACTAAGGTTTCATTACTGTAACAGAGCGGGTCCGATTCTATATTGTTGGCTGTTGGAGTTTCGTGCCAGGTTACACTTATTCCTACATTAGAAACTTCTTCGGGGCAAATCTGGAAATTCAAAATAATCAAGTAAGGAGACAAAAATAACTTTTTGTTTTAACTAAACTTTTGTACGTAAAACTCAAAATTATGTGACAGAGGAATGGTAAAAATAAATCACTTTTACCTGTAGTGTATAGTGAAGAACAGCAATTAATTGGAATATTATTTGCGACACAAAAATTTTCATAATGCCAATGAAAATCACAAAACATAATCTCGCGTACTGCAGGTAGCAAGAGTTCGGGCACTTTTATCGGGATCCAACCGCGATTTGAAACATTTTTACCTGACTGTTATTGCGCAGATTACGTTATAGGTATTAAAATAATATGGTGTTTGAAAAATTGTGGCGCGCAATTCGGGTGTTTTTCCACGTGGAAGTTCGGAATATAAACCTTGCATTTTTCCGTAATCGAGTTTGGCTTTGAAGTTATATAGTATGTCCTATATGTACATCAAAAAGTCAAAATTCCTGCACAACTGTAAATAAAGATCCAAAATTTATGAATCAAAAACCCAGAAATCGATACGAACTAACTGTATGCGGATCGATTGCATATAACGAGCGAAATAACCCTACCTTAGTCTAGCCTTCGTTAGATCTATGGGGTATCAGAGCTATAGGCTGACAAAGTATGCATGGAAAATCATTATACTCAAGCACCAAAATCAATCATGCTGTCGACTGTACTGATTCACTGATGACACTATAGAAGCTATCTATAGTAAAATCACAAAAAAAAAATGGTGTACAGTCGACAGCACGTTTCAGCTAAGCCTTTTTTCCTAAACTTTTTAGTGGAAATTTGTTGTTTGAACACGCCTTTTAGAAAAAATATGCTGTTACTCTAACACAAATAATTGAACGCCTAGCGCAGTCGGTTGCATCTCCACTCGAAGCAAAGTTTTTATTCATTAGTCATAAAATCATTTGACGAATCTCTTCTTCTGCCGCTCATAGACTATGCGGATGTCTGTTTTCTAGATGCAACGGAGGTACTCCTAAACAAACTCGAACGATTGCAGAACTTGTGCATCCGCTTCATTTTTGGCCTCCGAAAGTACGACCATGTGTCGGAGTTTCGGACCAGATTGAAGTGGCTGCCGATTCGGCGTCGGCAAGATACACATATCCTATCCCTTCTCTATACTATCCTGCACAATCCTAATTCTCCTCAATACCTTCGCGAACGGTTTGAGTACCTCGTCCCGAGGGGTAAACCTTGTCGCACGGCCACTTCGCTTCTCCTTCGTACTCCGCGTCACACTTCTAGCCGCTACGATGGCTCCTTCTCTGTTACTGCAGTGCATCTCTGGAACTCTCTTCCACACTCCATACGTGATAGCCCTTCTCTCGATGTCTTCAAGAGGAAAATTAAGAAGCATTTCCTTTCAACGGAATAAATTATGTATATATATATTATATATGTATTTGTCTTTATAAACGTAGGTAGGTTTTTTTTTTTTTTATTTGTGATGGGTTTGCTCTTGACTCTAGTCTAGGTCAAAGGTGACAGATACAGAGTCGATGATGGAGCGAGCTTACCCAGAAGAAGCCTGTTCACTCTAAATTTGAAGAGATTCGGGTTGAATGCGTTCGGAAACACAGACGCAGGTAGTGAGTTCCACTCATTCGCTGTGCGCATTATGAAGGATGTTTGGAAGCGCTTGGTGCGTATTGGTGGAATGGCAACAAGGTAAGGATGGTAACTTGCAGTGCGTCTAGATGTCCGATGGTAGAAGGGGGCTGGTGGGATGAGGTCGTGGAGTTCTTGAGCACACTCACCGAAGTACAGTCTGTAAAAGACCGACAAGCAGGCAACCTTGCGGCGATGAGCCAAGCTGTGTAGCTTGGCATCCGCCAGTTCAACGTCGCCAATGAGCCTCTTGGCTCTGCGTTCCACCGAGTCAAGCGCGGCAAGCTGATACTTAGCTGAGCCATCCCAAAGGTGGCTGCAATACTCCATGCAGGATCGGACGTGCGCTTTGTAAAGGGTTAAAAGCTGTCCAGGCGTAAAGTATCGCTTCACTCTATTTAGGATGCCCAGCTTTTTGGCCGCAATTTGGGCTTTGTACTCAATGGAGGCGCCGAAGTTGAGGCTGGATGTCAACTCCATGCCCAGGAGCTCGAGCCGATCACTCACAGGAACAGACGCACCCCGAAAAGTAGGAGTTTGATCGAAGATACTCCTTTTTGCGGTAAAAAGACACGCCTGTGTTTTGGTGGCGTTAAAGGAGACCAGATTGTCATCACCCCACTGGGAGACAAGGCTTAAGGTCAAATCTGTCCTTTCCACCATAGCCTCTCTCAAGGAACGAACTTCATCCACGCTGGTTCTTGCGCTGGACAAGTATCTCTCTGCAACAGTACTGTCATCTGCGTACCCAATAATACCAGGCTGAAGTAGGTCATTGATGTGTAGCAGGAAAAGAGTTGCAGAGAGAACAGACCCCTGAGGTACTCCGGCATCAATAGCCATGAAGTCAGAGGAGCAGCCGTCAATGACCACTCGGATCGACCGTTCATTGAGGAAGTCTGATATCCAGCTACAAAAACCAGCGGGGATGCCATAAGCAGGAAGCTTACTGAGTAGACTCGCGTGCCAGACCCTATCAAAGGCCTTCGAGATATCAAGCGAAACAGCAAGTGCTTCGCCGTGTCTATCGATGGCTTCGCCCCAGTAGTGCGTGACATACACAAGAAGATCGCCAGTTGACCGTCCCCGGCGAAAGCCATATTGACGGTCACTGAGGAGATTGTTGTCTTCAAGGTAGGTCAGCAACTTACTGTTCAGTACCCTTTCCATAACTTTGGACAAAATGGAGGTAATGGCGATCGGACGGTAATTGGCAGGGTCTGCACGGTTGCCTTTTTTGGGCACTGGTTGCACATTTGCAAGCTTCCAAGATTTCGGTACCGTTCTGTTTACAAGAGAGAGGCGGAACAAACGAGTCAACACAGAAGACAGTTCTGGCGCACACTGCCTCAGCACTCTCGCTGGGATGCCGTCAGGCCCGCTGGCTTTGTTCACGTCTAGACTGCACAATACTCTCCGGACCTCTTTAGCGTGCACAGCGATCTCCGGCATGGAAGAGTCACAGTGAGGTACAGTAGGTGGTTGCTTGGAGCCAGCGTCCAGACGTGAATTGCCAGCAAAAAGAGATGCAAATAAATTTGCTTTGTCTCTCGCAGAGTAAGCCAGCGACCCATCAGGTTTCAGCATCGGAGGTAAAGTGGGCCGACAGAAATTCGTTTCGACCGCTTTAGACAGGGACCAAAACTGTTTACTACCCGGAGGGTGCGATGCCAGCTTGGCCCCAATACGTCCAATATGGTCAAAACGTGCCCGACGCAGAACCCGCTTGCAGAACTTGGCGGCAGAATTAAAAGCTCTTTTTTTCACGCGAACCCTACGCGGTCTAACTTTGCGGTCGCGGGCCCCGACCCAGGCTTGGTAGGCAAACTCTTTTCGGGCCTCAGCGAGGGCGCATTCAGCATTATACCAAGGTCGGGATTTGGGACCGAGCGCAATGTCGGAGAATGGAATGAAATATTCCATTCCCTGCCGAATCACATCCGCAACCGCGTCCGCACAGCTCGAGGGGTCACCCGAGGAGAAACACACATGCCGCCAAGGATAAGACGCAAAAAAGTGCCGCATCTCGTCCCAGTCTGCTGACTCGTATCGCCATACTCGCCTCGTGCCTCTAGGGCTCTCATCTGGAGGAGAGCAAGTCGAAACTGATTTCACTAGACAGTGGTCAGACGTTCCCAGCGGGGCTGAGACCGACACCGAATGACTGTCCGGATCAGTTGTCAGGAGAAGATCTACGCAATTGGGTGTATGGCCGTCAACGTCCGGTACCCGCATTGCCACATTCACCAGCTGGGTTAGATCTAGCGAAAGAGAAAACTTGCGCGCCTCCAACCCGGCATGGTCAGTTTTCCGGTATGGGTATAACCACTCTTTATGATGGGCGTTAAAGTCCCCCAGAAAATTAAGCTTCGCTGTTGGGTACCGTTGCTGGGCCATGTCAGCCGATTCCACGAGGCAATTAAAAAGCGCTGTCGTCTCCTGGTCACCGGAGTGCGATCGGTAGACGCCGATGTAGAGAGACTTCTCCACGCCAGTGTCCACAAGTAGCCATATGGCAGAAAAGCCCGATCTCTCAAAGCAACGGAGACGACGACAACAAATGTCATCGCGGACGTACACATAGACCCCAGCTTGCTTCTTGAACTTGTGTTCAAGAGAGTAACCCGGGTAGTTGAGGTACGCCACGTCCGACGGGGTTGTTATCTTCGTCTCCGTTAGGAAAAACAGGTGCGGCTTCTCGGTCTCGAGGTGGTGGTGGACCGGATCGAGATTAGAGTGCAGCCCCCTGATGTTAGTGTGGTGCACTTTTAGTGTGAGGAAGTGCAGCCGTTGTTTCACCTTATTTTTCTTTTTGTTGCTCATTTTGTGTTAGAGTTTTTTGGGGAAGAAGTCGAACTGTCGAGGCGCTGCTCAGTGAACCAAGTGGAACACTGGAGCTAACCCAACCTATGGAGAACTCATTTGGAGACTGCGGGGACGCCCGAACCCCCCCGGATATGGCCACCGGGTCCTCCCTTCCAGTCGCCAGCTGGCACGGTGGAGCATACCGGGATTTTTCGCGAGTTGGCGGGGCAGCCTTTGGCACGTGGCTGGCGTGCTACTTGGGCCCCCTACTGACTGCGGTCGGCCAACGGCTGGCACCGTGCTTCGGATCCCGCTACCCTCCAAAATGAGTTACCCGGCCAGTTTTGCCCAGAGACCAAGACCGGTTCTGAACAGCGCAACTAACATCCTCCTTCTCCCCCAAAGGCACTGGCAGTCCCACACACCGACGGAACACAGCAAGCTGCTTGGCGCCGGATTCCGGTGGGATGGTGGTCGCGAGCCAGGCGGCCCCTTGCGGAGCCTACCACCGCTTAAGTGGGATCGTTCAGCCGTACCACAGGCAAGCCTGTGGTGCCGTTGCCCGGGGTAGACTGCTAGGAGGTAGATCCCATACCCACCCCAAAACTAACAATATAGGACTTTTATGTATTATAATGTAACTAGTTTAATCTTACTATATAGATATATATATATTGTACACTGGATTACTGCCCTCTATTATGATCTCTATCACTCAAAGGTTTGGTGGAAGAAAATTCCATTTGGAGTTAAGCTCGCCTTTGTACATGCATTTTATTATCAACTTGTTTTAATGTAATGTCTTGTTGTACAATAAAGAATTAAAAAAAACGAATATTTTTTGATTGTTTTGTTTTTTTACCGACTTCCCAAAAAGGAGGAAGTTCTCAATATAGATATTTACATTTTTTTTTTGTTTTTCGCTTAACTCCAAAATCCTTTTTTGTTCGAAATAATTTTATTCCGAAATGGTCCCATTTCAATTTGGTAATGATCTGATGAACAACTTCGGAGATATACAACAGAACTCTTCAATAAATGGCGGCAAATCTCTCAGGATGCTGCAATCGCATGTCTGTGTATTGTTTACACCATTTCATAACATACGATCACGCCAGTATGCTCTAAACGGGTACGCAGATGTGTACAGTTCACCCCGGTACACTCTCATTCCACCGGTTATGTTCATTTTACATGTTATTCGGCTAATCTATCCTGGCATCACTGTCCCACGAACAATGCCCGCGGTGATGCCAGAATACTGTACCTATAATGCTATACTACAGAACTTGTCCATTATGTACCACTAAAAAGCGAAATATAAATAAAAACTTTTTTACAAAAAAATACATCCTGATACAAAATGAATAATAACGTCAATTTTGGAAGGCGGTGTCAAAAAACCGGCCAAGTGAGAGTCGGAGTCGCGCACGAAGGGTTCCGTACCATTATCGCAAAAAACGGCAAAAAGATCACGTTTGTTGACGTCACGTTTGTTTGTTGTATGGGAGCCCCACTTAAATATTTATTTTATTCTGTATTTAGTATGTATTGTATATTTCAACTGTCTAGCTATCACGGTTCATGAGATACAGTCTGGTGACAGACGGACAGACAGAAAGACAGACAGACGGACGGACAGACAGACAGACAGACAGATGGATCGTGGAGTCTAAGTAATAGGGTTCCGTTTTTGCTCTTTGGGTACGGAACCCTAAAAACGAAGAAAAGAAAACAGGAACACTGACTTACGAAATTGAAGTAATTTTCAGTTTGTAGTTTTTATTTGGAAGTCGGATGTATTTTTTGTGAAAAAGTGTTTCTCTTGTGGTCCCTGAAAATGATATACCATTGTATTTATTTACCCTTTGGGTACGGAACCCTAAAAAGGAAAATAAATTTTTCGTATTTTTTTTTTGTAGTGTTTTGCTTTAGAAGTCGGTTTTGTATTTTTTATAAAAATTTTAACATTTTTGTAAACTAGTGTCCAATTAGCAAAAAGTTCCTCTATAAACGTCATTAAAGTCAAACAAAAATGCTTATAAGAGTGGTATTGAGCACAAATTATTAGCACTGAAACCTTATAGAGATCATATAGTTATCATAATTATAAGCTAATCCCCCTTAAACACGCCATGTAAACGCATACTATATGGCTAAACAGACTGCTAACAAAATTCGGCTATAAGGGCAATTTCTCATATATAAACGCAATATGATTATGAGAACTTCAGAATTGTGGGTATTTTCTATGACATATTTTTAATGGCGTCTCTTTAAATCTATGTTTTTACTATTTAAAAAAATATTTTATTTTTGAGAGACCTTGTAAATTGCTACTATAAAGGTGAGTATAGACTAAAGCATTTACCTGTAACAGAACATCGAGTATTCGCCGTTTATAACCACACTTCGAACACGACAGTCGATGTTTTGTGAATGTTCTAGTGTATAGGTACTCAATAATTAGCAAACCAAATAATTTCATAAATCAGTTATAAGTCATCTACTCTTATTAAAGCAGTAGTATGAGGTAGTGTCAATAAGATGGTCCATATTGAAATATTTTAGGGTTCAGTCTCCATTATTTTTAACACTCAACGGAAAGAGAGGGGTGTTATAAGTTTGACGTGTGTTGCTATCTGTTTCTGTGTGTCTGTCTGTTGCATCATAGCTCCTAAACCAATGAACCAATTTTGATTAAGTTTTTATTGTTTGATAGTTAACTTCGTCGAAAGTGTTCTTAGCTATGTTTGATTAAAATCGGTTCAGCCTTTCAAAAGTTATCCGTATTTTATTCTGTGAATCTGGGTTTTTTGTCGAGATATCTTGTCATAATTACGTGTTTCGATAGATTGTCAATTGATGCGTGTCTACTACTAGGTATGTTATATGTTGTTTAAAAAGTATGAAAAAAAATAATTAAAAATTTAAGAAGCACCCGACACAAAATAAGCCTCGTACTCGCGTTGGGGAACCGCTAAGTAAATTAAATAAACTGCTGTAAACGTTGGCGGTTCCCCGACGCGAGTATGAGTCTTATTTTTTGCTTTTTAGAGGCTTTTGTGTCAGGGCTTTTTGGTGTTTTATACATAACTAGCTTCTGCCTCAGCTTGTTCATCCCAAGGGAACATTATACCGGGATAAAAAGTAGCTTTAGTATTCCAGACTATAATCTATCTCTGTGCCAAATTTCATCCAATATGAACAATAGAGTTGATAAATATAATACTAACGTACTTAAAATAGCTGGAGCCTAGCAACCGCTCTAAATCTCAGAAGCTCTTACAGCAACTGCCAAAACTTTGCAACTGCAAAAAAATGTTCACATACACATAATAATCACAATATTTACACTCTACAATTTAATCTCACACACAATTTTCTTACACACACGATACTTTATGCTGAAGATAGTAAGGCATATCAGCTTTGTGCTGCCGACGTGACTAATCAAATCAATTATTACAAACAATATGGCTAATTTATCACATGTTTCGGAAGACATTGAGAAAACTGTAAACGTCGGCATGGCACAAGGCGTAGATATTCCTGAAACCTGCAAAAAAGTATTTAGTAAAGGTAACAATTTCAAGATACTGACTCAAAACATAAAAAGCTTGAAACATAACATTGACGACTTACAGGTCCATAGAAATATAAATGTTCAGGTCTTATACTGGGTCGGCTGGATAAGGAATTTAATATTATTGTTTTGACTGAATGCTGGCTTTCAAAACTCGCGGCACTACCCAAGATTGACTCATATAAATCGTTCGCTACCGCTACATCAATTAATCAAAATGATGGGGTAGTGATATACTTCAAAAATAATGTGAAACCTAACATTGAAGAACCTTTAAGTCATGATGATGAAATTAACTGCCTTGTTTCTTCTATTGGAAAATAACTCGCTTTAATATCGATTTATGGATCGCCCGCTTTGTTGGATGCCCAAGAAACCTTATCTATACCCTGAGTAAAGTATTTTTTTAAGTAATCTTCATTACTCAATGTGATACGGTTTCTTGGGCATCCACCTTTTGGCAAATCATTTGATGAGCTTGACGTGTCATTTTCAATGTTTTGTGAAAATAAATCTACGGAACCCGAAGACGGAACCCATAGCATTATCTTGAGCATCCACGTTTTGGCATACAAATTTAAGCCATAATATGGTTTGGCATAACATTTTCGCATAATTTTTATCAGCATTATATTAATGTGGCATAATAATACTTTGGCTCAATGAAAAGATTTGAATAGTTGTCATTTGGTCTAATTTGTTTTGGCATAATTTGGAGTTGCATAAATTTTAAGGTATATTATTTTTATAATCTGAAGAAATAAAATAGTAGGTAGGTAGGTAGGTATAGGTGTTATGTAGGCTCAAGTGCTTTGCGTAACTGGGTTGCTAGGAGCTTCATATTTATTGCGTATAGAACTCTTCTTAGAGAACACTTTCCCAACGTTTTAAGTCGCGAGACTCCATAGATTACGAGAGAAAAAAAATTCTAAAGTTTCAATAATTTAGGTCAAATCTGTTTCAAAACCGAATCAGAGCACCCCGACTTCACGTAGTCTATTGGATGCTACCCCCGAGAGCGTATATAAAAACCGGCTAAGTGCGAGTCGGAATCGCGCACGAAGGGTTCCGTACCATTACAGCAAAAAAAGTCAAAAAAATCACGTTTGTTATATGGGAACCCTACTTAAATATTTATTTTATTCTTTTTTTATTTGTATTTGTTGTTATAGCGGCAACAGAAATACATCAACTGTGAAAATTTCAACTGTCTAGCTATCACCGTTCATAAGTTACAGCCTGGTGACAGACGGACAGACAGACAGACAGACATACGGATCTCGGAGTCTTAGTAATAGGTTCCCGTTTTTACCATTTGGGTACGGAACCCTAAAAACCGAAGGTGCGAAGGGAAAGCAACACCCGCCCGCTGTAACAAAGCATGGGTGCCTATCCTTAGGTTACAATAATTTGTTTTTCTCAAAAACGGTGCGTTATCTATTCATGGATATAAATTCTTGTAGCTGTTACATAAAGGTTCAATCAAGACTTTATTTACTTATAGAAGCCATGGAACTTGCCATCTTATGCGTTAGGTTTAAAGCGGTAGTCATTACATGGGTTGCTTCATAATAGCCATATTAATTTTACAAAGTATGACGCCAAAGAGGACTACATGGCTAAAATATTATGTGTCTAAATAGCCATTTATTATATGCTGCTATATGTCCATAAGGGCCATGCAAATTGGTTATATAAACGTTTGTAATATAAAGTTATAAGACTGATTAACCATATTACTATTAGCAAAAAACACTTTAACATGCTTTTAGATGGAGAGTTGCAAAACTGATGCTATTACAAAATATGTACAATACTTATGCCCTTACAAATCATTCGTTATATAGCAATTTTGCTAGTTGGCTCTCGTGACGATTGTAACAAGATTATGGAATTTTAAAGTGATGATCTTATTAGTTTAATTCTGAGCATGAACTTATCGATTTTGATACGAAAAAATCATTATTGGTTGCCTTAATTGAGTCCCCACTGCTGTCCAAAGATTCCTCAAAACCTATCTGTCTTGTGAACGATGTCTTGTCATATTTGTCCTGCAAACATAATTGAATCGCCACACCACAATTCTTATGACATGTGTATTAACTTCTCTAATTTAAACTATATTTACATGTCTTACCGAAAGGTAAGTAGGTTCTTATTACCTCCAAATGGGGCTTGTAGGTGACTAATTAGCGCTCTAGGGTAATAATGTAGCTAGAAAAGCCCAAGGGCGGTAAGTAATAAAAAAAAAACACTTTTTCTTTCTTTCAAAATGTTCGCGTACATCTAACCATCATACTAGCAATAGACATCATGCATTCTGCCCAATGACCAAAGAGGTCGCTTTGCTATTCAGCCTTGTCCTCGTGTGAGTATAATAGTCATCAATTTTAAATATCGAACAACGAAGCTCAATTTCGTTCTTGAAAAAAATAAAAAAAGGCGGGAATAGAAAACTTTTACTTTATTCTTGTAATGCCGGTTTTTTTCTACTTACCTCACAATCGAGATGAAAAGCAGAATAGTTAGCTCGGATGTAAGCACCAATTGCACCCTCGAACTATAGGCGCCCTCGCTGCGCTCGTGCGCCTAAATATCTCGGGCTGCAATTGATGCCTTACAGCCCTTGGCTACTAATCTACTATTAGTTGCAGTCAAACCATAAACTGGTTAGAAGATAAGTAATTAAATTGGATCGTAACCATACAATTTTGTAGAAGGTCAATATTAGTAAAGTTTTATTCGTCAAGCAATTTTGAATGGCAATTGCAGATTTATAGACTGGAAGAAAAAAATTGGGAGTAACATTTTATCCGCAGCCTGTATATCCAGCTGTAATCGGGATATATTAACGTCAGTGTCATTACGCATGGCATGTACACACCGATATGGTATCTTTATGAATTCATTGATTTTACGCCACGCTGTGTTCAGCACTTGGGTTTATTTGTGTGGATTCCATTGGGTAACAACAGGTGAAATCCCTTATCTGGTTGAAGAACCATTGAGCACGGCTTTTAGCTATGTCAATACAATATCTACTTTGTGTTGTT
This sequence comes from Orthosia incerta, assembly GCA_948252205.1. Classification (NCBI taxonomy): domain Eukaryota; kingdom Metazoa; phylum Arthropoda; class Insecta; order Lepidoptera; family Noctuidae; genus Orthosia; species Orthosia incerta. The sequence continues at coordinate 20,539,233 of OX411744.1, forward strand.
ATCTAGTGTAGACAGTACACTACGCCTAATATTTAAGTAGTTTCCATAAAACTTGATTTCTATTTTGATTTTTTATCATGATAAAATGTAACTACCATTTTATCTAAGTACTTACCAATTTTCTTATCAAGGTCCATGTTGCGACAGTTTCGTTTATTAATTTTTTGCTTGATAGGGACACATTATTACATACTATACGTCATGTTAGTAATAGCTTTCAGAGCAACATGGTTTTTTTTTAAATTTTGTTGTAATATAATATACTGGATCTACAGCCATTTCAGCTCTGGTCGAGTATATGTTTCAAGCTGTGTCATGAGCTCCTAGCAATATTATCTAAATATTAATACGAGTTTGAGTCTAAAAACATGCAGGTCAAAAGGGGTGTCATCGACTCTTCCCAAACACATTGCTTGTTTGGGGGCTTTAAAGGTCCGTTTATATCTACAGACATTGAGCGTGTCAGACACATTCCAGGGCAGACACCGTTTATTTACATCTGAGCGTACCGTGTCAGACATCGACAGACACCGTTGTCAGCTTCGGGGCCGCTCTATAAGCAGTTTATGAACAGCTTTCACAATGTTCAGACACTTCTCTATGGTAGATTTATTCATAATTGCGTTATTGCTGCGCGATTCCGACAGGTAAAGGAAACAAAAGACGTCTGCCCGATTCCTATGCTCTGTTCACACTGCCCGGTAGGTAGCTACAGACACGTACAGACATGAACCGTACAGACAAAATATTCTTGCCGCGAATACTGGCCGCGCACGCCCCGTGTGTCTGCGCGGCCGTGTAACGATAGATATAAATACGTTAATAGACACTGTATTAAAGAATATTATTTTGTCTAGAACGCTCAGTGTCTGTAAATATAAACGGACCTTAAAGGATTTCTCATCTTCTGTCCGTTCGTCATGCACTGTCATGCCCATGCCAACATTTAAACGGCGCAAAGAGACTAGGAAGTCAATACGAACAAAAAGAAGTATTTATTAGATTTAGACACAAGTTTCACCTGATTATCTGCGTAGCCCATATCGTGGGTATAAATCTGGGCAAGTACCAATGCGACTTTTTAAATTAATATGTGCTTTCTAAGTTTATCTTCGACATAGCTGTCAACAGTAAAATAAACATCGTGAGAAAATCTGCCCCCGTACCCTGTTGTGTCAAAACTTTCTTAGTTCTGGGACAAGGGAAAGGGACAGATGTAAACAAGTCATATACATATGTCCATTACGCACACTCAAAATAACCTTGCTCTAAGAGCTTATGGTCACCCCCCACTTATAGTTAGTTTATTATAAGTTTGTGCTCCATTGGTGTAATTGCTGCAACTGCTGCAAGGCGTTCCAATTCGAGGATAAAGGAAAAAATAAAAAGAGGTTAGCTGCCAGTACAACCAGTGCAGTTCAGTATTTTACATAAAGCGACTATCTATCTGGCCTCCATAACTGCATTTGCGATAACATTAGACGTTTAAATTAGCCCATTTTACAGCCCGTTCAACCAATTTTGACTTCTATTGCGTCGGTGATACGACAAATGGTAGCTGTAGTAAACAGTTGGTTATAGTAACAGGTTTATGCTTTTTATTTCATCTTTATGTTTACGGGATAGAACTCAAAATCGGTTGAACGGACTGTATAAAGATTTGGAAACACGTCTAATATTATTTCAAATGGAGTATAGTTACTATACAGGACAGCACAATACACTTTTTCTAGACTTTGACGTACCTGACTTCTCGTAACGACTATGGCAGCATAGACCAACAACGATTTTAGAACCGTCACTTTTTTACATATTAAAATAAACCGTTTACTCATTTTGTGTATTATATGAAGAAATTCTGTAAACGAAACTTCACTTTGATTTGCAGCCAGGAGCCTAATTGTTGATATCGTCAGTTTTGGTAAACAGTCATTTGAAAAGCGCGATAGTGGTCTTCTGATGGCATACCGCTGACATTTGATTGAAAAAACACGGCAAGATCCTAAAAGTTTCTGAAAGTTTTTTACGGCGACCAGCTCTTAGACTATTTTATTCAGACATAAAAATCAGTGCTCAAACTTTAAGAAAATTTAGTAATGTTTTTGCGTATCCCATAGGAAACATAATTATGCGCAGGTAGCTCTTTCTAAGTATTATTTCGCGTTCGTTGTTAGTTTGCTCATCTAAATAACATTTTAACTTTTGCAAACTGTACTACTGATATCGGTATCTAAAAAGTTTTTCGATATCGATATGCAAACTGTATATCGGTTAACTACATATCCGTTAGCGCAAAAAACCGAAAACGCCTATCTCTAGACAAGGTCATTATCTTTAGATCTGATTAGAAAAAAAAACATAGTACCAGACACAGATAAGAGTTTAGCTATTATAACATAGTTATAATAGCTCCGCTATAGAAGGCTCCAAATATATACCTATGTCTCTTTTTGGTATGACATTTTATTAGATAGATATATTTTAGAGTCTGTTAATCGAGATGTACAACAAACAAATATAAATGCCTCCGGTAAATCGATCACAATATCTATTAGTAATTGCCCTAATATGAATGTAACCTTTAATATTAATTAAACGAATTTGTTATTAAACTTTCTTTTCAACACACTTGCTCATAAAGTAGCTCTAATTTCACCGCAATTTGGCACATAATGATACCTGTTATCAAACTGTGACTTTTTCATTGCTATTATTCACAAGTGAGTTATAGAGATTTTTTTTAAATTTATTGGTTGAGTTGCTTTGTTCTTAGAAAAGTTTCGATACAAAAAAGATGTACGTGTTTATACGTATATATTGTACGTGCTTAATAAATAAAACTTACACTTAAATATAAATTTTATTTGCTCTGTAATTAAGAAAAATTTAAATTCACTATTTTGTACGTGTCTAAAACAATATCCACGAAAAGCCAAAAAAAAGAAACCTCATTCATTTAGTCTATGGCCGAACGCCATTGTTAAATGCGCGCGCATAGGAAAACTGATTAATTTTGCCCGCCATTGTGAAAAAAAATTCATAACTCGTTTTTACTGTTGAAAATGTTTTTTATGTATTATTTTCTTCACAAGTGTGTTGAAAAACGTCTTATGATACACGTGTGTATTGATGATTACCGTCCTCGGCTCTCTTAAGACCCTCACCGGCGCCTCAGCGGTAATAACCATAATGTACTATTCATTTTTGAGAAAAGCATTATACAAGCCTCAACCAGTAAGAAAGCCATCCTGGCCTCGGATATAATCGGACCTCACCTGCAGTTCGGTCCGGTTAACTCATAATTGGCCAGGAAGGCTTAGTTACTGCATTCTGCAGTAATTTACTATTACTATACTTTGTCATTTATGAATTACTAGCAATATCTATCATCAGTTTTGTCTATCAATCGTAGTTCTTTTCCGTAGTCGCTAGTAGAGGTCTGTACAACCCGTGCGCGATAGGTCCGGACCTTTTAGGAAGGCAACTCGACTGCGCTCTAGGTCCCAACTTGCACGGGTAGTATGTTACTGTAACTTGTTAAAAGATAGGTACTTTTTTCTACCTTGATTGGCAGACATGATCAGGCACAATAAATAATTCAAATAAGCGTGGAAATTAATATTTAATTTTTACAACTATTCTGATTTATCTGTTTTGAGTCCACCTTGCGGGAGGGGTGGTGGGGGGACGTTAGGTATGGCAGGGTCCTTGGACGCGTAGTTCAGAATATTGAGATCACTGGGTTCAGGAGGTGGGGTTTGCGCAGACTGTTCAGCGTGAGCTGGTGCTTTATCAACCTGTTTCTCAGCAACAAAGCGAAGACTTTGTCCTAGCACATTTGGCAAGGGACTATATATAGGAAGGCTGGCGTAAGGACTGAAGCTGAAAGGATCGTAGGGATCATAGAATCTTACACCTGGATATCTGTAGGTGAAAGGACTGAATTGTGGCAGTGCGTTGTACAAGGGGTCTATGTGTCCTAGGGGCAGGACTTGTGGTGGAAGACCGAATTCATTGAGTGGGATAGGGGACTGTGTGGCTGGTGGAGGAGACGGGGACGAAGCACTTCTGTCTGATTCTGGCTTGGCGGGTTCTTCAGTTGTAGTCGGCGCTTCCGTAGAAAGCGACGGCTCTGCAGGTGTGTCGGGCGTTGAAACGGGTGAAGCTTGAGCTAGTTGAGGTTGAGGCTCCTTCGGTAGCAATCCTGGTGCAGGCAGTAATCCCTGAAATTGAGAACGGTAGATAATTGTCAATACAAAAACATCAATACAATAGGGTTTGAGTGCTCATAAAGTTTTTCAGGTACTATGAGTTCTAGATACAAAATTGGGGAAGGGTTTTTAAACCTGCATATACACAATAAATTATTAGCTTGTATGGTACCGTCCTGAATCTGAATAAATATTAAAGTAAAAATAAAAAACATCAAAACAAATTGAGCTGATCCTTGTGTTGCTATCCACAAAATGTCAGGCGCACGCACGATTCACCATACTGTATCAACCATAGATTTAGTTTTTTTTTGGTATAAACCATATATTAAGTATGTTTTCGCTAGTAGGTATCAACAAAAGGCGAGTTGCCTTTTGGTTCAGCTAAATGCTATATGAATATCTGGAAGCGTAAAATAAGCCAGTGATTGTTTATTTTTTTTATGATTTTTGGTGGCAAATACTTATTGACAAACGCTTTCGCTGACTTTGTGTGGCACTTCTTGTGCCACTACATCCGATCCGTGTACGTGAAATTTCGGTTCCGAAGTAGCCGTAGTATTTGTTCACGCACACACATCCAAATCAACGAGCGACGAATTCGGAACTCAAATCATGGACACGGATCGGAAGTTGCGCGTAACCGCCATAAGGCCCAGTTTTTTGATCCGTAGTAACACAACCAATGATCATTATATGGTAATCAATGGTGGTTTCAATTTGCACTTTTTCATCAATTGTTAGACTCACAAATAGTCAAATAATTTATTTGTCAATTTGGTAGACCGACAACTGCGATGATAAAAAAACGCGTTATACCGAACCATTGGTCGAGTTAACTACGGATCAAAAGAGTGGGCCTTAAGCTTATAAAAAGGTACAGAGACAAAAACACTGACTGACGGCATAGACTAGAAGTGTTCCGTGTGAGCGCCCTTTGGGTACGTAACCCTTACAACTGAAGACAACTTACATTTCCAAGTAGATCACCGCCGTAGAAAATGGCGGGCTGATAGGAAAATGCGAATGCGTCGTGGAGTACTGGCTGATATACTGGATACGCCTTGCTTGGCTCCAGGTTTTGGTTCGACGTGATGAGGGCGTTGTACACTTTTGGCACGCGGCCAGGCGCTGGTGCAGGGTCGGCACCCGTGCCTAGCCAGAGTACGCTCAGCAACTGAAATTGGTGAAAAGGTGACGAATTGAATATACATAATTCAATACAAGGAAACAAGTTTATAAAAAAAAAACAATTTTAGAAAAAAGCTTTTATATTTAGAATGTTATTGTCACGTGAAACAAACATGTCATGTTCTCATGTAAATCGGGCACTGGGAAGTGGGTCAAATTTAACTTGCAAGATTTGTTTACAGACACCGGAACATGTGAAGCTAAATAAAAGCTTGTAAAAGAGCCCAGCCCTTTTATGCAAAATTGAGTTGTTTACAATTATTTGATATCAGGAATACAAGGCGCATCTAGTAGTATTTACAATCTTCAGTGCTCATGTGATACTAGAAAGTCAAGTTTCTATGAACAAATTATTTAACTATTTCAGATTTTTGTCTTCTCTATTTAGTTTTTTTGGTCAAATGCCCCTTATAAGCTACCCATACATGCTAAGGTACGCATGATGGTTGTGCATAAAAGGTTGTACAAACTCAATATTAAAAATCGTTAAGGAAGTGGTCTAGTATAATATTAGGACCTTACCTATGAAATTGCCGTTTTTATATGAAATAAGTTAACGTAATCTTTTTTCTATTCCTTTTTATACCCATGCAATCGCATCTTTGCTAACGCAGTGGCAGTTTATTAATGTCATTCTTGAAGAAATCAGCTGGACGGAAGGCAACAAATTCTCAAAGGCATTTTGTACTGTCTCTCGGGTGTCTAATTTTTTTCCCGCCAAGAAGTTATCCAAATTCTAGAAAAAGTACAAGTCTGTAGGCACAAGGTCTCTGAGTATGGCGGATGACGGAGAGCTTCCATTGCCAGCTCTGGTAACATGAAGACCAGTCTGCTGTGCAGTATGAGGTCGCGCATTGTCATGCAGGAGCAGCGGAGACGAGCGATTGACCAAAGCTGGTTGGACACGTGCGAGCTTTTCCATCATTGTGTCCAGCTGTTCTTCACAGTACACATCTGCAGTAATGCTTATCCCATTTGGTAAAACACACCGGCCTTAGACCACCAAATAGTGACCTTCACTTTTCCAGGGGTAAGTTTTCGTTTAGGGCATTGTTTAGGTGATGAACCTGGATCCAACCAACTTACTGAGCGCTTGCGATTGCCAAACGGAATCCATTTTACATCGCAGGTAACAATGCGGTTCAAAATGCCTTCGTATGTGTGTCTGTTGAGCAGTGCAAGGCACGTCTGGACGCGTAAGTACTTCGCGCCGGCGATCATTGAGTTCCTGTGGCACCCATTTGTCAAGCTTTTTTACCTTGCCAATTCGACGCAAATTCACCAATATTATTTTGATGCTAACGTCGAAAGCTGCTGCAAATTCAGCCGTAGATTAGTACAATCAGCTTCTAGAATCGCCTTTAATTCGTCATTGTCGACCAAAGTTTTCGTACGACCACGGGGTTCATTCTTCAGGTCGAAATTTCCAGAACTGAAGTGGGCAAACCAATAACAGATGGTGTATTCATTTGTAGTGTTCGCTCCGTAAACGTCGTTGATGTTGCGTGCCGCTTGCCTTTTTAACGTATCCATGATGACTAAAAATATTTAAATGCGATGAAAACATAACGCTGATCAATAAACAAATGACTAATTTTGAAAAAAGATTTTCATTGTTTTAAAATAATTAATTTGAAATTAGAATTCTTAGCCAAACAAAAAATATTTGGCTTTGAAATAGCCAGTACTACCTATTTTATATTTTTTCAAATACGACTAGCTGTTTCGACGTGATGTTCAATTTAATATCAGTTAAAGTCTTCTGCCCCTTAAGAACAATACTAGACCACGCGCATATTTTTACGCAGTTACTTCCACTCAAAGCTATAATTTTCCCTATATTATATCAGAAACCAGTCTATGAATTACATTAAGTGCCGACTGTAAAGAGAGCAATTAGGTATTACCTTGAGCGCTATATATAAATGATTCATATTAGTACATAACACTCTCATACAAATAGGCTTGCATGCTTGTACATTCACCCACTGCTAGTTTTTGTGAACCCAAATCAATCATTTATAGAGTTTGGAACATAGTGTGAATTGTACACTAATTTCAAGGATTTTTATACCCACAAGTAACGCATTTATTTTTATGCTGATTAATAACCATTAAAAATGCATTGTCAGGAAATACAAACATACTGTATGCCAAATTTCAACACAATCGAACACCGCGAAATGGGTCCTTGCAAACTTTGACTCACAGACACCAAAACTGGTTCAACTAAGTAAGAGCTTGTAAAAAGAAAATGATGATTTAAATAAATAAGTTTTATTGTTCACTTTGACACTAAAATGCCGATGCTTTTCTATAACAAATAATAAGTATTTTAAATTAAAAGTTGAGAAGTTATCGAATTTGAGTTTATTCACTACTTTTTTCTTGTTGTGAATATTTTCGAAATCTGGCAGATTAAGATAGGTACGGGTTTTACCAACCACTGTATAGTTTTATGTTTTGGAAATTTTATCCTCTGTTTTTTCGAGACTGCATCATATTCGATTTTATATTTAATCGCACTTCTACCGCATTATAAATGATTTTAACAGCTATATTTAAGGACCTTACTCGCAAGTGGCGCCAACTGGTGAGCGCAAACAGAATCCTTCATTCCTTCCAAATAAGTTATATTTATTACCTACGAAATTCATGTCTACCTACATGTGACATGAATTTCGTAGGTAAGTATAAATTATTAAGACCTGTATTGGGTATGTTATAAAATAATTATATTGCCGTTCTAATTTTTTGTAAAGGACAACAACTCGAATTTGACAGGCTACAAGCCAATCTAGAAAAACGAAATTGTTTTATAGATTAACGCCCAGACCCAATAAAGAATCTGCCAGATTTGCTTGGAGGTCGGTATTTAACACTACTTGTTAACTTTTTTTCTTTTAAGGACCTTGTGGCAAAATTCAATCTCTAGTGGGGTAGTGGGAAAATCTACTGACAGATACGTTGTTGGATTCGGCCCTTAAATGTCTTCCTTATCGGAAGATAGGCAAGAGCTACCCTTAGATTGAACAGAGCAAAATCTTAGTTAGTATATGTATATATATGACTACAGACAATTTATAGGATGGTTTGTCTGAGGAAGGATGAGCATGTTTTATTTTAATTATTTATTTTTATTTAACGATAAGCACGCGTTTGTCCCACTATCTCGCCTAATGGTAAGCGATGATGTGGTCGACGGTGAAGCACGCTTGCCTAGAGGTAACCTATTCACTTATGACTTAAAGCTATCAGGCAACAAAGACTCCGGCAGGGACTCACATGCGCCAGCTTTTTTTTTGCGTGGGGTACCTAATGCTCATGCATACTGCGCTACCAAGGGGAGATAACGCAGTTATGTGGGACTCCAACCTACGAAAACTCCACTGCCACGGGCACGCGTTAGCACTCGTCCTTGAACCCGCCAGGGCGTCACCAGACCCTCCTCTGGGGACTATCCCCATCACCGTTTCATCAAAACATATTGCACGCCGTGACCACCCCAAGCACCAAACCAGCACACGGGTGCCAGACGACTCCGTGTATGGCCCTTGGAACCCCTTGCGACGGATCAGGTCAGTGGCTCCACCACCTACCACTTATCGGCCGCAAGGGATAGGGGCGGCCAACGCTATACCGACGCCCCTCTTCCCCTGCGGCCCAATAACCAATGGATTGCATGAGGAATGACTTGACAGAAAACGGAGTGAATTGTAGCGTGTTGGTCTTGAAAATCCATCAAATTCATAGTTATCTGGCCCCTCACATTCAATATATTTGCGCCAACCACAATAACAATCTTCGCTCATCACATAACCGTCTTCTTCAATGTCCCACTCACCGGACTGATTCCATTCACTGTTCTTTCTTCGTTCAGTCTATTTCTCTGTGGAATGCGCTCCCTCAAGAAATCAGGATGGCACCCAATCGATTAGCGTTCAAAGTGAATGTTCGCGAGCAGATTCTTAAGTAGTTGGCAGTAGTATCGTCACAGCGTTAATGGTCTCCAATTATCTGTTATGTATATCCGTGTATTTTCTTTGTGTGTATATAGTGTATGTGTATGTATTTATAGTTTGTATATATATGTCTTTGTATTTGAATAATACTAATAATATAACCTATCGTGATTTATTCTCAATATTGCACCTACCACTATTTGTCTCTGCATCACCCAAAGGTCGACTGGTAGAAAATGCCTAAGGCATTAAGTCCGCCTCTGTGCATGAAGTTTCAAATCATCATCGGCCTAGCCTTTTCCCAACTATATTGGGGTCGGCTTCCAGTCTTACCGGATTCAGCTAAGTACCAGTGTTTTACATGGAGCGACTGCCTATCTGACCTCCACAACCCAGTAACTGGGTAACACGGTACCTCTTAGCAAGACTGGTGTCAGATCTCAAGCTTCTGACTACCCGTAACGACTGCCAAAGATCTTCAAATGACAGCCGGGACCAACGGCTTAACGTGCTTTCCGAGGCACGGAGGAAACTCGGTATGTTGAAATGGTCACCCATCCACGGACCGACCTCGTCAAGCGTTGCTTAACCTTGATGATCGACCCGTGCGGCTGTTATTATTTAGCCACGAGCTCCTCAAATGAAGCATGAAGTATCAAATAAATAAATGAAATCCAGGTTTTTAAGACTTGTTTACAAGGCGTAATGTTCATAGGCATTTCTTAACAATAACCTATTGGACCATAGCGAAACAAACTATAATGCGCGGATTCTTACTATTTCATATCTGATCTTTTATATCTTATTGGTTACCTATCATCCATATATAATTGTAGCTTAGTCTTACTCTTGATAAACACATTAATTACTTACTTGTAGTCAAATGAGGAAAACAGGTAACCCAAGTAGGTATACGACTATTATAATAATTGTCCTACATAATTGCCTATATTTTGTAACTAGCTGACCCCCGCGGCTTCGCTCCCGTCTACTGGCTATCTACCTACCTATCACCTACTTACCCACCTGCCAACCTACTCACTTTTTTTTGCTCTACTTACCTACCCTATCTACCTATACCCACCTAACTTACCTACCTACCAACCTACAATAAAAAAAAACTAATAGAGACAATAAGAAAAGTGCTATTGGACACATTCTTAGTAAAACAATGTTATAGTTTAGGTTATAATTAAATTGCTTATTAGTCTATTTATAAGGCTAGATTGTAATAAGATTAGGGTCCATCCTATTGATGAACCCTAGAAAAGGAAAAAAAACCTGCCCTACATACCTACCCTATCCTACATACCCTACCAACTTGTTTAACTATTTATTTGAATAAGAATTAATACTACAATACGAATGTAACCAACTTTTGTTTCTACTGGGGATCTAATTAAATTTTAGAACATAAAAACTGCTATTGAGACTTAACAATGATGGTGATATACATCCTCCCATAAACTTTTTTGTAGGTATAAATAATGAGTAGGTACTTTAATCATGTAGTACATATTTTTTATTTATAATCAATCGATTTCTCAGCGCACGATATATACACAAATACTGAATGTTACAACTTTGGGTTACATTATTTCAATTTTCATAGAGATCACATTTTTTTTGAAAATGAATGTTAGCCTATGTTACTCGGAAATAGTGTAGCTTTCTTTACGTGAAAGAATGTTTTAAATCGGTCCAGTAGTTTCTGCGCCTATTCGGTACAAACAAACAAATCTTTTCTCTTTATAATATTGGTATAGATATAGATGAATCTTATTGCTTTATTGTTAGGTAATTGATTAGGATGCACTTTATAAATATGTATTTATTAAAGCTTGTACTAACCTCGTCGGCTCTAAATACGGTATATGCACTAAACTGCTCCGGTGGTCGAAAGAGGGTGGCGAAAGAGTGTCTTAACAGCCCGGAGTTTGGAAGGTGTGATATCCGCGTGCCTCGTAAAGCACGTGAAGTCTTTGGTCCGCCTGTGTGCTTATGCAGAGTTTTTTTAAATACTCACTAATGATAACCTAAACGATCTCCTATGTCAAAATGTATAAACAAAATGAGGCTTCACCTTACCGTCACCAGACGTTCCTTATCCAGTTTTAATAAAAATGAAGTGCGTGAGTAAAAACTGGCAATAAGGCCTCTGATCTCTCTCCGGTTGCGTCCCATCTGACTATGAGACTGATCGAACGAAGACGTGCACCTGTGTTTGCGCACACACTTGTGCACTACTTATAATGTTTCGCGCTTAGCCTTTCCTTAGGCCCTAGACAATTGACTTTCTATAATCAAAGGCGTGGCGATAGCGACTGAAAAAATGAGAAATATATATGGGAATCTCAAACGCTATCGAAGTGCCACGTGATAAATCCTTTACATTTTGGCATTTCGATCATTGGCCTCGCTAACATCGAATGATACTTGTCTAGAGTAGGGGGCTAGAGATTGGCCGCTGTGGGGGAAATCTGTCAGGCGGACTATATAGTTAGTCACAAGCATATCAATCAATCCGCCTAGCCTTTTCCCAACTATATTGATGTCGGCTTCCAGTCTTACCGGATTCAGCTGAGTACTAGTGTTTTACATGGAGCGACTGCCTATCTGACCTCCACAACCCAGTAACACGATACCTCTTGGCAAGACTGGTGTCAGATCTCAAGCTTCTGACTACTCGTAACGACTGTCAAAGATTTTCAAATGACAGTCGGGATCAACGGCTTAACGTGCTTTCCGAGGCACGGAGGAAACTCGGTATGTTGAAATGGTCACCCATCCACGGACCGACCTCGTCAAGCGTTGCTTAACCTTGATGATCGACCAGTGCGGCTGTTATTATTTAGCCACGAGCTCCTCCTCACTCCTTAGTCACAAGCATATCACACTAATATTATAAAGGCGAAAGTTTGTGAGTGTATATATTTGTTACTTCTTCACGCCAGAACGGCTGGACGGATTTGGATGAAATTCGGCACAGAGATATATTTTAGTCAGGAATAGTACATAAGAAACTTTTTATCTCGGGAATATGTTCCCTCGGGATAATTTTCGACTTTTACGCGGGCGAAGCCGCTTGCAGAAGCTAGTGTGAACATAAAGCAAAATTAAAAAGCCTTTTTCTACAATGTAACTTATATAGTATTTTCCAAACCAAACTATTTTGAAATACATATGTTTTCAAAGTTACGAGTTTATCCATTAGCTCGAGAGAACATTTCGTTTGTAACTTGTGTATGTTTAAGTTATTTATCCTGGTGACTGTAATGGTCGGTACGAATTCTGAGTGAACTGTGTTTCACTGCCCTAAAACGCCAAAAGTAAACATTAAGAATTTTCATAATTTAGGATATATATGTCTAGGTAAGAGCAGTGGTGGCCCAGTGGTATCGGCCGCGACTTACAAGTTGTAGGTCATGGGTTCGAGCCCAGGCAGGCGCTTTACTTTGTGTAAATTATTTCAACACCACTGCTCTCAAAACGGTGAAGGAAAACATCGTGAGGAAACCGGCATGTCCTAGAACCAAAAATTCGAAGACATGTGAAATCCACCAATCCGCACTGGGCCCGCATGGTGGATAACGGCCCATTCCCTCTCACAGAGAGGAGGCCTGTGTCCCAGCAGTGGGAACATTAATAGGCTGATGATGTGATGTGATGTGATATCTAGGTACTCTAAGCGTTCTTAAAACGCCGATCTAACAAAATAACGAAGTGCATGGAGAATCAGTTCCAAAAAGGCAGTAGATACGTAGTTTGGTTTATAACTACATCAATTTACCAATAAACCTCAACGCATCATGTTAATCAACTAAACGGGCAATTCATAGATATCGTGGAATGCAATCAAACAAGAGTAGTTGCATCGCAAAGTAATAGTTGAATCACGAAGCAGGTACATGATATCGAGAGGAGCGATGCACGTTCAACTGTCAAAAAGTATCACGTAATGACGTAACTATCTTTTAAGTCTAGAAGTCTTGTTATCAATGATAGAAAACTATATCAGTCTATCTATCAAAGGGTTATAAACACAGAATATTCCAGGTTTATCTTACATATAGTAAAAAAAATACTTAAAATAGCTTTTATCAAGGTAAATTATTGACAAGATCCTTATAGCGCATTGCTAAGGCAAACCTAAATTACAATAAAAGCCTTACAACTAAGACCAGACAAGACCTGTAGGTCTGAACACTTGTACTGTAGATACAGACATTTAAAGCGAGAAAAACAGTAATAGTGGAATAAGTATGCCATTTCGTGACTAATACAAACCAGGCCTGTTTTTACAAAGGAAGACTTATTTTTTTTTGTTGATTTTTAAAGTGGCACAAACAAATTCACACGGTCACCATTCCAGCTGGTCATATAAAATCGACCAGAGTGGATCTCAGATTGTCGATTCAATGATAGATCACGACTTCATTTCAGTTAATGATGGAATTCCTACGCGTATAAGATTAGTTAATAACGTTATGCAACAATCCTCGCCCGACATTTCTTTTATTTCTTTGGATTTGGCTTTCAATTTTATTTGGAAAGCCACTAATGAATCTTTAGGGAGTGACCACCTAATTATAAAATTATCCACCAATTTTAATGTTACTCAGCTAACTATTAGAAAAAGGAGTTTTAAAAGGTCTGATTGGGAAAACTATTCTTCGTCCGTAGAGAGCATTCTCCGCGAATCAACCGCCCCCCTAGACCCGCAGTTGTATTATGACTTTTTCGAAAATACTTTACAGAAGGCAGCTGATTCCCACATTCCTCAGATTGTTATTCTTCAACATATCAGCTCTAAGTTTAAACCAAAACCATACTGGAGTCCAGATTTGTCTAGATCCGTGGCAGCGCGACGGTTAGCCTTAGCCAAGTTTAGGCGTAACCCTACGCCACAAAATTACGCACAACTGACAGAAAAAAATCAGGAGTCACAGAAGGTAACGCGTAAAGCAAGAGGTGCTTCCTTTAGGAGTTTTTGATCAAGTATTGATTCTACAACTTCTGCTAGTGATATGTGGCGCAAGATGAGATGGGTAAAATGCTGTAAATCCAAATATCAGCACATTGATTCAAGTTTAGCTGAACGGCTCCTTAATGACCTAATGCCTGACTACGTTTCTCCCTCTGAACCCTGCTTTCAATCCTATAACAATAAACTAGAAGCTACAATTTATATTCATGAACTGGAAAATTACATAAAATCAAAAGATACGGCACCTGGTTGTGACGATATTTCATGATCTATGGTCAAGAATCTCCCAGACATCGGTAAATTATTGTTACTTTCTCTATACAACACATTTTACGATTCTGGTTTTGTTCCAAGATAGTGGCGTAATATTCTAATCATTCCTATCCCCAAACCAGGACGAGACGCCGGACTATCATCTTCTCTTCGGCCTATTTCTTTGATGTCTTGCCTTTGTAAAATTGTTCATTAAATTTTAAACAAAAGGTTAGAATGGTATCTCGAAAATAGATGCATATTCTCGGATAATACTATATATAGGTTTTCGTAAGTCTAAGTCATGTTTAGATAGTCTTAATACTTTGATGACAAAGATTTAACTTGGTTTTGCTTCAAATCTTGTCACTGTTGGTTGTTTTATTGACATTAACAATTCTTACAATAATATTGATGTCGTTAGTTTATTGAACATATGTGATAAACTTAAAGTGGGTCGCAAAATATGCGCATATTTGTGGAGATTCTTGACTGAAAGAATACTAAAAATTATAATTAATAACAAAGAATATTGGAGGTGTACGGGCCGGGGGTTGGCTCAAGGAGACCCACTTTCTCCTCTACTATTTCATATCGCAACTTACAATATCTGCGAAACTATTACGAACGTTGATATATCTCAGTATGCTGACGATTTTGTCTTGTTTAAATCAGGTTCCAATGTCAATACAGTTGTCTCAGAACTGCAGGATGCTTTAAATTTGTTTAATTCTATAGTTAGTAATCTAGGGTTATACTAGGGAAATATCTCCTACTAAGACTAAGATTTGTATTTTAAGAGAGGTATGTGCAGACTATCAGTAAATTTGAAAGTTAATGGTAGTAATATTTGTGTAGTAAATAACAGGATGTGGTTGGATCAGTCGCTTAGGTGAGGGAAACACATTAATGAGTCAGTTCAAAAAGTCTTAAAATTTATAAATACTTATTTTAAAAGTGCTAGCGGGTTCTGGTTGGGGTGTTCACCCTAAACATCTACGAAGGCTATATATTTCATTAATTCGTAGCAGATTAGACTATGGTAGTTTCTTATTTGATTGCAGCTACCAATGTCACTTATCTAAATTGGATAAAGTGCAAAATAAAGCTCTTCGCGTTATGGGTGGCTACATAAGAAGCACTCCGATCCACGTGATGGAGAGTGATTTGAATTTACCCCCATTACATATTCGTAGGAAATATCTAGGAGGCAAGTTCTGCCTAAAATGTATGACTTTACGAGATAGCGTTGCGATCAGTTTAATTGAGGCACGGGGTCTTATTGCTAAGAAAGAAAATTTGGTTCAAATAAATCTCACTAGATGGCGCGACATGTATACACAATTCAATAGAATTGTCTGTAAAATTAACATTATCTGAAATCAACTCTCCTAAGTACAAAATTACGAAATATTGGGCTCTTAATTCACATTTTAAAGATTATTTGAGCGGATCATTTAAAATAGATGGCGCATTTTTTAATTTCTGGGGCATTCCAATAGATTGTTAAAATTTGCATTGTAACACATTTTGGTGCAAAAAAACTGTAAAACCGTGCAAAAAAAATACTGTAAAACAAACCTTCACTGTATTTAAACAAAAAAATATTCACGAACCTAGTAAACCCTTTTACTTGCAAGTCGCTGCTAACACCATCTATTGCCGTGAAACGGAATCGAACGCGATTGATGTACTTACAAAAATAACAAGATTAATCAGATGAAAAACGCTAGTTACGTCGGCACGGTTTCCTTGTATGGGATGAGGCATCTGTATGCTAGTATTATATTATCTGTGTTTAAAGTATTAATTTTAAGCACAAATAATTCCCAATACTGGAGATGCAGGAAGCGGCCTCTCTTGGTCTCAGTTTACGAGCTTAAATCGTCTACTATGCACCCAGTTAAGTTGATTGAAATATTTTCTCTTGAGACATGGGTCAGCAACATCAATGTCCACTAAGCTATTAAGCACAACATTCCAGCTATAACTGAGCCTAAGCGAGATTATGATGGTAACCATTTGAGACAAATCTGCACGAAGTTTATAGATGAGGAATATACTGATTTCTATAAGATTTACACAGACGGTTCTAAAACTGCTGCTGGCAACTGTTTGGGACCCACAATTAAATATGTCTGTCAAGCTTGCATCAGACTCCGATATCTCCATTATGTATATCGAGTAAATTGCAATAGCAGAGGCTCTCCCTTATTCTAACTCAATTAGCCATGATAATTAAGTTTGTCATCTTAACAGACTCGAAGAGCTCGCTGCAACACTTGGCTCGGTGTACCTCTTCTGTACGAGGAGTACCGATAGCCTACACGATTGTGGAGTCTATGTACAGGTTTGGTCAGAACTCAATTTCGGTAATTTTACAGTGGATCCGGTCGCACGTACAGATTGAGGATAATGAAAGAGTGGATCAATTAGCTAACCAGGCCGTGACAGATGGAATTCCTGGGGGGTGACTATAAGCTATTAGAGCGGTATCCATTTGAGATCGAATAAGGGACAGATGTATCTGACTTGTATACATCTGTCACTTACTCGATATCAAATTGATACCGCTCTAAGAGCTTAAGGTCACCCCCCTGTAAATATCCCTCCTCTTTTTACTGATTATATCAAAATAGTCAAACAGCAGTGTTCAGATGTATGGAGTGAATATTTTAACCAGAGGTCAACAGAAAAGGGTATTCGGTATAAGACCATCCAAACACAGCTCCCAGTGTATAATAGGATTGACCAAAATGTGTTAAGTCGAAGAGATTTAGTTATGGTATTAAGACTTCGTTCCGGTCTTATTCCATCAAAAAAGTTTAGTTTTCTGATAAAAAAGGTTACATCACCCAATTGTGAGGAATGCGGAGTAGTCGAAGATGTGCAACACGTTTTGATGGAGTGTGTCCGGAATGGAGCTCTAAGATCTACCTTACTTGGATACACATATAATTACGATATTGGAGAGTGTAATTCCATTTTGGCTTTCCCTTTATCGGATCAAGCCTGAATCCTGTATAAACTGGCATTTTTTATTTTAAAATAGATAATTTTAACTGTAGGTAGTTTGTAAGTGATTATGTTGTTGTTACAGGGCGACGTTATCGCTAAGCAATAAAGTCCTTAAAATGAAGAGAAAAAGAAAAAAAAGTGCAAGTTTCACGAGCTAAAAACAGAAAACAGCTACTTTTTCAGTACAAATTTCTCAATAACTACAAGGTATATGATACATTTTTTTAAAGCAAATTTTTGCGTCACATAGTTATCTAGTAAATGTACATTACATATTTTTGATAACTGCTCCAAAAAAATTTGAAAAATTAAATTCCTAATACACGTTTTTACAAAATCCCGAAACACCAGGTTATTCAATTGCTTTTTCAGCTTACTGGTGGCAAACAATAATGTGCAAAAAATGGTCTGGACTGGGCTTATAGTATAATAGTAAGTCACCAATTTTGTTTTTCAATGTTTATTGTATTTGTACTTCAAAAAAATGTTGTCCACGCGGAAAAATTGCAATTTTATCATGTGCGAAAGCGTCGTCTACGCGTATGAATATGTTGAATATAAAAATAACTGGTAAATAATTTGAAATTTGAGGTGTTTATCAATTGAATCCAATATTTATATTTATTTTTGAGTACTTTTTTTTATTATAATAAATTGACCAAATAATGCCTTATTGCGTTGCGCTTGCGCCAGGCATTCAGTTCAGTCTCGCTCAAGGGCTTGTAGTCGACGGACCTGTGTCGTTTTTATTGTTATTGTCACTATGTTTTTATCATATTTATTGTAGTTATTGAGAAATTTTCGCTGAAAAACTAGTTGTTTTCTGTTTTTGGCTCGTGAAACTTGTAGGGACTCTTAAGAATGGAAAAGAAAAATACAGTTTTCACCTAAAGCGTATCCACGGCGGGCAGATGGGGCGGCTTGCCCCACCCTTCACCCTGACTCGAAACTAAAAATGTACTGTTCAAGAGAAACTATCAGATGAGTGCCAAAATTTTCAAGCCCTTTTTGGTTTTGCTGCCCTAGGTCCCTGACAGGCTTAGTCCGTGTCTAAATTGTCTAGAAATTTATAATTTCATTACATTTGCCCCACTCCTAAGCAAAAGCTGGGTACGCCTATGGTTTACACCACAATTCAAAGAATTTATTGCGGAAGATTTATGGGTATAATTTATTACTGGCAGGTAAGTTAGAAAACTTTACGTTTTGAATGGTGGGTCGCTCGTTACTTAAAAATAAAACCAGTTGGTTCGCAAAAGCGTCGTGGTTATCTCTTTAATGTTCAATGGTGCCCACACCACACCCATAGGTATGTACTATTTGATATTTCACATACACTGTGTTGCTCTTGCGCAAGACACAAGACTGGTACAGTTTTTATAGGGCTACCTTGTAAGTAATAACAAATGGTAAATAGAATACACTTGCCCTCCCTTGTTTCTTAATTATCTATTGTTGACTAGATAAGTGTTTCCATTCCCTGAAAGTATGAAAAAACCAGCCAAGTGTGAGTCGAACTCGCGCACGAAGGGCTCCGTACCACTATCGCAAAAAACGGCAAAAAATTCACGTTTGTTGTATGGGAGCCCAACTTAAATATTTATTTTATTCTGTATTTGTGGTTATAGCGGTAATAGAAATACATCATCTGTGAAAATTTCAATGGTCTAGCTATCACGGTTCACGAGATACAGCCTGGTGACAGACAGACAGACGGATCACGGAGTCTTAGTAATAGGATCCCGTTTTTACCCTTTGGGTACGGAACCCTAAAAGCAAATGGCGCTTCGCATGCAACGATAATAACGACATGGATAACACAATCAAAACTAAACATTCTACTTCACCACGATATTGTGAATTTGAGTTTATCGTTTATCCTTCGTAGTTGTACTACTCCTAATACCTAGACTGGACACCCCTCCTGAAGTATATTTCATTCGTATTATAGTAGAGCGTCTCTTATTTTTAACCAACTTCCCAAAAAGGAGAACGTTCTCAATTTGGATGTATATTAATATATACATTCTTAATGTGTGCTCAGGCATAACTCCGCCATATATAAACGGATCTGCAGATTTTTTTTTATTCGAAAGAAATTTATTTTGAAATGGTTCCATTTGGTAAAGATCTGATGAACAACTTCGGTGATATACTACAGAACTCTTCATAAAATGGCGGCAAGTCAAATGTTTACATCATTTCATAACATACCATTACGCCAGTATGCTCTAAACGGCTAGGCAGACATGTACAGTTACCCTGGTACACTATCATTCCACCGGTTATGTTCAAGTTACATGTTATTCGGCTAATTTATTTTGGGATCTCTGTTGGCATTATAGGTACCTTACTATAGAACTTGTCCATAATATACCTCTAAAATGCGAAAAATAAAAGACTTTTTTACAAAAATATACAAGCGTCATCCAAATTAAAACACAACAAGGTGAAAAATAACTTCAATTTTGGAAGGCGGTGTCAAAAAACGAAGAATCGAGATCAGGAACACCGACTTCCGAAAATGAAATTATTATTATTTTTATTTGGAAGTCGGTTGTATTTTTTTGTAAAAAGTTTTTTATCTCTTGTACGTCCAGCGTACCCTTGGTAGTGAACCATTGGCCAATTATATTATTTTACAACGACAGATCCAATTCTTGCAGTTAGAGCTGATGCAAATGAAAAAGAATGGTGTTTTCGTACTAAGTAAATACACACACTATCTATAAAAGTAGCTTGCCAACCCTAAGCACCTACCTCCAACGCTGTGATATAGATCATTATATCACCAGTTTGATCTAACGCGTTGGTGTCTTTGTAACGCTGTCGCACAAACGTCTGCGCTGCTAAAAAAATATTGTACCTAAATAAAGTCAAGGGCATATGCAGATTAATATATAAGCATGCTGAGATTAATTATTCTAATTATGCTGCTATTATATGCACTGTAACACTTGCCTTCTTTGTTGTGAGTGTCAAAAAGGCATAATGTGGCGAAAGGCTAAGTGGGATTTTCCACTTGATGTACTCGTAACTACAGTTTGTGACCTTTAACTTCGTAATGTTGTTATTCATTTTGTTTAACAGGCCTTAAAGAACGCCGCTGACGCTGCAATGAATGTGGCCACCTATTGGGCCCAAAATATTTAAAGAATTTTCGAAGACTTGAAAAGTCGAAAAATATTATTTTAAATAAGAAGGAAGATTGAAGAAATACTGGAGCTTGCTTGTTAATTGCTTCTCAGAAACTCATATCTATATTGCTATACTAATATTATAAAAAGGAAAAATTTTTTTGTTTGTTTGTTTGTACCGAATAGGCGCCGAAACTATTAGACCGATTTGAAAAATTGTTTCACTAATAGAAAGCTACATTATGCTTGAGTGACATAGGCTATTTTTTAATCCCGAAAATGGGTCCCGTGGGGCGGTCCACGGGAGCGAAGCTGCGGGAAACAGCTAGTCTAATAACAAACATACAATATACTCAGTACTTTCACATTCGTAGGTGTATCATTCGCTATTGTTCATTATCATGATATAGTTACGAAAACACACACACCCCTTAAAATAATAAAGAAAACTAAACGTTCAAAAACAAAATTTCACCTACCTACAATCAGTAACGTGTCATGGCCGTCTATCATTACAATACACGATAGAAGAATGGCCAGCCGTGTCCGCTTGCGATCCGGAAATCGAAGTGGACCACAATGCCACTGCCTTGACCACGCCCAACAGACTAAGGTCTAAGAAATTAAACGTGAAAAAAGAACCAGCACCCACTAAGGTTGTCGAATTAGCCAACTGATTACTCATATTAGTTCAGACACAATGGGCTTCCGTTGTTTTTGTGTCTCAATTAAAATTGCTTTTAATTTTAATGTAAGGGGCGTATCGATTTAAAATCAATAGTAGTTAAAAACAAGTCTTAAGTAAGAATATAAGTGGTCGAATATGTATGTAGTAAGGAAGGAAAGTTTTTTTACAAAGAATTCCACTTTTGTAAAGTTCAAGGTCTATGATTCACTTTCTTGCGAATCTGGATCTTGTTAAAAATATTCTTCAACATGACATTACTGAACAATCGTTCTAGTGACTAGTTCGCGTACAAGAGTTAAGATTGCGTGACTTAATATTAAAAACAATTTTTCCTTATCCTTCCACAGAAAGCTTGAAAGTTTTGGAATTAATCATTCTACTTTAGAAAGTAATAATCCTTGCAGATATTTATCTACTTTATGAACTGTATCTATTAATGTTATGCAATACATTTATGTATGTGCCTATGTATTACGTTTTTGAATTATAGAATCAAAGTTGTACTTTAACAAGGTACGGACTCATTTGGACCCGTGATGACCTCTCGATTCGCCCTTTACCGATGGCTTGTAACTTCCGCTATGTGCAATATGCACTTTCACCACCACTAGGTACTCGATAATGCAGATTACACAAAGCAAACAAAGAATACTCTGATAAAAGAAAGGTTTGATGGGTTTGACGTCACTGCAGTTGTCAACACCGCACGGGTCAAGAACACGCCACTGAACTCTAGGAAGGCTGTCAATTCTTCATGCTTCACTGAATTTTATTATTTAAACAGAATTATGGACAACTTTGACAGCGTTCTGTGCACTTTTACCATTGACAGATACGAGTATGGAGGAATTATTTTGACGCCTAATTATATTTATCCTTTCCCCTTTTTATATGCGCTTGTACATAATTATTATTATCAGTTTATATATAGGTACGTTATTTATTAGTCCATAATATCATAGTTAGCTACATTCTGTTGTATATTATAAATACCACAACTCGTAAAAAACATAAAGAAAATGTATTTTAAAGTAGAAGAAAGATAAAACGTGTGACATTTGCAATGAGGTTGGTACATCATTGTGCATTCTCATGCAGCTCGGGTTCAACGACCCGACGCCCGCGACGATGCGCAGGGCTGAGTGTAAAAGCCAGCCAGTTTGTTCTAGGCAACACAAAAAGTCTAATGTAGGGCTTGAAATACCTTATCGAATGCGCCGAGAAAGGAGTGCTTCTGCTTAGAATATTTAGTAGTTAGCCTCCATAATATTATTTATTTTTAGTAGGCCTTTCGCGGGAGCTGAATAAATTGCCTCAATTATTTTTTGTCATTTCGTTTGAAAGATAAATAAAATATGGGGCGAAATTAAATTGAAACTTAGGTTTTTCTAGGCAAGATTCTGGTACATACTAACTATAAGTAAACTCATAAATGGTTAGTAAAACTAATTTTTTTGAGGTACCTGCTAGAATAAAGGGAAATTTTATCCTTCCGTAACTTAGGTTATGGAACTTGAATCCTGATTGAAATAGTTTGAAAGATTGGGTTAGTCCCAGAATACCCCGATCCCAGATGACACCGTCCCGTTAGGCCCCGAATACAACAAATATGATAACATATTTTTTTATTCTTTCGTTTTCAACTTATACGGTTGACATAAAAAGTACTAAAATGTATATATAATAATGTAAATATAATATAAAGGTAATTACAGTTTGAATAAAATGTATCGAAAAAAAAAATGTTAAAATATTATTTTAGAGTTAACTTTTTACTATGCTACATTATAAAAAATAATTCCTAAAAGTGAAACTGTTCTTGCGTTTTTTTTTTAATTATGTTTTTTTTCATGTTTATTAGGTATTTTGATAATAATTAAAACCTGTGGTTGCTCCAGGAGACTCTATATTGTATTCTCTAATTATAATATTTACCTTAACCAAGCAAGACATTATAATTCTTCCTGATCCTTAAAGTTAGTATGATAATTTAAGTAAGTAATAAAATTTTATTTAAAATATTATCTGCTGACGGTACTTTTAATTTTTCCATCGGGACGGGGTCATCTGGGATTGGGGTAATCTGGGACTAACCCGAAAGATATATGGTTTTCTAGTTACCAAATGTTTAATTTTAAATAGTTTCTTCAAACCCTAAGCTACATGCTATAATTATTTTAATTTACAAACATATTTTCAATTAAGGGATTAAGCTAATTGAAAATATGTTTGCAATGATATCAATGTGAAATATTATGATAAAAAAATGAATGCTATTCAATTGGATTCATCATGGCATGCATGCTTATGCAATCAAGTTGTCAAGTGTGACTATTACCGTAATTGTCCTTTGTGCATTCTGACCATGTTACTGCATGACCTGAATCTGATGATTTCACGTCAAAATTTGTACTTTATTAGAGGTAGAATTTATAAAACCTAATATTGCAACGTTTGTAGAAACCGATGCAGTATTAGCATATATCAAAAAGGTCAATTGTAGTTCCTTAAACTTAGGTAGACTTTTTACTTTCATAGTGCGTACAGCTAAGGAGTGGAATTCCCTGAATTCGTCTTTGTTTCCTGATAGCTACAAACTAGGGGTCTTCAAGTCAAGAGTGAATAGGTTGCTTCTAGGCGAACGTGCTTCAACTTCGACCACATCATCACTTAACATCAGGCGAGATAGTGGTCAAACGCGAGACAAAACAAAAAAAAATACTAAAACTGTAACAATTAGGCATCTCAAGACCAAATTTTTATTAATAAATATTGTAAACTTTGCATATGTCATGGCATTATTACTTATACCGTAAGTTTGTAATTAATCTTGCGAGATTATAAATTTTCAATATATTTTATGTGATTTCAAACACAATAAATCCCATCCAAATTTGATAGTTGATATACCCTAACTATAACTTTCTTCTATTAAGAAGAAAGTTTTACAATCGCATGCCATTTATTATAAACTTAGTGTTTGCAATAGTCCGGCGACATTATTTATAAGAAATAAAGTTCAAAGCTAATGCAAGAACAAGCCAATTGCCTCTCGTCTATGACCTGTGTGAGAAATATTATAGTTTATAAAGGATTGCTTGCAAATTATAAAATAAGCGCCTATTTACGAACTCAAGTTACTTTGTTCTTTGTCAATATAGCAACAAATGATTGACGATCAGATAACAGATAACCGACGCCGATTATCTGGGTACTTGACCAGACGAGACAAAATACTTGCAATTTATTTTTAGATTAGAACACGAGGTCCAGGCCTCCTTTCTTAACTTGTGAAGGTTGCACACCTACCTGTTACTACAAAAATAAAAATTGGTCGTGTGCTTTAGTACCTAACAAAAGTACCAGCAGCCTACCTTACGTTACAAATTACAGCTGTCCTAAAATAGATAAATACCTATTAAATGAATTGAATATCTTGGGATCATTGAACCGAATTCGCATAGAGCCATTTGGTTAGCCATCGATCGTCACCTTGATGTTCAAATTTTTGCGGCGTATACTGCCATGTAAGTATATGATGTTATAACATACGTAAAATTGCCTGAGATATGGTGCCCTTAATCAATTAAAGCGTGGCGTATCGCGTTTCCGAGATGTTTTTGACAAATATCTTGGAAGAGTTATGTTTAAGGTTAACACTAGTCGAAAATTCTTCCATACAAACGTAGTCTAGGGATTATTCCACTGTTTGACGATGTACGTTCAAAATAAAAAGTGATATCAATTTGTCTCATCATTATCTAGCCCTGTATGGAAGCAAAAAAGTAAAAAAAGAAAGTATTTGAAAGTTATGAGCGTCGAAAGGTCCACATTTCGACACTAATTTTAACGCATTTTTGGGCGCAAATAAATACCATAAGAAGACGGAAAATTGCAAAACGGCCTCCATACAGATATATCCTCTATAGATTAGTAGTTCAACAATGCAAATAATTTTATTTTGAACAGATAGATTTAGTAGTTTTTTCAGGATATCTAGACTGCCAAAGGTCTGTTTATAAAATTTCGCGGGCTCGGTTTCGTCCTAAATCATTATCCATTTCGCTACAAATTTGCAAAAGTGTGTATTCGTACGCGAACTAGCATCCTACTGCTCATCACAGCATCTATCTCTTCCGCACGTGTTGTCAGTTGATATAAAATGCATTTTAACCCCGCGCACAAAATAGTTCGTGCCGTTGACTAGTGTAACCTTAAGAGAACTTTACGTCCAAACATCTCGGCAATATGACATTTTGTATTTCTATATTATATATTCTATGTACTACGATGTTATTTCTATGTCCAAGTGTTTTCATGCATAAACTAAGAAAAGTCAAAGAATCTTGGAGTCTCTACACCAGTTCCTACAGAAATAAAGTTGAAACTACTATCTTCTAAGACTTTTACAAGGATAATATTTCAGAGTTTGAATGTGTTACATTCGTTTTCTATACGCGGCAAGCTTAACCTGAGGGCTAGATCAGATAGAGGCAGCCGTGAAATATTGTGTTGATTACAGACTAGATTATTGGTGTTGCGTTGTGCCCTCTATTCAGATTGTATGTCACAGAAAAGCTAAACTAAAAGTGAGTAGGTACTGATCAACTGAAGGTGTATTTTTTAAACCTAAAGGACTAAACAAAAGTTTTAACTAGAACATAGAATGCATAGGTAGATATTATACGCTAATTTTAGAAAATAAAGATTCCAAATTTACTTTGTCTGAACTTATGTATTTAAATGATAGTTGATCTTAAGCCTCACACTATCCAAACTTAAGGAGCTATTGTCTTATAAGTCATACCCACAGATTCAAACAACAAAACGCTTAGATTCTATTCAAGCGCGGTATTACGCAAAGTCATTCTAATACATAAGAGATCCGATATAAAGCATATAACTTTTCAACACACTTGCTCATAAAGTGGCTCTAATTTCACCGCAATTAGGCACATAATGATACTTGTTATCAAACTGTGACTTTTTCATTGCTATTATTCACAAGTGAGTTATAGAGTTTTTTTTTTTTAATTTATTGGTTTAGTTGCTTTGTTCTTAAAAAAGTTTCGATACGAAAAGTTCGTGCTCAATAGTACAAATAAATTAATGAACCTATCGCTTGCTCATTTCATGCAACTTCGTATTTAAATAGATCATTTCAACTTGTACGTGCTTAATAAATAAAACTTTCACTCAAATGTAAATTTTATTTACTCTGTAATTAAGAAAAAAATGAATTCCCTATTTTGTACGTGGCTAAAACACTATCCACGAAAAGCCAAAAAAAAAGAAACCTCATTCTTTTAGTCTATGGCCGATCGCCTTTGTTAAATGCGCGCGCATAGGAAAACTGATTAATTTTGTTACCATTATGAAAAAAAAATCACAATTCGTTTTTACTGTTGAAAATGATTTTTTAGTATTATTTTCTTCACAAGTGTGAAGTGTGACAAAACTATTATGGTTCGACTGTGACAAAGGGACAGACGTATAAAAGTCAGATAGGTACGTTTTTCCCTTACTCACACTAAAAATAACCTTGCTCTAAGAGCAGAATGGTCACCCCCTGAGCCTCTAGCCAAAGTTTTATTGTATGCGCGATAGCGATTTTCGGAATGTCGAAATAACTATAAGGATTTGGTCACGTAACATTTTGATTGCGCTTGACATGCGCATACATTTTGACTATCGCAATCGTTGATAGATTTTCACTTTGTCTAGAAATGAGAGCGTTTAAATATCTTCTTTTTTGCGTCGAGAAATGCTCATGCATTCTGCGCTACCACGGCGAGGTAGTACAGGTATTTATTAGGGTTCCGTACCCAAAGGGTAAACACGGGATCCTATTACTAAGACTCCGCGATCCGTCTGTCTGTCTGTCTGTCCGTCTGTCACCAGACTGTATCTCATGAATCGTGATAGCTAGACAGTTAAAATTTTCACAGATGATGAATTTCTGTAGCCGCTATAACAACAAATACTAATATAAATATTTAAGTGGGGCTCCCTTACAACAAACGTATTTTTTTTGCTCCGACTCGCACTTGGCCGATTTTTATTTTATGCGTTGAGAAATGCTCATGCATACTGCGCTACCACGGCGAGGTAGTGCAGGTATTTATTTATTTAATACTTTAAGCAACAAATGTCCAGAGGCGGGCTTAATGCCTTAGCCATTTTCTACCAATGCAATAACGATAATTAATGGATTTAAATATATATACGATACACAAATATAAGCTTGAAATAATAAATGAATACAATACAATTATACAATAAATAATAAACGAAATATAGGAATATACCTAAACAATTAGTAGAAATAGACAGTTGGGAAAAAAATAGCGCTGTGACGATACTGCTGCCAACTCCTTGCAAATATGTTCGCGAACTTGAAAGTTTGTCGGTTGGCTGCCATACTAGGGAGCGCATTCTACAGATAAATAGACTGAATGAAGAAAGAACGGTAAGGTATGTGGGACTCCAACGCACTAAAACTCCACAGTGTAAGCACTCATCCACGAACCTGCCGAGGCTGTTCGATACCGGACCCTCTTCTGGGGAGCACCCGCTATCACCGGCGCACCAGAACACATTAACACAGCGGGGGGCAGCGTGTAGATATCTACTTAATAACACGCATATATTGTGGCCAGATCATAGAACACTTTATGGTCTTCATGATGTGGCCAACCATTTCATGAAATGGTTATATTTCATGATATGGCCAGTTAAAACTGACTATATCGTTTCAACGTCAACGTTTTGATGATATGTCAAGTCAAACCACGTTTGGCCATATCATTAATGTTCCTAACTCCATAGTTTTTTTACGTTGACCTCGTCTTTGGAGTGACTTTCGTTCACTTCACTTTTATCTTCAATAGGCGCATTATTATTAGCTTTTATTATCAGATTAATAGTCCGCCGCCATATTGAATCACAAATACAAAATTATATCAGTGCCTCTAACGGTGGATAATGTAACTATTTTACAATATGATAACTAATATTTGACCATATCATGAACTAGTCATGTGTTTAGCTGTTCATGTAGTTAAAAGCTGATTGATTATTCATTGTTTTGGGCAGAACATAACATGATGTGGGCGGGTATTTTCCATTTCATGAAATACAACCATTTCATGAAATGGTCGGCCACATCATGAAGTGATCAATTCTACGATCTGGCCACGACACATATTATATTATGTTGTCCAACTGGGGGGTGACCATAAGCTCTTAGAGCGGTATCAATTTGATATCGAACAAGGGACAGATGTATTTGACTTGTATACATCTTGTCACTTACTCGATCTCAAATTGATACCGCTCTATGAGCTTATGGTCACCCCCCTGGCAATGGTGCCAGATAGTGAAGTCTCACGTCACTATAAACTTTGCATTATAACTGACAGTGTCTCACAATATCGTCTAAATGCAAATGCAGTTTTTTTTATTTAGTTTTTTCACTGTAATATAATTGTTGTGGTGGTCCTGTCTGGGTCCCGGATAAATTTAAAAGTTACCGCGGCTCTGGCACAAGCAACTGAAGGAACAGGGGTGGGTTTTAGTCAGTAAAAGTCTGACACGGCCTCTCTCTTCAACCGGAGCGGGAGAACTCATTAGACAATTTCCCAGCCCCAAAAATAAATAAAAATTTGTTGGTGGTGTGGGTTTTTGCAGTTTTGGATATTTTGAATATGGGTTCATATCAATAGTTTGCGTTATGAATTAATGTGAAATTTTGTGTAGATGAATGGATATTTGTTACTCTTTCAAGCAAAAACTACTAAACCGATTTTGATTAAACTTTACAGTTTACACTCGTACATATGTATAGTTTATAATTTAAAAAGATACTCGTATGAATTACTAATTCCACGCAAGCTGAGCCGCGGGCAGCAGCTAGTTGTCAGATATTTATGCTCGTGACTGTACTATAGCTATGCTTCTATGCAAAGGTGAAGGTGTATTGCTTAAGTTTGGTCCTAAAAAATGTAAGTTTAATGAGCGTGGCTTAGGGCACGAAGGGCGACGCATGACTGCTTCGTAATAGGCTATCAAGAGTCTAGGTAGCCTAGGTCGACCGAGCTTAGCTGCGCAGTGGTCTAGATTTAAGACCACTTCGCGACTGAGCTAGCTCTTAATAACTGACAGGCTAACTTATTGGAATTGATAATGTAAATGAGTAATGACATTCAACTGTGAGAATACTGTTAGTCAGCAGGATCTGACCAAAAAATACCTAAGAACAGTTAGGATTCAAGACATCAGATCACATTTACATTGAGAAGAAAGAAAACAGGTAAAAAAATGCTTGCCATGTTGTTTAAAATCGCAAAATCGCTTTATGTATTCCTATCCTACAATAATTAAGGAGTTGCCTCGATTTCCATGGGATCCCCACATCAGATTTAACCTTGATGACAATGGGACTACCTCGAGAGCCATACCATATCAAACAAAAAAAAAACACAAAAACGGTCCATAATTGACGGATAAATCGGTGTACCTACATACACAAAAAACAACAAAAATATACAGTCTTCTTCTTTTTGGGAAGTCGGTTAAAAATATAAAGGGATCATTGCAATAATTTTTGTCTGAAAAACAAACAAGAGTTATATATATGTTCTACCAGATTATGTAAGCACTAACTGGATTTTATCATAAGATTGCTTTTAACTTACTAAGTCTGTTCGGGAAGATAAATGTTATCGTTAAATACCTTACACTCTGACTAATCAACATTTAAGTTAAATAATAATACACCTTGGACTCAACCACGACAAGTCAATCGTTAACTAAAGTTATCTAATAACTAATCGTTATCTTAATTATTATGTAAATTATTTTAGAATTAGCTGATTCATGATCTCATTTTGAATTAAAGTACTAATTAATTTAATTTAATTTTAGTTTCTAAATTATCTGTAACCACTATATTTTTGTATGCCAACAGGCAGAATGTACTGGGAATATATCTGAAACTATCATTATTGTAATACCTGCATTCTATACAAATAAAGAAATTATTATTATTATTAAAGACCCGAGACCTTAATAGTACCAAAATCCTTTTAGACAGACAATCCCATTCAATGACATTCACGTCACGGAACCGAACCCTCCACCAAGCTCAGCTGTTAGTACGCTCGAACGGTTACCTAACACTCGCAATCAAAGTTCAATCGACCGCAAAAATATAAATATTAGGTAACAGATAAATATTTAAGTAATAAAATGCTAATGTATTAAGGAATACTCACGAGCAGTGTAAGAAGCTGGGTCGCCATGTTGCGCGCGCGTCGGCGAGTGGTGGTGGAGTGTCGACTCGCACTGCGCACGCGCGCCTTGGCCGCGTACAACGAACCACACGGTGTATGGAAGTGACATTGCGTGCATTGATTGTTTACGTTGACGAGCTAATTACCTCGACACAATCGTCTTAAATGGTGAGAAACAAGCAAGCAAAGTTGAAGGTGTTACAGACATGTTCGAATTGTAGAATCAGTTTATTTTGAGACTAAAGGCTTTGTTTTAGGCGACTTTATACTATCGAAAACAGAAGGAAAACCAGCCATAGCTTTATCTTCTTACTGATGTGCAAGCAGAAAAGACTATAATAAAAAATAAAAAGATATCTGTTCTCATTTGTTCAGCCTGTCTACGGAATCCTCTTTTACTATTTACAGATGACAGGACATTAGAAAACTTACGTAATTGTGCCCAAATCTTGGGCATGACGTCATGTTATATAAAAATTAAAATAATATATAAAAATAATAATAAACAATACTAACTTAATATACTATATTTATATGTAGTTTATATTTAATTTAGTGGTTGTTGTCCACGTGTAGATAAGTGGTAAAGGCTCTCTATCTCTAAAGATAGCCAAATTGACAGTTTTAACGTGCAAAAATATCAATAACGTTTTTATGAATGGCCTAGTCAAATTCGTCACGTTCTAGCTAAAAGGCTTTGCATATTAAAATATGAAACTCTCTACGTCCATTGGTCCATTGAATGCAAAGATCTAAGAAGTTGGCCGTGACCGATTTTAATAAAATACCTATACTTACGATGATACAGTGTCGGCAAATGAATCTATGTTTGCTGATACTATTTTTGCTTCTCACGTTGGAGATATGTCACCTTCAATTTTAGACTTGGCCTGATTGTAATATTAAGTAAATCGGCAGGCTTATTACGTATCTTTTGCAAGAGCAAAACGATAGCGATCAAACGCTTTATGTCATAAAAGTCGGTATTACCTGCAGTGTAGGTATGGTAGGTCCTACACAATCGTTTGCTAATCGCTCGCTGATTGTCAAATGCACTTATTTAAAAAAAATACCGCCAACATTTCTAAAACTTTTGTATTGAAGAGCAATTATTGCGCAAATATTGCTATCGTTTTGCTCTTGCAAAAGATACGTAATAAGCCTGCAGAAACGTTGGTTTTAGCTTTGAACACTCAGTTCTTACGACAAACATAATAATTTAAAAGCAAAGCTAGTTTTTTTTTTATTAATGTGTAAAATAAAAAAAATATATAAAAAGTCAACGCAATTAGGCAGCTGATTAGCAGATCATTAATATAAATAATGTTAAAAAATCTGTTGATGAACAGCTTAAAACGTTTTTTTATAAATAAGGTCCCTAGTTATATTTTTCTGCCAATAATGATTGGCAAATAAAAAAATACATGCAAGAAGTTCGGACACAAGAGTGTCATTTCTAGACGCATTGTATCTTTGACTGTGTCCTTGCCGGCGAATGCAACGCTGTGCTTTGTCCCACCGCGCAACTGATAAGCTTCGATACACTTACAATTAGCCCCATTTAGCCAATTCGGCGTAGGTAAGTAGCAAGTGTGTGGATTACATTTTAACAGTATAAGGATATTGTTTACAAGATTATGATGGCTTTAAAAGCACAAACCTACATTGATAGCGTTTAAAAATCACGGAAGGAGTTGTTTATTTTTCAGTCTGCGATAGTTTGTTGTGTGTGCGTATCATATAAGTACTTAGTGATACAAATGAACAAATTAATTTTATTCTTTTGCATAATAATTGCATAGTTTTAAGATACGTCAGTTTAAACACGGTGACATTTACTCATAGGCAATCTTTCAGGAGGTGGAAGTAGTCCTGCTGATTTGAGAAAATCAACTGATGCTCAGTCCGTTTATGTAGGAAGGAGTATATTCTTTTTCAACACACTTGCTCATAAAGTGGCTCTAATTTCACCGCAATTAGGCACATAATGATACCTGTTATCAAACTGTGACTTTTTCATTGCTATTATTCACAAGTGAGTTATAGAGTTGTTTTTTTAATTTATTGGTTGAGTTGCTTTGTTCTTAAAAAAGTTTCGATACAAAAAAGATCGTGTTCAATAGTACAAATAAATTAATGTACCTATTGGTTGCTCATTTCATGCAACTTCGTATTTAAATAGATAATTTCAACTTGTACGTGCTTATCTAATAAATAAAACTTTCACTCAAATATAAATTTTATTTGCTCTGTAATTAAGAAAAATTGAAATCCCCATTTTGTACGTGGCTAAAACAGTATCCACGAAAAGCCAAAAAAAAAGAAACCTCATTCTTTTAGTCTATGGTCGATCGCCATTGTTAAATGCGCGCGCATAGGAAAACTGATTAATTTTGCCCGCCATTGCGAAAACATTTTCACAACTCGTTTTTACTGTTAAAAATGATTTTTTAGTATTATTTTATTCGCAAGTGTGTTGAAAAACGTCGTATGATACACGTGTGTATTGATGATTACCGTCCTCGGCTCTCTTAAGACCCTCACCTACAGCTCGGGTCTCAATGGCGGGCGCCTCAGCGGTAATCACCAACATTGCACACTTGTACCATAATGTACTATTATAATTATATACAATTGAAAATTTTAAAAGTAATGACTAACTAGCTTCTGCCAGCGGCTTTGCCCGCGTGCATGGTAGAAGTAATCCTAGGAGAACATTATACCAGGATGAAAAGTACGTAGCCTATGTGTTATTCAACACTATTATCTATCCCTGTTGCAAATTTCATCCAGATCCCTTTAGCCGTTATGGCGTGATTGAATAACAAACATAAATCCATCCATACAACTTTCGCATTTACAATATTAGTAAACAAACTTATATACCTACAAAGGAAGAGGGAATAGGTCTAACTGCGCAACAAAAATTTCGTCCACATCGATGTCAATGGGAAACGTGCCCAGAACGCTGGCAATGCTTTATTCTCTAGCCGAAAAAAAAGCCCAGCTGTCTGGTCACGCGAAGAGTCGATTAACCATTTAGTTGAAACTCTTGATGATCACTCGGACTCGGCTCAAACATATAACTTTAAATAAGATTGTTAGGAGAAGGAGTTGATTATTATTTCATTTTTCAAAATTTGTTTCAAATAAAATATGGATGGTTTATGTCAGAAGTGTTATGAGAGAAAAATTAATTATTGATGGTTGACAGACAGGAATGGAAGAAAACAACGGTTTGCGCCGACCCCAAGTAACATGGGACAAGGGCAGGAAGATGATGATTTTAGAATTTGTTCCATATTATTAGTTGAGTGGTTGATCATATTCATGAGTAGGTATTTTATCCCCGAAAAAATGCCAACGAATTAGAAATCAACCTGTATAGTCACTTATTTTTGACAGCTAGTGATTGTTCCCACAGAGGTCCGTTTTACAGGTCCGCTTTATCGTATACGTTTTGATTCGGCGCTGACCTTTGTATTAGCCAAGCCGTTCCGAAGCCAGTAAAATACCGATTCAACAAAATATACAGCAGTCCGTTTTACAGGTCCGCTTTATCGTATACGGTTTTAATGGCGTAAGTAGTTCTATGAGCGAGTTCACACACACGTCCATCCTTGTAAAAGTTAGTTGGTGTGAACATTACCCCCAGTAGCGACGGATCCGTTAAAACGGTGCTGTATATGCAGTGTAAACACCAGCTTCAGTAGCGACGGATCCGTTAAATACGATCCTGGAAATACGGATGTTCTGTGTGAACATACCCTAAGTTATTATGTCCAGTAAGCTTACATTGCTGCAGCCAACAGCTGTTGTCAGCCATAAGTACTCCATTAAGTAACCCCCTAAATAGCGAAACAGGTTTTGGGCGACCTCAATCTCAAAGATTACGTGCGGATAAGGTCTATTCTCTTCTTATCTCTGCAGTTCCAAGTTAGATACGTCTAAAAGGAGTTTAAAGTTTAGATCAAGGCCTTATACGAACGGTTACAAAAGCGGTTACTAACAGTTATCTCACGGCATTGTCCATATTGAATGATATAATAAAGAATAGGTTTAAAGCCTTGTTATAGCAGCTGATTAAGAATAATTTATAATGTGTCAGCTTTTCGTGCCTGTTTGTATACCTACCTTTCTGTATATGCAAATAATATTCTGTATTTTTTATGTACATTCTGTTTGAAAATGCTACCTATTTGGATTTTACTGTCTGGTATTTTGGGTATGTATTAGGAGTAGGGCCTGGCGTTGATTCTTAAGTTTTTTGATTTGGTACCTTTAGAAGTCACCTAGCCATTGAGCCCTCTATTTCTAAGTTTAATGCGTAATGTTTACGTAGGATACGTACTCAATAGTGCATCGAATGGAGGTCTAAGTAACTTCAGCAGCAAATTTAAAGTCGTCACTATTCTGTTACCAGTTTCACTGAACCCTCGGTTTTTTTTATCCCTTGTTAACTAAACCAATAGTTAAATATGCGAATGTTTCCAAATTTAGGTACTACGCGTTTATTCATCAAATGTTAGAAAAACAAATGGTCAAATAAATAACTCTGCAACTTATATGAACATTTGTGAGGCTAACAATTGATGAAAAACGCTATTTACCGAAATTTTAAACCATTGGTTAGCATATTTAACCAGCAATTGAGGTTACTAGGGTTCAAAAACTGGGGCAAATAATTAATAAAAATATTATATTAGAAATTAATACAATAATTAAAAAAAATGTTTTTATAATAATTATTTATATTAAAATGAACGCAATAACTTATTACAGAAATTTGTCCTGGGTAGACTGAACTTATTTTTCAAAAATCATGCATGATTTAACTACTAGTTATGATGTAATTATGTGAATTCATGCTTACCTACAAGTTGTTAAGAGACTTAAATGTTCCAACATAAAACAACGGCATTGTGTTCTTTTTTTCGATAAAAAGAAGAAAATTTCCTGAAATTCCATAGGATTTTTAAACTTAGCGCCATCTACATACTCTCATTAGAACTATCTAGGGAACTCTTGGCAGCATACTCAAGAGTAAAATGACGTACGTGACGTACGTGCCACAGATTAAAGTTTGTGAAAGGGAACATAGATGGCGTTTATTGAGAGACTTGAATATTCATTGTGTTATTCGTTGACGGTTCCATTTTCAACAGGCCTTAAAATCTGGCACCTGTCTTGACAAAGGGTACCGTGTTACCCAGTTACTAGTTATTAGGCACTAGATTTTCAGCTGCATCTGGTTAAACAGGAAGCCTATTCAGATATGCATAATTTACATTTACCATAGACATTTACCTACTTAATTTTTTTTGCACGTTTACCTTTTAACCTTCACTGTATTTAAAGAAAAAAAAATACACGAACCTAATAAACCCTTTTACTTGCAAGTCGCTGCTAACACCATCTATTGCTGTGAAACGGGATCGAACGCGATTGATGTACCTACTTACAAAAATAACAAGATTAATCAGATGAAAAACGCTAGTTACGTCGGCACGGTTTCTTTGTATGGGATGAGGCATCTGTATGCTAGTATTATATTATCTGTGGTATTGCCAACAGCTAAGAATCCTGTTTACGCCGTACCTTTATTTCAATCTCAAACGACATTCAGTGATTTGTTTTCTCGCATCTTTTTTAAAGGGAATTTTTAAACTGCTTAAAAGTTTATTGAAAAAACAGAACAACTTATATTTAGTTTTGCGCAGTTTTTCATTATAAAAAGCTTTTCGCATCGTGTGCTGTCGACATTGTGGCATTTAAATATCTCAAAGCAATATCTATAAAAAATAAAAGGTTTTGCTGTCTGTTTTCAGGTTAGACTTGGTCGAAAGGAATCAATTCAAGCGCACGAAGGGTTCCGTACCATCATCGCA
The DNA here is from genome assembly GCA_948252205.1 of Orthosia incerta. Taxonomy (NCBI): domain Eukaryota; kingdom Metazoa; phylum Arthropoda; class Insecta; order Lepidoptera; family Noctuidae; genus Orthosia; species Orthosia incerta. The sequence continues at coordinate 20,575,860 of OX411744.1, forward strand.
AAAACGGAAAAAAGTTTACGCTTGTTGTATACTTATGCTCATGTTGTTGTTTGAATGGGCAACCTAAGTATTAGCTTACTATCATTATAGTGTTTTGGTCAAGTGTTGAAGATATTTATATATAAGCTTAAATATTTATTTTATTCTGTTTTTATTTGTATTTGTTTTTATAGCGGCAACAGAATAGTACATTGTTATCCTAGGGGTGAAAGTAACTTATTTAGTCCCGAGACGGGGTTTGGCGCCCGGAACGAAGTGAGGGCGCCAATAGTTCGAGGGACTAAATAAGTCTTTAACCCGAGGTTAATACTGTGCTTTTCATTACAAATACAAGGAAATAAAAATAAAAACATGAATTAGCTAAAGAAAAAATGATTGCCGCTTTCCCGCCTATTTTGTTTGTTTTTTTTTCTGTGGCCGGCCTGCTATTCAGCCATTATTTTTTATTTTCATCATTGAAAAAATGGTAAATATTTTGCCCAAATCTAAGTTATTTTAAAGAAATTGTTGAAACTAAATTATAATAAAGTTATTTAAAAAATATATATTCTTTAATCAATACTTAACTTTAAGTTATTTCAATTTTACTTCGTGGTTGTATAGAAAGTTGGAACATGGTTCAATAGATATGTGAAAAGGAACTAGTTTTTTTTTTAATAATTTGACAGCTGTCAGTTGAAAGCGATTCTCCCTAGGGCTGAAAAGTATTACTTTCAACCCGCTCCTCAAGCAACTTCAGACCTACTTTCAGAGTATGAGTAATGAAAATACATAATCTGTGAAAATTTCTAGCTATCATGGTTCACGAGATTCAGCCTGGTAACAGACAGAGCGTTCCCATTTTTACCCTTTGGGTACGGAATCCTAAAAACAGTAGTTTTTTGTAAATATTTATTGATAATAGTAACATGAGTAGTACCTTTTTAAAATTATTTGAGAAGTTGGAACAATTTGTGAAATTTAAAGTTACATTTTTGTTCGGAATATTTACGCTGTTTGATATGTTATGACAAATTTGGCTGTGTTGAATTTTTGTAAAAGTAGGAGACTCCAGTATTTGATTAGACGGTGGAATCTATCGCCCAGACTTCCTTGAAGTAGTTCGTTGAGGCGAAGTGGGGCGTAAATTTATATCTCAGTTAATTTGTTTGAAATTTTAGTTTTATTTTGGACAGAATCCTCAATGTAGCCTTAAGCAACTGTGCTGGCTTTCCATACTCCATGTCTTTTTAACATTGTCAAGTTCGCTCCAGAATCGGCTAACAGTGTCGCTGACGTTCTTCTATAACAATGCCCAGTATACTGTTCACAGTTTGGTAAATTCAAATATGTTGCTATTTGCTTCGGAATACCTTTTTTTTTTTTTGAGTGTGAAATCATCCAATGACTTCACCCGCTCTCGGTGAAGCGAGAGGGCGTGTCAGACTTTTACTGGCTAAAACCCACCCGTGTTCCTTCAGTTGCTTGAGCCAGGGCCGCGGTAACTCTTTTTCAAATTTATCCGCGACCCAGACAGGCATCGGCCCTAGCCTAGCGGACCCCGTCAATTTTTGCTGACATCTCTTTGAGGCGCGCGTGGAACACTACGCGCCGTCGACTCGGGCCTGTACTTATCGGACAGCGAGCTACCCATTACTCGCCGTCCGCAAGCCCGCGCCTACGGTGGCCGAGAATCGGCTTGCGGTCTCTTGCGGTGCCTAGGGGCGTGAGGGCGTCTCCGTTGCGTCTCCCTCACGCGTTCCGTCTCCTTTTCAAATCTAAATTGTGTTTTACTCTTAGTGTACTCTTGATCATTGAATACCTGCTCCATAGCGTAGAAGGCTTTATTTTGCTAGATAGTCATTTGAAGTATGTAAGAAATACACTTTGGAAAAGGATTTTATTTTCTTATCTGCTCGCCACTTCATAAAGTAATGAAAAAAATATGTATGTATTTAAGTATCTTTCCTTAAAAAAGAATCTCTTAATCTTTCCTTAAAGATTTTCGGTAGCTGTATTATTCAACATTTCAGAATCACATGAACTCATATTAATAAGATATTAGTCTTAATCCGAGATTTCGATACAGCTTACAGAGTTAGTATGCTGCCAAATTATATAGTCTATTTAAAATTTTAACTATGGAACACACCGCGTCACTGCCGCGGGCGGACGCGCTTTGTTTTTCTTTTTGACTTCACACTGGCCGTTTATACACTCACAAGACCGCAGCATTTTTTTTCTTAGTTATGTTAGATTTTTACAGCCGACTGCCTAACCAAATTTAGTTCTATTTTTTTAATTTATTCCCACCCAAAGGTGGGAAGTAGCATCTTCCACCCGCTACTCGGATCAAATAAACACTACTTTCCGAGTATAAGAAATTAAAAGATATGATCTTTTTTATTTCGGGCTCGCACCAACAATCAATTGTCTGGTTATGTCAGGGCTGTAACAATTTCGTACGAATGTACAATGATAGTTGAATTGTTAAGGTCTACAATACGAAATATTTCTTATTTAGATACGTAGGTGATTAGGTACACCATCAATCTTGCAGTACAGATAAATATGTTGTAAAGTTTCAGCAAGCATTATTCATATGGCCGTGTTCCCTATCCCTTATCTATTTTATTGCACTATTGCATTTGCAAATGGGCGGTTATTGTAAATCTATAAAATGTAATGAAAACGGTGAATCCTTTTCATTTCAAACAAACGAACATTTTCACTTCACATGGTACTAGAGACTGGAGAGTACTACATGGTAGAGACTTAAGTTCTAGTAGAAGGTTCTGAACTTTTCCCTAAACTAGAATTTTCTTTTGTGCACTAGAGCAGAAAAGTGGTATTTTGTGCAGCCTAATAGCTTATTATCCAGAGGATTTGGATAGAGCTTTGGAAAACAAGTGTCTGCACCTGCGAGCACATTTGTCATACAATGATGAAGTTATAGAGCTATCGTCACTAAAGTTTTACAAATATTTATGTGATATATATTTTTGTAATCACCACTAAAAACCCTTCATTTTGATACCCCACTCGATGGGTAATGGCTCACGCCGCAAGGTTGCCTGCTTGTCGGTCTTCTACAGGATGATTTTGAGCATTACATTACAATACTGCTTCCCTGACTGACGAGCATTCGACTGTAATGTTGATGCCACAATGTCAGACGAAGCGGTCGATGATGTTACAAGTTGTATCAAAATATTACACATTGTATTATCAAGTTGCACACTGTAATGCTCGGTTCTCTTCCCTCACCCTCACCAATGTAATGCTCGAATCTGTAAAATCACAGATTGCGCATTGTAATGCGCGATTCTCTTCCCTCACTGATCTGATGTAATGATCGACTCTGTACTTAGAGCATTAGACTTAGTAAAATTACATTACAGACGAATGCTTCAAGTGAGGGAGCACCTTAATGTACTGCTGCAGAGTACTACTGAGAAATACAATGCAGTCAATTGATTATGATGACGTCATTCGTTCTTTTGCTTAGAAGAAAGATTGCCGTATGATTCTATAAAATAGATTAAATACTATAGTAGAACTTCTGATATTTATTAAAGATTATTGAAAATTATTTGTTTTGTACTAGTGCATTTACAATAATTTGCTAACCCAAAATGGAAAGATTTCGAGATGAAGGACGGGCCCTAAATGCCAAGTAAGAGTTAAAAATAGTTAATACTCAAACAGATCTTTAGTTGATATTGTGTTCATACATTGGCACTAACAGTTATGCCATAGTCTGCAATGCTATGTAGATCAAAACAATCAGTCAGCGTCATTATCATTTTAGCCTCGAAGTGAAGATACATAACTGATATGTACGTAAGTACGCCTTCCTATTAGTGGGGGTTAACTGAAATGGCTCAGAGCGTAATTAATATTTACATATTTCTTGCGCAAATAGTACCTATGACAATCCTTCTTACCCACGTAAGAAGCCAGACAGTGTTTGTATGTTTGTGTATATGTGTGTTTGTATAGGATGTGTGTTTTTGTACCTGTCTGTGGCATCATAGCTCCTAAAAGGATGAACCGATTTCGATTTCGTTTTTTTTTTGTTTGAATGAAGACGTTATCGAAAATGTTCTTAGCTATGTTTGATGAAAATTGGTTCAGCTGTTCTAAAGTAAAGATATCGTGTCATAATTACGTGTTCAATAGATTGTCGATCGAAGCGTGTCTACTACTAGATGAATTATCGAGCATGAAATAAAAATGTGTAGGTTTTAAATGTAACTTGTCTTTGTTTTTAATAGTGTAAGTATACTAAATAATTATATACACTATATAACTTACTCCACACGGGGTAGTCTTATTTATTTATATATTATACTTTATTGTACACCAATATAAAAATAATTCAAAAAGACAACTAAAAACAAAAACAAATATACAACAGGTGGCGTTATCGCGTTCCGCGAACTCTTCAAGGCAACCTAGAATGGAAAGAGACAGTCTGGACACAATATGAGGTTGCACTTGGTGCAAAATTTTCAACAAATAATTATTTTATTGAGTAAGTAGGTAAGTAGTACTAAATACAAAAAAAAAATAGATACATTAATACATACATACAACAACAACAGACAAGTAAACATTGACTTTAAAACTTTCGCGTTTCATAATTGGAAAACAATATATCACAGGAATTTAACGCGATTATTTCGATTATTTATTTACCTATTTAACCCGACGTTTCGGCCGTGTTGCAACGACCGTGGTCCCGGATAGACTGGTGTCTCGGTGTACTGGCTCCGTTGGGGCAGACAATTCTTCCTCTACCCTCACATTTCTACACACAACACTGACCGTTTCCTTATTATGTAAGTTCGCCGACTGCACAAAACGAGGTAATGGTAATCGCGTTAAATTCCCGTGATATATTGTTTTTCAGACAAGAAAACAATTCAGCTTATACAAGATTATGATCACAGTGACAAGTAGTGCTCCTTCACAAGTCGCTTAAAACCCAACAGTGTTTTTTTTTTCACTGTCACAGGCAATGCATTCCATAGACGAATGGCCTGGACAATAAAAGATTTGTCTAGTAAGGTAGTGGAATGCATTGGCATTTCAAGTTTCATATTATCCGATGACCTTTCGGGTGCGAGTAAAAAAAAACTGAAATCGTTTCTTGAGATAAAGAGGGGTAGAAGGAAGAAAGAGAATATTATGCAGGAGGGAAAGAATATGAGCATTCCGACGATGGCGAATTGGCAACCACTTGAGTTTTACACGAAATTCAGAAACATATGGTCATATTTGCGCAAACCAAATACGAAACTTATACAAAAGGTATTCAAGGTTCGTTTGAGATCGGTTCATGGATGTTTGACCATCCATTAATACTTATACCTCTTCTTGCCGGAAACCATTGGTCTCGTCTGTCATTTGTATATCTTTGGTAGTCGTTATAGGTACCTAGTCCAAAGCCTGCAACACCAACAGCCAATCGTGTTACCCAATTACTGGGTGGCGAAGGTCCGCAAAAAATTAAAGATATAATTAATTTTTTCGTTTTCGTAACAGGTTTTCATAGGTATCAAATGCTAGCTACTAAATAGACCATTACAAAAACATTTATATCATAACACTTTTATGTTACTATTTTGACACAAATTCAAGATAAGCGTAACTTTGATAGCAAAATAATCTTTTTCAACACACTTGCTCATAAAGTGGCTCTAATTTCACCGCAATTAGGCACCTACTGATACCTGTAATCAAACTATGACTTTTTCATTGCTATTATTCACAAGTGAGTTATAGAGTTTTATTTTTAATTTTATTGATTGAGTTGCTTTGTTCTTATAAAAGTTTTGATACAAAAAAGGTCGTGCTCAATAGTACAAATAAATTAATGTACCTATATTGCTTGCTCATTTCATGCAACTTCGTATTTAAATATATAATTTTAACTTGTACGTGTTTAATAAATAAACTTTCACTCAAATATAACTTTTGTTTGATCTGTAATAAAGACAACTTGAAATTCCCCATTTTGTACGTGACTAAAACGCTATCCGCGAACACACACATCATGTCATCACGACACAATCATCATGAATGTAGTTTTTCATCTATGGCCCTCGCTTTAAATCCGTCCTTTATTCACTAGTTGCATAATATACTATTACCGCATAACTTATTTGGAGAACTCGTTCGTTAAAAAAATAAAAAGTCTGAAATAAAAATAAAAAAACACAACTGCTAAAAAAGCAGTCGGGTTTTTGTTTTCTTAACATTTCAACCTGTTGAGCAACTTTAGAACCATATGTCTATAAAAACGAGTTGTGGCAGCGTCATTACCCTGTCTCACCTATTTGCGGGTCTTTATGTACCGAAACTTCGAGAAAATTGTTAAAACAACCACTTTACACGTGTGCTGTTTGTAATTACCATTATTTATTGCAAGGTCAGACAGGGACATTGTTAGTGTAGAACAAATTTAGCAATGTAGTTGCTAGAATGAGAATAATGCATTAATCATGTTGATTGCTTTCGTTCCATTGTTTTTTCAAATCATATTTTTATAGTGCATTTGGTTTTTCTGTAACTCAGATTAATAAAGGCGTATTCTAATAAACTTTTTTAATATCATGGCTGAAAACCGAGCAAGCTGGTCGGTTTTCAGCCAGTATAAGTTTTAATCAGATCAAGCTTGTGGGATACTATTTCTGTTTACTACCCATGTATAGAGACTTGATTGAAATGCCTTAGAACACATACTATTTCAGTTTCCCATGGTAATGTGTTCCGAAGTAAGCTTACATACAAAAAAAAAATACCTATAAGACGTAGGCAGCGTTGAGATGCACCGTGTAATTTGTTATCATGTACAATTTGAAATATTCTATGTAGCCAGTCTATTTTTATTTTATAATTCTAGAATGAAGCCAGGAACCATTGCTAGTGTCAATAAAGCCACTTTACGATCTGATTAATTAAGCTTCTGGAACATTTCTGAGTCATGGCCGGTCATTTCAATAACCTTCACTTTATTATTAACTGCATGAGAGATGCTATTACAGTAGGTACTGACTGGAGTATGTTACAGTAATAACTTCAATTGGTGTTTATTTGTGGGCTTAGTTTCAGAACGATCTGCGTTTAGAAGAGCCAATTAGTGTTAGAAGTGGTAAACTTGTGGACCTTTTTACCCGGCTGCAAGGAAAGGGTTATGTTTTTCGCGAGTATCTTGTATGTATGTATGTAATACTCTTTATTACCTCGTATCTTTCAATTCAAGAAACATGGCTGATTTTGGGCGCCATATTGTGGGGGTTGCTATTTTTTTTTCTTCGTGTCCCATCGAGTGGGGTATCAAAATGAAAGGTTTTTAGAGGTGATTACAAAAATATATACCACTTATATTTTTTAAACTCATTCCAAAAAAAACACGTTTTAAGTTGTAAATAAAATCAAAAAACCCGACTCCAAAGATGTAAACAAGAAAAAAATCATGCTGTGCAGTCGGATGATATTTATAGTTTTGGTCAGCCAGCTCGCGAATATGTATCCTCCGACTGCACAGCATGATTTTCTTCTTGTTTACATCTTTGCAGTCGGGTTTTTTGATATTATTAACTTTTTAATCTACGAATAGAAGTCACTATCATCGCCGAAAGACGTCCATTACAGAATATAGGGCACCAAATGTTACCACATCGAACGGTTCTTTTAGTCTCGAATCCAGATTCCCATATTTAACTAAAGCGTGGAACTCTCCGCCAGCATCTGCATCTGTAAGAGTGGACAGGTTTCTTCTGAGCTCGTCCGTCCTTCAAAGACCTCAACCATCATTACCGTCAGGCAAGATCGAAGGTCAAGAGTCGGCACCTCAGGTATAAAAAAAGGATAGCACGTTTGCTCTCTTCAATAAAAGTCTCAACCAAAATGCTCGTAAAATAAAAATTTATTAATTATAAAATATTTACACTTTATACAAACTTATCAATATCATACTCTAAAATACATGACTATCACACACATTTCGCCCACTCTCTTGTCAAATATACTCAAATGGTATATGGCATGCCCTCCTGACGACTAGAAGCGGCAGTTGTGGTAAGCACATTACAAAGAATATTGCAAAGGGGCTGAAGAGAAGGCAAGCCCCCAGCCATGCCATCACAAACCACGCCGGGAGGAGTGCCACGTGTTCGAACATTATCTACGCTACAAAATGTACGATGTAGGCGTTTCCCAACACATAATTATTATGCAAAATCTAGTATACGTAACAGCTAAAATAGTTCAAGTTCCTCGGTTTTGCAGACTCCGCTATCGGTTTGCGTGCACTTAAGAACGCCACCTGGAACAAAAAATAAACAATTGTTAGACGGAACTTCACAATCGCAGTAGAACTTCTCGATATTTTTCGTGAGTCATATCTTATTTTTGTTTAACTAAAACTCTGGCAGTTGGTTTATCGATATGCAAATTCTTGAATTTACATACAGCGTAGTTGTTTTTTGTTAATATGAGTTTTTTTGCATTAATTAGCAGTGTTCCTAGATCTTAACCAACTTTCGCACAACGAACAATAAAGAACAAAAAAAAAAAGTTTTTTTTCCGTTCGCCATAAAAATATCGTAGGTAAAATATTTAATTTTTTAGATTTAGATCAAATTCGTTGTCCCGTATTTGACAGGGTCTGCGGGGTAGTCCAGTGGTACATTTTTCAAAAAAAAAATCCTTCGACATTTTTTTAAAATATTCTATCGGTAGTTTTCTTTCAAATGGTTAAAATGTAACGCATATTCTAGCTATGAAGGTAATGGCTATTAAATACTAACCAGACTACTATTTCAGTGTCTGCATTTTGAATAAATTGAATGAAATCGAAACAATTGATAAATAAATAGAGCACTAAATGATAACTGAAGATAGTACGGCTCAATTAGACTTGTCAGATATAATTATGTAAGTAGGTACTCTAGAAATAGGTCCATTGTAGATAAAGCTTTGTTTATCCATGCATTATCTCAAGTAACATTATAAGGTTATCAATGTTTTATACGTAGATTTCACTCAATACATAAGCAATAGATTATCTAAGCATAGATTTGACTTCAAGATAACCACAAAAACGTGTCATTTAGCACAGATATATTATGATAATTATCCACTTAGACTACTTTATGTTTATAATCTATAGGATAAAGTCCTACTACCTGTGATAATACAGACAAAGTCTACAATCTACCTACAAGGTCACTTCTAATTCATTAACTATTTTTATGCAATGAAAGTACTTCTGAATATGATTAACTTTAACTATGGATAAACCCTAAAGGGTTATCGCGGCAAAATCAGTGCCCTTCTTTTGTCAAGTTATGCGAACATAAAAAAATCTGCTGATCCTCAGATTTTTGAAAGGAAAAAGAGTTGTTAGTTTCAGGGACAAGAAAGTGTTTATTCACACAGAAACTGATATATGTACACTTATATTAAGTACATGCATACAGGTAATAAATGTACTTAAGACTTTGATTCTTGTATTTTCATTCCGGACCAACTTCATCAGGATATGAAAAACATCATCAACTATACCACAGCCACCAGAATTCGAGAAAATAACTTTCTTCATTATATAATAAAATGTATGTGATGGAAGACATGTGACATTCACCAACCCGCACTGGGCCCGTGGTGGATTACGGCTCATTCCCTCTCACAGAGAGGAGGCCTGTGTCCCAGCATTGCGAACATTAAAAGGCTGATGATGATGATGGAATATGTCCAGAACTAAGTCTCAAAGCTATAGTACTTAATTAAGTCTCTATTAAGGTTACAGTCAATCCATGGAACCCTAAAAATCGCTAGCAGCATCACATGTTTTTGCTCAGGGGAAATCTGCAAATTGCATTTCTTAGTTATTTCTTAGATGTAAACAAAGACGATTTATGTATTATCTTAATCTTATCTTCATCTCAAGTGCATATTGACTACAAACAGCGATTTTCATAAAGCAGGTTATCGGCGCCTTTTGAAGGTTGGCCTCCGTAAACAAGAAAAAAGGTTATATTTTTAGCTAAATTTTTGGCCAGGTTTATTCAAAACATCTAGATATATAAGAAAAGAGGTTTTAATTTTGATGATTTAAAACTTGCTGTTCACAGAGTCATTCGTCATCCAAATAATCCTAACTCTATAACGAAATATAGTTATCGATGCAAGAATCTTCAGATGTAAAAAAATAATTGTAACCTTCCAGAGGGGCCTACAAATGTTTTAATTTTAGGTTCAACTAGCCGAGATTTTGCTGCGATTTAAACTATTTCAGGCTTGAGAACTCTTTGCAGGATTAGGTACGACTTTAGGGTGGATTTAAAGGATCTCGGATTTTAAAGTATAATAAGCCTTTACGTTTAACGTTTTAGAAATCTCATTTTTAAATTCTGCAAATTCAAACTGTTTATTGGTTGTACCTCAATGGGCAGATTGGGGAAAAAGTCCTGATCCTCATGAAATATGTTTTTTTATGGCTGGTATCTACTATTACTGTCTCTTTTGTCTGCTGGTTGCAAGCACTACTGCTGAGCGAGGTCGAGGTCCTGATTTCTATTCCCGCGTCGGGCAAAGTGTTGTTGGGTTTTCCATCTGGTATTTCTAATTCAATAGCAGCCTAGAGTCTGGCTTTGTGCCCTGTTGATGGCATTAGTCTCGCCCCCTATTACATGAGAATTAAATTTAACTTTCGAAATGTGGGTATGCACCTCAGCCTTAGCCTCCTTTTTTTGCTTTGAGAAATGCTCATGCATACTGCGCTACTACGGGGAGATAGTGCTAGTATAGTTATGAATCCACTAAAACTCCACGGTATCCTCCTGTGCCGCTTATGGCGTTAACACGGCCACGCGTTAGCAATCACCGCGAACCCGCCGCGGCTGTCCGTGGCCGAGATTCCCCGATCACCGGCGCACCAGAACACATTGCACGCCGTGACCACTTCAGGGACCAAACCAGCACATGAGCGCCAGACGACGCTCATGTGCTGGGCGTATATAGGCGTGATGTACGCTATATACTATTTCAGTTGAAGCATTGTCATCACTCATATCTTTAATTGAAAGTCTAGAAGTTTCACCTACATTTTATAGCGTGACTCGTACGAATATTTTAGTTCACAACGCATTAAAGATAATATATCTGCTTATCAATGTAGACACGTTTTGTTATTTACAAAACTCTCTGCAATTTATTCATAAGGATAAATATAAGAAGTAACAGGTTATCTATTGCTGATAACCTAGGCAAATTGTGATGTAGGCACTATTTATAGATGGTACGTACCTACATAAAATTGTGTATGTTTCGATGCTATAACTATCGATGTAATGATGTTTTTTTTTTGTCTCTATAATATTCTCTGTATAATTTATATATTAACAGGTCTAGCTCTGGTGACACAGGATTTCCTATTACCTACAAGAACCAAGGCTACACTGATATTTGTTTCATGAGTTGTGTTTGCATTTTGATGTTAAAAGCTAAATGTTAAACTTTGGTAAGAATATCCTATTTTTGTTAAGTTTTCAAGACTTGAAAATTCAACGAATATTCGAAAGAAAAATCAAAATATTCGAAAGTCTGAAACTGACGGTAAGTACTTGTAGCAGTCACAGAATATGTTCAGGAAAACATAATTAACTTGCCAACAAACTCGCCTGAAATTCAATCGAATACTCGATGATGGAGTTGAATTTGGATAAATGATGAGATGATTTGCTTTCGATGACTTGTAAGAAGTCGACGTGGCAACTTAAAGGGAACAAGTTTTGCATTTGAATGAAGTTTTCTCACCATTGATATGGTAATACAGCCACAGAATTATGCCTTACGGTACCTACGAAAGAAAATTTGTATATTTCACAATAAAATTGTTATCTTGTTTTTTGGTTTACCCGATGAAAGATTGCAACCGAGATTAAATGCTATCTAAATCAATATGTGATAGGTTAACTAGTATTTTCGTCCAGTTCCGGTGCATATACGTGGATTGATAAGAATGTAATACGTTTATTACTATGCCGATAAGGGTTCCATATATCAATCAAAGTACATTACGAATATCTTGAGAGGATTATCAGCCGACGTAAGCATTTTTTCAAACTAATAAAGCGAGTGACTATCGACTTGGAATTCGAACAACTGCACGGTTTGTGGCCAATTAACGATTTCACACTCAATTATTTGCGGTATTCGATATTATGCTTGTATATTTTTTGGTACATTTCGTCTAGCCAATGAAAATTTTAAATTGTGATATTTATTTACTAACATAGTCTATAAGCTGTATTACTAACATGATGGATCTTGATCTGAATAAATAATATATAAGTATTTGAATTTGAAAAATAGCAGGTAAAAAATGATAATGTATTTTGAAGCTGAAACCTTTTTAGAAATTACGGAGGCTCCTAAAACAATATCTAAATAGGTACATAATTATTGCCAAATGGTTTGAAAAACTTTCCAGTTATGGTTTAATCAAACATTTGGTAAGTAGTATGTCTATCTAACTCCCTGAGCTTGCTGGATATAAATTCCCCCATTAACCACTTAAGTCGTACTTGGATAACCCATTAATAAAATGGAAGCCCATAATACAATATGTTCAGATAATAACACACCAACAGCTCATCGTCCTAAGCAATGTTTGTTAATTTTGTATCGGATATTAATTCGATCACCCTTCTCGATACGGACATGAAAGGTAAACTGTATCCCGAGAGGGGTTTGCGACATTTCCCCGAAAACGATAATTACGTGAATAATTGGGCTTTCTAGAGACAAATATTAGTTATTTTTTCCGTTCTATGATTTGCTATACATATTCCAGTGGGGGTTAAGTTAACTATATCGAAATGAACACATGACAGCGGGTAAAACCTGCGAAATTCTGGCTCAGAAACTTGGGGAAGCCACAAAAAAAGGGAGGTATGCAGCAGTGGATGAACTCAGGGTGAGGATGATGACGATGAAAGTAGATTTGAAAAATAGCGTGACAAAACGCAAGAAAAACGAGCAACATCCATCCATGTTCACATTATACTTCAATAAACAGGTTTCTACGGAATCCGCAAAATAAATAGGCAATAGTGACAAGGCAAAACGTGTTTGAAATAAAAAAATTCACCAAATTTCTTTTATGGAAGAATTTTATGTAAGGGAACGATTTCTCGAAAATAAAGACAGACACAAAAACAAAGAAAGCATCGTTTTCGCATAATAAAATTATAATTTTATAAAATATAGATAAAAAAATATAGATGAAAAAGGTATAAAATATAGATACATGTAGCTATCGACTGACGAAATTAATTGTGACATATTTTAAGTATAGTTACTGGATGCGACGAACGTAGGAAGTCCCAGTGCCAAAGAATTTATACTGGTAGGTATTAAATCTATTTTATAAACTGTGTTGCCACGTGTGAAGACCTGCCATGAGAATTGAAATTGACTATTATTATACTTCTACTCAAGAATTAGGTATGCACACAATTTGTGCTACAAAATTCTTCTAATTTTATTCTCTAGGAATGCTAATTATCGTTAAATCTCACAATTCATGCGCAAATGTTGAGGCAACATAGGTATTGTAGTTACCTATTAATAATTGTAATTAGACTGTAAGCCTTCTTAAAAGTAATAAATATCTGATATAATATCTTAATAAAATGAACACAAAAACATTAATTAGTCTTAATACTTTTATGTGGACGGAAGAGATAAAGACCAAGATACTTTAAGTGCATCACGAATAAAACAAAACGACAAACAAAGGAAGTACCAAACAAGGAATATCTTTCCCAAAACAGACAATTTTAGATACGTAATAATATTTGGCCACGTTACTTATACCGGTCAACGATCACGAGAGAGACTCAAGGAGTGGACTGGAGCCAATTCTATTAAGTAATAAATTGTCCTCCAATTGAGTTCACTGAACAGAACTATCAACGTCATTGTTAAGTAACACTTCAGTATTATTAATAGTAATACTTTTTGTCCACTGAAAAGTGTACAAAAAGTGTACAATTGTAACTTTATCTCCGTTGTACACCCAGCCTGAAATTCGTGGGTGTCCCCGTACTATTACGTGCCAATGCATCATGATTCTGATATGAGAGAAAGACGGAACTATACATGACGAATAGCTCTATCCCCTTTTAACAACGGAATCATGATGGCTTTAATATGTATTTTGATATTAGTAGGGGGGCAAAACTTAAAAGGTTTAGATTCTTTCAATATTTTTTTATTGTTTGAACTTGAACGAGAGTTTAACCGCAATGCGTTCAAAATGTCTTTTAGGTAGATATTTAGGTACTTAGCAGCTCTCAAATGAAAACGAAGTATTAACGGTTCCAGCTAAATGGTCTTAGGTCCTTGTCATTGCCTCGTTTTGACGTAACTATATGTTCCGATCGAAATTATTGAATATTTACAATTGATCATGCAAAACAATCCAACTTACAAATTCACGTTGATTGTTAAACATTAAAGTGTAGATTAACTTTGTAATTGAAACCGGACAAAAATTGGAGCATTCGTGTGGAAAGCTCGTACTTTCTAAGGTTTAAAAAAAAATCTATTATTTTTTTAAACGGGTGTATCTCTGACTACAAATTCTAGTCATGCCAAATTTCAATTATTTAAATAATTATGAAATTGCTCGTTAACTAATAATACAATAATTTGAGAATACAATATGTCATTCTTTACCAACATGATAACGCCTTGCAGCAATAAATATAATGTTTAGTAATTAATCACCACGACGAAATTATAAATTCTTTATTTGTTTGTTTGCATTTTTGTGCGTTAAAGCATGAAAATCAAAGATTAAACCGTAGTGAGTCGAATGAAATTATTAACGCAGTCCTGAGACGCGTAAAATCAAAAAGAATGCTATAACTATTAAATAATTTTGTAAGAGCTGAAATTATATTTGTTTTTGTCGTGTGACTTGATAACGTAATATCAACAGCAGGTAAATAGGTAACTACAGGCTTGTCAGTGAAAACAGATCACTTAAGTACTGTTTGAAGTTGATTATATATTATTTGTATTGATAGCAGCGGTCAAAACCCTGCGCTATCACTCCGACAGTCCGACTGCTGTGTTGAAAGAAATTGTTTTAATAACGACTTTGTTTTATCTTCAAAGTGTAAATATTATATGACTTGTATTAACGCATCGCTTGTCTTGAATAACAAAGAAGTCGAAGAATTCGACAAGGTAATAAAAACTTCTTTATATTTTTATTTATGAAGGGGATTCTACAAAGGCATTACAAGGCCCTTGTAAAGTTATCCTTATCACTGAGCGATATCGTTGTGCACTAATTATATCTTTAATTTAAATAATAAAACATTCTAAAATGAATAATTACTTATACGGTGACAAACAATATCATCAATTAAAAAAAATAGGAGTCATACTGTCTGTTGTGCAATGCTTGTTGGTCTGTAACGATGACTTGCTTTCGCAACACAAAAAGTATCACTACTTAGTATAAGTGATTGATGGAATTGCGGTTCTGCAGTACAGGCCATTTCAAATTAATTTTATTATAAAAACATTTTGGCTATAAATTCTAACTTCAAATTAATTTTATTATAAAAACATGGAACTCTTTTTTCAAAATTAGTTATCTGTTTATTCATTATGTTATGTTTTCATCGCATTTGAATATTTTTCGTCATTCATGGATACGTTAAAAAAACGACTAAATATGGAATATGAGTACCGTCGTGGCAGCAATGCGGCACAAGCAGCACGCAACATAGACGACGTTTATGGAGCGAACACTACGAACGAACGCATCACCTGTTATTGGTTTGCCCGCTTTCCGTTCCGGCAATTTCAACCTGAAAAATGAACGCCGTGGTCGTCTGAAAACTTTGGTCGACAATGAAGAATTAAAGTCGATTGTGAAAGCGAAGCCGATGATACTCAATCTACGGCTGAATTAGCAGCAGCTTTCGACTTTAGCATGAAAACAATATTGGTTCATTTGCATCAAATTAGCAAGGTAAAAAAGCTTGGCAAAAGGGTCCCACGAACTCAATGATCGCCAGCGCGAAGTACGCGTCGAGATGTGCCTTGCATTGCTCAACAGCCACATTACCGAAGGAATTTTGAACCGCATTGTTGCTAACCCAAATGTTATTGAGAAAAACCTAGGCAGATTGATTGTCTTTCCTTATTTTTTCTTTATCGTATTTTCACTGCACAAACTTTGGGCACTTCTTGGAACTAAATTATTATCTATTTCTAAGATAACGAATGAATTACATTTTGTTTACCGTGCCATTGTGTAGGTAAATTCGGTTATAATAATAATAATAATAATAATAAGCCTTTTATTAGTTTCCATGACATTCAAAATAAATATATATATATATATATTTAAAAAAACTATGTTTAGCAATTAAGTATTTCAGGTTGTTATATATGTCATGGCCCCTTTCGGGTATAGGCCTCCTCCAGTTGCCCCCACTTTTTCCTGTCGTTAGCAGTTTTCATCCATTCTCTTCCTGCCAATTTAAGTATGTCGTCTATCCAGCGAGCTTTTGGTCTGCCCCTTTGTCGGTTGCCTCCTGGACCTGTCCATTTTGTTACCCGCTTAGACCATCTTTCTTCAGAAGAACGGGCGATGTGTCCTGCCCATTTCCACTTCAAACGCTGTGCGTGTTTTAATGCGTCTATGACTTTGGTTTTGTGTCTGATTTTTTTACTATTCACTTTGTCGATGGTTTTGATGCCAAGGATACTCCTCTCCATAGACCGTTGGCAGGTACGTATTTTTGACAAGGTGTTTTTGTTGAAGATCCAGGTTTGGGCACCGTACGATAAACAGGGCAATAGGCTCGAATCCATCACTTTTTTCTTTAGCTTAGTTGAAAGTTTTGATTTTAATATTTCTTTGTAGCTCCAGTATTTTTTCCAGGTCATTTTGATCCTCCTGTCTATTTCATCAAGGTGTCTTGTTTTTTTAAATGATATTTGTTTTCCGAGGTAGATATAGCTCTCTACGTATTCTATAGGTGTTTGATTAATTAGTATTGGATTTTTCTTACCGTTGGTAGCTACCTTTGTTTTTGAGGTATTCAGTTGTAGACCTATATTTTCGCTAGCATCGTTTAGTTCTGTGAGCATTTCCTCTAGTTGTTTTGATGTCTTAGCGAAAAGGACTATATCGTCGGCAAATCGTAGGTTACTGAGGTTTTTGCCTTCTATGGTTATTCCTTTTTTGCCCCAGTCTAGGTCTTTCATTATGTTTTGTAAAACAGCTATAAATATTTTTGGCGATAGCGGGTCTCCTTGCTTCACACCCCTACGGATATTAAATTCTGGGCTTATTCTATCAAGTTTGACTCGGCTTGTACTTTTTCTATATATATCCTTGATAATGTTAATGTATATGGATGGAATATTTTGATGCTCCAATGTGTCCCAGATACTCTTATGTGAAATAGAGTCGAACGCTTTCGCGTAGTCGACATACGCTATGTATAGATTTTTCTTATATTCGACATATTTTTCTATTACTTGCTCTAGGGTGTGTATGTGGTCAGTCGTTGAGTACCCTTGACGGAAACCTGCCTGTTCTACTGGTTGGTGCTTTTCTATAGTTGGCTCTATTCTTTTTTCCAGGCACATTGCAAACAACTTATACATTGTTGGTAGTAGACTAATAGGTCGGTAGTTATTTATATCCGCTGGGTCTCCCTTTTTGTATATAAGAATTATCCGTGATTTTGCCCAATTGATAGGGATTTCTTGTTCTTCCAGTATTCTTGTGAAGAGAGTAGTGAGTGGGCCTACCAGTAGATGTTTTCCAACTATCAAGGCTTCATTTGGGATATTGTCGGCACCCGGACTTTTATCTTTTTTTAATTTTTGAATTTTTATCATTATTTCTTCTTCGTCGAAGGGTTGGATTGACAAGTTCCTTTCATCTGTTTCTGAGCGCTTTTCGAAGCTGTAATTTTCTATAGTTTTATCATCGTATAGCTTTGTGTAGAAGTCGGAGGCAATTTTTACAATGTCCCTTCTAGTTTGTTGCTTCTTTGTGGTTCTTTGTGCCTTCAATGTCGGAATCCATTTTTTCTCTGAATTTAACTGTTTATAGGCTCTCTTTTGGCTTCCCGTGGCTAGTAGGTGTTTTTCAATTATTTCCATTCTGTAATTTTCGTAATCTGTTTTAAGTAGTTTATTTGTGGTTTTGTAGAGAGATGAGAGTTCCTTTTTGTCCTCCTTATTTTTTGAAGGTTTGTGTTGTAGTTCTGTGCGTTTCTTTATTAAGTTTTTAGTTTCTTCGGATATTATTTCTTTCCTTGTTTTAATTAACGTAAGGCTCTTTAAACTTTCCTGTATGGATGACTCTATTTTGAGGTAGTATGACTCAATGTTATCGTTAGCTTCCCAGTTGATTCGTTCAACTTGCTTCCTCAAGGCAGAAAGGTATGTTTCTTGCGATTTCTCGTTGGATAGGGTGACCGTTGGGGTTGAATTGAAGGTAGCTCGACTTTTCTTTTGGTTATCTAAAGTTATTGTTCCTCTCAAGAGTCTATGGTCACTTGGAAACGAGAGTTTGTTGATGGTTTCTATGTTGGTAAAGAGTTTTGGGTATTTACTCAAAATATAGTCTATTTGGTTTCTTTTTCGTTTATCTGGTGTAATCCATGTCCATAGGTTTTTTATATTTTTCTTAAATATTGTGTTAATTATTGTAAATTTATTTTTTAGTGCGTATTGGACAAGTTTTTCGCCTCTGGGATTTCTTTTACCGTAGCAGTATGGGCCTAGTATTGTACTTTCTTCAGGTTTTCTTTGACCTATCTTCGCATTCAGATCTCCCAGTAGTATAACTTTTCCGATTGCGAAACTCCTGGCTTTTTCTATTTTATCATAGAAGGCATCAATCTCTTCTTCTGTTGCATCAGAGGTGGGGGCGTAAATTTGGATAATTGAGAGTTTCATTGTCGCAAAGCGTAGATTCAGCAAACAGACTCTTTCAGATATGCCTATGTAATTTTCTATGTTATTTTTGTATTTTTTCTTGATTAAAAATCCAACTCCATGAAGCCCTTTAGATTCTCCGGTGTGGCAAAATATGTGGTCATCGTCCTCAAGGATATTATTGCCATTTCTTCTGACTTCTGCTAGGCCAATGATGTCGTATTTAATTTTTTCCAGGGAGTATTTCAACAGTATCATTCTTTGCGGTGATAATAGGGATTTCACATTGTATGTGCAGATGTAGAGTTTTTGGCACGTTGGAGGGTTGTAGTCTAGATCTCCCGCGGTGACAAGCCGTGTTGGGAGATCGAGAGGGGGGGGCGTTAATTGCTATTCTGGATTTTGTTTTGAGCCGGCTGTTTGAGAAGGAGTTTTATCGGATAGAGTGAGCGTAGGTTTTTTTAGAATATAGCTATTCAAATTGTTAGGCTTATTTATCTTTGTTGGCTGTTTTTGAGTTTTCTTATTTGCATTGGTAGAGCATGTTGCCATCTCAGGGGATTCTGATAAGCTTCTTTTTTGATTTTGAGTTTTTTGTAATGCTGGATGTTGGTCTCTATTTTGTAGTATAACGATTTTATCATATTTTATTATAGCTTGTTTGCCTTGGTCTCTTAATATCTCTACTTCTCTTTGGAGTTCTTTTCGCTTATTGAGCACCGCTAGTGGGTAGTCTTCTTTTATATAGTAGGACGAGTTTTCTAACTTCTTTTTATTTTTTAGGATTTGTATTTTCATCCCCATAGTAAGTAAAGTAATTACAATAGGTCTGACTTTATCGTTTTTTATTCCAAGCCTTCTCACTGATTCAATGTATTGCTTTTCGCATTTGATGTTCAGAACGTTATTTATGATATCTAAAACTTTTTTCTCCAACTCTTGATAGCTTTTTTCTCGCTCTTCAACTCCGAAAAACAGTAAATTTTTTCTCCTTAAGGTTTTCTCAAAATTGTCAATTGCCAATTTTTGTGAATCTAGTTTTTGCTCGAGTTGATCGTTTTTGGTTTCTAAATTCTTAAATTTCTCGTTTAAATTATTAATGATGGTGCATTTAATGTCTTCTTTCATGGCTAGCATATCCACTTTTTGTTGTTTCATTTCTTCTTGCATCATTTTCAACATCTCTTTAATTTCGTCCATTTTTAGGTTTAGCGCCCTCTGTTGGTATATGGCAGTATTTTTTTGACTACTTGGATTGCGCCGCAGTACTCGTTTATCGATACTGCCAGTGCTAACGTACTACGTAGTTCGTCGAAGAGCCGTTAGATGGCGGTTGCAGATATTGTAAAATTGAATTTTTGCACCTATGGAGATGACTAAGCAATGTATAGAATTTTAGGTTATTCGGTTTATAACTTGCTATTTGGACTTGGTTTTCGTATGATCAGCCGTTTCTTCTTTTGAGTAGGCAATCACGTAGGTCACAGAAAGTATAAATCGACACAACAACTTTTTATCACCATAAAATGTCACTTTGTTGTTATTGACAATTTTATCACTTTTTTTCGTGTTTGCACAGATAATAGCGTTTGTACTTCTATTTGTAACACTGAATTTACCAGTCATTAACACTATAGTATTGGTTTTACACTTTATTTTTCGCTTTTAAAGGTTCAAATTACACTTATATACGGAGCTGATGTTTGCGCTGGTAAGGTGGCGCCCTCCCATTCGGTTACACTTCTTAAATAAATTGCACACACGTTATTATTACATGCGAGGTACACTTTAAATTACATTACACTAGATTTTTATCTAATTAAATTATTTTTTCTGCGTACGCAATCATCAATGGTTTTATTTCAGCCGTTACAAAACCTGTAACTAACTTTATAATAAGGGCCGAATAAACAGTCATTCAGTTTTCCAGGCTGCCAGAAACCAGAAGGATAACTTTTTTGCTACTAGCAATTTTTTTTCATTATCTGACTTGCAGGTGCAGTGCAATTTTTAACCGACGAAAAAAAGGAGAAGGTTCTCAATTCTACATGTATTTTTTTAATGTCTGACCACACATAACTTTTTATATGGTGGTCCGATTAAAAAAAAAAGGTTAAAAGGTAGGTTCCTCAAAGTTATCGACCCGTAAAGGTAGGAAAAAAGGATTTATTGATAATTTGCCAACAATTTTTTTATTGTGAACCGATTCTGTCTAAACTAAGTAAAATTAATAGCGACAAAATTTTTTTTTTCATTAATGTTAACCGACGAAATAACGAACTAAAATGCAAAAAAAAGCATCTTTTAGTGTCGCATTTTCAGAAGGCGCCAAACAAACTTGATAGTTCAACCTAGCTACAATCATTCTACTGTCTTCTGTTTGTTTGGCGCTAACTTAAAATGCTAGACGAAAAGATTTTAAACTTTTTGCTTTCTAGTTCGATATTTCGTTGGTTTATTTTTATGGTCTATGTCAGCGATAGTGTAACAATTTCTATCAGAGAAACAATTTTTGCAAGCGAATCAAGGGGGTAACCTCTTAGAGCAAGGTAATTTCGAGTGTGCGTAAGGGACAGATGTATATGACGTGTATATATCTGTCCCTTTTTCCCAGTCGCACCATGACAGTTTTGAAACGTCATGGTACGGGGTCAGGTCTGCTATAGTTCCTTTTACTAACACACAAACGTATAATATTAGTTGAGCTGCCGGGGTCTGTATTTCCTGAGAGCTACAACCTGGGAGTCTTTAAGTCAAGAGTGAATAGGTTTCTTCTAGGTAAGCGCGCTACATCGTCGACCACATCATCACTTACCATCAGGTGAGATAGTGGTCAAGCGCAAGCCTATCAATAATAAAAAAAAAAAAAAAAAAAAAAGATCTTTCCGTTTTGTTTTTGTTTATGACGTATTAAAATAATCTTTTCAACCTTGCTAACTTCGATTAATCTCACGTATGGTTCATGGTCAAATTACACAATATTGACATTTCTATTTCATTACATTCTTTAGCTCCAATGCCATCACGTCCACAAGGTCTTAAGTGAGAAGACTCATACCCACTTCATATGACAAATGCATCTATTTGACATCTTTGACGTCTCTAAAGGAACATTGAGACTGGAGGTCTTAAGGTTAAGGTTAAATATTAAGCAACTCCGTGTTTAAATTCGTGTTTTTTTTTGTTTTACTACGTGTTTCGCACATAGCTTCGAATAAGTCTCAATGGTTATTGACTGAAGTAGGTGTGGGACATGACAGTCTCATGGTGGACTTTTGATGACGTGAGATAGTAGGTACTGAACGCTTAGTATGCCATGGTAAAGATTAATTTGAATGGCATGGCGTATGTTAGTAGCGTAACCATTTGTTTGGTACCTATAGCACCATACAAATATCATTAATGAAAAACTGTGTGTCAGTCTATTACGCTCCCCATCTTAACCGCTGAACGGATCTTGATGACACTTTGTATCCAGATAGACTATGACCTGGATTAGTACTAAATAAGGATATTTTCCATCAAATCGAAGACCTTTGTCTGACATCCAGCAACCTGCACTGGGCCCGCGTGGTGGTTTAAGGCCCATTCCCTCTCTCACAGAGAGAAGGTCTCCTGTGTCCAAGCAGTTGGAACATTAAAAGGCTGATGATGATGATGGTATTTTCCAACCCGGTGTTAAGTTCCCTGGGGATACTAAAACACTTTACACACGGGTAAAGCCAAGGGCAGAAGCTAGTACCTTAATAATAAAGATGTTACTAGAACAATTTAAAATTAGGTAATAATCTTACACGATTCATGTCTTAAGCGATTAAAAGAAGAGCTACAAACTTAAATGTCATGTGTCAAGAAAAGCCTTCTAGAAATTTTAGTACATATTTAAAGCTATGATCTTATACTTTATACGTTGTTGTACTTTGAACTTGTCAGAGCATTAAAAGGACTATTCTTAGATAATGAATGAGACGCGAGTTATAAAACATAATGTGTGAAGTAATTAAAAGTATTTTTAAACGTGTCTTGGAACAAACAGAACGAACGAACGTGCACGTGTACGAACGTGTCGGGAACTCGCAACAAACAGTAAACATGGTAAATATCCCGCTTTTAATGTTAATGTTAGTGACCATGACAGTTTAAAAACTTATATTGTGTCTTGGAACGTTATTATTTTTATTTACTTACTTGCTTTATATGGACTGGATAGTCCTTTTATGGGTTCAAACATGTAATATTGCAGGATCAATTAAGAAACATAATTAAGTAAGCAAAATAAGAAAACAAGACAAGAAAGACCAAGAACGAGTCGGACTCGCTCTTGGTTTTTAGGGTTCCGTACCCAAAGGGTAAAAACGGGACCCTATAGTAAGTCTCAGTACCTATAGTACTAAGACTCCACGATCCGTCTGTCTGTCTGTCTGTGTGTCTGTCCGTCTGTCACCAGGCTGTATTTTATGAACCGTGATAGCTAGACAGTTGAAATTTTCACAGATGATGTATTTCCTTTATATTTAAGGGGGGCTCCCATACAACAAACGTGATTGTTTTGCCGTTTTTTGCGATAATGGTACGGAACCGTTCGTGCGCGAGTCCGACTCGCACTTGGTCGGTTTTTTTGGTTACGTTACATGAGTATAATACAATACTAGTAACAGACAGACAACCAGTTATCAAGTTTTGTTATTTATTCATTTAGGGACTTTTATAAACGAAATGGGTATATCGTCCTTCGTACTAAAAGTTAAAGTAATCAGATGGAAAACGAATATGTTTATTTCAACCCTATAATATTACTTCGTCAATAACGAAATCAATCACGTCGCAATCTTCATATCCTCGCATAGGAAACTCATTCATTTCCTCCTTTTGAAACGTTTACCCGGCAGATTGCCTTTAAAAGTTTTTCAAAGGGCCAATTAGTCGGTACGCGTTTCAAAGTGGTTAGATATTATGTACGTAACTGAAACGATCTGTGTTTGGCAATGATTGAGTAGGTGGATATTTTGGTTGGTGGATTTATTATTTCAGTTTATGAAATACGAGGTCAAAGTAAATTATTTAATGAAATTCCGCAGACTTATTTGGCCAATACCTAATGACGATAATGTAAAAAAAATCTTAAGTTCTGATTTTAAATCAGCTGTAGGTATAGTTCTCGCCAAACTTCTTGGCCGCCCTGAAGTTGGCTACAATGGCTGCGCAATAGAAAATTTCATACAAAAACAGCACCGTTTCTTGCGTGCCTCGCGCATCCTTTAAACCAACTTCAGGGTGGCCAAGAAGTTTGGCGAGGACTATACTTGACAAAAGTTTTAGTTTTTTTTTGTTGTTTTATCGTTATCGTCTGTGGAGTTTTTCCAATGAATATAATTTGGCGCAGTTTAAGATAGATAGTAAATTGATTTATTGAGTTTTTTTTTGTTTATGTTGTTTACAGTGTACTGTATTATGTTAGGTACATAGTACAGTACAGTTGGTGTTATCTATTTTGTGATTTGAACCATAACATTAGATCATACATGTGTTCCCCGTAGGGTTGGGCAGAGATATATTACCCATGTAGGTACATCTGCAGTGACTAGAAAACTAGAATTTTAACACCTTTTAACATCTATAGGGTAAGAGCCGGATAGTTGCCAAACTTTTTGAAATCACTCTGTACAAAAAGCAAAATACTTTATTTGTAGGCCCGTATTTGTGTATTTTATCTACAAATTTATGAAAAGTATAAAAAAATATCTTTAACATTTCCAGAGTATTAGCGATTTTTGCGGACTTCTCTATTTTGAGAAATTATCCCACATAGGGTATAGTTGCCTTATCCATATAAATTAAGTTTAGGATAGATGCCCCGCTGAGAAACAGGACATCTATTGCGCAAAGACTTTGATCGTATTTTGCCTTCCCATGCAATTGCACAGAGGCATGCGCCACGGTCGAATTAGTGGTAGTTGGAGAATCTTTCGATAGATTAATAAAATAGCATGCGATTCATCCGCAAGCGAGAGAGTAATTACAATCAGGGTTGCCCTGATTTATACCCCTTTACTTTTTTATTTTTTTTATTTTTTGCGTTTAGAAATGCTCATGCATACTGCACTACCACGGGGAGATAGTGCAGTTATGTGGGACTCTAACCCACTAAAACTCCACGGTGTCCTCTAGTGCCGCTTATGGCGGGAACACGGGCACGCGTTAGCACTCACCGCGAACCCGCCGCGGCTGTCCGTCACCGAACCCTCCTCGGGGGAGTACCCCCATCACCGGCGCACCAGAACACACTGTACGCCGTGACCACCCAAGGGACCAATTCAGCACATGGGTGCCAGACGACCCCGTGTATGGCACCCTTGGTCCCACTGTGACGGTCAATGGCTCCGCCACCTACCATTTTGCGGCCGCAGGGGATAGGGAGAGCGGCTAACGCTATACCGACACTCCTCTTCCCCTGCGGCCCCACCGCGTCCGCCATCAGACAGTGGCGACCCCGTCTAGGCCGCGGAAGGTAGGGAGAGCGGCGCACCGCAATACCGGCACTCCTCTCCCGCCGCGGCCTCCAACCCTCAGCCGCGATATCGTATGGGACCTGGGAGGGCAACTATACCCCTGGGGCAACTATCCTGGTTTTACCCTACACAGCAACAAAACCAGGCTGCTATTCACTTTAATATTATCATCATTATATGTCAACGACAAACATTAAGTACCTATATACCTTCCTATATGTGTTATAAGTAAAATCAAGATAATAATACACAAGGATACCGAGTTTAGTTTGCTCCAAAGTTCAATGTACTGTATCACTCACATAAGAGTGAATAAATCTGTAAGTATTAATCCAAGAACGTACTTGTGAACGCAGCTACATAAGGATATTTGTTTAAAAACGAGCGTCCTTTTGTTTATGAATACGCGACTTCTGAACGTGTGGTCCTGTATTGGTCCCCGTATTTCCGTTTGGACCTTAGTTATGGCACAGATAATATAATACTAGCATACAGATGCCTCAACCCATACAATGAAACCAAGCCGACGTAACTGGCGTTTTTCATCTGATTATACCGATATTTTTTTGTAAATCGATCGCGTTCGGTTCCGTTCCACGGCAATAGATAGATCACCATCTATATCCGGGGAACGGAACCGAACGGGACCGAACGCGATCGATGTACAAAAAATAAACAGAATAATCAGTATAGAACGTCGGCACGGTTTCTTTGTATGGGATGAGACACCACTGGTTATGGGCAGTACCTAAGCAAGTATCATGCTACATAGGACTTAAACATAACTGGAATAAAAATGTACTTACAGGTACACCAAGCTTTGCCAACCCATTTGCGAATAAAAAAATATCAAAGATGCCACATAAACACTAACTTTAGATAAATTATGAATGTCGGCGTCCATTGGGATTTCAGTTTGACATCCCATTTAATAATGTTAATGTGCTTTGCCAAGTTATAATTGATTATAATAATCGAATTTGTTTATGTTGAGAGTTTATGAGCTAAAATTTAAACTAAATCTATTATACTTAAAAAACATTCTCTAAAGTCGTTAGTAAAGTAACTAACTGCAAAAGTTAATAAGTAGTTAGTTTCGTTTATTGACCAGATTTACTTCAAACGTGAGTGGTAGACAAAGATTATCTTGTAATGTAAATAAAAACAGTGTCAAGAACAACATATGCATAGGTTACTGCGTAGATAGACAAGTATATACACAAATGTATCTATTTTACCTTGAGATACACGTCCGTAACGAGGAATATGTGGAAACTTCGGAACCGAACCGGTGTAATATTACAACATCCCGTGTCGAGAATAAATACCACCACATAGACTTCAACTTTACGAATTTTCACAAGTTTGTAGTTCAGATTTTCACGTAACAATCCAACAGGTACATCTTTAACACTATTACACAATATCTTAGATCAGAAAATTAGTTTTTCTCCAAACACTGAGTACACGTGTGTCATATTGCAAGATAACTTTAGAATGACCAAAGAAACTAAAGTCGTATGTATATTAACTCACATAAAACCGGCAAAAAATACTAAACACATGCGTCACTCAAACCGGTTATACCTGCCGTATCATTATAAGCAGTCACTACCTCATGTTTCTTTGTTTTTAAATTGAAAAAAAGAACAGGATATATATAACACAATATTTCAGAAGTAATTTGAATAATGCTAGAACTAACCGAAGCAGTAATCAGCACAGGGTGTCACCGGCTACCTCGGGACACGTGTCTCGCGCATTTCACTGTCACTTTTTAACAAGAGCACTGTTCTTTGTGTGTTCGGCGTTTGCGCAGCGTCGGCAATGCTACGCGGTGCTGCGCCCAGCGCATGCAACCGAAGGTTTCGACATCAGCGAGAGGGGAACCGAACTAACAACTAGCCTCGTCTCCTTCCCACACAGCAAGTCTACCAAAACAACGTGAGACAGCAGAATCAGCTGCAGAAATGCCTCCGCCGCAACTGGACGACCTTCGAGACCTACCATTATTGCTAATAAGCTCGTCTTTTGCAATCCATGATTTTTCTTCACGGTTTACTTTAAGATGGAATATTTATGTAGAACGCAGGTGACTGATATTTAGGTTAGGAAGTCGTTTAGCGTTACGGTCGTTTCGGGGGTAGATTATCGTTATCGCTGGTACAAATTTAAACCTAAAGCCGACACAATGAACAGGCCACTATTTAAGGGCTTATTACTTAGTTATGGAAGTTACTGTTTTATGAGGCCAGGGTGATTAAGCTACTCTAGTAAGAATTATAAATTTATCAGCTATAATGCTATATTTATATTATACATTTTAAATAAACAAAATAATATTAAATGTTAAATAGTTTTTTTTTTATATTAAAGAGTATTCTAACTATCTATTGTAACTAAAAACGTTAATCATTTCCTGTATGTAATTTATGCAATTGTAAGATCACAATCAAAAGCATTAGATGCATTCAAATATCATTGTTTGAAAGTGCTGACCTACGCTCTGCCCTCAATTAAAAATTACGAATGGTGACCAGTGGCAGTATTAAATGAGTCCCATTTAATACTGCCACTTGTCACCATTCGTAATACTAGATTAAATTAGAATGTAAAAAACAATCGGTTTATACTCGTAAGTAAAATTATTCTTTTCTCTGATCGGAGAACCGTAGAATCTCGTTAAGTTTATATCCGACTAGTACAAATAAATAACTCTTGTAACAGGATATTCTCCCTTATCTAGGTACAAAAGACATAGATTCTTGAAAATGGATAAACGAAAAGCAAAACGTAGTCTCTGTCACCCTAATGAAATACATTTACGTACTTACGCTACACAATAAACCACGGATCCTGTTTTATAAACATAGGTATCCACGGCAAAATTGTTATGATCTTGTTCATTGTTATTTGTATAACATGGCATATTTTATTATTTGGCCGGATTTAAAAAGAGGCTTTGTGTACTTGTTATAATTTTATTAGCGATACGCACCGTTGCACTTGGTTTTACATGATATAGGTTAATTCGACGCTGTGTTTTCATCTGCTGCTGTTTACATAATATTATAATCTGATGATGCATAATGTATACGAGTATGTGACATTGTGTCATTTTGTTGTCACGCAGTTTTATTTTAATCATTTTCATAATTTAAAATTTAATTGTCTCGTTACTGTTTCTGCCTGCTAATACATAGTTCTTTAAATTATGAAGTTGCCGTTGTGGTGACCGCAGCAACATCATAATTTATAGAACTAGTTTGTTATGTACTTTTATTTTTTCATTGGTTATATAAATCAACATTGGCATTGATGTAGATAGAACTGGTATTATGAACGTGCATAGTTTTTATTTGTTTGTACTTGATATATAAATGTTAATATGCATTCATCATGCAATAAAGATCTAAGTTTACGATTGTGAAAATGCCGTCGACACCGGCTCATTATGGACAGGAGTTTGCAAAGACCAGATAAACCTGGTACATGACACTGATGTCTCTGAAGCAAATGAAGGCAATCCGAACGAAGAAGCGAACACTGGCGCATCAATCTTCTTCAACTGTTAAGAATCAAGCTTTTAAAAATATATCATTCAATTTTAAACGCTCGGGTGCTGTTAGCGACGAGACACAAGTATCATAATAGGTCAATCATATTTTTAAGCGTAGATACATAAGTTGTATAAAATAAAGAGTAAGTTTAAGCGTAGATGTCATTTAAGTGTAGGTTCGTATCTTTAAAATTGTGTAATGATCAAGTAGACATCTAAGTTTAGGCTAGGAATAATGAATTGCTGTATTCAGCAAGGCATAGTAGCATAGAATTAATAATAGTTTCACCATAAGATTGGAATGCGACCCGCCTCCCGACGTACAATCGGTTTCAGGTAGTCGCGCATTCGGCCAATCGCGTTGGCGAAACGATAGCCACCAAAGATTTCAGTATTTCGGTGTTTTTAGTGTTTAAATTAAGGTTTATCGTTGAAATGTATTGTAATTAGATAGAATAAGTGTTTCAACATGTATTAGTCATAAGTTCAACATTGTAAGGGATGTTTTACCGCAGAAAAGAGGCAGAGACAGTTCTCCATACCACGCTGCACGGGATACGCGCGAACATGTAAGAGCGCCCTGATTGGTCAACGGTCTTAAAGTCAGATGTCCGCGCAAATTCTAGTGTTGTGGTTGGTTAGGTCAGTAGAGACCACGCTTCCCCGCGCAAGCGGGGGATGCGTCTGTTTTTATAGAGGGCCCACATGTGCGGTCGGGCATTCCGAATCAGTAGCGTCACCAGTGTACATTCTAAGAAAATAAACAACGAGTAAAAATCTATCCAACAAGGCTTTCTTTTGTGTCTATAACGCCGCTCAAGTACTCCCGCCAGCGAACCCTATCAAGTCAACAAGTCAACAGTAACATCCAGACAAACAGTCACCAACAGTGGTCCTTCGAGAAGCCGGATCGGGTTCAAGAAAGAAGATGTCTTCAACAAGAGCCGGAGCAGGACGTTCGAAAACTACAGAAGAAAGCACATCGTCGTCGGATTGCAGCATGCACACGCCAAGTGAAAACGCAAGTGAGTCAACTATAATCGCGTCGGAGGCGAGTCGATCTACACATAAAATGTCGCCGCCGCCCGACGCGAACGCTCGCCTAGCAGAAGATGCTGCTGTGAAGGAATCATCCGGGAAAGCTACCTCCACCGCACCCCACACAACTCGTACCATTGAACGAATAGAAATGTCAAGTCACGCACGCCAAGAAGAGAGCCACCCTACGCAGCAGAACCCGGAAAGAAGTGTTGCTGTGAAATTGCGTCGAGTAGAAGGAAGTACACCGACGTCAATAGAAGGAAGCCTGCAGCGACCGCCTCACGCTAAAAAGACGACCCGCGACACAGATACACTATCTGTCCGCTCGTCACATAGAAGGAAAGCTGAGGCGCAAGCGAAGCTAGCGGTGGCATTAAGGGAAACGGAATTGGCGGAGGCGCGAATAAGAGTGGCTCAAGCAGAATTAGAACTCGCAGCGGCTGAGTCTGACGAAGAGGATGGTGCCGAGCTGTATGAACGAACGCAAGAGGTCGAGAATTGGTTCATTGAAACCGGAGCCGGACCTACAAAGGATCAGAGGCCGGCTGAAATAGAAGAAAAGAGGAGCGACATACAAGAGTTAGCCCAAGTGATAATGAAGCTGTCAGAAAAGTCACGCGACATTAACACACCGCGGCATGTTGAGCTCCCTTACTTCAACGGTTCATGCGACGAATGGTTAGCTTTCAAAAGGTCGTACGAGGACAGTGCTGTTTCTTATAGTAATGCGCAAAACCTAGCGCGTCTCAGAAGAGCGTTACAAGGGACAGCTAAAGAAGCAGTACAGAGCCTGCTGTTCACAGCCGAGGAGCCTCGTGAAGTCATCAAGTGCTTGGAGTCAAGATTCGGAAGACCCGGGGCATTAGCATTAGCGGAACTCGACAAAATAAAGAATTTGTCAAAGGTGGGTGAAAACCCAAGCGACATATGCGTTTTCGCAAGTAAAGTGAAAAATGCAGTCGAAACAATTAAGGCATTGAAGAAACCGCAATACCTCAGTTCACCCGAAACCTTGAAGGCCGTAGTCGACAAGATGCCAACCTCCATGAAATTCAGATGGTTCGCTTACCATAGAACCAGAAGAGACGAAGAACTCCAAGAATTGCTGTTAATTGAAGCGTTCTTGGAGATAGAAGCCGATATGTGCGGGGACTTTGCTCCACCTGAAGTGTCCTCGGAGCATAAGAAAGTGAATAGAAAACCCGTACATACCGTCCAAGAAGTATCTTATAAGAAGTCGTGTCCTGCCTGTGAAGAAGAGCATTTCGCAATCGAATGCAAAAGGTTTAGAGACGCTAACATCGACGAAAAATGGAACACAATCAAGAAAGCGAGGATTTGTTTCAAGTGCCTACGATTTAAACATTCAAGGCTCAATTGTAAAGCTCCAGTCTGCAAGCAGTGTGGGAGATGGCATCACACTATCCTACACTCCGACAAGCCACCTGTATCGATAGGGAAGCAAATCAACAAAGAAGGCGGTGCGTCAGAAGAAACGGTTGCTTCGATTAACAACGCTAAAGGTGAAGAGAAAGCATACCTGAAAATCATCCCTGTGGACCTCTATGGACCGAAGGTACATGTTCGTGTGCTCGCGTTGTTAGACGAGGGATCAACAATAACGCTCCTAGACGCATCGATAGCCAAACAGATTGGAGCTAAAGGGAATCTTGAAAGATTAACGATCGAAACTGTCGGTGGGAAACTAATTAGAAAAGATAGTTCGCAAAAGATTGAGCTGAGAATTAAGGGGGCTCATAGAAGTGACAAGCGAACTATCACAGTAAGAACCATCGACGATCTGAAGCTGTCTGAACAGATGATAAATAAGGATACAGTAAGGAACTGTCAGCACCTAAGGACGATCGAAAATCAAGTACTCTACGTCACAGAGACGCCCAAGCTGCTAATAGGTCAAGACAACTGGGGGCTCATTGTGACAAGAAAACTGAGAAAAGGCAAGCCTTCCGAATCAGTAGCGTCACCAGTGTACATTCTAAGAAAATAAACAACGAGTAATAATCAATCCAACAAGGCTTTCTTTTGTGTCTATAACGCCGCTCAAGTACTCCCGCCAGCGAACCCTATCAAGTCAACAGTAACATCCAGACAAACAGTCACCAACAGTGGTCCTTCGAGCCGGATCGGGTTCAAGAAAGAAGATGCCTTCAACAAGAGCCGGAGCAGGACGTTCGAAAACTACAGAAGAAAGCACATCGTCGTCGGGTTGCAGCATGCACACGCCAAGTGAAAACGCAAGTGAGTCAACTATAAGCGCGTCGGAGGCGAGTCGATCTACACATAAAATGTCGCCGCCGCCCGACGCGAATGCTCGCCTAGCAGAGGATGCTGCTGTGAAGGAATCATCGGGGAAAGCTACCTCCACCGCATCCCACACAACTCGTACCATTGAACGAATAGAAGTGTCAAGTCACGCACGCCAAGAAGAGAGCCACCCTACGCAGCAGAACCCGGAAAGAAGTGTTGCTGTGAAATTGCGTCGAGTAGAAGGAAGTACACCGACGTCAATAGAAGGGAGCCTGCAGCGACCGCCTCACGCTAAAAAGTCGACCCGCGACACAGATACACTATCTGTCCGCTCGTCACATAGAAGGAAAGCTGAGGCGCAAGCGAAGCTAGCGGTGGCATTAAGGGAAATGGAATTGGCGGAGGCGCGAACAAGAGTGGCTCAAGCTGAATTAGAACTCGCAGCGGCTGAGTCAGACGAAGAGGATGGTGCCGAGCTGTATGAACGAACGCAAGAGGTCGAGAATTGGTTCATTGAAACCGGAGCCGGACCTACAAAGGATCAGAGGCCGGCTGAAATAGAAGAAAAAAAGAGCGACATACAAGAGTTAGCCCAAGTGATAATGAAGCTGACAGAAAAGTCACGCGACATTAACACACCGCGGCATGTTGAGCTCCCTTACTTCAACGGTTCATGTGACGAATGGTTAGCTTTCAAAAGGTCGTACGAGGACAGTGCTGTTTCTTATAGCAATGCGCAAAACCTAGCGCGTCTCAGAAGAGCGTTACAAGGGACAGCTAAAGAAGCAGTACAGAGCCTGCTGTTCACAGCCGAGGAGCCTCGTGAAGTCATCAAGTGCTTGGAGTCAAGATTCGGAAGACCCGGGGCATTAGCATTAGCGGAACTCGACAAAATAAAGAATTTGTCAAAGGTGGGTGAAAACCCAAGCGACATATGCGTTTTCGCAAGTAAAGTGAAAAATGCAGTCGAAACGATTAAGGCATTGAAGAAACCGCAATACCTCAGTTCACCCGAAACCTTGAAGGCCGTTGTCGACAAGATGCCAACCTCCATGAAATTCAGATGGTTCGCTTACCATAGAACCAGAAGAGACGAAGAACTCCAAGAATTGCTGTTAATTGAAGCGTTCTTGGAGATAGAGGCCGATATGTGCGGGGACTTTGCCCCACCTGAAGTGTCTTCGGAGCATAAGAAAGTGAATAGAAAACCCGTACATACCGTCCAAGAAGTATCTTATAAGAAGTCGTGTCCTGCCTGTGAAGAAGAGCATTTCGCAATCGAATGCAAAAGGTTTAGAGACGCTAACATCGACGAAAAATGGAACACAATCAAGAAAGCGAGGATTTGTTTCAAGTGCCTACGATTTAAACATTCAAGGCTCAATTGTAAAGCTCCAGTCTGCAAGCAGTGTGGGAGATGGCATCACACTATCCTACACTCCGACAAGCCACCTGTATCGATAGGGAAGCAAATCAACAAAGAAGGCGGTGCGTCAGAAGAAACGGTTGCTTCGATTAACAACGCTAAAGGTGAAGAGAAAGCATACCTGAAAATCATCCCTGTGGACCTCTATGGACCGAAGGGTCATGTTCGTGTGCTCGCGTTGTTAGACGAAGGATCAACAATAACGCTCCTAGACGCATCGATAGCCAAACAGATTGGAGCTAAAGGGAATCTTGAAAGATTAACGATCGAAACTGTCGGTGGGAAACTAATAAGAAATGATAGTTCGCAAAAGATTGAGCTGAGAATTAAGGGGGCTCATAGAAGTGACAAGCGAACTATCACAGTAAGAACCATCGACGACCTGAAGCTGTCTGAACAGATAATAAATAAGGATACAGTAAGGAACTGTCAGCACCTAAGGACGATCGAAAATCAAGTACTCTACGTCACAGAGAGGCCCAAGCTGCTAATAGGTCAAGACAACTGGGGGCTCATTGTGACAAGAAAACTGAGAAAAGGCAAGCCATCCGAACCTGTAGCCTCCCTTACCAACCTAGGGTGGGTGCTGCACGGATGCGAATCAGGAGCTAACGCCTTAGTGGATTTCACTCACTATGGCAGAGCTACAGCAAGCGAAGAAAGTGTAGAGGAAATTGTCCGTGAACATTTCCAATTAGAATCTCTTGGGATTCAAAATCGTTCACCGTCAAACGACAGCGATAGAAGAGCTTTAGAAATCCTCGAGAAGACTACGAAGAGAATGGCAAGCGGTCAATTCGAGACCGGACTTCTATGGAGAAGGGAAGACGAGAGCCTGCCTAATAATTATAAGCACGCCCTCCGACGCCTATTCAACCTCGAGAAGAAGTTAGACAAAGACAAAGAGATGCAAGATTCTTACAAGACCCAGATTGAGAATCTGATTGGAAAAGGTTACGCAGAGTTGGCCCCGGCGAACGCGAGCGAAGGGAGGCTTTTCTACTTGCCTCACTTTGCCGTCGTTCATCCAATTAAGAAGAAGCCAAGAATAGTCTTCGACGCAGCAGCTAAGTACGAAGGGAAGAGCCTGAATGACGCTTTGTTATCGGGTCCCGACCTACTACAATCGCTGTTTGGCGTGCTGCTGCGCTTCAGGGAAGGGCCTGTGGCGGTCATGGCTGACATACAAGAAATGTTCCTGCGGGTCAAGGTCAGAGAAGATGACCGAGACAGTTTAAGGTTCCTGTGGCGTGGCGACCAAAGATCAGGCAAACCGAAAGAGTACAGAATGTCTTCGATCATCTTCGGGGCGGCGTCGTCGCCTGCGACAGCGATTTACGTCATGAATAAGAATGCGGAAAACTTCAAGGAAACCCACCCGGAGGCAGTAAAAGCGATAAGAAGGAACCACTACATGGACGATTACCTACAGAGTTTCTCATCTATCGACGAAGCGAGAAACATATCAAAGAAAGTGAAGGAAATCCATGAAGTGGCAAGCTTTCAGTTGAAAGGTTGGGCTAGCAACGAAGAAAAAGTCTTATTGGAATTACATGACATTAAAAATGAAGATTCTCTGCAACTCACTAAGGAAGAAAAGACTCTGGGACTTAGATGGCTAGTTAAAGAAGACATGCTAGCCTTCAACGTAGGACTAAGAAATACGTCCAAAGAATTATTGAATGGTGAAAGAGTACCAACAAAAAGAGAGGTAACGAGCGCCGTAATGTCGACCTTTGACCCTATGGGTTTTGCAACACCTGTCTTAATCCAAGGGAAGAAGTTAATACAGGACATTTGGCGAACTCAAATAGGCTGGGACGACCCAATTAACGAAAGTCAGCAAGAAACCTGGATGAAATACCTGGGTGAAGTTTCAACGTTGACCAAGCTGAAAATACCAAGGTGCATCTCGCCCCGCACAAGGAAGGGACAATTGCACACGTTCACTGACGCGAGCGAAGAAGCATACGCCGCGGCGGTATATTGGAGGACAGTTGAACCAGACGGAAGCGTACACATTTCACTGATCGCTGGCAAGGCAAGAGTGACGCCAACGAAGCCTGTGTCAATTCCAAGGTTAGAATTACAAGCTGCCTTGCTTGGCAGCAGGCTATCAGCCGCGATCCAAGACGAGATGGAATTAGAGATTTCCAATAAGACCTACTGGACGGATTCTAGTACCGTACTGCAGTGGATCAGGGCAGAACCAAGAAAGTTTAAAACCTTCGTGGCCAATCGACTGGCTGAGATCGAGGAGAAGTCCAAGCCAGACAGCTGGAGATGGGTGCCTACAAAGGAGAACCCAGCAGACGACGCCACAAGGGGAATTCCAATTGAATTCAACCATAATGCCAGATGGTTCAAAGGTCCGGCATTTCTCCGTCAACCAGAAGAAGAGTGGCCATTTCGGGACTTCAAGCCTGAAGATACCACGTCGGAAGAAAGAGGCAAGCTGAAGGTGATGACGATGAAGGCTGTGGAAGAAACCTTCATCGATCTGGGGAGGTTTTCGAGCTGGGAACGACTGCTGCGCACAATGGCAAGAGTTGTTGCGTTCACGCGGCTCTTATTAGAAAAGACCCGCAAGGCGACCTCCGCCGCCGCGCATCGGGCAGACGAGCCCTGGAGACCTCAAGGAAGACGCCAGAAAGATAAGAAACATCCAATCACCAGTCGAGCCGCCAACAAAGAGGATAAGAAATTGTCGTACTTACCTCTGGAAGAAGAACACCTAAGGAAGGCCGAAGAAATATTGCTAAGGATGAGCCAGAACGAGAGTTTCGCGACAGATATAGCGAACTTAAGGGCAGAAAAGCCCTTAGAAAGCGCTAGTCGGCTCAAGAGGATAGACGTCTACATGGGAGACGACGGGATCGTCAAGTTAAGGAGCAGAACAACGAAGTTCCGCGACGAAGGAATAAGAAAAATGAATCCCGTAATTCTAATTGGGAAGCAGACAATCACTCGCCTCCTAATAAGATTCTATCATAACAAGTTTCTTCACGGAAACACCGCAACAGTTATGAACGAGATTCGACAGAAGTATTGGATCTTGGGCTTAAGAGCAGCTCTGAAGGAAGTCGCGCACCGCTGTCAATGGTGCAAGATGAGGAAAAGTATGCCAGAGATACCCCCGACAGGAGATCTACCGAGCGAGAGGCTGCAACACCATCAATTCCCGTTCTCTTGCACGGCCGTAGATTATTTCGGTCCGATGCAAGTAACCATCGGAAGAAGAATTGAGAAGCGCTGGGGGGCACTATTTACATGCCTCACCACCAGAGCCGTGCATCTGGAGTTGGCACCTTCTCTAAGTACCAACTCAATGATCATGGCGCTTCGACGGATGGCGGCTAGAAGAGGAACACCAAGAATGATATACAGCGACAACGGAACCAATTTTGTCGGAGCCAAGAAGGAGCTAGAAGAAGCCGCTCAAGAGAGGGGCATCAGCTGGAAGTTCATTCCCCCAGGCTGTCCGAACATGGGAGGCGCCTGGGAGAGACTTGTTCGCTCAGTGAAGACAGCGTTGACAGTGGTTCTCAACGAAAGGAGTCCACCCGAAGAAGTACTTCATACACTCATGACCGAAGTTGAGCATATAGTCAACTCTAGACCGCTCACTTCAGTCAGTATGGACTCTGAAGACGAAGAAAGCTTGACGCCAAACCACTTCCTACTGGGGCGATCGTGCGGAGCAATGGCGCCGGGAGAGTTTGACGACAAGGAGCTCATCGGGAAGGCGAACTGGAGAACCACCCAACGACTGGCAGACCACTTCTGGAGAAGGTGGGTCAAAGAATACCTACCTCTCCTAATGCCAAGGAAAGTAAAAGGAAAAGAGACAAACGACCCGAAAGAAAGAGACATCGTGTTGATAGTAGACGCTACCCTACCACGAAACTCATGGCCTCGCGGTGAAGTTATCAAGACGTACCCCGGGCCAGATGGAAGAGTTCGAGTGCTGGACGTGCGGACGACGGGAGGAGTGCTTCGACGACCAACGCGACGAATCATCGTGCTGGTACCCGCCACCTCGTCGCTTCAAGAAGATGCAGTGCAACGCACCGTGGGGGAGAATGTTAGCGACGAGACACAAGTATCATAATAGGTCAATCATATTTTTAAGCGTAGATACATAAGTTGTATAAAATAAAGAGTAAGTTTAAGCGTAGATGTCATTTAAGTGTAGGTTCGTATCTTTAAAATTGTGTAATGATCAAGTAGACATCTAAGTTTAGGCTAGGAATAATGAATTGCTGTATTCAGCAAGGCATAGTAGCATAGAATTAATAATAGTTTCACCATAAGATTGGAATGCGACCCGCCTCCCGACGTACAATCGGTTTCAGGTAGTCGCGCATTCGGCCAATCGCGTTGGCGAAACGATAACCACCAAAGATTTCAGTATTTCGGTGTTTTTAGTGTTTAAATTAAGGTTTATCGTTGAAATGTATTGTAATTAGATAGAATAAGTGTTTCAACATGTATTAGTCATAAGTTCAACATTGTAAGGGATGTTTTACCGCAGAAAAGAGGCAGAGACAGTTCTCCATACCAC
Source organism: Orthosia incerta (assembly GCA_948252205.1). Taxonomy (NCBI): domain Eukaryota; kingdom Metazoa; phylum Arthropoda; class Insecta; order Lepidoptera; family Noctuidae; genus Orthosia; species Orthosia incerta. Next base: position 20,614,208 of record OX411744.1, read on the forward strand.
GCTGCACGGGATACGCGCGAACATGTAAGAGCGCCCTGATTGGTCAACGGTCTTAAAGTCAGATGTCCGCGCAAATTCTAGTGTTGTGGTTGGTTAGGTCAGTAGAGACCACGCTTCCCCGCGCAAGCGGGGGATGCGTCTGTTTTTATAGAGGGCCCACATGTGCGGTCGGGCATTCCGAATCAGTAGCGTCACCAGTGTACATTCTAAGAAAATAAACAACGAGTAAAAATCTATCCAACAAGGCTTTCTTTTGTGTCTATAACGCCGCTCAAGTACTCCCGCCAGCGAACCCTATCAAGTCAACAAGTCAACAGTAACATCCAGACAAACAGTCACCAACAGGTGCGGACAAAAGTTATTAACCATTGCTTCACCTTGGAAGTTAAAGTTGGGTATTTATTTAATTTATACGTTGGGCAATCATGGTGAGACTTGATTGGTATTTTTAATAAAATATACGTTATATGCTATATCGCCCAAAAATAATTGAAAAAAATAAACTGATTGATAGGTTGGTCAATCAATTGCATTTTCATGTTGAATCGTTTCTGCAAATGATCTTTTAACAGAGGATGCATTTCATGTTTGGTCAGCGGTTTCAATGATTGGCGACATTCCAATTCCAGAGTTTCTCATCTATCTGTCTCGTATTTACTCATCTAAATATTTCTGATCTAATCTTGGGATCAAACAGAAATACGCACGGGCTGATATATTTTCCACGTAATTTGTGACGCAAAAATATAGATTCCTTAAATATTATGTAAGTAAACAGGCCATTTCATTACGGGTTTTAAAATTGCGAAAAAAGAAATAGCTGCATATTATATTAATGTAATAGCGTTCATCTCTTATTTTATCGCTCTTGGATTAAAATATCAAAACGTATTCTTCAATCGTGGCGTGACTCTACATTATCACATTGCGTACCACAGTACAAAAAAAAACGTAACGCTATGTAAAATATCAGTATACTTACATCATCCAAAGATATTCTTCGTTTTTGCTCGTTTGCCTCTGTAGTGGCCCGAATTGGGTACCTGTAATGATAATCCCATAGTTACTATCACGTAAAAATAATTTTTTTTCATCGTTTCGGTGGTAATGCATGTTGTCTGTAATAACACTTATCTTGTAAAATTATTCTCAAAGATTGAGTTCGACATGCATCTCCATCATCCATCTGTTTTCACGAATAAGTAATTTAAAGTTGTATAAATTATTTCGTTTAAAATCTAAAACATTTTGCTTTGCGAAATTTTAATTTCAATGCAACTGCATTCGTTAGCCACGTTTCTGTGCTGTTTTTATATTGCAATGTCGCATGCTCAGGACTTTAATAAACAGGATTAAAACGGCTTTCGCTGGCGGGACACTAAGATATTGAAGTTTAAATGCCGATTTGGGGCATATTCGGAGCTCCGATCATTCGGGGACTTCCTACCTGACATCAGCCACGTAATCACTTGTCTAAACTAAAGTCTCGCTCGGTTGCACGTGCTTGTTTTTAACATTTATGCTAATGCTTCAAGCTCATTTCCTATACTAAAATGATGGTTAATAAAGTACTAGCTGTACAAATGTAGCATTGAGCTCTTGGGCTATTCTTAAGTTCATGTTTTGTTCTATCATGGTCAAAATTATTAGTAATATCGAACAAAGCCATGCAATCATGGAATGATGTCATGCGTCTGTTTTTGTTTAACAACAAAATCGATTTGCAATATTATCGACAGACATGTATTCGTGTTTCAAAATTCTAGTGTTTCTTTTAACTATAAAGTTTTATCTATAGTAAGATTTCCAGAAACATCGTCTGTACGAGTATATGAATGCAAAACGATTGTTCAGTCAATTGTCGTGTTTATAGTTTTGTTTTTATCTGTTTCATCCTCCTCTTAAATAATGCGGTTACAAAGTTATGTTTTAGAGTGTGTATGTAAACAAAAAATTATAAATACATTATGATGGAGGAAAATATTTGCAACAAGTCGACAACTATAAGTACAGGTAGACTTGAAAGTATAAAGGTTATAAATAGCTTGACTTGATAATCCGGTCCTAAGCCACAGGCCATTTTCCTATTGGAAGTAGCAAGCAAGGCTATGTGAGTTGAAACGGATCCTAATCAATTATCGGTTTGAAGATTACCTCTTCACGAGTATTTATTTTGGTTGAGCCATATACCTACATAAGTGCGGATATTTCGTTGGTGACATTGATTTTAGGATTACTCTACTTGTTAGTTTCAGATAAGTGGTGTTATCACTTCTTTTATCTCAGTTCAATACGCTTAAACAGTATTTTCGTCTGGAGTATGTCTGATTATGAATTAAGAGGTAATATTTTGTTCAAAACAAACATTGAGGAAAATGGTTTTAGACTTTAAGTACGCTTATATTCGTAATTAAGCTGCTGAAGTAACTACTTAAAGTTTTTTTTATGTAATTAAATAATAATATCTATTTATTCATTCTTCAATGTGACATTGTTAACGTTAACCTTTTGATAGTTCCTGTAACCTTGTCTTCTAATAAAATTATCATTTCTTGTTTTAAAATATTGCGAAATAGATAAACTTAATTAAGAACAATATTTTTTTATCTTCATGATTTGTGCTGTAGTAGCCATTTAGTTGGTGTCATTCCAAATGTGTTTTCATGCTACAAGAATGCAATTTATAGGCCCAAGAATGTTGTATACGGAAGGAGGCGAACTTTTTGCAAACTACATTATAATTTGTTTTATGGTCGTGACAAAATTATTTAAATGATATTTTATTGAGGTAAAATCACATGCCATTATAATTTATTTCCTGGCACGCTTTGTAGAGGATTCGTGCGTTGAATTATATCTATATTAGCATAGAGAATTGAGGAGGGGATTAGTATCATGAATTTACTTAAACCTTGGCACAAAGACGTGCCAATGGCAACCCATAATGACGCCACGAAACACATGACATTACCATATGCTGGGAACATTCGGACAAAAATAACTGAGTTTACAAAACAAAACAATACAGGCATCCTTTGTCTTGTACAGAAACGCTCATATCTGCATAATAGACGCCAAAACACACAGTAGGCAAGTTAGGCAATGGACACTGTTCCGATTCGAAAGTAGAGTCATTGTGTCGTAAAATATGCACATTACCAAAACGCTGAATGGTCATTAGCTTGGGCATTATGAATCAGACAGATTTACTAATGACCCAAGTTATTAAAAAAAAATGCATTTAGTAAATTACTTTTATGTTATTTATCACCTAGGTATACCATGGGTCGTTATCAATAATCACCTTGTTGAACTTGATATAAAAGATTAGAAAGTAGCTCAAAGACAGACTTCGTAATGGTATCTAATGGCAAGTAACATTACAAATATTACATAAATGAAATCTCATTTATTACAACAATAATAAACCTTGAATGAAGTACTTATGCTGTTTAGATTGTCCTGAACATTAAGATCAGCGTACAGTTGACAAACAAACAAGGTAACCGGTTTCCATTCTCCGCCGGCTAACCTTACTTTTATATGCATATTTAATACGTGACGTGCTACCGACGTCAAGCCCATCCCACACCACACACAGTTTTTTTTTGTTTTTCTCTCCATGTGGCTTGCCGGAGATGAATTTATTATGGTAAAGCGACAAAGAGAAGAGAATTCACTCAAGATACATGTTTTCACTAACACGGTATGCTGGCAGAGCAACGGTAGACCACAAAGAACGAATAATGCTACTTCTATAAAATAGTAAAATGAACTTACCTGGTTGGCTACTTTGAGAAGTGTTGGAACCGACACTGGTTTCACTGTTAGTGCGATTTCTTGGGCTAAATAACAAATTCCACGGGCTGTACGGGGTCGAAACTTGCGAAGTATTACGATTTTGGGACGATTTTTTGCTGTTAGAATCCATTTTATTATACGATATTTATTTTAAAACGAGAATTAAATTGTATAAAGTGGTATTTAAAATAAAAATATATGTTTGCAATGATAGAGTCGCGCACGCCGGTCGATAATACAGTATGATATGACACGGTAACAAACTAAACAGTGAATGCGTGCGGCGCGGGCGCGCGGTTCAGCTTTGTTTTGATCCGAGCGAGCACGAAGATATACGGAAACACCCGACTTCTTAATTATGTTATGTTATGGTGAACTTTGTACCTACTGTTTATATGCCTACTTGTTATGTAGTGTTCTTATATTTTAGTTTAATTGTGCCGATTGTGCGTTATATTCAATATTAATTTTTTAGGTTTATTGTTCTAATAATTACGGAAATACGTGTTGAACACACCCACTGGATTGCTGTTTCAATGAGGTTTTGAGATATAATAAATAAATTAAATGCCATGATTTTTCTTATGTTAAGAGTACTTCTGATGATGATGATGAACGATTGCTTAAAAAATAAAAAATAAACTTAATTAAAAAAATCAAAAAACCCAACTGAAAATCATGCTGTGCATTCAGAGGATACATCTGGTTTTGACAGCATGGCTTTCTTCTTTTTTAGGTTTTTAGGGTTCCGTACCCAAAGGATAAAAACGGGACCATATTACTAAGACACTACTGTCCGTCTGTCTGTGTGTCTGTCACCAGGCTGTATCTCATGAGCCGTGATAGCTAGATAGTTGAAATTTTCACATATGATGTATTTTTGTTTCCGCTATAACAACAAATACTAAAAACAGAATAAAATAAATAATGGAGTGGGGCTCCCAAACAACAAACGTGATTTTTTTGCCGTTTTTTGCGATAGTGGTACGGAACCCTTCGAGCGAGTCCGAGTCGCACTTGGCCGGTTTTTTAGTTCGCTTCTTAAGCAGTCGGGTTTTTTTATTTGATGAGTTAACTTTTTTATTTATGGCTTTTTAGTAACCATTTATTTTTTCAAATTTTGTACATATAAGTATTATATGTTTTTGAAATCACGTCTTAAAACCCTTTAGATTATAAGAAATAAAATTGCCAAAATCCACCATTTTTCTATTTTCTTTTTTTGATGTAGCCAGTGATACCCGTAAGGTTAAGAATAATCGATTGTCGTAAGAATCAACAAAATCGGCCAACGTTTGGTCCCTAGAACGCCAAATAGGAACAAACATACATACATATATAGACTGATAAACACACTACCCTCAGTCGGGCAGTCGGGTAAAAAGCTTGACTTGTAGCTATTTTCTTATTGTCTATGAGGCGATTGATCGGGAAAACTTATAAATGCCAATTGATAATAAAAAAAACAATATGTATGTCAAAGTACAAATCAAAAGTGACTTATAGCAACGTACAATAATAGTTAAATAACACCATACGAATTCAGTGTAAATAACTTGGTACCTATACATAATTATCAAAGAAGTGCAGGGAATAAAGCTACACCATGAAGATACCCTACCTTGTGAACATGAACACGCTTCATGCTTACGAGACACCGGCCGCGATGAGCAACTCTGTCGCAGAGGTTGCTCGGAAAATCAGAGCCGAGGATTTCGAATGGGATACTGATTTCACTCCTCAGCCACTTACGTTCTACGCTGCGCTCACTCTCTCCAGGATGTTCAACAAACTCAATCCTCTCCAGAAAATCCTTCAAAAAGACGTCGATATATTGATGGATTTGTACCCATCAGATATCCAGTTGAAGTTCAGCGTACCTTATATAAAGGTTAATTTATGCGATTGTATTACATACCTTCAGTTCAAAAACAAATCGCTTTGTGAGACATTTTAGGTGTAGAGCAGGGTCGTCTAGAAGCATTTATTTTATTCAAACAAGCTGTATCTCGCAGATTCGCTGTCAACTACCGTACCGCCGTCATCTATAAATGTAACCTACAACCGTACTTTTTTGAGATAAAAACTAGCCAAAGATACTCACCGATAGTGTAAGAATGTAAATGTGTGTGTATTTACTGGAAAAAAAATCGGGTTTAGATCAGTCCTTCAGAGATTACTTACCTTTTAAAACTATTTAATTTCACCTATCTATGTTTTGTATTAAGTTTAGATTCAATAACTGTAAAATTGTAACGTGGTCAACCATACGTAACAAAAACCATTTAATTATAGGACGAGCAATATTGGCAGAGGTCATTCGCTTCAAAATACCCATCAAGGATAGAGCTGGGCAAAATTTTCTGGAAAGGTAAATTTTTATCGGCATGCCTTCAAGACTACTTGGAATCAGTCAATCCAGATGTTTTTAGAGAAGACGAAGCTGTAGAACTTTCAACACTGGTAAATAGATATTTTAGTTTAGCTTTATCCTCCGCCGGTACTTATCATGCTACAATGCTACAATACGAATCAAAGTTTTTTTTTTATTTTTTTTTTATTTATATGACACTAGCTTCTGCCCGCGGCTTCACCCGCGTAAAAAGTGTTTTATCATCCCAAGGGAATACAAATGTCCTGCCCAGGGTCTCAAATTATCTACATGCCAAATTTCATCTAAATCGGGTCAGTAGATCCAGAGATTACCCCCTACAACCTCACAAACTTTACCTCTTTATAATAATAGATAATGCGTGCTGTCTAAGCTATACTTGTGATACATGTATGTATCAAATATATATCATGTATGGCAGATAATACTGCAGATCTTTAAAACCATATTTCTGTTCTTCAGGTCAGTCCATACATCTTCTTCTTAGGATTAAATCAACTGCAAATAGTGCGTCAACCGAAACCAGCCTTACCTTCCGAAACGGTTGTTGAAGACACTTGTGAATTTAGTGTAACTAAACGATATGACCATATCCCCATGGAGCCAGTTTTAGCAAAATTATACAACTTGCAAGAAATATCTCTAGTGTTTGGAATAAACAATCTTAACGATAGGTACTTAACAAGGTATTTCGAATTTTCGTTGGCTGATTGTGAGTCGATTTGCCGTGGACTAGAAGATTTGAGACATTTAAGAATATTTCGCATCAATCGCAGTAACCTAGATTGTTCGAAAGTTAAATTAATTCTTCAAAATCTTGTGAAGAAAGAAAGTATTGAGGAACTAGATTTTAATCATTGTCAGATCGGTGATTACGGAATGAAGGCACTCGGCGGTTTTATATTCATTCACAAAAACGTGAAAGTGGTAAGAATTGCCAATAACAGATTCAAGGAAGAGGGAATTCAAGGAGTAGCTTATGCTCTTCAGATGAAACCAGCTGCACCCATCGAGCTTTTAGGTAAAGTCTAAAACAAAGTACCTGTTATTGTTTTATTTATAGGAATAAGATCTCCGGAAGATATTGGTTTGTACTGTTGCGGCGTTGTAATGTATGCTGTTTACATCCTTTCAGAGTAGACCTGTAGGTAATTAAGAATTTTACTCACTATCTCTCATCATCATCATCTTCCTGCCCTATACCATGTACTTGGGGATGGAGCAAAACAATTTCTTATTCCCATACCATCCTGTCCCCTGTCACGCTATCACTGACTCCCTTATCTTTCATATCACTTCTCACACAGTCCATCCATCTTTTCTTTGGCCTTCCTCTCCCTCTCCCTCCATCTACATATATATTCATAATTCTTTTAGTAACATGCGTTTCATCCCTCCTCATCACATGACCATACCAGGACAAACGGTTTCCTTTCAACTTTTCTGTCACTTTCAAACTTCCTCTTAAGTACTCATTTCTCACTTTATCCATTCTCGTCACTCCGCACATCCATCTCAAAATTCTCATCTTTGCTACATGCAATCTCTTTTCATCCTTCTTTTTCATAGCCCAACATTCATGGTCCATACAGTATGACGGGTCTACTCACAGACTTGTAGATTTTCCTCTTTAACTTGAGGGACATCCGTGGGTTGGAAGTTGTTCCAGTGACCTGTCGCCATTTCATCCATTCTGAGTTGATAAGATGCGTTACATCTCGGTCTACCTCGCCATCCCCTTGGACTCACTGTCTCTCAATTTATTAAATAAATAAATTAGATTTAAACACTGGCTGTGCCCACGGCTTCGCTGCCGTCATCTGTCTACCAACCCTACCCTACTAACCCTCCTGCCCACTCTACTTACCAACCTACCATATTTTTTTCTATAGTCGTCATTCTTTCACGGAGAATCTTAACATCGCCATTTAGAAAATGACTTCAAATGCACAACGCCATCTACCGAATATCGAGTTAAACTGTCGGAGTATCTGAATTGCGTGTGTTGTGATAATTTTACTCCTTGAACACTTTAAATTCATCTAACTTATGGTGAACCGATTGCGATGAAACAAAAACTAAGTTAATTCTTCAAGTTACGCACAATTTTTATGTATAAAAGTTATATACATTGGTTTCGAACATTTCACGTGATGCGTGCACAAATAAACGGACAAACAAAAGTTCCAAAAATGCTGGAAATAGGTTCTGTTGGTTATCCTTTAACACTTGACTATTTTTTTGGAAATTTTTTCGATGTACAAAAATTACTTTTCTACAGATTTATTATACGTATTGATTGATTTATTATATGTATTGATTGATTGATGATGATAACTAATCTATCTATTCTGAAGATATTAATATGTTTTTTTTTATAGATTTCAGTTTGAACCCAATGTCTCTAGAATGTGCGACCATGTTTGCCGCAGCTTTTGTCAGGTGCAAGGAAAAACCACAAACTTTGATTGTTAACTCTTGCGGATTTAGCGGAGCATCAGCTGAGAAGGTGCGATTATATTTTCTACTAGTGGCCCGCTCCGGCTGTTCCTGTCCTGTGTCATAATAATTTATAGCCTAATCAAGAATAATGTACCTTTCAAATGGTGAAAGATTTATTTAAATAGGTGTAGCGGTTCAAGAGATTACCCTACACGTCTGAAGAAACTCATGAAATCCAGACTCTCTTTATAATATTAGTTAAGACTAAGTACGAGGAGGAGGATTTATTTTTCTACATAGTTTCAGAGTCTCTCTACACACCGAGTCCAGCGTTTTTCCAAGGCTTCAATTCCTTTCACAAAAACAGTTTTGTCTTGGTCCTGCGAAAAGCTCTCCACGGCATCCATCACCTCGTTATCGTCTTTGAACCTGTTTCCCCTTAAGTATTTTTTCAATTTAGAGAACACATAAAAATCGCTAGCCACCAGATTTGCTGAATAAGGGGGGTGGTCAACCAATTCGAAGCCAGCTTGCTGAATGGCAGCCATCGCAACTGCCGACCTGTGCGCGGGTGCGTTGTCGTGATGAAGCAGCACGCCCCTTCGAAGATTCCCTCTCCTTTTCTCTCTGATGGTATTCCTCAACTTGGGAATTAAAGCAACATAATATTGGCCTGTAATAGTGGTTCCACACTCAAGGTCAACAATATCCCTTCTGAGTCCCAAAATATTGAGGCCATAACCTTGCCAGCCGATGCCACGACACGAAACTTCTTCGTGATGATGGCCGTTTCCATTGCGAAGATTGCTGTTTTGTCTCGGGATCCAAATGATGGACCCATGTTTCGTCCATTGTTACGAAACGAGACATAAAGTTTTCAGAATCTTCTTGAAACTTGTCCAACCATAATCTTCGAAATGTCGTTTTTTAAAATGTCGTCCATAATGCTCGTTCTCCCTACTCGAAATTGAGAAGCCCACCTTGCGACAGTGGAATACGGCGGAACAGACTCTCCTAATGTTGCCTCCAACTCGCAATGAGCGTCGTTAACTTTTTTAAACAGAGGTATTTAATAACGGCTCGCACTTCGTTTTTCTCCATTTTCGAGAACACGTTCCGACACGAAGCAAACAAATGACTACATTCAGAAAAAAACAAAGAGAATCGGAGATTTTTTTCTTTATTAATATTAATGAAAGGAGCTATGCCTTTTTTTTCTTACCAAGAAGTATGTCGTTCTCACTACTTTTTGATCCCTCCTAGTATATCAGTAAGTATTAAAGTTGTGAATGTCAAAACCACGCGTCGTTTCGGGTTTATTGAGGGTATTAAAGAGTCTACATTGCATACCTTTATCTTGAATATTCATTCAATTTAGTTATTAATGGTGTTCTGTTTTACGTATCTGACACCTGCGTTTTTACGGTCTGTTTAGATGGCAGGTCTTCTTTGCTTGAACCGGGGCCTAACTAGACTAGATATGGCAGCGAACGATTTGTCTGGTGAAGCAGAGGCGACACTCATCCGTGCTGTTGAGCGTAATAAGAAGATTCTCAAAATAGATCTACGAAGAACTAGTGAGATTTATTGTCATTTTTCTATTTTAAGAATCTTTAGAATCGTAGTTGACTACTTCTTTTTAATATTGAACTAGTAAGTAAAAATGTATTAATACTTCTATATACATTTAAAGAAATATCAGAAGCTGGTCAAAAAAAGGTGGACGAACTGCTTCTTCGCAACAAGAATCTTATAGGGGAGGAGATGGAGCCAAGCGACGACATCCCACCGCTATATCTCAACGAACCGGAATATCTCATTTGGGAGTACAATCCTAATAATCCCGACTATATCCCTGGGAGGTACCCTTCAAGGGTTCCTGAAGTTTAGAATGTATTTTTAACGAGAATATAGATTCACAGCTATTGTACACTGGTGGTCTTATCATTTGTTTTATTTGATTTTAAACCTACGAACATATTGTATTAAAAAAATTACTTAGCTTTAAAATTATTTCGCTGCTTGATCTCGATGCACTAAAGTCTTTGTCGGTTCATAAAAAAACGTCACATGGGTTTGCAGTATGTAGGTACGCAAGTATATCTCAAGAAGCATATTTTTCTACTAAGAAACTCTTTCGCACTATTCTTAATAGAATTGGAACAACATTATGCGTAGTTATTATTTAAAAAAATGTTTAATAATACTTATATTTGAGTTGAATCTCTTATAATTACTTTAATGAGAACTTGACCCTATTGGACCTTGTTTGATCTAAAGCCAGGCCTTTTTATCACATATTTGATAAACTTTATGTTCGTATAATACCTAATATTTCATAAAAATACCTATTATAAAAGTGTATATAGATAAAGTAGTGTTAACAGATTAGGTATATATGTACGGCTCAGAGGTAGCCGGTTACTTACAGTTGAGTTGTTTGATGTGAGTTGACGAAAACCACAGATTACACCACAGTAAAGTTTATTCGTAAAAGTTACACGAAAGTTAGGTTGGATGCTAATCCGCGATTATAGCGCTACGGCAGCTATTGGTCAACTAACTAAATATAATAATAAAGTAAATAAAAACGAGTAGTTAAAAGTAGGTCGCGGCGTAAGCAATTTGCCTGTACGTGAACCGTACATGCTCCCGAGGGAAAAGTGGGATGAGCATCCATTACAAAGCAAATAATAATATAATTAAAGTGAAAAGTAGTTATTTAAAGTTAAATAGTAAACAATAGTTAATGTGTCCTGGTAAAAGATGTAAAAATATAGGTATAGGTTATAACACTCAATTTAGTCAAAGTGAAATGCTTTCATCGGCTGTCTTGCTTCGCTGTAAACGGGCTCCGCTGCTGTCGAATGCATTTCTTGTAGCTCGATGTCCCTTCCAAAGTTATCCCTTCCTCTAGGTGTCACTCCTCTTTCGGCAGAGAGTGTTTTGACGTCTTCCTTTGTTTTCGTTTTCAAACATCGTTTAATAATAATATAGAGGGCAAGCGCAGCGATTCCTCCCAACATCAAAGAAGTAACCGAGTAGAGATAAATGTCGTGACTTGACATGTGAGACGCCTTCGGTAATATTTCTCTGCTTTTCTGGAATTCCAACTGCTGGTCTACTTTTCTTATTTCTACTGCAGTTGGCGTTTCTTGTTCAGTTATATTTAATTTTGCATTCTGCCAGCCGAGGTCAAAGATGTGGTTAATAGTCGAATTAATAGTTGGTATTTCTATCTCTGGTTCCATGTTAAAAGTACTTCCCAGCTGATTGTGTGTAAATATTGTGGCGTCCTTTTTCTGTAGTAAGCACTTTGATTTCAAGGAAATCACTCCAGTCCCGTCAATGACCGCTGGCGTAACTTGATCGTTACATATGACGCGCATCAGCTGTTTCCCGCACAATGTAAATAGCCACATATTCGATTTGTGAAGCTTTGTCCAGGTTTCTTTGCATGTTACATCATTGAGGACGCATGATAAAGACTCTTGTTGGTTGAAGACTTGGGCCTCACATGGGGCGTCTTTATCGTGCATGTTGTAGACTGGATTACGTGAGACACAAGTGAATTCGTCTTCTCCGTATGAAGTACATTGGCGCATGTCTTGGTCTTCCATTGTTATGTAAGAGTTTTTTACAAAGTTGATTGCGATGAAGCTTGAACTTGGTTGTACGAGTTTTAAATGTCCTTGTCTAAGGAACGGTATTGGTATGACTCGATATATCTTGTAGTCTTCATCGCTCAGCAAGGGGATGTGTATTTCAAATAGCATGTAGTTGTTTGTTATTCGAGCCTTCACATGGATTAGGTCATAGATATTTTTCAAATCCCTTTGAGTGCCCTTTACAGGTAACGATAATCCCTGTGGCAACCTTCCGGATATTATGTTTAGCTGTTCGATCAGTTGATTAGCAGGAAATAGATGGGTATCTAAATGCCCTCTGTAAATGTTGGCGAGAGTGTTTATCAGCATTTCCAATATTCGGTTTAGATCACTTATAATCAGAGTTGACGTCACGGCAGCGGAATTTATGTCATTCATTGTGAATAGCATTTGCGCCTTGTTCACTATTTTTGTGATTTCGCTGCAAGTTTGGTTCATGTAGATGCGCAATGTTTTGAATTGTTCATCCATAAAGGCAGTGTTCTTTTTTATAACGTTGTTTTCAGCCTCTACAATTAATGTTTGGTTTTTCATAAGTTGTAGTAGGTAGTCATCATTTGATTGTAGATTCTGTATGTCTCTTTCGTACTTTTCGGCAAAGTCTGCGTCGAGCACTCCGAAAAGAGTTCTTGCTAATTTCCCAACTCCATCAAAGTAACCTCGTTTTGGTCTTGAGTGTTGAGTGAGCAGCAGAGTTGTAGTCGGCTAGGTGACTCAGTTCATGACGTAGGTGGCCGACAATTGTTTCGCAAGGCGAGTACTCATGTGATATTCTTTGGCATAGTTTATCTATTTGGTTCACATAATCATTGATCTGACCAGTTGCTTGCCAGTATGAGGTTAAGTTGTAGTAAACCAATAGGGTCCATTCGTCATGTATTAGTTTCATTTGCCCAGCTTCATCGAAGTAAATCGGATGATTGCTTGATATAGGTGTAACCTTCAAGTTCAAGTTATTCGTTGGCGCTGATTGTGCAAGCCCCGTCATTGCTAGCATGGCTAGGAGAACTAGTGATAGCCAATTGTTCTTATTTTTTGCTGTGCCTCCCCGTTTTGTAGTTTCCGGAGTAGGTCTCCTTTGCTCTTCCTCTTCGTTTACCCTAGGTTCTTCGGGTTTAAGTGGTAATGGTGCTAGCTTCGTTATTGGTCGCTTAAGTGACCCTTTCCTTGTTTTTAAGGTAACAACCCGTACTCGACCATCAGCGCCTGGATGTAGTTCCTGGACTCTTCCTATAGCCCAGCGGCCAGGAGGTAAGTGCTCATCTTTGACTAATACTAGGGTTCCTAGTTTCAGGTTTTCTTTTGGTTGCTGCCATTTGCTTCGGGTTTGCAGTTGATGTAGATATTCGTTCGACCAGCGCTTCCAGATGTGTACGTTCATTTGTTCAACAAGCCTCCATCTGTTTCTTAGATCGTGCTCAGCAAAATCTTGTTCTTCTTGTGGTAGTGACAGTAGGGGGCCACCAATGAGGAAGTGGCCGGGAGTTAGATATTCCAGGTCTTCGACATCCTCTGTTAATGGGCACAGCGGACGAGAGTTAAGACAGGCTTCAATTTGATTTAGTAAAGTAGTAAATTGTTCGAAAGTAAGCTTCTGTTCCCCCAGTACTCGATGTAGGTGATATTTCATGGCTTTGACAGCAGCCTCCCACAGGCCTCCAGCTGTTGGCCAAAGTGGTGCATTGAAATGCCACTCAATTTGTAAGTGGCTCATCTCATCGAAGAATTCTGAATTCTTAAACGTATTGTGTTTTTCAAATTCCTGTTGAAGTAGTTTTGCTGCGCCCACAAAATTCGTTCCGTTGTCGGAGAATACGTGTCTGGGTGTACCCCTGCGGGCACACATCCTTTTGAATGCGGCGAGGAACGTTTGCGTAGTCAGGTCCGACACCAATTCCAAATGCACAGCTTTGGTCACCATGCATATGAAGATTGCTATGTAAGCCTTGCAAGTTTTAACGCCTCTTCCTTTGTTGATTTTCACATCAACATGCCCAGTATAGTCTACGCCTGTGTTTGTGAATGGTCTTGATGGAGTTACACGCTCCTTTGGCAAGTCTGCCATCAGTTGTACGTTTCGGTTTGGTTTGAAACGATGACATCGGACGCATTGTCGTAGCTCCTTCTTGACTGTTCTGCTACCTCCAATGACCCATAATGTTTGACGTAAATGGGCTAAAGTGAGTCGGGCGCCTCCGTGGAGAGTGTTGCGATGAGCCTCTTGAATAATAAGCTCCGTTAATCTTCCTGTAGCCGGAAGAATAATAGGATGTTTAGCTTCGGGAGACAAAGTTGAGTAGCCTAGTCGGCCCTTCACGCGCAGTATTCCACGGTCGTCAAGGATTGGGGTTAACTTCAGCAAGCTGCTTTTTGTTGATATTGGTCGATTTTTCTTTAAACATTCAATTTCGTCGCCATAGTTTTCATTTTGAACATTTTTGATGAGCAATTCTGTTGCTCCCATAATGTCTTGTGGTGACAAACACATAACCTCCTTTTTGTTACCGCAGTCGGTTAACTTATTGGTTGAGTTTAGTGTGCGTTTTTGCTTACGAATATTGCTTATTCGTACAATCCATCCAAGCACTCGTATTACGCGTTTATAATTACTGTTTTTATTAAGTAATGTATCAATTATTTCACAATGCTTGTATGTGACTGCGCAGCAGTTTATTTCCTGCAACTCAGTGTTTGTTGTGTAGGTCAGGTGATTGTCCTGATGAATTTTTGGCATGTTTGTTTTTAACCAATCTGGTCCATTCCACCAAAGTTTAAAATCTAGGAGTTGAAAAGGTGTAAGCCCTCGAGTTGCACAGTCCGTAGGATTTTCTTCTGACTTCACATAGTTCCAGCAGTTTGCTGAGATAATGCTGTTTATTTGTTTTACTCTGTTAGCTACATATTTCTCCCATCGGTTTATATCGCCCTGCAGCCAGGCTAAAACGACCTTGGAGTCGCTCCAGCACCTTAAATGTAGATTTTTAGTGCTGAGAGTGTTCCGAACCTTTTCTAGCAGTTTGGCTAGTAAAACGGCCCCGCAAAGTTCCATTCTAGGTACAGTTATCCTGTTGCTGATTGGTGCAACCTTTGTTTTTGCAGTAATTAGTGTAGTCTTGTATTCGCCGGCTTCAGTTTTCACTCGGCTATAAATGACGCACGCGTAAGCTTTTTCGCTTGCGTCGCAAAACCCGTGTATCTCTAGATTGTTTTCTTGACATTGTAACCATCGTGGTATGGAAAGTTTGTTTAGCAACGGGATATCTTTTCTAATTGTTTCCCATTCTGTAGCGAGATCGTCGGTTAAGCGTTCATCCCAGTTGGTTTTGCTTATCCAGATTTTTTGGAACAGAAGTTTGGTTTTTATTGTAAGTGGCGATAGTAATCCAAGTGGGTCGTATAGCTTGCTTATTTCGCTCAGTAGCACGCGTTTTGTCAGTATTTTCTTGATTGGTAGATCCCATTGGTATGTGAAGCTATCGTTGTCTTGATTCCACCTCATGCCCAACATTTTTAAATTAGTTGTTTGTTCTGGGCTAAAGTCGATGTTCGTATTGCGGCTCTTTTGATCATCTCGCAAGTCTTCCAAGATACTCGGTTCGTTAGTTTTCCATTTTCTCAAGTTAAATCCTCCTTTTTTCAGCAACTCAATTAGCTGTGTGACCAGTGTTTTCGATGCGTCGACAGTATCCTGTCCGTAAACCAAATCGTCCATGTAGAAGTAGTTTTTCAGGACGTTTCCAGCTTCCGGATAGGTATCTTTTTCATCTTCTGCGAGTTTATGTAGAGTGCGCATTGCCAGATAAGGTGCACTTTTTGTTCCGTAAGTTACTGTGCCCAACTGCCAATCTTGTAGAGGTTCCTTAGGGGAAGATCTCCAGATTATAGTTTGCAGATGTTGTTGATTTTCGTTTAGCCAGATGAACCGATAAAGTTTTTCTACATCCGCCGTAAAGACGTATCTGTACGTTCTCCAATTAATTAGTAGTGTCAGTATGTCCTTTTGTAAGTTCGGACCGCAGTACATGTGTTCATTGAGACTGCTGCTGTCTCCTTTTGTCTTGTACGAGGCGTTGAACACTACTCTTAGTTTTGTTGTAGTGGACTCAGCTCTCATCACGCCGTGGTGAGGTAGGTAAACTCGGCCCCTACTTTCTTCTGTGACTGGTTTCATGTGTCCCATAGCGATGTATTCGTTCATAAAACGCGTGTACTCGTAACTGAGTTCTTTGTTTTTTAGCATTTTCCTTTCCAGTTGAAGGAACTGTGCTAATGCTTGTGACCTTGCATTGTTTAAGTTTGATTCGTAGTTAGGCTTCATAGGCATTTGTACCACATATTGTCCGTTTGCCAATCTTGTGGTAGTTGCGTTGTAATAATCTTCACAGTGTTGTTCCTCACTAGTTGATGATGACTTGTCTGGAATTTCCTCGGTTTCCCAAAATCTTGCCATGTTTTCGAAATCGTTTAGTGTCACCAAGCAGTTGAATGTCTTTACATTCCCGCATAGAATCCAGCCTACTTTCGTTTGTTGAGCTACGGGGTATCTCTCACTCCTGATGACGCCGTTTAGGATAAGTTCTGAGTAGATGTCCGCGCCCAAGAGTAGATCGATCGGGCCCGACAGATTGAACTGTGGATCTGCTAGTTTTAAGTTTTCTAAATAGTCCCAGTTGCTGATTGGGAACGATGCGGTAGGTAAGTTGCTTATGAGTTTTTTCATAATTAATGCTTCAAAGTTTAGTCTGTAGTCTGAATGTATTGACTGGCATTCTAAGTTCATTGCCCCTTTGCAGTTGCCGCTAAGGGTTCCGACACCCGATACAACAGCGCTCACTTTACGTCGCTGTAATCGGAGGCGTTGTGCCGCGTTCTCCGTTATTAGGCTCACTTGAGAGCCTTGGTCTAGTAGGCCTCTCAAGTTGATGAAGTTTCCATCAATTGTTTTGACTTTCAGAAGTACAGTTGTCAACAACACTTCCCTTTGTTCGTTCGTTATGTTGTTGACCCCATAGGAAGTCGAAAGGGTCGACGATGGGTTTTCCTCCCTTGTTGCTTGTTTTTTGCTAGATAGTTCAGTTACATCTTCATGCATAAGTGTATGGTGTGCCTTATGACACAATTTACACGTCTTTCGTGATTTGCATTGTTTTTCTCCGTGGTTGAATAGGCAGTTTTTACAAATATGCAAGTTGCGAATTGCGTCATTCCGTTTGTTTGTGTCCATAGCCAAGAATTGTTCGCAATTCATCAATACGTGATTAGTTTTGCATATTGGGCATGTTTTTGCTGTCGTGAAGAAGGTTTTTGGTGAGTTTTGTGACTTGTTAAAGTACGATGACCCCTGCGTTTTATTCTTGTAGTTGTAATTTCGGTTTTCTGATCCCTTATGAGGCTGCTTTTCCGATTTCCATGGTTTGTTTGATGACGAGAATTTTTGGCTACTTCCCTGCAGAGCTTCCAGTGACATGAACTTTGATTCTAAAAACTCGGCGAACTCTTCCAGTTCGGGATATTCCCTGGGATGTTTGATCTCCTTTATATATTCGTTATACGTAACGCTATCTAGTTTTTGAATCAATAGGTAGACCACGATCGGATCCCAGTTGGTGATGTCTAGCCCGATGTTTTTGAGCCCGTTCAAGCACTCCATCATGACGTCATGAAGCTTCCGTATGCTTGCTGCGGTTGGTTGCTGAATACTAGGTTGATTCAGGAGTGTATTCATGTATGATGTAAATAACAGCCGTTTGTTATCGTAGCGGTGGGTCAGCATGTCCCAGCAAGATGCATAGTTTTCAGCACTGATGCCAAGATGCTGAACCAGTTTCTCTGCTTCACCCTTCAGTTTTGTTTTCAAGTGTTGCATTTTTTGAGCCTTCGAAAGTGTCGGATTGTTGTGTACACTTTCGAGGTAGAGGTCTCTAAAAGTCAACCACTGGTTATAGTTGCCATGGAAATCGGGTATTTGAATTTTTGGCGTAGATTTCTCATAATGTGCATTGTTCCAGATGTTGTGTTGTAGTTTCCTTTTCAGGTCATCATAGAAGTTTTCTGCTGTATTGTATTTCTGTTGATAAATTGAGTCCTCATCTTGTAGTAGGTACTCTAGTTCCCAATTTGCCTTTTCGATTTGCTCCCATTTAGTTTTCAGGGTGCTTAAGTTGTCTTCTAATTCCCATTTTTCCATCGGTACTGCCAATGCTATGTTTACCTTTTCCACAGTGCGTTCAAACGCTCTAAAGTTGCAGTATTGTTGACGCAAAAGAACTTGTTGCTTTTCCGCCGACTCGCTTGCTTCCCGAGGAGGTACGTGGAATTGGATATCGTCGAAAGTAAATTTCGATTGTCCCTTACCTTGCTTAGGCGTAGCAGGTGGTTGTTCCGTCTTACCAGCAGGTGCAGACGGCAATTCCGATTTACGTTTCAACATGTCTTGCAGCACTTCTTCATACATCTTCTTCGTACAGTTGAAAATGTCGTCGTTGAAGTATTGAAGGTCTGTTGCTCCAGACTCTTCCAGTAGATGATGGTTGTGAACAAACTTCTCCCAGTTATTGTTCAGCCGAGAAAGACGCTCCTCCAGGTACGCCAAGTTCTTCCTGGTGGGACTGTCTTTCTTGTAGTTGGTGCAAATAAGCTTCAAGTCTCTGAAGGTTGTTTCTTGATGGCTTATCAGTTCCGTTACGCTCTGAACCATGGTTATTAGTTATTGGCTTGACCGTTGGTGGAGTAGAGTTGTATCACCGCAGGTACTAGTTCACCAAAGTTGCGAAGTTTCCGCAAGTTTTGGATATCAAGTGCGTTAGCGCCCCACTAACGCGATCCGCTCTTCTGGGACTCCAGCTAGACAGATTCGCTAACGTTAACAGAGAGAATACGCACCTGTTATATCCGGCTCGAAGGACCAGTTTTATGTACGGCTCAGAGGTAGCCGGTTACTTACAGTTGAGTTGTTTGATGTGAGTTGACGAAAACCACAGATTACACCACAGTAAAGTTTATTCGTAAAAGTTACACGAAAGTTAGGTTGGATGCTAATCCGCGATTATAGCGCTACGGCAGCTATTGGTCAACTAACTAAATATAATAATAAAGTAAATAAAAACGAGTAGTTAAAAGTAGGTCGCGGCGTAAGCAATTTGCCTGTACGTGAACCGTACAATATACACGTCAAGTTCTTAGTCATTTTCGTTGCTTTTTGAGTTCACCGTTTCTTTTTCATTCACATTAATTTCGTATTGTTCCTTTTGCTGTCTGCAATTAACTACAATTGCGAACTGGTGTTATGTTTTGTTAAATAAAGTGCTCGTACTTTTTCAAATTACCTGCTGTACTTCAAACATAACACTGTATATAATGCGATTTATATTGCACCTAAATGAATCTATAAGGTCTCCGTCTAGGTGGAGCGATGACCTGATAAAGGCTGTGGGTGGATGCGAAATGCACAGGACTATCAGTGTGGCGACGCTTGGGGGAGGTCTATGTCCAGCAGTGGACGTATTTCAGCTGAAATGATGAATAATCGATATCTAATTACTTGACTTACTGTCTGCCTAGCCTTTTCCCAACTTTGAATGTTGGGGTCGGCCGGATACAGCTGAGTACCAGTATTTCACATGGAGCGTCTACCTATCTGACCTCCACAACCCAGTAACTGGATAACACTTAGTAAGACTGGTATCAGATGCTGGCTTCTAACTGCCTGCAAAGACAATCAAAGATGTACAGTCAAGCAAATTAGTTCATGGTCATGACCCATACTGCCGATAATTCGTTTGAAAAATTCAAAACTTTAAAGTTTTCTTGTTAAACCAGCCATGGTGCACTTGAGACGTTTTTATTTGTTTGTTTTTGTTTGTTTGTTTGAACGCACTAATCTCAGGAACTACTAGTTGGAATTGAAAAATTATTTTTGTGTTGGATAGTCCATTTATCGAGGAAGGTATATAACACGCTACAACCAATAGGAGCCGAGCATAAATGAAAAATGTTGCAACTACGGGCAAAAATATTCCTTTTTGAGAGCTTTTGTTGCGTGCGCTGCGTAAACGGTTTAAGTTACGCAAATATAATGTATGATGGAATTGTTCTTCTTTAAAAGTTCTAAGAAAAAGTACGCGACAGCATATGTCTATCTTTTAAGATTGACTCACAATAGCAGCTTTTATGTTCTAAATTTTAATTAGATTCTTCCGCAGTTCTTCCGATATATGGAGATTCCTTAAGTCTGTAGGCATAGGCAAATCGCCTACCAACCAGTGCAAGGATGTGAACCTTAATGATCTCAACAATCATTTCTCTCGTCTTCCTTTTTCTTTTGATAAGTGTGTCAAGGCAGCAACTTTGGAGCGACTTTCCAGTTTGCCGGTGCCACAATGTCCGTCCTTCAACCTTAGCGATGTTACCGAGGATGACGTTAAGAAGTCTGTTTTGGCAATAACTTCTTCAGCAGTCGGTAACGATAAGTTATGTTCCAGAATGATTACCCTTATCCTCCCATCATTGCTTCCTGTTCTAACTCACATTTTCAATCATTCGTTTACCTCTTGTTCTTTTCCGACGGTCTGGAAGCAGGCTCACATCATACCCTTACCTAAAACCAACAATCCTTCTTTATTAACTCACTTTAGACCTATTTCTATTCTTCCATTTCTCTCTAAAGTCTTCGAACACTTAATCCATAGATAAGTATCATATTTAAAAAAAAAAAAAAAATTGTATCGTTTTTGTGGCGAATAAACACTTTTTCTTTCTTTCTTTCTTTCTATTTCTTGACGTCAAACTCTTTAATATCTCCCTTTCAATCCGGTTTTCGTTCGGGTCACAGCACTGTTTCTGCACTTATAAAAGTGACTGACGATGTCCGCTGGGCTATGGAGAATAAGTCCCTTACTGTACTTGTATTGCTTGACTTTAGCAGTGCCTTCAACTCAGTGGATTTCGACATTTTACTCGGTGTTCTGGAAACCATCAATTTCTCTTCTTCCGCTTTAGCATGGTTCAATTCTTATCTTCGGGGACGTTCTCAGTGTGTTCGCCTTGATGAGTCCTTCTCTGATTGGTGTAGCCTCACTGAGGGGTTTCCTCAGGGTAGCGTTCTCTCGCCTCTTCTTTTTTCAATCTTCATTAACTTTGTCACCAGAGTAATCTCATCTAGTTTCCATCTTTACGCAGATGACTTGCAGCTGTATCGACATTTTACTTCAGACGACGCTGGTTCTGCTATTGCGGCCATGAATCGAGACCTGGCATGTATCAGCTCTTGGGCTAAGTCATTTGGGCTACAAATTAACCCAAGTAAATCACAGGCCATGGTCATAGGCAGCAAATTCGTTCGAAATGCGGCTAACGTTACTTCTTTGATGCCTCTATATCTCGACAGTGTTCGCATAGACTTTACCGAAACCGCAAAGGATCTGGGGGTAATCATTGACTCTAATCTTTCGTGGCATGCTCAGGTCAACGAAGTTAGTCGTAAGGTTCATTTTTCATTCCATTCGCTGAAGTGCCTTCAGAGTCTATTGCCCTTAAAGACTTTGTCTTTAAGGGCAATAGACACTTAATAATAAAAAATAGACACTTGACACACAATAGACACACAATAAACACACACACAATAATAAAAATAGACACTTAATAATAAACACTTATTCAGCCGATTATAGATTATGCCGATGCCTGCTACCTGGATGCTACAGAGCAGCTATTAAACAAGCTTGAGCGCCTGCAAAACTTATGCATTCGCTTTGTTTATGGTAGTTAGTATCACCAATAGTTCAGTTGGCATCACCAAGACTATGAGATCAACTACTGGCTGCAACTATAAAGCATAATCAATCAAACCCACAAGAAAAGCTAAATTGTACCCATTTTGGATACGCAGGACCAAAATCACCTGTGTACGTTACGGAACATCTATCACCAACCAATAGAGCTCTTCACGCAGCCACTAGGATCAAAGCCAAGGAGATGGGCTACAAGTACGTGTGGATCAGAAACGGCAGAATATTTGTGAGAAAATATGATGGCGCTGCATACATTCTAATCAAAAGCAAAAGTAGCCTGAGTAAAATAATATAAAAAGTATATTTTTCTTCTTATTAAAATTGAATGCATGTAATAGGTCGAACTTTTATAAAATACAAGGATATTTTAATTTATTACCAGAATTGTAGAGGATTGCGAACGAAAACTAAAAATTTCTACTGTAATTTGTGTTGTCTGAATTATGATATAATAATATTAACGGAAACCTGGTTAAATAGTAGCATTCTGAGCAGTGAATTATTTGATGATCTTTATGAAGTGTACAGGAGAGATAGGGAAACAAGTGGTTTTCAGAGTGGTAAGGACGGTGGTGGAGTGTTAATTGCAATTAATAAACAAATTAACTCATCACGTATTGAGCACTGGCATAGTAAATGTGAGGATCTCTGGGTAACCATTGATATATCACCATCTCAAAAATCGCATAAAATAGCTCTATGTGCGATTTACCTTCCTCCACCTGTGAGTCCAGCAGCTCTAGAACATTTTATCGAGCACTGCAATAGAGTTGTTGACTCAACAAATAT
This sequence comes from Orthosia incerta, assembly GCA_948252205.1. NCBI lineage: Eukaryota > Metazoa > Arthropoda > Insecta > Lepidoptera > Noctuidae > Orthosia > Orthosia incerta. The sequence continues at coordinate 20,637,088 of OX411744.1, forward strand.
TCCTACTTGTATTGTAGGAGACTTTAACCTGGCTAAAATCAATTGGGACCTAAAATCTATAAATGATACTTTGCCTAAAGCTAGCCAAATTTTAGTGGATTTCGTAAAGGTTAGTCAGCTATTACAGTGTAATTACGTAAAAAACTATTCTGGGCTATACTGGACCTGGTACTGTCCTCAGTGCCCTCATGTTCAGTAAACGAATCCAACTCTTCTCTAACAGTTATCGATAAACTCCACCCCCCCCTAGACATAACTCTGTCATTAGTAAAGATTCATAATCTGCCATATAACAACTCAAATTGTAGACCTAACTTTTATAAAGCAAACTATGAAGAAATTAATAATTATCTTAATGAGCAAGACTGGAATGGCCTTTTTAAAAATAGCGATAACGTAAATAGCATGCTAACAATACTGTACAAACATTTATATAAAGCAATTAAAAAATTTGTGCCAGAAAGAAAACAAAAGAACACTCGTTTTCCACCATGGTTTAACAAATCAATAATTAAATCACTGAATGAAAAAAATAAGTTGAGAATACGCTATAAAAATATAATAATCCCATGGATAAAATTGAGTTGAATTTACTTTCCAAGCGATGTGAAAAATTAGCCATGAATTTATATAATGATTATCTTAAGAATTTAGAACAAGGCATTAAGGATAATCCGAAGCTATTTTGGAGTTATATAAAAGCTAAACGTGGCGGATCTAGTGGTTACCCACAGACTATGACTGACGGACAGATTGTCTCTAGTGGTTCTGAAATCTGCAATCTTTTCGCTAATTACTTCTCGTCCGTATTCACATCTGACAGTAATAAAGAAATTAATTGCAAGACAAAGTTTCTGGAATCTCTACTTAGTAATAGTCAGTGTTTGAATACCCCGGTAGTCGATCGCGACTGTTTGCTTAAGAAACTTAAAATAATTAATATTAACAAGGGAACAGGACCTGATGGCATCCCACCTATATTCATTTCTTCCTGCGCAACGGCCGTGGTCTCTCCTTTACTGATTATTTTTAATACGTCGCTAGCCACAGGGACTTTTCCGCTAGAATAATAGAACTTTTGCGGGTGTTGCTTTGTTGAAACACATATTTGACGCATGGGAGAAGTCGCGAAATGCAATTGGTGTTTTCTGCGATCTTTCTAAAGCCTTCGATTGCGTTCACCATGATACGCTTTTGCGTAAACTACGTCATTACGGTGTTCAAAACGAAGCCCTAAATGTAATTGAGTCATATTTACTTAATAGATACCAATGCGTAGACGTTAATGGCGCTAAATCTTCCAGGTTACCTGTTGAGCTGGGTGTACCTCAAGGCTCAATACTGGGTCCGTTTTTATTCCTGGTTTATATTAACGATCTGCCATTCTATTTAAAGGATATTTGCGACGTTGTACTGTTTGCAGATGATACTTCTCTGATCTTTAAAGTAGATAGGAATAGACAAGTTTTTGATGACGTGAATAACGCACTATCAACGGTCACAGATTGGTACACAACAAATAATCTTGTTCTTAATGCCAAGAAGACTAAATGCATAAAGTTCGCTTTGCCCAATGTTAGAAATCTGGGTCCCAACATTGTGCTCGGCAATGAGAAGCTCGAAACTGTTGATTCAGCTGTGTTTCTGGGTATAACAGTAGACTCAAAAATTCAATGGGGGCCACATATATCAAGCCTAGCGGGAAGGCTTAGCTCGGCCGCCTACGCCGTCAGAAAGGTTAGAGAATACACTGACGTTGATACAGCAAGGTTGGTCTACTTTAGTTATTTTCACAGTATCATGTCCTACGGTATTCTACTGTGGGGCAGAGCCGCTGATATGCAAAATATATTTGTGCTTCAAAAACGAGCTGTTCGTGCCATTTACCAATTAGGTGCGCGTGTTTCTCTAAGAGATTTTTTTAAAGAGATTGGTATTCTCACAGCGGCTTCACAGTACATATTCGCCAACATTTTATATATTAGGCAGAACATTCATTTGTACAGTAACAATAGTGATATTCACAACTTTAACACCAGAAATAAGGACAAATTACGAGCTCCCTTTCATCGACTTCATAAGGTGCATAGTTCATTCGTTGGGGTTGGTATAACTTTTTACAACAAGTTACCGTCTTCTTTTCTAGATTTGCCATTTAACGCATTTAAAGCAAAAGTAAAAGCTAATCTCTGTTCTAAGGCATACTATTCTATTAATGATTATTTAGATGATAAGCATAGTTGGTCGCTGTGTTGAACTCAAGACAATGTTCGTGTTCTTTTACCAAAATTAGCTTGCTGTCAGGTTAATTTTTTTTTTTTTAAATTTCGTTTTTATGTGTATTTTTTTTTTTTTTTTTTTTGGTAAGACTGTCGTAGGTATCGTTTACTGTTATTGTCGGAGCTGATGAAGATTGCTACTATCTTTGCATCATATAGAGTCAATCTTTCTAGTATTATATAGCAGCATAGCCAGCATTGTGTGAGTACCATGTACTTCAGAGCTATCATTGTCTAGATACCTACGTCTTCTATTGACTTGAATGACTCCGGTGGTTGAGAGTATGTCATGCTCACTCAAATGTCTCGCCGATGGTGGCGCGTGTGTCGGATCATTTAGCTCCCTTCAAAATGGTTGAGCTGAATGGTGCTGATACATGTGTCATGTTCGTGAACGGGCGCTGTCGGTTGGGACTGGTCATCTCTTAGCTGCCATGGTTTATTTTAATTGATTCTAATTTTATTTCTGAATTGTCTTTTTATATTTATTATGGACACTTTTAACTTTCTACATCGTTCTCACATAGTGTGTAATCTCAACATGAATGATGTAACAAATGATTTGTAATAATTACCTAATTGAAAAAGAGTGTCCATGGAGTTTCTTGCACGTTCTTCTCCATAGAGATCTACGCCTTGGAATGGGCATCTACGGTACTTTCACAGTTATTATGTCTTGTGACTGGGACTGTAGCACCATAATTTTGTAATATTTTATTTTGTCTTTTGACAATTCAAAAGTGCCTGTAACTGGCCTACTTGAAATAAAGTGCTTTGACTTTGACTTTTTGAGAATGGAAAAAAGCGAAAGTAGTTCCAGTATACAAGTCAGATAGCAAGGATGCCATTTCCAACTACAGGCCTATTTCAATACTATCCGCTTTCGCAAAGATATTTGAATCTATTATTTGTCCATACATCCAGCATCATTTTAAGATCTACCTAAGTGACCACCAACATGGTTTTGTAACTGCGAGATCTACAACTACGAACTTAGCAACTTTCACGGAATCATTAATTCAGGCAGTAGATAAAAATAAACAATTTGACGTAATATATACGGACTTCAGTAAGGCATTTGACAAAATGTCACATGACATACTAATCTACAAACTTGCAGCTTATGGTGTATCAGGGTCTTTTCTGGAATGGTTCAAATCATATCTAATCGAACGCGAATTCTACGTTGTTGTGAACGGATTTAAATCTTCAGAACATATAATAACCTCTGGCGCTCCTCAAGGATCGCCTTTAGCCCCAATATTGTTTAATATATTTATTAACGACCTTCCCCAATGCTTCCGTTATTCAGAACCTTTTTTGTATGCCGATGATTTGAAGTTTGCGCGCATGATTGAATCCCCAAAAGATAACGAGCTTCTACAGAACGACCTTAACAGTGTAGTTGAATGGTGTAAAAATAATAGAATGCAACTTAACTCTGACAAATGTTATCATGTTAAATTTACGAGAAAAAATAACTACATAAGTACGGAATACTCCATAAACCAAGTTAAAGTAAAAGAACTCGAAATAATCAAGGACCTAGGAGTACTCTTCGATAGGAAAGTAAGCTTTATACCTCACATTGAACACATCAATAATAAATCATCTAAAATGTTAGGCTTCTTGCTTCGTAATACTAGGGGTTTTCGTAAAAGCAACACCAAGATAATGTTGTACAACAGTCTCGTGCGAAGCATCTTGGAGTATTGCAGCGTGGTATGGAGACCTCACTACGCCACTCATATGCTGCGGTTAGAACGAGTGCAGAAACGTTTCGTGTGGCACTTATCTTTTTTTGAAATGAAATCTAAGCTGCTACCCTCCTATAAATCACGCCTGCTTCATTTCAGAAAGCATACCCTATCCACACGCATGCAAATCACCGACGCCATATTCTTATACAAAATAATAAGAAACCGAATTGATTGCTCTAAACTATTGAGTCTTATTAGATTCCATGCCCCATCAAGATATCCGAGAAATATCATTACACCACTATGCCCACCACAACGAAGGACTGTACTTGGCACAAATTCACCTATACCAAGATTATGTAGAATTTTCAATAGCTGCAGTGATTTAGTGGATATAAACCAGGACAATATTAATAAAATTATTAAAGTAATTGTAAATGATTCAATCACAAAAGCTTGATTCATCCAGCACAGTATTGAATTCATATTTAATTTTTAATTTAATTTTATTTATTGTACCAAACATATTAATTAATTTACCAATATGCGCCTACTACAACTAATTAAGTATACACTTTTACTAATTTGAATATGATTTTAATTGATGTTTATTATTTTTATAATTAATTACCAATATGTACCTACTATAATTATTTATTTATATATTTTTTTTTTAATTTGATCATGATGATTTTAATTGATGTTTTTTTTTTTTGTATCATTAATTTTATTGGCACTTTTATTGTTCAGGATTTGAATTTATGATTGCATTTTTCATGTAGATGTGTTTTTAGAGAATTTGAATGAATTAATACTACTAATAATAACCTAACTTTAAGAACAAAACTAACCTAAATGTTAAAAAAAATAAACAATATTTTGTATAATTAACCCGTTTACTGTACATGCGGTGTTAGCCTTTAAGTGATTGTTACACTTGCAAATGTATGTTTGTCAATCGCAATGTATTTTATGTGTGTAAACAATTGTTGGTTAACCTAATAAATAAATAAATAAATGGTCTACGTAAGTATGACCATGTTTCTCACCTTCGCAAGGAACTCAAGTGGCTCCCAATCCGTCTTCGCAGAAACACTCGGATTTTATGTCTCCTCTTCAACATCTTACACAACCCGTCTTATCCTTCCTACCTGCGTGAGCGATTTTCTTACGCCCGCCCTAGAGATACATTATGCAGGTTACATCTTAGATCCCTCCTTAAATCCCATCCTCATAAAACCAGCTATTATTCCTATTCCTTCTCTGTCCATGCGGTAAGATTGTGGAACTCACTTCCGCCTAGCATCAGAGATCTCGACACTATATCGCTTTTTGAAAAACGATTAAAAGAGCATTATCTTTCCTCTCAAATCTGATCTTTATACTTAAGCATATTTATATATATTTAGTATATTTTTATTTACTATATATTTTAGAGTTATGTATTTATTTAAGTATGTAGTATCACTTATATGTTTTTATATCTTAGGTTAGTCGTTCACTTTTCTTCTCTTCCTGTTCTCACACACTATTTGTCTACATTTCTTCTTCATTTCTCCTTTTCGCGGGTCTGCTGGTAGAAATTTCTTAAGAAATAAGCAGTACCTTTGTACTCCTTTGTCATGATGTGTTTTCTGTATGTATTTTCTGTGTGTACATTAGTAATAAAAAAAAATAACTATTTCGGTTAAAGAAGCTTATTTTAAAATTAAAAGCAAAATGTCAAATATAAATCTACCAAGTACATATTAAAATGGCGGCAAGTCATTGAAATGACATCGATATGGAAATAATTTCTTATTTAATCGATTACAGAGAAATTGTATTACTACTATAAGGAACGTATTTAAGACGCAAGTTCAATATCGGTATTCACTTTCGCACTAACAGATAACGTCATAAGCAAAAAGAGATAGATATACTTTGGTATATGTCATCTTTTGTGCCAGGCAGTGTGCCCGAGTATGCTATAGATACTTATCTATAGACATATATCAGTACTAGATCTGTTTGCCAATGTCATATCGATATTATCGAGTTTAGTTTTGTAGCGATCTATAAATTTCCCTGTCTGCGGCTATTTTTATCTACGTTTTTTCAGGGATTCTTTATAATTATTTAAAGAGTGAATTTGTACTCGTATAAAGAGTGAACTTATCAGTCATTGTAAGAGTACATTATACGTGTTGTATAATAATGTTTATTCATACCTTGCGCAAAAACTAGGTAAATCATGAGATTGAAGTGACGGTTTTTGGTACACTCGTACGACTATACAAACAGTACTGAACAATATACTGACATATATTATGCAAACGAGCTGACATTAACAAGCCCGAGCCGAAGGCGAGGGTTTTTTTTAATGACACGAGTTTGCAATAACCTACACACCCTTGTATCACACGATGTTTTTCAATACAGTTGTGGGAAATAGTAAAAACAAATCAAAGTTTTAGATTTGTTTATTCACAAAAAAAACAGAAAATTGCGCGTTTTTGCAACTGGACATATTTTTTTACAACGAAAACACCCTATACAGCCTATTCGATTTTTGACAAATGATTATGTGAAAATAATTAAATTAAAACTGGTAAGTAAATATATTAAACAACTATTTAAAAGACTTGAGAATTCAATGCTAAAACGTACGGAATCATTCATTTTTCCTCAAAAATCGAATAGGCTGTATAGGCTGTTTTCTTTGTAAAAAAATATGTCCAGTTGCAAAAACGAAAATAACCTACTTTTCACCCTTGTATCACAATGTGAAATGTGAAGTAGTATTACAAACGAGTATATATATAAAAGTAATTAATTAAATAGTTACAAAATGGTTTAAATATAATAATTTAATTTTAAAAAGTAAAATGTGAAAATAAACACGAATCATCAACCAGTATCCATAGATGGGTCAAGGGATAGCGATAGCTTAGATAGAATGAATCTTTCATTAAAATGCAATGAACACAAGCGAGAATATGGTGAAGGTGTCCAGTTAGCTATTTTTATATTCTTGATCTACTTATTTCTTAAATAAGTACTCTTAGGAAACCTGTGCACAATCAATATTAGATTAATTATAACAAATAGCAAATAAACTTTATGAAATAAATTAAAGTAAGTGAAACAAGTGAGCAGTGGTGGCCCAGTGGTATCGGCCGCGACTTACAAGTTGTAGGTCGCGGGTTCGAGCCCAGGCAGGCGCTTTACGTTGCGTAAATTATTTCACCACCACTGCTCTCAAAACGGTGAAGGAAAACATCGTGAGGAAACCGGCATGTCTTAGAACCAAAAATTCTAAGACATGTGACATCCACCAACCCGCACTGGGCCCGCGTGGTGGATAACGGCCCATTCCCTCTCACAAAGAGGAGGCCTGTGTACCAGCAGTGGGAACATTAATAGGCTGATGATGTGAAGTAAAATAAAAATAGAGCATCGTTAAATCTTTCTTGTGACTTTTGTCACATCTCTAACATCAAACGTGAGTACGTAAAGTATCGGTTATCGGATGAAAGAGTAGAATGAGTGTATTAACAGAACATAATCAAAGAATATCTTTCCACTGGTAAATTATCGACTAGCATACTGAAATTATATTAAGTAAAATGTATTGAGAAGTTAACCATCTGATAAAAACTAATTTAAAGAATTATAGAAGCGGCTTACTCTATTCCTCCCTGAAAAAGTTCGGAGGCATCAAGAAAGCATACAAATAAATAAACACCACTAAAAATATACTGTCACACTTATTCAATGCTGATGGATCAACGGCAACAAGTAGAAATTATGTTATAAACGTAGCTACGCAATTATATATAGAACTGTACAGCGAGCCTCGACAAGAAAAACATATTATGTATAACGTAGCCTGGGCAGGCAACAACAACCCTTGCCGCCCTTCTTAGAAACAGAAGTGGAACTATCGATCAGAAAGTTAAAAAAAAACGGACTAAAAAAGACTGAAGAGAATCCCGGCCCAGACGGCATGACTAACGGAATGATCATAGCAGGAATAGACAAATTAATGCGCAGAAATGTTACGAAAGAGTGGAATTGTACTCTTACAATGACTGGTGATGAGACTTGGGCTGTACTGCAGTCTCTCCAACGGTGCCAGATCAACAACTGGTACATTGAGGTGTTGAAGTGTTTATACAGAAACACCACCATGTCAGTCCGTCTTCAGGATCAGACCTCGAAACCAATCCTTCTCCGTCGTGGCGTGAGACAGGGAGACTTCATTTCACCGAAACTGTTCACTGCTGCGTTGGAGGATGTATTCAAGGTTCTGGACTGGAGCGGCCTAGGCATCAACGTTAATGGCGAGAACATAACTCACCTTCAGTTTGCCGACGACATAGTGGTCATGGCTGAGACCATGGAGAACCTCAGTACAATGCTCGATGACCGCAGTTGAGCTTCCGAAAGAGTAGGTCTGAAAATGAACATGCACAAAACCAAGGTGATGCTGAATGTCCATGTTACACCCACTCCTATGAAGGTTGGAGACTCTACACTCGAAGTTGTGGACGACTATGTCTACCTGGGACCAACGATCCAGTTGGGTAAGGCCAACTTCGAGAAAGAAGTCAACCGTCGAATCCGACTCGGCTGGGCAGCGTTCGGGCAGTTGCGCGGTGTCTTCTCGTCTAACTCACCACAGTGTCTCATTACAAAAGTCCACCAGTGTGTGTTGCCAGTGATAACATATGGCTCTGGGACGTGGTCGCTTACAACGGCCCTCATCAGAAAGCTTACAGTCACTCAAAGGGCAATGGAGAGGGCAATGCTCGGCATTTCCTTGCGTGATCGAATCAGAAATGTAGAGATCCGTAAGAGAACCAGGGTTACCGATATAGCCCGAAGAATTACCAAACTTAAGTGGCAGTGGGCAGGGCACATTGCTCGCAGATCGGATGGCCGATGGGGCAGAAAGGTTCTGCAGTGGCGAACGCGAACCGGAAGACGTTGTGTTGGAAGGCCTCTCACCAGGTGGACCGATGACCTGGTGAAGGTTGCAGGGATCCGATGGTTGTGGGACGCACGGGTCCGGTCAATGTGGCGACGCTTGAGAAGGCCTATGTCCAGCAGTGGACCTCTTTCGGCACGGCCCTGATATGTGTGGATAGACCTTTAATTGTATGAGAATGTTTTTAGAAAAATACGCTTAGGGTGGCACATGAATCAATCTTGTTGACCCTAAAAATGACAGCCAGTGCTCTGTGAACGTGCTTCCCGAGGCACGGACGACTATATGTATGTCGCATCAAGGCTGGCCGATAGATGTAAACCATCGGGAAGTCAGGATGTATTCCCTTAGGTTAAAATATCGTGTGAGGGCAGGTCGGTGGGTGCAATCGTGTAAATTAAATCACACAAGTTATTCGATACACTGGATTTATTCAAATAGTCACAACTTACAGTTACAATCTTGCTAACTAATATTACGGAACAACACTGATTATACAACGTCTTAGCTCTAAGGCTGTCAGTACTCAACTGCCATATTCCCCACCACGCAAGTGCTTATAAAAAGCGTGCCAATGCGTAGTTGCTCTTGATTGCCGCCAGGGGTGTGCTTTTTATTTGTTTTGACGTCCGTATGTATATATTAAAATTTTATTCTAAATTAGTCTATGGATATGTAATGTATAGGACTAGAAACAAAATGCATCATGCTCTATATCTTTAAATGATATTTTTTATTTTTTCTTAATAGGTAGTATAATTAGAGAATTTTGACTCTCATCAGAGAGCCTTCATGCCGTTTTATTTATAAGAATTGTGTACACCTAATGCTTATAAAGTATAAATAAATACACAACAACATATTTTACCAAATTGTTTACTATTTGCATAAATTTAACATTTCTTTCCATGTTATTTACTTATTGGTAACCCCTGACAGATAAAGAGAGGTGTTTTATGTTTGACGTGTGTATTTGTGTGTTTGTCTGTGGCATCATCTTTCCTAAATGGATGAATTGATTGTTTTTTTGTTTTGGATATTTGACTTCGCCGAGTGTTGGATACTCGCCAAGAAAGGCTGATTCTACAAGGACATCACGCAAGGTTAATTTGACTACGCTTAATGAGCGTATGATCCAATTGGGTAGGGCCAACATCGAGAAAGAGGTCAATCGTTGAATCCGACTCGGCTGGGCAGCGTTCGGGAAGCGCGGTATCTTCTCGTCCAACTTACCACAGTGTCTCAAGACGAAAGTCTAAGACCAGTGTGTATTGCCAGTGATGACATATGGCTCTGAGACGTGGTCGCTTACAATGGGTCTTATCAGGAAGCTTACAGTCACTCAAAGGGCAATGGAGAAGGCTATGCTCGGAGTTTCCTTGCGTGATCGAATCAGAAATGTGGAGATCCGCAAGAGAACCAGGGTTACCGACATAGCCCGAAGAATTGCCAAACTTAAGTGGCAGTGGGCAGGGCACATTGCTCGCAGAACGGATGGCCGTTGGGGCCGAAAAGTTCTGGAATGGCGACCGCGAACCGGAAGACGAAACGTTGGAAGGCCTCCCACTAGGTGGACCGATGACCTGGTTAAGGTTGCGGGAAGGCGCTGGATGCGAGACGCATGGGATCGTTCAATGTGGTGACGCCTGGGGGAGGCCTATGTCCAGCAGTGGACGTCTTTCGGCTGAAATGATGATGATGATGAATGAGCGAGGGAACCGTCGGGCCACCACCAGGATACAGAATGGATGATCAGACGGACTCACCACGCACCGCATGAAGAAATGTCTTAGTTAATCTATCCTTTTCACGAGGGTCTTAACTAGATTCACACACAAAAACACTCGCGCGCGCGCTAGTAAGCCATCTTTTTTTGCACACACAAAAACGTTCTTTCGTTGGCGCCACCTCCGTAATTTTTACTTTTTATTCGGGGGTTTTTTTCACAAGATATCGTGAAATAATTGTAACTGTTAACGTGTTTCGATAGATTGCCATTCAAAGTGTGTGCAAAGTAGTCTTGTAGGTGTTATAAGAAATGTAGTTTGAAAAAAAGTAAAGTAAAGAAAGAAAGAAAGAAAAATATTTATTTGTGACCCGCACAGGGGACACGAGATAAGCAAAACACAAACAATAATAAAAAATAAAATACCCCGTGCGAGACCAAAAAGGCTCCTATCTCAGCATGTGCAACGATATTAAAAAGAAAATATCACTGCGCTGATATTCTGATAGGGCTCACTGTTGATGCCACGGACACACTCACGGAAACGAAACATACAATATATTACAAAATAGTATAAACACAGAAGGTGAGTTACAGTTTGTGTGTATAATTTATCAAACAAATATGTAAATAAAACACAATAAATATACGAGCAAAACCCGACGGCTCAATGATCATTTGTCGAAACCGTAGACAAACGAGAGAGCGCGCCAATCTGTGGTTGGCGTCGGCTGTCAAAATGACAAAAAAAAAATGTGAATTATGTAAGAAATTTCTGTAAATAAACAATGTCAAAATATAGCTAGTATTGGATAAAACAGAGTGGTGTGAATATTACTGTGTGTAGTAAAATCTTTAGTGTAGTGTTCGCCAGAAAGCTTATAAACTAAGAACAAGGAACATGACAGTAGATATTAATATTACTGCGTGCAAACCCCAATTAAGTTTATACGCTGGCTTCTTTTTGCTTGAGTAATAAGTACTGCTTGAAATTAGTACTAAATGTTCCAATGGTAAAGAGAGTTCTGTGTCGGGGGTTTTTTAAATTTTTATTTTTACAAACATTAGATATTACAGTTCAGCTAAAATATTAAGTAGATCTAGGTATTAAGTATATATTACTTAATATAAAAAAATAGTTTAATAACGCTTTCCTTTAGGTGGGTAGATGTGACAAAGCGACAACCCTTTTTTGTAGAAATTAATAAGGTAATATAAAGCTTTAAAAAGAGCACCTGCAGGAATTTTGATGACGCTATTAAAAAGCGGTAATCATATGGATAAATCTTTCTAATAACATGACATCGTGAATCTTAAAAAAAAACATGATATACAACAATGAAAATTGACCATTTGCAATTATAAACGCGGCGCTTGGCCCATTGCATTGTCATTTTTCATGATCTTCCTTCAAGTTAATATACAAATGTTTACTACTACATAATTTGCTTGACTTAAATCGAACGAAACGAAGAAAACATTGTAGAAAAGCTAGAAAATGAGAACCATGAACTATTACCATATCAACGTGGGTGGTCCATAAAAATATAGTTCCCAGTCCATACCACCAATCATATCATCAGGTACGTAAAGTTCGTAGTAGTGGTATTTGTATCTTTTATGTGTGTGGCAGTAACTGATGCGTGGCACGCACATCTGGAATCTATACGTAGAACTTCGGATCAGATCGATGTCGTACGCCATTGCTCTCATTATAATACATGTTGGCATTCTCATAACGTTGATCCAGCCCTGGAATCGGGCAAAACAAAATTTTAAATTGCAAAAATACAAACTGAAAAATAACTTAAGTGTTGAAAATTAGTGACGTGTCACACATTTTAAATTTTTTTTTTCAGCGGTTTTTACTATTATGTGCGCCTAGTGCGACGAAATGTAGAGAACCAACGATTTTAATTTGCGGTGTCAGGGTTCAATTCCAATATGATGTTTGACTATTTTCTTTGAGACTCACAAAGAAAATTTACGTAACGTAAATAAAATAAAATAATAAAAGACCTTTTATTTCCATATCCTATTACTGCACATTTTAAATGTTGTTAATGTTTATTAGTAACTTGCTTATTTACTAATTGTTAGTATTGTTAGTATTTGGGATATGGATCCCTACTTGGGTGAAGGTCTCCTCCATCTTCTTCCACGACTCTCTCTCTTGGCCCAGGATCAACCAGTCTTTTCCTACTCTCTCGGTTATGTCATCAGCCCACCGTCTATTAGGCCTGCCCACCTTCTTCTTGCCTGCTGGCCCTTTCCATATCGTAGTCTGTATGGTCTATATGCCATCGGTATAGCCCGATATGTGGGCCGGCCCACTGCTACTTTAGCCTCAAGGCTTGTGTGAGTGCATCAGTTAGCTTAGTTTTTCTTCTTATTTCTTCACTTATTATTTTATGTATTGTTCTTATTTTCAGCATACTTCTCTCCATAGCCCTTTGAGTTAATTGGATTCTATTTTTAGTTCTATTGCTATAGACCCACGTTTGGCAACCATACAATAGACAAGGCAAAAGACAGATATCAAATACGACTTTATTCATGCTTATAGGGTAATCTCCTTTTAATATTTCTTTAAATGTCCAGTATTTTTCCACGTTAAATTAGCTCTTCTATCAACTTCTTCTTCATTACTTTGTTTACTATATGATAGTTGTTTGCCCAGATATATGTAGTTGTTGACATATTCTATTTCTTTTCCTCCTGCTGTAATTGGCAATTTTAGGCTATTTGTCATTATTTTGGTTTTAGTTGTATTCATCTCAAGGCATAGTTTGCAGCTTACTTGGTCTAGAGAATTAATCATTCCATCCAATTTCTTTGCAGTTTTGGCTAGTACTACAATGACGTCTGCGAATCTGAGATGATTTAACCAGCGTCCTTTTATCAGTATTCTTTTATTTTGCCAATGTTACTTTTGGAATATGTTTTCCAGCACAGCAATAAACAGTTTTCGGGATAATGGGTCGCCCTGTCTGACGCCTCTTTCTATTCTTATTTCTTTTCCTCTAGTTTCGAGTTTAACCCTGCTTATGCTGTTAGTGTATATATTCTTTATTATTTTAATGTTTTTTACATCTACATTAAGCAGTTAAATAGCATTGTGGCTAATACTGTCGAAAGCTTTGGTTGTAATCAACCCTCAGAACCTGGACTCCTATCTAATTTTAGCTGTTTTATATTTTCGTATATGTCTCTTTCATCTATTGGCTTATCTATTTCGCTGCAGGTAGTATTATTATTCATTTTTCCATCTGAATCACAGTCGTTTTCCTTTTTTCTGTATAATTCTTGGTAGAAATTTGTAGCTTGGATTATAACATCTTGCCTTGTTTTTGTTTCATTGGATTTGCTTTCTAATTTGTGTATCCAGGTTTTGCATAGGCTTAGCTCTTTGAATGTTTTCTTTGTACTTCTAGATTTGTTCAGTCTTTCTTGATAGATATATTTGTTTCTTTGTATAACTTGCTTAATCTTTCCTTTTTGTCTTTGTTATTATTCTTTTGGAATATTAATTCGGTGCGCCTCTTTATCAGTGCTATAGTTTATTTACTAAATATTTTGTGCTCTTTATTCTTCCTATGCTCGTTTGGTTTGTTAGGCTGTATATTATAGCTTCTTCCAGAGTGTCATAGTAACTACGAGGGCTTCTGATTCCTTTTGATCGGTCTTCAATGCGGTTCATAAGAAAATGTTGGTATTGGTTTATTTCATCTTGTGTTTCTGGATTTTTACTCGCAGTAGTCTGTGGTCCGATGGATACTTTACCATTTTTAGGGTTCCGTACCCAAAGGGTAAAACCGGGACCCTATTACTAAGACTTCGCGGTCCGTCCATCTGTCTGTCTGTCCGTCTGTCACCAGGCTGTATCTCATGAACCGTGATAGCTACACAGTTGAAATTTTCACAGATGATGTATTTCTGTTGCCGCTATAAGAACAAATACTAAAAACAGAATAACATAAATATTTAAGTGGGGCTCCCATACAACAAACGTGATTTTTTTGCCGTTTTTTGCGATAATGGTGCGGAACCCTTCGTGCGCGAGTCCGACTCGCACTTGGCCAGTTTTTTTTTTAATACTTCATAGTTCAACACTAGTTTAGGGGTGTTTGTCATTATGAAATCTATTTCATTTTTAATACTGTTGTCCGGTGATTATATCCAAGTCCACTTTCTAATATGTCTTTTTTTGAAGTAGGTATTAATTATGGATAGTCTGTATGCATATGCGCAATCTATCAGGCGCTCTCTTTCATTTCGCTTTCCAATTCCATACTTCCCCATGATGAGATTTTCTTATTTTCTGGGTTGCCCAATTTTCGCATTGAAGTTTCCTTATACTAGTATTTTATCATCGGCTAATGCATGTGCTTCTTTAAGATTGTTATAAAATTCTTGCATTTCTGCTTCACTGGCTTTTTCCGTTGGAGCGTATGCCTGGATTATTGAAATATTAACTCGCCAAGATTCAGCTTTAATAATGCTACCCTTTCTGAAATACCAGTGAAGTTTTTTATTTTATCTTAAAGTATCTTTTTTATTAGGAATCCTACCCCATATAAGCCTCTTGTTTGACCAATGTAGCAGAAAATGTAGTCTGGGTACTCTTCTATGTTACAGCCATTATATTATGGCCATTCTTCTTACCCCCGAAAACCCCAATATGTCACAATTGATACTTTCAAGTGCATAAGTTAATTCAAAATATATTTCTCTTGATGATAGGGACCTCACGTTGTAAGTGCAAATTTTTAAGCATCGTTCATGTGGGTATTTTAATATGTAATTTGATTTGTTGTATATAGATGGAGGGTTGTGGTCTAATTCCCCACGATGACTTGGGCAATTAATTGTTTTTATTAGTTGATGGTTCTAGCTTACTTGTTTTTGTGTTCCGGAGGCTGATAACCTCATCCTAGTTTTAATTCTCTGATGCTGGCATTTTTGCTGTAAACGAGTTGCTTCGGACTCTCATTACGTCGAATGCATTGATCCTGTTGATTTTTTAAGCTACAAACTGCTTTCGAGGCTGGCTTGAAGTTTCAGGTGAAATGGACTCGTTTCTTTTTTCCGTAGCAGCGTTTCCTTCTTTGATTATAAGTTTATCGTGTTTCAAAACTGCAACATTGAAATACCTGCACACAGGGCACCCAGGAACTTGTGCTATGAAAGCACTCGCTCGTTTTTACGTATGGTGGCCATTGATCGACGATGATATTGAAGAATACATCAAATACTGTCGTAAATGCCAAGAAAACCGGCCAAACAACCCTGAGTTGCCTGTGTACTCCTGGTACGTCCCTGACAACCCATGGGAAAGACTTCATGTCGATTTTGCGGGACCATTTGAGGGAAGATACTGGTTTGTTCTAGCAGATGCACTCACGAAATGGATTGAGGTCAAGCCCATGAACCAAATAAATACAAACAAACTGTGTGAAGAGTTAGACTCTATATTTACAACGTTTGGGTTTCCACAATTCTTGGTGTCGGATAACGAGACACAGTTTACCTCCCGGGAATTCCAAAATTATTGCAGAGACAAGGGTATCCTACATATTAAGTCATCTCCATATCACCCGAGGACTAATGGCCTGGCAGAACGCTTGGTTCGTACTTTCAAAACTAGAATGTCATCAAGTGCGAGCGATGGCATGACCCTGAGAAGGAGGCTAGAAAACTTCCTATTTTCCTACCGTATAACACCCCATAATGCCACCGGTAAGAGCCCAGGTGAAATGTTGTTTGGGCGTCGGTTGCATTGTGCTCTGGACAACGCTCGGCCTAACCCTAAAAGAACTCTGCGACACAAACAGATACAGGCAAACATTGAGTCCGAGGAGCGAATTCCATCTTTTAAAGCAGGTGACAGCGTATTTGTTCGTGCCCGAGATGGATCCCGATGGGTACCTGCTACAATATCAAGGCGTACGCACAAATATTCTTACGCTGTGAACACTTCAGACGGTGTAGAGAGGAGATATCATGCAGATCATGTGCGTTCTCGATTAGCAGACCCAATCAGTCCAGCTGTTACTGATCTTGCCCCATTACCTTCGTCAACACCTGTTGGACACTCACTAGCACATCCGTTCACACCTCATTTTCGCCCATTGCCTCCATCCACACCTACGCCTCATTCACTAACCTTTTCCACACCTATCAGACAGCGATCACCATCATCCACACTTAGCAGTCAGCAGTCAGAATCACCTCACCCAACGCCGCAACTAACCCAACCATCAATTTGGTCCTCCTGCCAGACTACTCAAGACTCGCCTGTTATAAATCCAAATGTGTTGGAGCACATCGTTCCAAGTTCATCAGACACACAGAATCAAGCGGGCACTCCACGACAAGCCAGCGCTGAGACACCTGGTCTCCCACTGTCCACGGCTGTATTGCAGAGAGCACCAGCAAGGCGCAGTGGGCGCACCACCACGAAGCCACGACGACTTATCGAGGAGATGTCGTAGCTTATTAGGATAGGAACGAATGATATATACCTGCCTCTATGGTTGTGACATTTGTCAGTGTATGATTTGTGTTAAGTTTTATATGGTTTTAACTGTTTCAAATAAATAAATTTCACTGAATACTAATCGTATATTTTATTAGGTAAGACAAAGATTGTTATATGACGTTACTAATGGTAACTGTATAGACTACTAGAGGAAAGTTTCCATCAAAGAGGTACAACAATCTTTTCACCCACACTTCTTTTAAGAATTTGCTCGAAGACCAATTCCATGAGACAGGTCATTAAATCTTGGTCCGTATAAAGGTTTTGTAAACATGTCTGCTAGTTGCACTTGTGCTGCAACTTGCTTTACAACTAGTTCTCCTTTTGATACACATTCTCTAATGTAGAAGTGTCTCAAACTAATGTGCTTTGTTCGACGGTGACACTTGTATGGTGGATTATATGATAATTTCACAGCAGACTCATTATCAATACATAGTGTGACTTTTAAAAATTCTGTGTTAGATAGGTCTGCCAAAAGCTTCTTCAACCACACTATTTCTTGTGTGGTTTCGCTTGCTGCTACAAGTTCAGCCTCTGTTGTTGACAGAGCAACTGAGGTTTTTTTTTTATTTTTTTTTATTTATTGATTGATAAAAACGGTACATTGTAAGTTATATAAAGTACATAACGTCCAACAAAACTATAGACATAGTTTGTCTGTTGGATCTTTACTTATTTACTTAATTATATAATAAGTACGCAAGTATGAATATCGTAGATTAAATATAAGTATAGATATTAAGAGTATATAGCTTAGGTATGTAAAACAGTAGTTTCGGTACAGTAGTTATGTAAAACAATATAAAGTTAAGGCAGTGTACTAAGTAGGTATTTTTTTAGTTTTATCTTAAATTTATTTTTCTTCTTTTCGTCTCTGATTTCATCTGGTAAGCTGTTGAGTATGTAAGGGAAACGCTTTTCTAATGTTCGGTCTCCATAAACATTATTTACTCTTGGTACTATATATTTACCAGACGACATCATTCGGGTGTTATATTTGTTACATACATTTATTAATAATGGATTATGCTCATGATTACCATGGTTATTAGTTGCGAGTAAGTACTTATGTTTTATGCTGACCGGTAATACTTTACAAATTTTATATAGTTTATAATAATCGTTTTTATGTTTATTTTTAGTTTTTTTATCCACTATTAGTTTTAGGAACCTAACTTGTATATTTTCTAATTTTTCTATGTAAGATTTAAATGTAAGTCCATAGCAATCTAGAGCATAATCGATTATAGATTCCACCATACATGAGTATAGTATTTTTAGGGTACTAGTAGGAACTCGATAACTTAGGTGGTAAAATTTACTTAGTATAGTTTTAAGTTTATTGCACAAGAAATCTATATGTTCTTTCCATGAGAAATGCTCGTCGACTTTAACTCCTAAATAAGTTACACAATTAACTCTCTGGATAGGTTTACAGCTACAATTGACATGGCTACCATGAATGCAATCAAAGGTATGAGTGTATAGTGGTAGAGGATTTTTCTTTAGTGGTAAGTATGGTGAATGAATAATGATGTACTGTGTTTTATCCGTATTTAATACTATTCCGTTATCATGTGACCATTTAACTACGGCGTCCACGTCTTGCTGCACCAGCCGACATGTTTCAGCGAGGTCCGTGCCGGCTCGCAAGGCGCAGAGGTCATCCGCGAACATATGTGCCGAGCAATGCTGTAGCACATTGCACAGACTATTTACATGCATTAAGTAGCATACGGGACCACTTCCTGAGCCCTGCGGTACCCCGCATCGGACCATTTTTTCATCGCTCATCGTGTCGCCTATCTTGACCCGGTAAGAGCGTGATGTGAGGTAGTCTCTGAACCATTCCTTCAGAGGCTTCTCCACACCACACTCTTCTAAAGATGTTATTAAAGTGTTTGTTTCTAAGGTGTCAAAAGCTTTTTTGTAATCAAAAAATATTGCAACTATAAACTTCTTATCATTTAAATAGCTGTTAATTTCGTCGGTAAAATTAGACAGTAATGTATTAGTACTCTTTGCTTTTTGGAAACCATGTTGTGATTTATTTATTATGTTATGTGTGCGTAAGTAGGTACCAAGTTGATTTATTATGCATTTTTCTATAACTTTGTCAATGCTGGACAAAATTGCTATCGGTCTATAATTAGAGTACGTCTTGCGGTTGCCTTTTTTATATATAGGACGTATTATTGCTTCTTTCAATTTTTCGGGAAATTTATATTTTTCTACGGATAAATTAATTAACTTTGCTATAACTGGACTTACTTCGTTAACTATAGTTTTTAAATCTGACATGCGTATGAGGTCGCTTCCAGGCGATTTGTTAGCGTCCATGTTTTTGATAATTTTCGCAACGTAATTATGAGTCACTGGTTGCCACCTCATATTTTTGTCAGGTTTTTTTACGTAATTGTGTCTACTTAGCCATTTGTCGTCACATATATGTTTAATTTGTTGGATTTCCTCATCAAATGTAGACGCAAACCCATCCGCTATAGCTTTCGTATTTCCCTGCATGTGCATATTAGATAATATCACAGTATCTAGCGATTGCTTGCTGTTTCCTAACAATATATTTATTCTATCCCATATCTTTTTAATATTTTTATTACAGTTAATTATACTTTGTTTATCATATTCATTGCTACATTTCGTTATGGTTTTAAAACATTTGTTTCTATATTTAGTATATTCTAATCTTTTTATCATATTTTTTGGGTCATTGCACCAAACCTTGAACAGTCTATCTCTCTCCTTTATTAAATCTTTTAAATAATCCGTAACCCAACTTTTATTTCTAGAGCTTACACTAACGCTTACAGTTTTATAGCAATCATTGTAGATATCAATAAATAGCTGCTTAAGCGAGTTATACAATTCTATTGGACATTCGATAGATAACAATGCTTTACACAGTTTCGATATCTGATGGTCGCAACAAGACCAGACATCTGTCATGCAGTGTCTGTCGCATCAAGGCATTTAGAAAAACCTAGGAAGGAGGATATTGTGGCTGTCAAGCGAATTCTTAAAAGAAGTGTGGGTGAAAAGATTGTTGTACCTCTTTGATGGAAACTTTCCTCTAGTAGTCTATACAGTTACCATTAGTAACGTCATATAACAATCTTTGTCTTACCTAATAAAATATACGAATAGTATTCAGTGAACTTTATTTATTTGAAACCATATAAAACTTAACAATTTGCTATGTCAGAAAAATGCATTCTTGTACAATAAATTGATGATGTTAATTTATTTCACTTCTTATTTATCATGACTTTATTTTTCATCCAGTTGTTTACAAATGTAATTAGTATTGGTCTTGCTCTCTCGTTTTTGTCATCCTTTTTACCAATTCGATAGATAACATCAATATCCCTTTTTACAACGAAATATTGAGATCCTTTTTGATTGTTTCTGTCACTTTTACCAATAGATCAAAAGATGACATGGTAATTTCACTTTCTTTAAGACCATAGATAATGATATTATTTCGTCTATTGCTAACTTCGATTTTATTTATTTTTTCTCGCCAGTTTTGGTTTTCTGATTTTAAATCCGTGATGGTCTGAGTTATAGGTGGTAATTCTTATCCATTTTCTATAAAATATCTTTGGATTGCTTTTCCATTTCGATTTTCATCTGTTCTAAGATTGTTTGGAGGTTATCCCTCGTGCACACAAGTTGTAATTGAAACGGAACGCATCTTTGTATTTCTGAACGCAGCTTATCTGTGTCTTCCGTAGACAGATAGACAGAGTTCGAGTTGGTACTTTCGATGTGTGCGTTGACAGTAACACTTACTTGTCTGTTGTAGATGTCAATCGTGATGACTCAGTTTTTTTCTGTTGTATTTCAGAATAGGTATAATTTCGGCACTAATTTCACTCGGTTTTTCCGTTCTATTAGCACTTTGTGACATTATCTTTAAGGTTCAGGTGTTTTCCTCGTTGTTGGCGACAGTTTTGCAGTTATTTCGGAATTAAAACGGCAAGGGCACTGATCTACGTGTTCTTATTTTTTCAGCTGGAACTGGATCGTAACGTAAATACGGACGTATTACTCTCAACATCTGATAGATAATCCATCTGTCGGAGCCATCTGGTTAAATTAACCAGCTAATTGGACACCTAGGTCGTTCATTAAACGCCGCCATCCAATTAAATGGCTGAAGGACAACTAGCCAACTAATTGAGCGCAACTTTTAACGAAATGGCTGAATGTCGTGTATGGTTAAATTAGATATTGAAGAATTTGTAATGTTTGTTTAGGGTGACTAAGAGTTCAGTCAGTTTAGACACGAATATTTCGCGAAAACTTGCAGAAGACGTAGTGTTATTTGGCACCTCCATGTTATCATACCATTTTGATAATATCACACTTTATTTTCACTTAAAATTGTACACAAGAACAAAAAATACCATTCACGGTTTACGCTGTAGACGCCACATTTGTTTTGGTGACTACTAGCGCCACATTGGAAAAAAACTGAAATAAAATTGAATCACTTGGCTTAGTCTTGGTCAGTCATCTTCAAAAGGCTGACTTTTTTCACTCTTCGCCAGCCGTCGCCCCGCGCGGTCGTCTCGCTGCCCGCTGCCGCTCCGCTCGCCGCCCCACCGCTGCGAAGCCCCCACTCTCCGCCTCTTCGCGCTCCTGCGTGACGTCACTGCAGCCGACGCGACTCCGCTCGCCGCCCCACCGCTGCGCGCCCGGCGCCCCGCTCTCCGCCTCGCCGCGCCCCTGCGTGACGTCGCTGCGGCCATCGCGTCTCCGCACGCCGCCGACAGGTGTCGCTACTAGTAACTTAGGTTGCTAGTAGGGTCATCTTTTCAAATCCATCTCTTGTGGTCCTTGGCGGATACCTAACGGTGTTAATGAAGCCAAGTGGGGTGTCGACCCAAGCACCCGCTAAGCCCCTTCAAGGCACGGCAGTCATTGGATTCGGGAGCAGGATCGTTGGCCTTGGTAGATAGCCTAGTTAACCCCTGTCTCTGTTTCACAGCTTACACCTGGCACCGTGTGTCTACCCCAACGTGCCAGACTCGTGGTACACAAGTGGTGGGTGGCCCACCTTCGGTGGATTTACCGGTACCTTAGGGCCCCTGGCACCCAATAAGATTGGTGACAGGATAAAAGCTTAGGGCTCACCCAGGTTCTTACCTCCCAGTCTCACCCGACTGGGAGGGTAGGATTGCACACATCCCCGGGCCCATCCACCCGGGGAAGATACCCCCTTCCCAGCTTCACCGGAATTAGTTTTTCGACAATGTCGTTCGCGGCAGTAGTCGACCTCCTGCAGGAGATACTCCTTGCAGACCCCAAGTTCAAGAAGAGGTATGCCTTTCCCCGACGACGACTCACCAAAGTCGCCAACCCCCATCCCCACGCCCAGCCAAGAGCCTAGGTCACCCACCCTATCTCAGGCCAATGAGCCAAATTCTCACCCCGACTCCCCTATGGAGGACTCCCCCATCCCCGACAATGAAGCTCGGGACTCTACCCCTCCCTCCACCTCTTCAGATGAGGACGACTTCCAGGTCGTAGGAGGTAAGAGGAGGAAAAATAAAGCCCCAGCCCAGGCCTCAAAGGCCAAGGCAATAAAGACAGTCGTCGCAACTCCGTTTGCGTCACCCGTCGCCTCCCCCTGCCCCTCCCCCGAGCCGTCTATTCCGGACGATCAACCCGCCCCCAATACCGCTTCCCAGCGATCAAGTCGCCCTCCGAGCCCGATGGTAACTGCTACCACTAGGAAGCTGCCTCCCCCACCGCCCATTTATCTCCAAGATAAAAGGATCGAGGTTTCAAACGCTTGTACTGAGCGTAAAATCAAAGTTATTCAAAGGCCACTGTATGCCAACAGGGCATCAAGATCCAAGTCCCCACATCCCGTGATTTCCGAGACTTAATTCGCATGCTCAAAAATACTCCCTCTCTATCCATACTTTCACCCTCCTGGAGGATCGGCCCACCCGTGTGGTGATCCGCCGTATCGCCAAAGAAATCCCAACGGAGGAAGTCCATTTGGATTTGTTAGCCCAAAACGTCCCCGTCATGGAAGTCCACCGCTTGCATAAAGCAAGAGGTGGCAAATTGTACGACAATGTATTGGTCGTCTGCAGCCCTACTGCGGGACGCAATCCTATCTTCAACATAAAAACGGTGTGCTCCCCGTCGGGCATATCGATTGAAAACCGTATCGCCCCCACCTCGATGGTCAGTGTCACAACTGCCAACTTTATGGTCACTCACAGGCCAACTGTTATGCCACCCCCAGGTGCGTTAAGTGCCTGGAAGAACATAGCACTAAGGACTGCACCCGTCCTAAAGACCGCTCAGAATGCACGGAGCCTCCCAGCTGCGTGCTCTGTGGCCAAGTAACCGAACCTGAACCTACGAACTACCGGGGTTGCCCTAAAGCCCCAAATGGCCTTAAATGGCCACTCGCGCCTTAAATGGCCACTCGTGCCTTAAATGGCCAAGCGGCACGATGCGCACCAAGCACGTATGGCGCCCTCTTCCCAACCCCGGGGGGGGGGGCTAGCCCCTCAGAGGACTTCACCATGGGGTAAACTGAACCACCAAAGCGTGGCTCCTCAGTCGAACTCCCAGCCCATGCCTGCACTGGTGAATCTCAACATCCCAGTGCCGGCCGCAGCGGCCCCAGCGCAAACCAACAAGGTGGCTCCCACCACCGTCGTTGGCGCGCGCTCACTCCCAGCGTCCCAACCCGCCCAGACTTCTTATGGCAGTGTCGCTGGTACTATTTTCAGTGCATATACGATCTAGATGACTCCAGAAGCCCGAGCCCTCCACGCTGAATTAAAAAATCCAGCGAATACCTTTAACCCCATTTCTTGCCTCCAAATCTTTGAGAGGTATCCTTCTATAACGAAGGAACAAGACTCACTCGTATTTAGGAACGGTCAATGGGTACGCAATTAAAAGCTAATTGCCTCAAACCCCGATCCCTTAGATTAGGATTTTTCAATGCCAATGGCATTAATACACAGCGTGATGAGATTGCCACATTTATTCGCGATCATCAGCTGGAAATCTTCCTCATCCAGGAGACCCTTTTAAAGCCCCACCGCCGCGATCCCAAAATTGCCAACTATCGTTTAGTTCGAAATGACAGGACGCGCTACCACGGCGGAGGCACTCTCATTTACTACAAAAATAAGGAGCTTATTTTTGTAGTAAATGAGAGTGTAGCGTAGTCACTCCTCCCGACCCCACTTCGTACTTCGAGTACTCAGCCTGTCGGCTAGGAATGACTGGTCATCAAGCGATCACCATCATCTCCGCCTAATGCCCTACATCCTCGGTGTCATCGGTAAATAACCCTGATAGTCTCAAAAAAGACCTTACTGCCCTATTCAGCTTGAGTGACCCCGTTATCCTAGCGGGTGACCTCAATGCTAAACACCCAGCCTGGAATAGTACCGTTACCAACCCTAGGGGAAAGATGGTGCTGAACCTAAGCTCTGCCCTCCATTATGACGTCATTGCCCCAGTGAGCTTCACTCACTTCCCGAATATCACCGCACATAGACCGGATATCCTCGATATAGCGTTACTTAAGAACGGTAACCTTCGGTTACGCTCGATAGACACGCTAGACAAGATCCATTCTGATCACCGCCCTGTGATTATGGACCTTGGTAATCGCTCAGGCCTCCCAGATCTAGGACAGTCACCCCCTACTATAAAGATCACTGACTGGAGGAAAGTAAGTGAGAAACTGAAGTCTGGGGTGACTTAGATTCCATCCCCAACCTAATAAACTCAGTCGCTGACACGACAGCTGCGATCGACTCGCTTACAACTCACGTACAATCTGTGGAAGGTTTTAGTGCTGGACATCCAGCAAGGGAAACTCCCGGACGATGTACGGAAGTTGATAACTAAGAAGAACGCAGCTGTCCGTGCCTCCAGGAACTTTCCCAGTGACGAAACGTAGCGCACATGCGTAAATTACAGCTTGCTGTAAAAGAACGTACTGCTGAGCACCGTTCTGCAACATGGAATAAGATGCTGAGCGAGCTAGAGCCCAAATGAGCAAATGATCATGGAGCCGTCGAGATTTTGGTCGTATATTTATTGTGTTTTATTGAGATATTTATTTTATACGTATAAACTTACATACAGCGACTCACCTACTGTGTTTATTTATACTATTTTGATATTATATATCTTGTTCTATTTTTATTTCTTAAATATGATAATATGATCCGTTTCCGTAAATGTGTCCGTGGCATAAACATTGGGCCCTATCAGAATATCAGCGCAGCGTTATTTTCTTTTTGATATCGTTGCTCATGCTGAGATAGGAGCCTTTTTGGTCTCGCACGGGGTAATTTATTTTTATTTTTATTATTGTTTGTGTTTTTCTTATCTCGTGTCTCCTGTGCGGGTCACAAATAAATATTTTTCTTTCTTTCTTTCTTTTTCACCCGCCATGCCTTCTGGCACCTTCAGAGGAAATTACGCTCCACTGAAGAATCTGCCTTTCCCCCGCTTATTCGCCCTGATAAGAGTATAGCATTTGAAAACACTGAGAAAGCCGATTGCCTGGTTGACAGTCTAGAACTTCAATGCTCACCCACCTCCCAGCCAGTAGACCAAGCTCACCTATACATGGTAGACGCTGAAGTCGAACGTAGGACCTCCCTTCCTCCAGTTGAAGATCCTGATGATCCGCTACCTCCCGTCAACCCAGACGAAGTAGTGGAGGTCATCAAAAGGCTCACCCCAACAAAGCCAGTGTGGTGGGCTTAAATGGCATCACCAATAAGGTGTTGAAACTCCTCCCTGCCCAAATATTGCTAATGATGGCCATATTCAACGCTGCATTAAGCAAAAATATCTTCCCGCAAGCTTGGAGACAAGCCACTGTGATAGGCTTCCCTAAACCGGGTAAACCCAAATCAGAGCCTACTAGTTATAGTCTCATCAGCCTGGTAAATTCCCTCGGAAAAGTCTATGAACGGCTTTTTTATAAGCGGCCCAAAGACTTTGCCGAGCGAAAGAGCCTCATCCCCCATGAGCAATTCGGCTTTCTTTCCGAACACTCTTGCGTCCAACAAGTTCACCGCATCGTTGAACACACTAGTTTTCAGCGTTTTGGTCTGATGACGGGTGTCTTGTTCTTCGACATAGCGAAAGCATTCGAAAAAGTCTGGCACAATGGCTTAATTTATTAGCTATATGAACTTGGTGTGCCAGATCGTCTTGTGCTCATCTTACGAGACTGGTTGTCGAACCAAACTTTCCACTACCGTGTAGAGAGAGAACTCTCTTCCCCTCACCCCATACGAGCCGGAGTCCCCCAAGGCTGCGTACTATCCCCCTTATCGTTCACGCTGTACACCAGCGATATTCCAAAAACTAAAGAGAGCCAGTTGGCACTATTCGCTGACGACACGGCCCTCTATTACACTGGCTTAGTACCCAGTGCCATCGCCCTAAAGCTTCAGAGAGCCGCCAACGTATTGGCCAAGTGCTTCCGCCTCTGGAGAATAAAAGTCAATCCCGGCAAAAGTCAGGCTGTCCTCTTCTCGAGGCCTGACCAAAACTACAACAACCGCTTTAAAAACCCCCGTCCCCCCAAACCCATCACTATGTACGGCAAGCCGATCCCTTGGGAACAGCAAGCCAAGTACCTAGGTGTCACTCTAGATAATCACCTCACTTTCGCCAAGCACATTAAGGCGGCGCGCTCGCGTGCCGCCTTCGCTATAGGCAGACTCCATGGGATGATAACCGCAAGCAGCGGCTTGTCACTTAGGTGCAATTTAAGCGGCCTCCCGTTATGAACTTTCCCAACCCTCAAAAGTTCGCCGACCAAGGCTCACACTCTCCACCCCCGATGACGCCACCACCCTGCTCCAACAGAGCAAAAAAGAGACCAGCACAATTCGTAAACACAGACCGCCTTCGTTCCGTCCTCGCCGCCGAGGCCCGCCGCGACGTCCCCGTCAAGATATGCAAGCCAGCCCGCGCAATGCTGTTCCGTAGTTAATTAATCGGAGTTTCTTGTCCGTTCTTCTCCACGTAGGCTTTTTCCGAACGGATGGTAGAATCGCTTTATTAAGATCCAGCCCTAGTTGTCCCCCCAGCGACGCCCTGACCGATGTTCGACCTCACAGGAGGCAGCTGTTGTGCCTGTCGTTATATGGTCACCCTAATCCTCGACTTTCTTCTGCCCCCAATTACCCACATAATCAGTTCTCTATTGATTCCGCACAATTTCCATCCTTATGGCGGATGGCCTAGGTTCGCCCACTGCCTAAAATCTCTAATCCCTCCCTACCTAACCATTTTCGCCCAATTTTTATCCTTTATTTTCTATCCAAAGTGCTGGAGGCCTGTGTCCACAAGCAGCTTTCAAGGTTTGTTCATCGGAATAACCTTGTTAGCTTATTCCTAGTCTGGATTCAGGCCTGGACACAGTACTGTCTCTGCTCTCCTCAAAGTGACTGGCGAAATTAGAGAAGCTATGGAGGATACCAAAGTTACTGTTTTGGTTTTAATTGATTTCTCCAATGCCTTTAATGCCGTCAGTCACGGTATTCTCCTTTCTATCCTTTCACATCTTATGGTTTCTACCGAGGCCCTGGAATGGTTATCTTCCTATCTTCAGGGACGTCAGCAGTCGGTTTGCGTTGACGAGAGTTCATCTAGCTGCTGGTGTTCCACAAGGCGGTATTCTTTCTGCATTGTTATTCTCCATCTTCATAAATTTTATAACTCACTGTCTTCGGTGTTCGTATCATCTTTATGCCGATGACCTTCAGCTGTATGCATCTGCGCGGGTGGAGGGTTTGTTGGACGCTATTGGCGATGTGAACCGGGACTTAGTCGCTGTCAAGAACTAGTCTGATAGATTTGGGGTGTCTGTAAACCCCTCAAAATGTCAGGCCATTGTGATCGGGAGCTCGCGTGTGATGGGTCGGGTGGGGATTAGCTCTCTTCCTCCTATTATTTTTAATGGTACCGTTATCCCCATCAGCCCTAGTGTAAAAGATCTCGGTCTACAACTTGACTCGACGCTTGGCTGGCAAAGTCAGGTTTCAAGTGTCAGTCAAAAAGTCAACGGGACTTTGCGTTGCCTGTATCGTCTGAGAATCTTTCTGCCTGCAAAAACTAAGGCTATGCTTGTGCAGACTTTAATCTTCCCTATAATCGACTATGGTGACGTGTGCTAATTTTACCTGAACGCGGTATTCCTGGATAAGCTTGATAGGCTCCTAAACAACTGCATCCGGTTCATATTCAACCTGAGGAAGTATGACCATGTGTCGAGCTGTAGATCTCAGCTCAATTGGATGCCCATTCGGCAAAGGCGAAATTTACGCGCTTTGACCACGCTTTTCTCTTTACTCAACTCTCCCACCCCTCCTTCTTATCTCATCCCTCACTTTAAATATCTGTTTACTTCACACGCTAGGAATCTGCGTTCGTCTAACAATCTTCTCTTGCTTTGTCCTTCTCATACTTCTGATTTTATTTATTCTTCCTTTCATTTTCAGTCCATTCTTCTCTGGAATGCGCTTCCTCTCGATATCAGGACGGCCACCAGTCAATATGCATTTAAGCGGAAGTTGCGACATTATTTTCTACACTATTAGCAGAGTCGCCTCAATCACCTTTCTATTAATTTATATATGTATATATATATATATACAGGTATTTATTATAGTAAATATATATGTATGTTTATTTTAGCTACAATATATATATATTGTTATTCAATTTAATTTCAATAATTATTTAATTTTTATGCACCTGGCATGTTATCTCTCCACGCTTGGTTGACTGGTAGAGAATGCCTTAGGCATTAAGTCCGCCTATGTACTTGTATGTTGCATGAAGTTTTAAATAAATAAATAATGTCGAAGTCACCCTGTGAAGTTTTCATACTGAAACGAGAGACAAAGAAGACTAAGAAGTTGATTATGACTGTAACAATTAGATACTTACTCGCATAATCACTTTTCCCAATATTTCCATGTGATCCAGGTGGATGTGTGTATAAAATATCTTATCCTTGTCTTTGCAATTACCAAAATAATATTCACTGTGAACTTGTCCTGGAAAAAGTTGGTCATGCTTAATAACTATTTGTGCTGATTACTTTAATAAAATTAAAACGTTGGTAAAATTTTAAGGAGTCTAACTGGATGCAGCTGAGTACTAGTATTTTAAATAGAACGATTGCTTATCTGACGGCCACAACATATTGTGGGCCCACTTGGCGATACGATGCCCTCTGGAGGTGTTCGATTTTCTGGCCTTCTGACTATTCCGTATCGACTATAAAAGTTCTAGAAATGACGGCCAGGACCAACGGCTTTACGTGTGTTACGAGCCACGGAGGAGTCTTGGTATGTAATGGATGGTCACCCATCAACGGAACGACTTTGGTAAGCATTGCTTAACCTTAAGGATCGGCTCGTGTGGCTGTCATTACTTAACGACGAATTCCGCTAGAAAGAAATAATTGTAATAAAATACTATTAATTAATCATACTGCTTTCTGGCTGGGAATTGGAGAGTTTTAAATCTCCTAGCGATGTAAAATACTGCCAAGCTGAGCCGAAAGTAGCTGGAACAAATATGAGTAACATATTAATACGTGCATCGACAAAATAAGTAAAGCTGAAAAGAAAGGTCTAATGTAAATCTAATATTAAAACATCTTATATTACCATGGAGATTATATGTATAGTACATTATTACCTCAATGTTTATTACTCAGCATTACACGATTTCAAACAAAAATTTGATAACTGTTAGCATACATTTGGTGAAAATAATAATTTTATGAAAAATATGCTCTTTGCTGTTTTTTTGTTGCATATCAAGACAACTTTACTAGAGTCTGGCAAACGAAAGTAGAGACTGAAAAAGCGCGGCAAATTTAAAAAATATCACCATAGCAACCCCAAATACTAGAATGCAATACTTGGAATAACCTACTTTGATACTTTAGAATTATTTATATTACTTCGTCTGAATTAAATACTATAGGTACATTTAGGTAGGTAATACTTTAGATATATCAATCTGAATAAAAAAAACAACAGTATTCTTTTCTTTTTCTTTTTTTAAAAAAAAAACGTTGCCCCACACTAGGAATTTCTCCTGTATCGTGGGTGCGTTTACAAACATATAAACTCACATACACAAACACCCAGAGCCGGAAGACCTATTTGTAGATCATACAAATAATTGTTCCGTGCGGGAATCGAACCCGCGACACGCAGCGCAGCAGTCAATCGCTCAACCACTGCGCCAACCGTGCAACAATACAATAATTTACAATAATTCCACAATAATTTTGGTTTATTAACTATCAATCAAAATTTGAATCTAAGACTTCCATGTGAAAAGATTCATAAGAGTCACAGGAATCATTGTTTTCTACATTAATAATGAAACTTTTTAAATTATTAAATAGAGAAAATGTTTTTACAATAAGATAAATAGTGATTACGAATTAAAACAAAGTATCAACTTAGTAGCGTCATACGGAAAATTGGGGTTGGCATTAGTATAACATTGCCATATAAAAAGTTTTCAAATAATTCGAGTGTCTACTTTCGTTTGCCAGACTCTATCATGTTAAGAATAAAAAGCATATCAAGTAAAATTGTATGGGGGTTATGTGAATAATATTGTGATTCGAAGTTCTACATTAACAGGAGCTCTATGAATTTTGCCCAACATTTTGTCAAGGATGTACTGACACGGAAATTGGAGAGTTTTTGGCGGGATTTTTTCGAGTAAAGTTCAGCGGCTGTTAATATTATTTGCAAATTCATTCCTAGTGGATATTGTGATATAAAATTGGTATAGTTTTTTGTCTCAACTGTCTACTTCATATTATCGTTGACAAAATGAAGACATTTGATTTTCACCATTTTGGCGCTGATAGCAACGTGACTTAACGTGGGAGTCCATGGAACTAATATTAGAGATGGGACACAGCCTTCGGTATAAAAATACGTGAGAATAATTTAACAAGTAAGAGAAAAAAATACCTAGTTATTTTTATTGTAAAACATTTTTAAGTAATAGAAAGATTGCTTTAAAGGTTAACTGAAAAATATTTTCAGTCGTATTGCAAGCTATAAACTAGTGGATAGCGTGCTACTAAAGTTATAGCGTATTTGTTCGATTCTTATTATCAAATTGAGGGTAGTTGGTAAATCGTATGGTCGTCGTTGGTTCGTTGGTATGTAATTGCGAATAGGTTGTTGGCATGCCTTATTTAAATAAATAAATAAATAAATAAATCATCGCCAACCTGCCCTCGACCTACGTCGCGGTTCAATATATCCGTGGCGTGCAGTACGAATTAGCGCCCTGAGCTGGATGAACGTTTCTTCCTCTCTTGCCTTGATCGTGTCTCAAGCTGAACGTTTCAGCATCGGGAGTGTTTGCGAACTCTTGTGGTGTGCGATCTTCAAGAACTTTGAACCCAGAGAACGTCAGGCTGCCTATCTGTGAAGTGCCGTGCATGCTGCGTGCGTGCTGTGGTCTTCTGCTGACCCGGGAGTTGAGACGAGGTAGGTGGTGTTCAATTGCCCTCTTGGAGATCGTAGGAACGAACAATTTCCACCCACAACTTCTTTACATACAACATTCTATGGTTCATAAGCCGCCAGCAAATATTTTCTCAAAAAGGTTGGTCCAAAACCGAACAGTATTACTGTCAGATTAGTGAGATTTAAATATGGGGATAGGCTAACAACTTATCCTTAAAACTAGTATATTTGAGCGAGTATCTCCTTGCTCAAGTACACAAGTTTGGCATATACAGAGAGCAATGGAAAAGAATTTGTCCTACGGTGTAATACGAGATGTTGACTTGGATATGTCAGAGGAGAACATTTTGGAGAGTTTAGTTTGCCATGCACCAGCCCAGTTATTATCATTAAATCGCTTGAATCGCAAGAACTTTGAGACAGATGGGTGGTCACCCAGTGAAGCGGTTCGTCTTTGTTTTAAAGGATCGTTTTTACCGCCTTATGTTTATACTCATGGTTTGAGGATAAAAGTAGAACCATATGTATTTCCAGTGTCACAATGTTCACGCTGCTGGAAATACGGTCATGTACTTAAGAGATGTCCTAGTACTAAAGTGGTGTGTCCCAAATGCGGAAAAAACCATGCCAATTGCGAAACCACTAACATCATATGCGTTAACTGCAATGGAAGGCATATATCCCTTTCAAAAACATGTCCAATCTTTTTAAAGGAAAAAAGACTGAGGGAACTCATGTCCGAGTTTAATTGCACCTACAGAAAGGCCCTAACTATCTATGTCCCCAAAGACGAACTAATGTATAAGCACTATACAAACGATTTGGAAAGGAGTTCTTAAAACTTGCATTGAGTGGGTAATTTTAGAAGTAGTTGACAATGTAGCAGATTGGCCTGTACTTAAATTAGTCCTTGATTATTTCTCTAAAAATGCTATATGAAACTAATGTTACATTAAATATTATTCAAAGGAACGCACAAAGTATTAGGCCGAAATTAAGTGAGTTTGAGAATCTGTTAATACAAGACAAGATTCACATCGCTGTATTAAGCGAAACTTGGTTACAACCAGAAACAAATTTTAAAATTAAAGATTACAATGTATTTCGTAAAGACAGAGAGGATTCTTACGGAGGTGTAGCCATACTCACACATAAGTCAATTAAAGGTCAAATTTGCCAAGATTTACAAAATGTCAACTCGGGTATAGAGATTATACCAAATTGAAAATATTATATCGGTTTACTGCCCACCTTCTGTAAGTACTAGCCAGTCAGACTGGGATCAGTTATTTTCACAGGTTAATAGTAAAACCTTGGTTTTGGGTGACTTCAATGGACACCATCCCAATTGGTCAAATAAAGTAGACAGGAGAGGTAACCAAATCTTTGACGCACTTATTGGCAGTAGCTTTATTTCATTAAACGGTAGCGATCACACGCGTATTAAGTTAGTCAATAATGTACTACAACAGTCGTCCCCCGACATTTCGTTAGCGTCATCCGATATAAGTTTAAGTTTAAACTGGCAAGTGTTAAATGAGACATTGGGAAGCGATCATTGTGTTATTAAAATTTCAACGTACTTTAAAGCTAATAACGTCTATGTGTCTCGTCGAAACCATAAAAAGGCTGACTGGGTAGCTTACCAAAAATTTTAAATGATCTTTTCGATGAATTCGTGATTCCAAATGATTTACAAAAGGGATATGACATATTTATAGACTATTTAGACTTGGCTGCAGATTTGTGTATACCATACGTTAAAATTAATACAAACCCAGAACGAAACTTTACACCAAAACCTTATTGGTGTCCCAATCTATCTAAACATGTAGCAGGACGCCGTTTAGCACTTTCTAAATTTCGACGTAATCCAACACCACATAACCTCACAATCCTGCAAAGTAAAATCAGTGATGCTCAAAGATCTATTCGGTGCTCTAGAAGCAAGTCATGGCAGGACTTATGTTCTACTCTTGACCAAACTACGACCCATAGTGAGCTTTGGCGAAAGATGAGATGGATTAAGGGATACAACGCAACAAAATCCCATGTGGACAGCACTAAAGCAAGCGAATTACTTTGTAGTTTAGCCCCCGATGTCGTACCATGCGACTACCCTATACTTACATCGAATAACCCAAAACTTGAAGTACCTATTACAATCCAAGAGCTTACTAAATGTTTAAAAAATAAAGATACAGCCCCTGTTAGTGACAAGATCACATATTCTATGATTAAATATTTCCCTGATAACGGGAAACAAGTACTACTCAGTTTATTTAATTCATTTTCCAGTTACTCGTTTGTTCCTATACAATGGCGCGATATAGTGGTTGTGCCGATTCCCAAACCAGGACGTGATCCTTGTTTAACCTCTTCCCTTCGCCCCATATCTATGATCTCATGTATATGTAAAACTTTCCATCACATTTTACTCAATAGACTAGAGTGGTTTAAAGAAAAAAACTGTATGTTAGACCAGAATACCACAGGATTTAGAAAGTGTCGATCAACGTTAAATAATCTCACTAATTTAGTTTCTAGAATTCAAACAGGGTTCTCCAATAAACAAATGACCATATGTTGTTTTATTGATTTGGATAACGCTTATAATAATTTGGATGTACATAGTTTATTACGTATAATGGATGGCTTAGGTGTGGGACAAAAACTATGCACCTATCTGTGGAACTTTTACAAGCAAGAAATTTAAAAATTCAACTTGATAATGACTCACTATGTAGAACTACCTGTCGTGGTTTAGCACAGGGTGATCCATTATCACCATTATTGTTTAATTTAGCTACTATCTATATTTGTAAAAAGATAAATAATGTATATATTTCGCAGTTTGCAGATGACTTTGTATTATATTTTATTACTAACAACATTTTGGAGGCGACACATAAATTGCAAACGGCTGTAGATTTATTTAAGAAGTTAGTCCAAGATATTGGTTTAAGTATTTCAACTAGTAAAAGTAAAATTTGTATATTTAGAAATGGCTTTAGAAAGGATACTATTGATATTAAAATAAATAAAAGATCCCTCCAGGTAGTTGACAATTATAAATATTTTGGATTGTGGTTAGATCAATCTCTAAGATGGTCTAAACATATTAATGAGTTAAGAGACAAATCTTCCAAATTTTTGAAGGTTTTTAAAATATTAACTGGTCCAGGTTGGGGAATACACCCCTCTCATTTACGACGTTTATACATTGCTATCATACGCAGCAGAATAGATTATGCCAGTTTTTTATTTGATAATAGCTGCCAAACCCATTTAAATAAATTAACTAAAATTCAAAATCAATGCTTGAGGGTTATCGGTGGTTTTATTAAAAGTACAACCATTCATGTGATGGAATGCGAACTCCATCTGCAACCGTTACATATTCGCAGATATTACTTAGCCAGTAAATACTTTTTGAAACTCAAATCTTTTATAAATGGAAACACTTGTGAAATTGTCACCAAACATAATATTTGTTGTCAGGGTTCTTAATGGAGACGTAAAAAGAAACCACTTATAGCACATATTTCTGAAACATTGAATAACATAAGCGTGTACTCCAGCGATGAACTGGGATTATTTTCGCTTAATACGTGGATAAGCGGTGTGAACTTGTCTTGTATGATTAAACCACAAATTAAAGAGGTAACCGAAGCTAAGAAATCCTACGACCACTATCAACTTCGAATTATATGTAGTAGAAATTTTGGCAGGAGCTATTCGGGATATTACAGGATTTATACTGATGGATCTAAATTGCGAGATAATGTTGGAGCTGCGTTTTTTGACCCTCAAACTAATGCCTCATATAAGTTCAAATTAAATTCAAACATTTCTGTCATGTATTCAGAGTTGATAGCTATATTCGAAGCAATTGCATACCTTGAATCAGTAGATTTTCATGATTCCGTAATATATACTGATTGCAAAAGCGCTCTCCAACATTTAACAAGGTATATAGGAAAATTTCACGGTTATCCGATAGCATATAATATAATAGATTCTTTGAGTAGATTAAGAGATAAAAATAAAAATATATTTTTACAATGGGTGCCTTCCCACATCGGTGTTGAAGAAAACGAAGAAGTTGATAATTTCGCCAAAGAAGCGTGCTTAGAGGGTGTTCTGGTAACATATAAACCTTATTGGACAGATATCTTAGGTGAAGTTAGATTGAAATGTTACGAAATCTGGAAAGAATACTTCGACGAGAAATCATTAACAAAAGGCATTTGGTATCGGACGATGCAGCCAACTATTCAGAACTATCCTTGGATTGATAACGCCGATATGAGTAGACAAGAAATCGTGACTAGTTTAAGACTTCGTTCCGGACACATCCCATTGAATAGTTTTGCTGCATTGATGGGCAAAGTTGCATCCCCGAACTGCACAGCATGCCATGTGGTCGAGGATGTTTTTCATATAATGGTGAAGTGTGTCCGGAACGGGAGGGAAAGATATTTTATTCGAGATCAATTTAATGTGAATATCTGTCAATTTGGAGAGTGTAATATCATTTTAGCTTTTCCAGCATCCGAAGCCGCAAGAGTATTATATAAGCTAGTTAATTTAGGGATTAAGCGTAGATGTTAAGTTTTGCATGTAACAATGCTTTCCTATGAGGGTGACATGTTCACTATGTGATCAAACCCTCGTTAACAAATAAAGATTAAAAAAAAAAAAAGTACACAAGTTAGTTAATAGTTCGGATTCACTCGGTGGGTGCCCATCGGATTCGTAAAGGGAACATCATTCATACAAATATTTGCGTACGTATTTCTCGCTCTCATCGCTGAGATCCTGTCTCTGTAGAGTAAAGGTGCAAATAAGAGTGACATCGCATTCCAGCGAGGTGAAGTCTTAGTTTCAACTCTGTTTCAGATGCAGATATAAATTGTTTGACTTCAAAATATCATCAATCATCAATACATATAATAAAACTGTAGAAAAGTAATTTTTGTACAACGAAAATATTTCCAAAAAAAAAACCAGGGTGTTAAAGGATAACCAACATAACCCATTTCCAGCATTTTTTGAATTTTTGTCTGTTTGTCTGTTTATTTTTGCACGCATCACGTGAAATGTACGAAACCAATGTAGATATCTTTTACACATAAAAATTGTGCGTGACTTGAAAAGTTACTTAGTTTTTGCTTCATCGCAATCGGTTTACTCTATCAAAAGTTACATGCATTTAAAGTGTTCAAGAAGTAAAATTATCACAACACACGCAATTCAGATACTCGGACAGTTGAACTCGATATTCGATAGATGGCGTTTTGCATTTGAAGTCTAATGACTATAGAAAACAAATTGGTAGGTAGGTAAGTAGGGTAGGGTTGGCAGACAGATGACGGGAGCGAAGCCAAAGCGGGCAAAGCTAGTTTGTTAATAAAATTATAATTATCATGATATTAATCCAGAATTAATTCCAGGCACAGGAACGAGGTGATTGATACAAGAAGATAGGGCCTGTGCTCAGCAGCGGGCGAAGTCGGACTGTGGAATTGTGGATGATCATGATGATGATTCCAGAATTTACACATTGCTTTTGAACATATTTTTACTGATGATTATTAGGCATTCATATAACATTCATGACCAATACCATTATGAGATATTTAGTTACAACATACTACGCGGAGTCAATACAGTAGATGAGTGATACGCCTTGCCAAGTCTACTATTTTGATATTAGTGTAATTTAAAAATACCACTAATACTGATACCTATATTAGTTACAATATTATTACATTTCCAGGCGAATATATTAGTATTACCTAATCTTGAGAAATATCGGTATTAACCTATCTCTAAATGTGTCAATTTTAGTTCCTGAGACCCTCGAGCGGGGCGCTATGAATCGGCAAAAATATCAACTGTCATTTCATCTAATATATTTAGTCCAGCGTACTTGTATGTTAGAGGTCAGTGGTTTAATAGGTTTTAAGATACAAGGTTTTATACTAGGTGGGATCAAAAAGTAGTGAGAACGACATACTCCTTGGTAAGAAAAAAAAAATACGTGCAGGCATAGCTCAGATACATATTTTTAATATTAATGAAGAAAAAAAAATTCGATTCTCTTTTGTTTTTTTCTGAATGTAGTCATTTGTTTGCTTCGTGTCGGAACGTGTTCTCGAAAATGGAGAAAAACGAAGTGCGAGCCGTTATTAAATACCTCTGCTTAAAAAAGTTAACGACGCTCATTGTGATTTGGAGGCAACATTAGGAGAGTCTGCTCCGCCGTATTCCACTGTCGCAAGGTGGGCTTCTCAATTTCGAGTAGCTCCCTACTCAAAATTGAGAAGCAAGCACGGAAGACGAACATCGTTGCGGCCGTCCATCGACGTCAGTCACCCAAGAAAATGTTGGGAAAGTCGAGAAAATTGCATTGAATGATCGAAGAGTTACGGGCATTTCATATGGAAGTATTCAATCCATATTGAAACAATCTTTGAATATGAGAAAAGTCTCCGCAAGATGGGTGCCGAGAATGTTAACCGACAGTCAGAAACAAAATCGACTTGACATTTCGAAGATATTGTTGGACAAGTTTCAAGGAGATTCTGAAAACTTTTTGTCTCGTTTCGCAACAGTGGATAAAACATGGATCCATCATTATGATCCCGAGACAAAACAGCAATCTTCGCAATGGAAACGGCCATCATCACCGACCCCGAAGAAGTTTCGTGTCTTGGCATCGGCTGGCAAGGTTATGGCCTCAATATTTTGGGACTCAGAAGGGATATTGTTGACTGATTACTTGGAGCGTGGAACCACTATTAGAGACCAATATTATGCAGCTTTAATTCCCAAGTTGAGGAATGCCATCAAAGAGAAAAGGAGAGGGAAACTTCGAAGGGGCGTGCTGTTTCATCACGATTTTGTGTCCTAAAATGTTTTAAATAAGTTGCCTATAGCAACAATGTGTAGGTACAATTTTGCTTGAGGAGGGAAGATGGTGTTAGTATTGAATTAGAATATAGGTATCATAATACAAAAGCATTTTACACAGTTACGACCTTACCTAACCGTCTCTAACATAAAAAAACTTTTTTACAAAAAAATACTACCGACTTCCAAATAAGAAAACTACAAAGTGAACAATAACGTTATTTGTGGAAGAAGAAGGTGTCTTTCGTAGGTACCATATTTTTGAGTTGTGGACACCGACTTCCAAAAATAAAGTTATTTTTCACTTTGTAGTTTTCTTATAATTTTTTTAGTTGTGATGGGTTTGCTCTTGACTCTAGTCTAGGTCAGAGGTGACAGAGACAGAGTCGACGATGGAGTGAGCCTACCCAGATAAAGATAAAGATATTTATTTGCTCAAACATGTGTATACATGCACGAATAAATAATACGTGCATGCAGGATAACATTTAAAATAAAAGGTTCGGACATGTTTGCCACATTCTATGGCGTGCAAAATATTTTGAAATTAATATCATGAACAATTACAATAAAAATGAATTTAAACACAATAATTACAGAATGTGAAAATTAAAAGAAACTGAAAATAATTAGTAATAATGTATGAAAATGTCATTCAGATGTCAATTAACAGTAATATATGTCAAAACTATGTAAAAATAACAAACAAATGTCAAGTAAAAAATGAATGTCAAATCTGATAAATATTAAACAAATGTCAAATAAAAATGTATATTATATATCTATGTAAAATATTAAAAAAATGTCAAATAGAAATAAAAAAATAATAAAATGTCAAATCTAAGTGACATTCATCAAATGTCAAAATATCAATAATAATCTATGTCAAAACAAAAGATTCTGCCAGAAATTCGCTAATAGTATAGTAGGCTTTTTTAATTAGAAAGGTTTTTAACTGTTTCTTCAACTGAACGTTGTTAAGCTCCCTCCAACGTTTGGGTAACTTATTATAAATACTAGGAGCCATGCAGAAAACACTTTTGCGCATAAGTGCCGTCCTACTCCTATGCAGACAGAGCTGACTTTTATCACGCCTGTTTCTCGGAAACTCATCCGCCATTAGTGGAAATAAGTCATTGTTATTTCTCACAAACATTACTATTTCGAGAATGTAAAGGGATGCCAATGTTAATATTTTGTACTGAATGAAAAAGGGTTTACAACTATCGGTGGATTTTAAGTTAAACATGGCTCTAAGGCATCTCTTTTGTGCTTTAAATGCAAATTCTTTATTAGTTGAGTTACCCCAGAAGATAACCCCATATCTGAGAACAGACTCAGTTAGCCCGTAGTAAGCGGTTAATAGCGCATCTATATTAACCGTTCGAGACAGATTGTACAAGGCGTACGCACTACTGCTTATTCTATTAGTCATTACCTCTATGTGTTGCTTCCAATTTAAATTTCGATCTATAGTTAGTCCTAGAAACTTAGTTGTATTAACTGGTTCAATTGTAATAGTATTATACGTTATGTCAAGATTGGGAATAGTCAGTGTGCGTTGGCTAAAATGCATTAACATAGTCTTATTTAAATTGATTTTCAAATTGTTATTTTCTAACCACCGTATAGCGTCTTTTAATGTATTGTTTATGTTTTCTTTATAAAAATGTTTTTGATTGCATGGTATAGTAATTGTACTGTCATCCGCAAACAGTGTCATCGGATGTTTTATTGCCCTTGGAAAGTCATTGATGTAAAGTGTAAAAAGCGGTGGTCCTAGTATACTTCCTTGTGGAACGCCGTAGACCACATTACGTTCCTCCGATTGAAATTTTTCTTCTCTTTTAGTGTTTATATTTATTTTGCTTATTTCTGTTATTTGTTTTCTCTCACTTAGGTATGATTTTAAGAGCTCAAGAAGCCTGTTCATTCTAACTTTGAAGATATTCGGGTTGAATGCGTTCGGAAACACAGACGCAGGTAGTGACTTCCATTCATTCGCTGTGCGCATTATGAAGGATGTTTGGAAGCACGGTGCGAATTGGTGGAATGGCAACAAGGTAAGGATGATAACTTGCAGTGCGTCTAGATGTCCGATGGTAGAAGGGGCTGGTGGTGGAGTTCTTGAGCACACTCACCGAAGTACAGTCTGTAGAAAACCGACAAGCAGGCAACCTTGCGGCGATGAGCCAAGCTGTGAAGCTTGGCATCCGCCAGCTCAACGTCGCGAATGAGCCTCTTGGCTCTGCGTTCCACCGAGTCAAGCGCGGCAAGCTGATACTTAGCTGAGCCATCCCAAAGGTGGCTGCAATACTCCATGCAAGATCGGACTTGCGCTTTGTAAAGGGTTAAAAGCTGTCCAGGCGTAAAGTATCGCTTCACTCTATTTATGATGCCCAGTTTTTTGGCCGCAATTTGGGCTTTGTACTCAATGGAGGCGCCGAAGTTGAGACTGGATGTCAACTCCATGCCTAGGAGCTCGAGCCGATCAGTCACAGGAACAGACGTACCCCGAAAAGTAGGAGTTTGATCAAAAATACTCCTTTTTGCGGTAAAAAGACACGCCTGTGTTTTGGTGGCGTTAAAAGAAACCAGATTGTCATCACCCCACTGGGAGACAAGGCTTAAGGTCAAATCTGTCCGCTCCACCATAGCCTCTCTCAAGGAACGAACTTCATCCACGCTGGTTTTTGCGCTGGACAAGTATCTCTCTGAAACAGTATCTGCGTACCCAACAATACCAGGCTGAAGTAGGTCATTGATGTGCAGCAGGAAAAGAGTTGCAGAGAGAACAAACCCCTGAGGACCTCCGGCATCAATGGCCATAACGTCAGAGGAGCAGCTGTCAATGACTACTCGGATCGACCGTTCACTGAGGAAGTCTGATATCCAGCTATAAAAACCAGCGGGAATGCCATAAGCAGGAAGTTCACTTTTTAGTTGTACCTACCTAATAGGCAAGTTGTTTAGTAAGTTTCTTATAACGCCAGAATAGATTACCCGAAAATGATGAAAACAAAACCGATCAAATAAGAGATCTGCTTACCCCTTAAGAGCGTACTGGCGTGATGTTATATTATGAAATTGTATAAACAATAAACAGACATGCGATTGCAGCAGTCCCGAGAGATTTGCCGTTATTTATTGAAGAGTTCTGTTGTATATCTTCGAAGTTCTTCACCTAATTAAAATGGGACCAATATCGGAACATACTCTTACAAACAAAAAAAGTATTTTCAAAATCAGTCTACAATTGACGGAGATATCGGTGAACATACAAAAAAAAACATACAAGTTGTCGAACATAGAACCTCCTCCTTTTTCGAAAGTCGGTTAAAAATAGCCACTTACCAGTATGAAAAAGAATGTAAGTTTTCATTAAGAGATGACTTGAATACTTCATGTTATGTTTGAGTTGAGAGCACGATCTGGATCCCAAGTCGAATCAATCGTTACTTAAATACTATCCGTTTATTTCTCGTCTTCAAAGATGCATGCTTACATAATAATATCAAATAATACTAGTAATAATAAAAACAAGTGAAAGCTGAGAAAGAGAAACAAATCAAATATCATATATGCAATATTGTCACTGGAATGTAAACTCAGCGATCATATTGCCGAGCAATCAATCAGCTCAGCCTATGGCAGTCCACTGAAGCACTTTGACCTTTCCCAAGCTACACCACAACACCAGTCATCTGCCTTCTGCATCCAGTCTACAACGCAACGGCTTGGGGGTCGAAAGTCTCCCGGAACATCTTTTGAGACTCTCGTTACAGGCAGTTGGATCAAAGGAGTGCAAACTCAATCCTCGATGCGCATTCCGAGGAGGCGCAGAAAAGAAGGGTATGTCCGACTTTGAAAAATTCACTTGCTTGTTTACACGATACAATTTGGTAGTTTTTTGATTTCGAAAATTGTAAGGAATGGTTATCGATGTGGTCGCCAGTGTAGTTGTACCCACTAGAAGAAGAGCTACTAACACTATGACTAAGTACACAATACAATACCATAATTCTATTTAATACTTTCGTTCTAAACGAGTGATTTTATCTGTAACTACAATTGGT
This sequence comes from Orthosia incerta, assembly GCA_948252205.1. Taxonomy (NCBI): domain Eukaryota; kingdom Metazoa; phylum Arthropoda; class Insecta; order Lepidoptera; family Noctuidae; genus Orthosia; species Orthosia incerta. The sequence goes on from OX411744.1 coordinate 20,679,864, forward strand.
TGCCGGGAATAGTGTAATCAGAAATAACGTCTGGTGGGGGAACACCTCTATCAGGAAAGTATAAGTTTATCATCCAGAACTGAGTAGATTTTTCACAAGTAGCAGTTTTTGGTCAATAGGTGGCAAATTGACGAGAATACTTAATACTATATAATACGGCTCATTATAGCACCGCATCACCAACCAGCCCGTATATCTGCCCTGTCTCCTGCCGTTATGGTCGGCTTCCAGCCAAACCTGTAGCTGAATACCAGTACATTTTATTTGCGTTTTTGGAGGGCGCCAATATGAACATCATATTGATCTGCAAACTTGCATAGGTTTTAGAAATATGTGGATTGGTTAAACCTCTCAATATCCAAGGGGACGACAATGTCGAGCCTATCACTGCGTTGTAGGCTTTCTTTTCTTTGTTTGAAGCGATCTATTGTCTAACATGAAATCCATCAGGCCGTGGTGGAATTTTGCAAAACAATCAAAATGTTTGTCACACTGAATAATTGTGATGAAGTTATAGGTAATGTGCGTTTGCCTACTGAATTTTTCTTTACGGTAGGTAGTTAGGTAGGTCTTGTAGCTTATTACTACATGGTTAAAATAGCTGTGCACTTGGAGCTGTCAATGTCACTCTGATGTTCTCTCTCGCTATTGGCTCACGAGGCGAACGCGGGGCGCCTCGCGGTCAGGCGGGAATGGGGTCGCTTGACCTACGGAGTGCAAATTTATTTTGACCATGTAGTAAATAGGTACAGTTGCACTTAGAAATCGTAACTGTAACTCTGTATTCGTTTACTTTACACTTTCATGCTTCTGTGATAAAATTGTGTTTACTTAGAATGGGATTATCTGGTTCCCTATTCATTGACCTGTTTTTTATCTTGTCCAGTGCTATTTTACTTTTGGCAAATCTGGGTAGATTTTGTTCTTATTTTCAATATACAAAATAAATCATATTTGGTATCGTCGCCAGATGTGTACTGCTTTCAAACTTCTCTTTGAGTAGTCATCTCAGTTACCCACTCAGAGAAAACCAAATCCTAGCCATATCAAAGTAGGAACAAGGAAAAGGGAAAGGGAACATGAAATAAAAAGAAGAGAAGAAGAAGGAGGAAAAGAATTTAACAGCGTTCCAGCTCCATTGAAAACAATACTTCATCTACAAGTGGCTTTTCATAAATTACCAGTTTGAATGTTCAAACTGAATAAACTGTTCTGAGAGGTATCTATCAATAGCACTAGCAATTGATATGTTAGCTGAAAGTTAACAACATACCTTGGCCTAAAAAGACACTTGGCCTAGTGATTCAATCAATTGTCCTAGAAAAGTCTGCATTGTTTATATCATGAAATACTAATACGAATCTTGCCAAACTTAAGTGGCAGTGGGCAGGACACATTGCTCGCAGAACGGTCGGCCGATGGGGCAGAAAAGTTCTGGAGTGGCGACCGCGAACCGGAAGACGTTGCGTTGGAAGGCCTCCCACCAGGTGGACCGATGACCGGGTGAAGGTTGCGGGGATCCGCTGGTTGCGGCACGCACGGAACCGGTCAATGTGGTGACGCTTGGGGGAGTCCTATGTCCAGCAGTGGACGTCTTTCGGCTGATATGATGACTAATACGAATACTAGCGAAACGAAGTATTTGACTTGAACGAAAATTTCCTACAAACAAAAAAGTACATGCTTCTGATGTAATTCGTCTGTCCTTAATAATAAACTAATAATTGTCTGTGGTGACTTTAATATTAATATTCTAGAAGATAATTCAGACAGCAGTAGGTTATTAAATCTCTTTAAATCATTTAATTTGTCAAATGTGTTTATGGAACTAACCCGAACTACACTGACTTCTGCTACATGTATTGATAATGTTTTTTGTAGCTGCAACTACTTGGACAAGGCCATTATAAATTATCTGCCTTCGGATCATAGTGGGCTACTGGTAGCCTTTGAGTCCATTATACTAATAAAACAAGTGCAGATTCAATCCAGACCAAAAACATCCGGTAAATTAAATAAATTTAACAGCACTTTAATCAGTAAGTTGAGCAACCAGGACCTCACAGTGAATGATGGTAATATTTTGTATGATGAAGTTTTCTCAGTGGTTCAAAAAGAGTTCAATAACACTTTTAAGAAGAAAACTAAAACTATATGCCCTTAGTTTTTATTCAGTGACTGGGCGACTACAGGACTTAGAAAAAGTAGGGAAAGACTTTACGAGCTATATGGGCTTAAGCCTTGTATTAACACTGAAACGTTTAATAAGTATGTTGCTACTTACTCAAGAATTTTTTTAAATTCCTGCAAGGCAGCTAAGGTATTAGCATTAAGGTTTAATTAGCAGAAAATAAAATTAAGACGGTTTGGAAAATTATAAACAATGAAACGAATAGGAATAAAAGAAATAGTAGTGATTACACGCTTGAGACCACACACGGACTTATTAGAGATAACAAAAAAGTTGCGCAAGAATTTGTTAATTTCTTTACCAACATCCCAATTAAAACTACTAAAACTTTAAATTCTTCGCCCTCGCTTGCTTTTGGATTATTAAACGCGAACGTTTCAGCCTGCCCGATTGTATTTAATTTTTCACATATAAACCCCATGACAGTAATAAAAGCTTTTAAGCAAATCAAGATCAAACCGACTGAAGATCTGTGGGGAATGTCCATCAAAGCTTGTACCTCCATTATTCAGACTATAGCGCCGTACTTAGTGTTGGTTTTCTATTTGTGTGTGGATCAAGGAGTTTTTCCGGATCTAATGAAATATAGTAAGGTTTTAAATCCGGGGACAGTAAAGACACAAATAATTATAGACCAGTATCCGTGTTGCCGGTTTTCAGCAAGGTATTTGAGAGGATAATGCTAAATCAAATGCTCATTCATTTTAATACGAATAACATCTTGCATGATAGACAGTATGGTTTCACCAGAGGACGTTGTACAACTGACGCTGGTGTCGCTCTATTAAAACACATCTTTGATGCGTGGGAAGATTCGCAGGATGCCATAGGTATCTTCTGCGACCTGTCGAAGGCGTTTGATTGCGTTAATCATGAAACATTACTTCTGAAACTTGAGCATTACGGGCTAAGTCAATCAGCGTTAAGTTTGGTTAAATCTTATTTGAATGATAGACAGCAATTAGTTCAAATAAACGGTATGAATTCGTCCGGGTTAAACGTTAAAATGGGTGTACCCCAGGGCTCAATTTTAGGTCCTCTCTTATTTTTAGTATACATAAACGATTTACTCCGTTTATTGGAAAACAAACTTAACATGGTGTTATTTGCTTATGACACATCTTTAATTTTTTAAATAAATAGACGTACTTGTCAGGTTGACGACATAATTAACGCGCTACGGCAGGTTCAGGATTGGTTCACTGCCAATAATTTAGTTTTAAATGGTAAAAAAACCAAGTGCGTAAAATTTTCCTTGCCGTATGTCAAAAGTACTGATTGTGACATTATATTAAACCAGGAGAAGCTAGAATTCGTCGATAAAACGGTTTTCCTGGGGATCACGCTAGACTCAAGGTTGCAATGGGGTCCTCATTTGGTATCCCTTGCGGAGCGGCTGAGTTCGGCGGCTTATGCTGTTGGAAAGATTCGTCGGTTAACGGATGTGGATACCGCCAGACTAGTCTATTTTAGTTATTTTCATAGTATAATGTTATTAAAGTAAAATAAATAATGTTGGAACTTGTGACGAATGTTTTATTTTACAATAGAATTGAGTATAATGACAAGACAGAAATAACTAGAAACCGTTTCTATGGAGACTGATGACACAGTACTCCTAACATCCACTCCTCTTTTAGGAACTGAGGCCAAGAGCTTTAGTTAACTTTTCCAGCCTGGGTGCATATAAGGGCTTTGTGAAACAATCAGCCAGTTGGTCCTCAGTTGTAACCTGCTTGACCTCGAGCGTGCCAGCTGCCACACACTCTCTGATATACAGATACCTCCGTTGAATGTGCTTGGTCCGGCTATGTTGCTCGTACGGCAGATCGTACGCTAGCTTTATTGCTGACTCATTGTCAATGAAAAGAAGTGGTGGCTTTTCAGTTTTCGTTATTTCCTCCAACATCTGTTGTAACCATATGATTTCCCGGGCTGTCTCTGAGGCTGCCACTACCTCCGCCTCCGTCGACGATAAAGCTATCGTTTTTTGTTTATTACTACGCCAGCTAATCGGTCCATAATACAAACAAAGTATTCCGGACGTTGAGTGCGCTGTTGAAAAATCGGCATCACTGTAGCAGATTAATTTATAATTGGCATTATTTGATGTACTGAATACTAGGCTTTTATTCATTGTACCCTTTAGGTAGCGTAGTATTCTTTTTACTGCTAGAATATTTGCTTTTGATGGACTATCAAGGTTTCTCGAAGCGCAGCTGACGGCGAAATTTATGTTTGGCCTAGTCGCGACCATGAGGTAGGCTAAAGAACCCACAGCCTGTCTATAAGGGAAAAATTTCCTTTTCACTTGGTGAATTATCTGTTTTAGTCGTCGTCTCTTTAGTGATTGGTGTTTTGACTGGTTTACACTCAGACATCTTATACTTTTCTAGTACTTTCTTTGTATAGGCTTTTTGACTTAATGTTATGTTCCCATTATCAGATATTTCGATTTCCAAACCAAGAAAATATGAAACTGGTTTTGTTACAATTTTGAAGCGATTTTGTAGTTCCTTTAAGAATTTCTTTCCATCGTCCTCTGTAGTTGATGCAACTAGTCCATCATCAACGTAAAGCGCAATCAACACTTTAGATTTTCCATTTTCTCGAATGTATAGGCATGGATCAGAAGTACTCTGTGTGAAGTTGGAGCTTACAAGAAATTCATGAATACTGGTGTTCCAACATCTTGGAGCCTGCTTGAGGCCATATAAGCTCCTCTTCAGGCGGCACACTCTGTTTGTACCATCGCTATAACCATCGGGCTGTTTCATGAAGATTTCCTCTTGTACGTTTCCATTAAGAAATGCTGTCGACACATCAAACTGAAAGAGGGCTAATTGCTCTTTTACAGCTACTGCTAATAGGGCACGGACGGTAGTAAGACGCACTACAGGGCTGAACGTCTTGTCATAGTCTACCCCTGGTTTCTGTGAGAATCCTTTTGCTACCAATCTTGCTTTGTATCGTTCGACACTGCCATCTGGATTGGTCTTAACTTTAAATACCCACTTGCAAGGCAGGGCTTTTCTGTTATTTGGTAAAGGAACAAGATCCCATGTTTGATTCTCATTAAGGGAATTTATCTCGCTCAGCATTGCTTCTAGCCACTTGTCTTTGTCTGTACTTTCTAGAACTTCGCGATAGGTTAAAGGTTCTCTATAGTTGTTAAACTCTTCAGTAGCAGCGAGAACAAATTCATCAAACCTTTGCGGTGTTCTCAGAAGGCTGCGATCACGAAGTATTCGTTGTCCAAGAGGAGCTTCATTGTTATTGACTTCATTATTTGTAACTTCTTCAGTAGTATTTTGTTCATTAATAGTGTCACTAACATCTATGTCTGCGATAGGTATTTGTGCATCATCATTACCTTGTACTGATTCATACTCACTTTCAACATCATCATCAAAGAAGTTTATTTCAGCGTAATGTTTATCATTATCGTTCAAAGATTTTGTAATTTCTGAGATGGAATTTTGTGTTTCGGTGTAGTAGAGTTTGTTAGTGAAACGAACATCTTTGGCAATCATGATTTTATGTTTTGAAGGTACCCAAATTCTATAAGCTTTGGATGTGTCTGAATAGCCTGTAAACATCCCAGGTATAGCTTTCGATTTGAATTTATCGTGTTCTTTGCCATCTTTAAGTAGTATGAAGGCTTTTATTCCAAACTGACGCAGATGGAAGATGCGAGGCTTTCTTTGTACCCATTTCTCATAAGGTGTAGTAACAGTACCAAAATGTGCAGAAATAGTTTTGTTGACACTCCGATTGCAAAGGTAGTTTGCAGTTTGAATAGCTTCTCCCCAAAGGCTTTGAGGTGCTTTGGATTCAATCATCATGCTCCTAGCCTTTTCCAATAGGGTACGATTTTTGCGTTCTGCAACACCATTCTGGTGTGGTGTATATGGTGCTGTTAATCGTTTTGTAATACCATGCTCTTTCAAAAAGTTGTCAAAATTGTGATTGCAGTATTCCAAACCATTGTCAGACTGGAGACTGATAATTTTGTTACCAGTGAAATTTTCCATTTCTGCCTTGTAAAGTTTGAATTTGTCCAATACATCACTTTTTTGTTTTATGCAATAAACTCGGCTGTATCTTGAATAGTCATCGATAAAGGTTAAGAAATATTTCTCTCCACCGAGGGTTTGAGTCATCGGACCACAAACGTCGCTGTGCACTATATCGAGTCGTTTTGTTGTACGTGATGTGTCATTGGGTTTACTGGGCAGTCTTTTAATCTTTGCTTGAATACATATTTCACAGTCTCCAAGTTTCTCATCTGGCTTAAAATCTAAACCGACAAGTGTCTCATTCTTCAATGCTGTCGGCTTCATTCATATGACCTAAACATTTGTGCCATTTATGAATTTTTGTGTCTTCTGCCAAGTTACATTTATCTTTGTTGTTGTATTTACACGATGCAGGATTTAAATAGTACAGCCCATCTTTGCCTTTTGGCGCATCGAGTGTAATACCTTCTTCAGGATATATAATAGTGGCCTTTTTAATCGTAAATAAGAAAGTCCATCCACATTCTGTGGCTTTGCCAATGGATAGTAAATTCGAGGATAGCGTTGGCACATAGAGAGTATTTGTCAAATTTATCTCTTGAATTTTACTTTTGCCTTCAACGTTGGCATCTACCATGATAGTGACTTGGCCTTTACCAGAAATTTTAGCTATCGCATCTTGGGAGGCTAGTCTTAGCAGTTGGAAGTTAGATTTGTCGAGATTTTCGAAATAGTTTCTGTTATAAGACATGTGCGATGTACAACCGCTATCAAGAATCCAAGTATTCTTATCATCATCTGGACCCTTACTTTTAGAATGCATACATAAAGCGTGGGAAGTTTTAGGAACTACTTCGTTTGTTTCTTTCTTCTTTTTATTCTCTAGCTTTCTGCATTCATTGATAACATGTCCTTTCTTCTTGCAAAATTTTCATGTTTTTACGAAATTCGACTCTTCTTCATGTTCATCTTTAGTATTGGTAGTATTGTTATAACTGTTATTCAATTGTCTGGCTTCTGATTCTTCTAAAATTTTTATCTTAAGTTCTTCAGGTTTAAGTAACGTGTCTCTGGATTCTATAGCAACACGAAAATTTTCGTAGTCAGATGGTAAGCTGTATAACATCATAACAGCGAGCAAATCCTCGTGAATAACAATATCCATATCCTGCAATTTGTCTACCACGTCCATGAACTTATTTAAATGCTCTCTAATATTGCCATGTTCCATTTTGGACAGTATTAACTGCTTTAGAAGTGAAGCCTTTCTAGCCGGTCCCTTACTCGCATATACGGAATCAAGCGTAGTCCAGATCTCATAAGCTGTTTTGCAGTTTCTTATTTGCTTTAATTCAGAAGGTTAAATCAGAAGTACTAACTCAGATTGAGCCAAAAGATCCTTCTCTTTCTTCTCTTCATTAGGTTTTTCAAGATTCAGCGGCTTTTCAACAAAACTCCATAATTTATTTTTGATGAGTAGGTACGGCCCTGGCTTGAATTCGCCATGTGTCGTAATTTTCTTTATTTAAAGTCTCAATTTTCGTACTTGAGCCCGACGCCATTGTGATCCCCGTATTTATTTCGTTATTTTTGCTCTGCTACCATATTAAAGTAAAATAAATAATGTTGGAACTTGTGACGAATGTTTTATTTTACAATAGAATTGAGTATAATGACAAGACAGAAATAACTAGAAACCGTTTCTATGGAGACTGATGACACAGTACTCCTAACAAATGTCTTACGGTATCTTACTATGGGGAAGGGCTGCAGACATTGAGTCAATTTTTATTCTGCAAAAACGAGCCATCAGAGCGATATACAATCTTCGCCGGCGCGATTCTCTAAGGGAACTGTTTAAGGACATTAACATCATGACGGTTCCTTGTCAATATATTTATGAAAACATCATGTACGTGAGAAAGAATTAACATCTTTTTAGTAAAAACGGCGACAGACATAATTATGTTACTAGAAATAGGGACCAATTAGTTCAACCAGGTTTCAGACTGGCTAAAGTAGCCTCATCTTTCATGGGGTACTGTACAAAATGTTACAATAAAATTCCTCCCCACATTCTTGAACTGAATGAGACGAAATTTAAAACTTGTATAAAACGCACACTATGCAGGCTGGCATATTATAAGTTGGGGGATTACATCAATGATAAAAATGCTTGGCTAAATGCTAGTCCTGCTCCACAGCCACTATGGCGCAAAAACAAGTGATATGCAGAACATTATTGTTTTGAATTATTGTTGGACCTTCTGAAGACTGTATAAATATATTTGTATTGTATAAACTCAATTTCATTCATCAAGGTATGTACTTATGTACCTAAATATTGTAAAAAAGTTTTTTTTAAAAAGAGTAAGTATGGAGTTTCTTGTGCATTCTTCTCCATTACAAGCTACTTTCCGAATGCACGGTAGAATCAACTATTATTATTTGTAAAATGTAACGTTCAAAGTGCCGCTTGGTGGCCTACTTGAAATAAAATATCTTTGTCTTTGTCTTATTCGCAAAACGTTGTTTGTACTGATTGGCTCAAAGTCCCTATTGCGTTACTTGCGTGTGACGTCACGCGCTTGTAGAGCTCTCTTTGTTTTTCATTAAAACTTCACTATTTTTGAGCATTTATAGCATTTTCATATCCCCATCTCGGAAAGAGTATTTTTGCTTTTCGATATCTGAGTGCAAAATTTAATTCGCCTGAATATTTTGAGCTCTATGAACAGGTAGAAAGAGACAAAATTCGCGCGAATAAAAATCGCAGTGCGTGCTAAGCCTAAAGCGGGCATTGTCACAGACATTTTAAAATTGGAATCAAATCTTTGTGTAATAGGTACTAAAATGGCATTACAAAAATAATATTGATGGAAACTCCTTAGTGATTAACTTCTTGGATTTGTCCTGTATCGTAATAGAAAAAAAAATGTTTTATAGCATTATTTTGTTAGAGAAATAGTGTTCTAATGAGATTCTATCTTTAAATTTCGGTATTGTGTTTATAAAGTATGTCAATATAAACTCGGTTTGAAGTTTATAATTCGAATATTACGATATGAGAGTAGATAAAACCTATTTACTTCTCCCTCCATGGTGCCGAATTTATCATACAACCTTTTTTTTGTTAAAAAGATTTGTTCCGGTCTCGTCCCCTCGATCTGATCCCCTGCTGGATTTTTTTTATTATTTCCTTTCTGATACACTATAAACTTTGACATTCCAGCCTGATCCCCTTACTCTTTTTGACAAGTAAGTACAGTCAAGAGAAAACAGTTGTTTATGTAAAAAATATTTGTTTTTATTTGTTATGCGTTTAATATCATCACACCATCAGACCTATGTATTTCTCTACAATTTCACAAAATTTGCCATATATTGTGAAGGTCCAAAGAATTTTATTTTTGCAAGTCAACATTATTAAAAAGGGTTCAAACTGGGTGCGGTGACTTGGCTAAGACGAAAATGTAGAGTCGTTGTTCCTCAACACTAACATACACGTTTTCATTGCAATAAGAATTACGAACATAATTATGTATTTCTAAAAACCCTGTACATATATATTGTGGCTGACTGTCCAAAATCTGTTAATAGATAACTAGGGGATCCGACCGGAATAATAGTATATTATGCAACTAGTGAAGAAAGGACGGTTATAAAGCGAGGACCATAGATGAATCACGAACAAGTAAAGGATTCTATCAACTTGGGCGCACGGTTGGCGCAGTGGTTGAGCGATTGACTTCTGCGCTGCGTGTCGCGGGGTCGATTCCCGCACGGCACAATTATTTGTATGATCTACAAATAGTTGTTCCGGCTCTGGGTGTTTGTGTATGTGAGTTTATATGTTTGTAAACGCACCCACGATACAGGAGAAACTCCTAGTGTGGGGCAACGTTTTTTTAACAAAAAAAAAAAATCACTGTTTTCAGTGAATAAAATAAGCTTTTAAGAGGGGGAATGGTATAAATTTTTAAATTTATTTGTGATAACCACAGAAAAAAAAAAACATACATTCTGCACGGTGGATCAGACCGGAATAGTAAATATTATAAAAAAACTGATCCCCCAGGGGAACAGATCGAGGGGATCCGACCGGAACAAATCGTTAAAAACTTAACTCGGAACCTTCTTGGTGTACTTTTTTATATTTGCTTTGCGCGCGCGATTTTCTTTTCACGTCATATTGTTAAAACCTTAGGATAAAAACAAGAAACTTGAAAACAAGTGAATAACCTAAAATAAGTGATTCTAGCGACGATGAAGTTTATTAGACGCCAACAGAATTAACTGAAACTGTTAATAATGCGCAAATTAGCTTTCTCCCTCAACAATCACGCGAGAAGTATTTGCAACAGTACGATATGTTTAACACGTGGCGACTCAAAACTTTCTCAGAAAACGTTACAACATAACGTAACAATAAAGATGGAAAAGACATACATATCGACACCTATCCTTAATTAGTGGTTTTAAAAAAGAGCCTCATCTGGTCATCAACCAAAAAAAAAGCATCCGAAATTGAAAAGTTTCTTAACGAAGCACCTGATTCCGTATATTTGGCGGCAAAAGTAAGTCAGTTGCACATTCAGTATCTACTTAAGTATATTAATCAACTACTTAACATAATCTAATACGTACTTAGTAGATGTTGATAGGCATAATTATGCATGCATATCAATTTTATTAATGTATCTACTACAATACTCTTTGCGTTACAGGTTGCTCTTATTATTGGTGTAGACGGAGCATGTCGAACTAATGAACTAACACAACTTAATGTCAAAAACATTGAGAAACATTCAGATGACTTCACATCATCATCAGCCTATTAATGTTCCCACTGTTGGGACACAGGCCTCCTCTCTATGATAGGGAATGGGCCGTAATCCACCACGCGGGCCCAGTGCGGGTTGGTAGATGTCACATGTCTTCGAATTTTTGGTTCTAGGACATGCCGGTTTCCTCACGATGTTTTCCTTCACCGTTTGGAGAGCAGTGGTGATGAAATAATTAACATAACGTAAAGCGCCTGCCTGGGCTCGAACCCACGACCTACAACTTGAAAGTCGCGGCCGATACTACTGGGCCACCACCGTTCACCTGGGTCACCACCGCTCACATCAGATGACTTACTATTAATTAATTTACCTAATACAAAGACAAAAAGAAACCGCAACTTCATCATACGCAAGGAATACGTAACAATCGTTGACAAATATCAAGCCTTACGCCCGCTTAACACTCCAATCAATCTATTTTTTCTACAATATCGCAACGAAAAGTGTATTAGACAGTCTATGGGTGCTAATAAAATTGGCAGTATCCCACGAGAAATAGCAAAATTTCTTGAACTTCCAGAACCCCTGTTGTACACTGGGTACCCACCAAGGGTCATTGTTTTCTACGTACTTAAGCCACACTTTTGGCCGATTCAGGAGCTGATCTCCTGTCCCTTAAGCGCCATGGAGGCTAGAACTCCAATGCGGTTGTAGAGGGATACGTAGAGTATTCCATCCAAAATAAGTCTAAAATATGTTAAGGCATCGTAGGATCCATTACACTGAAAGAGCCTCAGTCAGATCCTTGGGCTAGCCCTTCTACATCAAAAATGAGCCGTTACGAAACACCTAACCATCGCCCTCTCTTGCCAACATTTACGCCAAGGGAATCCGATGAATCGGTACCCACTCGTATGTCGGGCTGAAATCCCGAACACCGCCCATCTGCGCCATAACTCGGCGCTATTTTGCGCTATCGGCCCGGTATCACTAAAACGCTGATTTCTCGAAAGTTTTGTATGGGAACCATGTATGAAATTTATTTTGTTAGAATCGCTATGAAAAATTCTATCATATTTCCAAGGGATGTATCCAGTTTTACCATGTAATTTATTTGTAAATATTGTGTAAAGTCAGTGCAAGGGAATTTTGCCGTATTCTCGAAAGTTTTGTATGGGAACCATGTATGTTTATTTTCTTAATCATTTATATTCTTAAGTATTATTTGTTATAATTTAAAGATAATTCTGTAATACTTACCTATCATAATGTAGTAGTTAATACCTAAACTGAAATAAAAGTAGGTACCTATCTTGTGATTGTAATTTTTTTTTTTGCATTTAGTCATTTCCTCGCTGAGCTGGGATGAAAAGTTACTCTTTTGATTCCCTCGCTAATGCTCAGGATTCTAATTTATGAATCCTTCGCTTGTTCGGTCAACAAAATTGAGCACGCGATTAAAAAGCAACTTTGCACTCTTGTATAACAAACAACTATTATTTTACTGCATCTTAACTTTTCTGTTTTGATAAACTTAATTTAAAAATTCAGTATATACCGTATTGTTTATAAAATTACTGGTTGAACGATGGACTGAAACTCCTTTCTGAAACTTTTAAATAAGTTGTTTGTGAGGTGGACTTGAGATTCACAGCAGATAGATGGTTTTCCTGCGGAATACTGGCTTAAAAATGTCCAAAGAAGTTATGACATATCTGTGTATAATAATTTATAATAAAAGATATCAGCCAAATGTGAGAATGCTGTGATAACCTTAGTGCTATTAAATGTTATCTGAATTGTTTGTGTGGTATTATGTTATCAAAATATTTATATACGATGAGCGTGAAAAACTCATGGAGGGCTTCTCTGTTTCTCTTGATGATACATCAGAATCTTTTTTGCAAGCATGACTGTCATGTTTTAATAATTTGATGTGGATAACCGTGTGAGTTGCGCATTTATATCATGTTCTTATAGTATTAGCCATAAGTTTTAAATGTGTAACTGTTGGTTATTCCTAAATAATAAAAAATAAAAAAAATATCTATACAGCGATCTTATTTTAGAGCAATCCAGGGGATGACCATAAGCTCTTAGAGCATGGTTATTTTGTGTGTGCGTAACGGACATATGTATGTGACTTGTATACATCTGTCACTTTCTTACAGTTGAACTATGTTTATATATATATATAGTTTTGTCACGTCAGGGTATGGGTTTAGTAGTTACAGCCACGATTTACAAGTTTTAGGTCGTGGGTTCGAATTCGAACCCAGACAGGCGTTTCCATCATCATCATCATCATTTCTACCGAAAGAGGTCCACTGCTGAACATAGGCCTCCCCTATATTGACCGATCCCGTGCGTCTCGCATCCAGCGGACGCTCCCAACCTTAACCAGGTCATCCGTCCCCCTAGTGGGAGACCTTTCAACGCAGGCGCTTTGTGCAAATTATTTCACCACCACTGCTCCCAAAATGGTGAAGGTAAACATCGTGCGAATACTGATGGTATGTCCTAGAACCAAAAATTCGAAGACATGTCACATCAACCAAGCCGCACAAGACCCGTGTGATGGATAACTGTCCACACCATCCCATAGAGAGGAAGCTTGTGTCCCAGCAGTGGGACCGTAATAAAATGATTATATTAATGCTCTCATTATAACCTTGACAAATCCGCTGAGAGAAATGCTTATAATCTACTATATTCAGTGATCCAGAAATGTTTACAAAATAAGAATATTGCTGCTAATTAGGTTGTCACGTTACTGCTCGGTATCACAAATAATACGTCTAGAATTGTCATTTATTATTAACGCCTATCTAAAGTATATAAGGATAAATGAAGGTTAACAAATCTTTATCTAAATAGCCTATCTATACCAATATAATAAAGAGGAATGATTTATTTGTTTGTTTGTAGCGAATAGGCTCAGAAACTACTGGACCGATTAAAATAAAATATTTCACGAATGGAAAGCTTATATGTTTGCATTATGCCTGAGTAACTTATTTTCAAAAATATTAGAGATCCTTATGAAAATTGCAATAATGTAATCCAAAGTACCAAATTTTGCCTACAAAATTCATTATTTGGCGTGCGCTGAAAAAATAATGATGATACATAAAAAATTGTACTACATGATTAAAGTACTCATTATTACCTACATAAATAAATTGTAGTTCTAAAAACTAAAAAACACGCTTTAATGGTAAGGATAATGAGACAAACTGTTTAAATTATTGCATTGTCATCGGTCCTTGATAAGTGTGCAAAGTTTCAAATCAATCCAACGTTTTGAAGTGGGTGAAAATCACGTTCAAAGATTCCGTTACATTGATACATTGATACATTGTTACATTGATACATAGATACATACATACCAAGCTAATAAAAGCGTGTTAAAAACTGCAAGAGTATATATCTCACTATCATAGTTAAGTCACAATAGCAGCTCATGTGTTCTAAAATTTAATTAGATCGCCAGTAGAAACAAAAGCTGGTTACATTCGTATTTTAGTATGGTATTAATTCATAATCAAATAAATAGTTTAAAAATTGGTAGATAGTTAGGGTAGGTAGGTAGGTAAGGGTATGTAGGGTAGGGTAGGGTAGATAGGTTAATCAGTAGGGCAGTGAGTAGGTTGGTAGGTAGGTAGGGTAGGTAGATAGCCAGTTGACGAGAAAAGCCGCAGGGGTCAGCTAGTTTGTCTATTTAAGTATCAGATTATATTAATATGCGCGTGTGCGGCGATGGCAGAGATTATAGTGCCTCACAGCTTTTCGTTCACAGGCCAGTAGATAACGACTTATCACGGAACGTCACATGTCTATAAATAAGCGGTATTAAGACTAAAGCCTGTTTTCCTACCATTCATAACAAGAGGTTTCGTGTAACCCAATACCCAGTAGCGACCTAACTGGGTTTTGAAGGGAAGATTGGTAGCCGCTTACCTTGTGGTATTCACCTGCGCACGGTTTGACTGAAAGCCGACCCAATCAATAAGCTCAGCCAAGGGGGTAACCATAAGCTCTTAGAGCAGGGTCGTTTTGAGTGTGAGTAAGGGACAGATGTATATGACTTGTATCTGTCCCTGTTTCCCAGTCGACGGGCGCATCATGTTAGTTTTGTCGGCGCGTCATGGTATGGAGGCTGATCCCAACTATATTGGGGTGTTAAACTCCAGTCTAGATGTATCTTATTATTTGACTGAAAGGTGGCCTGGATAAGATAGGTACATACTAAGGAAAAGGCTATAAATATGGTGCTGGCTCTAAGTTGAAAACTTGCATAAAGACTATCATAAAAGACACAAATATGGTCTAGATGTCTTTGTTATTTTTAAACTACGCGTTCTGTCTAAGTGCCTATAGTTTAGTTGGAAAATCGATGAAAAAGTGGTCTGACACGGCTATCTGGCATCGAAGAGGCATCAAGTGCTCCTTTGTGGCAGCCGAGATGAGCACTACTTAGTGCTATTGACCTGGCTTTAACAGTGAACACCAATTTAGCTTTTTGTCGACAATATATATCAAGGCAATGTTTTATTGTGTCTTTTGTAGTTTTCGGGGGGAAACCTACAAAAGGCGTCCGGTGATCACCATCAGCACATGGAATCCTCTCTTTGCATCGCCTGTTATGGCACATCCCTGGGGGATCTGAGGCGCAGGCAATATAGAAATAGCGTCGGGTGCGGACATGGCACAGGCGGCTTCCTATTCCAATCAAATTTCATACAAAATGCATAGAAATAAAGTGCAAAAAATCTCTCTATCTATTTTTTTCTTTCGCGCCCGACGCCATTTCTATGTGGCCTGCGCCTGAGGCCCTAGACAAGTGAGATTCTATCAACGAAAACGTAGCGATAGCTATTAGCAAAATGTCAAAAATGGGAATGTCAAACGCTATCGAACTGTCACGTGATCAATTCCTTACATTTTGACATCGACCATAGCCATCTCTGACATCGAAATCATCGAATGACACTTATCTGACCGGCGACCCATTTTATCACGGTTTTTCTCCCAAACTGTGATAAAAATGTGTGACTCAAGCCTATCACAGTAGGCCGTGCTCGCCGTGCTGGGGCCTTAGTTGTGCCTTACAACGATTGATGTCTTGTGTTGTCACATGTTTTGTGCAAATCGTAAACGGAGTTGGCATTAGTTTGTCTGAGTATGCTAGTATTGTATTATTATCTGTGGCCTGAGTAAACAAGGTTACGAGTCTGCAGTGTTTTGTTTTGGATGGAAGCATATTATACGATAAGCGATGCGCAGTAGGTCACATGACAACAAATAATCATCAATGATAAAATGATCACACGAGGTACATCAACGAATTTACAGCATTGGATATGCTTTTTCTTTAAGAATTATAAAGTTACTATTCGTTTTAATTATTGTATAATACTTAATTAACAATAACTACCTATAAATACACTTAAATAAAATTTAAATTAAACTACGAACGCGTATAAAAGGGCAGGGGTCATAGGGCGTCAAAAAATTCGTCCACATCGCTGTCAACGTGAAAAGTGCCCAGAACGCTGGCAGCATTGCCACGTTGAATGGCAATGCTGATTCTCTGGCCAAGGAAAAGCCCAACCCTCTGGTCACGTGAAGAGTCGACTAACCGTTTACTTACTTCTCGAAATACTCGAAGAGCACTCGGACCCCATGGACCTAATGTTTCAACCCCAAACGGCTCAAATATATAACTTCCAATAAGGTTGTTGTATTTGCGCCGTTTGAGGTTTTCCGCACCAGCAGCAGCTGCCCCAGCACAGCCCGCCGTGCTAAGAAGATGGGATGGCGCAAGGGTGTCGACACATGTTGCATCCCACACCAAAGGCCTACCCACCTTCCAAGGCATTATGGTCATCCCGTCTGGTCTCTTCCCATCGTCGCGCGCCAACCCATTGGGTTCTAAAACAGCTGGCACCCCGGCGGTGACAAGAGCCCGACGTATGATGTCATTAATGCTAGCGTGCCGTGCTAACCGACCAGCGCTCCTACTGCAGGATAGGCCATGGTGTCCGAGGCGGTCGAGTGAGCAAAATCGCATTTTGCTCACTGATTTCAGAAGATACTGAAATGAAAAATAGTATAAAATAGTCTGCATTGACTACTGCCAACTACTGAATAGAAAAGAATAGAATGGAAAAAATTTTTAGACACAACACTGTTCAACAACAACAATTACAAAGTAATAAGGAAGAACAGTAAAACAGAACAAACAAGGCACACAAGGTTCTGTAGACTAACCTGCCCAGATAATTCAAAATTCATTAGAAAGCCTGTTGTCTCCCAAATAAAAATGATTTGCGGCAAATAGTTCATCGTGCAAGAAAAGCAGCAACACCTAAATAACCTTCTACCTTGGAGGAAATACCTAAGAGTTCCAAAATAAAATAAGGCAGTGAGCAGTGAACAGTTCTTAGCACGCGATATCAAGTATGGTGCACATAATCTGCAACAATCGGCTACTTTGTAGGTACTAAAACAAATTTGAAAATTCTACGCAACTCGCTCTTTTGGTTGATAGACGGAACATTCAGGACTTGTCCTCGGCTACTTACACAACTGTATTCTAAACCTGCTATAGTTAAACATAATTATGATACTAGGAGGATAAATACCCGCTGTATACTGTCTGTTGGCTGACAAGAACGAAGACAGTTCTCGTACTTTTACGAGAGTTGAAATCATATGCTGCAGGATTCGAATTTGAATTCGAATTTGAACCTATAGCACATATTAACGTATTTTGAAATTGCAATGATAAATGTAATCCGTATTCAGTTTCCAAGTGGGAATCATCATGCGTGCTTGTTCCATTTGGGAGAAAACTTGTGGCGCCATATTCAAAAAAGTGGCTAGGCAGTAAAATAGATTTATTGCATTCTAATATTAAAAAACTAATACCACTGGTATTGGTTTCAACTCATATTTATTTTTTATACCGAACGGATACCACTCTTTAAATAATTAAATTTAATGTGCGAACGAACACCGACAACTTGAATTGGTACAGTCAGCACAGTCATCAAACCTAATCAAATGAATAGGTTTTCTGATTTTTTTATGTGATCGTAATATAATACTAATACTAACTATTGTTTTACTAATTGGACAGTCAACCTGTTAATATAAATTAAGAGTTGATTTTCTGAGATATTTTGTATTTTTTTGACTGTAAGTAAATTGTTCTTGTTTTGATGTACAAAATACTGTTCAGGTTCAAGGAGGAACAAATATTTATAATTAAGTTGATTATTAGTCATATTTTATTGTTGAACTAGACGTTTGCTAACAAAATATTTTTTTTTTTGGCTGTAACTGTTTTTTTTTTCAAATTTAAGGTCTTCTAATAACATACAAATATTTTTTTACTGACTGTACCTTATATCTTTGTACTTGTTTTGGTATTCATTTAAATCATGGTAGCCGTTCGGAATACAAAAGGAATATGATTTTAAACAAATACCAGTGGTATTAGTTTTTGGTATTGAGAACGGAATAAATCGTAAAATATGGAACAGACAACGACTTTTCATTTAATATACGCCAATTAATTGTTTTAGCATATTTTCCGCCCGATCAAATGCCAGCAGCATTTTACTTATTGAAGCTACTACGAGTAATACTACCAGAAGACGCAGAGCCTTTAACGGATTGGTTTGAAATTTATTATGTCCTCGTGTCGAAGAGACAAAAGTGGTATTTACAAGAAGTTCGCCTCTATTTCCAACACAGCTTTGGTCAATTCTTAGGCGGAACGAACTGAGGCTGCCTAGAACACAAAATAGTGTTAAGGCATGGCACCGTCAGTGGAACGATTTGAACCGCTACGGGGTTAACGCAACGATTAGAAAATTGATGAAAGAACAAGCTATCACTAATCATGCTATAGAAAAGTCACAAGTAGAAATTAAAAAGACCCCACCGAAAATACAACGTAAGACTCGATCGGATACGATTCAAAAACATTGTGGAATTATAAATTATTAAAAAACACGCTTGCCTTGTCAACAATTGAATTAATATTTGAACTAAAAAAATAAAAACAAGCTAAATTACTGAAAACCAATCTTTTCAGCGAAGTCGGGGGACCGCAAAGAACTATTCCAACGAACCGTCCCGCGACTACAATGAAAATATGATATTTATAAATTATCTTTAAATTGCAGTTAGGGGCTTATTATATTTTTACCTAGCCTATGTTACCCGGAATAATGCAACATTTCTAACGATACCACATAATTGATATCGGTTAAGCCGTTTAGAAGTTATGGTGAAATAAAGAAACTCACAAACATACATGTACCTATGTGTCCTTTTTGGGCAGTCGTGTAAAAAGAAAGTACTCCTTGAGACTATGGCATTGTTATGCCCATATCACAAAATTGTAAACACGTCATATTATTAATATTGATTTTTGGAAATCTGATTTATTTAGATTTATTTTGTTGCCAGAAGGTATTGTTATATTATTATACCTAGGTATAAGCATTTGTTTGACTTTATGGATTTGTCTCAAAATATATCATGCATTTGTTAAATGATCTTCACTAGAACTTACTTAGGAGTTTTAATGAAAATTATTTTATTATATTGCAGATATTATTATGTATGTAGCCATTATTTGATTATTAAAAGGTTATGTTACGAAACAGTTTTGACGTGACAACGTATAATAAATCGATGAACGCCGGCTGCACGCACGAAAAAGGATGACTCAATGTAACGTTACACTCATTGTAACGATATAATCATTACGTTATTGACCGGTCCCGTGCGTCCCGCAACCAGCGGATGCCTGCAACTTTCACCAGGTCATCGGTCCACCTGGTGGGAGGCCTTCCAAAGCAACGTCTTCCGGTTCGAGGTCGCCACTCCAGAACCTTTCTGCCCCATCGGCCATCCGTTCTGCGAGCAATGTGCCCTGCCCACTGCCACTTAAGTTAGGCAATTCTTCGGGCTATGTCGGTAACCCTGGTTCTCTTACGGATCTCAACATTTCTGATTCGATCACGCAAGGAATCGCCGAGCATAGCCCTCTCCATTGCCCTTTGAGTGACTGTAAGCTTTCTGATGAGGCCCATTGTAAGCGACCACGTCTCAGAGCCATATGTCATCACTGGCAACACACACTGGTCATAGACTTTTGTCTTGAGACACTGTGGAAAGTTATATATATAACTTGTACACGGTTCTCCCCGATATTGTGGTCGGAGGATTATTTTTCTGTGACAATTTTATAACAGTATTTATAATATTATCAATATAATTGTAGTCGCAGGATGGGACTACTGAGGTTACATACTATATTAAAGACTATTTTTACTAATCTACATAACAGTATTACAGGCCATTTTATTTTTATCTGCTTAACACTATTAGCTGGTTAGGGCTCTTTTTTTTAACACATTGTTTTTTTTTTTGTTTCTTTTTTTTTTTTTGTCTTTGTTATTTTTACTATATTTTATATTGTATATAAATATATATTTTTTATCTCACACAGCTATTACAATACCTTATATATTTAAAACTTTGTACAATATAACTCACTATATTTACTGTGTTAATTTCTTAATCTTAGTTTTATTTCTATCTATTACTAATCTTATTATATTTAAACAAAAATATAAGAATTGACTTCGTGTATCTTTATTTATCATAATTATGTTTATGTTATTAACGTTAATTATTACGTCTAGTTTTTGTTCCAGGTTAAATCTGGCTAGCCCATATACTGGGCACTCAGCTATAAGGTGCAAAATCGATTCTTCTGCGACCGGGTCGCAGATACATGAAGGTGAGTCCTTTATTTTAAAACGGTTAAGATATTGGGAGAAGCCCCCGTGCCCTGTGAAGAGTTGTGTGTGTAGGTATGTAAGTTGTATCTTCCTAATTGTTCTATAGGCCTCTGTGGCTGAGGGAAAGAATATTTTAGTGACACTGGCTTTGCACTCTCTTTGATATCTTTCCTCCCACTTGTCAATCGAAGCACTTCGTATGGTTTGCTTGACAAATGAGATAGGACATTTATCATAGTCTGATTTCCTTTTGAGAGTCAGTGCCGCTGTTTTCGCCAGTTTATCTGGCCTTTCATTTCCCTGTATCCCAACGTGGGCCCTGACCCAATACAGACGTACATTCTTGCCTGAAAATTTCACCTTCTTAATATTTATTTTTGTTTCCAATGCGAGTGGGTTGCAGGTGTCACCGTTCCTCAATAGCTCCAGAGTTGATCTGGAGTCACTAAATATGTTGAACTCTTTTGCCTCGCTACGCGCGATCAACTCCGTAGCCTGATTTACTGCATAGAGCTCCGCTTGGAAGACAGTACAGTACTGCTCGAGCTTAAATTTCTTGGTTTTGGTTTCGACCGCCCCATTCCACCAGGATAAGGCAGCCCCAACCTTGCCCTCTATTTTGCTCCCGTCCGTAAAGATTTGTACTGTACCCTCTCTCATGCGCTGCTGAACCTCCGCTTCGCTCTCCAAGCATTGGAATTCGAGTTCTTCTTCCTCAGCTGGGTGAGGCCTCGCCAGGAAGCTCATTTTTGCTTTGACTGATCGGTCTTTGAGGAATGACTGAGGCTTACCTCTCTTTGCCTCATAGAGGGATGCTACTTCCTTGACTCTTAGGTCAAGAGGCAGCAATCCTGTCAAGATCAGAACCGAATTCAGTGACACTGTCCTGTAAGACTTGCTGATTTTCTGGGCGAAGCCCCTTAGAACAGCGTTCAGTTGGTTTTGTACGTAAATCTTATCCACCGCCTTGGCCCATACACTAGCTGCATAGAGGATCACCGGCTCTACAACCGCAGTATAGATAACCCTTAACACTTACGGGTTTAATCCCCAGGTTACCTTTGCTGCGCCGGACAGCTGCCTAAAGATGTTGATGGCTTTTTTGCAGATATATGTGACGTGGCTCCTGAATGTCATCTTCGCTTCGATCTCTAGATCCAGAGCTGTTTTCCCGGAAAATATAAGCACCACGTCGTCTGCAAATGCCTGGCAGTACGTTTTCTTCTCATCCAGTTCTTCAAGCAGCGGGTTCAGGAGCACATTCCAGAACGTGGGGCCTGCGATCGATCCTTGCACGCATCCTTTTGAAGTCCTCTTTCTGTATTCCGTGCCAGCATATCTCACCGTGACCCTTCTGTTTTTCAGGTAGTTCCCAACCAGTCTTCGGAGGTTGAGTGGACACTTTTTCTCCGCCAGGCGACTTTTTATTGCTGGCCACCACGCACTATCAAACGCCCCTTCTATATCTAGTGAGACAACTACCACCAAGTTCTTCTCTTTTAGCTTTAAGTCTATGTATTGAGTCATGTCGTACAGAGCGTCCTCCGTGCTTCGCTGAGGCACAAATCCATATTTTCGCGGATTCATTCTGGGCAGCATATGCCACCTCAGTCTCCGTACCAGCATTTTCTCCAAGATCTTTCCGAGAATAGGCAAAAGCCCAATCGGTCGGTAGGACTTTGGATGGGTATAATTATCCTTTCCAGGTTTTCTAAGTACGACGACCGCCGCCTCCTTCCATTTTTCTGGGAAGCAGGACAGCTCGAGGCATTTGTTCGTTATGGCCAGGAACACATGCTCATTGTTCCTGATTGCGGCCTCACAGATGTCCGCAGTGAACCCATCAGGGCCCGGCGCCTTCTTCGGGTTAAAACTCCTCGAAGCATACCTGAGTTCGGCAAGAGTGAAGGGTGGATCCATTTTGTCCTCCGGTTTGCCTTCGTCTGAACGTGCCGCTGCTTCTCTTGTGCGAGCGTGTTCGGGGTTGTCTTCCTTCTCGTCATCCTCTGGGAAGGTTTCCGCCAGGACCCTGGCTGATTCCACTGAGTTTAATGCCTCTCCATTCCGGACTATTCGCAGTTCTTCATGCCTCTTCTTAGATTTTAGGGTAACCCTATATATGCCATCCCAGACGCTCTCCCTGTCCTGCCTCCCACAAAAGCTTTTCCAGCTCTCAGTTTGTGCCTTGTATGCTTGGGACTCATACTCTTCCTTTGCCCTTAGGTACTCCATCACGACCCATTTGCGACGACATGGAGCTGCGCAACGGATTCTTCGCTTCTTCGTGCACATGGATTTCTTGAGCTGATCGAGTTCTTCAGTCCACCATGGTAAGTACGTTTTATCTACTTTATTTATTCTAGGTATTGTATTGTCACAAGTTTCTGTAATAATTTTTGTTAGTTCCCCTATACATTTTTCTAGCCCTTATAAAGTATTTATATTCTCTATATATGTTTGATCAATTTTGTTTTCTATTATTTTTTTTGTAATTTCTTCCCCAAAACATTTTCAGTCTGCTTTTTTAGTATTGTAAACCCTTGTGTTACTATATTTAATTTTACTCCTAATTCCTTTTTTTGTTAAAATTCTAAGTACTATGGCATTGTGGTCTGAACTCGTCATTTCCGTGTCTACTCTCCATTCTTCCACATGTTGAAGCAAGTCCTCTGAACAGGCCGTGATGTCCACTGTGCTCTTGTACCTCTTTACCCCTCTTATTGTGTCAAAAGTTGGGCTGTTTCCGCGATTTAGTACATGGAGGTTGAGTTCGTCTAGGGTTCCAGACAGAAGTCTTCTCCTTTCGTCCTCTCTCTCGCTTCCCCACCATGCACTCCAGGCGTTCACATCCCCTCCCACCAGTAATTTTGCCCCCTTTGTTTTGTATACTAATTCTCTCAGCTGCTCAAGGTATTGCTCGATATCGATATAGTCCTCGAAGTAGACGGACGCTACTACGGTGGTCGTGTCCTCTACCGTCAACCTTGCAACTGTGGTAAGTTGGACGAGAAGACACCACGCATCTTCCCGAACGCTACCCAGCCGAGTCGGATTCGACGGTTGACCTCTTTCTCGAAGTTGGCCCTACCCAACTGGATCGTTTGTCCCAGGTAGACATAGTCGTCCACAACTTCGAGAGTAGAGTCTCCAACCTTGATAGGAGTGGGTGTAACATGGGCATTCAGCATCACCTTGGTTTTGTCCATGTTCATTTTCAGACCCACTCTTTCGGAAGTTCTACTGAGGTCATCGAGCATTGTACTGAGGCTCTCCATGATCTCAGCCATGACCACTATGTCGTCGGCAAACCGAAGGTGAGTGATGTACTCGCCATTAACGTTGATGCCTAGGCCGCTCCAGTCCAGAACCTTGAATACATCCTCCAGCGCAGCAGTGAACAGTTTCGGAGAAATGACGTCTCCCTGTCTCACGCCACGCTGAGAAGGATTGGTTCCAAGGTCTGATCCTGAAGACGGACTGACATGGTGGCGTTTCTGTACAGACACTTCAACACCTCAATGTACCGGTAGTCGATCTGGCACCGTTGGAGAGACTGCAGTACAGCCCAAGTCACGATCGAATCATATGCTTTCTCGTAGTCCACAAACGCTAAACAGAGAGGCAGGTTGTACTTTTCGGTCTTCTGTATAACCTGCCGCAGCGTATGTATGTGATCTACGGTGCTAAAGCCTTTTCGGAATCCAGCTTGTTCGAGAGGCTGGAAATCGTCAAACCTGCGCGCGAGACGATTCGTGATGACTCTTGAAAACAACTTGTAGATATGGTTAAGAAGTGAGATGGGCCAATAGTTCTTCAGTCGGGCATTGTCGCCCTTTTTGAAGAAGAGTACCACCACACCCCTGCACCATGCCTGTGGCGTTTTGCCCTCGAGTATGACGGAATCAAACAGCTTCTGAAGGGCCTTAAGGACAAGTTTCCCACCCGCCTTCAGGAGTTCAGCCGTGATTCCGTCGTCACTCGGCGCCTTGTTGTTTTTTAGCTGTTTCAGAGCCGTCCTAGCGTCCATTCAAAGCCATTGAAAGCCTTATTGGTAAGCTTCCTTCATTCGGTTTGCCCGGTGGTCTGTGTGATTGGATTGCAGACTTCCATCGGTCCATTCGAGTGGTTATCGATGGCTGCTCGTCGGACCAATTGGATATCAATGCTGGGATCCCTCAGGGCTCGGTATTCTCAACAACTTTATTCTTTTTTCACATTAACGATCTGCTAAATACCTTTGAGTATGCAGACGACAGCACTGTTGCTGAGAAATACATTTCAACGTCGTGCTACCGGGCCTCAGATCCAGTCTTTCAGGGAGACCATGGTGGAGTGCTTGAACCTGTCCTTGCAGGCAGTCTCCGCATGGGGCGATGCCAATCTGGTCAGGAAAAGAGCCAATTTTACCCGGATCCAACTTTCCGAGATGAGACCGTGCCAATAGCTGACCACCTTGAGCTTCTTGGCGTTACGTTAAAATCGACTCTCAATTTTGACCCATACATTGAGGCAAAGGCTCAGCTGGCTGCCAAAAAGCTGGGGATCCTTACAAAGGTGAGAAAGTACTTCACGCCAGAACAGCTGCTCAGCTTGTATCAAGCGCCAGTTCGAACATGCATGGAGTACTGTTCTCATCTCTGGGATGGATCTGCTAAATACCAGCTTGATGCACTAGAGTCGATCGAAAAGCGGGTCAAGAGGCTCATCGGCGATGACGATAAGGCACTGGTTAAGTCAAAGCTCCAGAGCCTTGGACACCGTCGCCGAGTTGCCAGCTTGTCGGTTTTTATCGGTTACATTTTGGGGAGTGTGCGATGGAATTGCATGATCTAATTCCGCCCAGCCCGTTTCATCATCGGACTACTAGACGTACGACGATGCGCCATCGGTACATGGTGGACATCCCACCCATACGCACTAAACGTTTTGAGAATACATTTATTATGCGTACAGGTCTGCTAAGGAGTGGAATGCCCTGCCGGAGTCTGTATTTCTCGATAGCTACAATACTTCTAGGCAAGCGTGCTCCACCGTCGACCACATCATCGCTTACCATCAGGTGAGATAGTGGTCAAGCACGAGTCTAAAATAAATTAAAAAAAAACAATAGGCGGATTTATAAAGCGTCTGAGCTATCAGTTAATTTTGGCAAAGGAATCTGTTGCCCAAAATAGTTAGGGAATCCCTGATGTTATAGTGTTTACGGAGAATAGTATTTTGAACTCATATAGGGAAGCCACTAAAACGACTAGCAAATCTTTCAATTTCGTACAGGTTTTTGTCGATTAATCTTGAAAAATGGCAAAAACATCAAATATTTCTCAGAACTTTAAATTCTTCTGGACTTTCCGGTTTCCCTCGCAAAGAACTCAATATTTAGAGTATAGAGTATCTTTGAAATATGTATGAAAGTCTGGTTTCTAGATTTTCATAAATAATTCAGGATAGGTAAAAATATTAGGCTGTGTGTGTGCTATTTAGGTAACATTTATCTTTAAATTATTGATACCAAATCAATAAACCAGTAATACAACCGAAACTTATAAATAATTCATCGTATTTTAGGTTATGGGGAATGTGCCAGCTGCGCCTATTCGGTCTTGCGAGCAATGTTCCGCGTAAGCAATTCAGTACTCTGGAGATTTAATCATCTCTGATTGCGCGAATGTGACAATCAGGTCTGTACTAGGTATCGAAATTTCTGAATAGAATGAATGGTGGTAAGGTTTTCATATCGACATTTTTTTCTCGGTTCTATTGTTCAGTGAGAGAAAGATTAACGAAAATAAAGATATCGGTTGGAGAGAGTTGATGGGTCTGTAATACGGTGGCATACTTATTATCAGTACCTACCGGGGTGGACGAGGAATAAAACCAAATACTTGTATTACACGTTTAATGAAAACTAAATAAACATCGTTTGAAGGTAGTAATCAAATGCAAAACAGACTTCATAATGTGCACTCATATTATGAAGACTGTTTGTCAGTATTATAAAACACATTTATTTAATGTAGTTCTGCTCTGCGTATGTACCTATAAATCTAGTTTATTGCGACACAATTTCCGATACCTATAGCTGTTATTTACTTACAGCTATAAGCTAGATCTTATATACTATATCAACGCTCGAACTTGATGTACCTAGCCCTTGAACCTAAAGAACTAAAATTGTGCAAAGTTCCATATAATATACATACTAAGAATAAGGGAGGGTATTTCCAAATACAAACCCTAAAGGAGTAAGGCGGGGTGGCAAATGCATGGTCAGATTTTTCAGCAATTCTGAGAACCAGAAGAAGGCAGTATTATTTTCGAAATTGGTGCTTCAGGGCCAATATATTATTTTGCCTGGAGGAAGCGGTCAATACCTGCGATCACACGGCAAGTAGGAACTAGCCGAACGATATCATAGTTGTTAAAAAGACATGATAGTCTCTTACAACATTAATAAAGGTACTACATAAAAAAATCGTGAAATTATTTGAAGTGCTAAAATAGGTAGTAATTCCCACTCCGTAGAAACGTGGTCATAACCGGGGTGACGAATTTTGAGACAGCTGACCCGGGGTGCCCCAAAGATTTGAGGATGCAAGGAGAAGTGTGTCTGTGTTCATGAAGGTATGTAATTAGTTTAATTTCGGAAATCCCCTTCTTGGCATAACATTTTAACGCATAATATTGTTTGGCATAACGTTTTCGCATAACTAATTTATGAGAATAATAATCATTATCATAATCCTCAGATTATGATAGTGATTATTAGTAGTGGGAACATTAATAGGCTGAGGCCTATTAATGTTCCCACTGCCGGGACGCAGGCCTCCTCTCTTCTCTCTCTTCGCTTTTTTGGTTCTAGGACATGCCGGTTTCCTCACGATGTTTTCCTTCACCGGTTTTAAATGTGTAAATACCAATATGCATTCATAACATTATGCTTTATAAAATTATGCTTCAATCTTATTAGACCAACAGTATTTATGGGAATAAACATTATAAACAAACATTTATGCATAAAAATATTATGCGTAATGATCATGTTGAATTTCGTTTTGCCAATGTAAATTGTGGCTATATATTTTATGCTTTTCATTAGACAACCTTTAATTTCCCTAATAAATCAGTCAGTGGCTGATTCATGTATTTCGTTGATATAACAATAAGTATTGTATGAGACGTTATAGAAACTATTGCCAAAACAGCGAGGATGGTCCAAAGAAGTACATATCCCAATTCATTCCACCAGCCATATCCCTAGGTATGTACCATTCGTAGAAATGCAATTTCCATCTTCGGTGCGTGTGGCAGTAGGTGATGCGTGGCACACATATCTGGAAGGCATACGTAGTACTTTGGAAAAAGTCTGAATCGTACGACACCCCTCTCAATACGATACATGTCGGTATCCTCATTACTTTGATCCATCCCTGGAAGTGAAAAGAAAAGAAACCTATTTAAAAAAACTGCAATCTATTAACTTGTTTCGAATGTCTGTGGCTTTGGAGTTCTGTGGAGGCACTGAATCGAAGCCGCTAAGAGTAAAGTTGTATTAAAAATATAAATGCGGAATATTTTTGTCATCATCATCATCAGCCTGTTGTATGGGAGCCCCACATAAATACTTTTTTTAGTATTTGCTTTTATAGCGGCAACAGAAATACATCAGTCATCTGTGAAAATGTTAATTGTCTAGCTATCACGGTTCATGAGATACAGCCTGGTGACAGACGGACAGACAGATAGACAGACAGACGGACCGCGGAGTCTTAGTAATAGGGTCCCGTTTTTGCCCTTTGGGTACGGAACCCTAAAAATTAGACGCAATAGAAACTATTACCAAAACTGCGTGGGCGGTCCAAAGAAGTAAATATCCCAATCCATTCCACCAGACACATCCCTTGGTACTTATGTACTGTTCGTAGAAATGAAATTTCCATCTTCGGTTCTAATTATTATATTTTTGTAAATGAATGTAAACTTGTCAAAAATAAAATATCTAATTTTACGAGATGATAAAATATAAGGTTTTTACCTATGTAAAATGGGAAGCTGACTGACTGATATATCAGCGCACAGCTCAGACTACTGCAACTAGGAACGTAAAATTTTACACACGGCAATAAATCATTCAAATTAAAATCCTTGAAAGGGATTTAGGGTTGCAAAAGTTTGTATGGAAGAATTTTAACGGAAATTAAAATAAAAAGGAAAATTTTATAGCAAGATATTTGCAACCTCTCGCTCCTTTTTTGCAACACCTCTTTTGTGTCTGCCGAACTTTTCAATAATAGAGATAGAAAAGAAAGTAAGTAGTTCTTCACACAAACAAATGCTAGCATCGCAAGCGCTCTACTCTCGCACCGAGAAAAAAAGAAAGAAATCTATTATAGCTGTAGAAAATTTATACTTACTCTGACAATTATTTTGCCCATTACATCCATGTGATCCAGATGGATGTGTGTATAAAATGTCTTTTTCTTGCTATTGCAATTACCAAATTGGTATTCACTATGAATATGCACTGGAAACAAGATTATAATTAATAGTTTTTTTTTTATATCCCAAAAAATACTGTAAAAAATATCGTATTCGGTTACGCCTTATTGCGTTATGTTTCGTAAATCAAAAGAGCAATGGCCAATTTAAATTTGGAAAACGATCTGTTAGTTCTGTTACCAGTTTAGGCATTTACCGATACGTTTGAAGATGGTCTTTCCGGTCGATTGAAAAATATACAACTTAACTGCCGTCTAACTTCAGTACTGCTTTAATGCTTTTCAACCTTGTCCTGATGATGATGTGAGCTGTCAATCCCTAGCATTAATGGTTGGAATGACAGCTCATTTTGAGCTCACTTCACCTATGTCATCACTTAACTCAGTGTTAGTTGCTAACACGAAGTTAAATTGACAATATTTTATGACATTATGTCAATTTATTCGCGCGTTATCAAAGAAATCTAAAATACGAAATATTACTATCCTCTAACAAACAATGTTAGA
This sequence comes from Orthosia incerta, assembly GCA_948252205.1. Classification (NCBI taxonomy): domain Eukaryota; kingdom Metazoa; phylum Arthropoda; class Insecta; order Lepidoptera; family Noctuidae; genus Orthosia; species Orthosia incerta. The sequence continues at coordinate 20,709,690 of OX411744.1, forward strand.
CGACAGTTAATTCCAAATTCGAATTACATAATTTCTGCTTTGTAAAAAAAAACTTTTAATTCAGTTGAAAAAAGAAAATTGCACGACCCTTTGCCCATGTTGACACATGTTTTTACTTTATTTAAAACGACCTACACCATTTAATGTTTTGGAAATTATCGGCTAAAGGGTCATAAATCAACTTGCTTGAGTGTACATGTCGAGCCGCACACGCAGTGTAAGATTCAATAGTTAAACATGAAAATGAACGTACATGAGAAGAAAAATAGCAATTGCTCTTTCAATTAAATAATGTTTACATTGAATTTTAACTCTGAATACTTGATAAAAATTTTGAAATAAATCATACTTTTTTCCGGCTCGGAGTTAGTCAGTGTAATGTCACCTAATGGCGTAAAATATTGCCAACATGAGGCCCAAGTAGCTGAAAAAATACTTATAGTAAATAAACACATTAATATGAAATACACACACACACATTGATACGAGTTATTAATATATGAAAAGAATTAAAATATTCAATTGTTTTTATTTGAGTTTTTGTTGTGCATTTTTGTTTACTGTCCTAATTTTGTAAATCTCTCTATAACACAGGTTTGCTATCAGAGAACCCAATTATGGGTTCGCCTCCTTTTAAATTTTGTTTACGTTTGTTCGTGTATCTACAATAAAGAATATAAATAAAGACCTATGACCTCTGCACGTTGTTTCAGATCATAAGATTTAGTTTTAAAATTCGTCAGCTAAATTAGCACAGTGAGTACTTTTTACATAACAACCTTTTTTTTCGCGGCACCGTGCATTTTACCGGTATTAAAAGTAGGTATCTTAAGACACTCAGCGCTTGCGAGGCTACCTATCAGCTAAATAGTTTACCTAATCGGATCAGTGGGGACTTTCAGAGAACTACCTCGGAGAGAGATGGCGGGGATAAGCTTCCATTTGTTATTGTGTTTTGTGAAATATCAAGATTTTCTAGAGACGATCATAAAAAATGTATGTTCTTATTTAAATAACTATCCTAAGCACAAAATTAAGGAATATTGGGCTCTTAATTCACATTTCAAAGATTATTTGAATGGATCATTTAAAATTTATGCCAATATATGCCGCGGTTTTAAATTTCTGAGGCATGCACTCGATTATTTTTGTTTTGTAACACATTTTGATACAATGAAACTGTAAAAAAGTGCAAAAAAGTACTATAAAACACATCGTTACTGTGTTATTTTTTATCGAATGTCTCGCGTTTGACCACCATCTCGCCAGATGGTAAGCGATGATGTGCTCGACGGTAAAGCACGCTTGCCTAGAAGTAACCTATATTCACTCTTGACTTAAAGACCCCAAGGAAGCTATCAGGAAACAAAGACACCGGCAGGGAATTCTACTCCTTAGCTATGCGCACAATAAAAGTATTCGCAAAACGCTTTGTACGTATGGGAGGGACATCCACCTTGTACCGGTGGCGCATTGCCATATGTCCTGTTGTCCGATGATGGAAAGGGCTAGGCAGAATCAAATTGTATCATCGCACCATCGCTCACTCTCCGAAATGTAACCGATAAAAAACCGAAAAGCTGGCAACTCGGCGTCGATATTCAAGGCTGGCGCTTTGAGGCGACCAGTGCAGGGATCCCTTTTTTCGCATAATGTTCTTTTTCCTAATATACTTTGGCATAACTGTTTTGGCATAATTTGTTTTGCTCAATTAATACTTTGCCATAATTTTTTTGCCATACAGTTTTTGTAGGCGTTATTCCTATTAATTTTTATGCCTTAATAAAAATTAATAACGGAAACAAATTTGAGTTATTATTACGTTTTTTATTTTGAATTTTCATGCAAATGATTTATTATAATTATAAAATATTATGTAACTGTCATGCATTACAAATTATCATGCATCTGACAATAAACACTTTTTCACAAGGTAGGCGTGTTTTTAAATTTTTTTAATTATTTTATTACATATGTATACTTTATAATATTTTATTATATAGTGTATATTTTTAGCAATTGCTTATTAATATGCAAATTTTGAGGTATATTAATTAATTTAACCTTAAAAAAAAACTTGGCTCTTTGTATCAAGAACCTAGCTGACAGAAAGGAGCGAGCGCAGTATAAAGTCAAAGTCAAAATCAAAATGTATTTATTCAATTCGGCCATTAAGCGGCACTTTTGAACGTTAACAATAAAAAATTACAAGTAATAAAAATAAATTTTACCGTGCATTCGGAAAAGTAGCTTGTTATGGAGAAGAATGCACAAGAAGCTCCATACTTACTCTTTTAAAAAAAAATGTTTTACAATATTAAAGTACATACAATAACAAATTCATGTACGTGAGGACGATGCACCTAGCACTACTATACTACATATAGGTATAAAGTATTACAAGCACTAACAGGTAAAACCCTTCACTTGATAAATAGGAGCATGGTTCTCACTTGCATACATAGGTAAATTACCTAATTCAACAACAACGGAACAGTGTGCGAGTCAAAATTTTTTAAACAAAAATAATAAAAATATAGCGTTACTATAATTATGAATATAATACAAATTAACCAGTTTGATTTTGTCTACACTAAGGATTGCCCTATGGAGCAGGACCAGCATGTTTCCAAACATTCTTATCTTGAATATAATCATCTAGTTTGTAATATGCTTGTTTACAAAGTGTGCTTTTAACTAAAGTTTTAAATATACTTTCATTTAGTTTTAATGTAATATTAAATTTACTTTCATTTAGTTTTAATATAGCGCGAGCGACTACATTTTTGACAGGCAACGAGTGACAATTTAAAATGCGAGCGAAGCGAGCGCAAGTGCGATGAGCGCAGCGAGGAGCCAGCAAAATAGTTAATTAAATATCATATAACCATAGTTTTTTTTTTAATCTATACTATAATATTATAAAGAGGAAAGATTTTTTGTGTTTGTTTGTTTGTACCGAATAGGCTCCGAAACTACTGGACTGATTTATTAAATTTTTTCACCAATAGAAAGCTTCATTATTCCTGAGTGACATATGCTATTTTTTTATCCCGAAAACGGGTCCTGTGGGATGGCCCACGGGAGCGAAGCCGCGGGCAATAGCTAGTATTATATAAAAATGTGCATTAGTGTCTTACATTTTTGGAGTTAATTATTATGCGTATTTGTTAAGCTTCAAAAAAATATGTTTTAATATCATTATGCGTAAAGAAATTTATGCTTTATAATGTTATGCTTAAACATTATTATGATTAGAGTAATTATCTGTACTAATATTATAAAGAGGAAAGATTTTATTGTTTGTTTGTACCGAAAAGGCTCCGAAACTACTGGACCGATGCGGGCAATAGCTATGCTAAATAAAATTATGCGTAATCTGTTATGCGAAAATAATGTTATTGGTAAATATAATTAGGATAAACAAAAGTATGCCATGATATATTATGTCTAAAGTTTTTATTGCAAATGGATAGGGAACCCCAGTGCATCGTTGCCTCTTAGCCCATTTGTCAATCGATTCAAGTGCATCAAGTTTGTATTTGGCAGGTGAGCGCAATACTCCATGTATGTCCGAACATGCACTTCATACAAGTTGAGCAGCTGTTCAGGCGTGAAGTATCGTCTCACCTTTGCAAGGATCCCCAACTTATTTGCAGCCAACTGAGCCTTTGCCTCAATTAATCGACCAAAATTGAGGGTCGATGTTAACGTAACAACAAGAAGGTCATTAATGTGCTGAAAAAAACAGTGTTGCCGAGAGCACCGACCCCTGAGGGACTTAATATCTAACTGACCGGGTGAGCAGCCATCGATAACCACTCGGAAGGACCGATCCCAGTCACACAGACCACTAGGCAGACCGAAGTAAGGATGCTTACCAATAAGGCTTTTTTTTATTTCATGCTAGACCCTGTCGAAAGCCTTCGAGATGTTAAGGGAGACAGCAAGCGCTTTCCCGTGCCTCTTAATGGCGTCACTCCAGACGTGAATGGCATACGCTATATTGAAGATCCCCTGTTGACCGTTTTGGCGGCAGCCGTAATGGCGGTCACTGAGGATGTCGTTGTCTTCTAGGTATGCCAGGAGCAAATATTTTAGAACACGTTCCATACTCTTGCATGCATAGGATGGACGTTACAAACGGAACGGAACCGTACGCGATCGATTTTCTTAGTAAAATTATCATATTGTTGGTCGATAAGATCTTCTGCTATTATCTGCACAAGAAGAACATGCCCCGTACCTACTCATAAGTAACTCATTTGGAAACCCGTTGTTTGAAAGCTACCCTGTACTTTGTTGTAGTTTCTTTGCGCGTTGTATGTTGCGCACTGAACTTATCTTAGCAAGACTACCAACATTGTCACTTACCAGTATGAATAAGAATGTATGTTTTCACTAAGAGGTGACTTGAACACTTCATGATGTGTTTGCGATAAGGACACGATCTGCATCCCAACTACAATCAGTCTTCGCTTATATACTACTGGTTTATATACAGTCATGACAGAAAGATTTGTTATCATTTTAAATAGATGATTAATATATAACAATATGACACGCCAGAAATTGTGTTTATGAGTATGCGCTCGGTAAAGAATCTGTACCGAAACGATTCAGTCAGGAAAGTGCCTGAGGCGAACACATCTGTACAGATTAGGTACCTACAGAAACTAAAAAGTACCAACCTGGTGAGGAAGGCGCCTTAGAAGTGCATGCACGTAGACGTACGTCACCACTTCCTAGTATGTTAGCTGGGAAGAAGAAGTGGCGGCACAAACTCCACAGCACACCTGTCTGTTAATTTTGAAGAACTAGAATCTACAGGGTGTAATGGAGAGGTGTGATCATATTTAAACCACAATTTTCCATACAAAGTTTTCGTCAGCTGACTAAAATTTGTATGGAAGATACAATTTTTTTTTAAGAATCAACATGGGCAGATCCAGTTTTTGAAATATCATCACACCTTTCTGTTATTACCTGTATACAAAAGTATACAAACTAATTACATTACTTAGGTACTTATAGGAAAAAAGACAGATAAATTAAATTATTTACCTCCTGTCATCTAGCCCACTCCAATAAAATAACGAAAAAAACAACAATGGCAAGTCATTATATACCGTACTCCAAATACGCTCTTGGACGTGGAGTTGCGTAAACCATTATACATATAAGTCTTAATATAGTGACAAAACAACGGATAAGTATCATTTCATTACACGATATGCCCGAAAACGCTTCGCGGTTGGGTTTTAAAAAAAAACAAGCCTGTATATTAATTTCTTAAAGCAAACCCATTTATTTGATACCTATATCTAAGGCGGGCATGAAAAATAATTACTCCCTCATCTTTGAGGGAGTAATTATTCGAGAAAGAGTTCGCTATATTGGAATTATGTCGCTAGGATAACCGTGCACTGTCATCCACACCAAAAGCGTATTTGAACTCAATCGGTTGGAAATAACTGATTTAAATTTAATTTTCATGTTTGACACATACATCCATAATACAACAAGGAAAGATAAATGAAAGCTTGTAAAAACAATGAAACTTACATGATACCCCAAGTTCAGCTAAAAGAGTAAAGCCGAAAATCCAAGACTTGGCATAACTTTGAAAACTTTGACAAAATGCCTCTAAGCCTATTTAGATCCACGTATTTTTAGATTGTCTTCAATATTGTCATAACTTTGTGAGGTGATATATAAAAAGCCCTTGGAAATTATTTCATAAATTCGTCACTGCGATGGGAAACATGAATTCGTCTCATGCTATGCAGTCGGTGGATACAAATTCGCGAGCTGGCTGACCAAGCTCATATGTATCCTCCGACTGCATAGCATTATTTTCTTCTTGTTTCCATCTTTTTAGTCCTAGTAGTAGTTCTTAGCCTTTATTTTTTTTATTCACAACTTTTTAGTTATAATTTTTTTCCGAATTACTTACCTTTAAACATATAAGTGGTACTAAAGTATTTTTGTAATTACATTTAAAAATCCTTTATTTATTACTTGTTAACACCTTGACGGTCAAGACGTATCTAACAATGTCTTAATTATACAAACCCGTCTAGTGGTTTAAAAGATATGAGGTAATTAGCGACAATGGTCGTTAACCAACTTTAAATCGTTATTTATATCATAAACGGTCCTAAACGTTCTTTGAAATTACACTGGTGACAGGAACCTAAAAATGAAGAATTTAAAGTACTTATTCAACAATACCCCACTTGACATAGTTCGCAGTTTTTTTTATTCAGTATGGCGTCTGGTGGTCGCCGTGGTGAACCTTGATTACTGTCATGTCTTTAGTGACACTGGCAAGTTTAAGACGAATCGATTGAAGTAAGAATCAACAAAATCGGCCCACGCGTTTGGTCTCTAGAATGCCACATAGGAACAAACATACATACATAGACTGATAAACAGGGTAATGCCTCCTTCGGCAGTCGGGTAAAAATACGAAATGCGGATACTGTTTATTCTGCCGTACCAGAGAAGTCTTAGAACCATTATAATTGATCTCAGATTGCAATTTTGGCCAGCCAGATTTTTGGAGGCTGAGTAATGACGATTCTGCTTGGTTGCAAGCGATACTTCTGAACGTGAAGCCCTGGGTTCGATTAAAAAAATTGGTAAAATGGGGGTTTGGGGTTTGGCTATTATCAGCAGAAATTTATCAATAACCGCCCAGAGTCCGATATTCGCATATATATTGATTAGTAAGGAAATGAACCAGATAGGCATCACGAACAAGTACATGAGTATACACCTAATAGCAAATGAAACTTATTATAACTTTATATTGACTTACAAAAAGTCGTAACAGAATCGCTTCCGCATCAACAATTTTAATACGATAGCAGATGTACAATATTTTCGGGCAAATGTAGTTGTTTTTGTACGAGGACAGTCTTTTGGTTTTTATTGCCTGGTTTTCCACAAAATAATGTTATATTTCTCCATGTGTAAAGTTATAGACGGTTATTATAACACGGGATTTTATCACAAAGAATAATAAATTGGCTCAAATAAATTACCCTAGAAGGCATGATACGCATCGATTTGTTATCGAATTTTGTGTAAAATTAAGATTTTCTAGAATTGATCATAAAATTTCTTCTAGATTCTTTTTTAATCAACTCTCCTAAGCACAAAATTATGGAATACTGGGCTCTTAATTCACATTTCAAAGATTACTTAAACGGATCATTTAATAACCGAAACTCTGGGACAGAACCGAACGCGGTCGATGTACTTTTAGTAAATAAGCCGTTTAGGCTGTCGAAAAAGGCTTGTTATGTCATCACCGTTTCTCTCTATGGGATGAGGCATCTGTATGTTAGTAATATATTATTATCTGTGGTTAGACATAGATTAGTCATTATCTAAAGTTCAAACAGGTAAATTTTTATTACTTTATAAAGTAATACAAATTCATAAGTCCTTTCACCTAACGCAAAAAATGACAATGTGCAGGTAGTAATGATTTTAGTAGAAATATGTATTGAAAAAATCCAGATCGTAATGCCACGATAAAGATACAATTTCTTTCACCAATTGAATAGATTACGACCATTGGCTGTGCAGGCCCCGATCATATTTCACGAGTACCACTGACAGCTATTATATTCCCTCTGAAGAACACTAGTGTGTATTTTGTCATCGTAGACATGTTTCTACCTCAAAAAGCACTTGAACAAATAGGTAGTAAAGTAGGTGAGCTTTTGTACAAGAGTATGATTGATACCCAGAGTAGATAAAAATCCTAGTGAAGTGGGAAATAATCTCAGTTGAAATATTTGAGCTTTTAGTTCTGACTAAACATTTGCTGTCAAATTCGCTTGCCATCCTTTATTCCTTCATCATTTCCCGTCCACTGCTGGACATAGACCTTCTCCAAGCGTCACCACACTGATCGGTCCTTTGCGTATCGCATCCACCGAACTCCCACAGCCTTGACAAAGTCGTCGCTCCACCTAATGGGAGTCCTTCCAACGCAACGTCTGCCGGTTTGCGGTCGCCACTCCAGAACTTTTCGGCCCCAACCGCCATCCGTTCTGCGAGCAATATACTCTGCCCACTGCCACTTAAGTTTGGTAATTCCTTATTTCGTAGAATTTTGAATTACCCGCCCTTTTCTTGGCTTCTATTTTATCTAAGGAACCTAAGTGAAAAATATCAGATGTATTATAATAGGTTCAAGGGCGGCTGATGTGGCCACTTGGGTTGATGAGTCAGCCAGTGAGTCAGGACTTTTCTTTTTCATATTATGTACTATAATAGCTATTGACAGCTGCTTCGCCTGCTTGTAAGTTAGAAATGATCCTAAGAGCGGGCTATGTTTAAGGGATAAAAAGATTCCTATGTGAAAAGGTCGTGGCTAAATAAAAACAGCCGTACGGGTTGATCTTTAAGTTTAAAGGCCTGCACTAAGGTCTAACTACAGATAACTTCTTACTTTTGCAAATTGCAGTCTGAAGCTTCATTAAGAAACTTTTCAATGTTAGCGGACGAAAAAATGTTGTACTTTTTGGATTTGTGGCCTACTGACACTTTTCAAAAATGCTTTAGGTTTGACATAGGTTTCAATGTGCACGTCATCTTTTGTCTTTATTGTGGCATTCAACATTGAATAAATACTCCACATTGTAGATGGTTGCCTCGTTTGTGATAATTCTATGAAATACGATACCAGTACAGTCTCCAAAAAAGTGTTTGCAACCTTTTTAAGTCTCCATTGCTTAAAAATATCACAATCATATATATTGATTATTATTTTAATAATATCCAAAGTGTATCTAACTTTGTAGCTGGCGTACCCCGCAGGTGCAATTTATAAACGAACTATTACTAAATTATTCTGTCACAATTAATTATTTATATATATGTTTCGTATTTTTTCTTCAACATCTCTTTATATGATTATAAAAAATATAATTCGATTATTCAGAAAATGTATAATAAAGTGGCTCTAATTTCACTGCAATTAGGCATAACATAATGACACCTATAATCAAACAGTGATTTTTTCATTGCTATTATTCACAAGTGAGTTATAGGTTTTTATTTTATTTTATTGGTTGTTCATAAAAAAGTATTGATACAAAAAAGGTCGTGCTCAATAGTACAAATAAATTAATATACCTATTGCTTGCTCATTTCATGCAACTTCGTATTTAAATAGATAATTTCAACTTGTACGTGTTTAATAAATAAAACTTTTACTCAAATATAACTTTTGTTATCTCTGTAATAAAGAAAACTTGAAATTCCCCATTTTGTACGTGGCTAAAACGTCATCCGCGAAAAGCCAAAAAATAGAAACCTCATTCTTTTAGCAATTTAGTCTATGGCCGACCGCGCGCATAGGAAAACTGATTAATTTTTTCCGCCATTGCGAAAAATTGTTCACAACTCGTTTTCACTGTTGAAAATGTTTTTTAAGTATTATTTTTTTCACAAGTGTGTTGAAAAACGTCATATGATACACGTGTGTTTTGATGATTACCGTCCTCGGCTCTCTTAAGACCCTCACCTAACGGCTCGGGTCTCAATGGCACCCAGCGGTAATCACCAACATTACACACTTGTACCATAATGTACTATTACACCATTCCCCCTCTAAAATGCTTATTTTATTCACTGTGAACAGTGAATAAAAAGCATTTTATCACTGTTTTGGAGTTTAAATTTAGAACACACCAATATATATTCGGCCTCCATCTCAATGCTATACAGCCTCCTTGCACATACAATTCTCGATACAAACTTCTTGTGCAAAGAGTATTCGACTTTCAAACTCCTTCGTCGATTTAATTTTCAGTTTGTTTATATTTAGGATTTTAATAATGATTTTGATTTTGGTCTAGGATGTTTAGTGAGTACTTATTTGGATTGTAACTTAAAAAATGATTTTTTATTTTTTGTAAGTTTTGAAGATTAAAACCAGTTACTTATTTATTTATTAATATTCCTTGTGCTTTTTGCTTAAATCTTTCTTTTTCTCGTAGTCATGGTATAAAATATAGTATGCAACTCTTGAATAAAACGGTTTTATATCGAGGGCCATGAATTACTCGCATCGCTCAGGATTCTAACACTTATATAATCATCATGAATCACTGCCTACGGTCATGATTCAGTTGTTAGAATCCTTCACTTGTTCGTGATTCATCTATGGCCCTCGCTTTAAATCCGTCCTTTATTCACTATTTGCATAATATACTATTAAACCGCAGATTATTGAACTTTTACAGTTCTGATGTGTATCCGAACGTTTTATTGTTGGTTTCTTTTTTGAGCCTATTATATATCGGATTTGAAAATAGAACTTCGAATCGACTTGTTTCTATCTCTAGCTTTTTACGTATCGAAATGGAAGTGACAGAACAAAGTTAAATTCAAATCTTTCAAATGTTATGAGTAGACCCAGCACTGGTCATATATAAAAAAAAAAGTTACTTTGTCTCACGCTCGCAGCATAATCGAATTTTGCTCACTGTCTTTAAACAGCAAAACCTGCTTGTTTGAGGTGCTGAAGTGAAAATATGTTAGTAACAACTTATAGAGTGATGAAAAGATTTCTACATTTAGCTTATAATTTTTACATATTATACTAGCTGTTCCCCGCGGCTTCGCTCCCGTGGACCACCCCACAGGACCCGTTTTCGGGATTTCAAAATAGCCTATGTCACTCAGGAATAATGTAGTTTTCTATTGGTGAAAGAATTTTTTAAATCGGTCCAGTAGTTTTGGAGCCTATTCGGTATAAACAAACAAAAAAATCTTTCCTCTTTATAATATTGGCATAGATTTATTAATTTATTGCAATTACTCTCTGTAGTTACAGTTTGACCCATAGATATTTATATTTCTATGGTTTGACCCAACACGTGCAGAAAGTCAATAATTATATAATTACATAAGACAACACATTATTAATCATTTAAAGTTAACAAAGACCAAACACAGATAGGCAAATCAATTATACTAACACTAGCTGTTGCCCGCGGCTTCGCTCCCATGGACCACCCCTCAGGAACCGTTTTTGGGATAAAAAAATAGCCTATGTCACTCAGGAATAATGTAGCTTTCTATTGGTGAAATATTTTTTTTCTATTCGGTACAAACAAACAAACAAAAAAAAAATGTTTCCTCTTTATAATATTATTAGTATATTAGTATAGATTACTTAATAAAAAAATCATAATTCAATAAAAATAACTAAAAAATATTAAAAGGTAAATATTATAATAAAACATTAAAAGGGTTGCCCAGTTATAAAAAATCAACCGTATACATCTCACCGCGTTAGAGTCTGGCAAACGAAAGTAGAGACTGAAAAAGCGCTTCAAATTTAAAAAAAGCGAAATTTGACGCGCTTTTTCAGTCTCCACTTTCGTTTGCCAGACTCTATTGTAAATACCGTGAGTTTATAATAAATCTCGTAAGATTGTAAACTTCTTCTTCTCAGGATACTTTGTAAACTATCGAATTTGGATGGGAATTATTGTATTTGAAGAGTAAATCTTGCAAGTTGTCCACTTGCAAGATTTATTACAAACTTTTGGTGTTTGTAATAATCCGGTGACATCTATCTATACATATAATAAATCTGTAGAAAAGTTTTTTGTACATCGAAAATAAAGGGTAGGGTAGGCAGGGTTGGGTAGGTAGAGTAGGTTAGCTAGGGTAGGTAGGGTTGGGTAGCTAGAGTAGTGTAGGTAGGTTAGGTTAGGTAGGGTAGATAGGTAAGATAGGGTAGGGTAGGTAGAATAGGGTAGATCAATTTTTGGTGTTTTTATGGCAAAACAAAGTTTGCCGGATCAGCTAGTAGGCATACATATAAATTCAAATGACTTAGTCCCTACTTTTGTTGTTTTAATGGTAGATTACGCACCAAGGGGATAAAGCATTCTCTTACGGCACGGGCGGCATATTGAACCCTGAGCGTAAGGAGGGACTCTAGAATTAACTCTCGAGGAAAGCGAGGGAGTTGCTTAGAGCCCTGAGTGAAGCGAGGGGTTTAAGCTGCCCAAAACGAAAATAGGTTTTATTCCAGAGGAGCATACTCTTCTTTTCACGCCTGCTGCGAGATAATAAAAAGCCAGTGCTCCAAAAATAAAGTATTTATTTTGTAATTAATATAAATTGAAAGTAAATATTGATGTTGGACACATTAGTCCAGTTATGAAAGAATAGTGTAAATTTTTTGTTCGGTAACAATTTTTTTGTCCGATATTTATAGAAGTTGTGGTGAATTTTGTCAGTAGTCAAAGGTGTAGAAATTTGTTTATGGGTGTCATTTTGGATCGTGAACATTGGTGACAAGTTTTCTGACGCGACGTATTTTGATATCAATGGCTGGGGAGGGAATAGGTGTCCAAGGATCCACAATGTTCGAAGATGTTTTTTGATGAATTTTCTCGTTAAAACGGTAACAATACTTTATTTTTATTCTGCATTGAATTTTCAATGTAGCCCTCCGCTACTGCATTGGATTTCCAGCCACCGTGTTGTTTAATCTGGGTTTCTGTCAAAAAAGTAGCTGATGTTCTGCCAAAACAATGAGAAAAGAAAAGAAAATGAGAAAAGTTTTAAAAATTTGTTAAGTACAGATTATCATTCATATAAAAGGTAAAATAAAACTAATATTTCATTAAAAGCGTTTTTAATTACTCTAGATTTAGATTTTGATCAATATATTAGTTTTAAATATTCATTAATTATGTTATTGTGTGTATTTGTTTGGCAGAATGAATATTTTGCTCGTGCCTTTTTGCGTTAAGACGTGACAGCTATTTGCACATGCGCAGTAGATATGCCCGAGGAACTATTAGTTAATCTGTGGATATTCTGAATGCGCTTGAATAAGCCCGCCATTTTATTAATTTCTTGCTTGGTTCAGATATATTTTTTTATTTCCTCGCACAATGCATAGTAAAATGTTGTATGATACACGTACGTAAGATGATTTCCGACTCGTATCGATTTATCCACTCATCGGAAATCACCTACCTTCCGCACTTGTAGCATAAATAACTATTTCAATCCCGAGACTCGTCTCAATATCTGGTGCATTGCTTCGGGTTAAAGATTGTGCCGGTGAACGATGCTGTAGTTTCATTCCTAAAGCCGTTGTACTGATATTGTTTGCTCGGCGGTCTTACAGGCAAGCGGATGGCGACTTACGACTAAACACTTAGGTGTAGAGCTTTTGCCGAAGGTCTTTCAAGTTTTGTCGCTTAAAAAGAGTGTAATATCCTTAATACTATAGGTAATCGCAAATACCTATATATACTTAGTAAAAACTCGTACGTGAATCTATGGCCAGCAAAGTCACATTATTAATAGTAAATTCAAGACGATTAACAACACACTTTCATAAAGAGAAAACTTGAAATTGTGTACATTGCATTTATTTTCGAATTTTGATGATCCAAGACCCCAGACGCCCCAGATTTCTACACAAAATATGTGGGATCGAGTAGAGTTAGTATGTACTTTACACGTAGTACCTACGCATATTTGCTAGTTTTGGTCGACTGCCAATTTACAGATCCTGTCAATCTTTAGCTTTATTATGTATCCTCCCATGATTTACTAGTTTTAAAGTTAGTCGAAAGATGTTGGTAACTTCTTTCAGGTTTCGTTCCGGACATATTAAGGTTACACTAGTCGACGGCACGAACTATTTTGTGCGCGGGGTTAAAATGCATGCTATCTCATCCGACAACTCGTGCAAAAAAAATAGATGCTGTGATGAGCACTAAGAAGCTAGTTTGCGTACGAATTAGCACTTTTGAATGTTTGTAGCGAAATGGATGATGATTTAGGTCGAAAACGAGCGCGCGAAGTTTTATAAACTAACCTTTGGGAGTCTAGATATCATGAAAAAACGGCTAAATGTATATTTTCAAAATAAAATTATTTGCATTCTTGAAATAATAATCTATCGCTGTATGATGGCCGTTTTGCAATTTTCCTTTTTCTTATGGTATTTATTTCCGCCCAAAGATGCGTTAAAATTAGTGTTGAAATACGGAACTTTCGACGCTCATAACTTTATTATTTTTATATTTTTACTTTTTTGTTTCCTTACAGGGCTAGATTATGATGAGAAAAATTGATATCATTTTTTATTTTGAACGTACATCGTCAAATAGTGGAGTAATCCCTAGACTACATTTGTATGGAAGAATTATCGACTAGTGTAACCTTAATGATGAACTCGCCGAATTGCTTATTTTGTGATGATAAAGTAGAAGATGTCCATCACCTTTTGTTGGAGTATGTCTGAAAGAAGTACGTTAATTAGTCAAATGAATAAAAATAAGCTAGATTTACTAAATTTAATGTTATTTTAACCAAACCAATGTCGCCAGAAGCTATATTAATTTATTAATTAGTTACTTAGTAATTGTGAATTTCTTTGGGTAAGGTTACGATGGAACTGGTGTAATATTAAATTAAAAATTACTTTAAAAAATAAAATAAAATACATACAAGATACGCGCGAAAAACATAACGCTTTCCTTGCAGTTATATAAAAAGGCGCCAAGCTCGACGAAGAAGAGTTGAGATCTAGAAGGGTGACAAGTTTCATAGCCTTTCCAATTTCGGCTATGGACTTAAAATATTTTATTATTTTCTTAGATATTAAATTATTTACTTCACATCTTGAAAAATTTAATGACCTTTATAACTTGAAAAATAATGAAAGAACGAATATCGAATTTAAAGAATGAGTTGAAAGTATATTCGGTCTATGCAACCTCGTTAATTCTTTATGAATGACGTGACAAACGCCCGCATAAAGCACTCGTGACAGCCGCGACTAAGATCGGTCCAATATTGCCCAAGAATCACACTAAAATCGCAATGTAAATGTGTGTCTGCAAAATGACTTTACGTACTTTGTGCCTTTACTAAATTTTGACAATACCTACTCAAAGCGAATTTAAAAAAAAATATAAACGGAGTGAGGTTCCATTTGTATTTCTTTACTATTATTTCTATTGAATAGTTCGTAACAAAGAGCGCTAACAATACTATACTTAATCGAATTTCTCGGTGGCCAGCTATGATTGCAACCATTAGAGACCAATACATCATTGAAGTTTAGTACTCGCCCAATGATAAAAAGTGCGTTTCTATTTTCAGGCCTAAAGAAGACGAAACAGAGAAAGCATTTTGTTGCGCATTTTTAGTAAGAATTATTACTTTTCAGTAAAGGGTTTTTGAGAAGACACAAATTGGAAAAAGAAAACGTTTTATCACACTTCTTTCGTTCGTAGTTCTAGTCTTGCCCAGGAGTATCTGTACAAAGACTGGACCTCAGCCTGGTCTGCAGATAGGCAGGCAGTCCATGAAAAATTGTGTTCAGCTTTATCCGGTTAAACTTGACGACGACCCTAAGATAGTTGGCAAAGGCTAGGCAGACTGATAAGCTCGTAGGTATAGGTTAGGTACTTAATTGATCACAAGGTAGTCATATTATTAGGCCTTATTATTAGAACTAATAGGACGTAAGTCGGAACTTTTTTTAAGCCAGTGAAAGGAGTACGCCAAGGATATATTCTGTCTCCTCTTTTTTCAACATTTATGGCGAAAACATCACGAGGAGAGCCCTAGAAGAGTGGGAGGGAGGTATCGCGGTAGGTGGCAACAAAATCAGCAATCTCCGGTACGCAGATGACCCAACTTTGTTTGCATCTTCAGAGGGCGAACTCGCGGAACTATTTGCTGGATTGGAGCGTGAAAGTGAGTTAGTAGGACTGTCGATTAACAAATCCCTGATGACCTGATAATGATGATCATTGACCGAGCTGCGGGCGAACTTGTGGATCTAGAGTTCGGGAGTGAATTTTGTAGCTGGGCTCCATGGTAAGCGATCAGGGACGTACGCAGATGGCCAAGGCTGCTATGAGCAAGATGTCGAGGATGCGGCAGAATAGAAATGTCTATAATAGCACAAAGAAGAGACTCGTGAGAATTTTGGTATTCTCGATATTTCTTTACAGCGCCAAATCTTGGGCAATTCACACGGCGGACCGGTAAAAGATAGAGGCTTTTGAAATGTGGTGCTAGAGAAGTATGTGGCGCATACCATGGACAAGCGCACGAAGAAGTCCATTCTCGACCAGTTGAACATCAAAACCAGACTCTCCAACCCCCAACGAGTCCTAAGTTACTTTGGTCACATCACCCGGAGTCAGCCAGACAACCTGAAACATCTGGTTGTAGTTGGAAAGTTGGATGGAAAAAGACCACGTGAACGTGACCAGACCAAGCCCATCACAAGACTCACGATGACACAGTGGTCATCGTAAGTCCTGTAATGGCCCTGAGAAGAGCCGAAGACAGGATGGCTAGGAAGCAGCTGGACGTTGACTCCGTCAAAGCTTTACAAGACGAGGATGGCTTGGAAGCAGCTGGACGTTGACTCCGTCAAAGCTTTACAAGACGGACACGGGCTTCCGAAATGAAGACAACGAATAAAAAGAACAAGATAAGAACTAAAATGGTTAAAATGTTTTTTATGAATAAGGTTCATACTTGCTAGTACCTTAATATAAAATGAGCACGTTTTCCACTCTTAAGTAAAAGTCATGAAGGATATCCCCAAAGCAATAAAAGTAACTCAACTTTGTATTTCATTGACACACGAGGTAGTTTTTTAGATGAGAAAGGACATGTTGGACTATAGAGACTTACCAAAACTATTTATTTATAGTGTGGCATTTTTTAGCTCCTAGAAACATACTTAAGTAGGCGTAGGTGTCATGGTGGCCTGGTGACGAAGATCTCGGCTCTTAGCTTGAGGTCGTGGGATCAAATCTAGGCAAGTAACAACCTCACTTTTTCAATTCATAAAACCTTTACAATTTATTTTGACAGCGCTAATATAGTTGAAAGAAATCGTCGCGTCACGTCGTGAGGAAATCTTGACTTAAAGTTATTTGAAATCGCCAACCGGCATTAAGCAAGTGTGGTGATTAATGCTCGTGAATTCTTTCTATAAGAAGATGCCTTTGTTTTGCAGTAGGACAGAATCTGCCGCAGTATTATTATTATATAAACAAACACAAAATAAACCATTGACAAATAACACCTACTCAAAGAATCAATGATTAATGTATACTAATATGTCGATAATCTAAAATGCATGCTGTGGCCTCCTATAATTGAGGGAGTACACTTGTTATTACTTCATGTTGATGATCCATTGTGTTTTATGTGTATATCTTTCGTTGGAGGTCCTGAATAAATAAATAAATAAATATTATAAGGAGGTAAAGTTTGTGAGTTTATGACGTTGTAAGGGGTAATCTGTGGATCTCCTAAACCGATTTTGAAAATTCTTTCACCAGTAGAAAGCTACATTATGCCTTAGGGGTTTGATCATAAATTAAAAAAAAATGATTTCATAAAAAAAAAAAAAAAAAATTAGAGATCCTTATGAAAATTGCAATAATGTATGTAACCCAAGGTAGCAAAATGTTGCCTATAAAATTCATTCTTTGGCGTGCGCTGAGAAAATTATTGATGATAGATAAAAATGATTAGGTAGGTAGGGCTGGGTAGGTAGGGTGGGCAGGGTAGGCAGGGTAGGCAGTGCAGGCAGGATAGGCAGAGTAGGCAGGGTAGGCAGGGTAGGCAGGGTAGGCAGGGTAGGCAGGGTAGGCAAGGTAGGCAGGGTAGGCAGGGTAGGCAGGGTAGGCAGTGTAGGCAGGGTATTCAGGGTAGGCAGGATAGACAGGGTAGGCAGAGTAGGCAGGGTAGGCAGGGTAGGCAGTGTAGGCAGGGTATGCAGGGTAGGCAGGATAGGCAGGGTAGGCAGAGTAGGCAGGGTAGCCAGTTGACGGGCGCGAAGCCACGGGGGTCAGCTAGTTTATTTTTTTATTTAGAAAACAATTGAATGAGTCTCTCTCATAATAATTACACTTTTTAGGATTCTCAGTGACAATAAATGGATGGATTGGTGAGTAGTGATGACGGCATGGAAGATGAAAAACGTGTTTCACCAACTCCAAGTAACATCACATAAGGGTGGACAAGTGATGATAACTTAGTGACAGAAAACTCCTAAGAATCTGTAGCGTTTTAACATGAACTTAACGATCCGATCTTAAAATACAAAAAAATTAAACCGAAATCGAATACGGTGTCTTTGGAACGTTTACATTTTTTCGTTTTTAACAACGACTTGCGAAAAGAACGTTACTTTTGCTTTGTAGTGTTTTGTTTTGGAAGTTTTTTTGTAAAAAGATTTTATTTTTCACTTTTTTGTGGTCGGTTTGATTTTTTGGAATAAACATTCTGCCAAAAAAAAAGAATTTTGCAAATCCGTTTATATATGACGGAGTTATGCCCGAGCATACATGAAATTATAAACATCCGAATTGAGAAACTCCTCCTTTTTGGGCACTCGGATAAAAATACTCGATCTCGATCAAATTTAAATGGGACCAAATAAGAAGCACCAGCTTAAGCTTAATTAAATAAAAATCAAATTCGGTTCATAACTGCCGGAGTAATCGCGTGACAAACATACAAAAACATACAGTCGAATTAAGTACCACCTCCGTTTTGAATTCGATTGAAAAAAGAACCTTTAACAATCGCAAAATAACAAAATAAAAACACTACAAAGTGAAAAATAACTTAAATTTCGGAAGTCGGTGTTCCTGCTTTTGTTTCTTCGTTGTTTTTTGACACCGACTTTCGGAATTTAAGTTATTTTTCATTTTGTAGTGTTTTTATTTTGAAGTCGGTTGTATTTTTTGTAAAAAAGTTTTTTTATTTTTCACTTTTTAGTTGTGGTTCATAATAGACCAGTTCTATAGGCTAGGTACCTACAATACCCAAAGAGGAGACAAAATAGATTAACCTAATAACATGAAACTTAAACAAAACCCATGGAATGAGAGTATACCAGGGTGAACTGTTCACACCTGAGTACCTCTTTAGAGCGTACCAGTGTGATATTATGTTATGAAGTGGTGTAAACAATAAAAGAATTGCTATTGCAGCTATCCCGAGTGATTTTCCGTAATTTTTTGAAGAGTTCTGATGAATATCTCCGAATTTCTTCGCCAGATCTTGAAGAAAATTAAATGGGACCAGACGACAAGCTTTCAAATAAAAAAAGAATCATCAAAATCAGTTCACCCAGTAAAAAGTTCTGAGGTAACACAAATAAAAAAATAAAAAATAATTGAAAACCGCCTCCTTTTTGGGAAGTCGGTTAAAAATATGTATCACAATGTCGCATACACACAAACTTTGGCGTTTATAATAAATACTATTAGAAGATAAGATCCTTTGTTGGAAACCCAAATAAATAAATATCGCCAGTCAAACACCAAAGCCACCTGCCAAATCCACCAGTGTCAACAAGCGTACCCAACTAATTTCCTGTTTGTTACCTTTACGTGTGTGCTTTCATGCCCATTAAACCCATTAATACGTGTTCAGAAAACGAGAACAATGTAATAATTGTTCTCTATGCCAACAAAACACCCGCTGCCTCTTGTAGATTAATCCCTTTGGAGAGGTACAACAGTGCGCACATGACTTAGTTTTAATCTGAATTCATCTGTGCACAATATATTCAATTCAGATATCCGCTCCAGAGCAGCAAGACTAATGACTGATGGGCTTTCGAATAGAATAATTTGATAATGATTAGTAAAATAAATATTATTTAAGCTTTGTGTACAATGAAGATTCTTTTTAACTAAATTCGCCCGCGTGAAAAGTGTTTTAGTATCCCGAGGGAACATTATACCGGGATGAAAAAGCCTATGTGCTATTCCAAACTGTAGAATATACTTTATTGTACACAATAAAAGTTATACACATTTACAAGAAATACTTATTTATACGGGTACAAAGGCAGGCCGCCTTTGTACCCGTATCGCTGACAGTGATATCTACCAGACAACCTGTGGATGGACTGAATACAGAACAAAAAAAAAAGATTCCGACGAATTGAGAACCTCCTCCTTTTTTTGAAGTCGGTTAAAAAAGGGGGTAGTCTGCGGTGTACTGCACCCTACTGTAATCTATCTCTGTCACAAAATTTTATCCAGATCAGTTCAGTTGTTCTGCCGTAATTGAGTAACAAACAGCTATCCATCTAAACTTTCGTATTTAGGTACAGCTAGCTTCTGCCAGCGGCTTCGCCCGCGTGAAAGTCGAAAATTATTCCAAGGGGACATATTCCCGGGATAAAAAAAAGATAATTTTTGTGCTATGCCAGACTATAATCTATCTCTGTGCCAAATTTCATCCAGATACGTTCAAAAGTTTTTGCGTGAAAGAGTAACAAACATACAAACAAACTCACAAACTTTCACCTTTATAATATTAGTGTGATTAGTAGGAACTTTTGGGGGCTGAGTCACCCACGTCCGTAGGAGTGTACCCCATTCTGATACCCTACACGTGGTCCCCGGGTGGTGCAAATCAGGTGGTGGTAAGCTTCGGCCGAAGGCTTGCGACCACCCACAGGGCAAAGACGTACCGCCAAGCGGCTTAGCCGTGTTCCGGTACGATGATCGGTGTAGCCTCAAGAGGAGTTGGGTCAAGATCGCTTTTCCACTGCAGGCTGACTAGCCTGACGCGAGCTATTATGGACGTATCGGGAGACTGGTCGCGGAGGGTGGCGGAGGGTAGCGGGATCCGAGGCACGGTGCGCCGTTGGCCAACCGCAGGTAGTTGGGGGCCCAAGTGGTGTGCTCGTCACACACGAAAGGCTGCCCGCCAACTGTCGAAAAATCCCGGAATGCGCTATCGTGCTGGTTGGCGACCAAATGGTGAAGGCCCGATAGACATTCCAGGGGGGCTCGGGCATCCTCGCAGTTTCCGGACTAGTGCCCCAATGATGCTGTCCTTTCAGTGCGTGTCTGAATTTTAGCAGCGTGAAACCATGTCTCACTGCCGACTCCTTTCCTCCATTCACTCTTATATAATATTAATGCTAACGAAAATAAATACTAGATTTCAACAGCGGCTGCACCCCCTCCCCCACAAAGTGCACCTCATCAACATTTGAGTTCTGCACTCAAATCTCTCTGCAGTCCACTACCACCTGGAGACTGAGAAACCAGCACTGTTTTTCCTTACGGAGACGCAGATAGCGAGTCCGTCAGACGTGTCGTACTTATCTTACCCAAGGTTTACCCTGGAGCACAATTTTAAACAGCGCGCGGGTGTGTGTATGTACGCCCGTGACGACACTTGCTTTCGGCGTCTCCGTAACCTTGAGGACTCTAGATTCACAACGCTATGGGCTCTGGTGGACACAGGTCTAGATAAAATTATCTACGACTGTGTCTACCGTTCACATAGCGGAGATCCGGAGACATCCAGGCTCACAGAATACCTCAGTGAGGCGGCTGATGCGGCACAGCAGCGGTACCCATCCGCCCAGTTAGTGTCACTGGAGGATTTTAATGCCCACCATCAGGAGTGGCTCTTCCCATACCAGTGCACTGACCATGCTGGACGGGAGATGCGTAAGCTTTCGCTGGCGCTAAACCTCACTCAGCTGGTCCAGGGGCAACGAGGGTACCGGATGTTGATTCGCACACAGTGAATTGCTTGGACCTTCTGCTGACAACAGATCCAGACAGATATTCTGTGTCGATTGCTTCACCTTTGGGTACTTCCGACCACTGTCTGGTGAAGTCTGTGTCCGTCTATTCTCCGCCCAATCTCAGCCCAAGAGGCACCCGGCGGGTTTGGCAGTACAAGTTAGCAGATTGGGATGGTATGCGATCTTTCTTCACATGCTATCCTTGGCAGCCTACTTGCTTTTCTTCGACTGATCCATCGTCGTGCGCGGATGCCGTGACGGATGTGTTGCGTCAGGGAATGGAGTACTACATTCCGTTCTCTGACGTATCAATGTCTAGCGAAGACCGGCCATGGTTTGGCGCCGAATGCAAGCGCGCCGACGCGCTTAAACATGGTGCGTACCTGGCTTGGCTCGACGCTCGATCGCGTAAGGCGAGTGACGTGGGCCAGAAGAACAAGACCTTCAACAGGGCTGCCAAGTCCTGCAAGATAGTGTTACGAGGGGCTCGGTTCGACCATATTGGCCGAATAGGGACCAAACTTGCTTCTTACCCAGCAGGTAGTAAAGCGTTTTGGTCTCTGGCTAAGTCAGTCGAGTCGAACTTCTGCCGACCCTCACTACCACCACTGCTGAAACCTGACGGGTCGCTGGCCTACTCCGCTGAGGAGAAGGCAAATTTATTTGCCTCTCTTTTTGCGGAATCTTCACGTCTGAATCCTTGTGACGCGTGCCCCCCTCCTTTTCCTGATGGATGCGAGACGAGTATGTCGGACATTTGTATCCATCAAAAGGACGTCCGTAGGGTGCTGCGCAACCTCGACGTGAACAAGGCTAGCGGCCCTGATGGAATACCAGCAATAGTTCTTAGAACCTGTGCGCTTGAACTGTCTCCGATCTTGACACGCCTATCCCGCCTTTCGTATGAGGCTGCAAAAGTGCCAAATGCTTGGCAGCAGGCTAACGTACAGCCCGTGCCCAAGAAGGGCAGTCGAGCTGACCCAGCCAACTACAGACCCATCTCTGTAACCTCCATACTCTGTAAGAGTATGAAGCGCGTACTCAATATTAAGCTTCTGGCATACCTAGAAGCAAACGATATCCTAAGTGACCGCCAATACGGCTTCCGCCGAAATCGGTCTACTGAAGATCTTCTAGCGTATGCCATTCACATCTGGACGCCATCGAGAGGCACGGGAAAGCACTTGCCGTCTCCCTAGACATCTCGAAGGCTTTTGATAGGGTCTGACACGAAAGCCTTATTGGTAAGCTTCCTTCATTCGGTTTGTCCGGTGGTCTGTGTGATTGGATTGCAGACTTCCTGATAGATCGGTCCATTCGAGTGGTTATCGATGGCTGCTCGTCGGACCACTTGAATATTAATGCCGGGGTCCCTCAGGGGTCGGTACTCTCAGCAACTTTATTCTTGCTGCACATTATAACGATCTGCTAAAACCTTTGGGTATGCAGACGACAGCACTGTTGCTGAGAGATACTTGTCTAACGCTCGTGCTACCGGGGCTCAGATCCAGTCTCTCTGGGAGGCCATGGTGGAGCGCTTGAACCTGTCTTTGCAGACAGTCTCCGAATGGGGCAATGCCAATCTGGTTAGGTTTAATGCTGCTAAAACCCAGGTGTGTCTTTTTTCCGCTAAAAAGAGCCAATTTCACCCGGCTCCAACTTTGCGAGATGTGACCGCGCCAATAACTGACCACTTGAGCTTCTTGGCGTTACGTGACATCGACTCTCAATTTTGGCCTATACACTGAGGCAAAGGCTCAACTGGCTGCCAAGAAGCTGGGGATCCTTGCAAAAGTGAGAAGGTACTTCACGCCAGAATAGCTGCTCAGCTTGTATCAAGCGCAAGTTCGATCATGCATGGAGTACTGTTCTCATCTCTGGGATGGATCTGCCAAATACCAGCTTGATGCACTAGAGTCGATCGAAAAGCGGGCTAAGAGGTTCATCGGCGATGAGGCACTGGTTAAGTCAAATCTCCAGAGCCTTGAATATCGTCGCCGAGTTGCCAGCTTGTCGGTTTTTTATCGATTACATTTCGGGGAGTGTGCGATGGAATTGCATGATCTAATTCCGCCCAGCCTGTTTCATCATCGGACTACCAGACGTATGGCGATGCGCCATCGGTACATGGTGGACATCCCACCCATACGCACTAAACGGTTTGAGAAAACTTTTATTATGCGTACAGCTAAGGAGTGGTATTCCCTGCCGGAGTCTGTGTTTCCTGATAGCTACAATCTGGGGGTCTTTAAGTCAAGAGTGAATAGGATACTTCTAGGCAAGCGTGCTCCATCGTCGACCACATCATCGCTTACCATCAGGTGAGATGGTGGTCAGGTGGTAGGATTGATAAGTCCATTATCATCATTCATTTCACATTACCCTCCCAATTTTTTAAACAATAAATAAAGTCCCCGTCACGCAAAGCTATAAATTTTGTAAATAAAGAATTCTACTAAGTTACGTAGCGGCTATTCAAGCATCAACAAGTAATCCCAAATTCAATCAACTCAAAGTAACATACGTGTAGTACGAAACTAACGAGCAATTTCACTTGGTCGGGTCATAATTTTGCGATAGATAAGCGCTCTCGTCTAATGTTTTGTGGTACTGGAACGCGTCTACCACAAAACATTGTCTTATACCTGACACTTTTCGACACACTACTCCACCATGAAGAAAGGGTACACCTACAGACAAGACTGTTCCGACTTGACCAAAACCGGAAGAAATGGAAGGAAGGCCTTTCCACTGCAGTGGAACAACACAGGCTAAAAAATAATAAAGTAACTCAACCATGCAAAAGAAACCACCCGCAAAAAACCTATGGCGAAATCGCGTAATGGAACAAAATAACCTTATTAATGTCCCAGTGTAGAAAAAGCATTAACGGAAGAGAACGATGAGCGATTTACCTGTTTAGTTGTTAGTTAGTTAGTTATTCAAGCTGTCAAATGCAAGCTCATCGGAGTCAGTTAAATTTCATCGTAGTCAGTTAAATTTCATCGTAGTCAGTTAAATCAATAGTTTGGACAATACTGTTTGGTTTGCCGTTTCGGTAGATTTTATTTTAATTAATTCTTATTTAACTTATACATATTCCCAGTTTACAGTTTAGTTAGGTAAGTACAAGTTATCAATACTTCATAAATAATTATGTTTATACTATATTAAGGCTGCCTGTCCACTTCGCGCGTAGCGAAGAAAAGAGGTGCGGAGCCAACCAATCGAATTGCATAAAAACTCCGCTCCATTTTAGTGGACAGGGATTTGAAAACTAGTTTCAGAATTCATATATATTAAGCGGAGTGGGGCCGCGGAGATGAGAAACAGAGCAGTGAGGCGGAGTGGGAAAACGGAGCGAGTTCGGGCGCGGGTCAACCCGACTCGTGTAATATTTCGCATATAACTAAAACAATCGCCCGCCGCCGGCAACTCAAATGAATCGTCGAATGCTCGCATCCGAACTTTGCGTCTGAAAAAACAAAGTCAGTAATTTTATCGCAGGAATGCAACGTATGAGTTAGTACGGCAGTGCGCGCACATTCGAGTAATAAAATGCAGCGATTTTCAAATTGTGATTTGTCACAATTTAATGCGTTTGCTCGCTCATTTGCTTGCTACGCGATTATCGAAATGTAAGCTGCTGCGTATGAAATTGAATAGAAAAAATCGCGTCCGGCGTCCAATCGTTTTCCGTTCTTGCGAGAATAAATATTTCGGCACCACAGACATAAATCTAACTAGATAACGCAAGTCCCTCCATCTGTATGAAAACCAAGCGTGCCACTTTTTCACACACAATTTATAAAACAAATTTACTTACCAATGAAAGAAAACATTTCCAATGCCTCGGCGGCCTCGGCCAACTTTTTCTATACAGTAATTACAGCAAATTTTTTTTTTTTTTAAACCACAGGGCCCACACTAGGAATTTCTTCCTGTATCGTGGGTGCGTTTACAAACATATAAACTCACATACACAAACACCCAGAGCCGGAACAACTATCTGTAGGTCATACAAATATTTGAACCGTGCGGGAATCGAACCCGCGACACGCAGCGCAGCAGTCAATCGCTCAACCACTGCGCCAACCGTGCGCCCTTATAAATAATAATATGGCATAATTAGGCATTTTTCTAGATTTTGTTGGATTGCCAGTGCCGATAATGCTAAATGAAAAGCTCTAATTATGATCATTCATCGTAATTTTACTCCGTTTTTTGACACGCGAAGTACATACAATCGCGTCATCTAGTTAGATTTATGTCTGTGGTCGGCATCTACATCTCCACTGGAGTCTCATTACGAAACGAGGCTACACGTGGAACATTTGATAATGGCAATAAAAGAAATAGGTACCACCTTTGTGGAATTAACACTCCAAATAATATAGATAATTGTATTTCTGATAAATGAGGAGCTCGTGGCTAAATAATAACAGCCGCACGGGTCGATCATCAAGGTTAAGCAACGCTTGACGAGGTCGGTCCGTGGATGGGTGACCATTCCAACATACCGAGTTTCCTCCGTGCCTCGGAAAGCACGTTAAGCCGTTGGTCCCGGCTGTTATTTGAAGATCTTTGACAGTCGTTACGTGTAATCAGAAGCTTGAGATCTGACACCAGTCTTGCCAAGGGGTACCGTGTTACCCAGTTACTGGGTTGTGGAGGTCAGATAGGCAGTCGCCCCATGTAAAACACTGGCACTTAGCTGAATCCGGTAAGACTGGAAGCCGACCCCAATATAGTTGGGAAAAGGCTAGGCAGATGATGATGTATTTCTGATAAATCTATCCACTGTAAAAGGATGAGTCCAGTATTGGCGACTTTTTTTTTTAAGATTGTATTTTTTATTGAATTAAAAGTTAAGTCGTGGAGGCCTAAAGTTATCTGCAAACTTATTGTGGCAAGTTATTGTTTTTTTTATAACTAAGGCCTATATTCCAAGTCCTTTTGAAGGAAACGTTCTCTAATCCAAGCGAATCATTCACCATGACAACGAAAAAAGCCTTTGATTAATGGTCTTTAATAACAAGATATAACTGTCAAGTTGATTGATTTGAGTCGGCTTAGAATTAAGGGGTTAGGATTTGTAGTAGGCACGAAGCTCGAAGCTATAGAAAATGGGAGCTCGTAGTATAATTATAACAGCACTGGTTAAGCCAAGGAGGATTCTTGGATGGGCCACATCCATCATTTTTAAATCTAAGGTAACTGCACTACTTTTAAGAAAATGTTATGATTCTGTAAAATATTTTTAAATGATATGACTATATAGAAAATTACTATTATTTATTTATTTGCTACGAGTATTTGACATGAAATAAATTGTTAATATTTCATATAATTGCCTGACAATCTGTTTTTCTTTCTTATTATTAATTATTTTTGTATTATTGGAATTTATTTAATTTTATTTGTATATGTATGTAATGATTTGCACGCCGTAAGCTAAAATGTAGCTGATCTCATAAAAATCTGATTCTGAGTCCATTATATATATGCCGAGGGGGGTCTCTGCATAAATCGGAAAACCCACTAAGCACTAAGCTGGACAAGCTGTCATTTGTATATATTTATTTGACGTTCTGATTAATTTTGTTGCGGGATCCAATAAAGATGAATCAGCTCTCCAGGACTCGTCGAGTTTGATTGACGCGGCGCTTTTCTGGTGGCCGTCACGGTTGATTCTGGCTTTCAAAAGTCTACAACTCTGCTGTTGCTACTTAGTCATTATTTTGGTATTCAGCACCATCTAGTTACACTGAAAGCCGACATTATAAAAAACCACAAATTATATTAGCATATTATACTTACATTTAAAAAATATATTATATAACAGAAAATTGTATCGAAATACGAAACTCTTTACACACATACAACCTCATAAACTGTGTACCTGCGAAAATAAATTCAATAAAAATATCAACTGCAAGGGAGGCGAGACCGATATTTATGTTAATCTCTATAGAAGACTTACCCACAGTCAGCTTAGGATTTATTCTACTACAACACGTCAGGTAAATCCTCCTTCAATATTTGTAAATAAAATCTATATTTAAATACGCATAGAGAAAAGTTTTTACCCTTCGTTTTGAGGAGCTCTTTGCTAAATAATAACAGTCGCACGGCTTCATGATAAAATTTGCTACAAGAAAAGAAAGAAAAACGTTTAATTGCGCCAGGCACGACGCATACCATTAAAAAGAAAAGGTAAAACTTAAATACAAATACAGAGTATGCGTCACAACCACGCAAAACGGTCATCGCTCAGCATAATGCTAGGACTGGCGTCCAAGACACAGCCACAGCGCTGGTTTTCAGCGATCGTCGGTGTTGACTGGGTGACGCCGAAACAATAAAACCTTAAGGGCAAGTGACAGAGCGAACATGTTCTATTTATAAATTAAATAAACAAATTTATGAGTATAAACAAATACGAAACACAAGTGTCCAAAACAAAAGTTCAGAATAGTCTTTATAGTTATAGATTAGGACTTACTGAGGTGGGTTCGTGGTATTGGTCCTAGCTATGGTTCCCTTACTTTTACAGTCGAATGTCTGACACTAGTCTTGCCAAGGGGCGTTGTGTTACCCAGTAGATGGATTGTGAAGGTCCGATAGAAATTCGCTCCATATAAAATAGGCATTGGTATTCAGCTACATGCGGCTAGACATGTACATAGTTGGAAAAACTTTAGCCAGATTTAAGAATGTTTATTTACTATTTATTTTATTACAGACAGTGGTAGACTTAAGAATATTACGCACACGGAGGCATACTTAGTTAAAACCATAACTACATAATTATAGTCAAAATATTAATATTTTATTTCAACTAAACCTTCAAATAAACCACTCACGTGTTAATATTATCACATTCGGCTTCTCCTCATGTGATAAACCTACGCTCGTGTTTTAATAACCCCTATTATATCACCATTGCATAAACTACTATTACGTAGGTGGGCTATTTTACTACGATAATCGATCGTGGATCAGCTGGGGCACTTATTTTGAAAAGCTGTGGGTTTGTCTTAACAAACACTGCCACCTCAAAGATATATAATGACGGCAATGTTAGAAGCTTCAAGAATTCTAAATAAGGCTTACAACTACCCCTTGATTGTACATTACATATAGCACGTATGAATTTTTTATGTGCGATGAAAACGTAATTCTTGTCTGTCGAGTTACCCCAGAAGATGACTCCGTATCTTAGAACTGACTCTACGTAGCTATGGCAGGCAATAAGCACAGCGTCACGGCTCACAAATTTTGACAGCTTATAAAGAGCAAATGCAAAACTGTTAACTTTTTACAAATTTCTTCAATATGCGGTTTCCAGGTCAGTTGACTGTCTATCACTAACCCTAAAAACTTTGTTGTATCCGTTTTTGTAACTGATTTCCCATAATGAATAATATAAGCCGGTAGTTGTTGTCGTTGTCGCTGCTAAAATGCAATATACACGTCTTCTCCATATTAATTAATAAATTATTCAACTGCAGCCAATCTATAGTTTGCTTTAGCGTGTCATTGATTTCTTGTTCATAATTGTAGGAATCATATTTTTTTATAATTATTGTACAATCATCAGCAAATAATAGTGTTGGGTGATTGATACTCGCACCCCTGAGGTACACCGTACTTCACCGTTTTATGGTTTGACTTTATTTAATTGCCCGCTTGGTTTTAATATATACATATAAATATATATATATATGTATATGTCGCATCAAGGCTGGCCGATAGATGCAAACCATCGGGAAGTCAGGAAGTATTCCCTTAGGTTAAGACATCGTGTGTGGGCAGATAGGTGGGTCAATCGTGAATATGAAATCACACAAATTATTCGATACACTGAGTATATTCAAATAGGCACAAGTTATCTTGCTTACTTAATATTAACGGTTAATATTACGGATTGACACTGATTCTACGACGTCTTAGCTCTACGGCTGTCAGTACTCAACTGCTGTATTCCCCACCACTAGTGATTATAAAAAGCGTTCCAATGCGTAGTTGCTTTTGTTTGCCGCTAGGGGCGTGCTTGTGATTTGACTTTACGTCCGTACTATGGACTAAACCCGACATGGCCATCCTGCGAAACAGGCGTCCTCGTCTGTCCCTCATTGTCAGGTTTTAACAGTGTATCGAATCATGTGGAAATCCTCAATGGATGTCCTCAGCCCTTGGGGAAAGCTGAGGGGTCTGTCAGACTCCTACTGACTAAAACCACATGGTGTTCTGTAGGCCGTAGTTCCTCTTGAGAGGCGAGTGTGGAACACACACGACGTCACCTTCTCGGGCCCCTCTCAGGCGACAGATCCCCAAATCTATCACCCGTAGGCATCATCTTCTGTTCCTTGCTCCATGCTATCTCATGGTTACCTCGTGTTGCACCACACGTCATCTTAGTCCACTCCATCCTGGCAATCTCCCATCATACAAGGGATGTTTTCCTGAAAAATACAAAATTTTCAAACAGTATCTGCTCGTCCAATCCTGACTCATACACTAGAGTGAGGAAACATTTTGAAACAATCAAACATGATCATTTAAATCTCTCTGTTCACTATTGCAAGGAACGAGTAATTCAATTTCCAATTTAAAGAAAATAGCAATTTAATCATCGATTTGGTACCTAAAAGCACCTAATCTACGTGATTACAAAGTCCAAGTACCACTGATAGTCATTACTCTCACATTAAATCAAACAAATGAAACAATACACCAGGTTTCTTATTCACGATCTTTAGCCATCACATAGCTCTACTAGCTATCTCATAGCTCTCTTAGCTATCTCAATTGCTCTACGCGCACATCCCCAAAGTGTCGAGTCAACTCAACTCTCTGAACTCAGAACCTGTTCACACAGATATTTAGTACTTACTACTTCATCTACAATCTCAATTGGTACTTGGCTTTGTGTGTCTTACCAACACGATCTACGAATAGTAATCAAAATTCAATTTTCGTAGTGAGGACTTGACGATTCGAACGTCATCAACATTAACATGGTGACCTCTCCACAAGCGTGACTGCGAGTTTACTTTCTTTTAACCTCATGACTCAATAGGAACTTTCAGGTTCCTAACACAAACATAAATTTTCACACCAGCCACACACACAGACTTACAGGTGCCATACAGACCAACAGTTGCCACACAGGCAACTCATGAAACTTCTTCATTGACCCATCGCCACATGTTACTCATGAGGTGCGGTTCAAAGTTCTGAGTATGATAAGTGTACAAGCCATCAGATTTGGTCTCACTACCATTGCCATCAACTATGACGTCTAATTCTCAAGGCACTTGGTGATCGGGGATCCTTCTCGCAAGATTCTCACTACATACCGACTATTAATATGAGGGGAAAAATTAAGCCTGATAATATTTGCGTCTCAATAGCTCTTGTGAAGGCGCTTTACGAATTAACTCGGATCAATATCTTTAAAATCAAATATCAACAGTAACCATTTACTATCGCTTACTAACTCAGTTTCCATGCAAAGAAACCGATCGCGAGATCTACTCTGGTATAATAATATTACTTTGAAAGTAAGCAAGTGAATTCAGATCTGAAGACGGTGGTTGTAAACCTTTACGCAACATAAGATCTATTCTGAATACACGTAAATGACCAGTACCGTTACTAACTCGATAAAATTGCGTTGGTCCAATGGCATTACTAACTCGCTTTGCCACTAAAAATGACCACATGGGATATTGCATCCAAAAGTTCGTACTAAATCAAATGTCGAAACTATTACCGCCAATAGGAAACTCATTAACTACTTGCTATTTACTAAGTGTGTCTTAATTACCTAGTGATAGTGCTAGATATAAACACTACCAATTCAGTGGACAAACATGAACACTCTTAAAACTCGAACTAGGATCTCTTCACTAGAGAACATCCGACCTCACTATCGAAATAACATGGAAGCGACTCACCGAGTATTCCATTCGAAACTTGCGAGCGCCCGACTTCACAGCTGTGGTCGTAATAGTCGGCTACCACATGCGAACTGCTAGCCTGCCGTTCCTCTTAACCTCTCAGATGTTGACAGTCGACCTTCGCATTCAGCATTTGAACCGCTAGCCTGCAGCAGAGGCTCCACTTCGATGCAATATGGTATCAGATTGGCATAAAGATCAGTGTGTATGGACCATTTCACACGTCCACACGCTCCTCCTTGACCTGTCCCGCTCCTTGGTTGTTGCTAGCCTCCTTGCTGCTCCGCTCCAGACTGGTTTTTGACTATTCAAGATTGAGGGTAGTCGCAGAAACGAACTACATTTGTTCCTATCTCAATTGACACCGCAATTTTTTTTGCATTTCACTAGCATCGTTTTGACGTGCGATCTCATTAGCACGACTGAATCCCAATTCTGTTGTCGCATCAAGGCTGGCCGATAGATGCAAACCATCGGGAAGTCAGGAAGTATTCCCTTAGGTTAAGACATCGTGTGTGGGCAGGTAGGTGGGTCAATCGTTAATATGAAATCACACAAATTATTCGATACACTGAGTATATTCAAATAGGCACAAGTTACAATTTTGCTTACTAATATAACGGATCGACACTGATTCTACGACGTCTTAGCTCTACGGCTGTCAGTACTCAACTGCTGTATTCCGCACCACGAGTGCTTATAAAAAGCGTGCCAATGCGTAGTTGCTCTTGTTTTTCGCTAGGGGCGTGCTTGTGATTTGACTTTACGTCCGTACTATTGACTAAACCCGACATATATTTGTTATTTCTGTGTACTCAGTTGCCGGTTGCTTAAATATGATGTGATAAGCTCAAGCATGACACACTCTCAACTGCCAGGGCACACACAAGTCAACGAACGACATTTAGGTACAGTAAATGGTAGATTTACAGTTGGTACATATTTCTGGTTATATAATACTTAAAGAAATCGAGTTTATACAATACAAATATATTCATACAGTCTTCAGCAGGTCCAACAATACTTCAAAACAATGATGTTCTGCTTACCACTTGTGTTTGCGCCCTTGTGGTTGTGGAGCAGGACTATCATTGAACCAAGGAATTTTATCAGCGATGTAATCACCCAACATATATTTATACCTTTTTTATATATATACCTAGTATGCGTTTTATACAAGTTTTGATTTTCGCCTCATTCAGTTTTAGAATTTGGGGAGGTATTTTATTGTTACATTTTATACAGTACCCCATGAAAGATGAATCTCTGAGTCTGAAACCAGGGGGGTAACCATTGGGCACGCCACAATTGCGGCGGTAAGGCCCCTCTTTGAGGAGTGGCTTGAGAGGCGTCACGGCGTCCTCACCTTCCGCCTGACACAGGTCCTCACCGGACACTGCTGTTTCGGGAGGTTCCTGTTCAAGATAGGGCGGGAGGAAACGCCCGGGTGTCACCATTGTGTGGACCGCTCGGAGGACACGGTGGAGCATACGGTGGAGATCTGCCCTGCTTGGGCGGAGCACCGCCGTGTCCTCATGGAGGCGATCGGCGGTGGTGACTTCTCGCGTCCGGCCCTGGTCTAGGCCATGGTACGGAGCAAGAGGACATGGGAAGCTCCTTCTGCGAAGCAGTAATGCTCGCAAAGGAGGAGGCGGAACGCGTGAGGGAGACGCAAAGGAGACGCCCCTAGGCACCGCAGGAGACGCCCCGGGCGTCGGGAGTCGCGAGCCTATTCCCGGTCACCGTAGACGCGGGCTTGCGGACGTAGAGTAATGGGTAGCTCGCCGTCCGATAAGGACCAAGCCCGAGTTTACGGCGCGTAGTGTTCCACGCGCGCCTCAAAGAGATGTCAGCTAAAGTGACGGCGTCCGATAAGGCCGATGCCTGTCTGGGTCGCGGATAAATTTGAAAGAGAGTTATCGCGGCCCTGGCACAAGCAACTGAAGGAACACGGGTGGGTTTTAGTCAGTAAAAGTCTGACATGCCCTCCCGCTTCACCCAGAGCGGGAGAAGTCATCGGATGATTTCCCACTTAAACAAAAATAAATTGTAGTTCTAAAAACTAAAAAACACGCTTTAATGGTAAGGATAATGGGACAAACCGTTTAAATTATTGCATTGTCATCGGTCCTTGATAAGTGTGCAAAGTTTCAAATCAATCCAACGTTTTGAAGTGGGTGAAAATCACGTTCAAAGATTCCGTTACATTGATACATAGATACATACATACCAAGCTAATAAAAGCGTGTTAAAAAAAAGGGGGGGTATCCATAAGCTCCTAGAGTAAGGTTAAGTGTGTGTAAGGGACAGATTTATATGACTTGTATACATCTGTCACTTACGCGATCTCAAAATAACCTTACTCTAAGAACTTATGGTCACACCCCTGGTTGATCTAATTGGTCCCTATTTCTTGTAGTGTAGGAGGCAAAAAATTAAACTAAAATTACAGTCTAATTTCGACTCGCTCGATTTCTAATGTATGAAAACACAAAACCTACAAAAAATCTATTGAATGGAAAACAAAGAACACAAATTTGAATAAAATTAACGTTTTTCGATTGTTTTCGTTCTATTCAAGATTCACTTACTTAAAAGCTTTTTATTGCTGTTTATAACGTACGTTATCTATTGAATTATTCAAAGCATTATTTTACAAGTGCGTATATGATTTTTTTGATTCTGGTTGAAGGACCGTCCTTAGTTGAAGGTGAAACTAGTCTTACGTTGCCGAGCAATCAATCTTGTTGAAATATTAACGGACTGAACATGACAGAGACAAACACCTGCGGTGCTGGCGACAACTTCAATTTATTTGCTTTCGAAATCTATATTGAAACCGGCCAAGTGCGAGTCTGACTCGTGCACAGACAGTTCCGTATAAACATAGCTGTTTATACGGAACCGTCATTCACCGAAATAAATAGGTAACATTACTAACATTACTAACGTTCATAAACAATAAAATCACCGAATATTGCTCTAACGAAAGGACAAAATTAACTTTGCCGTTCTAAAACTATTATCATCATTCATCAATATATAAAGGTTTACTTATCCAAGTATGTATTTTATATTGCTCGACTATTACTCATAAACTTGTAAAGCCTACTTAGCTGTTATTGTTTTCCTTTTCATTTCTTTATATATACTACAGCCGTGAATTTTTTCACATATCCAAAAGCAACCGTTTGGCAAGTGACGGGGACATTTGACTAACAAAAATTTGCATTATAAAACTTAATATTACGCAAACAAAATCAAATATATTCAAAAATTTTAAATTTTTGAATGGCCTATCCAACGATACCCCACACTATGGCATAGACGAAAAAAGAAAACATCCCCACTTCACGTGTACCTACAGGAGGTAAACAAAAAAAAAACATGAATTTATATGACAGGCGGACGGACAGACGGACATGGCTTAACTATAAGGATTCATTGTTGACTAAAGGACCCTAAAAATTAATGATAATTTCAGGCACCATTTCCACGACTTGATCGCCACGACCCGTATCGTCGCGACTCGCATTGAATCGTCGCGTGACCGCAAGCAACGTCTTGTACCGGTACGTGACGGATTGCCACGTGATTAAAATGAAACGTTGCACATTTGTTTTGTTGATTTTTTTGCAGTGTGTGCGCTGCGAGTACGTCGCATCTTGCTACGAGTGAGACGCGTTAGTGTCGCCGTGTGGTGACCCGTTCATAAAGTTGTAATTGAAATTAGTGGGAGGACGATAATATCGCGACGATACACTCGCTCTTGGAAGTTGCGCCTTAAGTGTCGCAAAGATCACCATGTCATTTAAAAATATCATAATTGTAGAGTATTCTCTTGAGTTTCACCGTATATATAAAAACTCATGAATAGCAAAATTTTGTGAAGTGGTGGTAAACCTCATATTCCAAATTAATAATATTCTCTTACGTCGTATAAAAACGAGCACATTTTAGCATCAAAACGCAGCCATTATACGGGCCTATTTCTTTTTAGTATATGAGGGTCCTTTCTTTGAATAGAAAGTTTATTTTCAGGGGTTTCACTCCGTTTATAACAAAGAATACATAACGACGTCGCAAAATTTTATGTTTTTTATTATAGTTATTTTAATAAAATACGTAGAATGAAGAAAGTCACACACGATTATAAATCTTCGGTTGACGATGACATAGTCTTACTGCTTTTTGTAACCTATAAAATTCATTTTAAATTGATATGATATAGTCTGATTCTTGGATTATTCGGCTTGACATATAATTCATGTTCATAATTCCTTTGCAACTGTTCTTTGTTTGCCTTAGGTATGCATGTGATTATACCGTTACATCTATAAAGCTGCAATCTTAATTTTTGAGCGGCATTCTCTGTGACAATAAGATGGGATACGTCCCATCTACTTTCTGAATCTTTAGCAGTACAGTTGAAAGCGAGGTTTTTGCATCATATTTTATAATTGTGTGTGTCACATGGGTCTTGTCTTGATTTGCGCTTTCTTGATTATAACGGATGTCTCTTAGGGGTGCATGAGATGCACCCCTAAGAGACATCATATAAAGTTATTTGGTATATTTTCATTTCAATAACGTTCACAAGATGTGAAAAACGTGAGATATACCAACTGTTGATATCGTTTCTTTTCATATAACATTTATATAGGTACTCTAAAATTTATTTCGTATAACTTTATTAGATACTAGCTTCTGCACGTGGCTTCGGCCGCGTTCAAAGTTAAAAAAAAAATAAGGAACATACATACATATTTTCTATTTCATTATATATATAGAATAGCTGTTGCCCGCGGCTTCGCTCCCGTGGACTACCCAAAGGACCCATTTTCGGGATTAAACAAATACCCTGTCACTCAGGAATAATGTAGCTTCCTATTGGTGAAAGAATTTTTCAAATCGGTCCAGTAGTTTCGGAGCCTATTCGGTACAAACAAACAAACAAAAACATCATTCCAACTTTATAGTGTTAGTATAGATAATGTTTATTTAATCGAAAATCATTAGGTCTATCGTTTAATAAATATCGTCGGTGATAAATATTATCGGTGAACTGAAAGGACACCGGTATCAATATACATTATATTGATACCGGTGTCCTTTCAGTTCACCAAAAATTTATTTACAAATAATTTATACTTGACAAACAACGAAAAGGCTTTAGAACCGTAGATCACATACATTCGCTGCGGCAAGTTATACAGAAGACCGAAGAGTACAACCTGCCTCTCTGTTTAGCGTTTGTGGACTACGAGAAAGCCTTCGATTCGATCGAGACTTGGGCCGTACTGCAGTCTCTCCAACGGTGCCAGATCGACTACCGGTACATTGAGGTGTTGAAATGTCTGTACAGAAACGCCACCAAGTCAGTCCGTCTTCAGGATCAGACCTCGGAACCATTCCTTCTCCAGCGTGGCGTGACACAGGGAGACGTCATTTCTCCGAAACTGTTCACTGCTGCGCTAGGATGTATTCAAGGTTCTGGACTAGAGCGGCCTAGGCATCAACGTTAATGGCGAGTACACCGCTCACCTTCGGTTTGCCGACGACATAGTGGTCATGGCTGAGACGGTGGAGAGCCTCAGTACAATGCTCGATGACCTCAGTAGAGATTCCGAAAGAGTGGGTCTGAAAATGAACATGGACAAAACCAAGGTGATGTTGAATGCCCATGTTACACCCACTCCTATCAAGGTTGGAGACTCTACACTCGAAGTTGGGGACGACTATGTCTACCTGGGACAAACGATCCAGTTGGGTAGGGCCAACTTCGAGAAAGAGGTCAACCATCGAATCCGACTCGGCTGGGCAGCGTTCGGGAAGTTGAGCGGTGTCTTCTCGTCCAACTTACCACAGTGTCTCAAGACAAAAGTCTATGACCAGTGTGTGTTGCCAGTGATGACATATGGCTCTGAGACGTGGTCGCTTACAATGGGCCTCATCAGAAAGCTTACAGTCACTCAAAGGACAATGGAGAGGGCTATGCTCGGCGTTTCCTTGCGTGATCGAATCAGAAATGTTGAGATCCGTAAGAGAACCGTTACCGACATAGCCCGAAGAATTGCCAAACTTTAGTGGCAGTGGGCAGGGCACACTGCTCGCAGAACGGATGGCTGATGGGGCAGAAAGGTTCTGGAGTGGCAACCGCGAACCGGAAGACGTTTCGTTGGAAGGCCTCCCACCAGGTGGACCGATGACCTGGTGAAGGTTGCAGGAATCCGCTGGTTGCGGGACGCACGGGACTGGTCAATGTGGCGACGCTTGGGGGAGGCCTATGTCCAGCAGTGGACGTCTTCCGGCTGATATGATGATGAAGGAACGATTGACAAAAACATGGTTTGTCATTAAATCATTATATAACAACAAGTTTGCCAAATAATTCACTTAAGAAAATAATTATCCGATAAACTTTTATTAAATAAAGTATTATTTAACAGACAATTTATTATATTTTTCATTTTATCTCATAAAACAATGTTTGGTATAACATTTGGTGGTTTTATATAATTTGATATTATGCAATTTCCTTAAAAATTAAAGTTATTATTTAGGCAAAAAATAAACATTAAGTTAGTAAGTCATTTAATTTACAATTATTTATTGTTTTTTTTTAATAATATTTCATTATTATTTTAGAATAAAAAAACAAAAAGAGAAAAACTTGAGAGGTGTCAAGGGACACTCGGATGGAACGAAGTTCCTTTAGTATACACAACAGCGTATAGGTTAGAACACACACGAAACACGCGCACGCCGCACGGCTTACAACTATAGCAAAAAGTGTCGTTACAAATTTTCGTCTTATTTTTTTCCGTCTAGCCCCCTTTCGCAAAGCGCGTTAAGGAACTTCGTTGCAATTAGTACGATGTTGAAACGGAACGTTTAATTTCCACCATTTTGTGTGTCGGTGACCTAATATGACATGTTATTCATTCCGTTCCTCTCGTAGTTCATGATACTTGATGGTGTTGTAAAATTCTTAGTAATTGCGGCTAGGCGTGCTTGCAATGCACCTTTTGCCTATGTGAACGAATACGCAGTTCTAATAATTGAATTATTTTTCTAAAATAAAAGTAGCCCAAGTTTCTTCTTATAAGTTGAGCTTTCTGCCAGTGAAAATCAACCAAGCCGTTTTGGATATTAGCCGGACGGACAGACAGAGAGAACATTTTTATTATATATTTTTTTTAATATACATACAGACACTTTTTTTATGGATGTGTAGATAGATTGATGTACAAGAGAGAAATCTTATCTTATATTTTTTTCGTTATTATATCATATTAGTTTCGTATGGGTGACAGACGAGACCTTACTGTACTCAACAGATGATCAAATTCCAATTTCTCCGTATAATATCTTGAAACGGTAAAAATCCTTGAATCTGATTCCTCATCATCTCATCTGTTTCACCGTTTGATTCCTGATATTTTATAGTCTGACAAACCTTAAGGTACGTCTGTGACCTCTGAGTTTGTTTCGGCCTTTCTTCTCAGAGTAGTCAGATAGGAAACGCCGACCTCATCTAGTTTTAAAAATATGATCGACATCTAAAAGTGTTTGTACAAACCAACTTACAGAAATAAAATCATTTATCATTTAAACAAATGTTATGTACGGATTTTCTCATAAATCTACCTATACAATCAAATTTAGCGAAGCAGCGGCATTATTGTATCTTATTACTATTTAGTAGACTTTCCACACTGACACATCATTGATAAAGAGATATAGGTAAAGATATTTATCTTTTTCGAGAACAATAACAAAAAATATAAACATAAACAAGATAAAAATAAAAACTTTTTTTTCAAAAAAATATTACCGACTTCCAAATAAAAAAACTACAAAGTAAAAAATTACGTTCTCTTTGGAAGTCGGTAATATTTTTTTGAAAAAAAAGTTTTTATTTTTATCTTGTTTATGTTTATATTTTTTGTTATTGTTCTCTCTACTTTTTTGCGTTATGGACACCGACTTCCAACAATAATTAAATTTTTACTTTGTATTTTTTTTATTTGGAAGTCTGTAGTTTTTTTTTGTCTCAATCTGCCTAGCCTTTTCCCAATTGCTGTTGGGGTCGGTTTCCAGTACATGGAGCGACTGCCTATCTGACCTCCACAACCCAGTAACTGGGTAACACCATACCCCTTGGCAAGACTGGTGTCAGATCTCAAGCGTCTGACAAAAAAAAGAAAAAATGACAGCCGGGACCAACGGCTTAACGTGCTTTCCGAGGCACGGAGGAAACTCGCTATGTTGAATTCACCCATCCTCAGACCGACCTCGTCAATCATCCCTTAACCTTGAAGTTCGACCCGTGCCGCTGTTAGTCAGGAGCTCCTCTTTTAGAACGATTTTTTTTCAATGTTTTTTTGATTTTTCACTTTTTAGTTGTACCTACCTAATAGGCAAGTTGTTTAGTTAGGTACCTATAATTCCAGAATTAATTACCCGAATATCATAAAACTAGGCTTGAACATAACCGGTGAAATAAGAGTGTACCAAGGTGAACTGTACACATCTGCGTACCCCATCCCATCTGCGTTAGAGCGTACTGGCGTTATGTTAGGTTATGAAATGGTAAAAAGATTAAACAGACATGCGATTGCAGCAATCCCGAGAGATTTGCCGTTATTTATTGAAGAGTTATGTTATATATCTCCGAAGCTCTTCATCAGATCTTCACCAAACTAAAATGGGACCGATTTCGGAACATACTCTTTCTAACAAAAAAAGAATTTTCGAAATCGGTACACAATTGATGGTGAAATCGGAGAACATAGTAAAAAAAAACATAATGTCGAACATAGAACCCCCTCCTCTTCCTTCTTTTAATAAAATGTTACATATGTGTAGCCCACTATCAAATTTTAAAACAGAAGTTAATGCTAACAGCAATAAAAAAAGCAAAACTTTTGATATGATGAAGACTTTAAGAAAATACTCAGAAATAGTGGAGGCCGCGATAAAACATCTCATTCAATAATAATAAGAAACATGTCGAATTTACCAAAGCGTCTTTCTCATCAGCTGTAGAATTGTGTCATTCCACGTGAATATGCTTATTGTATGGCTCAACATATTCGAGTTCTCATGTATTATGAACCATCCCAAGGAATGTCAGCGAAATGTACTTACGAGCTTCGTAGCTGGCACAAAGCGCGTGGCCTTGCAATTGTACTACGGTTTAGTGATGTGCTTGCAAATATTGTGTGATAAATATTATTATCGATAAAGGAAAAGTTGTCTATTAGATATCGCTAGACTACCACGGCATCCATCCATAGAATCAATTTGTTTGTAGAATAGTTGTGTAGGGTGTACAATAAAATTTAGGTATTATTATATATTATTTCTATTATATCTATCGAGCGACGACTTGGTCAAGGCTGCGGGAAGCCGGTGGATCCGAAACGCACAGGACCGAACAGTGTGACGACGTTTGGGGGAGGCCTATGTCCAGCAGTGGACTTCTTTCGGCTGAAATGATGACAATGATGATGATTCT
The DNA here is from genome assembly GCA_948252205.1 of Orthosia incerta. Lineage (NCBI taxonomy): Eukaryota > Metazoa > Arthropoda > Insecta > Lepidoptera > Noctuidae > Orthosia > Orthosia incerta. The sequence goes on from OX411744.1 coordinate 20,750,797, forward strand.
ATGTATCCTTACCTATATCATTTTAATTTAAAGTTCTGAAAATTCATACTGAAAGGCGATAGAACATATCAATGTAGGTACCAAGTTTTACAATGATGAACTGTTTTAATTAAGAAAATGGTTTCTCATTCGCAGCAGCTGCTTGCGGTTAGCGTCATATCTTTAATTGAGACTTAGCCACACTAAACAACTCCTTTACGTTTTGGTGAGGCAGTAATTAAATTAACACTTGATTGTGGATACACATGGTATTTGTTGCTAACCAAATAACATAAAGTTGCTATACAGAGCCTTTAACTGTGTAGTTTGAAGCGGTCCTACACACCATGATTTTACCCATTGATGTATGAATTTTGAAATTAACACCTTTATAAACACACAAACAATGTTACAATAATAATAATAATAATAATAATAAATTTTATTGTTTCAAGAATTACAGATATATAACCATTACGTAGAGGTATTACAGAGTAATCTTATAAACAATTGGTGAATTGGTAGGGCTTGCGTAGGTTGGTAAAATCTGTATACAAAACTGATAAACCCTGCCTCTTAAACTAGGGTATCCTGTATCTTAAGAGACAGTGTTCGGCTAAAGATTATTACATTTTAATTTTACAACAAGCAGAGTGTGTCGATCTACCTTTAAGTTTATAGATGCTTACAGGTTAAAACTGGTTTAATGGATTAGTATGTAAAAATAAGGAAAAATAAAAATAAAAATTGCAGTAAGTGTTTGTGTGTGTATGTGTGTGTGTATGTGTATGTGGGTGTGTGTATGTGTGTGTGTGTGTGTTTGTTAGTAGTATATTTTGACGTGTGTATGCGATTGCGTGTGTTTGTGCATTTAGGTATTTTGGGAGATTTAAGATGAAATTTATGCGATGAATGTAAGTAAAGATTCTGTTTTTGAATAATCCTGTTGAAGAAGCCAGTTTGTTAATTTCGATTTAAGTTCATTCTTATTAAGGTCTATTATGTTTAGTATTTTATGAATTTTTTTGTAGATGTATGTACTTAGTATATAATACTGGTGTTCAGCAAAGACTGTTTTGTGACTGGTGCCCAGTGGAACATTGGTGCGCTTGTTAGGATTAGAACGGGGGACAGAACGATGTCTTCTGAGAATGGATTGAAGCACATAAAGTTGCCGAACTGTTAGAACCCTACAGTCCAAATAAAGTTGAGAAGTAGGATAGCGGTATGGCTTACGAGTCATTACCTTGAGGATGGCTCGCTGAGCTCTTTCAATTCTCAGGAAGTTGGTTTTTGTTGCACCTCCCCAAACAACAATGCAGTAGCTGAGGATCGATTGGCACAAGGCGAAATAAACCATCCTTAATGTATCTAGGTCAGCGGCGCTTCTAAGGGATTTAAAAGTGTGGATGAGCCTCAAGGTCCTGGTAATAAGTACATCAATTTGTTTGTCCCATCGCAAGCCTGCATCAATTTGTACACCCAGATACCTCACATCCTCAGATCTCGTAAGCTTCGAGCAAGGGCAAGAAGTTGATAGTTGTGGGCATGTATGAGCTATAATTGAAAAAGTGTGATCTGGCAGATTGTTTTGCCGTAAAGCGAAGGGAATGTAGCAGGTTTTTTTAAGATTTATGGTTAATAGATTTGAATTCAACCATTTTGTTATCTTAGCTAATGCTAACTCTGCGCTATTTTTGACACTATCCCAACTAGGTCCGTTAACAATAATTGCCGTGTCGTCGGCGTAGGCGTAAATCTTGGCGTTTGTGAGGGTCATATTACATAGGTCATTTACATAAATTTGAAATAAAATTGGGCCCAAGATGCTACCCTGGGGAACGCCGTAATATACTGGTTCCTCATCACTTAGGTGCTCCTCAGCCTTTACTCGTTGGGTACGGTTCTGAAGGTAATTTTTAAAAATTTCCAGGGTTATACCACGGATCCCCACCAGCTCCAACTTTGAAATGAGTATCGGAACAGAAACTGTGTCAAATGCCTTAGAAAGGTCCAAGAATATGCCTAGACATTTGGTTTTACTATCAAGATTCTCAGCAACTACCTGCGTCAGATCTAATACTGCATCTTCCGTTGATACACCCGAACGAAAACCGTATTGGTTGTCTGCAATAATATGGTATCTATCCAAGAATTTCCTCAGTCGATTGTAAAGAACCTTCTCAAAGACTTTCGAAAGTGCAGTTAATACAGAGATGGGTCTGTAGTTGTTGACACAGTTTCTGTTCCCCCCCTTGTGAATTGGATGGACTAAGGCTCTCTTCAGTGCATCCGGAAAAATACCCTTTTGGAGACATATATTAATGATATGCGTTAAAGGTGGGACTAATATAGAACGAGATTGTTTCAATATTTTGGGTGAGATTCCGTCCCATCCAATCGCACAATCATCGCGTAGTTGGAGTATAAGGGACTCAACTTCAGTCTCATCTACCTCAAGCAAAACGAGAGAGGTGGATGGCGGTAAACGGGGATTTTTTCCGGTCATAGTGGTAGGTCTGCCATCGAAATTTAAGGATGTATTGGTTTGCGATAAGATTTTATCAGCCAGGTTTTTACCTACATTGCTAAAAAAGTTACAAACACTATTTAAAGAGGATTTGGGGTTGTCTTTCATTTTTAATAATTCAATTGGGCTAGATTTTAGTTTATGACTGTTGGTTATATCTTTAATGGTTTTCCAGAGGGCTCTTGGGTTATTTTTTGCTTTCTCAAGCTCATTTTTCTCGTATGCTATTCTAAGTTTTCGAAGTAAACCATTACAAAAATTTCGATAGCGAGTGTAGGTTAATTTAAGAATTAGATTGTCAGGTGCATTTCTTGATTTAACGTGTAGTTTATCTCGGTTTTTAATACATTTTAAAAGCCCTGGTGTCATCCAAGGCTTTATAATTTTTAGTTTTCTAGGTGTTTTACTAATAGCGGTCTTAGCAAGTCAAAGGTCCTCATACAAAGGAATAACGACTCGAACAATGCACTCGCACACTATCCTCTAGATAGATTTTTACTAGCTTCTGTCAGAGGCTTCGTCTGCAATGGAAATTATCCCGAGGGAACATATTCCCGGGATAAAAACTATCATATGTGCTATTCCAGACTATATTCTATCTCTGTGCCAAATTTCATCCAGGTCCGTCCAGCCGATTGAGCGTGAAGTAGTGCCGTTTTGCGTAGTTGTGACGCATACTTTGTAATGATTGTATTTATGTTACTTTTTTTTTGTTTTTTTTTTTATGGTATGCGTCGTGCCTGGCGCAAATAAACAATTTTTCTTTCTTTCTTTCTTTCTTTCACACGCACTCACAAACTTTCGCCTTTATAATATTAGTGTGATTTCGTTGTCGCTGGTCTGCTGGTAAAAACAGTCTTAAGAAATATATAAACTTTCAATCTATTGTCATGATGTGTTATCTCTATGTGTCTACATAAATTATATGGACACATTCACCCCATCACTGATGCTAACATGCTTGTCTAGACAGATATAGTGTTGTGGGCGGCCGTGGGCTTCGTTTGTCCCGTTCACGTTCTATAGGCGTCTGCAGCAGGCTTGCAACAAACAGCACCTCTATATTGTGCGCACGCATTACCGATTGCTGGGTAATGAAACCGCTACGTCATCGTGGTGACGTAACAATCACTGATGAAATGGCTTGCAGGTGCTTTCTTTTGAAATACCTTCTCGTTGCTTTGAAGGCACAATAAGGCGAAGATTTTTAGATCAGCAATAAGCACAACCTTGAAATCAGTCGTTAGAGAGACGCGCGTGTCTTCGCATTTGATTGTCGAATATCGAGTAAAGGAGCCTTCAATTTTAGTTGAAGATTAGTTTTTTACCCTACTGCCGAAGGAAGGGTTATGTGTTTATCAGTCTATGTATGTAAGTTTGTTCCTATGTGGCGTTCTAGAGACCAAAAACGTTGACTGATTTTGATGATACGTCAATCGATTCGTCTTAACCTTGCTTTTGATTGTTTTGATAAGACAACTTGCGAATATGTATCCTCCGACAGCACAGAATGATTTTCTTTTTGTTTACTTATTTTTAGTTCGCTTTTTAAGCAGTCAACTCTCGTGGTTGCCGATTGCCGAGACTATGTTCGTCTGTTATAAAAATTGCTAACATTTTTCTGTTGACGCCTACTAACAACATTATTTATTTAGTTAACAACCGTTTATCCAGCTGAAAACTCCCTTAAAATCATGAGTATAAAATTATCTACTGTGAAAACATACATTATATATTGGTGGTGCCCATCCTGAAGAGCTTTGACAGATTCTGACGAGCTACTTCCAGGGCACTCTGTCTTCAGCTCTTCACGGGGCAGTGGTCACATGGATTCCAGTTATCGCCTTGATTTTATTTAACCAGCATGTGATGATTGTCCGCGGGGTCTCTTTCCGCCCACTTTTCCCACTACAAACAGATTTTTCCAGATTATCTGGCTGTCTCCGGGCGTATACCCATAGTAATGTTATAAATACCATCGCATAAGTACAAGTTAAGTTTTAGTTGTAAGTCGTGTTGAGTCTTTAATGGGTTCCTGACTACGCTTACGTAGCGTTTTTTTTACGGATAATGATGAGATTATGTAAAAAAAACCTTTTTGGGCTACGCAGTAACCATTTTGCCAATATTGAATCGTCGCCCAGTGTGTTATGTTGAAATTGAAACCTTTCCCATAGTTACGTTTATTTAAAGAACTATAATTATGAGTCTATTTTTGGGAGATTTTTGTTTCATCTATGCTATCTATACTAATATTATAAAGAGCACAGATTTTTTTAGTTGTTTGTGTTTTTGTTTTTACTGGCTCCGAAACTACTGGACCGATTTGAAAAATTCTTTCACCAATAGAAAACTACATTATTCCTGAGTGACATAGGCTATTTATTAATCCAGAAAATGGGTCCTGTGGGGTGGTCCACGGGAGCGAAGCCACGGGCAACAGCTAGTTAGTTATATGAATATGCTATGAAAACTCTCCAGCTTTTTCTTTCACAAACGTATGTTTTTGACTTCATAACAATCACGAAATCGTGAAAAAGAAACCGGCCAAGTGCGAATCGGACGCGCGCACGAAGTATTCTGTACCATTATAGCAAAAACGGTACAAAAATCTCTTTTGCTGTATGGGAGCTCAACTTGAATATTTATTTTATTCTGTTTTTAGTATTTGTTGTTATAGCGGCAACAGAAATACATCATCTGTGAAAATTAAACTGTCTAGCTATCACGGTTCATGAGATGCAGTATGGTGACAGACAGACGGACAGTGGAGTCTTAGTAATAGGGTCCCGTTTTTAGCCTTTGGGTACGGAACCCTAAAAAACATAATTATGTTCCCTACATTTTGTCAAGTTAGAATGTAGATTTTTAGTATAAGAACTCCATTTTCCACACACGTAGACTTCCATTCGGCCCAATGTGCGTGATTTTGTCGAGTTATACGAACATTAATTTTGTGAACACCTGATTTATTTTTTGTAGTAGATTCCATTGTAAAAGTTTTATATTCATGAGTACTTTCACTCCTTGAAATATTGCCAATGAATTAAAAGCCATCTTGTATATACTGGGGCCTTAGCGTTAGCGTTAAAAGTCTATATATGATAAGGTTCTCACAATACATCATGCTCGTCCGTCTGCTGATGACAGAATGGTATTTCCTTCCATCTATAAATCACTGATTACAACGAAAAAATGTGAATTTATTTTGAACCCTACAGGCTGAACAACGATTTTAATAGGCCTTCATTATTTTTTTGTAGTTGCCATTGACATAATCCTTTCCTAAAATAGATGAGAAAGGATTTTTTATGATTGTTTGCTAAAATTTCCTAAAAGTTGACTGGACTGGATGGTTATTTTTTTTTTGGCTTGTATATGTAGGTATTATTACACTGAAAAAAAAGGTTTGTTGGATTTACCAAATTAGCAAAGGTTGGCTGAATTACAAGGAAACTACGATAAATATAACAAAACCTCGCTATTGAATTTACAAAACTAAAAAGGTTGAAGTTGGTACCAGAGTTATGATGTAAATCAACAAAGAATATTGTACATTTTACCAAACAAATCTCAACAATTTAGTCTGGTTGATTTTATTTAAAAAATATGATAAATATAACAAGACCTCGCGGTGGAACTTACAAAACTACATAGGTTGCGATCAAAATATAGTCCCTACCAGAGTTTACGGTGTATATTAACAAAGAGTATTGTACATTTTACCAAACAAATGTCAACAATTTAGTCTGGTTGATTTTATCATAAAAATATGATAAATATAACAAGACCTCGCGGTTGAACTTACAAAACTACATAGGTTGCGATCAAAATATAGTCCCTACCAGAGTTTACGGTGTAAATTACCAAAGAGTATTGTAGATTTTACCAAATAAATGTCAACAATTTAGTCTGGTTGATTTTATCATAAAAATATGATAAATATAACAAGACCTCGCGGTGGAACTTACAAAACTACATAGGTTGCTATCAAAATATAGTCCCTACCAGAGTTTACGGTGTATATTAACAAAGAATATTGTACATTTTACCAAACAAATCTCAACAATTTAGTCTAATTGATTTTATCGTAAAAATATGATAAATATAACAAGACCTCGCGGTGGAACTTACAAAACTACATAGGTTGCGATCAAAATATAGTCCCTACCAGAGTTTACGGTGTATATTAACAAAGAGTATTGTACATTTTACCAAACAAATGTCAACAATTTAGTCTGGTTGATTTTATCATAAAAATATGATAAATATAACAAGACCTCGCGGTGGAACTTACAAAACTACATAAGTTGCGAACAAAATATAGTACCTACCAGAGTTTACGGTGTATATTAACAAAGAGTATTGTACATTTTACCAAACAAATGTCAACAATTTAGTCTGGTTGATTTTATCATAAAAATATGATAAATATAACAAGACTTCGCGGTTGAACTTACAAAACTACATAGGTTGCGATCAAAATATAGTCCCTACCAGAGTTTACGGTGTATATTAACAAAGAGTATTGTACATTTTACCAAACAAATGTCAACAATTTAGTCTGGTTGATTTTATCATAAAAATATGATAAATATAACATGACTTCGCGGTTGAACTTACAAAACTACATAGGTTGCGATCAAAATATAGTCCCTACCAGAGTTTACGGTGTAAATTACCAAAGAGTATTGTACATTTTACCAAACAAATGTCAACAATTTAGTCTGGTTGATTTTATCATTATAATATGATAAATATAACAAGACTTCGCGGGTGAACTTACAAAACTACATAGGTTGCGATCAAAATATAGTCCCTACCAGAGTTTACGGTGTAAATTAACAAAGAATATTGTACGTTTTATTAAACAAAGGACGATGACCAAATTAGTATGAAGTATGAACGCGTGCCCTGTCAAAAATTGCCGACTACAAAGTTAATTTATAGATTGAGCTTTATTTTCTTTTATTTCATTGAAAGCTGTATGTCTTTATAGTGTCTAATGTGTTTAATTAAAAAAGACTCCATTTACATTAATAAGATCTCACACGTTACAGTGTTTTTGCCGCTACTTTTTTTGTAGGCATCTTTATGAATAATTGGTTCCATTAGAATAGTTTTCTTAGAAAACATTTTCGATAAACGAAAGGCGATTTGATGCCTCTAAGCAGTGAAATGCAAATAGTAGAAGGAAGGATGCCTCAGACATAGCAGTAGTAGATTTTTCTTTCGAGGCAGTACTGGTTGGATCGATAATGTGCCCAAACAATTTGCGAATTATTTCTAGACAAAGGGTTGAGAGCCACCTGAATAACCCATAGACTTTAATGTTGTAGGTAGACTGCGGTTAGCCGTTTTTGTTCACAGAATAGACGTTTACATAGTCAACAAAATACAAACCTAGTTCTTTCATATTTTCATGTAAAGAGATTTACCTAACTTATTAGTCCCCCAAAAATATGTTTGAATAATTTTCACTATTAATTGCAAACCGGAAACGTGTTAATTATGTTTTATCAGTGAATAATAAATCCCAGCTTTAATTAGTTTTACATGTATCCCAAAAATCAAAATGGCAATAATTAAGGATGCCTACATTTTTAATTTACTGTAATCGTTAATTTTTGCCCTGACATATATTATATACTAACTTTTGCCAGCGGCTTCGCCCGCCCTCCTTTATTATACGTATAAACCTTCCTCTTGAATCACCCTATCTATTAAAAAAAACCACATCATAATCAGTTGCGGAGTTTTAAAGATATCAGCATAAATAGGGACCGACAGAGGGAAGCGACTTTGTTTTATACTATGTACTGATAGTGATATATCAGGGCAAAAATGGTAATCGTCCTTTCAAAAATTTGGTTTGGTTGATTACGAGTATATCATAAAAATATGATAAATATAACAAGAACTCGCAAACTTCGTTGCAATTACAAAACAAAAAAGGTTGAGGTGATAATATAGTCCCTACCAGAGTTCATGGTGTAAATTAACAAAGAATATTGTACATTTTACCAAACAAATCTCAACAATTTGGTTTGGCTGATTTTATCATAAACATAATATGATAAATGTAACAAGACCTCGCAGTTGAACCTACAAAACTAAAAAGGTTGAGGTCAAAATATAGTCCCTACAAGAGTTCATGGTGTAAATTAACAAAGAACATTGTACATAATGTAGAACAAGTCACAACCATTCGGTTGATTGTATCATTGTTACTATGTTAGTTTCAAAGCAATTTATAGTTACCTATATTTACCGGGACAGTTGGTAATGAATGAGTAGCAGACTCATTTGATAAAAAATATTCGGTTAAGTGCGAGTCAAACTCGCGCACCGAGGGTTCCGTACCAACAATTTATAATTTTTACATGTTTATTTAAAAATAAGTAAGTATTACGCTTGACTAGTTTTTATTATTTGTTGAATTATGCCCTATAATCTACTCTAGAGGAAGACCCCCCCTTATTTTTTTAATTATTTATATTTTTAGAGTTCCGTACCTCAAAAGGAAAGAACGGAACCCTTATAGGATCACTCGTGTGTCTGCCTGTCCATCCATCTGTCACAGCCAATTTCCTCCGAAACCACTGAACCAATTGGGATGAAATTTGGTAAGTACACATAATTATGTAAGTCGGGGACCCAAAGACGGACGTGTTACGTAAATGAATGAATTCTAATTATAGGGTCATACGGACGGAACCCTCTCCATGCGAGTTTAAATCGCACTTGTCCGGTTTTTTATTATTTAACGATTTGTCCGCCATAACGGTTCTTAGTACTTATGTGAAAATTTCAACTAGCTAAGAATGGTCTCACTGTAAAATTGTATACTTGAAAATAATTAATTGTTTATGATTATGGTTCCGATTGACACCTGTTGCGGTGGCGGTTTGGTGTCTGGGTGTTGTAAGTACCCACGCCCCCTGGGAAAGTATCCCACCTATGTTTGACGTGCGTTTCCTGAGCCTTGCGACTCCGCTGGTGGCACACGTCACCACGCACCCCTGAATGCGTAGGGTTGTACTAGGACTACCCAAGGACCCACGTTTATGACAGATAAAGAAATAAAAGGCGGATTTTCTTGAAAATCGTTCCGCAGATTTCGGCTGTTCTTCTAGTTGTTGCCTCTTCGGTGGATGAGCTGCGACTGACTTCAGTGTTACCAACCTTTACCAAAAAAAATCCCCAATTTTTTCCTGAATTTCCCTAAAAATCCCTAAATAAAATTTATATGTAGCTCATAAAATAAAACGTTACAACATTTTATTGAATACATAGAATCAGACAAAGTTGTTAATTATTTTCAGAACCGCATCATCATCCTGTACCTCGTTTTCGTTTGACGTCTCATTTTTGAAGTCATACATACGTACGTTGCAGTTCTTGATCATGTCCACAGTATGATCAAGTTTTACTCACGATCCATAATCCCGATTTAAAGAAAATCGTACCACCATGATACTCTGTACCATTAGGGATAAAACTTAGGTAAAGTGATATAAAGACATATCGTGCGTGCCTTTCTAAGCACAAAACTAAAAACACACGCTTTGTTTTCGATTTTGCAAGTTTTGTTTGAAATCCCTAAAAAAATCCCCAAAAATTTCCAGTCCCTAAAAATGTCCCTTTTAACACTTCAAGTCCCTAAATTTAGGGACAAAATCCCTAAGTTGGGAACCGTGACTGACTTCACTGGGCCGGTAGCCCGTCTTATAAATGGCGCGTTTTGAGACCATTTTTACTTTAATTTTCACTTAGCCGAAATCTTTGGAGCTGTGTAATTTATTCAAATTTCAACAAAACTACTACATATTTAGGCTTAAAAGATAGGTTTTGACCACGTACTACTTTTAAAACAATAATATTAACACATTTTACAATAGCAAAAAAGTTTCTAGAACAAAAACATAAAAATATTTGGTTTGTTTACATTTTGATTTCAAAGAAATGCGAATATCTTGCAAACGCATAGACCGATTCTCATGAAACAAGCAGATTAATTAGTTTTAGAGCAAGACCTTTCATTTGACACCCACCTTACACAAATATCTTCATAAACAAAAAATCATGTTTTCAAATTCCTCGCGTAATTATCCGCGTGTATGATATCTCTTATCACTTCGTCAAAAAACTATGTTTTACAACTTTTAACGTTCAGATTAGGAGTACGTGCTCTTGCACATGCTAATTAGACATAAAACAAAACAATTAATACTCTCTAATTAGTATCTAACAAGAATTAATCATTCATTACTGAGTACTTGTCATTTGCTTACAACTTGTTTCGATATTCTTGCTTGTTGATTGAAATCTTATTAGATCTACTTAACTAACACTTTATATACAGTTCTTATATACTTTACTTATGTACTTAAGGTTTTTTGCACAAGTAGGTAATACCTAAATTTCGTCATTTTACCTACTTTAGCTTACAAATGGTGTCTCGTCGCCGACAACACCCTTCAAGGACGGAACCCTAAAAATCTACTGCTGATGCAAAGTGGCGCTGCAATCGCTATCATCAGACTTATGGTTTAAACGACTGACTAGTATTGTACATTTAACTAAAACAAATCACATCAATATAGGTAGTTTGGTTGATTTTATCATTGTTACTGTGTTTTGTGAATCATTTCGGTCCACTTTTGACCCCCCAATAACTTAAGATCTATTTGACCTTTATCCTTGCAATTTTGCAAGCCTGTAAGACGTCTTTACCTGTATTTTATATTTCTATGGGCCACCACACTCTCATTTCATTTGTTCATTAATATACGAAGTAGTTATGTAGGTACTGTAGGTAGGTACTTAAGTTGTACCAAAACAGACCGTTCGAATAGCACGTTTATTGTAAACTTTATAAGATTCAAAATCCATTAGAAGTTTATAAACATGCGACCGAGCGAAGAATTTCAACTGTACCTAACAATAATAAAGTTAGTAGTAGGTATTAGAAGTAGTAAAGTAAAGGCGCTATAAATTATCTATTCTGTGGTAAAGGCTGTCTGGAAGAGATCACTTTCTATCAGCTGGTTTTTTATACTTTCGAAGTGTAATTTGTAAGTCCAAATTGACACTACATACCTACCTACCTATTTATGATAAATATAAACCTTACTCTTGAATCACTTACCTATCTATTATAAAAAAAAACCGGCCAAGTGCGAGCCGGACTCGCGCACGAAGGGTTCCGTACCATTATAGCAAAAAACGGCAAAAAAATCACGTTTGTTGTATGGGAGCCCCACTTAAATATTTATTTTATTCTGTTTTTAGTATTTGTTGTTATAGCGGCAACAGAAATACATCATCTGTGAAAATTTCAACTGTCTAGCTATAACCGTTCATGAGGTACACCTCAAGAACGGTGATAGCTAGACAGTTCTAGACAGGCTGTAGCCTGGTGACAGATGGAAAGACAGACAGACAGACAGACGGATCGCGGATCTTAGTAATAGGGTCCCGTTTTTACCCATTGGGTACGGAACCCTAAAAACCACATCAAAATCCGTTGCGTTTTTTTAAAGATCTAAGCAGGTACCTATCTAATTACCTACATAGACAGCGGGCAGCGATTTTGTTTTAATGAACTATGTAGTGATTAATGAATCGTTTTGTCTTTACTTGTCGGTGATTAAGTTTCTGTCAAAAAATATATTTTTGTGACAAGCTTTTATAGCCAACTGTAGGTAGGTACTTTTCTTTAAACATCCAGCAATTGCTCACCAAGAGATTCTGAAGAGCCCAAATTCGGTACGATTGTTTTATTTATTACAGAGTTCCTAAGGCCAACTTCCGGCTCCATCATCAGACCAGCCCCATGGTACCAACCATATTATTGTATTGCCAAATTTCAGCTCAATCGGTTGAGGATATCTACCTACTTCAAAATTGCGTTGCAAGATTCCACCCGAAGAAACATACATAGGTACATATATAGGTACATTGCAAATTAAATTAATAAAATGCTTGTACCTAATAACATTATATCTTGCTTTGGTTATTACTTCACCTTTCACGCCGCACAAAGTCATATTATTTTCTCCAACAACCATATTAATACGAAACATTAAACAGTATCTATAAGCCTCCTAGGTACTTGTCGCTATGGTTAAAAAATGTTAAAATTACTAAACAGTATCGTAGAATTTACAAAACCATACCTACGCAATATAGGTAGTTCCATTCCATTTCCATCCTACCTACTCGTCCTGTACTTCTGTCACCTTTGTTTGCGACCTCTGCCGTAGGGTTGCCACCTTTTTCTTTGACGGATAAAATATTCTGATCTGGAAGTGAAGTTGTTAATTTCGAAAATTCTTGATTGGTGCGGTTGTAGTTTTTGTAGTTATTTATTTCCTCGCAAATATGATGAAAAATTCGTTAAACAATGTACTATATTTGTTTTATACAAATTTATGTTTTATTTTTCAGCTAATAACAATTTCGTATCTGCTTTAAATATATTTATGGCATCTAAACATGGTACGCGGAACGCAAAAATTTAAATAATTGCGTATAAGCTTAATAGAAGCTTTAGTTCTGTCGTCACGCCACTTCGTATTAAATACAGAAAACACCTTTTCTGTAAATTCTGAAGTGGCGGGAACGCACAGTAATCGTGACACCACTTTAAGTATGTTTGGAAAAGTATTTCCTCGGAAAAAAAAACCGGCCAAGTGCGAGTCTGACTCGCGCACCTAGGGTTCCCCGTACAAACTTTCACTTATTCCATCTTAAATGTATGACGCCGCATAAAAACGAGGTGCTTAACGCAACTGAGTTCTCCAAATATGATGTTTAAAAAGGACTAAATTTATTATGATGTAATTACTAATGTATAGTTTTCAGATTTTTCTAAGTACTAAGTTCTAAGTACTTGTAGTATGTGACGATATTACTTGCCAAATTTCATATTTCTAGGTCAACGGGTCTATCATTTTTATTCCCTCGAGAATGTCGAAATGTATGTGTTTTGCGACATAAACGGCTTTTTTACATTAACGTAGAAGTATGATTTTTTTCACAGCTTCAAGGGACCGTAGACTTGAGTATAATTTGAACTCGATACTAGCGTTCTCGAGATAAAGGGTGCCGTTTTTTCCGATTGAGGTACGGAACCCTAAAAATGGATTACCATTCCTTCACTGCACAAGAATCTTTAATAGTACTACATACTATAGATTTTCTCCCTAATTTCATTTATAAAGATTATTTCATTGTTTAAGCTATCCAGCACTTTTGATCCAGGGGTATTCCGCTTCCCACAGCGGCTTATAGTTTTGCATTCGTTTTCTTTTCCTATTACCACTGCTACTACTGCTAGTGCTAGCATTATCGTCAAAAACGTCATCTCTAATGAAATTATTTTCACTTTATAATAAAGTACGGTTGGCAACCCTAGCCCTCGCGTCGCCGCCACCGCGGCTGCGCACTTGCTCAGACTAGAGCGCGCGTGCGCGTGGCGACTTGGCGAGCGTCTCAGCGTCTGCGTTGCGTTCATTTATTAATTTTAGGCCGCCGGGCTAGTGAGTAGTCGCTAAAGTCGCTTCCCTCGCAATGGAAGAAGAAGACTTAAACTTGGGGGTCGCCGAATATTTAACAGAATGGGGACTATCTGAAGACACTATAACAAACTTTGAAGGTGAGTGCCTATTTTGATCGATATTATATACCTATATTGTTAATAATATATTGTATTGTTCATTAAACTAATTTTGGTTGTTCAATGTGTAATATTGATAGCTTATTGTGCAGTGAACTAACGATTGAGTGGATGGCTAATGCAGAATTCAACTTGAAACGGATAATAATAGCCCCTCATTGTCAAGGCCCGATAATCCACGTGCTTTTTTGTAAATAGCTAATCACTACAAAGAAAAAAAGTTATCGAGTACTATAATGTGACTAATTAATTCTACATTTATTTGTGTTCCGGTTTTGCCGCTAATGGGTCAGAGTATAGGAATTATTAGGCCTATACCATAGGCCCTAGATATTGAGCTAGAAATAGTGGTTAGGTACCTATCTAATTAATATTTTACTTTGATAGATTTACAAAACGAACTTTAGTAAATTTTACAGATTATTCAATTAAGACTGTGCCGAGCAAAATAATCCAAAACGATCGTCACAGTTATAGGGATTTAATCAATATTATTACCATAATTACCATAAAAAATATGTAATGAACACCACAATGAATGTGTTAACGATTCTATGTTGGCAAAAACAAAAAATATTGTTTAGTTTAAATAACAAAAATACGTAAAGTTGGACAAAAATATTAAAATAGCATGCTCGTGTTTTATTGAATATTTATAGTAAACTGTTGAATTTTTTCACAAACTTTAATTCATATTAATCTCTAATTGTCATACCACAATTTATAGTTTTAACATTTTCGAAATGACACTCGGTTATTTTAGTTTTATTTTTTTTCTTAATTGTTGCGCTGTTTTGAATCATATGAAACGTAAACCGGTCGGTAATTCAGTCGCCCACGAGAGCTCGGAGAGTGGTCACGTCTCATTGTGGAGCGACGCGCCGATAACGATAATTCGCGATCTTTTGTGTACGTATACCTTGCTGCAAATAGTTGAATAAGGTAAGTTATATATTTTGTTTTTTGAGTATGACTTTTTATGCATAACTAACATTTACTTTTTATGTTTTTACTATTCAATGCATATTTCTGTAACATTTTTTTAAATGTTTGTTTTAGTTATATTGGGAAAGCGTAAGGAAACATATTATAAGAAGAAAGTTGGCGCTCATTTCCGAAAAAGAATCTGTTCTCATAAAAAGTACATATTTCTATTTTGTGACGTTATTTCCTTTTTAACCGACTTTCCAAAAAGGAGGATTTTTTTTGTGTATGTTCACCGATTACATCAATTGTGGACAGATTTTAGAAATTATTTTTTTGTTTGAAAGATTACGTTCCATTTAAATTTGGTGAAGATCTGATGAAGAATTTTGGAGATATGCAACATAACTCCTCAACAAATACGGCAGATCTCTCGGGAGTGCTGGAATCGCATGTCTGTTTATTGTTTACACCATATTTTCATAACATAACATCTCGCCGGTAAGCTCTAAAGGGGTACGCAGATGAATACAGTAAACCCTGGTACACTCTAATTTCATTTAGGCTATAGAACTTGCCCATTATGTACACAACTAAAAAGTGTAAAATAAAAACTTTTTTGCCAAAAAAACAACCAACTTCCAAATCAAAACACTACAATATTATATTATGTAAAATAAATTTAATTTCGTCAGTCAGTGTCATAAAACGAAGATTCAAAAACAGGAACACCGACTTCCGAAATTGAATTTATTTTCACTTTGTAATATTTTTATTTGAAAGTCGGTTGTATTTTTTTGTAAAAAAAAATTATCTAACATAATGGCGCATGTAATCTTTTTTTTTTCAATTGGTTCTCAAACATTCGATATGGGTATCGTGTAATGGGTTTTTGGGGATGCCGATTGCAAATCTGACATTATTTTTAAAATCCAAGATGGCGGATGCAACTTTTTCGCAAACATTCGATATGGGTATCGTGTAATGGGTTTTTGGGGATGGCGATTGCAAATCTGACATTATTTTTAAAATCCAAGATGGCGGATGCAACTTTTTCGCAAACATTCGATATGGGTATCGTGTAATGGGTTTTTGGGGATGCCGATTGCAAATCTGACATTATGTTTAAAATCCAAGATGGCGGAAGCAACTTTTTTGCAAACATTCGATATAGGCATCGTGTAATGAGTTTTTGGGGATGCCGATTGCAAATTTGACATTATTATTAAAATCCAAGATGGCGGATGCAACTTTTTCTCAAACATTCGATATGGGTATCGTGTAATGGGTTTTTGGGGATGCCGATTGCAAATCTGACATTATTATTAAAATCCAAGATGGCGGATACAACTTTTTCTCAAACATTCGATATGGGTATCGTGTAATGGGTTTTTGGGGATGCCGATTGCAAATCTGACATTATTTTAAAATCCAAGATGGCGGATGCAACTTTTTCGCAAACATTCGATATGGGTATCGTGTAATGGGTTCTTAGGGATGCCGATTACAAATATGCCATTATTTTTAAAATTCAAGATGGCGGATGGATCTTATTCTCAAACATTCGATATGGGTATCGTGTAATGGGTATTTGGGGGTGCCGATTGCTATTCTGACATTCATTTTAGAATACACGATGGAAGATTTTTTTTTTCGCCGTTGTCAGTGATGTCCAAGATAAACTTGGAAAGTAAAAATTAATTTTAAAAAGACGCATTGCCTGGATTTGAACCCAGGACCTCAAGCACGAGAAGTGAGGCCAAGGGGTCACCACGAAATTTTAAATTCATTATACTTATTTTGTTGCTAGTGTTTGCTGGCAAGTCTTTTACATGGGAAAATATTTAAGTATTATGTATACTATATTTCTTTTAGTCTGTTCACAACATGTTAAGAGTTAGGTTGATAACACATCTGATAACTACGTCAATTTAATAATTTTATTAAATCATCATCAGCCTATTAATGTTCCCTCTGCTGGGACACAGGCCTCCTCTCTGTGAGAGGGAATGGGCCGTAATCCACCACGCGGGCCCAGTTCGGATTGGTGGATGTCACAAGTCTTCGAATTTTTGGTTCTAGGACATGCCGGTTTCCTCACGTGTTTTCACATGTTTTCCTTCACCGTTTTGAGAGCAGTGGTGATGAAATAATTTACACAAAGTAAAGCGCCTGTCTGGGCTCGAACCCACGACCTACAACCTGTAAGTCGCGGCCGATACCACTGGGCCAGCGCTGCTCTCAATTTTCTTAAATAACTTACAATAACTATATTTTATTACGTTTTTAGGAAATGCTGACCAATAAAGTTCCTTGCCTATACGTTGGTGAAAAACCTTTAGTTAGTGATGATATTCCATTCAACAATCTCGATGTAAGTTAATTGTTCTTAGATACATTTTTAAATGTGCCTTAGTAGGGTAGACTGGGTACGTTTGTGCCAGGTTACGGTTGTGACAATCGTAATATTAGCGAAACTATAAGGAATACGGAGACTGGTGTAAGGGGAGATGGGATCGGCATGCGAGTTTAAACCTGTTTGACAGTGTTGCGTTAGCCGACGCGCGACGTTGATGTTGGCAGAGAGGCTCTTTACTTTTGACAGGCAAAAGTAAGTATTTTTGTTCGATTTCTTTTTATGTTTGTTGTTATATGTGTACAGATACCGTAATCAGTGTTTTATTTTGTTTCAACTTAAACATTAGTGGTTAAAAAGCAGTGCTTACTTTGTACGTACATTATTTTATATTACCATAGTGAAAGTTTTTTTGCGATGGAATGCTTTGGGTACGGTTGTGACATTTTTTTTGGGTACAGTTGTGACAAAATTGAAATGTTTTTTTTGTTTTGTTTTTAGAAGCCAAGGAAACACTTCAGGAACACGGAAAGAGGAAAATATGAACAAGCTTAAATAGAAGTGAAACGACAACGTGGCATACGTCAACGTGGCATGCGGCAAGTGGAAGCTCTTACTTCAGCTGAACGAGGCACATTGGTCACAGTTACATTTGCAGTAAATGCCTTAGGCAATTCTATTCCTTCTTTATTTATATTTCCTCGGGTTCATCATCATGATAATTTTGTTAGAGACGGGCCTGTAGGATCGATTGGAACACTTTTTAAGCAACCAGACTATTTTATTAAGATTTGTTATAATAGCTAAAGATGCTACAGTGCTATATAATACTTATAAACATTAAATCTTATTTTAAATTAAAACGTAAACGTATTTTTCAAGATGTTATTTGAAATAAAAGTGATTGATGACAACTTTGGTGTATTTTGAACTTGTCACTACCGACCCCAACCTCTGTCACAACCACCCTTGGGATGTGGTCAGTTGTGACATTCTCTCTTTTTTTTCTAACTTGCTCCTACGAGTTAACCACAACGCTTAGCAATACTATTTTAATATTTATACGTAGTCAAATGTACTATTCACAGTAAAAAACATCTTTTATACATCAAACTACCACACTAACAAAATTATGGGCCGTCAAATAAAAATTGACACAACCGTACCGTCTACCCTACTAGTTTCTGCCCGTGGATTAGGGACTACTTACAATTATCTTATTTTATTTCAGGATTCTTCAAAACATACGGATTCATATTCAAACATTTTGGTAGAAGAAGAAACTAAAGACAAAGCCGAGATCATAATAAATGGCAATAGAATAATAGATTTCGCATACCTCCATAAACAAGTGCAATATATCGCATGAACACGTAACACGTTCTTCCATAATGCACCAGTGATTGAAAATAACAATCATGTTTTAAATGAGAATGATATTACCCTTCTTGTCTCTTTTCCATTTCCATTAGTTTTTGGGAAATGCCTTTGACTTCCCTGGAGATAGTTGTTCATTTACAGAATTAGAAGCAATTTTTAAAATATGACGTTTCTGTTACACTCTGTATAATAAATATACCACGATTCCCTGGGTTTTGTGTAAGATTTTGTAAAATGGAAAAACACACAAGGTATTACATTAGGTAAATAAAGATTTTTTATTACAGACTGGTTTTACTATACAATACACTTACCCATCTAACTTACTTATCAACTCACCTAGCCTACCTACATACCCAGTAAAATGCCCGGGCGTACAATCCACAACGCCAAAATTTCATCGCAATCGGATGAATAGTAACGGAACGGATAATGTATTACGATAGTACAAACAAACATTATTTTCTGTATAATATAGATTATTAGATTTAATTATGGGCTTTATGTACCTACATAAACATCTAAATAATCAATATTCGCCTTTTCAAGTCACTCAACACAACGCCTCAAATTTTAAAAATCCTAAGTTACCAACTTTTGTCGAGCAACTGCAAGCGGGACTCGAGCGAACTTGTGATTGTGTGTGTGACGACGCACACGACTAGCGCGCTGTAGCAAATACCTAATTGCCGCGCGCCTCGTTCGCTCTGCGCCGTCTTAAGTTTATCTCTTGTTTTTTTAGTAAATCAGATTTCATTCAAATTGCTTGACGATATACAAGAAACGGAACTGAAAGAATTAATTCCGAGTTTAAAGGAAAGAATATTATTCAAGCGAGGACTGAAAAATCTCCAAAACATTATTCAGGTAAGTGTTCATATTATTTTTTTCAAAACTTTTTGGTGTCACGGCTCCCTCACTGGCCCGCGCGTACCGTTTTCGGAACAACTCGTACCAGCAAATTCAAACCTTATTTTTACTTTACCTATGGCTCTAAGTCGTTAATATCGTCGATAATTGCTTGTTACAGGCGACAGAATCTGATGAAACTCTAAGCATTGCTAGCGATTTTTCTGTGCCCAGTTCCACGGCCAGCACAAGCAGTGGAGAGTTGCCGACCACGAGGAGAGAGAAATCTTCTGTAAGTTTTGCCTTTATATTTTGAGTGAGCCAGTGACAAAATCTGGTATTTCAGGAATCAATCAAAGTATGAAAGCTAGATTAATGAAATTTAGTGCATTTCATTTCCCGACAACTACCTGTGAATTTGGGCTCTCATTTGTTAACTGGGAAGAAGCTATAAGGGTTGGTGTTAATGTATGGTATTTTCTCTTTGTTTAGAATGATGATTTAACGATTATTTTAAAAAGCAATAATACTGGAGAAATGTGTCTTGCTTCTTTAAAAAAAAATGGTAAATTAGACACTGCGGCACGCAACTACTTGGTTAAATCAGTAGTAGAATACCATGTGAAAAAATATGGCGAAATGAATAAACAACAATTTCAAGATATTTCCGCCCAAATTGTTTCGTTAGTCCCAACTGAAGTGAAGGTATTGAAATGCAAATTCAGTTTTTAAATTGTAATGAAATGAGATACCTATGTAGTTACGGTAGTTAGTTAATTATGATCACTTATTTACTCCCTGTAGTGTAAGGCATGTAGTGTAGTGCTTTTTTTCAAATTTTATGCACAGTAGTTTCGGAGATAGAGGGGGGGCGGTGGTAAAAAAACTGTCTAACTATCACGGTTCATGAGATACAGGATGGTAACAGACGGACGGACGGACTGCAGTCTTAGTAATAGGATCCCGTTTTATCCTTTGGGTACGGAACCCTAAAAACTTTCAAATCCATGTTGTTAAGTTGATATTTATGACAAATACACTTAATGGTTATTTTGATTTCCTTGATTTCCATGCTTAGTTCTTTATAATTTGTTTTGATTTCCATAGGAGACGTACTACATTCCGAGCCAAAAGTTTGGAAAAAATAAATATATTCCAGCAAGGGGAAAACTGCCTGATAAATATAACAATCACAAACGTTTGCTGCGGAAGAGTGGGGTAATAATAAATGAAAGGAGAGTCCACACAAGCACCAACGATGTTACGGCTGACACAGCTGCAGCAGTTGAAAATCAAAGTGGTATACATTTAATTTTCAATAGTTATATCTAATTAGGCTGAAGCTCGACTAAACTTGATCTATTGTTTACCAGTATCTAATGAAGAATTTGAAGAGTTAAAAGTTTGGCTGAAATACAACAAGGAGCCAGTGCCTGAAGTAATCGAAAATTGGAGGAAAACAACCACATTGCGCCTGAAGGAACTACAATCCGAAAAATATGCAAACTTACATGACATAGTAAACGATTGGCCCTCTTAT
Source organism: Orthosia incerta (assembly GCA_948252205.1). NCBI lineage: Eukaryota > Metazoa > Arthropoda > Insecta > Lepidoptera > Noctuidae > Orthosia > Orthosia incerta. The sequence continues at coordinate 20,772,038 of OX411744.1, forward strand.
AAATTGAGTTTCGGATATAAGTTGGTAAGTTGTGACCCTTTTTACATGCTTTTTATTAGCTTGACCCCATATATTTGTTTCAATCTTGTGAGAAATATTTAAAAATATATATATGTATATGTTACAGTCAAAACTCTTAATCGGTCAAAACTACTTTTGACTGGTTTCAGTCAAATCCCTTATTGCGTTAAAACGCGTTTATTCTAATGAAATAAATGTTAGCTATCGTACAAGGTTATATAAAGGGTCAAAAAAAAAACCTAACAACCTAATAAGTTTCCTAACGACCTTTAGGTTATTATAATTTAGTAGAGAAATAAAACAGAAACCACCTAATAATTTGTTATAATAGTTTTGACTGGTCAAAAGTAATTTTGACTGGTTAACAGTTTTGACTGTGACATATATATATATAATCGTTTTTTTTTTCAGATTGAACTGGATTTCGAGTCAAAGTTTAAAGGATCAGAGCTCCGACTGTTAAAAAAATGGCCCATATTTTTAGAGAAAGCGCTTAGTCTTTTGAAAACAATTAAAGTTGCTTCTATCTACATTAAATTGATTGAAGAAAACCCAAGTGAAGGTTGGTTATTATATACTTGTATCGATCAAAACTTTCACGAATTTCACACTAAAACTGAACTCGGAAGTTTCGGTTTGTGAAATTAGTGAGTTTTGATAATAAAACCATTTATATTTGTTATGTATATTTAAAGTGTGTTTTTATAATAGCAAAAATAGTTTCGGAGGTTTAGCAAAAAAATCTCTGATAAACAGCTATCTTCTTAGTAAAACTTAAACTAATTAAGTCAACGAATATGCATCATAACTTATTCCATTTTTATTTTTCAGATGTTAGAGACTTCTGTTATTGCGCGGCAATTGGATATAAAATAGTTCCAACTGTGAGAATACAGTGTCAAGATACAGCTGGCAAAAAAAAACCATAAAGCCAAGCACTCAAGAAGCTATAACAGTTTCATTCTTCATGCAAAGGTATGTATAATTTCACTTTTAAGACTATTGTGAGATGATGACTTTCCATACTAACAACTACAACCCTCTAAGCGTTAACCGATTTTGACACATTTTTGATATACCATCAGTCGGACCACAATCTATGTTATATACATTATCTAGTATTAGATATTTATTAAATATCAATAAACAATAAAACACTAAAACAGGAATATAGTTAAATCTTATGATGATATTGAAAAAAAGCGGAACAACGAATTTCATGACCTTCCTTTTATTTAAGATGCTATGTTACGTGGAAAAAAATAAAGCTTCCGATTGAGCCTTTTGATCGGTTTTGCAGAATTACGGTTTGTTTTTACAATTTGGCGGGTTCGATTCCCGGTTTAGATAGGAGATTATTCAAAAATGTTTGAATGCTGTTCAAATTGTCTTTATAATCAAAACAATGTCTTCTTTCAGTAAAACTGTCTATTTAAAATACATAAGATACTTTCCCTCCATGTGGCATAGCCTTGGAACAGCCTGTATAAGTACACTTCTTGCTTGAGAGCTTCGCACAGACTAATCATAAGGGTGACATTACGTTCCGAACCCCTTTAAATAAATAAAAATGCAATACCTAAGCAATAAAAAATAAAAGACTAGGAATTATAAAAAATATGGTTAAAAGTAAACAATTCATTCTAATTTCCAGAACCAAAGCGAAGTCCCCACCCAGCTGGACTATCGGCGAAAAGCCCAAACTGCTAAGGGTCTATGGTGCCAACCCATCATTATTGCTGTCGGACCAACCATCGATGCCCTAAAGGATTTCTAGCCAAAACCTAGCAGCCTTGTGTCCTTTATAATAAGAAAGGTTTTGTATCATATACGGATATAATTTTAAGATGAGTGATCTAGTGATTATTTAATTGTATTTATGATTGCTAAAATAAATTTTATGATATGTACCAAAAATCTGTTTATTTTTCTTTAATACACCGTTATTATTAAGCCCATATTAAATAAGGTTACTGGTAATTCGACGTATTCTAGAAACTGCTGATTTACTTGCTGAAAAGGAATATGTTGAATAACCAATAATCCTGTATATTTTTGAAGTGTTTCTCAAACGGTCTTAAAACCTTTTTTTTTCAGACCCTGCATTTCTTGCAAGGTTTTTTCTTCTACTATATTTTTAGGGTGTGTGGTATCATTGAAAATTAGATACTTACTAGCTAATCTCCAATATTGCTGATATGGTACACACGTACTTTCGTGGCCACTGCTGGCCACGAAAGTAGTACGTTGTTTGAAAATCTTAACTGCAATATGATTTTGCTCTCATACCATGTCAGCAATATTGCAGATTAGCTACTAATTTTCAATGATACCACACCCTATTAATATTCTGGAAATCAATGTTTAGTAATATAAACCAAAAAGTCGTGTACATTTTACTAGTGTTAGTTTGATAAATTAACCAAACTAACACCAGTAAAATTTACACTATTTATTTGGTATGTTTTACTAAACTAAGACCGGTACGTACAATCAGACAAGCACTGATAAAATATTGGTAGATATTACCATTTAAAGTTTGGTAATAACTACAGCATAAATCTGTTAGATATTACCAAACAAATGTTAGGAAAAAATACGAAACAAACATGATAGACAATACTTAATTGTATCTGATAAAATCTACGATACACTTCTGGTAGATAATACAATATTATCTCTGATTAAAAGCACGATACACATCTGATAGATGATAATAAGCTAACCTTGATAAGAACTACATTACACATCTGGTAGATATTACCAAACAACCTTTGGTAGTAACTAAAATTAAATCTGGTACTTATTACCAAACTAACGCTGATAAAATACACCGAACATCATTAGTAATTGCTGCAAAATTTTGTTTGTTAGAGTTTACCAGATAAAATAGATTATACTTACGAGTTAAGTTTAGTTTTCTCTATCAAACTGATTTAATTCATTCTACCATATAATTAGTGCTATCTACCAAATTTTTGTTGTAGATTTTACCAAATACCTTTGCATTTTCTATTAAACTACCTTCGGTCATTTGTACCAAAAAAGTAACAGTAGAACATACAAAATGTATTTGGTAAAAATAACAAGTATTTTGGGTAAAATATACAATATCTCTTTGGTAGATTGCAGCAAACTACATCGTACTTTTTACTAAAATACTTTGATGAAAACGTTACAAAAGTACTTTGGTAAAATATGTTACTAAAGTACTTTGGTGAAAAATGTTACTAAAGTACTTTGGTAAAAATAATACTAAAGTACTTTGGTGAGAAATGTTACTAAATTACTTTGGTAAAAAATGTTACTAAAGTACTTTGGTATAAAATGTTACTAAAGTACTTTGGTAAAAAATGTTACTAAAGTACTTTGGTGAAAAATGTTACTAAAGTATTTTGGTAAAACATTATACTAAAGTACTTTGGTGAGAAATGTTACTAAATTACTTTGGTAATGAACGTACAAAATATAGGTGTAATCTACCAAATAAATTTGGTACAACATCAACTTAATGTGTTTGGTAAAATCAACCAAAATTCGTGATAGGACCGAAATCAACCGCAAACTTTGGTTACATTTACGCAAAATCTGTTAAATCCAACCTAACATTTTTTTCAGTGTAACTGAATTGGTCAGTTGGACAAACTTAGATTACTATGTCGCCGTTGTTAAAAAAAATAAGTCTTCTGGCAAATTGAGTGAAAAGTAACTGTGAATTTGTGACAGTTTAAAATTAAATTGTTCACACTTAAGTACAATGGGTAAAATTCATAACATTTATTATCTATTCTTCTATACTATACTAGCTTTCCGCCCGCAGCTTCGTCTGCGTGGACTACACGATTTTGGCTGTTTCGTTTTTTGTGGTCCTGGCAGGATATTGCAAATTATTATCCAATCATAGCTTTTCGCTCGCGTCTTTGTTCGTGTAGACTACAAAATTTGCTCAACTTTATTATTTCTTCGAATTGTAAAAATTACATGTAAATTTATATAAAATGATTAATAATAATAAATAATAATAAAATTAGTATTTTTTTATGAATTAAATACTTTGGTTTTGCTTTTGGATAATGTTTATTTGGTGTCTTAATTTATTTTCCCATTTAGTCGAGAAAATTATACGACCGCATCGTCTCCAGAATTGAAAAACATTCGGGCCCGATGTATGGCATTTTCCATCACCCGACCGATTTAAAAAATTCATTCACCTATGGAAAGCTACATTATTCCCGAGTATATGTTACTCGCAAAAGAGTAAGTATGGAGTTTCTTGTGCATTCTTCTCCATAACAAGCTACTTGCCGAATGCACGGTAGAATCAACTTTTATAACTTGTAAATTTTAATGTACCTAACGTTCAAAAGCGCCGCTTAGTGGCCTACTTGAAATAAAATATCTTTGTCTTTGTCTGCGCTATAATTTTGACGAGCGCGAAGCGGCGGGGGCTAGCTAGTGTCGTATATATTTATAATCGAACCCAGACAGGTGCTTTGCTTTGTGTAAAATAATTCAACATCACTGCTCTTAAAACGGTGAAGTAAAACACCATGAGGAATCGGGCGTGTCTTAGAACTAAAAGAGAATCGATGATATGTCACATCTACCAACCCGCACTGGGCCCGCCTGATGGATTATGGTCCATTCCTTCATTCACAGAAGGAGGCTTGTGACCATCTGCCTGGACAGCTGGACATTAAAAGGCTAATGATGATAGATTTATAACATTCACGAACACGATGACCTATGTCATTCTATCTATCGTTAGTTTCTACCACGTGGCCATTACTAGTTTTCAAAAGGTGGACTTTTTATGAGTTAAAGATCTTAAAGGCGGAACATACATATGCGAGTTAGATTAATAAATCTTAACGTATAAAGGAGGATCGATAAGTAAGTCGTAGTAGGGCATGACGTTTATTAAGACGAGTCATAAGGGCAGCCTCAAATTCCTGGTTATTTTCTGGTAATACCTTCGACTTACTTTTTGATTCTCCTTTGTTCGTTAAGCTCTGTGAAAATTAATAGACTGATTTATAAATTTCAAACTCCCAAACGTCGCTGTCCTTTATTGAACCCATAGATCATTGCAAATTGGTTTCCGAAATTAATTTCAATAACTCGATTAAAGTTCCTTCAAATTATCGTCTTACTGAATTATCGTCTGCCTGAGTTGCTAATTACACTCATTAAGAACAATAATATCCAGATTTCCGACCGTTTCCCTTCATACAAATTGAATGCGGGCTCAAGTAAGACACCCTTGTTAGTTTCGAGTGGCCCAAATTGGGTCGATAGAGTTGTATGGCCTTGGCCTTAGGCGGGAGACAATGGGTTGATACGTGAATGTAAACGTAGTGGTAGGCATTGGTTAAGGCTTTGTTTACACTTACTGTTTTGTCAACAGCCCAGCGCCCCAACTGGAATATTGCTTTCCTAGAATCTGGAGTATCGGGCGTCTAGCTTCGTCTCTATTATTTAGTGCCTTAGGTATTCTATTTTGGTTGATCGCTATATATCTGAATTCTATATTAATATTTCTAACAACTAGATTCCCACACAAAGTTCTTTATTACATTTAATAAATATCAAAAACTTTACAGTGTTAAACACACACAAGAAGCATCGTGACTAGATGCGAATACTCTAGCATACTTCATGAAGAAACTCTGAATGCTGAGAACTTTAGAAAGGTAACGAGAAGAGATTAACTTAATTGGTATCTAAACAAATTTTTAAAGTACCACACGTTTCAATGATATTTTAACATTTGCAATTTTTATCTGTGTGTTTTCAATTATTTTATCGGCGGTTCTAAAAATTTTTTCTCACCACCTGCTTGGCAATTACATATCATGCAATCTCAACGTAAAGCAAGGGAGGTAAAGTTGTATGAAACTGCCAAGGAAGTAAAGTGGTTTGAATTTGGAAAGTCAAATTCGTGTGGAAACGCGTGGAAACCTCTAAGTAAATAAATTGAAGTTCTAAAAACTAAAAAACACGCTTTAATGGTAAATTGAACTAAAAAGTCACTAATCCTAAAGATCTTGGTAAGGCTAATGGGACAAACAATTTAAACGCGCACGGTAGAATCAACTTTTATTACTTGTAAATTTAATTTTTTGTTTGACTTTCAAAAGTACTTTGACTTTGACTTTGACTAAATTATTGCATTGTCATCGGTCCTTGATAGGTGTGCAAAGTTTTGAAGTGGGTGAAAATCACGTTCAAAGATTCCGTTACATTGATACATAGTTACATAGATACATACCAAGCTAATAAAAGCGTGTTAAAAAATATCCATATGGTATTGTAAAGAGGAAAACTCATTTTTTTTTAAGTCGTTTAAAAGGTGCGATTGAAAACAATTTGTTTCAGGTTTCAAGATGCCGCCCATGACGTAAGACACTGCTTTACCTCCTTGGTGCATAATCTACTATTAAATAATTGTTTTTATTGTTTACCTGCGCAGAAGAAATACTATTTCCTACTTCTATTATAAACGCGAAAGTTTGTAAAGATGGATATATGTTTTCATACAAAAAATACTGAACAGATTTTGATGAAACTTTATAATATAGCTAGGTAAAGTATTACTTATATCAAGTTCCATACCTTCATGTTTCCATTCAAGCAGGTGATACTTGAATAATTTTCCACTCGAACAGTTTGGTCGTGAACAGTTGAACACCACCTCAAGACGGTCCACTGAATGTATTCACTAAGCAGGATATGCGTGAGATCCAATTATCCGCCTCATATACATTTCCATTATACACCTGGAGTTAACAGAAATCAGGGTCACTGCTGTTGCTGGGGTTAATCTTTATACGGAACATTTAGCGCAAGGTGTTGCTCGACTCTGTTTTTGGCTTTAATATAATACTGTTGGAACGGCAGGGAGAGTGAATTTACATGTTTCTCGTGTCTTTATTTTACTAACATTCTAGAAGACGAATTCATTTGTCGCAGTAGTTTTATCAACGTAAAACCTACAGAGGATAGATGATGTTCAATCATAAGTAGTAAAAAATATTGTTACAAGATATATAGAATAATTTATCTCTGAACCCCAGCTCGTACAATATTTTATAACGGATTATTAATTAAACTCAAAACCAAAGAAAATCGACTTTCCCTGAGTAGTAAACATTGTGCAAAGATTCCATAAACCCGCATTCCTAAACTGTAATAGAAGATACAGGCTTTTCGACACTCATTTGTATTCTTCATTGAAATCTAGTAAGCTATATTTACACAGGACTAGATGATATAATAACATCTCTGTAATATTCGGATTTGACGGTCGGATTGAATACATAGTTCGGGAATTCGGGTTGTATAAATAACTGATCAGTGATTTATTTACTTATGATGTCACATACAATTGGACTGTATCAGCTCCCTACTTCAATCTTCCTAGCCTTTTCCCTAGTATGTTGGGACCAGTATTTCAAAAGAAGCGAATATCTATCTGACCTTCACAAACTAGCAACTAGATAGCACGGTACCACTTGGCAAGACTGTTGTCAGACCTCCTGGTTTCTGAGTATCCGTAATGACTATAAAAGAATTCCAAATGACAGCCGGGATCAACGGCTTATGTGCTTGCCGTGGCACGGAGGGGTCTCGGTAGATACTGCGATCCCTCAGAATTCTTAAGTTTCTGAATATTTCATTACCTAGGTACTTCTTTCCCGGAATCTTAGGCATTTTTTTTCAAAGCTTCCATTTAATATTTATAAATAGATTGAAGTCACATTTCCGCGAACGACTTTGCAAAATTTGACTCTAAACGTAAAAAAATGTTACTTAAGCTGAAAATGTAGCTGGCATGCCTATTTGATGGGATGCCAGCTCATTGTTAGAATCTAGCCATAGTAATCCTGTGAGCGCTTGCAAAACTCAATGTGCAGCTTTGGATTTCTTGGTGTAGCTATAAAAAAACAATGGAAAGTGGGCAAAAAATATATGGAAAGTCATTAGATATTGTGGTAAGTCACAACAAGAAAAACACAAAACTCAGTTTCGCAAACTTTATTCTTAATTTTGTACAATATAATCAATATTCTTATACATTAACAACTTGCCATTAATCATTATAATTAAGCTACAATATTTACAACAATTAACTCATTTCCAACAACCTTGAGCTTAATATGTTAATTGTAATCTTATGTTATTGTTTATTTTTTACCTAACTAAGCTAATACAATAAAAGATCAGAGATTTGATTTAAAATTATTCGAATTCATTTGGTATTAACAGCTCAGAGAATAGGTTAAACTATACGAAATTTGAAAAAAATATGTAGTGAAAACGCCTTTTTACCGTGAGCAAGACAAAGTGATACTTATTCTGTTAGTGACAACTTTTTTCGAAAAGTCATATGGGATTGATATGCGCCACCAACATGTTACATGGTCAATTCCATATATTCTGACAGTCGTTTTCATCGATAGAAATTCAGTTTGTCTAGAGCCTCTGAGAGAGCTTTTGATTCTAAAAATCAGATCATCGGTAATGGCAAAACACTGCATGAACAAGACAGTTTAATCCATAATACTGTTGTGATAATACTGTGTTATGCCTTATAATAACATTCAATGTATCATCTACTCGTTAACAATCATCATTTAATACTTAATATCTTAATTGACATTATCAAATGTTTGGCACATACAAATGACAAGACCATACCACAGATAATATATTACTAGCATGCTATACATAATTATCGAAGAAGCCTTTCCATCTACTAACGTCCACATTTTAAAAAAGTTAAAATACTTGTGTATGAAGGTTAGGAAAACAAGAAGATATCAGATTTGGCAAAGATATTCCACAAACTTACTAAAATATATCTACTAGGATAATGTATTTCTCAAAAACGAAGCCCCTTTCAACAGATAAAGTATATTATTATGTCAGACAAGATCTATTATATTTTGTTTGATTTATTATATTTAGAAATGGCGACAGGTCACTGGAAAAACTTACGACCTTGCGGTTGGTGGATGTGACGGAAGTTAAAGGGGAATATTTACAAGTCCGTGATTAGACCTGTCGTACTGTATTGATCAGAATGTTGGGTTGTGGAAAAGATGGATGAAAAGAGATTGCATGTAGAAGAGATGAGAATGTTGACATGGATGTGCGGAGTGACGAGAGTGGATAAAGTAAGATATGAGTATATAAGAGGAAGTTTGAAAGTGGCGCCAGTGACATAAAAGTTGAAAGGAAACCGTTTGTCCTGGTATGGCCATGTGATGAGGTGGGATGAAACGCATGTTAATAAAAGAGTTATGAATATACATGTGGATAGATGGAGAGGGAGAGGATGGCCAAAGAAAAGATGGATGGACTGTGTGTGGAGAGGTATGAAAGAAAAGGGAGTCAGTGATGGCATGACGGGAGACAGGATGGTATGGAAGAAGAAAACGTGTTGCGCCGACCCCAAGTAACATGGGACAAGGGATGATGATGATGACAAGATCTATTATATTTTGAATTTAATTCCTACCATTTAAACATTTATTTACAGAGATTTCGTCATTATTAACCATACTAAAAACAGTTTCTTGATGCTCAAGTCAATACTTAAATTGCCAATTTAACATAACATTGTAAATTTTGATTCCGCCATATTACTTGTTATTTCATTTTAAAATACCACAGGTATTTCTTACGTTATAAAAATTAAATATACTTAAACCTAAGTAACTTGAGTATCTTATGCGTGATTCCATTGACAATGCTGGTCAACATTCAATCTAAAAGTTAGCACAAACAGCAACAGTACTTTCACATCAAAACTTTAAAGCTTGTGCAAGTTGTAGTGGTATCTCTGAAAGTTAATGCCGGGCAAAAATAGTTTTACTTATCTCAAAAGCCTGTCGTCGTTGCATTCAAAAAGTCTCCTCATTTAACGTTTAAACTTTCCCTTATCTGTAACTACGACAGTCTGTTCCGTGTGCGCTCTCCATCCTTCAAACTTCAACATTCTGTGGCTTACGACCTCATATTATGAATATTTTATCCACTATCCATTTCCAGTAGAGCCTTATCACACTTGAGTCTTACTCCAAAAATAAATTCCTATCAATATTTTTACTTACTAAACTCTTGCGTTTGAAACCCTCATGTGATAAGGGCCTATGTAAGAAGTTTTTTATACAGAAATAATTTTATCGTTTATAAAAGTGCGGCACAGTTTGAGTTTGGCACATATTTTCATTTAACACATTCGTTGACAGAAGACTTTGTTTCATATATCTCTAGTTTGCTGCTGTGCCTCTAAATAGGGGGTTTGAGAGGCGTGTTGCCGACGTGTAGGTTGTTGAGCTGGGGTAGCAAGATGGCCGCCGTTGAGATTGCAGTGACAAGCACGAAGACCGCTAGGAGAGCCCTGTCAGCAACCACCGCCACCTGTGAATTGGAAAACATTAAACATCGTTGCTAAATGTTTAAATACCCTTAAAAATCAACGCGCTCTTATCAACGCGTTGATCAAAATTTTCTTACAGTTAAATTTCAATACAGTTGTTAAACATGGCGTACTTTCAGAGGCTATAATTATGATTCGAAAGTTAAATCTTACGCATAGGCATCTTTCTGTTACGCGGTCGTGACTTTTGTTTACGAGCTCGATCATTATGTTTGCAGTTTAGTTTTAAATTTATAAGTAAATTTAAAAAAAAATTGTAGCAAGGCGTTTTCAAACATAGAATAAAATGGGATAGATTTTCTATGAGGAAAAATGAATGATTCCGTACGTTTTAGCATTGAATTCTCAAAAGTCTTATAAATGGTTGTTTAATATATTTAATTACCAGTTTTAATTTAATTATTTTCACATCAACATTTGTCAAAAATCGAATAGGCTGTATAGCTGTATAGGCTGTTAGCGTTGTAAAAACATAAGGCCAGTTGCAAAAACGCGCCATAAGTCAATTTAAAAAAGTTTAGTAGCAAGGAGTTTTCATACATAGAATAAAATGGGATACGATTTTATGCGAGGAAAAATTAATGATTCCGTACGTTTTAGCATTGAATTCTCTTTTTTTTTTTTTAAAGTTGTTTTATATGTTTAATTACCAGTTTTAAGTTAATTATTTTCACATCAACGTTTGTCAAAAATCGAATAGGCTGTATAGGCTGTTTTCTTTGTAAAAAAATATGTCCAGTTGCAAAAACGCGCCATATTGAAAATTTATTTTTTTGTGAATAAACAAATCTAATTCTTTGATTTGTTTTTACTGTTTCTCACAACTGTATTGAAAAACGTCGTGTGATACACGGGTGTGTAGGTTATTGCAAACTCGTGTCATTAAAAACCCTCGCCTTCGGCTCGGGCTTGTTAATGACAGCTCGTTTGCAATAACCTACTTCCCACCCTTGTATCACAATGTACTATTTCAACACAGCGCGTTGAAAATATTATCGTAATATTTTTATGGCGGCATCATATATGACATCGTATAAATTGTTAAAACCATAGATTTAGATTTTTTTTGCTACGCAAATATATCTATGGTTAAAACCTTTTTTTTATTCTAATAAGTACACCCTGGCCATTACTATTTTGACTTTTTTTGTTTTTCTTTTTTACGTTGTATCTGTCACTACTCTTCTTATATCTAACTATATATATAGACTAGTATTTGCTTGGTGCGCGAGCTGCAAGCAGCTCGCGTGTTGTTGTCCCTACACCTACCCTACACCTACCCTACACCTACCCTACACCTACCCTACACCTACCCTACACCTACCCTACACCTACCCTACACCTACCCTACACCTACCCTACACCTACCCTACACCTACCCTACACCTACCCTACACCTACCCTACACCTACCCTACACCTACCCTACACCTACCCTACACCTACCCTACACCTACCCTACACCTACCCTACACCTACCCTACACCTACCCTACACCTACCCTACACCTACCCTACACCTACCCTACACCTACCCTACACCTACCCTACACCTACCCTACACCTACCCTACACCTACCCTACACCTACCCTACACCTACCCTACACCTACCCTACACCTACCCTACACCTACCCTACACCTACCCTACACCTACCCTACACCTACCCTACACCTACCCTACACCTACCCTACACCTACCCTACACCTACCCTACACCTGCCCTACACCTACCCTACACCTGCCCTACACCTACCCTACACCTACCCTACACCTACCCTACACCTACCCTACACCTACCCTACACCTACCCTACACCTACCCTACACCTACCCTACACCTACCCTACACCTACCCTACACCTACCCTACACCTACCCTACACCTACCCTACACCTACTCTACACCTACCCTACACCTACCCTACACCTACCCTACACCTACCCTACACCTACCCTACACCTACCCTAAACTTTGTTCCAAAAAACATAACCCTAATGTTTGCTTGTCGTCGCCAGGGACTGAGTTTCGCTTCACCCACTCAACCTTCGTTACGCTACGGAGGACGCCGGCTCGCTTCGCTCGCCACCTCCCCCCTGCGCTGCACTCGGTCTCGTAGGTTCGCTCCACTCGGGATCCCTACGCTGAATCCGTAAAAAAAACTGAAAAAAAAAGATTCGCCAAAACGGGGGGGGGGGGGGGGGGGGAGAAGGGGGCAAGGGGGTCAACTTTGAAAACTGGTTCGTTTGTGACTATAGCATTGCCCCTTTATATGAATCTGAAAAAATAAATGTTCCAAGTCTCTCAACTTCCGAGATCCGCTTAAAGGGGGGGAGAAGGGGGGCGAGGGGGTCAATTTCGAAAAATGGTTTTTACTTTTCCGAGCCTCCTCTAAACGAATCCGTAAAAAAAACAAAAAAAAAGATTCGCCAAAACGGGGGGGGGGAGGGGGAGAAGGGGGGCAAGGGGGTCAACTTTGAAAACTGGTTCGTTTGTGTCTATAGCATTGTCCCTTTATATGAATCTGAAAAAAGAAATGTTCCAAGTCTCTCAACTTCCGAGATCCGCTTAAAGGGGGGGAGAAGGGGGGTGAGGGGGTCATTTTTGAAAAATGGTTTTTACTTTTCCCAGCCTCCTCTAAACGATTCCGTAAAAAAAACAGAATACGGGTACCTTAGTTTCCGAGATACGATAGAGGAGGGGAGGAGGGGGGGAAAAAAGGGGAGGTTTGGCACTTTTCCCATACTCACGGGAGTTACTTGTTTACGAATCTGTCAAAATATACCCACCTTCCCCTCCACCATCTGGGAGAACAATTATGTCAATGAGTCAGTGAGTCAGTGAGTCATTCAGTGGTAATGCAGTTTTATATATTATAAAATGGATCCCTATTGCCCTTGGTCACGGCATCACGCGTGAATGGCTGGACCGATTTCACTTATTCTTTTTTTGTTGTGTTTGTTATTGATAGGAGAAGGTTCTTATGAAAAAAAAGAAATAGAAAAAAAAATGGTACCTTACCTACATAGGTAGGGTCGGTATGTAGGTAGGGTCGGTATGTAGGTAGGGTAGGTATGTAGGTAGGGTAGAGTAGGTAGGGTAGATAAATGTGTGGTGCTTTTATGGCAAAACAAAGTTTGCCGGGTCAGCTAGTGTAAAATAAATAATAAACCTTTCTTTGCCTGCTAAAAATAGTTTGCCTTACTAGCTAACTCCATTGGCTCTGCTAAATTAATCGAATAACTAAACAAGTTAAATTGAGGAAGTAGTGAAAGTGCTTAAAGTGTTTGAATAAGAATTATGCCTAAGTATTTACATAAACTTTAATTTCTTTAGTCTCACAAGACTTTAAGGTTCTCAGTTTTACACAAAATGTTAATTTATAAGACAGCAAAGACGATGAGACGAAAAGCCTGCTTGAAAATCCTTTTTAAGGCGCACATCAAATACAAATGCTAGGGATTACTAGAACAGCAGTTCTTAAGCGTACGATTCGCATGGCATCACGTTTTATTTATAGTCCAAAGAACGCCTGAAAGTCAATAAATTATTCTGCTTTCGTCTTATTTTATCGCATCGAGTTCACACATAGTAAATTGAGTATTTAAGAAACTCAAGTGGTACGCATATAAATCAGTATTAAAAGATGGGTTCAGCATTTGTTTCGCCCGCCTGATTTTCAGGGAATATAATTTATAAAGCGTTTGATAAATATATTATTGTAGTTAATATTAGAAATATTTTAGACAATCTAATTATGCTTTCAAAAATTGTCAATGAAAAAAGCTCGTTGTTTAACAATGTACGTGGTAATAGACAGCAGCTGATGCTCTAAATACGAGCAGAGAAACTGATCCCTCTATGTATTTCTTGTTTTTATTATTTTTAATTATAAATGAATATCTCGTATGCTTTTGGCTAGGTTTTGTCATCCTTATAATATGAAACTAGCAATATTATATTCTCGTATATTTGCTGCAAACATATTATATAGAAAAACGCCACAAATAAAATGGAGTTATTTCGAATGTGAATGCCTTCTGCGGAGGCGTCTCGACTATTATTAAAATATGAGTAAAAGCCTTTATGGTATTCCAATATGAGAAGGTAAATAATAAAAATAAATAGTAATATAACAGTGGATTCGGTTCAATATCGATATTTATTTAGCTCTCGTAAAAGCCTTTGTTTTGTTTCTTTATCAAAATAAATATCTTGGATATCATTTATGTAGTCAGTGAAATTCTATATTTATTTACCAGTAGGTAGGCACCTACCTGTAATAGATCCTGTAATCAAATTAGATGGTTTTAATAGCTCATCTTTTTTATTATTAAAATATGAGTAAAAAGCCTTTATGGTATTCATATATAATAAACAGTAATATAACGGAGGATTCGGTTTAATATCGCTATTTATTTACCTTTCATGAAAGCCTTTGTTTTATTTCTCTATCATACATAATGTATGTACTCAATGAAAATTTATTTTTATTTAGGTACAAAATATCCTGTAATCAATTTAGACAATAGTTCTTCTCTATCGTCGTATCGGCGATTACATATTTAATTTTTTGACCAGAATTTAGCCACGTCAAACGTGTTGACATTGGCCTCCGTAAAGATCTTTCATGGTGCAGGTGGTGTTGCAGAGAGTATGACAAGAGATTTGGCACTGTTTGGTACGTGGCTCCGCAATCACATTGTGGGTCATTGGAGTACCCCCGTCTGACTAAGTTGTGCCTGCAGCGGCCCATCTGTCTACGTAGTTTCGGTTTTCAGTTTATAGTTAGAATTTTGATATGAGCTAAGTTTCCGCTACAGTAGCTAGTCAAATGCTTTGTGCCAAAGTTTAACCATCCCCTTGCGATAGTTACCTATTTTATTCGATCACATTAACAGCTTTCTCGTTTTCCTACTTTCAAGGGACAGTTTTGAATACCGGTATCGTAAAGATTAATTATAAGATAGCCGATTGTGTTACGCGTTATAGCAGAACAATGGGCATTTTATACAAGAGCTGAATGGGCAAATCTGTATCATTATGAAGTAGGTTAACGTTTATCGCTCGGTCCAGGGTTCATACAAAAATTAAGATTGCCACTTTACTTTGAAAATGTACCACGGATCAGTGGGATAACAGTTTACACCACCAAATTATATTCCAGCACTAGCTGTGCCCGCGGCTTCGCTCCCGTCATCTGTCTGCCATCACTACCCAACTTACCTTCCTGCCTACCCTACTTACCTACCTACCATTTTTGTTTCTATAGTTATCATTCTTTCGCGGCGAATCTTAACAACGCGATTCAGAAAATGACTTCAAATGCACAACGCCATCTATCGCATATCGAGTTCAACTGTCTACGTCTGTCTAATTTTACTTCTTGAACACTTTAAATTCATCTAACTTTTGATAGAGTGAACCGATTGCGATGAAACAAAAACTAAGTAATTCTTCAAGTTACGCACAATTTTTTTGTATAAAAGTTATTTACATTGGTTTCGTACATTTCACGTGATGCGTGCACAAATAAACAGACAAACAGATAAACAGACAAAAATTCCAAAAATGCCGGAAATAGGTTTTTTTGGTTATCCTTTAACACCCTCTCTATTTTTTTTGGAAATATTTTCGATGTACAAACATTTTTTTCTACATATTTATTATATGTATATTGATTGATGATGATTGATGATGATATAGAAAATTATACCTTCAAATTAAAAGTGTTATGCGTTTATAGTTTATAAATATATCGTCTTTTGCAATAACATGTTCATCAATATTGTCATAAATACGGCTATTCAGTATTATTATGATAAAATGTACCCACGTTAATTCAAAACTTTTAAACAGTATGCCTGATCGTGACATTTTCAGCGTTCAATTGATGGAAAGTGTTTTGCAAGTATAATTTACGATATTATTTATGCTAATTTGAAAATTTATGAAAAATATGGAATTCAAATTCAAACTTAATAAGGGTTTTCCATTTTTCATAAATTCAACATGGATAACGTTTGGAGCTATGTAAATGTTGAATGTTTATGGAGGCCGTTTTTTTTAGAAGAACACTGCTTTATGGATATTTATTATAAAAGTCACCTTCAAACCCACGTAGACAAAGATTCCATCATCTCATCACCATTAGCTTTGCTATGCTTAGGTAAATATTGTACGTTCTTTATAAAGGTTGTTTGGTTACATAATATTTATGAACTACGTAAATGTAAAAAATTTAACCGACTTTCCAAAAAGGAGGAAGTTCTATGTTCGGCTGTATTTTTGTTTTGTGTATGTTCATCGGTTACTCCGTCAATAATGATCCGATTTTGAAAAAAAAAATATTCTTTGAAAGGGAATCCTTTAGAGATGGTCCCATTGTCACCAAGTCAGGATATGATGAGGGTATCCCATGGAAATCGAGCGAACTCCACAAATTTTATAGGCATATATATATCGATATTGGTATTTTCATCAGTATGGTAAGCATGTAAATTCAAAAAGTATCATTTGGTGAAGTGGAACTGATGAAAAAGACCACAGATGGCCACTGGAACTTTTTAATATTATCGACTGTGATGAAGCAAATTTAAATAAATGGTTCTGATGCAAATGGTACCATCATACTATTCTAGTGATAGAGCAGTGGCGGCCCAGTGGTATCGGCCGCGACTTACTAGTTGTAGGTCGTGGGTTCGAGCCCAGGCAGGCGCTTTACTTTGTGTAAATAATTTCATCACCACTGCTCTCAAAACGGTGAAGGAAAACATCGTGAGGAAACCGGCATGTAACCGGCATGTCCTAGAACCAAAAATTCGAAGACATGTGACATCCACCAACCCGCACTGGGGCCGCGTGGCGGATAATGGCCCATTTCCTCTCACAGAGAGGAGGCCTGTGTCCCAGCAGTGGGAACATTAATAGGCTGATGATGTGATGTGATTCTAGTGATGAAGCCGGAAGCTAGGCACCAATCCTCCGTAATAAAACAATGTATACCAGTCGTATTTAGTTTTGTTGGAATTGTAATGAAAAGCCCACTGGCTATAAACGACTTTCATGGTAATATAAGGTACCAAAACTAAAAAGCGAAAAATAACAAAAATTTAAAACGATTCGCCTGCTTTTAATTGTATACAAAACTCACTCTTTCAGTTGCCACAGTTTCTGAGAGCCTCTCGTTTCTGAAACCCTCTCGACACAATGGCTTTCACGACTACGATAAAATATGGCAACTTCAAACAACTTCGGCCCCTAACTCCAGTTTTTAAATTGTAGCCAAAATTATCCCTATCGGAGTAATTACGAACAATCATTAATCTATTTTTTTTCAATACCCACTGCTGATTGGAAACGGAGTGGGCAAAAAGTTAACGATTTATTACTAGGTACGAACAAAAAAAAAACACGTTTTCACTACCTATATTTTTATGCAGGCGTAATTGAATCGTGTAAATTATGTTTTGTACGCCTAGGTAACATGACACACAAAAATAAATCAATTTGAACGAATACAATTGCATTGTATTCAAAAGGTTTTTCAACAAATACTCATTACCTGAAACCATTAATGTATTATTATGAAGATAATTATTTTTCGGTGCTTACTACCTGCAGTGATTTCGTCAACAGTGAATAAATTCCCGATAGTTAAATTAAATTTTACATCATCACGTCAGAAATTTCAGGCACCCGAGGAGGGGCCGCTCGTCAGGGCTTTTGCCGACGACGACGTACCGGCCGACAAGTAGGTTGCGAAATCGCAACTGAGGCGGGCTGCGATGTCGTATGGGGAAGGCATCGCGGCTGAGGGTAGGAGGCCACGGCGGGAGAAGACTGCTGGTATTGCAGTGCTTACTTTTACTTACTTTCCGCGGCTTGGACTGGATCATCACTGTCTGGTGGCGGACGCGGTGGGGCCAAAGGGGAGAGGGAGTGTCGGTATAGCGTTGGCCGCTCTCCCTAATGCCTGCGGCCGACAATTGGTAGGTGGCGTAGACACTGACCTTACCCGTCACAGGGGCACCAAGTGTGTCATTCACGGGGTCGTCTGGCACCCAGGGTGGTCCCTGTGGTGGTCACGGCGTACAATGTGTTCTGGTGCACCGTTTATGGCGGGTACTCCCCAAAGCAGGGTCCGGTGACGGAAAGCCTGGGCAGGTTCGCGGTGAGTGCTAACTTGTGCCCGTGTTCCCACCATAAGCGGCACATGAAGACACCGTGGTGTTTTAGTGGGTTGGAATCCCTAACCCACTAAATAACTTACACAGAACAACTGAAACGCACAGAATAACTGCACTATCTCCCCGTGGTAGTGCAGTATGCATGAACATTTCTCCACGCAAAACATAAAAATATGCTGGCCAACTCCGATACAACTTTGAATTGAGATATTTTTTTGATGAAACAATAGTTTTATCCGTCCTTTTTTTAACTTTGTCCTACGAATTTCTCCAGAATCGTGGGTGCTTTTACAAACATATAAACTCACATACATAAACAGTCCGGCAGAATTATATTATTCAGAATACGAATTTTTTAAGCATCTACTAAATCTCCAAAGAAAAATTCCGAATCTGTAGTAGAAGTTCGAGAATTTCGAATGGAAATGAAATTTAAAAAAATAAAACAATGAATTGAAATGGTTGATTTTGGTCATTTTCATTTCACGTTAGATCTTAATAATACGTACGATTACTGGTGTTGATACAGTGATATCGTTTTAAAAACTACATACCAAAACAGAATCGCAAATATTTATCCAAAAAAATTTTTAAGCTACGTATCTACTAAAACAGAATCGCAAATATTTATCCAAAAAAAATCGATGTGTGGCCAATTTTTGTTTTTTTACAAAAAAAGTTACGGTGAAACCGTCTGGTACACACCATATCTGCACGAGTATCAGATGAAATTGTTACGACAGTTGTAAAACTGACCGAGAAGATAGTTAATTTAGACAGTAACTGTGGATACTAGGTATCGTAAAACTTATTGTTATTTCTTAGTGCCTTTGTTATGAAAATATCCCGAATACTAACGAACCGAATCTGACGATAATAGATATTGTGTACCTAGACTGTTACAATATTATGATCAAGTTTGGACATATCTCGGTAAATTAGGCTCGTACAAGCACTATTGGACATAAAAGGTAAGATGGAATGGTTAATTTTAAGGATCGACAGTTATCCATCATTTCTGACTCCTCGTTGTTTTTGTCTGTTTTGATAAGTTGGTATAACATATGTATTTTAGTACATTAATCTTAGTCTTGACACATTTCCCGCATTATTCTGCCCTAAATCCCAATTTAGACAAAGACAAAGATATTTTATTTCAAGTAGGCCACCAAGCGGCACTTTTGAACGTTAAAATAATAATAATTGATTCTACCGTGCATTCGGAAAGTAGCTTGTAATGGAGAAGAATGCACAAGAAACTCCATACTTACTCTTTTAAAAAAAAACAATACAATATTTAGGTACATAAGTACATACCTTGATGAATGAAATTGAGTTTATACAATTACAAATATACTTATACAGTCTTCAGAAGGTCCAACAATAATTCAAAACAATAATGTTCCGCATATCACTTGTTTTTGCGGCCTAGTGGCTGTGGAGCTGGACTAGCATTTAGCCAAGCATTTTTATCAGTGATGTAATCCCCCAACTTATAATATGCCAGCCTGCATAGTGTGCGTTTTATGCAAGTTTTAAATTTCGTCTCATTCAGTTCAAGAATGTGAGGAGGAATTTTATTGTAACATTTTGTACAGTACCCCATGAAAGATGAGGCTACTTTAGCCAGTCTGAAACCTGGTTGAACTAATTGGTCCCTATTTCTAGTAACATAATCATGTCTGTCGCCGTTTTTACTAAAAAGATGTAAATTCTTTCTCACGTACATGATGTTTTCATAAATATATTGACAAGGAACCGTCATGATGTTAATGTCCTTAAACAGTTCCCTTAGAGAATCGCGCCGGCGAAGATTGTATATCGCTCTGATGGCTCGTTTTTGCAGAATAAAAATTGACTCAATGTCTGCAGCCCTTCCCCATAGTAAGATACCGTAAGACATTATACTATGAAAATAACTAAAATAGACTAGTCTGGCGGTATCCACATCCGTTAACCGACGAATCTTTCCAACAGCATAAGCCGCCGAACTCAGCCGCCCCGCAAGGGATACCAAATGAGGACCCCATTGCAACCCCGAGTCTAGCGTGATCCCCAGGAAAACCGTTTTATCGACGAATTCTAGCTTCTCCTTGTTTAATATAATGTCACAATCAGTTCTTTTGACATTCGGCAAGGAAAATTTTACGCACTTGGTTTTTTTACCATTTAAAACTAAATTATTGGCAGTGAACCAATCCTGAACCTGCCGTAGCGCGTTATTTACGTCGTCAACCTGACAAGTACGTCTATTTATTTTAAAAATTAAAGATGTGTCATCAGCAAATAACACCATGTTAAGTTTGTTTTCCAATAAACGGGGTAAATCGTTAATGTACACTAAAAATAAGAAAGGACCTAAAATTGAGCCCTGGGGTACACCCATTTTAACGTTTAACCCGGACGAATTCACACCGTTTATTTGAACTAATTGCTGTCTATCATTCAAATAAGATTTAACCAAACTTAACGCTGATTGACCTAGCCCGTAATGCTCAAGTTTCAGAAGTAATGTTTCATGATTAACGCAATCAAACGCCTTCGACAGGTCGCAGAAGATACCTATGGCATCCTGCGAATCTTCCCACGCATCAAAGATGTGTTTTAATAGAGCGACACCAGCGTCAGTTGTACAACGTCCTCTGGTGAAACCATACTGTCTATCATGCAAGATGTTATTCGTATTAAAATGAATGAGCATTTGATTTAGCATTATCCTCTCAAAAACCTTGCTGAAAACCGGCAACACGGATACTGGTCTATAATTATTTGTGTCTTTACTGTCCCCGGATTTAAAAAGTGGTATAACCTTACTATATTTCATTAGATCCGGAAAAACGCCTTGATCCACACACAAATTGAAAATCAACGCTAAGTACGGCGCTATAGTCTGAATTATGGAGGTACAAGCTTTGATGGACATTCCCCACAGATCTTCAGTCGGTTTGATCTTGATTTGCTTAAAAGCTTTTATTACTGTCATGGGGTTTATATGTGAAAAGTTAAATACAATCGGGCAGGCTGAAACGTTCGCGTTTAATAATCCAAAAGCAAGCGAGGGCGAAGAATTTAAAGTTTCAGTAGTTTTAATTGGGATGTTGGTAAAGAAATTAACAAATTCTTGCGCAACTTTTTTGTTATCTCTAATAAGTCCGTGTGTGGTCTCAAGCGTGTAATCACTACTATTTCTTTTATTCCTATTCGTTTCATTGTTTATAATCTTCCAAACCGTCTTGATTTTATTTTCTGCTAATTTAACCTTATTGCTAATGTACAAGACCTTAGCTGCCTTGCAAGTATTTTTAAAAATTCTTGAGTAAGTAGCAACATACTTATTAAACGTTTCAGTGTTAATACAGGGCTTAAGGCCATATAGCTCGTAAAGTCTTTCCCTACTTTTTCTAAGTCCTGTAGTCGCCCAGTCACTGAATAAAAACTTAGGGCATATAGTTTTAGTTTTCTTCTTAAAAGTGTTATTGAACTCTTTTTGAACCACTGAGAAAACTTCATCATACAAAATATTACCATCATTCACTGTGAGGTCCTGGTTGCTTAACTTACTGATTAAAGTGCTGTTAAATTTATTTAATTTACCGGATGTTATTGGTCTTGATTGAATCTGCACTTGTTTTATTAGCATAATGGACTCAAAGGCTACCTGTAGCCCACTATGATCCGAAGGCAGATAATTTATAATGGCCTTGTCCAAGTAGTTGCAGCTACAAAAAACATTATCAATACATGTAGCAGAAGTCAGTGTAGTTCGGGTTGGTTCCATAAACACATGTGACAAATTAAATGATTTAAAGAGATTTACTAACCTACTGCTGTCTGAATTATCTTCTAGAATATTAATATTAAAGTCACCACAGACAATTATTAGTTTATTACCCATTGCAAGTTTTGCCAAAACATCTTCCATCACTGACTCGAATATAGAGTAGTTCTTATAATTAGGGGGTCTGTAAACGCACACTATGACATGCTTATCCAGCTCAACACAGGACAGTTCAACACTATGTTCAACTGATAGGTCTACTATATCTTTACGAGGTTTTGATTTAATACCATTTTTAATTAATATAAGTGAACCCCCACGCAACATAATATTTCTGTTAAAACAACTGCCCACAGTATAATTTTCATAATTGATTAACATTGCATAATCTTTCAGCCAATGCTCAGTGAAACAAACAATTTCATACTTAGATTTTTCTAAAAACAGTTCGATTTCCAATTCCTTCGAAGAAAAACCCTGAATATTCTGATGGAATAATTTCAGAGAATTCTGCTCAGACCTTTTTTTCAAATTAAATTTTTGCGAGCAAGAAGGTACCTTTTTGATGGTGGATATACTCGTAACTACTCCGTTATTGGTACCCTCCCTTGTCCTATCAACTAGTTTAAAGAATAAATATTAATAGCATTTTTGCTAACGTTATTCAAGGTATTGACCATATTTAAATTAGTACTATTACTAATATCAATAATAACTGGATACTTCGACATACTACTTATGTCTGAGTTTAATGTATAAGATAATAGCCGAGCTATTTGATGTCTTACCCTAAGAGGCAGATACAAAGTATCGCCTGTCGACTTTAATTTACCAACAAAAATGTTGATGTCAAAAAAAACTAGTTTATCACTATAGTGACTCACAAGAAAGTGCAGATGCTTATTAAGCATGTGAATGTGATTATTTTGTCTATTTGACAATTTATCCAAGTAAGGGAAGGCACACAAAATAATTTTATTGTAATTTAACTTTAACATCTCTTTTACACACTCAGTGATGTCATCTTTTTTTACTTTTATACTGTTACCTACAAAAACAGTTATTTTGGTATCTGGTTTGTATATATTCTTTGTCACAGATTCCATTATTTGCTTGTATGATGACCCGGGCATGCAATAATTAAAAGTGGAATGACTCTGATTGCCATTCATTAATTTACCTAAACCTTTTCCAACACCATCCGAAAACATAACCGAATGAAAACCTTCTTTTCTATGACTAGATGAAAAGCCAGCACTTTCAGGCCGGTCTAATTGAGGCAAATCTTGTGCTACATTAGAACTGTCTTGTGCGAAGACAGTGTCTTGAGACACCCTCTCAGCTTGGACCGGGTCCTCCGCAGCATCAGGCTGGACTGCAATTTGATTTGAAACTGTCTGGCAGTTACATTGACACATCACTAACTCATTTGCGGCCAAAATGTGTTCTTTAATTTGTAATTTGTATTTCATATTGTCACATCATTATAATCTCCATGTAGTTTTCTTCCAATTTGGCGCAGTGGTCGAGCGATTGACTGCTGCGCTGCGTGTCGCGGGTTCGATTCCCGCACGGAACAAATATTTGTATGATCTACAAATAGTTGTTCCGGCTCTGGGTGTTTGTGTATGAGAGTTTATATGTTTGTAAACGCACCCACAAAACAGGAGAAATTCCTAGTGTGGGGCAACGTTTAAAAAATAAAAAATAAATATATATATATATTATATAATATGAAAAATCTATCTATCTATCTCATATATATATAAAACCTTTAAACGAGCAATTCTTGTATATATATATATAATCTGAATCTTGGAAACGGCACCAACGATTTTCATGAAATTTTGTATGCAGATATGTTCGTGGGCGAGAAATCGATCTAGCTAGGTTTAATTTTAAGAAAACTTCGTTTTCTCTATTTTCACCCGAGCAGAGTAGTCACTATATAGTAATAATATTCTTTTATTTAGGTATCACCCCTATTCTTAATGTAACGTATATAAGTAGGTGCTTACCTGTTTCCACTCAATATTAGCGCGCTCCAGCCGTTCGTTGGCGGCTACCCTCTGCTCGTGCCGGGCCGCCGCCTCGCGCAGCGTGCATCCGCAGCAAACGCACCGCGGACATGCGCTCGCGCATCCCGTCTCGCTCACCGTGTTGGCAGCAACCGGAGGACCGCTTCCAGGCACAGTTGCCGTGTTCGTTGGTGCTCCACCTGCATAAATACAAATACCTCTCTGTTATTGTTATTATCAGGTTAGCCTGGTACCGTAAGTAGTCTTAAATGTATTTTTGGAAAAGTCATATAGGTTTGTTCAAGTTTTATTTAATTTATTTTATTGTTAGGCTTTGCGGCGTTTGTGGGGTTTGCTTACCACAGCGCTTGGCAACAGAGACGAAATCGCAACTGAGGCGGGCCGCGATGTCGTATGGGAGGCATCGCGGCTGAGGGTAGGAGGGCGAGAGAAGACTGCTGGTATTGCAGTGCGCCGATCTCCCTACTTGCCGCGGCTTGGACGGGGTCGCCACTTTCTGATGGCGGACGCGGTGGGGCCGCAGGGGAGCGCGTCACCTTGTCATATGTTATGATGTGATCGGCAATAAAACTCGCTTACCTTGAGATTACCTATTCACTTTTAACTTAATAATGTTCCCATATTGTAGCTATCAGAAAACACAGAATCCGGTAGGGAAGCCCTCTCCAGGGGGTGGTCACCACCATAAGCTCTTAAAGTTAGGTTATTTTGGTTACTTGTATGAATCTGCCCCGTACGTACGTACACTCAAAATAATCTTACTCTAAGAGCTTATAGCTTGTGGTCACCTCCCTTAGCCGTACACATAATTAAAGTATTCCCAAAACGTTTATTGCGTATCCCCTGGATAGCGGTCCCCCGTGGACATGCATGTCCACGGGGGACCGCTTCCAGGCACAGTTGCCGTATTCGCTGGACATCCACCTACAGAGATACAAATACTTATCTGTTCATTATGTTAGCCTGGAACCTTACAGTTAAGAATGCCGGTGGTCTTAAATATATTCCTAAAATAAACCACGTCAGTTTGTTCAAGATTCACAAATAATAAAACGATTAGATAAAATGACATAATGTCAGGTCATAATGAAGAGCCGAGGCTTAGGCAAAAGTCCACACTTTGCCAGTAATATTTAATTCCCACGTATTAGGGAGCGAGTCTGTTGTCAAAAAACCCACTGCAATTTTTTTTTTTGCTCTACCTACCCACTAAAATTATTTTGGTCAGAAATGTTTTCACAGTCCTTGATGAAAGGATTACAAAGGAAAGCTAGTAGACAGGAATTAGGTATTAGAGTTTTGCAAAAGACTTTAAATGCTACATTTACCCTTGAAAATGAGGATAACGACACTACTAAAGTATTAAACGGCGTTGAACTAAACAGACAGTTAGACTTTAAATCTAAAGACTTTACAGTAAATACCAAAATAATATTGGCCCAAAATCGAGTCACGTTTCAATATTAACGCCTACATTGATACTTATTTATTTATAGATAGGCATCTCACGAAGTCACGATCAAAACCTAATAATTGGAAGTCACGTACAGTTTTAGGTAAATTATCTTTATTTTAAGATTTACGGGTACGCTACTGATTTACGATCGACAGTAAATGAAATTATTGGCAACTATAAATTCAATTAAATTTTTGATGAATTTCCGATGTTCTTAATCATTTCCTCCACTCCACTCTACCTTCTTGTATTGAAATCCACTCGAGAGTTGAGACGGCGATTGAGTCGAGTAAGGTGGAGGAAGCTTTCTTCAATAAGACTTAAAATATGGATCAAAGACTTTTCTAAAGCAGGGCAACCTTTTGATCCAACTGAAATATTTTGAGACTAATTGAAGTTTCCACCATTGAGACAAAATCTCTACAATTCTCATAAATTTCATAATCACAACATTGATTTTATCCTAAATATAATTATCACACAATCCAAGACAAGACAAAGCCTTTCAACTAGGCCACCAAGCGGCACTTTTGAACGTTACATTAAAATTTACAATGAATAAAAATTGATTCTACCGTGCATTCGGCAAGTAGCTTGTTATGGAGAAGAATGCACAAGAAACTCCATACTTACTCTTTTAAAAAAATGATTTTTTACAATATTTAGGTACAGAAGTACATACATTAATAAATTCATATACTATGTGAGGACAATGCACCCAGAATAGCACCACACACTATACAACGTACAGGCATAAAGTATTAAAAGTACTCACACATGTACTGTGCAGTTATATAATAGACTAGTATTTGCTTGGTGCGCGAGCTGCAAGCAGCTCGCGGTTTTGTCGTGTTTTTGAGAAGTATTCCTTAACCTACCCTACACCTACCCTACACCTACCCTACACCTACCCTACACCTCCCTACACCTACCCTACACCTACCCTACACCTACCCTATACCTACCCTACACCTACCCTACACCTACCCTACACCTACCCTACACCTACCCTACACCTAACCTACACCTACCCTACACCTACCCTACACCTACCCTACACCTACCCTACACCTACCCTACACCTACCCTACACCTACCCTACACCTACCCTGCACCTACCCTGCACCTACCCTACACCTACCCTGCACCTACCCTACACCTACCCTACACCTACCCTACACCTACCCTACACCTACCCTACACCTACCCTACACCTACCCTACACCTACCCTACACCTACCCTACACCTACCCTACACCTACCCTACACCTACCCTACACCTACCCTACACCTACCCTACACCTACCCTACACCTACCCTACACCTACCCTACACCTACCCTACACCTACCCTACACCTACCCTACACCTACCCTACACCTACCCTACACCTACCCTACACCTACCCTACACCTACCCTACACCTACCCTACACCTACCCTACACCTACCCTACACCTACCCTACACCTACCCTACACCTACCCTACACCTACCCTACACCTACCCTACACCTACACTACGACTACCCTACACCTACCCTGCACCTACCCTACACCTACCCTACACCTACCCTACACCTACCCTACACCTACCCTACACCTACCCTACACCTACCCTACACCTACCCTAAACCTACCCTACACCTATCCTACACCTACCCTACACCTACCCTACACCTACCCTACACCTACCCTACACCTACCCTACACCTACCCTACACCTACCCTACACCTACCCTACACCTACCCTACACCTACCCTACACCTACCCTACACCTACCCTACACCTACCCTACACCTACCCTACACCTACTCTACACCTACCCTACACCTACCCTACACCTACCCTACACCTACCCTACACCTACCCTACACTTTGTTCCAAAAAACATAACCCTAATGTTTGCTTGTCGTCGCCAGGCACTGAGTTTCGCTTCACCCACTCAACCTTCGTTACGCTACGGAGGTCGCCGGCTCGCTTCGCTCGCCACCTCCCCCCTGCGCTGCACTCGGTCTCGTAGGTTCGCTCCATTCGGGGTCCCTACGCTGCCTGGTCCACTCCCACCATACAGGTTTTGACGACCGATATAAGGTAGGGGAGGTTGGGGAGGGGAATCATTTTTCAAAACTCCCCACTCTCCCTAGTGGGGAGTTTTGAAAAATGATTCCGACTCAAGCATTGCCCCTTTATATGAATCTGAAAAAAGAAATGTTCCAAGTCTCTCAACTTCCGAGATCTGCTTAAAGGGGGGAGAAGGGGTGGCGAGGGGGTCCACTTTGAAAAATGGTTTTTACTTTTCCGAGCCTCCTCTAAATGAATCCATAAAAAAAACAAAAAAAAATATTCGCCAAAACGGAGGGGGGGGGAGGGGGGAGATGGGGGGCAAGAGGGTCAACTTTGAAAAATGGTTTGTTTGTGACTATAGCATTGCCCCTTTATATGAATCTGAAAAAAGAAATGTTCCAAGTCTCTCAACTTTCGAGATCCGCTTAAAGGGGGGGAGAAGGGGGGCGAGGGGGTCAACTTTGAAAAATGGTTTTTACTTTATCGAGCCTCCTCTAAACGAATCCGTAAAAAAACTGAAAAAAAAAGATTCGCCAAAACGGGGGGGGGGGGGGGGAAAGGGGGGCAAGGGGGTCAACTTTGAAAAATGGTTCGTTTGTGACTAAAGCATTGCCCCTTTATATGAATCTGAAGAAATAAATGTTCCAAATGTTCCAACTTTCGAGATCCGCTTAAAGGGGGGGAGAAGGGGGGCGAGGGGGTCAACTTTGAAAAATGTTTTTTACTTTTCCGAGCCTCCTCTAAACGAATCCGTAAAAAACAAAAAATACGGGTACCTTAGTTTCCGAGATACGATAGAGGGGGGGAGGAGGGGGGAGGAAAAGGGGAGGTTTGGGACTTTTCCCTTACTCGCGAGAGTTACTTGTTTACGAATCTGTCAAAACATACCCACCTCCCCCTCCACCATCTGGGAGAACAATTATGTCAATGAGTGAGTCAGTCAGTGAGTGGTAATCCAGCTTTATATAATATAACTAGTATTTGCTTGGTGCGCGAGCTGCAAGCAGCTCGCGTGTTGTTCTCCCTACACCTACCCTTCACCTACCCTACACCTACCCTACACCTACCCTACACCTACCCTACACCTACACCTACCCTACACCTACCCTACACCTACCCTACACCTACCCTACACCTACCCTACACCTACACCTACCCTACACCTACCCTACACCTACCCTACAACTACCCTACACCTACCCTACACCTACCCTACACCTACCCTACACCTACCCTACACCTACCCTACACCTACCCTACACCTACCCAACACCTACCCTACACCTACCCTATACCTACCCTTCACCTACCCTACACCTACCCTACACCTACCCTACACCTACCCTACACCTACCCTACACCTACCCTACACCTACCCTACACCTACCCTACACCTACCCTACACCTAACCTACACCTACCCTACACCTACCCTACACTTTGTTCCAAAAAACATAACCCTAATGTTTGCTTGTCGTCGCCAGGTCGCTTCACCCACTTCACCCGCTTCGCTCCACTCGGGATCCCTACGCTGAATCCGTAAAAACAACAAAAAAAAGATTCGCCAAAACGGGGGGGGGAGGGGGGAGATGGGGGGCACGGGGGTCAACTTTGAAAAATGGTTTGTTTGTGACTATAGCATTGCCCCTTTATGTGAATCTGTAAAAAGAAATGTTCCAAGTCTCTCAACTTCCGAGATCCGCTTAATGGGGGGGAGAAGGGGGGCGAGGGGGTCAACTTTGAAAAATGGTCTTTACTTTTCCGAGCGTCCTCTAAACGAATCCGTAAAAAACAAAAAATACGGGTACCTTAGTTTCCGAGATACGATAGAGGGGGGAGGAGGGGGGGGGAAAAGGGGAGGTTTGGCACTTTTCCCATACTCGCGAGAGTTACTTGTTTACGAATCTGTCAAAATATACCCACCTTCCCCTCCACCATCTGGGAGAACAATTATGTCAATGAGTCAGTGAGTGAGTGAGTGAGTCAGTGGTAATCTAGCTTTATATAATATAACTAGTATTTGCTTGGTGCGCGAGCTGCAAGCAGCTCGCGGCTTGGTCGTGTTGCCCTACACCAACCCTACACCTACCCTACACCTACCCTACACCTACCCTACACCTACCCTACACCTACCCTACACCTACCCTACACCTACCCTACACCTACCCTACACCTACCCTACACTTTGTTCCAAAAAACATAACCCTAATGTTTGCTTGTCGTCGCCAGGCACTGAGTTTCGCTTCACCCACTCAACCTTCGTTACGCTACGAAGGTCGCCGGCTCGCTTCGCTCGCCACCTCCCCCCTGCGCTGCACTCGGTCTCGTAGGTTCGCTCCACTCGGGAACCCTACGCTGAATCCGTAAAAAAAACAAAAAAAAATGATTCGCCAAAACGGGGGGAGAAAGGGGGGCGAGGGGGTCAACTTTGAAAAATGGTTTGTTTGTGACTTTAGCATTGCTCCTTTATATGAATCTGAAAAAAGAAATGTTCCAAGTCTCTCAACTTCCGAGATCCGCTTAAAGGGGGGGGAAAGGGGGGGCGAGTTGGTCAACTTTGAAAAATGGTTTTTACTTTTCCGAGCCTCCTCTAAACGATTCCGTAAAAAAAAAAAAAAAAAAGATTTGTCAAAACGGGGGGGAGGGGGGAGAAGGGGAGCAAGGGGGTCAACTTTGAAAAATGGTATGTTTGTGACTATAGCATTGCCCCTTTATTTGAATCTGAAAAAAGAAATGTTCCAAGTCTCTCAACTTCCGAGATCCGCTTAAAGGGGGGGAGAAGGGGGGGCGAGGGGGTCAAATTTGAAAAATGGTTTTTGCTTTTCCGAGCCTTCTCTAAATGAATCCGTAAAAAAAACATACTACGGGTACCTTAGTTTCCGAGATACGATAGAGAGGGGGAGGAGGGGGGAGGAAAAGGGGAGGTTTGGGACTTTTCCCAAACTCGCGAGAGTCACTTGTTTACGAATCTGTCAAAATATACCCACCTCCCCATCCACCATCTGGGAGAACAATTATGTCAGTCAGTCAGTGGTAATGCAGTTTTATATAGTATAACTAGTATTTGCTTGGTGCGCGAGCTGCAAGCAGCTCGCGTGTTGTTGTCCCTACACCTACCCTACACCTACCCTACACCTACCCCACACATACCCTACACCTTCCCTACACCTACCCTACACCTACCCTACACCTACCCTACACCTACCCTACACCTACCCTACACCTACCCTACACCTACCCTACACCTACCCTACACCTACCCTACACCTACCCTACTCCTACCCTACACCTACCCTACACCTACCCTACACCAACCCTACACCTACCCTACACCTACCCTACACCTACCCTACACCTACCCTACACCTACCCTACACCTACCCTGCACCTACCCTACACCTACCCTACACTTTGTTCCAAAAAACATAACCCTAATGTTTGCTTGTCGTCGCCAGGCACTGAGTTTCGCTTCACTCACTCAACCTTCGTTACGCTACGGAGGTCGCCGGCTCGCTCCGCTCGCCACCTCCCCCCTGCGCTGCACTCGGTCTCGTAGGTTCGCTCCACTCGGGATCCCTACGCTGAATCCGTAAAAAAAACAAAAAAAAAGATTCGCCAAAACGGGGGGGGAAGGGGGAGAAGGGGGGCAAGGGGGACAACTTTGAAAACTGGTTCGTTTGTGACTATAGCATTGCCCCTTTATATGAATCTGAAAAAAGAAATGTTCCAAGTCTCTCAACTTCCGAGATCCGCTTAAAGGGGGGGAAAAGGGGGGCGAGGGGGTCAACTTTGAAAAATGGTTTTTACTTTTCCGAGCCTCCTCTAAACGAATCCGTAAAAAAAACAAAAAAAACAGATTCGCCAAAACGGGGGGGGAGAGGGGAGAAGGGGGGCAAGGGCGTCAACTTTGAAAAATGGTTTATTTGTGACTATAGCATTGCCCCTTTATATGAATCTGAAAAAAGAAATGTTCCAAATGTTCCAACTTTCGAGATCCGCTTAAAGGGGGGTAGAAGGGGGGCGAGGGGGTCAACTTTGATAAATGGTTTTTACTTTTCCGAGCCTCCTCTAAACGAATCCGTAAAAAAAACAAAAAAAAAAAAGATTAGCCAAAACGGGGGGGGAGGGGGGAGAAGGGGGGCAAGGGGGTCAACTTTGAAAAATGGTTTGTTTGTGACTATAGCATAGCCCCTTTATATGAATCTGAAAAAAGAAATGTTCCAAGTCTCTCAACTTCCGAGATCCGCTTAAAGGGGGGGAGAAGGGGGGCGAGGGGGTCAAATTTGAAAAATGGTTTTTGCTTTTCCGAGCCTCCAATAAACGAATCCGTAAAAAAAACATACTACGGGTACCTTAGTTTCCGAGATACGATAGAGGGGGGGAGGAGGGGGGAGGAAAAGGGGAGGTTTGGGACTTTTCCCAAACTCGCGAGAGTCACTTGTTTACGAATCTGTCAAAATATACCCACCTCCCCATCCACCATCTGGGAGAACAATTATGTCAGTCAGTCAGTGGTAATGCAGTTTTATATAGTATAATAATACTAGAAAAACATTAACATCCGAAGCAGTTAAGTTATGACCAATCCCAACTGATGGCGTCCGTTCACGGACATGACGCATGAATTGGCACCACCCAGCTCAACCATCATGAAGGGAACCGGATGATCCAACACACGCGCCACCATCAGGGAGACATTTGAGAGAGCATGATACACTCAACTGCAAGGGCACACACAAGTCAACGAACGACACACAGGTACAGTAAATGGTAGTTTTACAGTTCAGTACATAGTACTCACACACGTGCTGTGCAGTTATATAATACTAAGGAAATTGAGTTTATACAATACAAATATATTCATACAGTCCTCAGCAGGTCCAACAATACTTCAAAACAATAATGTTCTGCATATAACTTGTTTTTGCGCCCTAGTGGTTGCGGACCAAATCACAATTTTCCCTGTTAGAAATGTAGGTACCTTGTTTATCGACTTCCTAAGGGAACAATAAATCGCATGATGAATATTTGTCCTAAATACGCTTATGCCTGAAATAAAAAAGATTTTTTCCCGTCCAAGATACACGGATTCGTAATTCCCCAAAGAACGATGAAATGTTATTTGGAGGAGCGCGTGTCGATATTCGAGAAATATTGAAATTGTATCCAGCTGCGACGGAAACACAGAAAAATCTTAATTGGTTGATGGCATAAAAGATATACATAAAAGCGAAATTCCATTGGTTCGCTCCCGGCATCATTTTGACATCTCCATTTTATTGGATTTAATTCTTTAGATCCCGTTCACACAGCGATTATCAGTGTGATATTCAGCAATAAAAAGTTGGGATCACATCAAATTATAAGATCTGATATTCCACCTCTGGACACTATTTGTGTTGCATTGATTTATTTATTGTACTTTTTAAAGAAATAAAAGAAAATATTATTATATTATTAAAACTATATGTATTTTTTTTTAAAGTGTGCTAACCGTGAAGTTTCTTGCCGGTTCTTCTCCGTATGAAACGACCATGAAACGACCAATTAATTTTATCCGTGAACTACGAGTAACGTCTGACGTTTTATGTGTTCTCAACTGCTCATTTATGTATATGTGAAATAAAATGTATTTGAATTGAGATATCCCTCTGTACGAGTATATACAGTTAAACACAAATTGCATTGAATGCGATTTGGTTTTGCAATTTGATTCCAAAAATAGACTTACAGTAAAATGTCGCACTGGTCTTTCATTTCAAAACTGCTTATCAAACTTTCAGGGCTGTGCAGGGTTGAGTAGCCAGGATTCTGACACGCGTAGGCAACTATAAAATGGTTTTTTAGGGTTCCAAAATGAATAGAATTATTTTGATATTTTCAAGTGGGATAGCTGGGTCACATTACAAAACATATTCTTAATCATAACCCATAGTTTGTACGATTAAACATATCCATTAAAATACCATTCTATCCAGAGTAGCCCACCCTTATCTCCTAAGTTTCCAAAGCGAAAAATATCATTCCTACCAATATACGGAACCAAAGAGGTTGGCGAGTTCGACTGACTTTTTATACACCGCAAGAGCACAACAAAAAGTATTTAAATACATTAAGTAGATACAAAAAACGGAGCCCGAAAAATGACTGACGAAAAGAAAGAAAGAAAACACATTTATTTGACACAAGCCAGAGCACACAACACAAACATAAAAAACCGGCCAAGTGCGAGTCGGACTCGCGCACGAAGGGTTCCGTACTTGGTAAATTGCGGTGACGATTTATGACGTATTAAAAAAAACTAATTACTAGATCTCGTTCAAACCAATTTTCGGTGGAAGTTTACATTTTTCTTCCAACTTAACCGCATGACGAAAGGTGCCTCTGAACGCTGCTGTATTATGCGATTGCGTAGAGAGTTGCTGCGAGCATAGCCTTCTCCCACATTTCCGTCCACTCGCTAGCCAACCAAGTTTATTATATAAATAGTCCTGTTTTTTTTATTTAACCCCACAAAACAGAAGGAATGCCAAGAATAATTTGGACCTGGACTTCATTTTTAGAACAAAGTGTTCATTGAGAAAGGGTGTTACATAACTTCTGCGAGGAATGTTATAACAGAACCGAGCGCACGCGTTTTGTACCCTTTGTATGAGCCTATGTGTACGAGCTAACAAGCGCGGGCCATACACAGTGTTAGCGTAGTTCAACCTAGACAGATTCAGATATGTAAGACATCACGACATCGCGGCAGGCCCAGGCACAAATATGGTGACGAGCTTGACGCTTACGATACGATAGGATTGATCCACAATTGCCAAAAATCAGGACGAATGGAAAAAAAGAAAGGCATTTGTCCTGCAGTGGGACAGAATACTTAAAAAGAAAGTACTCGAAGTAAACCTTGTATTCAGAGTCAAGAAGAAATGAAATATCCTACGAATATTCGTATCAACGCAAATATCAACAGGTACCTAGATATATGAGGCCGTTACCGTGGCCCTGGAACAAGCAACTGAAGGAACACGAGTGGGTTTTAGTCAGCAAGTCTGACACGCCCGCCCGCTTCACCGTGAGCGGGAGAAGTCATTGGATGATTTCCCACCACAAAAAAAGTTATATGAGGCTCGCATGAGGTGCTTTGGAAACGGAAATGAATAATATTCTGCTTATACCAACTAAGGTTACAGGCAGCAGGTGTTTAGGAGAAAATTAATAAGATTTTCTATTGTTAGTTTTACTTAAGGTTACACTAGTCGAAAATTCTTCAATACAAACGTAGTCTAGGGATTATGCCACTGTTTGACGATGTACGTTCAAAATAAAAATTGATATCAATTTGTCTCATCATTATCTACCCCTGTATGGAAGTAAAAAAGTAAAAAAGAAAATGTTTAATAGTCATGAGCGTCGAAAGTTCCACATTTCGACACTGATTTCAACGCATTTTTGGGCGCAAATAAATACCTTAAGACGGGAAATTGCAAAACGGCCTCCATGCAGGGATAGATTAGTAGTTCAACAATGCAAATAATTTTATTTTGAACAGATAGATTTAGTCGTTTTTTCTAGACTGCCAAAGGCCTGTTTATAAAATTTCGCGCGTTCGGTTTCGTCCTAAATCATTATCCATTTCGCTACAAATTTGCAAAAGTACGCAAACTAGCTTCCTACTGCTTATCACAGCATCTATCTCTTCCGCACGTGTTGTCGGCTGATATAAAATGCATTTTAACCCCGCGCACAAAATAGTTCGTGCCGTCGACTAGTGTACCCTTAAGTACAGGTTTTATTTTTACGGAGTTTTCACACGACATTGTTACCATCACAGTAAACATAATTCCGGTGAAGTATTTTTCTAGAGCTTTTTTCGCAGCAAAGCGAATATCTTTTTTGCCTGGGCTACAAGTGGACATCTCCGCCCCACCTTGAGTGATTAATGCTCGTGCCTTCTCTGTATGAGAAAACCCCTTATAGTGGAGCAATAACAGGCTGGGACAAGTGGACCTTTAAGATTTCCGCATGAATCTTCTCAAGATGAGCGCGGCTATGACTTGGGTGGACTTGAGAAAGGTTTATCATATTATTTCAATAAAACGGGGCCTATTTGGCACTGCGAAGGCAAGACAGTGTACCACAGATTTTCACATATCGGTCATAAAAAAAGATGAGGAGACCTATCACAGGAGGACTTGGAAGCCTTTCCGTATAGGATCACATAGTATCTAATTGTAATGATTGCACAACAATTAAGTATGTCATAATACAACAGTGAAACAATCCTTGCAAAAGTCTGGTTTTTATGTACGAGGTACAGATAGCATTGCACATAATATAACCACTTTTATCTGAGTATTTAAGTGGGTAACTACGAAATTAATCTTACTAATATTATAAATGTGAAAGTTTGGATGGATGTGTGTGTGGATATATGTTTGTTACTCAAGCACGCCAGAACGGCTGAACGGATCTGGAAAAAGTTTGGCACAGAGATAAATTGTAGTCTGGAATAGCACATAGGCTATTTTTATGCCAGTGTAAAGTTCCCTTGGGATGATAAAGCACCTATCACGCGGGCGAGGCCGCTGACAGAAGCTTGTCCAAAAATAAAAATAAAAAGATAATAGTTATTTATGCTACAAGTGCGGGAGGTAGGTGATTTCCGATGAGTGGTATTTTATTCACGAGCGAGCGAAGCGAGTGAGTGGATAAATCGACACGAGTCGGAAATCATCTTACGCACGTGTATCATACAACATTTTACTATGCATTGTGCGAGGAAATAAAACAATATATCTGAACCAAGCAAGAAATTAATAAAATGGCGGGCTTATTCAAGGGCGCTCAGCATATCCACAGATTGACTTTTACTGCGCATGTGCAAATAGTTGTCACGTCGTAACGCAAAAAGGCACGAGCAAAATATTCATTCTGCCCAACATATTTAATGAATATTTAAAATTAATTTATTGATCAAAATCTAGAGTAATAAAAACGTCTTAAATGAAGAATTAGTTTTGTTTTACCTTTTATATGAATGATAATCTGTACTAAACAATTTTTTTAAACTTTTCTCAAATAATAAAAACTCTATGCGGCGGGCTGACGTTGGAGTTAAAAATTAAAAAGTTCAGGAAAGTAAAAAGCACTAGTTAAAAAAAGTGACACTTTCCGCACAGTTTGGATGCTTGGAAAACGCTCTTTTCGAGGACATCCATTGTAAAATATTTTTGCTATGTGTCTTGCAGCAAAGTCACCAGATCATAATGATGGCTTTTCCATTTTGCAGTATGTATAAAGACTAGAATAGAATGGCATAATTAATCTAGAAAGTAACCATTGTTGTTTTTGTACAAACATGTTCTTATTGTTCTAAATGATAAAACACCACTGTTAAATCAACTACCTTTCTAGCACCAAGCATCTTACTTCTTTCAGATTGACCCTTAGATACAGGCGTGATGTTCTGCTATATATGTTATTTTTTCATTAAAATATCAAGTTCTCATTCTCACCGAGATGATTGTGGTTGTGACGTGCGAAGCGCGGTGAGGCGGGTGCGAGCGGGGCCCCGTCGCATCGCACCTCCGACTTGAGCCGGGACCCCGTGCGGGGATTCACCTGCACTCCCTGGACCCCAGCTGATGTCACCGTACCGCCGTCACCCTGGAAGGAATTAGGATTAATAAAAGAAGTAAAAATCATAGCAGGTGACGACGTTTAGTTTCTGCCTACCGCCAACCTGGTAAAAAGTCTGCTGACTGGCCAACCTTCTAATACTGATACATTATAGATAATTCTCTATAAATAACGATTCAAAATTCAAGCGCATCATAAAACAAAGATGTGCGATCAAGAAAGCTTATGTACGAAAATCGCCGCGGATTGAATCGAGGACTAACTATTCAATTCGCATGCCACAAATAGGGTAACAAATATCTAGGAAATCCCGTCCAAAACTGCACTCAAGAACGTTATAAAAAGACAGTGATGAATGAACGCAATAAAACTCTCCTTTTGAAAGTGTTCGATTTGTTTCCCATTCGAAATTGACCAGCTTTTGACCAAAGCAATAAAGTTGCCAAATCTCAAATCGGGATGAAAAACATTGGCATAGCGATGTATGGAGTTATATCTGTTTAGTTTTGAATAGTTTCTATACAAAATTCAACTACAAACAAGATTTTCCAGAATTTAACTAGGTGATCCATAAAATTAAAATATCAATAGAGCAATGTTATGAAGACCACGGCTGGACCCTGGTGATACTATGGCAATAATTATCCATAATCCTTACTTGCATGATCGTGATTGCTACTAGCCTTTTCTAAGATGTTAACAAGTAATAGTTTTTCGTTATACCAATTTAAAACGTTGCAAACTATCCCCTTTACACTTCGCACACCTTCTGTCAGATACTTTTATTTATCACATCTTGATCTACAGGTTGTTCTTCGACGAGTGTACGATGGAGCTTCACGACTCAATTCCACCATCTTATTTTCAGTACCGGACAACCAGACGTACTGCTGGGTTGATACCGTACTTGGTTAATATACCGACTAGTCATACTAAATGCTTCTCCTCCACATCAATATGCGCATATTCGTGTCGAACATAAAAAGTCGAGATTTTGAGCTACATGAGAGTATTAAAATAAAGCCTCTTTATGCGAGACTGATGAGCTTACTTAATTAAATTCAAATAAGTTCCAACAACAATTTATTAGAAACGTTCAGACATAAAACCACAGACTATATACACACAATCAACGCGCGCTTTTACGAGTGGTAACAGGTTCAGTATCATTCTGCCAGTTACATAATGATATCAAAACTCCATACAAAAGTTATTTCGTTACTGATATGTAATTTTGTTTTTTTTTTTAATTTTTACTTTAACTTGTGTTTAAATGTTCATATTTCGAAACGAATTTCTTATGCAATATGTTACATTATAGACAAGATAGTGGAAAAAGCTTCTTCTGGACTTGTTCGCTCCATCGTAGACATCACCTTTCGCTTACTGTCAGGTGAAATTGAGGTCAGAAATAAAAATATAAAACATAAGCACGTGTACTTTCTAACTTAGCTTAATGTAATTTCAACAAGAAAGTCATCTTTGACACTGAGCTTATGAAAAACTTTTAATGGTCACGACTTTGCGTCTTCGAATTGGAAAATCAAAGTCCCAAGGGCTGACAGAGGTTTTTATAAATTCAAAGTTGGAACTTATTTCCATATTTCGATACAGATAGATAATTTTTGTGAATTATATATTTAGTTATAGAGAGTGGGACTTTGAGATAAGTTACGAAGATATAAAGCCATTGAGATTACAGTTGGTATCTGTAGCGAACAATAGATAGGATACGATATCGGGCTGATCAGGGGGGTGACCATAAGCTCTTAGAGCGGTATCAATTTGATATCGAGAAAGTGACAGATGTATACAAGTCAGATACATCTGTCCCTTATTCGATCTCAAATTGATATCGCTCTAAGAGCTTATGGTCACCCCCCTGTGCTTACTAATAATTGTTGAGAGTCTTCAACTTGTGCTGCAGAAAACTAAATAGTTAATCCAAGAGCTTTTGCCTGCACAAACTTCTAAAGAAGAATGGAAAAATATTACTTTCTCAGTAATATTTTTCCATTCTGCTTTACAATAGACTAAAGTAACTAAGAACCTTAAATTTAAAATTCATGGAACACCATTGTCATTGTTAGGCTATTTACATGTTAAGAACACAATCCTATACTTACTTAAATGTGCATGTCTGGTTCTCATCAACGGCAGAACGAATTTTGATGACATTTGACAAATGGGTTGACCATAATATGACCTAGATTATGACTTTTTATCCTAGCAGTATGTTATCGCGGGATAATTTTCGACTTTCTTACAGACGAAGCCGTGTTAAATGCTAGTTAGAGAGCTTAATACCTAAACATAAAAAAACGTAACTTACACATCGACCTAATGTAAAGGTAACGTTACTTACAAATAACGACATCGCATAGCCCTCCATCTCAAACCCAGCGGGAGTTCAAGATGAGTGAAATATAATAATTGCACATACATGTGAAAAATGACGTTATGCTTTTCCTCTGGGATAGGGATAATATGAGGTTTTTTCAGCAGAGTTCAGCAATAACCGCAATTGGATTCATAACGAGAGCGTACGATTAATCGATTGATTGCTAACTAATTGCTGACGAACACTTTTCATTCAGAACCCTTTTTAAATGGTACAGAATTTAAATCTCTTATTGATTGCCAGGATGGAATAGAACGTAACGTGTTCTCTTTTGAAAAAAAATAACATTGATCTCTAATCCGTCAGTCAGGTCGCTCGCTATCCATTTGATTAGGATTATAACTGTTGAGCAGATTCTAAATTCAAACTCTCCATAAATTTTTTTTATTGAATCTGCTGATCTGATCTGTTAAGTATTGTATTTCTACTAACGGGAATCTCGTTCAAACCAGTGTCTTTTCCCTTAAGTTCAAAATAACACAAATAAATTACATCGAAAGAAGATAACAAAACCGAAAATAGTAGCCGACTTCACGCAAAACGAAAACTATTCCTCAAAGGACAATTGTTACAAATAAAATATTATTTTTACTCGGTATCTTGGTCCCTTGGCAGCGTTTACAATAGTAATACATAGCGGAGGCATATCATATATGTATATGTAGGTGGCTTTGTCAGAAAATCGACGCCTAAGGCAGCCACCGGGGATTAGTAGACAAAACGTACGTTGGTACACTTTTGTACTCAGTTGTACCCTCAGAATTTTCAGAAATAGCATATCTTATTACGTGTTCTGTGACAAATTTTTGATACTAAAGTTTTTGGGATATGAATAGGTTCTAAAATAAAAAGAAAAATAATAGAAGTAACAAGTAAAAATTTTATAATATTATTAGTAACTTGTCATTAAGTAAATAAGTACATAAATACCTATGTATAAGGAAAATAATTGAACCAACCTAATTATGTCCTGTTCTCTCGTGTCCTTCCAGGAATAGATTTACTCCACCACGTGTAAACAAAATTGTACTAGGCCATATTCAAAAATGAAAATGAACAATAGCTTTCAACGAAAAAACAAACATCTATGCCCTTCAATCAAAACGTATGGAAAAACTTTTTTCGCGAATTCAGATTTGTTTTCATTATAAAATTTGTTTATTAATTGATGATTTAGGTGCCTACACTGAAAAATACTACTCCACAATTCTGTTACTCTTTTATGTTACCTAATTCATTTGACGAACTCAAATTAACAATTAAAAATTCATAATAAATTATTGTAAACAAATATTGGCTGTAAACTTTGCATAATCACTACCCGTATAATCCTGGCACTCAATGATATTATTAATTAATTCATCATAATATTCAATGAACTTCGGGCTTTACGTATCCAATGAGGCAGTGCCACTTTGGTATGGAGGTTAGAATAACGACAAAGTTAGCTCCGAATCAATAATCTAATTATATTGAATCACCGTGTTCTGTTAAATAAGATACATCTAAATGCTGCGACCCTAATGAGCAAAGAGGGCTACCGCGTTTGAATTTGCCACTAGGGGCGCTAGTGTAGATCGAGGTCTTCAAAATGTCAAAATTGATAGGTGTTGGCCTTCTAGCGCGAGTTTATTTACTTTTTTTTTGTTGTTGTGAATATTTTCCAAATAGAAGTTTAAGATAGGTCCGAGTTTTACCAATAACTGCTTTAATAGTTTGTTATGTTTCGGAAAAATGTTATATTCTCCATTTTTAGGGTTCCGTACCCAAAGGGTAAAAACGGGACCCTATTACTAAGACTCCGCGATTCATCTGTCTGTCCGTCTGTCACCAGGCTGTATCTCATGAACCGTGATAGCTAGACAATTGAAACCGAAAAAATATATATTTCAGTGGGGTTCCCATACAGCAAACGCTTTTTTGCCGTTTTTTGCGATAATGGTAAGGAACCCTTCGTGTGCGAGTCCGATCGCACTTGGCCGGTTTTTTTTTTTTCAAAATAAAGGGGATGCGCAAAACTGCGGCCATACTCAATTTTACCTCAATTTTGCTTCCGTGCGCGTAATAACAACGTTTAACAGATATATTTAAGGACTTTAGTCGCCAGTGGCGCCAACTGGTGAGCACAAAAACGACCCTCATTGAGTATGTCTATGGATGGGTGATCATAAATACATACCGAGACTCCGCCTTGCCTGAGTAAGCACTTTAAGCCATTGGTCTCGACTGTCATAGATCTTTGACAGTCGTTACGGTAGTCGGAAGCCATAAAATTCGACACCAGTCTTGGCAAGAGGTGTCTTGTTACCCAATTACTGGGCTGTGGAAGGCAGATAGGGAGCCTCTTCATGTAACATAGCTGGGAATGGCAAAGCAGATTGGTTTATTGTAGATTCCTTCATGAGTTTCACGCGTTGAAAGATTGCCAATGAAATAAAAGTCGCCCTGTGATAGTCGCAACTGAAGGAACACGGGTGGGTTTTAGACAGTAAAAGTGTCAGAACACGCCCTTCCGCTTCACCCAGAGCGGGATAAGTCAATGGCTGATTTCCCAACCGAAAAATAAAACCCTATGATGGAATAGAGATGATCAACTACGTTAACCTATACTCTATCACTCAAAACATAAATGAATTTCGCACTGTGTCTGCGTTCTAACAAAAGATGCTATTACGACAACTGGACCTAATCTCTACGCCGCCCTATCCCAGTCTTCACTTCCTTTTTTTGAAATGTAAGCTCTATTCCAGAAATCCAATATTATTGAAAGGTTTTGTTTCCAATGTGGGTATGAAACACCACAACTACTTTGGGAATAACTATCAGTACCTGCCTCTGAAACAAAATGGTGTTCAGCGGTTTGCATCGAGATTGAATACATTCGTTTTCGAGTGTGTAAATCCCTGGCTACTCTCTTGAGAATAACAGGCATTTGATATTTACAGGCAGCATAAATCAATGGGGCTTCGACTAGGCAACTATTTTCGGTTTGTTTGTCTCATGCATCAGTGGATGTGACTGAAAAATTTATGACCGGGGTTGTAGATGAATGTATTTATTAGTTCAGGACTGATAGAAAAGTTAGGTGACGATTAAGCTCGTATTGTGGATTTTTGAACATTCAAATTCAAGTTAATTTAATCAAAAAGTTTTACAAAGTTTAGCATTGGCCCCAAACTAGGCAAGCCTGTATCTTGATTAAACTACACTCATAGAACTACATTCATAGAACTTTGAGGAATATGAAAATAAGAACTTGATTTTAGAATAAGGTGTTCCTTTTTTTTATTTGTGTGGCGTCTCGCAGCTAAATCTACTGATTTGTTACTGCTTAACCGGTCAATCGTGTGGAGACTAAACTAGAGCCTCCAGACACACATAAGGTTGTAAGTGTTTACGGAGTACTTATATATATGGGTTCCCCTATTTAAACCGTGCCTACGGCAGCCCGCAGCCATCATGCAGTGATTGCTAACTAATTTGATGGACGCGCCCTTGTTTACGAACCGCACACACGTTAGTTACCCTACCTAATTTGAGCCGATACTTAGGTAGTTCTGACGTACTGTATTTTTAACAAGCTTTT
Source organism: Orthosia incerta (assembly GCA_948252205.1). Lineage (NCBI taxonomy): Eukaryota > Metazoa > Arthropoda > Insecta > Lepidoptera > Noctuidae > Orthosia > Orthosia incerta. The sequence goes on from OX411744.1 coordinate 20,815,653, forward strand.
ATGAACTTTAAAACTTTCGCGTTGGTTTAGAAATAATCGAAATCATCGAGTTAAATTCCCGTGATATATTGTTTTTCAAGCTTTTTGAGTCATTGTTGTTTGAATGAAACATAACTCTTGTAATTTCATTGAATGAATATTTATCTATGCATATTTGTATATCTTTAAATTCCACTTTTTTTTCATTAGTGAGATGGTAAGCGAAGATGTGGTTGACGGTGACACACGCTTGCCTAGAAATAACCTATTCACTCTTCTAGATTGTAGCTATCGTTCGATTGCTCGATTTTAATATTCGTCAATTCGTTTTATAAAAAATCTTTTTTAACAAAAAAAAATAACAGACTTCCAAAGCAAAACACCACAAAGCGAAAAATAACTTTCCTTGCCGAAGTTGGTGTCTTTGTTACCTATTTTTTTTCATTTTTCGACACCGACTTCGGCACAGAAAGTTATTTTTCGCTTTATAGTGTTTTGCTTTAGAAGCCGGTAATTTTTTTTTGTTAAAAATGTTTTCATTACCATTTTCAAATTACCATGAAAATCATTTATAGACAAAGTACATCTCACGAAGATTCCGATAAGCCCAAACACGATTAGGATACATTGTTTTATTTTGGAGTGCCAGTGCCTACCTTCCCGCTTTATCATCAGATCAGTTCGATGGTACCAATTTCATAAGTACCAATTATTTATAAGTTGCTTCAACATAGTCGGTTAACTATTAGAGATATCTTATACCCGTGACATACTCATCACTAAGGAGTTCCAGTGACCCTCTATGGTCTTCTACATCATTTTCACTTCACCAAATGATACTTTCTGAGTGCAAATGCTTGCATTGTTGATGATAATACAAAAAATCGCTATACGAGTATGAGGAGTTCTAACAATTTATTCAGGATCTCATCATCAGATCCTGACCTGATGACCATGGAACCACCTAGAAGTATACCCTATCCAACAAAAGAAGAATTTTCCAAATCTGTTCAGGCGTCTTTGAGTAATAGGGTAACATATATAAAAAAAATATTCCGACGAATTCAGAACCTCCTCCTTTTTTTGAAGTCGGTTAAAAACTGTTAAATGTGTATTTTAGACCACTTTGGGACATTATTAGCACTTTTCTGTCCTATAAAAATATCTCATGTAATGGTGAAAAAATGGCCAGTCATCAAGATTAATTTCAGAATCATCTTGTTACTCTAGAATCATAACACTTTGAATTGACCTACGGCAAACTGGTGATCTTGAATAGAAAATACAGTACCTGTAAAACAACAACGCTAATGTCAATCTGTTTTGATACAAATTGAAGAGTACAGATGTCTCTTTGAGACCGTGTTGTTGTTAGGGTTGAAAATCAACTAGCTTAAACGCGGCAAAATGTCACTACGTTCTTGCTACACATCATACGATATTTACATCCGTTGCCTATGACGTCATAGCCTAAGATCCGATTAAGGTTTGATCTTTCCTGCTCGAATTTCCTATAAGAATGAATATTTTATACAATACGTACATTTAAACAAAACGTAGAGTTAATTAAATTCCCTTTTATTTGTACCTACAATGTGTGTATCTGTGTGTGCCAAATAAACTAGTTTTCTTTCTTTTCTATCCCTGAGCTACATATTTTTTTCCGCAGGTTTTAAAAAACATTAGGTATCTCCAATGAAGAGTAAAAGTTGTATATAAAAAGCCAAAGTAGAGTTGCTTTTCTTTATCCAAGCGTTACTGAAATATTGCAAGGTGTAAACAGCTTACAAACGTTTTATGTAATTAGTTCTCATCGAGTTTCTTTTCCTTTATGAAGAGAAAAGATTGGATTGTTTGTTAGTTTGTCTGTCATGGATAAACGCAAAAACTACTTAACCGATTTAAAAAAAATCTTTAACTTATAGAAAGCTACATTATTCCAGAGTGACAAAGGCCATTTTTCATCCCGAAAACGGGACCTGTGGGGCGGGCTATGGTAACAGCGAACGGCGAAACCGCGGGGATCAGCTAATTTCAGCCTTAGTCAACAAGCTTATTTTCAGGGCTGATTTCCAAGTGTGAGCGATCATCAGGTCGCAGGCGTAGAGATACTTTTAATTCTAAAGCTCGCATCCCACGGCGCTTGATATCAAATCTTATACGATACGTCCACTCGTGCTGGCATGGCGTGAGCTACGTGTGAAATTACGCGCCGTGGTAAACCAGCTTAAGACAATAGCGCCATGGTAACCCATGAAATCAACAACATTTACGCTAATATAGCACGAGTTCTTCCATTGTTCTTTTACAAATTGTTCCAGTGCAGGTGGCGTACTGTAATGTTCTGTTCTCATCAATCACTGATGTAATGATCGAAATTGAATTGTTAAGTACATTAAAGGGTTGCCCTTTTAATGTAACTATTTAGTGCTCCCGCTGAGAAAGCGTCGAGCCCTCGTCACTGGCCCATCGCCTTACCTTTTTAGCGCCCGTGTCAAGGTTGATAAAGAGCAGGCGAGCCAGGCGCTACAACACCAGCTTGCGGAGCACCGCCTTCACCGGCTGCCCTCTCGCTCCTCTACGAGCAACACCACACTATTGTGCCTTTAGCCTTACCTTTGGAGCGTCTGTGTCAAGATTGATGAAGAGCAGGCGCGCCAGGCGCTGCAGCACCAGCTCGCGGAGCACCGCCGGCACCGGCTGCCCTCTCACTCCTCTACGAGCAACACCACACGTTCACACAACATAATAATTATAATGTACAGTCAAGGGTCAAAAGTGCAGTCGCAATCGATACAAAATACCTATTTATTTAAAGTAGGTGGTCGATGTTTTAAGACTGATTTAATTCTACACGATTGTAAACTATAGATTTAACTAGTCTTTGACAATTGAACTTATTCTACGAAGAAAATGTAGACACTTTAGTTTTGGTAAAGTGCGACTGCACTTTAGACCCCTGTTTGATCAGCTGTGCTATTCTCTAAACATATTACCGTTAAAACTTAGATAAAGTGATTTTAAAGTGAACTGTAATTTCACCTGAAGCTATGGATTTTTAGCTGTCAACAGCCACCTATTGAGAGTTTCTACGGTGAGATCTTACAGAATAACCAGGAAGCACCCGGCCGTAAATATGAAACATTGATGGCGTAACAGACTGAGACTCGCCACAAAAACGATGCCCTAGAACAATTAGAATGCTGCCATATTAACGACCGGATTCTGCGCAATTCATTGAAATAACATTATCTTTAATAGCCAAAAAACTGAATTGAAATTTACTCGTACAACTTGGATATTGAACGGTCATTTTCATTAAAATATAGCATTAGTTTTTCAAGGCTTCAAATCAGGGTAAACGCTAGATAAAGTACAAAACTCATCAAGATAAAAAATCCTCTAACTTAAAAAAGCATTGCTCGCCCGTAGGTATAGTCGAATAAAATGAATCCCACTCAGAGAAAACATAGTTACAACTCTAACTCAGTCCCTTCATTTCTAGAGATAAATATTTGTCCTGAAATAATCAAAAACCTATTTTTACGCAATATCAAACATTTTCAGCTTTCAACATCGCCTTTATTTGCATATCTAATTTGGTGGTTGAAAAACGGGCGTTAATTAATTCAATTTGTTCAATCTCCTACATAAACGCGAATATTTTTCATCATAAATTTGATATCTTGTGCGTTCAAATTGAGCAATTTATTTTGTATCGCCCATTGAATTGCATGGCCGTTTGATTTTATTGATTAATTATTCCATAAATTACACACGAAATTAGGGTAATTACTAATTAGTTGATTGCTAAAATAATTGTTTATGTTTAATTATGGTACTAAAACTCGCCTGTACGATATGTTCAGCGTGACGACAGAAAGGGACGCTGAAAACGATACTAGGCACGTGCTAACTCCGTAATATAAACCTGAAAAGAAATTAACTGTTAGTTTTAAGGTTTGGTTAAGAAATGCAAAAAAAAAACAACTATTTCATACACACACACACGTTTTAGTCGTCTTACAAAAGTAGCTTACTTCTTCTGCCCATGTATATGAACAACTTTATCCATAGTAGTTATAGTTAATTCTCAAAAACATATTGCTACTCCCATATAAATTTTGATTAGCTGACGACAATTTTGTATGGATAATCCAAATAAAAAATTGGGAATTGCCTATGACTTACATGGAGAAAGTTGTTCATAAACATGGGCAGAAGAAGTGGGCTCCTTTTGTAAGACGACTAAAATGCCACGGTGTATAGTAACCATGTTTTAGAGGCTCTATACAAGCAAAAAAATAGAAAGGGCGCCGCTGCTTTCGTACTTTGTGATACAAGTGACCTTTGATCAACAAAATCGTCGCGAAAGCGATTAGAAAAGTCAAAAATCGATGGGATTGCCTAGCGATGCATATTTTGGCATTTTGACTGTCGCCATCGCTGTCAGAATGTATGAATAGCTGTGAACGTAAATTACGTAACAACTGCTTCTCAGATATATTTTTTTAATTATTGGTAGACTCGACCACTATCTCACCTTATGGTAAGCGAAGATGTGGTCGGCGGTAATTATAATAAAATCTTTGGAGTGACTATTTGTACGGGTACTGGATGAATAAATTATATTTATTCGTACATTCATTTTTTTTTTTTTTAATTAAGAATGAATTGCACTCTAATGGACAAAATAAAATTAAAACTAAATTAGTTGTCCGATAAGTATTAGTTGTCAAAAAAAAATAGTTTTCCGATTATCGGATTACCAGATAACCTTTTAAGGCTGTTGCTAGTCGTCAAACTTCGTTTTAGCAATTGCTTGTGAATATGCAAGTATCGAAGTATATTCATTTTTTTTTACCTGATAAAAAAAACCTGTCTCCCAGGGTATCAAGAACCTAGCTGACAGAAAGGAGCGAGCGCAGTATAGCGCGAGCGACGATATTTTTGACTGAAAACGAGAGACAATTAAAAATGCGAGCGAAGCGATCGCGAGCGCGACGAGACCAGCGAGGAGCCAGAAAAAAAAGCCATATAATCATAAAAAATTATTCGTCCGACTTCTGTACGAATAATAATAAATTGTTCGTCCAGTACCCGTATTAATAATTATAAATTGTTCGTACAGTACCCGTATTAATAGACTCAGCCTAAAATCTTTACTTAGCTCGATTAAGTAGATAAAAAAATTAAAAAAACAAGCAACAAGCACTGTAACGCACTCGACCGTAAGGCTATAACACAAAGAGAAATTTCAGTTGGGTACATTATATTTGTTTTATATTATACCTTACTAAAGGTTTCCTCTATGCGAAATAACATAAAACCTTTCAGCAGAATATTGTGTTTTGCTTACGCTAGACATTCCCTTGTCAAAACGAATAATGGGGCGTGTGGCGATACTACCCTTATTAGGTACTTGTTATCAAGGAAACTACGCTCTAGTAACCATGAAAATAAAGCAGTAAATAAATAAAGTTATACAGACAATAATACATATAGAAAATAATATTTATTAATCAACTTCTATATTAAACTTTGGTTGATCGGAACAAAGTGTCACTGAAGCTTTGACACATAACGTATGAAAAGTTCCGGTCACAGTACTTGTCAGCGGTGATGGCGATTATGTGTCTGGCACCGCATATCGCAGCGTTGTACGTTTCAATGAAGAGGTCAAAGCTTCAGTGTCACTATAATATTATTAAATTAATGTTTATGGTTTCACTAACGGGGCTGTTATGTGTGTGAGCCCATTTATTTTAGGACCCAAAACCGAGACTTTACAGGTAATGAAACTCATATCACTCGCATATCAAACCGTAGTCGAACAAGGGTTCATATTTTTGACTCCGAAACTAGTCGACTAAAGAAGAAAATCACTAAGTATAAACATCAAACGAAAGTTTAATAAAAATAACTTACTAATAAGAGGCGTCTTCTCCGTAGGTGGCAATGTGTCTCTTATAGTCATCAGGAAAACGGTCATAGACAGAAGTGCACTTATGCCCAGGGTCACCTTTTCACCTGACTCCGACGGCACGTAGAACACTAGAAGAGCTAGTGAAAAAATATAAAAAGTTTTATTCAGTTTCTTTGAGAAAGCTAAAAATTGCTATAACCCCAATACTTATTTATTGAGGTTAATAACCATTTTTATATGCAATCTAAGAATACGAAATATGGCAATATTACAGTAAAAGAAAAACTCTAAGAAACACATTACAATTGATTTCGAAAAAGGAATAACACGCCTTATAATGTATAAAATTTAATTGAACTTATAATTACAAATCAAACTGTTCAAAGTGACTCGTTTCAAAAACGGCGTAGCTTTCTTAGATAAAGGCCTAATAAATCAGTCGTCTTATCCGTGCTTAAATGTTGAATTACATACACAAAAGTATGTTGAGTAATTCATGCAATTATGATTAACAAAGGCGCGAAATATCTCATAAGTAAATGCTATTATCATAAGGAGGCTTTGTATTCTGCTTGAACATCCGTATCTTGAATATTCCTGTTTCTCGCTCGACACATTACGCCCATCATCATGTATTTATACTATGGTAATAAGAGCTCGTTCGTAAAGGTGAAACTTCCATGAAGTTCTCGGCAATCAGTGGTTTGTCGTAATACAATAAGTAATATAGCCAATCCACGTAAAACCTCTTGTAGTAAACGATGTTACGGAGCAAATTCACGGCTCGGCTCATCTTCAAAAGGTTTAAGACTGCTCGAAATTTAGTTTCGCAAAGATGTTGGGACTCGTTAAACTTTGCGAATGTAATCAAATAAACAAATACTTGACAATATTTAACAATATGGGGAATATAATAAAACCGTAATCTTCAAGAGACTCACGTGAGTTTGAACAATATTCTTCTCTATTTTATTATCATAAGCTGTTGCTCTTCGCAAATTAGTAGCTATTTTACTCAAAAACAATATGAAAGCAAATAACGGTAAAGATTCGGAGAATAATATTCCGCACGGAATACAATATTGCTTTGTATTTGGTTACTAAAATAATTTACACTTCTAATGTTTTCTAATAAGAACCGACATTCTCTAATTGTTTACCTTAGGTAAAGGTACCCATGTTATGTTTATTATTCATGATACAATTCAGAGTTAAACCGAACAATTAGCGGTACAAACCAAACAATTAACGGTTCTGTAACTCTTGTATGGTTTCTAAAGTTTTATTAAAACGGATTGAATTAACAATGAGTTTAATTAATATTTCATTTATTTATATTGTCTCGTTACAGTAACGATAAACCAGGTAACCTCCGTGTGATGGCTGACCTTCCTTGAGGAGCTGGGGTGGATCGAGTGAAGTTGTGGATACCAGCCCGTTATACATATACCGACAGTAACTCAGAGAATACTCTTTTTCATTGTCATTTTATACTAAACTATAGCACGTTGATTTTGCTAAAATCAACAATCCTTAAAGAAATCTTACATGTTTTGACTTAGATGTTAAAAAGCCAAACCGAAATATATCACCACGATATATCATCAATGTAAATGAAGCTTTAGAATTTATTGCTGTACTTACCAATTCCATTGATAAGGAGGCAAGGAAGAATAAGATTAAAGACGTAGAACATGGGTCTTCTCCGAAGCTTGATGACGTACGTGATGTCAGGGTAGGGCTCCAAACAGCAGGAGTAGTACTCGTTGTGGCGGATGGCATCGAAGCTCACCAGGTCAAATTCGCCATTCGTCTGGTAATTCGTTGTGTCTCCTTCGTCAAATTGTTTCTTTAGATCCAGCTAGGGAAAAAGAAAGATGAATTGAATGTTTTTAACAAATTATACTTTTCAATAGTCTAAATAGATGGAGAGACAAATCATCATCATTATAATTTCAGCCGAAAAACGTCCACTGCTGGACATAAGCCTCCCCCATGCGTCGCCAGACTGATCGGTCCTGTGCGTCTCACATTCACCGAATTCTCGTAGCCGATGGAGAGAAGCAAATAAAAATAATTAATGAATGAATTGCATGACAAACGATACGGCCAGAAATGGCATATTTATAACTGGGTACTGAGATAATAGCTAATAAATTTAATTTGAGAAATACGATAAGGTCAACATCGTTGTATTCCCAAGAGAAGGAGGATGATGACTTATAAAAGGAACACGTGGAATCTAAAACTGAAGGTAAGTTATCCTAACTCAGAGTATCAAAAGATGAAAGTACTCTGTTTTGAAATTTACCCATACAATCAAGTGCGTACCTCTTAAAAGCCTCATAGGTAAGAATGTAGAAATTAAATTAAAGGTAATTTAGGCCAATTTATTCAAAGTAACTTCACAACTCTGAAAGTAGCAAAACCTTAAATATGTACCAATCCCGTCTTCTGGAATGTCAGATCGTAGATATAAGATGAAAGCCGATTTGAAAGGAGATAGCTTCCTAATTTAAAAGTCAAATAACACCGACCCGAGAGACATCAAATTTTAAAGCGATAGGTTTTATAGACGCCAGAAAAGTTTTTTCTGAAGAATATTTCGGTATGAAATTGACCGCGGTTCTTATCTTAAATATAAATCATTTATTCAAATTCTTGAGGTTTGTTGTGCAAATATGTATTTCATTAAATAGGCCAAGAATTTTAAAAGCTGCCAAAGTAAAGGTTTCTAAAATTAAAGGAGGTAATAAATCCTCCGACTTATTTCGGTCCGATTGTCGAATCGGAAAATTCATAACTGTCTTTTGGATCTGTTTACACAAGGCAGATATTAGGCTCATAAATACAGAATTATTTTTAGGATTGGTTGGGATTTTTCAATATTTAATAGGCTTAGGATAAAATCAATGAGGCAACAGGCGAACGATTGATTTTAGGAGCAAAGTGAAGTAAAGCCCGATATTACCCGTAGTACGATTTCTTGTCTTGAACTGAAAAATTGATATCGTTTGTCTTCTGTTAATAGAAAATTTGCCTTTGTTTCGTCACTCATTCTTAGCAAGGTAAGATAAAAGCTAAAATCTGACAGACAAGACCTAAATCAGTCTAATTCAATAATGCTAAAACGTAGGTCAAACTTCACTTTCTAAATTCATGCGGAGTTAATTCATTTGCGCTTTCATAAAAGGCTGGTATGTCAAATAAAATTCTAATTGATTCTACCTTTTGGCCTTTAAATTAAAATATGTGAGACAGGTGTGTGATACGTTACAAAGTACATTCTCTGGAGATGCCAACGTAGAGGTAGTAGACCATTAAAACAAATAATAAAGTTTATAACTGAATACCCTACATCCTGGGTAAGGTATCATGTGAGGCCTTAGAACTGTTACGTCCAAATGTAATATGATTCTTGGCAATCACTAATTATAAAGTTCACGTTGGTTTTATTACTTTCGCTGAAAATTCCACGTGTAAGAGGAGAGGTAATTTAGTATCTTTTTTATTTACTTTTTGTTTAATCATCTCTTTGTCTACCATATTTGTGAAGGTATCAAAGCTCGCGTTTATTAAATCAAGACTATTCAATTAAAATATTTTTCATAAAGGCATTCAAATTATAAATCACATTGGTATGCGCAGTGCGTTTAGCCCTTAGGAATTATTTAAATATCAAAAACAAATAAATGCTTAGCAGACAAACGAATACCTCTCATTTACAGTAATTCTTGTGATTATATGCTGCTGGCGAACGTGTATTAAAACAGCTTAGTTACTATGTATGTAAAACACATGTACTTTTGTAATTGTGAATACCTAATGAAAAATGTAGTAGGTAATATACGGTGTACGAGAGCCATTGTACTCCAAAGGACTCTCTACGCCGCGCCGCGGGCTTTCACGTTAAATACAATGACATTCTTTCCCATTTTTTCACGATAAACGTCCTCCATATAAGACTTTTTTGTATTCATACAAAAGAATCGTGGGTTTGGTGACGTCGGCGTAAATTACTGGATAGCTATCTTGATTTCCAATCTGTTTTCGCGTTAACAAAATGCGCCGTTTCCTTCGAAGCCGTAAATTAAAATGCGTACCTACTGACTGGAGTAGGTCTCGAGTTTCCTTAAGTAATTTTCTGTTGGGATTCCAAGCATTTTTTTTATAAATTTTGTTTAGTTTTTTTTTTTTGAAATGGGTTTGCTCTTGACTCTAGTGTAGATCATGGGTGATAGAGACAGAGTCCACGATGGAGTCAGCTTACCCAGAAGAAGCCTGTTCACTCTAACTTTTAATCATAATTTCATTTTAGTTTGAATAACTATTGTGAATCGAGATACACGCGATCAATTACATTATCAACAACATAAAACAATACGTGAACATTCATATTTTAACATATCTACTAAAACACGACTGAATAAATCCACAACCCTTATTTACTGCCTAATGAAATTACCTATTTGAGTCGGCAAGATTTAATAAGTGTTTTCAAAAATACTAGCAAATTATTTTTGAAATACTTACTTTGTTTACCTTAATAAACAATGATGAATATATAATACATGGGAGAAGAATAAGAACAATAACACTAATTGAAAAAACACAACAACAAACAAAAATATTAGTATGAACAATTTCACTAATATTATAAAGGCGAAATTGTTGAGTGTGTGTGTGTATGTGTTTGTATGTTTGTTACTTCTTCACTCTCAAACGACTGGACGGATCTGGATGAAATTTGGCACAGACATAGATTATAATCTGGAATAGCACCTATGATACTCTTTATCCCGGGAATATGTTCCCTTGGGATGATTTTTTCGACATTCACGCGGGCGAAGTCGCTGGCAGAAGCAGTAATAATATATTTAATACTATAAGTTCGTATCACAGTTTGCGTTTTGCGAAGTTATAGAGTGATTTTGGATTCAACTCTATTTTAACATTTCAAATCTTCATTTGAATCTTTATCTTCATTAGAGCTTCCTCTAATTTGCCCACTTATTGTGTGCCTATTTTGATTTTAGAATTAACGCATGTGAAATTTCATTAAAAAAAATAAAACTTAAACTTTAATAGGTGTCATGACATATTCGCATTTATAAAAGACTTTTTGCATTCATGCATTACAAGGTACGATGTAACGCATCCAAAAATGCGTGATCATCTGAAAACCGACACGATATTTCTTTTACTATTGGACTCCGCATAGAAAATCAAACTATGATGTATCAACAGTCATTTTGTAGACACAATGGCAGTTTTGATCGTGTGCAAAGTCATAAAAAACCCAAGCCACAGCAACCTTTTATAAAACGGCAAAGGTATTGTTCCGTTGTTCGGTCCAAAATCGATCGCTTATGGTCGCTCCGGACCCTCAGAAATACGTAAACGTTCTCGTAAACACAAAGGTTGTGGTTTTATTTATTTGCTAAATAAATATTAACAAAGAAAATGTAATTTTGTTCTTAATTACCGTTAAGCGTCCATTAAAGAGTATTGTAGCTATCTGGGACTGGGATTCGCCACAATGAAAGGGCGTCTGGTCCGACAGACGATCGTAATCATCATAATTCTGGGCTTCCCAAATATCTTGAGACTTGGGTTTTATTAAGGAGCATTGTTTCACTAGGAGCTACTTTATTATCTAATCTTGTTACCTTAACAGTGAAATACAGACTATCCCTAGACTTTGATGTGGACAAAGACACTAAAACCTGCCGTGACTTTTGTAAAACAATACTTAGCGGTTTCTCAGATGAAGGTGAGACAGCCACAGGCCCTTTACCGACATAAAGGGGATATGTGAAAGTTTGTATACTGTCTAAACTACATATATGTACCATTATTTTTCAATACAGTTGTTAAACATGGCGTACTTTCAGAGCCTATAATTATGATTCGAAAATTAAATCTTTTGCATAGGCATCTTTCTGTTACGCGGTCGTGACTTTTGTTTACGAGCTCGATCATTACTTTTGCAGTTGAGTTTTAAATTTATAGGTCAATTTAAAAAAGTTTAGTAGCAAGGAGTTTTCATACATAGAATAAAATGGGATAGATTTTATACGAGGAAAAATGAATGATTCCGTACGTTTTAGCATTGAATTCTCAAAAGTCTTTTAAATGGTTGTTTAATATCTTTAATTACCAGTTTTAATTTAATTATTTTCACATCGACATTTGTCAAAAATCGAATAGGCTGTATATGCTGTTTTCGTTGTATTTAATAAAATAATATGTCTAGTTGCAAAAACGCGCAATTTTCTGTAAAAAATATTTTTTTGTGAATGAACAAATCTAATTCTTTGATTTGTTTTTACTATTTCCCACAAGTGTATTGAAAAACGTCGTGTGATACACGGGTGTGTAGGTTATTACAAACTCGACGTGTCATTAAAACCCTCGCCTTCAGCTCGTTTGCAATAACCTACTATTAGTACATTGTGATACAAGGGTGGCAACCCTTGTATCACAATGTACTATTTCATCATACTAATATAAACTCACACACGGTGGGAGTAGGCAGAAAGTACAGAACGCCACCTGCTACGATCCTTACATACTCCTTTTGCTCTATTTACGTTGATACATCTAGTCATATACGAATGATAATATTAAAATTTATAAAAATAAAATTGAGGTGAAAATTCGATTCAGATCATTGTTTGTGAAGTGTCGTGGTAAATTAAAGACGTTTTGGATAACGTCTCGATTTATTCTAAATTCACAACTTCACATCGAATCATCGTACACGATTATAATTCTAGCGGACGCCTCGCGGTTTCACCCACGTAGTTCTCGTTCCCGTGGGAATACAGGCATAAAAACCTATGTCACCCGGGGATAGTGCAGCTTCCCAACGGTGAAAGAATTTTTGAAATCGGTCTAGTAGTATTTAAGTTTATTCATTACATGCGAAAATAAAAATCTTTCCTCTTTATAATATTATCTATACTATAATAACATTATAAAGAGGCAAGATTTTTTTGTTTGTTTGTTTTTTTTAAACAAAAATTTGAAAAATTCTTTCACCAATAGAAAGCTACTTTATTCCTGAGTGACAAAGGCTATTTTTTAATCCTGAAAATGGGTCCTGTGGGGTGGTCCACGGGAACGAAGCCGCGGGCAACAGCTATTTAAGTATATATTGCTTACTTGGCAAATCCTCTTTAAGGTATGGTTACTCACTCATTATTTACATACACTAAAGTTTGTAGTCTTTGGTTGAATAAGTAATTAAATGCTGTCCATAGCTTTAGGTGGTCCCATTTCTTGTAACTCACGTCTCACCTTTAAGTATTTCATTAAAAAAACACAAAAATATTGTCAATTTTACTATGTCACCCTCAACGCTGGAAGGTTGCAAATTAACTTCTTCCATTTCTTACGGAAATTAATTTCTTTTGTTTACGTAAATTAGGTTTTTTATTATAACTTTTTATTTTGTTAGTCTTTCGTGAGTAAACAAATTTTGTGGTTTGTCTTCATAGACTTTAATGGAGTTTAATATGTGTACAAATTAAAACTGATGGAGTAGCTTAAATGTAAACTTTTTCAGTCAACTGTTGCTTTGTGACAAGCTTTAGTTGAACTTGCAACTGAATTGTAAAACCGTCATTCACAATAGATTGAGCTGAATTTTTGCGTATACGTTTGGCTTGGATAACAATGCACAGTAAGCTAAAAAGCTTGTTTAAAAAAACTAAAACCCGACTACTGAAAAATCACGCTCTTAAAAAGTTTGAAAAAATAAGAAAATCTCATCTGTAATAGGGAACTATCCGCAAAGCTGCGCTCAGATGGCGCCACAGGAATCGGAGTAAACAAACTAGAGAAGGGCGTTTTCGGTTTTTTGCGCAAACTGTTATGTATGTGTTTTCATATCGATATCGGTTTTCAGATATCGATATCAGTAGTACAGTTTGCAAAAGTTAAAATGTTATTTAGATGAGCAAACTAACAATGAACGCGAAATAACACTTAGAAAGATAGGTAGCGCATATGGTTCCTAACGTTTGTGAAGTTTGCGTTTTGTTCGTAGTTCGTACGTTTTCGCATTGTTACGGTTTTAAGTTTTGATTTATTCGTTCTTGCACGCTAGTAAGGTTTTTATTAGATACAGCTTTTGTAATACCGGTTATTTTGATATCGATATCGATATGGTATGATATCTAACACATATCAGATATAAGTTACGTTTTGAGATATCGGACACATTCCTAAAAACAAACAAACTGTCAAAGTAAGGCGACAAAATTTCGCAGTTTATGTATACAGAATATAAACTAATAGTGAAAGAAAAATGAAGCTTACTAACTTCCCCAATATTATTATTTGGTTTTTGAACACAAGTTATCTTAAAAACAGTAAAAAATAGTTCGGTAACCACAAACAGTAGTAGACGCCATGTTGTTATGTTTTTGTTTACTGCGAGCCGTCAAGCGCCATCTGGCGGGAGCAATTGGCAGTAATGTTCCCTATTGATATGTACAGACTATTCGATATGTATCGGGTATTAAATAAACAACTTACATGTAATAAATGATTTATTGTATTGCATATTCATAGTGGTTACACACGGTTATCCTCTGAACACCACTACGAAATACAATAAAATATTTATTACATGTAAGTTGTTTATTTAGTATAACGATAACGGAGATGATTTAGGAAATTTACTCTTCACTAAAGGACAAGTGCTATGTTAGCTAACGAAGCATCCACATAGGTTTTATGATTCGAAATTTGAGAGACTTAGCTATGAGGGAACAATCGAACATACATGCATACATACATACTTACATACATACTTACACACATACATACATATTAAACATACTTACAGATCAAATGAACAAACACTTTGCGACGCCGTAGTTGGGTAATAAATTAGCTTTCTAAAAAGCAAAAAATAAACCTCGTACTCGCGTCGGGGAACCGCCAACGCTTACAGCAGTTTATTTTATTTACTAAGCGTGTACGGTTAGCAACCGCACATTGTACTTTGGCCTAGTTAAAATACTGCAAATTTTGTTAATTTATAACATGTAGCATCGGCACGTACGCAAGTATGTCAGTCTTCGGTTTGTATCGAGCTCGCGCAACATTCAACATTTTTTATAACATTTTTATAACATTTAACTATAATTTTATTATTACATTATTTTAGTGCAATTTAGTATTAAATACCTTTTTAACATTAACATTTATTTTATTGAACATTTAACATTAAGTGTAAAGGCTCCTGCCCTTACATTTTGGTCCTTTGAGCCGTTAAGAGTAGAATCAGTGCCGTGGTACGTTTCACTCGCGGGAACATTTGAACATTAAACAAAAACATTAAAAACAGTGTGAACAGTGATAGCGAGTGAGAACTACACAGATCGGGGTGAAGAATAAGCAGCAAGCGTAAGCAGCGAAACCAGTGAGCACGTTCCATATTACTTACTTTTCTGAAATTTTGGTTTTATTGTGAGCACAAACCACCGTTACAACAATGGCTTCTTACGATGCTTTACTTAACTTGCAATCTACAAATCTTGACGCTATCAAAAGAATAAACGTAAACTTTAAGAAAGATAGTTCTACACGTAAAACCACTCTTGAATATCATGATGACAGACTTCAAAAGCTGGAGGAGTATTGGAGTGAGTTTAAAAAGAACGACATCCAATTAGCTTTGTTTGAAGGCAAGAAGTCAGGACCTTATTACGAGAATCGCATTTATGAGCACAAACCACCGTTACAACAATGGCTTCTTACGATGCTTTACTTAACTTGCAATCTACAAATCTTGACGCTATCAAAAGAATAAACGTAAACTTTAAGAAAGATAGTTCTACACGTAAAACCACTCTTGAATATCATGATGACAGACTTCAAAAGCTGGAGGAGTATTGGAGTGAGTTTAAAAAGAACGACATCCAATTAGCTTTGTTTGAAGGCAAGAAGTCAGGACCTTATTACGAGAATCGCATTTACGAGCGGCTGGAACAAATATACGAAGAAACGAAGTGTATTATAAAGAGGTCGAAGCAAAACTTATTGGCAAAAATCGATGATGAACAATTTGCTTCGTTTAGTCAATTACAAAAACAAGACGATAGTTCATGTGCCCAAGAAAATGTTCCAGAACAACAGGAGAGCGATGAGATCGCGGACGATGTGAAGAACACGTCATACAAAGAGTTAGCCGTGGACCAACAGACTAAAGATTTGATGAATGAGCAGCGGTCAAACATCAAGGCGTTTGAGAGAACAGTACGGAACATGGACATTGAAAATTTAAAAAGTGCCAACTTGAAGACAATAACGCAACGTTGGGAAAAAGTCGATAGTACTTATTGGAAACTTGATAACTTGTTGGTCAACACGCAAGCATTTGAAAGTGATTACAACAGATTAGAAAGGCTGTATGAATTCACCAAGGAACAAATAAACAAGAGGATTTGGGATAACAAACATCAGGAAAAGTCCACGCCCAAAATTGAACTTCCGATTTTCAGTGGTAGCTATGCCCAGTGTGTCCACATGTTGTCCACATTCAAGGACTTATTCGTGGAAATTGTGCATCGCAACACTTTCATCTCAAATGCTCAAAAAATGCAACATCTGAAAGCGAAATTGAAGGGAGAACCCGAGCGATTAATACAGCACATGAACATCAGTGCTGACAATTACGAATCTAGTTGGCAGATTCTTCAACAGAGGTATGATAATAAGAGGTTATTATTTACCTACCAGGCAAACATTTTACTTAGTCTACCCAACATACAAACCCCAACGGCATCTCTACTGAAAAGGATGCATGACACGACCATAGAGTGCCTTCAGGCTATTAAGAATCTGCAGTACGACACTTCTAGTTGGGATCCCATAGTAGTTCACATACTAATGCAAAAGCTGGACGCAGACACACGCCAGTCATTCAATGAATCCATGAAAAATCCAAGGGAAATGCCACCATTAAACGACTTTCTGAAATTCATTGAAACCCAAGTTCATGTCAATGGAATCGGGCACAAACACGAACCGCCTAAGAAACTTTAACAGTCCACAGTTAAACATTCAGCCAAAAACAGTTCATAATACAACATACAGCAAGCCTAAGGTGCAGCAACAGACCATTCAAGGGGGAACTAAGAACGTGCCGAGAACATTCCATAACAAACAAACATTTCATCATTCCTTTATAACTTGTCCGAAATGTAATAAGCAACACGGGCTCTATAATTGCAGAGAATTTTTATGTATGTCGCCAGTAGAAAGGTTAAAGACCGAAAACAACCTACATGTATGTCTAAATTGCCTATTTATTCATAACGGCGAAAAATGTTCGTCGGAAAAAAAGTGCAAGCACTGCGATGAGCCGCATAGCAGCATTTTGCATGAGGCGATTGGAGTTGCAAAATCGCGAACCGGCAGGGCTAATGTAGGTCAACAATTGAACACGCATTTAGCACATGACAACTCAAATGAGGTACTGCTAGCCATGGCCCAGGTCAAAACAATAGCCTATGATGGAACTACGATCATTTTACGCGCCTTATTAGACCAGGGCTCTCAGATTAGCCTAATTACAGAAAATGCTGCACAAAGATTGCAGTTAAAACGAAACAAAATGAGCGCGGTGGTGTCAGGTGTTGGTGCTTCAGCCACCACCAAATGTAAAGGAGTGCTCCATCTTAAGTGCCAAGCGATTTATAATGACTTCAACATTGACAATTATGCACTTATTATGAAAACAATAACAAACAAACTGCCAAGTAAAACAGTAAATAAAGGTAGTTTTGAACATATACAACATTTACAAATCGCTGATCCTGATTTCAATATACCTCAGGATATAGATTTACTATTAGGAGCCGATGTATATTCCGAAATACTGTTAGAGGGGTTAATAAAAACAAACACGTCATCCATCATAGCACAACAAACACAATTAGGCTGGGTAGTATCTGGTAATTACAAAACGTTCAATTACCATGTAATTGTCAACAACATTCAGGATCTTGCCCAATTCTGGGAACAGGAGTCTATACAAGAAAACAGAGATGAATTGGATCCTGACAACAAGTGCGAACAGCTGTACAAAGAGACAACAACGCGACTTCCTGATGGACGATACCAAGTTCGTCTCCCCCTCAAGGACAATTTTATTAAACACTTAGGAACATCAAAACCACAGGCCATCGCTCAATTTCAACAACTAGAGCGAAAGATGGCAAAAAATCATGCGTTTGCAAAAGATTATAAAGCTTTCATGGAGGAATACGAAGAAATGGGTCACATGGAGCAAGTCGAAAGCAACACTAGGAACAAAAACATGGAGTATTTTCTCCCGCACCACGGGGTTGTGCGGCCAGGTGCTATCACAACGAAACTTAGAGTTGTGTTCAACGCGTCAGCAAAAACCAGTTCAAAACACAGTCTTAATGACTTAATGGAGGCGGGACCGAATCTACAAAAAGATATCCTTAGCATCTTGCTGAAATGGAGACAATACAAATACGTCTTAACATCAGACATTGAGAAAATGTACCGATTTATAATGGTACATCGGGAACATCAACACTTACAGAAAATAGTGTGGAGGAACTGTCCACGGCAACTGCTAAGACAATATCAACTACGTACAGTCACCTATGGTACTAAGGCCGCTCCCTTTCTAGCACTCCGAACACTTCAACAGCTAGCAATGGACGAAGGTGACAAGTACCCGGACGCTAAAAACATCTTACTCAACCAATTCTTTGTAGACGATGCGTTATTCGGAAAGGATACCATGGACGAGGCCCGAAATACAAGAGACCAACTTATACAACTATTGAAAGAAGGAGGGTTCAATCTCAGAAAGTGGTCGAGTAACGAACATCAACTGCTAGAAGATCTGCCAGAACATATGGTTAGCCCAGTCAGTTTAAGCTTTACAGAGGCATCAGCTTCCAAAGCATTAGGCTTGGCATGGGATCCGAAACAAGATGAATTTATATTTTCACCCACATTAAAAAACAAAAACAACATTGGCATTAACAAAAATTCGTCAAAACGGCAAATCTTAAGCGACATATCAACAATTTTTGATCCTTTGGGATTGCTATCTCCAACAACAATCAAGGCAAAAAATTTATTCCAACACATCTGGAAGTACAAAATCGAATGGGATGATACTGTTCCGGATGAAATATAGAAGGAATGGAGAACACTAAAAACTGAGTTAACAAACATGCAACCTTTCAAAATTAACCGATGGCTAGGATTAGAAGCAAACAACGATTGGGAATTACACGCATTCTGCGACGCATCGGAAAAAGCGTTCTCGTGCGTAGTGTACAGCAAGGTTACAGAGGGCAAACAGCAACAAATTGCATTGGTTGCGGCAAAAACAAAGGTCGCTCCAATCCAAAAACAACAAACACTTCCCAGACTTGAGCTATGCGGTGCTCAGCTGTTAGCTCAACTGGTCAAGAAAATAAAACATTGCCTCGATAAACCTAACATTAAAGTAACAGCATGGACGGACTCAATGATCGTGCTTGGCTGGCTAAAGGGCGATGTCTCGCGATGGAAGGCCTATGTCGGTCACAGAGTTCAGGAGATAACATCAGTAGTGCCCGCAGGGAGTTGGAAGCACGTAAGATCGGAGCAAAACCCAGCCGACTGCGCGTCACGTGGACTACTACCTTCTCAGTTACACAAGTTTCCTCTGTGGTTTGATGGACCCGAATTGCTTAACAATGAAATCATCCCTGAAACATATGACACGTTTAAGACACCAGACATTGAAGTTAAAAAGGTGCATGCAGTTACGTCAAGAACTACTGAAAACATGAACTTTGTAACAGAACTCCTTAATAAGAACAGCTGTATTATGACTATAATACGCATCGTAGCTTGGGTGTCGCGTTTCATAACAAACACGTCACGAAACAATCGTCACAGGGAAGACGCAGCTATGAATCATACAAACATGAATGACGCGCCCGCGTCGAAACAATGTAATTTAACACTCGCTGATATTCGATGCGCCACTAACATAATTATAAAACATGTACAAAAATGAACATTACGGACAAGAAATCCAAGATTTAAAAACAAAAGGAAGGGTAATCAACAATAGGGGACTTCAGAAACTTTGCTAGATGAAAATAACATTTTACGCGTCGGAGGGAGATTACAGAATTCAAACTTAACTGAAGAAACAAAACACCCTGTTATCATCCCAAAAAACAAGCTGGCACATCTACTGATTGCCCGTACGCATGTTATAACACTACACGGTGGAGCGAGACTAACTATGGCTACATTGAGACAAAAATATTGGATAACAGGAGGAAATAACACGGTTAAAAAATACCTGCAAGACTGTGTAAAATGTTGTCGCTTCAAACCATCTAAACAATACCAATTAATGGCCGACCTACCCAGTGAAAGGATAACGCAATCACCACCATTCTATCACACAGGGGTGGACTTCACAGGATTTGTTAGTGTTAAACTAAACAAGGGTCGAGGCGTCAGAACGAGTAAAGGTTATGTCGTTGTATTCGTTTGCATGGCAACAAAGGCGGTGCATTTGGAACTCGCATCAGATCTAACGTCACAAACATTTATACTGGCTCTCAACCGCATGATTGGGCGACGAGGCTATCCAAAACATATTTACTCCGACAACGCAACAAACTTTGTTGGAGCCGAAAGGGAGTTAGCTAAACAACTGCACATCTCACAAACATTTAACAACGACACTTTATCGAAAAGGAACACCGAGATGGGGATAGAGTAGCATTTTAACGCCCCAAGCTGGCCGACTGCAGGAGGACTTTGGGAGGCTGCAGTTAAGTCTATGAAATATCACCTAAAGCGTGTCCTAGGAGAGCAAAAGTTAACATATGAAGAGTTTTTAACACTGCTTACTCAAATAGAAGCCTGCATGAACCCTAGACCACTTTGCCCTTTAACGGAGGACGTGGACGATATTGATTATCTTACTCCAGCACATTTTTTAATTGGCCGACCAGTGACATTCTTACCAACGGAAAATTTTGAAAAGCAAAACATCAACATTCGACATAGGTGGCAGTTACTCAACAAAATGAAACAAGGGTTTTGGACCAGGTGGTCGTCAGAATGCCTGCAACAACTTCAAGTTCGTAGTAAATGGCTGAACAAAATAAATAACTTATCAATAGGGGATATTGTCTTGATCAAAGAAGACAACCTTCCTCCTGCGAAATGGGCACTTGGGCGAATACAGAAAGTTCGCCCGGGGATAGACAATCTAGTCAGAGTTGTGATGATGAAAACAAAAACAGGGCCACTAACAAGACCAATAACAAAATTAATTAAACTCCCAATACCTGAATCGCATATAGAAATCCCTGACACCACCACCATTAACTAAATGATCTAGAAGACTTCAACAATTTAACGTCTGTTCAGCCACTTAATTTATCAACTGGACAACAGAACACGCAATTTGTAAGAAACGATTATTAAAAACTTCATAATTCGTTGAAAGAGTTGGAAGATCAAACGAAACAGGCTGAAATGTCGCAACACGATGTGCACCAATACATCGTGTCATATTCTACGATGGAACTACTGATCTTGCCAATGGTCGTCGCGGGAGGAGCCTACGTGTACCTACTGCAAACGCTGCGGCAAGGTCGCCGTCAGCGCCACCAGCGCGTCCACCAGTTTACCGCCACGGAAGCCACCAAGAGCTGAAGCATCCACTGAAAATATTGAACTTACCTACGCGAGACCTCATTCTTTTAACATTTGACTTATATTCATTTTTTAGTCACATTGTTTTAATTTAATACTTTTTTATTTACACTGGTAAAATATTATTTAATAAGTTAACTTTATTATTACCTTGTGCCCCGCCAAGATGTATGGTTAGCAACCGCAAATTGTACTTTGGCCTAGTTGAAATACTGCAAATTTTGTTAATTTATAACATGTAGCATCGGCATGTACGCAAGTACGTCAGTCTTCGGTTTGTATCGAGCTCGCGCAACATTCAACATTTTTTATAACATTTTTATAACATTTTTCTATAATTTTATTATTACATTATTTTAGTGCAATTTAGTATTAAATACCTTTTTAACATTAACATTTATTTTATTGAACATTTAACATTAAGTGTAAAGGCTCCTGCCCTTACAAAGCGGTTCCCCGACGCGAGTACGAGGTTTATTTTTTGCTTTTTAGAGGTTTGTGTGTTGGGTTTTTTTTAATTTGTAACTTAATTTTTATTTCATGCTTTTTAAACTACATATAATATACCTAGTACTGTAGTAGTAGACACGCTTCAATCGAAAATCTAACTAAACAAGTAATAATGAAACGATATCTTGCGAAAAAAACCAGATTCAAATGGTACAATGCGGATAACTTTTGAACGGCTGAACCGATTTTATTCAACCATAGCTAAGAACACTCTCGATAAAGTCACCTTACAAACAACAAAACAATGAAAATCGGTGCATCCGTTTAGGAGCTATGACGCCACAGACAGACACACCGATACACAGACACACAGATACACAGCAACACACATCAAACTTATAAAACCCCTCTTTTTCCGTCGAGGGTTAAAAAGTTATTTATAAAATCATCACAGCACTTTAAAAATCTAAAGTTGCATTCCAATTCTTTACTCAATGCAAACAAAAAACTTGACAGAAAGCTTTTAGTAAATTCTAAAACCGAGTAAATCTTAACACCCGTATAGCATTTGTTTTAATGCAAGAAAAACCAGCCCGTTGTTTGCATTTACCGTACCGCGAAATCGAAGTGATTTTACTTCGGTATCTTCAATAAAAATGTACAAATAACCCCGTCTCAAGTAATGAGGAGTTTTCTTTTGTTATAAAATAACAATAACAAAAACCCTATATTATTTATTGTTAAGCTGACGTCATGTTTTCACGTCGAGGAAGCTCATTACATCTTTTGTTTTGTTCGCTCATTGTTTATGCGAGACGTGCTTCCGGAGTGGGAAAAAAATTAAAATTTTACTATTAAAACATTTGGTTGAATTGTTATTTTTTTGCCCGGTTGAAATCTCTCTTCATTTTCGTGAAAACTGTGGAGTTCACAGTTTTAATCAAGAGCCATTTTTTTGTCTGTAATTTTAGCCACTAAAGGCAATTTTATTTTACATAAAATAAAATTGCTAAACTCATCTCTATGGTACTTTATTTATTACAAACTCGCTTTGTTGTGGTTTCTTGAAATGCAGAATATTTTTACTATTCAAATAAAATGCATCAGTTAAATCATAGCATAGCATAGTAGCTTTTTTTTCGCAGCTTCGTTCCCGAGGCCTACTCAAAAGGATCCGTTGAATTTTAGTAATACAAGAAAAACTAAAAAAAAAACCCCTGACACATCTTTATCTTATACTACACTAGCTGTTCCCCGCGGCTTCGCTCCCGTGGGCCACCCCCACAGGACCCGTTTTCGGGATAAAACAAATAGCCTATGTGACTCAGGAATAATGTAGCGTTCAATTGGTGAAAGAATTTTTTAAATCGGTCCAGTAGTTTCGGAGCCTATTCGGTACAAACAAACAAAATAATCTTTCTTCTTTATAATATTGGTATAGATTATTTATCGTGTCTACTAACGTTTCGATCGACAATCTACTGCACATTTTATTATGACACGATATCTTGCGGAAAACAGCCCGATTCAGACAGTAAAACGCTCATAACTTTAGAACGGCTGAACCAATTGTATCAAACATAGCTAAGAACACTCTTGATAAAGACACACACACAGACAGTTTAGGAAAACGGATGAACCGATTTTGATTTAGTTTTTGTTTGAAAGGTCCTGCTATGATACCACAGCAGCTTCACAAATACATACCTATACACAAATACATAGGTACATACTGTTGAAAACAGGCCTGCGGATCACAAGCCAAGAGGCAAACACTGGGGCCCATAAGCAATGCTGTGACTCTTGGATCCTACAAGGTCTATACCCGCGAAACCACGAACGCGGCAGCGGTAGCTAGTGGTTTGTTCTTTGAGATACCGATTCCTGTAAGACAGGTGGAAAGTGATACAAGCATGCACAACACATTTGTTCCCGTGGTGGTCTCCTGGGCTCGTTCAATCCCGTGTGTGGTTGGGGATTATAGGGGAAAATATATATAATAATTATTGATAACCGACGTGGTCTGAGCCAGGTTCCCGGCAGCCAGCAGACACCTAGACACGTTTCGGACACAAAAATACTTCGCTGTGCGCAAAGTATATACACAAACAAATGCACGGGCGATTCCCAGTACCACTCGCGGTACGCGAACGTAATTTCGAACAACGACTGGTCTGCTATAAACCCATTTCAACAAAATTAATTGACGACCATCTTTTTAAGTCTCGCGCTATCAATCACATTTTTACAAGTCTTGTCAACGTCAACTCAGCCAAAGACTGTCAAATCGATGACAGCGAGCTGACACAGTATTGCAACAAAATAACAAAAAAATAACGAAACCTTTATTGGTTCCAAACACACACGTCAAACTTATAAAACCCCCTTTTTTCCGTCGGAGGTTAAAAGGGAGCCTATGGCACTTATCTATAGTGTAGCTATTCATCCAAGATTATATTTCAATCTGAGACTAGACTATAAGAATTTTTGAAATCAGATCAGCACGAGAGTTTACCTATTACAAACAAACAATCAATTTCACCTCTCTATAACCTTAGTTTAGATAGGTACCTATTTCCCAATTACAGTTATCAAAGTGATCTTAGAAAACTCGTTATAAGTGGCAGCGCAATCTTTAACTAAGTTTATTCCAGATGCAGTCGCAAAAATTTACACTTCAGTGAAATTAAATTGTCGTTTGCGAGTTGATCCGTCAGTTACAGCTTGGTCAATAAAGGTAACGTGGATAATCTAAACATGGATTGCTCCGGCACTGGCTAATCTAGATGATTGGCTTAATCCCAGTGGCGTTGTGTAGTGAGGCGGCAGGGGCAACCCATCCCGGGCGATGTTTTTTTATAATGTACTAGCTTTTGCCCGCGACTTCGTCAGCGTGGATACAAACAATTAAGATTAATTTTAAAAGAAGAAACAAACTAACTGACTGATCGAACGATGTTTGTTGCTAAAGATGCAACAAAAGGTGTTTATGACAATATTTCTTTATAAACAACATTCTTAACCATTTTTGTGGATGGAGCTAAAATTACCAGACCGCGAGGTGAGCTCACACGAGAACACGCAACGTGAAACTGCCCATGTGAAAAACAGTGCTGCCGCAAGTCGATGCCCGCAGATTTAGAGTTTGGCCTTGTGACTTATTTATTGTCATGGCAAAGCAAACTTTGAGAGGAAACTGAAGGCCGTTAAATTCAAAAGGCGGATCATTAGGAATCAACGGTATACGCGGCACAAATACTGTTTCTTTTTGGGCCGACCCCGTCAAAATAGTGGCTTCTACTAAATTCCGATGCAAAGCCTTAATTTGCAGTCGACCATTGCATAGTTTCGGTGGTTTTAAATTCCGAAGTAACATCACAGGTGTACCGACACGCAGTCTGAGCTTATGATATGGGAGACCTACTGGATTAATAGTATTTAAAAATTCAACAGGATAGTGGACTGCTTCGTCTGTATTTACTACCGTATCTATGGAATAGTATACAAATTCTTCGCCTTGAAATGACTCCAACAAAAGATCATTGATTAAAGCTGCTTGGTCATTTTTGGCGTTAAAATAGCTCGTTCACGCAACCATTCCAATGAATTATCCCTTATGAGCGCTATGTCGGGATACATTTTTTCTATAAGGTAAAAGGTATTAGGTGAAATCACTCGGTCTAGAATAATGAAAGGAGTTTGCCCATCCTTCTATGGACCGCCGTTGCGCATAAAACAAAATTGTATGATAGCGTAAATTGGATATAAAAGAAGGAAGAGGTCATACTTTCAAAGGAAATAAAAATTATTCATTTATTTTGTGGGGTTTTTGGTTTTTTCTTTGATTTTCTGTTCGTTCTACACAATCCACACCACCAGCACAGAAACAGTACAATAGTCTTCAAAAAGATTTCTTGTGTGTGCAGGAATCCGAAAACTACTGAACACGAACTCAACGCAATGATAAGTTATTAATTAGCACAACAAACTCAACAAATATAAACCCAAAAACAAAAATTCGCTGCCGCGCCGACACGAATCTTTGTTTGGCACCTATACTCGGAATTATAATTCGATTCCACATTTGACATTAGCTACTGTCATTTTGTAAAATAATGTGGTAAGTAATATTAGTAATTAATATATTAGTATTAGTATAGATAAAGCTATCGACGTGGCTGAACACTGGGACATTAGCTACTGTCATTTTGTAAAATAATGTGGTATCATTATTTTACAAAATGACAGTAGCTAATGTCAAATGTGGAATCGAATTATAATTCCGAGTATAGTTTGACTTGACATTTGACAATGACATTTTTGACAATGACATTTTTGATAGTTGACAGTTCATCTTTCACTTACATCACCTGTGGTAGTGTTACCAACAATTAATCTAAATCACCCTGACCATAAGTGATTTGTTAATTAGAGAAAGTAAGTAATATCATTTTAATTATGTTACATATAAATAAAAATATTAATGAAGCGGGAATTGTCATAATTGAAATGATTTTTAAAACTCAGCGTCTGCCCTTACACTATTAGTAACACCGATTATGGGGAGGTTCATAAAATGGCAACACTGTTTTCACTACAGTACGCCATTAAAATAAAATCGAATAAATAACTAATTAAACACTAAATATTAACCCCACATACGATTTCGATCAAGTTAAATAAGAAAACTTTAAAAAAAATTGTATAATTTATGATTATATTTTTGCGGCTATACTCTTTTATTATAAAGCGATACTGATTTTGTGCAGTCTCCTTTTGCACAAAGGTTTGTTTTAAATGACGTACTTAAATTTGCACCAAGAAGGGATTTTTGGAAATCCATTCTTTAAGGGGTAGAAATAGGGGTTGAAAGTTTTTAAGAAAATTCTTCATTTTTAACCGACTTTCCATAAAAGAGGAGGTTCTATGTTCGAATTTGTTTGTAATTTTTTATTGTTTATTTTCACCGTTATCTCCGTCAATTGTGAATTCTTTTTTTGTTTGAAAGAGTATATTTCCAAATTGTTCCCATTTTAATTTGGTGATGATCTGATGGTGAACTTTGGAGATACTCGTATGCAATAAATGACGGCAAACCTCTCGGGATTGCTGCAATTGCATGTCTGTTTATTGTTTGTAATATTTCATAACATAACAACGCCAGTCGGTCTAAAGGGGTACGCAAATGTGTACAGTTCGCCTTGGCATACTCTCATTTCATCGGTTATGTTCAAGCTTCACTACCCATGTAACACCAATTCTCGTGAAGATCGGTGACTTTACAGAAGAAGTTGTTTATCGAATCCGACTCAGTTGGGTGGGCATTTGAGAAGGTAAGCAATACATTATCGTCTCACATACCTCAGTGTTTCAAGGTAAATCCTTTGACCAGTGCATGATACCAGTGATGAGATAATATGGGACTAAAACGTTACTCACAATGGGCCCCATCAGAAGATTGAATGTCCGATGATTTTCTGGGCGTATTCGAATTAAAATTACAGGAAAACTGATGAAACTGACATAGCCCCAAGAATTAACAAACTTTGGTTGCATTAAAGCAGGCCCGATTGTTCGCTGAACAGATGGCCTATGTGACTGAAAGGTTTTGAAGTGGCGAGCTCGTTACTGGAAGACGCAACATTGCAAGGCCTCGCACAAGTTGGACTGATGTCCTGGCGAGGGCCGCAAGTCTGCTGGATCCAAAGAGCAGAAGACTGGTCGGGTTTTTTGAGACGAATAATTTCGGGTGGACCAAAAATTACTTTAGTATGAAAACGAATGCTGTGTAAATTACGCGACACAACACAAAAATCTAATACAGCGTAAATTACGCGACACTAAAATGTCACTCACAACTATGTTTACCTGAGAGAAACGGTCCAGTTCCGTAATTCCAAATCGATGTAGAGGTCCCCGTCTTAGTGCCATTTGATTCTTAATAAAAACTTTGACATCCGTTACTCATCTGTGACCTCGTACAATGTGGACGTGTTGAGGCTCTCTTAAAGTGATAATTTGTTATTGGCTATTTGGTGCTGAATCCATTTCTCGTTTGCTCTTTAAGTGTTTTAAGGACTGATCCCGCCCACTGGGCTGTCCTAGAAAGAAACAAATAGATTTTGTGCGCTCCAACATCAGCTGAGTTCCACCGGATTCGAACCATCATCGCTTGGATTAGTGGCCGGCCGCCCTACCACCAACAAGGTTAGTCATAGCGCGTCGAAATTAAGTACCGCGTGACGCGCCCCACTACTGCTCTGCTACGTCACTGCGCTGCTATTGCTACGACGTAACGCCTACACTAAACCTTATAGCAACGTCCCCGCTACTGATTGCTTATTGCTACCATTCAACATTAGGAAAATGGCTTGTTCGAAGCGAACGCCACCCAAACTACGATCGGAGCAATCTACTTCTGAGCCGGACCTAGCAAAAATTCAACCGGAAAAGGAGCTGAACGTTACAACTCGTAAAAGAAAGCAGCCTAAGTGTGAATATGCTACACAAATCGCAACTATGCACTCTGATCAGAAAAAAACTCTAAGTGATTGGAAGACTAGCTTGGATTCCAACTTATTAGTTATTAGTGATAGCATAAAAAGTATACGGAGTGACTTAGACACTTACATGAAATAAACAAAAAAAGAAATATACTATCTTCGCTCGGATAACATCAAGATTAAGGCTACTGTAGCTAAACTGTCTGAGGAGGTCACCGAAACTAAAATATCTGCCCAATTTTTATCAAACCAATACGATGACTGCCAAAATCGATTCAAAAACCTAGAAGAACGGCTCTCAGATAAAAGCTCATTAATAGCTCTCGAAGCTAAAATAGACTACCTTGAGCAACAAGCCAGACAGTGTAACCTGGAGATATCTAATATCCCGGAACGGCGTGAGGAAAACTTATTTACTATAATAGATGACATCGGCAAAAAAAATTATGTATCTATACCACGTGACGAGATAACCACCATTCATCGTGTCCCTCATGCCGCGTCTAATGACAGGCCAAAGAATATTATCGCCAAGTTCAAAACCCGTTCTCTGAGAGATAATGTACTCAGCGCTTACCATCTCAAAAAAGGTGTCACTTCGACTGATTTGGGTATTTCTGGAGTATCTCGCGTTATTTATGTTAATGAGCACTTGACTCTTAATAAAAAACAATTGTTGCGAGAAGCTCGCGAAGCCGCTAAGAATTTAGATTATAAATTTGTTTGGGTTAAACACTCTACTATTCTTGTTAGACGGAGCGAAAACTCCCCTATTATAGCCAGTAGGTATAAGTCATTTTTGGTCTTTATGACCAAAAATGACTTATGTAAAATAACGACTAACAGGATTAATTAAATGTTTAGTCGTCAGTCAGATCTATTTATTAATATTATACACAATTAAAAATGTCATCTAATACAAATGACTTTAGTATTTACTACCAAAATAGTAGAGATATACGCACAAAACTAAATACTGTCTATATGAGTATTCTGTCTAATTGTTATGATATTATTATTTTAACAGAAACTTGGTTAATCCCCTCAATAAATGATACCGAATTTATTGATAATCGATATGTTGTTTTTCGTTGTGATCGTAATAGAAGCGCAACTAATAAATCTGATGGGGGGGTGTGTTGGTGGCTGTGTTGCGAAAATACAACGCTGTTAATATCTCGCTTCAGTCGCAAAATATCTTAGAGAAACATTTTGAACAAGTTGTTATTGCAATACCGAGTAACAACGCCACGACACAAACTCTCATCAGTGCAGTATATATGCCTAATAATTTGCCACTTTCAGTATATAATTTGCATTTTGATTTAATGGATAACTTAATCAACACAGTAAATATTGAAAATTTGTTATTGCTTGGCGATTATAATATACCGACAGCCAACTGGCAACTTTACCCTAGTCTTAATTCTTTTACTTGTACGGGCAATTCTTCAGTCTGTCACCGTTTAAGAAACTTTATGACTGTTCACAATGTTCAGCAATACAATCATCTAATTAACTTAAATGGACGAACTCTGGATCTTTTACTTTCGAATACTATTTGCCACGTATACAAACCCAAGCTGGACCTGCTTCAGGCTGATAACCATCATCCTCCCTTTTATACTCTTCTGTCATTAAACCTAAAGCTTATTCCCATGCAACCTCTTTGCTCGCCCAAGTATAATTTCCGTAGAGCTGACTATATCCTTGTTAACAGAGATATTGAGGAAATTGACTGGGACATGGAATTAGATAGCGAGTCAGCCGAAAAAAATGTAGAAGTTTTCTATGAACATCTGTACGGGATTATCAAAAATCGAATACCTCTTTCCAAACCAAAAAGTTCTAATTATCCTGTATGGTTTTCCAAAGCTCTCATATAGATTTTAAACTCTAAAAAGAAAGCCTGGAATAAATGGAAAAGGTATCAAAACTTATCCGATTATGAAATTTTCTCCTTGTACAGAGCCCGCTTTCAATCAGAGTGCAATAAATGCTTTCGTACTTATATTAAAAGTGTTGAGGAAGATATTCCCAAAAATGTCAAACACTTCTGGGCATACATTGCTAACCGCAAGGGCAAATCTGGGATTCCTTCCCGTATGCACTATAAAGATGACACGGCTAATGACCCCATTGAAATATGTAATTTATTTTCAAACTTTTTTCAGTCAGTTTATGAACCATCTAGCCTAAAACCCGATTGGTGTCCAGTTCCAGTTCAATCCAGTGACAGTGATTCATCTCTTTGTAGCTTGCACTTTAGCCTTTCATTAATTTGTAAACAATTAAAAATTCTAGATATAAACAAAGGGCCAGGACCTGATGGGATACCTCCTTGTTTTTTGAAATGGTCAGCAAACACATTATGCAAACCATTATTTAAGATATTTAACCAATGTATTAGCAATGGTATTTTTCCTACAGTCTGGAAAAAGGCCAATATAGTTCCGGTATATAAGGGTGGTTCTAGGCAAAATATAGAGAATTATAGACCTATCTCCCTTCTTTGTACATTGGCTAAGGTATTTGAAAAGATTGTTCATCACGAGTTATATCCGTTTGTTCAACGTTATATAGTACCGCAGCAGCATGGCTTTGTTAGACAAAAATCTACTGTGACCAACTTGATGATTTTTGCTAACCACCTATTTAATAATATGGACAACAGGGTCCAAACTGATGCCATTTAAACTGATTTTAAAAAAGCCTTCGACCGAGTTGATCATAAATTACTTTTAGATAAAATTTCGTTTAATGGCATCAGGGGCAATCTGCTGCGCTGGTTTCAGTCTTATGTCAGTAATCGTAGTCAAACTGTAGTTAGTAGCGGGTACCATTCTAACGCATTTTTGGCAACATCTGGAGTTCCGCAGGGATCAATTTTGGGTCCTTTGTTGTTCATTATTTACATCAATGATATTGGTAGTTGCTTTAAAAATAGTAATTTTTTATTATATGCTATATCAAAATTTTTAAGAAAATAATGTCGATCAATGATTGTTACCTTCTTCAAGACGACTTAAATAGATTGTCTAATTACTGTACCAAAAATAACCTAAAATTAAGCATTTCTAAATGTAAATACATACATTTTACTAAAAACAAAAAGATATTTGATTACAATTACTGTCTCTGTGATGAACTCTTACTTAAAGATACTCAAATTTGTGACCTGGGTATACTATTGGATAGCAAACTTCACCTAAATCTACACATTGATAAGATAATAGCTAAAGCTTACCAAATGTACAATTTAGTCATTAGGTCATCATCCGACTTCAAGCGCCCAGTCACATACCTATATCTTTTCAATTCTTTAATACGACCACAAATAGAATATGCATGTATGATATGGGACCCTTACTACGCGAAATATGACTAAGCATTGGAAAGAATCCAGCGCAAGTTTCTGAAAACATTGCAGTATAAATGTCATTTGGGACGGCTGCCATATGAGGAATCACTGCATAAGTTTAAATTACTTACACTACACTCAAGGCGTCTGTTACTACAGGCCATGATGTTCCGTGGACTTATACACGACAAATTCGATTGCGCTGAACTTGTGAATAGTATATTTTATGTTGTACCTAGAACTGTAATACGCCGAGAGGCGCGCGCTTACCCGCTTTTTGCTACGACCACCAATCGTACAAATGCGGGGGAACGGGCACCTCTCCATAGATTAGTCAAAACATACAACAAACATTTTGTAACAATAGACATATTTGCTTTATCTCAAGCTGTATTTAGGAATGAATTAGTTAAAATAGACTAGACTAGAGTCAAGAGCAAACCCATCACAAATAAAAAAAAAAAAAAAAAAAAAATACTGAAAACCTAATAATTTTGTATGTACTTCATATTAGCCCAATTTAACTTGTATCATGCTGTACGCAATTATAATAATACTAGTAGTAATATGTGGAAACGTTGTGGATTGTACGTTTACTTATTTTGTTGTATAATTAGATGTAAGACTTAATGTACAATTGTTTGTTTTCCCAAATAAAATAAAATAAAATAAATCCCTAAATCGTCTACTGGGATTAATTCCTAAAAACTAATGATGCCAACCTTTATTATTATGCCAAAAGAATAAGATTTTTCATTCAAATAAATGTCTCCCTTTTAACCCCTTAAAAAGTTGAATTCCCAAAAATCTCTCCTAAGTGCACCCTTATATCATAAAAAAGAAGCTATGTGCATTAAACGTAATCTAAAATCTTTACCACCCCGAAATCGTATTTTAAGGGTCGTTTCGAAAAACTAATAATGAAAACTTTTATTGTTTATTTAAGTTGGTATTTATGTCAAGTTTCATGTTTATTGACCCAAGAAATCAGATTCTTCCATACAAACTTAAACACCTCCTAAATCATCATTTGTTTGACAACATTTATTGTTTACTTAGGATGGTTTTTATTTCAACTTTCAAATGTATTAACCCATGAAATAAGATTTTTCAAAAACACTTTAACACCCCCTAAATCATCTTTTGGTGGTACTTTCGAAAAACTAATGATGAAAACCTTTATTGTTTATTTAGTTTGGTATTTATGTCAAGTATCATGTTTATTCACCTAAGAAATTAGATTCTTCCATACAAACTTCAACACCCCCTAAAATCTAAATCATCATTTGGGGGAGTTTCGAAAAACTAATAATGACAACCTTTATTGTTTACTTAGGATGGTATTTATGTCAACTTTCAAATGTATTAACCCAAGAAATAAAATTCTTCAAAAACACTTTAATACTTCCTAAATCATCTTTTGGGGGTATTTGCGAAAAACTAATAATGACAACCTTTGTTGTTTACTTAGATTGGTATTTATTTTAAGTTTCAAGTTTATTAACTGAAGTAATAAGATTCTTCAAAAAAACTTTAACACCCCTAAATTGTCTTTTGGGGGTATTTTCAAAAAAAAAAAAAAAACCTTTATCATTCATTTTGTTTAGTATTTGTGGCAAGTGTCAAGTTTATTGACCCTAGAAATCAGGTTTTTCCCAAACAATATTCAATACCCCCTAAATCATCATTTGGGGGTAGTTTCGAAAAACTAAGAATGTCAATCTTTATCATTTACTTAGAATACTATTTGTGCTATGTTTCAAGAATTTTGCCCGAAAGAATTAGATTTTTCATACAAACTTTTAACCCCCTTTTTACCCCCTTAGGGGTGGAATTTCCAAAAATCCTTTCTTAGTGCACACTTACGTCACTTGAGGAACTTTTCTGCCAAATTTCATGCTTCTAGGCATAGCAGTTTTGGCTGTGCGTTGATTGATCAGTCAGTCAGTCACCTTTCGCTTTTATAGATATATATATATATCTATAAAAGCGAAAGCCCTGCCGCCACACTACGCCACGTATTATCATTCATATGTTATGAATGGTATTATATATATATATTATCTATATATAATATATGTAGGAGGAAGGTATATTAGGTACTAATAACAATCTAGAGCAAAGAAGTATGACGCATTTAAACTTATTAATTCAGTTTTGTTTAATTGGCAACATTTAGCCTACGATTCAATCTCAGTTCGATTTTATTCGATTGACAACACTTTATTTGGCTTATGTCAAAATACTCGATTTTGATTGGATGTTAAAAGCTGTGAACTTTGCCCGAGGTGTTCTTAAACCAATGAAAGCAGGGTAGCCAAGGATAATGGCGACCTGAGCGAAGTCGCCCGCCATATTTGGTCGAAAAGGGTTAGAAAAAAGGAACGCGCGGGAGCGCGTTTGCAAAAAGTTGAAAACAGAGTTGTGAGAGAAATAATTGAGAAGTAGCCTAAAGTGTGGCGTTATAAACTTGAAAGTGTGTTTTGTTGAGAGAAAGCGAAACGAATATGTGGCCGAATTCGCTGCTTTGATAAGATTGGAACAAGGACTATCTCCAAATCGGCATAAGTTACCTGCTTTGTAGCATGCATATACCCACGAAAGCCCACAAGATCGAGTGTTTATCCAAGATAGCCCTCCTATTTTCGATATATATATATATATAGATAATGATAATACGTGGTGTAGTGTGGCGGCAGGGGCAGCCCATCCTGGGCGATTTTTTTACAATTTATAATGATAATATGTCATGTTTTTGAGTATTCTATTTTTTGTTAGAAACATTTAAAACTTATGCTAAATGAACTAATAAGTATGTATATAAAAATGAGTAAACGAAATATCTAGTAAAATCATAAAACATGTTGTTGAATATTGTGAAATAATAGTGCAAATTAGGTTACAGTACGGTACTTTGGAATGATTGAATATTTTAGTCTTTTAAATTGTAATAAGTGGCGGCAAATTTCTCCTCTACCCCGGGCGGCTGAAACTACGCCACTAGTTAGTCCCATTTTGTCAGCTTCTTCGCGCTCCACGTGGCACAGCCATAATTGTATCATTTTCATACATGTCACCCAGCTTTCCGATAGAATATTTCGGTGGATTATCGAAGTGAAAAACTTATTACTCAAGAGACTGGTTCTTATTTCTTTAGATGTTTTCGTCTGTTCATATTCAAGAAAGTTATTTTTAGACTCAGCAAGATTGATGAACAAAAGCCGTTTTTATTGGCTTGGGAAATAGTTTCTGAATGTACAAAACTCGGTTATTAGCGTTATGAAACAAGGATTGAATAACAAATTAAACATTTACATTTTCTATTATTTCCCATCCAGATAGATCTCTAGTGAAATTTTGTAAATATATATACATAAATAATATAACTGTTAGGAAAACAAAGTTCGTAATTTGATTATGTAATTCTTCTTATTTTTCTATATCTACTTAGTTTGCTTAATAGGATTTCTGACTATTTTGAAGAGACTAATGGGCTATTATGAAATGTCCTTTGATTCGCAACGCAACATAAATAACTCCGAAGATACCTACCTGCCTACATTAATTAAAAATATTTAGGTGTTTTTTATAACGAAACAGCCCGTTCAGACACTTAACGTTTTTATTATGTTGTTGGTATAATTGGGAACTTAAGACACAACATTATCATCTTAGTTGATATCAGTCGTATTTATCAGTTGTATTTATTAGAGAAACGTGTAGTTTTTTAGGGTTCCATACCCAAAGGGTAAAACGGGACCCTATTACTAAGACTCCGCGATCAGTCTGTCTGTCTGACGTAAAGTGGGGCTTCCATACAAAAAACGTGACTTTTTGCCGTTTTTTGCGATAATACATAGGTATGGAACCCTTCGTGCGCGAGTCCGATTCTCACTTTTAATAAACTTTATTTTTTTTTAGTTAGTTTGACTTTTCATAAACATTGTTGACTCTTCTAGCCTTTCTTAAAATGCTATGGCAGAGACCAGACTTATTTGTACTTATCTACTCTGCTGTAGAACCACGAACCCTGATTTAAATATGGTAATATAACGTAAGCAATAGGGTGCTAGATATCAGAGACCCGAATCATAAGAGGATTTGAGGCGATCCTCACTTCTGACCTGAGGCTTTAAATTTTACACATAGGTCGGTCTAACAAGAAAATTGTACATGTCTGGCAATAGGATAGTTGTGATAAATTGTGTAGTCAACTCTAGTTTTTGAATTGAGAATTTGAAGTAAAAAACTTGTAAAACTACTCGAATGCTAAAGTTTTTAAGCCGAAGTTTAGATTTCGAATTTTTAATCCTCTAAGTGGGCAAGAGTTATTAAGTGCTACAGATTTTTCATATTATTCATCACAAGCTGTGCCCGCGGCTTTGCTTCCTTTAACTGCCTAAACTACCTACTCTTCTTACCTACAAATTTTTTTTCTAGACTCATTCTTCCGCGGAGAATCTTAACACCACCATTCAGTTTTTTTGTTTCTTTTTGTCTCTCTTTACACTGCAATCTGTCGCCAGAGATATATTTATCAGTTGTCCCTCTTTAGACTGCAATCTGTCGCCAGAGATATATTTATCAGTTGTCCCTCTTTACACTGCAATCTGTCGCCAGAGATATATTTATCAGTTGTCCCTCTTTAGACTGCAATCTGTCGCCAGAGATATATTTATCAGTTGTCCCTCTTTAGACTGCAATCTGTCGCCAGAGATATATTTATCAGTTGTCCCTCTTTAGACAGCAATCTGTCGCCAGAGATATATTTATCAGTTGTCCCTCTTTAGACTGCAATCTGTCGCCAGCGGGACATTTATCAGTGGGTTGGTCGGGTTTATTATTGGCATGCTCGGTATGCGACCTGTGTCGCATTCTACTTTACTTCACTGATGCAATTTAATTGGCCGTGGGGCATCTTCCGGTTCAATCTGCGAATTATACTGTTATCTTCCATCAAGACATTGGCCAATCTGTTCGGATGGTCTTTAATTCTTTCCTTGTACGTGCCTGTATGGAAGGGTATTTCCTGTTTGACTGTTGTCATGTGCAGGTCGTGATGTAGTTGTTAATTTGTGACGAACCAGGTAGCACCGGTAATCTTTCTCAAGATTTTGTTTTGGAATCTTTGCATGTATTCGATGTTGGAATAGTTGAGCTGGCTGGTGCCAATTCATGCGTCATGTTCGTAAACGGGCGCTGTCAGTTGGGATTGGTCATAACTTAACTGCTTCGGATGTTAATGTTTTTCTAGTACCTACTATATCAAATCAAATCAATTTTTTTTTTTTACATATGCCCAGGTAGGCCTACATAAAATTAAAAAAAAATATTCACTTATAAAACGTCGACAAAAGGTGCACGGTTCGGGTTAGTCGTTTCCTATGGAGAAGAACCGGCAAGAAAATCCATGGTTACTCTTTTAAAAACGGTTTGGATTTACAATATTTCCATGTTACAGCATCAGTACTTGGATATGGGGGGACAACGTAGGCCCGACAATTAGTCGTAAGAAATTTAAAAAAAAAGTAAAACGAAATAAAAAGGTAACAAATGTTAACAATCATCTAGAAATCTAGAAGGCCTACAAAGTTCACACATTCACAAAACAATCGGTAAAAGAATCAATAAAAAGGTGAAAAAAAAAAAGTTCATAAAAAAAGATGTCTAAAAACACAAAATTTTACATGTGGCACAAATGTTGTTATCAGTGCTGTAACTATTCTTAGATGATTGAATAACATTGTAAAAAGTCTAATTAAAAGAGAAAAAAAATGAGATTGAGAATAGTTAGAGACATCCACATATAACTGCACAGAACATGTGTGAGTACTTTTAATACTTTATACCTTTACGTAGTATAGTGTGTAGTGCTATTTTGGGTGCATTGTCCTCACATATTAATATGAATTAATTAATTTACCTAAATATTGTTAAAAACTATTTTTTTAAAAGAGTAATTATGGAGTTTCTTGTGCATTCTTCTCCATAACAAGCTACTTTCCGAATGCACGGTAGAAACATTTTTATTCCATGTAAATTCTAATTGTCACATTCAAAAGTGCCGCTTGGTGGCCTAGTTGAAATAAAATATCTTTGTCTTTTGTCTTTGGAGGCTGTCCCCCAGGCTTGTATTCCGTTAGTCCAAATCGGCTTAAGGATCGTTTTGTAAAGTAGAAGCTTGCAACTAAGCGACAGTTGTGACCAGTGCGGCAACCTATTAACCAATACAGCTTACGTAGTTGTAATACCAATTGTTTCCTTTTTGTAAAAATATGTTTTTGCCTGGTGAGTCGCTTATCAAGATGTGATGCTAAATACCTATCATGGTCTGAATGTGGGACATCTAAGTTATTGAGTTTGATGGGTGGACAAGTTCCTCTTCTTAGAATTAAGGTAAAATGTAAAGATTTTGTTTCGTTAGCCTTGATTCTCAATTTTTTAACCAGATGGCCCACACTGTAAAAGTTCCGCCGCCTCAACTGGGTCTGGGTGACCTACAAAGATCGCGGTGTCGTCAGCAAAAGTACCGGTGGTGATACTCTCTGAAGTTGGTAGAGGTGAGATGTGTAGATAAGATACAACGTCGGGCCTAACGCGCTGCCTTGCGGGACTTATGCTTTAACAGGGCGGAGACTTGAGAACGATTCACCGTTTTGGTCTAGAAAGTGTCTGTTTTCCAAAAAAGATTTTAAGATTTTATACATATAAGTAGGGACTAGAGAGTAGAGATGTTATTTTAAATAGCAAGCCTTCGTGCCTGTCAAAGGCGTGTGATATATATATAAAAAAAAACTTGCACATTACTTTTTAGTTTCAAAGGTCTTGTCAACTTCGTTTATTAGCCTATGGACCTGTTCGACGGTGGCGTGCTTACGACGAAATCCAAATTGGTGTTTGGGAATCAGTTTGCACTGTACTATCAGTGGTGTCAGTTAAATAGAAATATTAGAAACTCATATATTTTCACAGGTATGGGTAATAAGCTAATCGCCCTGTATGATTTCGGGTCCTCTAGTTGCTTGTTTGGTTTCAACAACATAATTATTTGTGCGACTTGCCATTGCGGCGGAATGAGGTTTTGTTTGGCGATAGCATTATTTATTGCTGTGAGTAGTGTTATCCCAGAGTCTGACAGTTCCTGTAAGAGTTTGTTGGTAATCAGGTCATATCCAGGAGGTCTCTTGCAGTTTGCTTTTTTAATATTTCTTTCTACTTCACCTTTAGTGAAGTAGTCAGGTTCGATATCATCCTGGTCGGTGGTTCGATATTAATAAATTCGATAACTTCTTTTTCATGTTCGGGTGAACCCTCAAATGGGAGGGGTTAAAAAGCCTTTTCCAGATGCTCCGCAAATGTATCGGCAGTATGCAGAAAATTATGTATCTGAATTGCGATTGTGATATTTTACTTCTTGAACACTTTAAATTCATATATCTTTTGATAGAGTGAACCGATTGCGATGAAACAAAGTCTAAGTAATATTTCAAGTTACGCACAATGTTTGTGAATAAAATGTCACATTCGTTTCGTACATTTTACGTGATGTATGCACAACAAAACAGATAAACAGACAAAAATTCAAAAAAAAATTGGAAATGGTTTCTGTTGGTTATCCTTTAACACCGTGGCTATTTTTTTGTGGACATATTTTCGATTTACAAAAACGACTTTTCTACAGATTTTTTATATGTATTGATTGATGATATTGATGATGATGATGATAATTGATGATAATGGTTGTATAGACCTGTAAATCGCAGGCTTATTGAGTAAATTACTAAATGAAAAATCAAATGGAATTATTTTACGAGCGGCCACAGTTGAATGATTTGGCTCTGTAGGTATTTATAAATTTGAAGAATCCAATATTCGTTTTGCTTTTATTCCTTTTCTATTGTTTTGATTTCATTATCTATTTCAGAACTGCTAGCAACCGGATAGGCAAAATTAATTCAATATCAAGAAGAATGGATAAGAAACTCAATACTAACACCATATTCATGAGCACTTATACGCCCAGAAAGATAGTCAGTCAACAAAGAGTTTAAAAATCATATTGTATAACTTACCTGAAACCCGTCGTAAGTCCAGGACGCCCACTTCATGGTGCACAGCTGAACGTCGAACGGGAACTGCTCCACATTGATGTCGCACACCGATACGTATATCCCGTGACTGAGCCATGTGACTTCCCCTGTGTGTTTTACTATCACGTTCGTGTTGATCACCGCTGACCTATAGTTGGGATCCGCGCTGGAAAAGAATATAAGTATTAGAATTAGTAAAAATATTTTTTGGCAAGTATTGTAATTGGATTGTTCTACACTAGCTCGGAATAGAGAGAATTGGAGGGAAGAAAGGGTGGCCTGCAGTAGGACAAAACAGGTTGAAAATCTTACTAATATTATAAATGTGATAGTTTGGATCGATGTGTGGGTGGAAGTGTGGATGTATGTTTTTTATTCAATCATATCTGAACGGCTGAATGGATCTAGAACAGAAAACACTTTTCACGCGGACGAAGCTGCTGGCAGAAGCTAGTAAATAAATTAATAATCCGCGTTGAAAAAGAATAAAAACATAACATTTATCAAAGACTGGTGAATTATTATTATATCATCATCATCATCCGCAGCCTGACTTCGCCCACCGCTGGGCAAATGCCTCTATTTTCTTGTGCCAATTGCCACGCTCCTGTACCACCTGTACCTTAACCAGATATATACTAGCGCAAAATAGAGAGGTTTGGAAGGAAGAAAGGCCAGGCAGGCCTTTGCCCTGCATTGAGATGGAATGGGCTAAAAATAAATCAATGACTAGCTTTTGCCGGTGGCTTTGAATCGTAGCCATCAACTAGTGAAAGAATTTCCGAAATCGGATTAGTGCGCACGCAGTGGTATGGCTTGCATTTTGTGAAAAAGAAGCTTTTGACTATAGGGCCAAGACTATAGTGGCATTTCGTTAGATTCGATGGCGATATCAACATTTTGGCGATACCTGTTTATAACAAATGAGGTTCTAAACAAATGTCATACGAATTCAGCGATAGCGATGATCGTAATGGGCTTGGGCGCACGGTTGGCGCAGTGGTTCAGCGATTGACTGCTGCGCTGCGTGTCGCGGGTTCGATTCCCGCACGGAACAAATATTTGTATGACCTACAAATAGTAGTTCCGGCTCTGGATGTTTGTGTATGTGACATTATATGTTTGTAAATGTACCCACAATACAGGAGAAATTCCTAGAGTGGGGCAACGTTTTAAAGATTAAAAAAACTAAATGTAAGGGATTGATCACATGACATTTCGATAATGTTTGACATTTCCATACATTTTAGTCATTTTTAACCGACTTCTCAAAAAGGTTATCAATTCGACTGTATTTTTTTATGTTTATTACCTCAGAACTTTTTACTGGGTGAACCGATTTTGATGATTCTTTTTTTTATTTGAAGCTGGTGCTTGTCATGTGGTCCCATTTTAATTACATTAAAATCTGATGAAGAACTTCGGAGATATACATCAGAACTCTTCAATAAATGACGGCAAATACAACCATTACAACCAACCAACGGTGTCAAAAAACGAAGAAACGAAAACAGAAACACTGACTTCTGAAATTGAAGTTATTTTTCTCTTTGAACTGTTTTTATTTGGATGTCGGTCGTATTTTTTAGTAAATAAGTTTTTTTCCTATCGCTATCGCCACGCTTTCGTTGATAGAATGTTACTTGTCTAGAGCGAGCGGTCAAGCGGTTTCCGAGAGATACCTACGTATATGCCAAACCCGTATGCGTCGCCTGCATTGGATCTTTCCACACTACTCTGAAAATGATGAAATTTGACCACACATAACGCTTGAGGTGAATTTAAACCGTATTTCATGCCATGCAGTCCTAACTCAACGCGTGCGGTATCAAACATGCTTAATTTTGAAACACCTTTATAAGTGCCGGATAGCACTGGCAATGTGATATAACCATAAAGATTTGTAACCACAAAGGACGGTATTTACTGGATTGGATGCGGATTTTAATGGGCGCCTGTTTTCATTAGCAACTGCCTTAGAAAAGCAGATGGAAAAATAAATGCAGCTGTCAGTGACAAAAGGCAAAAAAAAATTACTCCTTTTTCTGATGGACATCACGTATTTATACATAAAAAGTTTACCCCTTACTTTCTGGATGGAAAGAAAATTCGCGTAAAATGAATGTGACAAATTGTCAAGAGCCTGTAAATAATTTATGGGCTCTTTACAATGTGTGTGGTCAATTATTGCTGTCATTGGTTGAACGAATTGTCAACGGTCAATCATGCGATAATATACTTTCAAGAAAATGGAGGTTAAAATATCAAAATCAATCCTTTCTTGTTCTCTTTACTCTTTTCGCCCACGTTAAATAGAAAGTGTAGGCGTAATTGTTTCTTCGGTTTTATCTTCTAAATATACAGTGATGAACTTCAGCTTCTCATTTGGACCTCCAAAATAACCGATTAAAGTGACTTTGCTGTGATCATTACGGTAAACAAGGACCAAGTGAAATAATTAAGACCAAATCTTACAGGATTAGTGATGTTTGTTTAATTTTATTAGGCCATCGCAAGGCTTGCAGATTATCCTCCTAAAGTCCAATTACTAAAGTACAAGGCTGGTTAATTCGTACCTAATTGAAACAATAATGGTTCTATCAAGATTACTTCACATAAAAGCCATCATCTTTAATGTGAATTTCATCCAAAGCCACAGCACAACATCAGACCTCTACCAGAGTATTCCAGACACCTATTACCTAATCTATATTGGCAATGGAAACCTAATTCGAAACAAACAGTTGACCACCAAGTTTGAATACAGAACACGAATGAATCTAAATACAAAGTGATCCTAAGAACCAATAGCCACAAAGTGATCTTCGTCTTACCCACAGACAGAGCAAAGAATTACCTCAAAAGTAGTGAATAGAGAAGTCAATAATATGATTGCTTGCTTTGTTCTACACACAGTAGAAATCTTTGCTCCACCAATAATAATCGTCTTCTACAATGTTCCTCTCACCGCTCTGGGTTCATCCACTCATCTTTCTTTGTGCAGACGATCTCATGCATTCCCTCTGAACATCACGATGGCAACCAGTCGGTTTCGCTTTTAAATTTAAGGCACGTGAGCACATTAAAAAGAGGTCAGCAGAATGATCAAGGAGTTGATTTGTTGGATTCGTTTTCTCAGTAACATTGTTTGTATCTATCTAAGTGTATTTATACTTTTTTTTTTCTTTTATTTAGTTGCAACTGCCATGTTTTATCTCTGCACCCCCCTAAGGTCGACTGGAAGAAAATCCCTAAGGCATTAAGTACTTGTGCGTAAAGATCTCATAAATAAATAAATACACGTACTCGCGCAATGTGCGTATTTTAGCACATGTTTCAGCGGTCATACTATGTCATACAATGTCAGTTAAAGGTGACACTCACCAGCCTAGTTCTTTTTTACACGCTTGGTTTGTATGAAAAAGTT
The DNA here is from genome assembly GCA_948252205.1 of Orthosia incerta. Classification (NCBI taxonomy): domain Eukaryota; kingdom Metazoa; phylum Arthropoda; class Insecta; order Lepidoptera; family Noctuidae; genus Orthosia; species Orthosia incerta. The sequence continues at coordinate 20,859,130 of OX411744.1, forward strand.
TGAAAATGAAGTCTCTACAAAAGGCCGCCGAGGAATCTCAGTGCTTTGTGGTCTAAGTGCGTTTGTCCACCGCCGCTGACACCGGGACGTCAACGAGAACGATTTTTTTTCTGCCCGAGATCACAGTGACGTGACTGCGATCGTTTGTCCACCGCAATGATCTCGGTGGTATATCTTGAAAACAAAAACCAACGCGGTGCGACGTCACGGTGCTGGTGTGGTGGACAATTTTATACGTAATTTGTATTATAAATAAATAATATTTATCTCCATCAAGGTAGGCACAATTTCTTAATCTAATAACAATTTTAATCTTCATTTAGAGGCTGTACGCTGTCACATAGAATTATGGAATTCTCTAACTCCTAAACTAATTCAAGCTTATATTATAGGAGTTATTGCCGGTAAATCGGCCCGACACAATCCCGGGCGGAGTTCTAGTGGTTTACTCAAATTGACGGCGGCCGGGATGACGGGCTTGCAGTGGACAAGCGGCTATAGTAAATGTATGTGTCGCTTCTTCGGGTTTTTTTTTCGCATTCAGATATGCTCATGCATACTGCTCTACCACGGGGAGATAGTGCAGTTATGTGGGACTCTAAACCACCAAAACTCCACGGTGTCCTCCTGTTACGCTTATGGCGGGAACACGGGCACGCGTTAGCACTCACCGCGAACCCGCCGCGGCTGTCCGTCACCAGACCCTCTTCTGGGGAGTATCCCATCACCGACGCACCAGAACACACTGTACGCCGTAACCACCCCAGGGACCAAACCGGCACATGGGCACCAGACGACCCGTGTATGGCACCCTTGGTCTCCCTGTGACGGATCAAGGTCAATGGCCCCGACACCTACCATTTTTCGGCCGCAGGGGATAGGGAGAGCGGCCAACGCTACACCGATACTCCTCCTCCCCTGCGGCCCCGCCGGGTCTACCATCATACGGTGGCGACTCCGTTGAGGCCGCGGAAGGTAGGGAGAGCGGCGCACCGCAATACCGGCACTCCGCTCCCGCCGCGGCCTCCAACCCTCAGCCGCGATATCGTATGGAACCTGGGACGCTCCATAAGACATCGCGGACCCCCTCAGTTGCGATATCGCCTAGTTACCAAGGGGCACCGCAACCTACTAGTTGACTGCTACGTCGTCGGCTTAATCGGCAAAAGCCTTGACCAGCGGCCTCTCCTCAGGTTCCTCTTCACATCAGGGTGGGTGACCAAGCCACGGCTACTGGGCCTCCCGCCTCGACAATGCGGGAACCCACCGAGGGGGCCGTGACGAAGGGCTTGCAGTGGACAAGCGGCTAAAGTAAATGTATGTGTCGCTACTTTGGGTTTTACTATTAATTATTCTGTGCTTTGGGCCGTCATCACGTTCTCGTAGACGTCCCGATGACGGCGGCGGTTGACAAACGCACTAACCCTTTATAAATCCCAAGCGCATTACCTGTCACCCGAGGGTTAAACAAAAGATTTGAGCAATAGGTTTGCAATCAGGTTGATGTTACTCGATCAGGGTTGTCACGACCCTTTTTCTAACGTAGATAAATGATAAATGGCATTTTATTGTATTTGGTTTGACAGAGGTCTCACTCCGCAGGGTAACATATTGTAAAAGTTTTCGTGACGAAAATTACTTTGTATTCTGTTCATATATTGACTATATTTGGGTATTTAGGTACATATAAATTAAATAAATTAATATTTTATTATTTTTTATATACTCATTAACGTTTATTTATATAATACTAGCTGTTGTCCGCGACTTCGTCTGCGTAGCATTAGTACTTCGAATAGCCTTTTTTTATATCGCGCAATAATATAGTGTTTCCCATACAAACTTTCCACCCCCTTAAGTATGATTACCGGGATAAAAACTATCCTATGTCCTGCCCAGGATCTCAAACTATATTCATACCAAATTTCATCTAAATCGGTTCAGCGGTGAAAAGGTAACAGACAGACAGACAGAGTTACATTCACATTTATAATATTAGTATGGATAATATAGTTTGTATATATATTATTATATGTATTTTTAGTGCATTAAAACCTTACATGTTACAAAAAAAGCTAGATGAACGCTCTTCCCTTCTAGACCCTGGGACCATGTCGTTGACACAGACAACTCCTTTTTTTTTGTTACAAAGTTAGTTACGATTTTTCAGAAGTTCCTAACGAACTGCCCTTGTTCTGCTTGTGAATATGAACCTTTTTAACACACTTTTATTAGCTTGGTATGTATGTATCAATGTAACGGAATCTTTGAACGTGATTTTCACCCACTTCAAAACGTTGGATTGATTTGAAACTTTGCACACTTATCAAGCACCGATGACAATGCAATAATTTAAACAGTTTGTCCCATTATCCTTACCAATAAAGCGTGTTTTTTAGTTTTTAGAACTACAATTTATTATTCGAAATATTTCCACCTGTAGATAGTTTTTCAAATAGATAGTTACGATACATGTGTGTAGGCATTGGAATAAAATCAAGTCATTCTTTGTGTCCCTGTTAGATAAACAATTTTTATAAAATTTGTGATTATTTAACTTGCAAAGAGTTTTCGTCAAATCTTGCAACTGAATTTTAAAGCAGTTATCCTCAACCAATTAAGATTAAATTTTGAATACACGTTTAGTTTGGATGACAATACATGGTTAGCTAAGTGACGTTATTCTAAATCCAATATGGCGGACGGCCCAAGATGGCAGACTAGTTATTTTTTGTGCACTGCCATGATATGGGTATCAAATTAAATGGTTTGCAGAAATACGATAAAAGCTTTTATAATTTTTGTTTTTTTTTTTTTCAAATTCAGTCTAATTCATTATTAAGAGTCATATCAGTAAGACCATTCTCTCCACCTGAATCAAATGGACAATTATAATACGCACCGCCGCTTACGTGCTATATAATTTGTTCTTTATTGACACTAATCGATGGTTTTTCGTTGTCATGGTAACTTAGTCGATTAGTGTGGAGGAAATTTGTTCCAAAAGAAAGAACTTATAGGCCTTAACCTTTTTTATTTTTTTATGTTCCATAAAATACGTCATATATAAAAATAATTTCAACATACTCGTACGTCACAACTAAATAGATATATCATAATACTTTCATCGTCTTCAGAATCAGAATTTTATTTCGTCTAAATGTATATTATATTTGTATAAGATTAATAACATAAAAACATGTGATCAGCTACATTTATCTTTCAACGTGCAAATCATTACATTAATAACATACAAATAAAATAATGTCAACAATACAAATATAATTAATAATGAGAAAAAAAAACAGATTATATGAAAACATAAAAAATTATGTCATGACAAATAGCTAATAAATGCTCAATAACAATTTGTACTAGGTATATTGAGTCATTTTCTGCCCTTGGGCCATGTTACTTGGGGTCGGCGCAACACGTTTTCTGCTTACACTTCGTCCTGTCATCCGTCATGCTGCCATTGACTCCCTTTTCTTACATAACACTACTCACAATAATTTCAAAGGTTGTATTACGAAGGAGGAAAAAAGAGCAGGGAGATCCTTCTATCATTCAAATACAACAGTTACCAAATAAGTTTATGATAACTGGGTCAATGTGTTGTGGCATTATCCAAATATAAGAGGTGCTTATATAAAATGGCACATTTTGAGGGAACGTAAGTGCAAAATCTTCATTTTATAGCAGATTCTATGTATAACACAATGGTAATATGGACTTATGGTGTATTTCTTTTTACATTTTTCCAGAGCTTTGAATTTACATAGTGAGCTTTATAGTGTTTCTACACAACAAGAAAAAATAGAGCTACTTAAAGCCGAGAAATCTCTAAAAAACAAACAGGAAAGTCGGTAAGTTGGCGGCATTGCCACTTGGAGTCAAATACATTTCGAACTCTATTGAATGTATAGAATGTATTTTTTAGGGTTCCGTACCCAAAGGGTAAAAAACGGGATCCTAGTACTAAGACTCCGCGGTCCGTCTGTCTGTCTGTCTGTCACCAGGCTGTATATCATGCACCGTGATAGCTAGACAGTTGAAATTTTAACAGATGATGTATTTCTATTGCCACTATAACAACAAATACTAAAAACAGAAAATAAATATGAAAGTGGGGCTACCATACAACAAACGTATTTTAAATGCCGTTTTTTGCGATTTTGGTACGGAACCCTTCGTGCGCGAGTCCGACTAGCACTTGGCCAGTTTTTTTTTTACCGGCTTGCCAAAAAGGAGGAGGTCCTATGTTCGGTTGTATGTATGTCTTTTTTGTGTTTTTTCACCGATTATCCGTCAATTATGAACCGATTTTGAATATTCTTTTCGAATGCGTGTCCTCGAAAAGAGCGTTTTCCAAGCAACCAAACTGTGCGGAAAGTGACACTTTTTTTACTAGTGCTTTTTACTTTTTTGTAATTTTTTACTCTAACGTTAGCCCGCCGCATAGAGTTTTTATTATTTGAGAAAAGTTTAAAAAATTAGTTAAATACAGATTATCATTCATATAAAAGGTACAACAAAACTAATACTTCATTTAAGGCGTTTTAAATTACTCTAGATTTATATTTTGATCAATAAATTAATTTTACAATGCATGTCCTCGAAAAGAGCGTTTTCCAAGCAGCCAAACTGTACGGAAAGTGTCACTTTTTTCACTAGTGATTTTTACTTTCCTGTACTTTTTTAATTTTTAACTCCAACGTCAGCACGCCGCATAGAGTTTTTATTATTTGAGAAATGTTTTAAAAATTAGTTAAGTACAGATAATCATTCATATAAAAGGTAAAACAAAACTAATACTTCATTGTAGGCGTTTTTAATTACTTTAGATTGAATTTTGATCAATAAATTAATTTTACAATGCATGTCCTCGAAAAGAGAGTTTTCCAAGCAGCCAAACTGTACGGAAAGTGTCACTTTTTTTACTAGTGCTTTTTACTTTCCTGTACTTTTTTAATTTTTAACTCCAACGTCAGCACGCCGCATAGAGTTTTTATTATTTGAGAAAAGTTTTAAAAATTAGTTAAGTACAGATAATCATTCATATAAAAGGTACAACAAAACTAATACTTCATTTAAGGCGTTTTTAATTACTCTAGATTTAAATTTTGATAAATAAATTAATTTTAAATATTCATTATAAATATGTTTGGCAGAATGAATATTTTGCTCGTGCCTTTTTGCGTTACGATGTGACAGCTATTTGCACATGCGCAGTAGATATGCCCGAGGAACTATGAACTATTAGTAAAATAGTTAATCTGTGGATATGCTGAGCGCCCTTGAATAAGCGCCATTTTATTAATTTCTTGCTTGGTTCAGATATAATTTTTTACTTCCTCGCACAATGCAAAGTAAAATGTTGTATGATACACGTGCGTAAGATGATTTCCGACTCGTGTCGATTTATCCACTCACTCGCTTCGCTCGCTCGTGAATAAAAATACCACTCATCGAAAATCACCTACTTGCCGCACTTGTAGGATAAATAACTATTAAATATTCATTAAATATGTTTGGCAGAATGAATATTTTGCTCGTGCCTTTTTGCGTTACGACGTGACAGCTATTTACACATGCGCAGTAGATATGCCCGAGGAACTATTAGTTAATCTGTGGATATGCTGAGCGCCCTTGAATAAGCCCGCCATTTTATTAATATCTTGCTTAGTTCAGATATATATTTTTATTTCCTCGCACAATGCATAGTAAAATGTTGTATGATACACGTGCGTAAGATGATTTCCGACTTGTGTTGATTTATCCACTCATCGGAAATCACCTACCTTCCGCACTTGTAGCATAAGTAACTATTTTTGTTTAAAAGGGTATACTTTCGAGGTCGTCCCATTATCACCAAGTCAGGATCTGATGAGGGAACCCTATGGAAATCGAGGGAACTCCTAAAATTTTATGGGCATACATATAGGGATTTAGGTATTTTTATTTCTTTATTTTACTATGGCACCCCATATTTTATTTTAGAAGTTATGTCCGTGACAAAACAGATAGCGCGACGTTATATGAACTTTAATTAATTAAAATGTATGATGGCAACCCACACTTTTTATTCTAAAAACGTTGACCGTGACAAAATAGAAAGCGAAACGTGATATGGACCTAAATTAATTTAAATAAAAGCACGTAGAGCCACAGAATGATACGAATTCCTCCCAGTTCAGTGGGTTCAACCAGAGATTGCGTGCCAAAGCACACAAATGAAAATGTACAAAATTAACTCCAGACATGACTTTCAAGTATATTTTGGCACTATTTACAGCCCTGCTCACCCCATTAAGCGTCATAAGCGTTAATTTATGTATGTACTCCTTCTTAACTTCTGAAACAGTGTGAAATATGTAAATTCAGACATAAAATAAATGATTCGGTAGCCACCAAACGTGAAATAGTTTACCATTATGTAAATGTAATTCAAACCGTAACCGATTAAATCGATTTGAACAAATGAAACCTTTTTCGATACCAGTTACTGAAGTACGTGAATTCGTTACTGGAAGCGAATCGTAACACAGAGTGGTAGGTAATCCAAGAGTTGTAACAATGTAAATCTTAAGTTACCTTCATTATTCAGCTCAGATTTAGGTACCTAACTTGAATTCATTTTCCGCCTGAAAATATCATCATCATCATCAGCCTATTAATGTTCCCACTGCTGAAGCGCAGGCCTCTTCTCTGTGAGAGAGGGGATGGGCCTGAATACACAACGCAGGCCCAATCCGGGTTGGTGGATATCTCATTCTTAGAATTTTTGGTTCTAGGACATGCCGGTTTCCTCACGATGTTTTCCTTCACCATTTTTTAGAGCAGTGGTGATGAAGTAACTTACACAAAGTAAAGCGCCTGCCTGGGTTCGAACCCACGACATGTTAGTCGGGGCCGGTACCACTGGGCCACCACTGCTCTCAAATAACACCTACATATCTCAACATTAAAAACAAATAATAAAATTAACAGCTCAAACGCAAAACACAATATTTCCAGAAATTTGTTTTTTATTAAAAACCCAATCTGGAAAGGAAACATTATGATGATCAAATTATAATAACGAAATTCGGCAAAGAGTCTCCTCTAAGTATTATAACAAGTTTGCCTCAAGCCATACAACCTCCAAATTAGGTCAGTTTGAGCATACGGGATATAAGACGTAGAAGGTCGAAAGGGTCTTTACCAAACTAAGCGTGAACCTACCGTAATCTTCTATATATGAACTTGCCAAACTATTATATTAACGGACATCACTTTGGTTTTTGATAAATGCTAGTAAATAATCTATCTTACTCTTTTTAGGGTTCCGAAGTCAACAAGGAACCCTTAAAGTTTCGCTCTGTCCGTCTGTCCATCCGCAGCTTAGCTCAGAGAATCTAAGTACTAGAAAGCTATAATTTGGCATGGATATACATATTAAGAATTCCGACAAAGTGGTAAAATAAAATAAAGAAAAATAAAAAATTTGGGGTTCCTCCTCCTATTGACGTAAAGTGGGGATGTTTTTTTTTCTCATCTATCACATGGTGTGGGGTATCGTTGGATAGGCAATTCAAAAATATTATGGGTTTGTTAAAACCATTTTTCGATACAGAGATCCGTTTGCGTAAATTAGGCTTTTAATTGCAAATTTATGTTAGAGTAAAGTGTCCCCCCCCCCCTGCCAGTGAAATGGTTGCTCTTGGCTATGTGAAAAAATTCACGGCAGTAGTAAATATAACGAAATTAAAAGGAAAACTATCGATAAGTAGGCTTATCAAGTTTACGAGTAATAGTCGACCAACTTATAAAATATACTTAGAACAGTAAAAATTTTGTACAAATGCCATTGAAAAATTACTTAAATAACGTTGTTAGCTGTGTAAAACAGATAGTAAATATATGCTTATGAACCATCTAAAAATACACAAAAATAAAATCATAACATCCATAGTAAAAATGATTTCTAATTTATAATGTTTAAGCTCGAATCACGCATTAGAGTGGCCGGAGTCGTTGGCAGTACCGGTCCGTAGTCCATACGGCGCATGCGCGTTGGGGAGTCTATTTTGTGTTAGTGTAGAAGTATTTTCTTTTGTCGATATCCATCTATAAAGTCAATTTTCGACCCGACTACATCAATAATTGAGTAGCGTAAAACTTTCCAGAACGAAATAGTGAATACCGCAGATTAGAGGTGAATACATACGAAATTTTTCAAATTCCGAAAGAGAAATAAACAAGGAGCGTGCGCGCAAGGATCCAGGAACGAACCATACCATACCCCGTGGCTCTAACGCGCGCTCGTATCGGCTTTTTTCGCAATTCGCATCCGCGGTGGTACTCAAATAGATAATATTTTTCTAATTTCAGTTGCGAAGTTAGATTTTATAACTCCTTCTTCAGTTACCAGTTATTCCTTCTTTAGTTGAGTAGTAGTGGTTGAGCGATTGACTGCTGCGCTGCGTGTCGCGGGTTCGATTCCCGCACGGAACATTTATTTGTATGATCTACAAATAGTTGTTCCGGCTCTGGGTGTTTGTGTATGTGAGTTTATATGTTTGTAAACGCACCCACGATACAGGAGAAATTCCTAGTGTGGGGCAAAGTTTAAAAAAAAAAAAAAAAAGTTTAAGTCAAGAGTGAATAGGTTACATCTAGGCAAGCGTGCTTCACCGTAGACCACATCATCGCTTACCATCAGGCGAGATAGTGGTCAAACGCGAGCATATAGATTAAAACATCTTTCTATGTAGTCCCGTTTTTAGACGTTGTGTGCCGCTGAAACCGTTTTAATGTTTATGTAACAACAACAAAACCCTCTTCTTAGTCCGCATTATTATGTAACTTCGGAACCCTATTACTGCGCGTGGCCCAACACGCACTTGGCGGGTTTTTTTATTATTTTTGCTAGCCTCATTCTTGACTAGTCTTACCTTATGGTAACCGACGATGTGGTATAAGGCACGCTTACCTAGAAGTAACCTATTCATTCTCGACTTTAAGACTCCCAGGTATTAGATATTAGGAAACACAGACTCCGGCAGGGAATTCCACTCCTATACTTTACGCACATTGAAAAAAATTAAATCATCATCATCATTATATCAGCCGAAACACGTCCACTGCTGGACATAGGCCTCCCCCAAGCGTCAACATTGATCGGTCCCGTGCGTCCCGCATCCAGCGGATCCCCGTAACCTTCACCAGGTCATCGGTCCACCTGGTGGGAGGCCACCAACGCAACGTCTTCCAGTTCTTCAGAAATTAAATCATGCAATAAAAATAGGCTAAATATTTTTTTTACGTTTTTAGTGTGGATATTTTTAGGATCATCACAACAACACATTTTATCCAGAAATTCAAAAAAAAAATCCGACCAAACAACAACAACAAAGTATTTAATTTAATTTTACGAACAAAATAACTCAATCAAATCTGTAATACTTTTTTTTATGGTAACATTGATTGATCTGAGGTTTTGAATGGTACGTTGCTTTGCAAAGCTGTGTGATTCATATATACTTTATTAAATATCATAATGGGCATCCCACCCATACGCACAAAGCGTTTTGCAAATACATTCATTATGCGCACAGCTAAGGAGTGGAATTCCCTGCTGGAGTCTTTGTTGCCTGATTGCTACAACCTTAAATGTTTGAGTCAAGAGTGAATAGGTTACTTCTAATCAAGCGTGCTTCACCGTTGACCGCATCATCACTTACCTATAGTTAAATTAAAAATAAATTAAAAACATTAACTTTTGCCCGCGGCTTGACTCCTGTAGCCTACTCGCATCAATAGGCACTGTGCTGTTTTGGGGATAAAAAGTAGTCTCGCGACAGTGTAGCGTCGTACCAGTGAAAGAATTTCGTTATCTGATCAGATTACGAAGATTCCTTCCAAAGATCCAGACCTTTCAAAGATTAGAAACAAGAAAACAATTTGACCTTTTATAGTACAGATTTATTTTCCAAGTAATTTTTATTGTTAGAATCTATTGAATATTCGTATCTAAAACTCCATGTTTTCTCTTGTGTGGGATCAGTCGTGAGCACAAAATAATAACGAGTCTCTTCACAAGAGCTTTAGTGAATAAATTCATATATTCAATAAATATGCATTTGTTAGAATACAGAACTGAAAATAATTGCAGAAACTGCGTAGATTACGAAATTAACATAACTGATGATGATGACTTGAATAACTTAGGATAACCACATATTTATTAATTGTTTGAGTAAGATTGACAAGTGGCTAAATAATGATTGCCGCTCGGGGCCGATCTTTAAGGTTAAGCAACGGTTGTCGTGGTTGGTCCGTCCGTGAATTCCTTCGTTAGCCGTTGGTCCTGTCTGTCAATTGTACAACTTTGACAATAGTTACAGGTAATCAGAAGATAGAAATCTAACATCAGTCTTGCCAGCATTATGCTGAGTCGAAGCCTTCTTGCCACAATCACGACATGCATCATCTGCCTGTCATTTTTTATTCTATATTTATTAGGTATATATATTTTTTTATTCTATTTCTTTTCTGTTTTATTCAAAATGTAGGTAGTACATGTTATTATTGTTTTATTTATTTCTAGTCTTTACTAACTTAATTTAAGTACTACTAATACAATTAAGGGTTTAGCATCAGCATGTAATTATACTTTATGTCGTTTTGTGACAATTAAATACTTTTTATTTCTTTGAAAGAGTATGTATTACCCAGTTATTGGGTTATGGAGGTTAGATAGGCTTTCGCTCCATGTTTTATGTCTGATACTGAGCTGCTTATGGTTAGACTGCAAGATAACCGACCCCAACATGATTGAGAAGAGGCTAGGCACAGTGATTGATTAATTTGTTGTTAAAATATTACTGAAAGATAACATTTGAATGATATTGTCATTTGCTGACAAAGGTTGCTCATAGAAACTGAACAGTTTAAAAAAAATACAACCGTTTTCCAAATGAAAACACTACAAAATGAAAAATAACTTCAAGATGGAGAGGCCACGGTTATTCATTGAACACCACTATGAATGTATATGAAATACATCATCATCTTCCTGCCCTTGTCCCATGTTACTTGGGGTCGCCGCAACCATCTTTTCTTTGGCCAACCCCTCCCTCTCCATCCATCCACATTTATATTTATAACTCTTTTAGTAACATGCGTTTCATCCCACCTAATCACAGGACCATAACAGGACAAACGGTTTCCTTACAACTTTTCTGTCACTGGCGCTACTTTCAAACTTCCTTTAATATACTTATTTCTCACTTTATCCATTCTCGTCACTACGCCCATCCATCTCAATATTCTCATCTCTGCTACATGTAATCCCTTTTCATCCATCTTTTTCACAGCCCAACATTCTGATCCATACAGTACGACAGGTCTAATCACGGACTTGTAAATTTGCCCCATCAACTTGAGGGTCATCCGTGGGTCGCAAGTTTTTCCAGTGACCTGTCGTCATTTCATCTATCCCGAGTTGATCCGGTGCGTTACGTCTCGGTCTACCTCGCCATCCCCTTAGACAAGTGACCCTAGGTACCGGAAGTCGGAGGACATCGGTATGGGTGTTGCAGCGAGAGCTATAGGCATGGAACTGGAGAGATCGCCATAATCGCAGAACAAGGATTCGTGCAATGGTGATGAAATAATTTACACAATGTACGCCTGCCTGGGTTCGAACCCACGAACTCACGAGAGATTTGCCGTTGTTTATTGAAGAGTTCTGTTGTATATCTCTGAAGTTCTTCACCAAATTGAAATGGGACCAATTCGATTGAAAGAGTGTGTCTTTCTCTTACAATTGATTGACGTCAAAATCGGAACATAAACACAAAAAAACACCAACCTAACACCGACTCTAAGCCGAAATAATGATGATTAAAAAAGTTACCAACGTGTAAGAATATGTAAAACAGCACAAATGTATTCAAATGCTTAAGTACCTATTCTTTTGAGAGTAATATTCAAATCCATATATTTTATTATGTGTTTGCAGATCTTTTGTTTACACACGAGTAATGTATAACGTAATTTCAATGTATACATACTTTAGAAAGCTTTTTATTTCGTAACATTTAAACACGTGAGTGGATATAAAAGGGTCGATGGATGCCCCTAGGCAAGGAGCTCGCTTCCAAATCTTAATTTCTAAACAATTACGAAGATAACATTCACTTTTGTTCGTTCAGCTAATAAATTGTGCGATACTGGCTGAAGATCTATTCTTATACCAAAGTAATGTTTGTTTAATAGATAAGCAATGAAATTAACATTTTGTTCGAAAGGGAAAATAAATATCTTCTTTAAATATGCTATAGTGCCTCTGTTTTAACGTTTTGTGAATACCTATTATTTAATTATTTGAGATATTTTACGGTTCTTAATGTTTTTGAACACAAGTCACCACGAAATGATTATTACAAATACTTGCTTCGCGTGAATGTCGAAAATTATCCGAATATCTGTGTCAAATTTAATCCAGATCCGTTCAGCCGTTCTGGCGTGAAGAAGTTACAAACACACACACTCACAAAATTTGAGCCTTTATAATATTAGTGTGATAACATGAAACCTGTTTTCTCCGATGGGTTGGTAGAGGTGCATCTAAAAGTACACCAAAATTTTGGCCATGTATGTGTAAGTCCCATGTAACCGTGGCTACCGGGCACTGGACTAGACACCGGGCTGCTACTAAGAAATTCCAGATGGAAAAAAGCAATAATATTTTCCCCGACCTGGGGATCGACCCCAAGATCTTCATAATTATGTTATAGCTCAGCAGATGCACTCGCGATCAGTAGACCAACGAGGCTACGAAATTGTAACACTAAGCCCCCTTACGCACTAGTGGTTTGCCGCCTAGTCAGTTAATTTGAACGGCCAGCCGCCTGACGCGGTTGGAATAGCGGCTGACCGCCGACGGCGGCCAGCCGTATAAGATGGCCAGCCCGGTTGAAATTTTGTAGCGGTTAAGTGCGTACGATACCAATTAGTGGCTGCACATTAAAATGGAAAAGCAGCTAGCCGCGCGGTTAGCCGCCCAGCGGTTAACCGCTAGTGCATAAGAGGGCTAAGGCCCACTTGCACGAAAATCTTAACTTGGAGTTAGTTGGTAACACGAGGTTACATTTACAATATTTTATGACAAACTGTCAAATTAGCTCGCGATAGCAATTTACTTTCAGTTAAGTTTTTCGTGCAATTGGGCCTAAGAAAATTAACGTTTCCTTAGTGACCTTATAGACTATGCCTTCTAAATCACGTTGTTTGGTGGCAAAAATAGCTATAGTGGCAATACGTCCCTAATATAGGGAGCTTCAACTACTATTTCTAATTAGCTGGGTAATAAAGTACTTGTGCTGCCTGTGTGTGGGAAGATGTTATTTACAAAATGTTGGGAGTACTTTAACGAAAAATATATTTAATGTATAGACCTAGAAGAAGAATGAGAAGAGACAGAAGATGAAGCGAAATAAGATATTTTCAACTACTTTAAGTTAAGATGAGATTTTTCTATACCTCCTAACCTTCACAATACTCTAAATACAATGTTTCGAGCATAAACTAATCTACTGACAGCATTACATCTTAGTAAACCTTCATATAAATCAATTCACAAACGACCGCACGAACATAATTCCACATCAACTACCCAACCTTATAGTTCGGAACAAGGCGAAATCAATCTCAATGTGGCAAGCAACGGTCTGAAGAGAAAGGCATGTTCAGGTGTACCGGGTGTACCCCTTGACGTGTAATAAATTCAGCTGACAGTTCAATTTCACTAAACCCAGTTCATCAAGCCGTATTTGGGAAGAAACAGTAAAGGCTCACTGCCACTTATTTAAGAAGAAACAGTATCTAAATACTCATTTCAAATTTGCGGAAAGATGATCTTAAGCGACGTTTAATACGCGCCTTCTAGTCGCGAATATCTAGTGTCGCCGCGTCAGTGTTGCAGACAAATTTCAAACTGGTCAAAGCACACTAAAATGTGCTGTTTGAACAGAGCACTGTAGTATTATATTATCTGTGGCAGAGCCGAAGCGAAGCGATGCGCCACACCACGTAATACACACATTTCTATTATGATAAAAAAACCGGCGTAGTGCGAGTCGGGCTCGCGCACCTAGAGTTCCGTATAAACAGTTATATTCACCAAAATAATAAATAAGGTAAAATTACTGACGTTCTTAAACCGTATACGAACCGAACATTGCTCTAACGAAAGGACAAAATTAAACAAGCCGTTCGAAAACTCTTATTCTCTTATACAGGTTGGCCAAAAAGTCGTGGATCAAACGCAACTAGGGGTTAGATGGGGCCATCAGCTGCAAAAAAATTGTTCTACGGGAGGTCCTTAAGGTCAACCCCTGCAGAGTTATATCTACATTCTGTATCTTTTTTATAATGTTCACTAGATTGGTACTGATGAGTCCATGCGTTACACATGCTATTTATGGTTGTTTATTGGGTGTGTTGAAGATAATATTAAGTGTTACGAAAAAAAAAACTCAAATTATAACTTTTTATTTACTTCGGACCCCACTGTTTTGTCGTATTTAATAGGGGTTCTTAAAAGATATTACACATGACTATGCGTGGTATTGATATCTTTCGAGGACGATAATTCGTAGCAAGGCCAAAGTTAACCCAACTATAAAACTCGGTTAGGCCTATTTAAAAATAAACTCCGCAGGTAAATTATAACTTAGCAGGGGTTGATCTTAAGGACCTCCCATAGAACATTTTGCAGCTGATGACCCCGTCTAACCCCTAGTTGCGTATCCACGACTTGTTAGCGGTCAGATTACCATCTGTAACTAAGTTGATAATATTTTTTTATGTAGAAATATACAGTTTTCAGACATTTTTCTTACTTGTACTGTAACCTATTGCTTCTTGCCAAATTTCATGATTTTTGGTCAACGGGAAATAACCCTTAAGGTTTTAATTCCCTTTCAATTTTTAAAATGTGTGACATAAATGGCTATATCTTTTGATTGCGTTGATTTACACAGCTCCAAGGGATTGCAGACCTGAGTATATCATATTAATTTCAACTTATACCTCCAGGCGTTCCAGAGAAAAAATCTTGACACACGAATAGACCGACAGATAACGGAGTGAACCTGTAAGGGTTCCTTTTTTCCTTTTGAGGAACGGAAACCTAAAAAGATGCGTACAATCGATCAAATGCGCGCGAAGACTCATGTATTCGCCCACATCCTATAGAATTTGAAGCAATATGCTACGAGACAAAAAAGGAAACCATAGTCAACAAAAAGTATTCATTGGACTATTATTCCCTGCTGCGGGTACCGTATTATCATTTTTTAAAGACGCGACGACGACGCACCACTTCGCTTCGACTCTGTCTCAATGTGCCCTGACCCTAACTCCAAAATGTTTGTCACTTTGTGTTGGTAATAGTAGATTTACAATTTACATTATGCATTTACTCTCGTCACGACCTAATAGCTGCTTGAGGGGTGAACGGCTAATATATACGCACCATTTACGCGAACATTCATTTATCGCTTATGAATACTAATAGAAAGTTTAGCAAAGGTTTTATTTAGTTTAACTTCTCTAGAGTAGTGTTAATTCTGTGTTAGACTAGATTAAATTTAATATGTCATAATATGACCTTATCTAAGTATTAGTTAAATAAGACAAGAATTTTACAAGTTTAGAAAGGAAACCTGTCCAATAGACGTGCGGTAAAAAGTTATTAAGACTTTTCTCGTGCAAGGTCTAAAAAAAGACAAAGCAACTTTCAGTTCCCAATCGAGTAATGGTCGTTCCAAAAACAGGTTTATAGTACATCACCTACAAACGTTAATGTGTTCGGCCCAGTTACTATAACTTTACTTCACTTTGTTTACAGAGGACTGCAAACATCTCTTACGGATCCCATAGACGGGATCCCTCTGAATCAAAAGTCCAAACCTATGCATATTAAATGTTGAGGAAGGAAGCACCCCATAAAAACTGGTAAGTTTAATGAATTACAATGGAAAAAAATATGAAAGGTCGAAAGTATATTTTCACCATACAAGACTAAGGTGAAAATATTCTTTCCACCGAACAAGTCTTGTAACTTTAAAAAGCAAACTTCAGTAGCAAATAACAAAACTCTGTTATGTTACATAAGACAAAAGAGGGCAGGTCCCAATTATTTTTA
This sequence comes from Orthosia incerta, assembly GCA_948252205.1. NCBI lineage: Eukaryota > Metazoa > Arthropoda > Insecta > Lepidoptera > Noctuidae > Orthosia > Orthosia incerta. The sequence goes on from OX411744.1 coordinate 20,875,328, forward strand.
ACATGCTTTTATTAGCTAAGTATGTATGTATGTATATATCTATGAATCTTTGTATGTATGTAACGGAATCGTTGAACGTGATTTTCGCCCCCTTCAAATTCCGATTCATTTAAACGCATTTTTATAATTTTTGTTAATCACACTATTCTTAATTTAAATTTATTGATAGTTATTTTCTACTTTTTAGTTTTGTTTTCTAATAAAGCGTGTTTTTTACTTTTTTTACTATTTTTCAGTTTTAGCATTTATCATTACGAAAGGGCTAGGCTGTGATATGACTATGGCCCTTACACAATAGCGATTAACCGCGAGGGAGCCTAACCGCGCGGCTAGCCGCTTTTCTGTTTTAATATGCAACCGCTTGGTATCCTACGCACATTACCGCCACAAAATTTCAACCGCTTGTGCGTAGTGGAGCTAAGAGTACCTCCCTTAATTATCATTCATGTACTTGTGTTGAATGCAAAATCATTATTATCATTTATCATCCCGAGGCGACAGTCAACTGTTAAACCCCTTTCATTCACTACTAAGCCCTATCCATTGCCAACAGACACTCAACCCAACATATATACCTACTTAGTATAGTGTTTGTGAATGGGGCCATTTTATCTAAATATCAACTCAGTATTTTGAATCTCATAGCAGTATTTAGCTACTTAAGCACAACATTAATAATTGTTCAGTCTTTTTGTTAGCATTTCATTGGCAGATACTAACGTTGTTAAGTACTCCTTATTAAACAACTCTAGACAAGAGACATTCTATCAGCGATAGCAATTATCACTAGGTCCAAAGTGATATTTTTTTGGAAGCCAGTCAATTGTTTTTGGAAGAATTTACAGTACAAACATTTTCTTAATGTCCCTCGGCAAACTTCGTGTTTCGTCACATTCGTCAGTCGTTGGATTTCTATCACTTCGCTCTCAATCAACTTGGAAGTATATAGAGTTATAGGTAATCTTTTAACATAAAGTAATTTATTTTAAAAATGGGAGGAAAGCTGCTATTTTTACAGCCTAGGCTATCTATTTCACACGGCAATCAAAGCAAAACAACATTAAATTTCTTAGTTCAGAAGAATTCAAATTATTATACACGATAAATCTAATAATTGATGGACATGGAAATTAGCATTCATTTGTAAATTCATTCGGAAATGAGATGAGACGAGGGACATTAAGAATATAGTTGTACTGTACATGCATGTATGCAATGAATAAAGCTATTATTGTTTTTATTTACATGTGCTACTGAAATATCACGTGGACGTGCCCATCATTTTGTCTTTTCGACAATTGTTTGCGTTGATAGTGTTAGTTTATCTAGAATCCAAGTTCAAATTATGTGTGGCCCAAAATTCAGACGGGAGAACTCGGCATACTGGTGACAGGACAAGCGGTACAAGACAGAAGGTGAGCCATTGTCTGCGGAGAGACACCACCAGACACACTTTATGTCTGAGCCGTTCACCCCCATCTCTTGAGATTGTCCTCCTTCTTTGGGATAAATTGTTTCCGAAGAATTCATTTATACAACTTAAAGTGCTTTTTCATGAAAACAATCTGCTTTCAATCCCAAGCGTACTAAGATGAAATGAATATAATGATAATGAATGTTGTAATTACGCTTTTTTATAACCCAAGGAACATAAGCACCAATCACCCTGTAGGTACTCCATACCGCGTACCATCACCGCGTTTGGCAAGCGAAACCAGATAAATACACAATAAAATATGATTCGTGATTCCAGGGCGTGGGAGGTACCATTTACTTTATAAATATGTTCAATTAATCGAAACCCGTCGCGCTGGTAAGCCCTGATACGTAATGATCCAGAATACGCAGAGCGCACAAAGAAATCTTTTTTTTTTTGCGTCATTAGTGACGCCATTTTTCTTTTTCCTTCCTTTGTAATTTAGTGCCAACGTTAATAGAAAGTTTCTGCAGTTATACTAGTGACTGCAATTTTTCTTTTTTAAGTTTCGGGTTTTGTTCAGTGACTATTGTCGTCACACTTAACAGCTTTAAGTTTAAGGCCCAGTTGCTCTAAATGCATTTAACGTGAATAATGGGATGCTATTCGGCAAAAAATCTAAAATGAATAACAATAATGAATCATTTTATGCAGAACTTGATTGTTTTTAATATTTAATAAATCAATAAACATTGGAGTAAATTGATAAAATGTTTCATATCCTGCAATATTTTTTTTTAGCGCTGTGTCATCGTGTACCTATCTCATTCTTTTATATTCAGACCGTCAATGACCGCACTTTCTTTCATAAGTAATTTGTTTTGCAAGTGGGTCTATATTTAATAAACTTAAGACGAAGCAATATACCTATTTATTTAATGGAATAAGATTATGTTAATTAAGATAATTGCGGAAATATTGATCTAGAATCCATTACGTATGCTAATACAAACATTGTAACAACAAAGCACATTGTCTTAATACACGACAAGCTAATTAGTAGCTTAGCTATCGAAGTTCGAAACAGTAGATTATATAGGTTTAATAAAGCATCTTGAGTTGAGTAAACATTGGCAAAGTTGAGCAAACTTCCATAATTTTATTTGTTTGCGGAAGACTTAGTATAGCTTCTGATTTAATACCTGAATCAATCGATTGGGGCGGTTAAAATGCTTTTAGCAACGGCAAATGGTACTAACGGATCGACAACCAATTGGTAATAAACGCTGGGTACTAAAGATGTAAGGATAACCTAAAAACACATTATATCAATACCAAAAATTAACTGGCAACACAAATAAGTTTTAGGAATGGGTAACCCTTTTAATTTTACCGTAACTTTGTTTTAAACAGAATTAATAACCTTATTAAAACTTTACTAACCCAATCAAGTTAATAATTTTAATTTTGAAATTAAGTTAATAATAAAATTACTCTCACTTGTTATAAAGTATGATGTCGGGTCTCCAGACCCTTTCATAGGGTATTCTGATGACACCGATGCCGTCAAAGTCGCTGGTGTTCCACCTCAAGTGGTGGTCTGTCCAGATCTGTGTGATCCAGCAGTTCGTTGTGAGTAGTTGATCTTTTTCCTCCTGTAACAATAATAATTATATTTACTCACGTGTTCGGGCAATTTAAATACACAAGCCCATCATACTATTCCCGACACTACGAGTATATATCCTGAAGGCAAGAATCAACAGTGGCGAGCACGAAAAAGGCGGCGAGTCAATAAATTCGACGAGTCCTGGAGAAACGATTCAAATTTCAGGATCCCGCAGAGAAATGAATAAATTAAAAACCGGCCAAGTGCGAGTCGAACTCGCGCACGAAGTTTTCCGTACCATTATCGCAAAAAACGGCACAAAAATAACGTTTGTTGTATGGGCGCCCCACTTAAATATTTATTTTATTCTGTTTTTAGTATTTACGAGGATCTCGTTGCTAAATAATAACAGCTGCACTGGTCGATCATCAAGGTTAAGCAACACTTGACGAGGTCGGTCCGTGGATGACCATTTCAACATACCGAGTTTCCTCCGTGCCTCGGAAAGCACGTTAAACCGTTGGTCCCGGCTGTCATTTGAAGATTTTTGACAGTTGTTACGGGTAGTCAGAACAGAAGCTTGAGATCTGACACCAGTCTTGCACCCCTTGTACCGTGTTACCCAGTTACTGGGTTGTGGAGGTCAGATAGGCAGTCGCTCCATGTAAAACACTGGTACTTAGCTGAATGAAAAAAGGATAGGCAGATTGATTGTTTTTAGTATTTGTTGTTAACAGAAATACATCATCTGTGAAAATTTCAACTGTCTAGCTATCTCGGTTCATGAGATACAGCCTGGTGACAGACGGACAGACAGACAGACAGACAGACGGATCGTGGAGTCTTAGTAATACGGAACCCTAAAAATCAAAAACCCGAACTAAAAAGATGTAAACAAGAAGAAAATTATGCTGTGCAGTCGGAAATCTGGTGACCACCTGATTGCCGACTGCACAGCATAATTTTCTCGCCAGCCAGCCAGCTCGCGAATATGTATCCTATTTTTTTTTATTTAAGACGTTTTAGCATTTTTTTTTTTGGATACTTTTATACTTATAAGAGGAATATTTTTGTAACCACCGCTTAAAACCCTTCATTGTACCCCACTCGATCGTATTGAAATGTACAAAACTTGAGACCCGCACAATAATGCACGCAAAATTCGCCATGTTTTTAAGAACACTTGGGCGGGCAAGATGAATCTAACGATGTCTTAGTTAAATAAATTCGTCTAGCGGTTTGAAAGATATGAGGTAATAATAGTACATTAAGGTACAAGTGTGCAATGTTTGTGATTACCGCTGAGGCGCCATTGAGACCCGAGCCGTAGGTGAGGGTCTTAAGAGAGCCGAGGACGGTAATCATCAATACACACGTGTATCATACGACGTTTTTCAACACACTTGTGAAGAAAATAATGAAATAAAATCATTTTCAACAGCAAAAACGAGTTGTGAAATTTTTTTCGCAATGGCGGGCAAAATTAATCAGTTTTCCTATGCGCATTTAACAATGGCGATCGGCCATAGACTAAAAGAATGAGGTTTCTTTTTTTTTGGCTTTTCGTGGATAGTATTTTAGCCACGTACAAAATAGGGAATTTAAATTTTTCTTAATTACAGAGCAAATAAAATTTATATTTGAAAGTTTACTTATTAAAAACGTACAAGTTGAAATTATCTATTTAAATACGAAGTTGCATGAAATGAGCAAGCAATAGGTACATTAATTTATTTGTACTATTGAGCACGATCTTTTTTGTATCGAAACTTTTTTAAGACCAAAGCAACTCAACCAATAAATTAAAAAAAAACTATAATTCACTTGTGAATAATAGCAATGAAAAAGTCACAGTTTGATAACAGGTATCATTATGTGCCTAACTGCGGTGAAATTAGAGCCACTTTATGAGCAAGTGTGTTGAAAAGAATATTACATACATAAACGATACGCGCGAAAAACATAACCATTTTCTTGCAGCGGTGGGTATGGTATGGTAGGGTAAAAAAGAACAGAACTGAAAAAATACAGAGGTGGGTATGAGCATAAGGTTACAACTTAAGGTATCGTATTCAAAAGGTTTAGCAAAGGCTAGGTATTGGATATAAAATCCTAGTGATTTTTGCTAAATAATTATAGAAGTAAATAGATATTGTATCTAAAGTAATGCAAATACCGGGATGCTTGCTGTGTCTAATTCTTATCAACAAGCGACACTACAATATCACAATAATACATCCACATATTCCAATATGAAACCAAAATTAGGTACAGAAGAACATCGAACACAACCGACACACATCATCAGCCTATTAATGTTCCCACTGCTGCGACACACAGGCCTCCTCTCTGTGAGAGGGAATGGGCCGTAATCCACCGCGCGGGCCCAGTACGGGTTGGTGGATGTCACATGTCTTAGAATTTTTGGTTTTAGGACATGCCGGTTTCCTCTCGATGTTTTCCTTTTGTACGTTTTGAGAACAGTGGTGATGAAATAATTTACACAAAGTAAAGCGGATGGCCGATGGAGCCGAAAAGTTCTGGAATGGCGACCGCGAACCGGAAGACGATACGTTGGAAGGCCTCCCACTAGGTGGACCGATGACCTGGTTAAGGTTGCGGGAAGGCACTGGATGCGAGACGCGCGGGATCGGTCAGTGTGGCGACGCCTGGGGGAGGCCTATGTCCAGCAGTGGACGTCTTTCGGCTGAAATGATGATGATGATGATGAAAGCGCCTACCTGGACTCGAACCCACGACCTCGAACCGACACACTTTCTTTTATTTTAAAACAATATTGGGAAAGCGATCGAAGAAAGAAAGAAAAAAAGAAGCGGCTCCTTACGATCCTAATAATGGTTTAAGTGAAACACAAGCATCAAATCGATCAAAACTTCAGATACATTATTAAGAGAAAAACGACCTACACGCGTAAGTAATTTCAAACTCAGTAATTCGATATTCCCGTGAAATTGGTGTTCTGATTCCCAATAATGCAAAGAAACACGGTTTAATACAATACAAAAACAATTGCCGAGAACTTGAAAGTACTTATTTGATTCTGTGAACTTTTTAAAAGCAATCCAAGTTCAACCAGAATTACTGTGGAAGAAATGCTGCGAGAGATTAGGGGAAATCGTGTGAAACATTAAGGTATTTTTCCTTAAACGTTTTCTGGGGATAAATGAGTAATGTTCTAAATAAATTATCTTATCTGACACGAGGCAGAAGGTAAGGTAGGTTATAAGAAATTATTCTCTTCTGCTTAGTGTTTACTTATGACTACGTTTATTGAAAATCAAATGCTGCTGTTCTTCGAATAAATTGAGCCACTATATGGGATACGAGTCTACCGTTACTTATAATAGTTTAACTTCCATCCATACAAAAAAGGTCGTAAACCTTCCTTAATAATGCTGACGCATGACCTCGGAGTCTTGACGATGAAGAATATATCATTGTGTCACTACAATGTATCGGATGACAGAAAGCCGAAAGGACAAGACAGGAACGCGATATATTATTGGAAGCCAAATTGATGAGTTATCGGATATATAGATGTGTGTGCACACTTCGGAGAATCTTGTATCGTATTTCTTTTAGGATAACTTTGGTATACACACACTTAACCGTTTACCCGAAGAGATAGGGTGAAGCATACTCGTACACCTACTTATCGCCAGATAGGTTGAATATCTTTGATAGACTTGTGAGCATAATAATTTGGTAAACGGAACGCAGAATGAGGAAATAATCCAATTTTGATTCAAGCAAGATTTTATTACACATATTTCCACGGAAAAGTACGTTATCAGGTTTATACGGTATCAGGTTATGGGGTAACAAGCCACCGCGTCGCGCTTTATGACGCTGGAGGCCTGAGCTTCAATTATTATGCAAAATCTTAGATCTTTTGGGTTTGTGGCCGCTTGACCTTTTCTTTAAAAACGCCAATAGTTTTGGTTTTGTATATGTTGTCTGTGTGTATATATTTTTTGTTTTGATCTCGGCTTTAACCATCGAATATATGCTCCAAAGTGCAATTTCCTTGTTTTAGACAGTTTAATGAAGCATTATTTATAGTCTCCGAAAAAGTATTTGCGCCTTTGGAATGTCACCACGCATTGAACAGTTGTACGATTTTATGTACTTTTCGCGCGATTTGTCGTAAGAAATCTCAGTTCGGCATTATGTACCGCTTGCACTAACTCAGCAGGTAGGTATTAAATTTATATCTTCGTCGCTGCTGAACTCGTTCAAATTTTATAATATCTTACGATTTTATCAAAAAACAAACCAAAATAATGGAAAGTGAATTGAATAGAGAGAAGTAAATTTTAAAAAGTTTTTTTTTTCATGCAATCACCATGCTGGCCAGTGTGATTATTCTAAAACTGAGGTTGGCACACTGACATGAAATAAGTATTCATGCATTTTCAGTGGACAATTATGGAGTTTGGCAAATTATTGAATGGAAAGGTTCGAATTTAAAAAACTCTTTATCTACACTAACAACGTAATGTTCAAAATATGAATTCAGAAAATATTGTCTAAATACGTAATTGTTTTTCGTGGATAGGTAAAAAAAAAACCATCACGGTGCAACATTTTCCTTCGATTTTCAAATAACTGCATCATAAAATAACTTTACAATACATGTCCTCGAAAAGAGCGTTTTCCAAGCAGCCAAACTGTGCGGAAAATGTCACTTTTTTTTACTAGTGCTTTTTACTTTCCTGTACTTTTTTAATTTTTAACTCTAACGTCAGCCCGCCGCATAGCGTTTTTATTATTTGAGAATAGTTTAAAAAATTAGTTAAGTGCAGATTCATATAAAAGGTAAAACAAAACTAATACTTCATTTAAGGCGTTTTTAATTACTTTAGATTTAGATTTTGATCAATAAATTAATTTTAAATATTCATTAAATATGTTTGGCATAATGAATATTTTGCTCGTGCCTTTTTGCGTTACGACGTGACAGCTATTTGCACATGCGCAGTAGATATGCCCGAAGAACTATGAACTATTAGTTAATCTGTGGATATGCTGAGCGGCCTTGAATAAGCGCCATTTTATTAATTTCTTGCTTGGTTCAGATATATTTTTTTATTTCCTCGCACAATGCATAGTAAAATTTTGTATGATACACGTGCGTAAGATGATTTCCGACTCGTGTCGATTTATCCACTCATCGGAAATCACCTACTTGCCGCACTTGTAGCATAAATACATAACTATTTTCGCTTCTCATGCTCTGAAATTGCTTATTTGTGCAGGTGCACAAAATCGATTTTTGTGCACAAGTGCATTAACGTATCTAGTTATAAATTTATCTATATTAAGGCAAAGAAAATGAGCCATACAGCCAAACACAATAAAAAGTTCACAGATAGAATTTGTTATTTTATAATATTTACTTTAATTTATTTGCCTTATATGTGTTTTTTAAGACATAAAAGATATTAAAGTTTAAATTAAAATACGGTAGGTTATTTATATGTCATCTTCACAAATTCTGAAAAATACCGTTAATATGCCGGGAAAAACAATTTCCTTCAGTATTCAAAACTGTACTAATTTTAATTTGAATATTAATTAAAGAAATGTTATGTTATACTACTGTTTTATTTCCTCGCAATCGAAATGAAAAGCAGAGTTTATAACTCGTCCACAAAACCATTTTTTGTGCACTCATTGTAAAATCTACTATTATACCATTCCCCCTCTAAAAAGCTTGTTTTATTCACTGAAAACAGTGAATAAAAAGCACTTTTACTCACTGTTTTGGTGTTTGAATTTAGAACACGCCAATATATATTCGATGTCCATCTCAATGCTATACAACCTCCTTGCGCATAAAATACTCGTTACATTTCCTTGTGCAAAGAATATTCGACTTTCAAACTTCTTCATCGATTTAATTTTCAGTTTGTTAATATTTAGGATTTCAATAATGATTTTCATGATTTTGATTTTAGTCTGGGATGTTTAGTGAATACTTATTTGGATTGTAATTTTAATATAAATTGCATTGGTGTTTAATTAATTATAATTATTTAACGTAACGGAGGTGGTCACTGGCCCCTGATACACAGATGCTGTTACCTAGCTCTGCTTCAATTTACAAAAAAAGTGAAACCATAAGTTTTTTTTTTTTTTGTAAATTTTTAAGGTAATATAACATTTATTTATGTATATTCCTTGTGCTTTTCGCTTAAATCTTTCGTTTTCTCGTAGTCATGGTATAAAATATAGTATGCAACTCTTGAATAAAACGGATTTATATCGAGGGCCATGAATCACTCGCGTCGCTCAGGATTCTAAGACTTGAATCACTCGCTATGCTAGTGATTCAATCATCATGAAACACTCCCTAGGGTCGTGATTCAGTTGTTAGAATCCTTCACTTGTTCGTGATTCATCTATGGCCCTCGCTTTAAATCAGCCCTTTATTCACTAGTTGCATAACATACTATTTCATTATTACAGCACACTTTTACTTTTTAATTTATTGGCGCGTATGGGCTTATTGACTTAATTTAGAAAAACAGTGTCAGCGTCTATGGACGCGCGCGCTGCGCAATGAGAATCTAAATTTCCTGCCATACCACATATTTTTACCGTTTCGCCTTTGTTTTTATTTCAACTATTTCATTTTATTTATTTATTCTCAAACAATTTACATTGTGTCGAACATTACATAATTAAAATTACAAAAAAATAATTATTATGATACACTTGAACATAAGTTAAATTATTAGAAAATTGAGTCAGATTATTTAAAATATTTTCCAAACATTGGATCCAAAAGAAAATTAAATAGTTTCAAATTTATCAAAAAAAAAAACGAAGTAAAATTGATTTATAATTTCAATACAATATATGTTACAAGAAAATTATAATTTCAAATTAATACGATATATGTCACCAGTAATAAAAGTAATGTCGAGTTAACTAATATATGTCACAAAAAATAATAATTTCAATACAATATATGATTCAAGATTTTATTTGTTTTCTAACAAGAAAGGCTTTTAATTAAGTATTCAATAAGTGCAAACTAAAAATTAATAACTTTAACTCAGTTGGTAACCTATTAAATATTTCCACCGCTTGGTATCCGTAGCAATGTTTAGCTTTATTGAAGTTTGGTGACATTTTGTGTTTGAATTCCTTCCTTCTGGTGCTTTATCTAATTTTACGTTCCTCTTGTGATTCATACTGATCAATATACTTAGGAAAGTGAGATAGGGACTAATATGTATAGGCTTGGTACTATCAATGTTTTGGGGTAAAAACTATAGCTATTACCCCAAAACATGACGCTGTATCTTATTCTAGATTCTACCAGTGCGTGATATACAGCCTTTAGTTGCTTTAGATCCAAAATATCTCTAAGACTTCTAAGTGCATATAGGACGCTGATGAAATGGAAGAGTCAATAGCAGCCAGCTCCAGTTTCCAGTTTAAATACACGTCTATGTTTATCCCCAAAATGTTTACTTTGTCTACTAATTCAATCTTGTCTTCTTTAATTTGTAGATTTATACTGTCATTGTTACGATTTGTCGTCTTAAATAAAATAATGTTAGTTTTACTTGTATTAAGAATAAGGTGGTTTATTGGCCGTTAACCAATCGCAGATAATTTCTAGGCTTTCATTTACGTTTTTGGTCAATTCGTTTAAGTCATTAGCCCCAACTATAATATTAATGTCATCTGCAAAGGCAACAAGTTTTCCATCAGGCTTAACGTGGTGCATAAAGTTAAACAAGTCATTGGTAAAAATAATAAAGAGTATCGGTCCTAAAATTGAGCCTTGAGGCACACCACGTTTTATGTCTGTAATGTTAGACGTGTGTACGACATCATGATTATTATTATCGATGCTTTTAATTTCAACATACATCCGTCTATTTTGAAGTAGGATCTTAAAAGCCGTAAGGTCTTACCTCTGATATTCTAAATTTGTTGGTAATAATTCATAGTCAATCGTGTCAAAAGCAGAACTAAGGTCAATGAAAAGCCCACTTTCGTTTTGTCATTTAATTTATTAATTAAGTCATCTACAAGAATGTTTATTGCATCTGAATAACTGACGCCTTTCTGGTATCCAAATTTTCTTAAATTAATGATATTATTCAAATTTAAATGAACCAACAATCTGGTTTTAATATTTTTTTTAAATAATTTTGATAAGGTTTGCATAAAGGATATGGGTCGGTAATTTTTCTGATCAGTCTTAGTGCCTTTCTTGAATATTGGAACCACTTTAGCTATTTTCATTTGGTCTGGAAAGAGCGACTCCTCAAAACATTTATTTAAAAAATTGGAAAGAGGTAATCCTAATCTGTCTATATTGTCTTTCGAAGTTGAAATATAAGTCATCAAAATCGCAAGATTTTTTGTTAGTCATCTTAATTACTATTTTTATTATTTCAGATAGAGAAGTCGGATCGAAAGTCAAATTATTATCTACTCTTTTAGTAGTTTCCAACAAAAAAGTCATAGCCCTTTCCTTTTCATTACTAGCTAGTGTCGATTTGAACACAAAACTGTAGACGAATTGATTTGCAACCTGCTGGGGATCAGTTAAAACTTTATTGTTTATAGCATTAAATTTCTACCTCACCTATTTCTTTGTCTTATTTTTGATATGGTTTATAAGTTTCCATGTCTTTTGTTACATTTTTAGAACTTTTCAAATGATTTAACGTGGCGTCTTTTTGGGCTTGCTGAATAACCCTTCTATAAATTCGGATATAAATATTTTTATATTGTTTTATACTGGAATTATTTAGCGTACCTGAGCATAGTACTCTCTTCATCTTACTTGAAACTTTAACCCCTTTTGTAATCATCTTTACTGTAGTGTTTTTATATGGCTTTATTCTAACTGATTTATTTCAATAGCAATTTTGGAATACTTTAACAGGACAGCTTATAAAACTATTTACGAGTATCCCCATGTTAGTTCTATTTTTATTATTAATACTGTTCTTGAAGGCAACAGTCTTACTACCTACTAACTGTTTGAGTGAAGATTAAATCGTATATGCAACGGCATATATTAGATATTAAAACACTCGTGTGATATTATAACACCCGCCTCGTAAAACAACACTCGTGAAAAATAAACCCGCACTAATAACCCCTATTATATCGTGGGGGGCTATTCCACGCCTGCGGATAAAATGCACTTTTGCACTCAGATTTCGAATGACAAACTTAGTCTTTCCGAGGTTGAGAGGTGAAAATATATTTTCATCGTTTTCAAAAGTAAAAACTGTACCGAGATTATAAGTCAACAATGGAGGCTTCCATATATAACACACAAGCTCTGGTCAGATTCACGTTAACTTGCATGTCGTTTTAAAACCTCTGCTCCATAAAAAATATAAATATGAAAGACAAAATTCTTATGTAAGGTAAATGTGTTTAGCTAACAATGCAAACAAATGAGCGAGCTTGGCCTCTCGTCATGCACCCACGTCAAAATGCCCCGACGGCAATAATGGCGTTATATTCGTCATGACTGAAAGAAAGATTACTCGGATATGAGGCGTTTTATGCGTGTTTTCTGAAAGGGTAGATAAATGTCTTACTTACAAATATCTCATGACTGTTGAACGTTTCAGTCCTGCTGTGTTGTTTTTTGAGAAGCCACAGTTTTTGTTCTCATAAGATATCGAATTTCTGAAGTGAAACTTTAAAGGTCAGACCGCACTAGGCGTAACTGCGCGTCAGCGGAGCGACGCGATAAAATATATTGTATGAGATAAAGTGTCGCGTTGCGTAGTTCCGCTGCCGCGTAGTGCGGTTTATCTCATACAATTTCATACAAAGTATATTTGGTCGTGTCGCGTCGCGTCGCTCCGCTGACGCGTAGTGCGGTTTGCCCTTAAAGGTGTTGATTAGATAAAGTTTGACTAGAATATATAGTGAAATTTCAAGGAGATAAGATAAACGTTTAGCCGGCTTTCCTTGCGGAAAGCCGGCTAAACGTTTATCTTTCTTCTCTCTCATGTAAATGAGAGAGAAGAAAGATATGATTATTTTCTACTCTCACACTAAAACTCAGTTTGACTTCTATCACAATGTGCACACTGTGCGCGCAATTTCTTTTTTAAGGTCCCAGGCATCTTTGATATAAATAATCCTACGATAGAGATCTATATCAGATCCATTACTTAATGGTATGACCGCACCTTCTTTCAACGATAAGTATCCCTAAAACGTGATTTACTTAATGAATTAGGTCCAATCCAACAAAAAACCCTATTTTACTCATATTCTCTGAGATTGACCCCTCCATCGACTAACAAAAGTCAGATAGTAAACGTTAGACTCAAATAATTATATTTGAGTCTAACGTTGAAGATTTAAAACGCTTTGTTAGAATGAAATAAAGCTAGGCATAAATGAAAATTACGAAAAATGTCATAATTGAATTATGAAAATTTATTTGCATAATTAGGAGTTCAAAAAAGAAAAGTCTGCTATTTTCTTAAATATTTTACATGTTATCATTTTATTCAGTTTTATATCTGCCAGGTGCCACAACCGACTTTGAACATAAAACTGTAACTTTAATGAATAATCTTTTAATTTCATGGAAACTCAGGTACCTAAATACAACAAAGATAAATTTTACAGAACATCAAAGGAAATTGAAATAAGTACGCACCATTAGTTCCTTTGCGTCATTAGTCCCTATCATAATAATATTGTTAAATTATTAAATAGGCTGAAATCGAGAAAATGTCCTTAAGTAATAAAAAAATTACCGTACTGAAAGAAACCTAGAATGACCATGGCAAAGTAGCAAATGCCTCATGGATAGAATCTGAAGTCTTTGGCGAGATAGTGCCAAAGAAAAAAGATGACTGAACAAAAGAAGCATGTTAAATTCGATGCTTGAAGCTCTATCCAGCCATGCATTTCATACGTATATGCCGTGAAAGAATTCCAACTCGAATAGAGCAAATAAAAAAAATATAGAACGGCATTTCCATCGCGCACAATAAAATAGAATGGAGGCATAAGTACGTATTGGAATTTTTCCTCATGAATCACAAATTCGCAACTATATAATTTGAGATTGACGCCTAAACGAGCAACTGCTGCCGTAAAAACGTACAAATAACGCTGTACGTAACATTTTTATAAGAAAAACTATTTTTTTAGATGAAAGAGTGTAAGTACTTCTCGGCTTTTACTGCCATGCCTCAAGCAACGTTAAACTTTAAAACGAACTAACATGTTCCTCAAGAGAGTTTAAGCCTCTGAAATACTTCAGACATTCAAATGTATGTCGCAAGCCGTTATTTAACTTACTCCGACTGCAATAAAAATTGTATGAGGTTGCCGCATTTTGTTCTTTAGATTTAGAGCCAAAAATAAAAAATGCAGTAAGTAAATACATTATTTTTTATATACGTTGTTATTCACAGCAGCTGGTTTACACGTTGGTTAATTATTTTAAATCTTGAATACAGTTAAGCTGAGCAAGTTTTGTATCTTGGTTGAAGTATCCGTAAGTACCAGGCAATACAAATAAGAATCTCTACTGCAATTAAAAATAATATGTCATTAGAAGAGATGGAGAATACACATAGCTTCAGGATCTCTAATACATGCTCATCTCTAGATGCCCGGTTGAGTCAACTCTTAATACACATTCGGAATAATGCAAACTTCGTTAATACTACTCCGCATTTTCAATATTTTTTTTCAGTTCAGAAAATAAGTTATGCATTAAAAAGCTAAGTCAGTGAGACTTATATAGACAGATTGCAGCTATATTTTAGGTATACAATAATTCACCATGTCAAATAAATCATTTGTGCCGTCCGCAGCTTAGCTTCGGTCAGGTCAACCCCGAGTTGACGTAGCACGATGAAATACAACTTCTATCTATAGAAAAATATTATAGAAACATATCTAGAAATCAATCAATTCGTTTCCGAGTTTTTTACCGCACACAATATGATAGAACGATTTGTATGTCGGTCTAGTATCATAAAAAAAGTTTTATAGGTCCATGAATCATAGTGCCTATAAACTCTAACACACAGTTAGTATTTCACCGCGAAAGATATAAGACCTCTTTGCCTTAGGACCTTCATATATTTCGCAAAGGGTCACAAGGAAGCGTTGCAGTTGCGAAGTCATCTCTCACGGGAATCTCGGAAAGGCTCGTGAGTGTTCAACAATGAGCGTTTTCCCGGATGTCCGGATAGCATGATAATGATGATAAATGGTGTTTCTGACAAAAGGAATATACCTATGACCTTTTACAAGAGTTTTTTTTCCACTGACCTTCGCATAATGTGTTTGTGCTTTTAAGGTGTTTTATTTTTTACCATTCTGTCCCTTCGAGGAATGTAGGGACTAGGTACTTCTATTTCAGAATTTAAGACGACGACTAACGCCAACGACCTTGAGGGAACAAAACGCGCACTCGTTTCACACCCGCGCGACCCAAAATTTAGTAGTTTTTTGTACTTGCCTTATTCTATGACTTTAAAAAAAAAAGCCTCAGATCAAAATTAAATTGTCTTTGAGATGGTGTTGATTTCATTAAAATACGCCCAGCGGTTTTGGTGTGACTGTCATGTTTTTGTCCGTTTTAGACGTAACTTTACAAATTAATTACACTATGTTATACGAATAAAAGTCAAAATTTGCTTAGATCAAATTATTAAGAAAATAGTCTAAGTTTAGTTTTGAAAAAAAAATATGTTAATATATTTTTTTCAAAAAAACACGACTAGCCATTTAGATGTGATTCTCATTTTAAAATCAGCTACTCAAGGGAATCGGCGCCTTAAAATTGTTGTTTTGTTAGATTCACATACCCTCTGTTTTACATTACCATTGAATAAAACCCTCCATCACATCAACAACAGACTCATCTTGTAGTCATCTAAAATTTACAACCTAATGTTGTACTTAAAGCCCTGTTTACTGACACTTTGTTGTACAAAATATACGCGGGATACACAAAATGACATTTAACGCGGCGTCTGACGGAAATTACAACTTCCTATGGAGGAAAACCTTACACTTACAGATCAATCACGTTATACTTGACATGCTGTAGACTCGACTTCGCAATATTACATGGCGATATTAAATCGAATATGGGAAGAATTTGCCTTAACTATGAACAACGCAGGTATTGCTGACATCATTTATATGTATGTATGTATCTAAGTATATATTTATATTAATTTTTTTTATTTATATTACTTTTTCTATTTGTTTTCTTTCATTAGTTGCACCTGCCATATTTTATCTCTGCACCACCCTAAGGTCGACTGGTAGAAAATGCCTAAGGCATTAAGTCCGCCTTTGTACTTTTGCATAAAGTTTTATAAATAAATATAGTACGTGGATGCTTTCACATTTTTCACAATTATTTACATAAACTTTACACTAAAATTGCAATACTTTTATGTATAATCAAAACATTAGAATAATCAAAAAAAAAGTCACACTGCTAGAACACACAAGCAGCCTCTATGGGAGAATTAATCTATCACGCGAAGTCGGTGTAGGTTGGTGAATATCAAATGTCTTCGACCTTTTTTTGGTTCTAGGACATGCCGGTTTCCTCACGATGGTTTTTTTTCCACTGTTTTGAGGGTTATACACAAAGCGAAGCGCCCACCCAGGTTGGAATCCACGTTATACAATTCATAAGATGGAACCGTTACCACTCAACAATCCAAGTACTGTCATTATTATTTAATACGCAGGCACAGATAATATAATACTAGCATACAGATGCGTCATCGCATACAATGAAACCGTGCCGACATAATTAGCGTTTTTCGTCTGATTATGCTGATTATTTTTATAAGTAATTGGATAGCGTTCGGTTTCGTTCCACGGCTTTAGATAGCGTTGCAAGTAAAATGGTTTTCTCGGTTCGTGACTATTTTTGTCTGTATATACAGTGACGATTTGTTTTATAGTATTTTTGCACGTTTTTACATGTTCATTGTACCAAAATGAGTTACAATACAAATTTAAAAAGTTGAGCGGCATGCCTCAGAAATTTAAAACCGCGCCATGTATTGGAATCAACTTTAAATGATCCGTTCAAATAATCTTTGAAATGTGAATTAAGAGCCCAATATGCCAGAATTTTGTGCTTAGGAGAGTTGATAATAATTTTAAAATTAATATTTTCTAGAATTCAATCACAATTCAATCTTAAATCTAGTGACATTTATTTGATCCAAATTTTCTTTGTTAGCGTTGACCCCATGGCGTAGGTAAGTATAGTGCCTATTCCATAATGGTGAGTCGTCATTAGTTTTCTTTCTAATATCAACATACTTTGCACCCAGAAAAGTACTCGATTGATATCGATTTTAGATATCTGTGTCAATTTCAGGAACTTGTTAAGCGCGTAGCGGCAGCGTATTCTGCGTATCATACATTTATGAGAGAAACAGTGTTGCCAGTGACAGGTAGTCAAATGTTACATGAGACATCTCAAAAAGTTACCTTTTTATAAGAAAAGTTACATTACCCGATTTTATGTGGAAAATGACGCTCACTCGCTCGCCGGAGTAAGTGGGTGGAAGATTTAAAAATATACGTGAGTGAGTGAATAAGCAAAACGTCAATTTGTGTGTCACAAAATCAGGTGCGACCACAGAACAAAAAAACGCCTACTACAATAGAAGTCGCAAGTGGGCGGGGCCCGCGTACCCCGAGCTTTGCACAGTTCTGCATATGTTTCCTTCCGCGCACACACTACGCACATCAGTCTTGGTTCAACCGTCACGGTGACAAAAACTTGAAAAAAAACACAAAAATGCCTTATTGTGCTGTTTTAGAATGTAAACACTATAGTAGAACCAAAAATGTATCAAATGTAGGTATATCTTACCATCGGCAAGTCTTAATTTATTTTATTTCGATAAAAATGTAAAAACAATATTTTATTAAACAAGACAAGTAAAAGTTGATTTTATGATATTAAACTTAAGGTCTACTTTCTTTAAAACTCAAACATTGTTCTCGAAGATTCCAACTATGCACATGTCATATTCAGCTACTCAATTAGAGATTACCAATATCGATAATGAGGTATCGACACTTTAAACTTACAATATTCGAAAAAATCTTCTTACGCGCGAAAAACAAAACCCTTTCCTTGTAGCCGTGTAAAAATAAAGATTACGACGAATTGAGAACCTCCTCCTTTTTTTGAAGTCGGTTAAAAAGACAACAGCCTTCAAAATCAACAAAGTGTAATAATAATAACACATGAACATAGAACCTCCTTCTTTTTTTAAGTCAGTTAAAAACTGGCTTATGTGTTAGTCTGAAATTTAAGATCTACTGGTGTATAGACCTAAATTTCATCAGTTCATTAAAGAAATTAGTCAAGCTAATCATAATAAGAGTGTAGCCGCAGGCGAAAGCGTAAGCTTCCCATATCAGTAGGACGTATTGCATTTGTAGTGTAGTCTATCGCATCATCAATACATATAATAAATCTGTAGAAAAGTATTTTTTGTACATCAAAAAAATTTCGCAAAAAACTAGCCAGTGTGTTAAAGGATAACCAACAGAACCTATTTCCGGCATTTTTGGAATTTTTGTCTGTTTATTTGTGCACGCATCACGTGACATGTACGAAACCAATGTAAATAACTTTTATACATAAACATTGTGCGTACCTTGAAGAATTACTTAGTTTTTGTGTCATCGCAATCGGTTCACTCTATCAAAAGTTAGATGAATTTAAAGTGTTCAAGAAGTAAAATTATCACAACACACGCAATTCAGATACTCGGAGAGTTGAACTCGATATTCGATAGATGGCGTTGTGAATTTGAAGTCATTTTCTGAATCACGGTGTTAAGATTCTCCGCGAAAGATTGATGACTATAGAAACAAATATGGTCGGTAGGTAAGTAGGGTAGGCAGGAAGGTAAGTAGGGTAGGATTGGCAAACAGATGACGGGAGCGAAGCCGCGGTCACAGCTTGTAATTAATAATAGTACACCAAAGACTACGTACAGTACTGTCTTTCCTTTCATATTTTAAATCCATGGAAAGGTTGTCTTGAAAAGATCGCTTTTAGCGATAAGGCCGCCCATTGTGCCACCCAGTGTAATGTTTTCTTCGTCTATACTTTCTGTATCTTATATGGTGTACATAATAAAGAGTATTGTATTCTATAATTCTATTGATAGAACAAAAACACTAAGATACGCCCATCTTTGTATCAATAGAATCATTTTCAAAATCGGATCAGTAGTTTACCATAAAATATCTTAATAATACTTTTTATAAATCGTAAGTATTGGAATAAATTTATATAAAAACTTGATTACAAACAATAATATTTATCGACTCTAGTTATTGGGCGCACGGTTGGCGCAGTGGTTGAGCGATTGACTGCTGCGCTGCGTGTCGCGGGTTCGATTCCCGCACGGAACAAATATTTGTATGATCTACAAATAGTTGTTCCGGCTCTGGGTGTTTGTGTATGTGAAATTATATGTTTGTAAACGCACCCACGATACAGGAGAAATTCCTAGTGTGGGCAACTTTTTTTTTAACTAAACTGTATTTTGTTTGAAAATAATACGGAATGTCGATAAATAAGTCAACGACCGTGGTACATCACTACAGGAGGACGAGTAGTAATGACCTCATTTCGCAAATATAAATCTTATCGGTAACGAAATACGGCTTTAAATTGAATGCATTTATTATAGTGACATCTAGTGGCGGGTAGCGTAACTTGCTCATTAAACTATTACGTGTGCGCTTTAAACGAAAAAAGTAATAAATACTCAAAAAGAGTAGACAATAAACCAACTCTATTGTCATAAAGCTGTGGTTTATTTTCAAATAAGCGACGACTGACATATTTTCTACTTCCATCTAAAAATTAAACTACCAATCACACCAAAGATTTCTTAGTGTTATGAAATACAATTAGTCTGTATATGTGTGAGTTTGGGTACGCTGGTTCCGATACTAATAAAGCTATATGCGATTTCTACTGTCTTCTCTGTTCTGTGGGTGCGACAACACGTCGAAAGAAAACTTCCATAGATGCGTTCCGTTTCACGATTATTTTTTGTTTGCTGGAAAATATTTCGATATTTTTATTAAGTTCTAAAAGTTACGTAACAGTTACATTTTGAGTCGTGTTACATGAAGGTTACATAAGAAGGTCAAAATTTAAGTAAAATGTAACAAAAGTTACGTTCTGGCAACGCTGGTCAGAAAAATGCGGTGCCTCAAATTTAGTAACTCATGTAATGAACTGGAAATATTTTACATGAGCTTCTACTAACCTCCCTCCACTCGCTATAACATTCCTACATTATCAATACAATGTTATTTATAGGCACAAAAGCTTTTATAACTAAATTACACAAGCCCTAGAGCCGTTCTGAAAGCATTAAGAACTTTAAACGCTTTAATGAATAAATTAATTGAATGAATCTGTGAATGTGAATGTGTGGCGAAAGAAATGGGAACAATAAAATGTATGGTTGGATGAATGCATGCATTGTTGCAGCCACGAACCTATTGTGTTTTGTTTTGTATTCACGGATTGAGCATTCATAATGAGTTCATGATATACTATGAACAATGAAAACATACTTCTGCATATGGTTTTTATTTCTGGACTAGTTTTCAGAACGCTTATTTGAGTGATTTACCACTCAACAGATCGTGAATTGTCCTTTTTGTTAAAGTGCGGCAATCCTTAGGGATACCTTTCGTTTAGGGAACAGAGGGTTATGTCGGACTCCAACCGGTTAAATCCCACCGCTCGTATGGCTACTATGAATAGGGAGGCCCCGGGATACCCACAAGCCCAATACCCGAAATTCGCGCACACCCCCGACTGGATCCTGTGAAAAGATCCGGTCTAGACAACTGTTTCTAGAAATGACAAAACTGAATGTCTTTTGGGTATTAGGACCAAAAAGGCTTCATAAACCAAGGAAGTGTACCTATTTATATAGTCTTAAGCAAAACTGACGTATTAGAACCTAAGCTGCCGTTGCTACAGGACAGACATAACGAAAGAGAAAGGAAAAAAAAGGCGAAAAGGCAAGTACTTAGATTCCATTTGTTTCTTCAGCTTTGCATCAAAAACGTCAATCGAACAAGCCACTCTAACAGACGTCATTGCAGTTACCTTTGTTTACCTGTCATACTACCGACTGGTCTTTTGTCCCCAGCTTTAAATGTAAAATAAACAACGACACAAATGAACTGCCGATTCGAGCCCAACGGGTTAATTAAAAAATAATATCTGCCTATGGGTTTGGTGTTTTGATGACAGGAGTTATGATAATGGAAATCAAAATTTAGACATTTTATCATGTTTTCAATTAAGTTAAGCAAATTACGCAACCTTGCCACTGGCGATTTGAGCCAATATAGGCCAGCAAAGGTCTTGAAAGATGAAACCTGTATACAGTCTTGCACTGCTTAACAGGCACAAAAACGAAGGAATATTGAACCGCATTGGATTTTGTTTGACAATCGCAAGCGCTCACCAAGTTGTTTGGATCCTGGTTCAGCACCTAAACAATGCACTAAACGAAAACTTACCCCTAGAAAAATTAACTGTAGTTAACAGTACATTTTTCTAGGGGTAGGGGCGGTTTTGTGGTCTAGGGTCGGTGCGATTCATCACAGCTTCTTACCAAACGGGATGAGCATTACTGCAGATGTGTACTGTGAAGAATTGAACACATTATGGAGAAGCTCGCACGTCTCCAACCAGCTTTGGTCAATGGCTCGTCTCCGCTGCCCCTGCAAGACTACGCGCGACCTTATACTGCACAGCAGACGGTCTCCAAGTTAAAAGAGCTGGGGTTGGAAGCTATCCGTAAAAAAAAACAATACCCGAGAGGCAATACAAAGTTGATTTCATAACTTGCAATTTCGTAGGTAAAAACCTAATATTCATTTAAATCCTCCAACACTGTTCAAAAGTTAGTTTCAATAACAACGAGGAGTTAGGTGTGCCAGGCATTCATTATTTTGTCTGAAAAAAAGGGAGTCCCTAAATCGGCAAATTTTAGAACAAAACTTCACGTTACAACGAAAGCGGTATGAATCCTTTATTCTAGTTTGGAAACTCGCTAACGATTTACCAAAAATTCTTTTGATCCAATAATTAGAACATCCAGCCAGGCCAGGTGAGCAGTACGCAGTATGAACGTAGATGAGGCAAAAGGAGTTTGTAATGAATGACGTAGCAGGGCGTGTACTTTAGTTTCTGCCTATCCTCATGGAAACTAGGGGTGGTAAAAACGGGACCCTATTACCAAGACTCCGCGGTCCGTCTGTCTGTCTGTCTTGCTGTCACCAGGCTGTATCTCATGAACCGTGATAGCTAGACAGCTGGAATTTACACAGCTGATGTATTTCTGTTGCCGCTATAATAACAAATACTAAATACAGAACAAAATATTTTTTAAGTGGTGCTCCCATACAACAAACGTGATTTCTTTGCCGGTTTTTTCGATAATGGTACGGAACCCTTCATGCGCGAGTCCAACTCGCACTTGGCCGGTTTTGTTTTCGTTTTCCATACAAAATAATTCGACAAAGTCCCGATTATTGATGTAAAACACCCTTACGTGAGATATGACAACGTCGCATTTTCGTAACTTTAAATATGAATGATTTGTTAGAATGAAAACATACCTATACACTTACAGGTACATATTTTTACATGCTACGCTACGCTGCATACTTTACTACAGTACTGAGAAGTTTGGCAACGTTGCAAAAACAAAAATTCGTCATACGGGTGACAATTTTTGACCTAAATTAATTATGATTGATGAGTATGATATCTTCGAAACTATGCATTTTTGGACCACAAATATTATAGTTTTTTTTTGTCTAAAAAATAGAATATAACCCTAGAATTATGGAATATCAAAAAAACACCTTGTATATGTATGTAACTGGAGAGGTATTACGTTGCTCTCAATTCGCTCGAAGGTTTTCTGTAAGATTATCCTGGATAGGTTATCGAAGGCCGTGGATCCTCTCCTACGCAAAGAGCAGGCTGGTTTCCGCACAAACCGCTCGTGCATGGATCAGATCAACACTCTCCGTATCATTTTAGAACAGGCATCAGAATGGCAGAGGGAGATATATCTCACCTTTGTCCATTTCGAAAAGGCATTTGATACGCCGAAGTGGTCCAGCATCTAGTCCCGCCTACTGGACATCCGAGTGCCACCAAAAATTGTCCGTCTGTTAGTGAAAGTCGAGAGTATATACAAGAATTACTCCTGTAAGGTAAATCACGACGGCCTCATCTCGGATGACGCAGATGTCAGCCAAGGCTGTCTCCTTTCACCGCTCCTCTTTTTAGTCGTTCTTGACGGGATCTTGCTTCGCATTTTCGGCAACAAGCGCCACGGGATAGAGTGGGGATTATCCAACATCTTAGAGGACTTGGATTACGCCGATGACCTATGCCTGTTGAGTCATACCCACGCTGACATGCAAGCTAAATTGAAAGATTTAATTCAGGAAGCGGCAGAAACGGGAATAAAAATAAACACACGGAAGACCCAAGAGATGAGATCTGGTGTGAAGAATACTTCACCGTTGCTGATTGGCACAGAGGCAGTGGAACGCTTCCACAAGTTTAAATACCTCGGGAGCGTCGTGTCGGCAACTTGAGGTAGTGACGAGGACATCGTTTCAAGGATCGCCAAAGCACGAGCTACTTTCGCGCAGCTGAGACCTGTTTGGCAATCGCGGCAACTGACCCGAAGGATTAAACTAAAAATCTTCGGGTCAAATGTCAAATCCGTGTTGCTTTACGGGTGCGAAACGTGGAAGGTCACAAAAGACATCTCACGCCAAATCCAAGTTTTCGTCAACCGCTGTCTTCGTCGCATACTCGGCATTTACTGGCCCGAGACCATCATCAACGTGGAGCTGTTGGAGAAATGCCACGAGAGCCCGATCGACCGCCAGATCAAGCGTCGCAAATGGAGTTGGACTGGCCACACACTGCGAAGGGATTATGTTTATATACCGAAGCAAGCGCTGGATTGGAATCCCCAAGGCAAAAGAAAGCGTGGCCGTCCCCGTCAAACCTGGCGTCGCACCGTGTTGGCAGAAGCGACGAGCATCGGTATGACGTGGAGCGAAGTGAAGCGTGAAGCTCAAGACCGATCGCGATGGAGGACTACTGTGGACGCCCTTTGCCCCATCCAGGGGACGTAGGACATTAAGTCAAGTAAGTCATATGTATGTATGAATGTTATTTGTATCCATTCATCATTTCATTTATAATTTTTATTGTATTAATTGATTCAAGATTTGCACGCCATAGTTTGTGGCAAACATGTGTGAACCATTTCTTTTACTGTAATCCTGCATGCACTTATTATTATTTGTTGTAAGAATACACATGTTTATGCAAATGAATATATCTGAATCTGAATGTTATTAGAAAATAAGCCAAAGAAACATGTTAATTGAAGTCGTAGAAGAAAACCTTTATTTTATTAGGTAGATTTATTTGAGCAATCTTTGCCTACCAATTAGTTTTCAGAGTAATTTAAATATAGACCTATAAAAAGCCATAATTTGATTTAGAGCACAATGTCGTCATTAGGTTTTTGGTAAATTAGGCAATAGGCGATTAACGTGCCTCTCGGTTGAGTTATCACCCCGACTTCCTTGATTAACGTGCCTCATGGTTGAGTTATCACTCCGAATTCCTTGCTAACTGAATAAACTTATTCTTTCTACTTCAGTTTTGGTGAAACCGCTTTAACTTTTTTGATCACATAATTGTCTTTCTGCAAAGCTATGACCCTTCTCATACGAAGAAGGCAGGCGCATTTATCATCACGTTTTTCAAGGCGGGTTAGTGCTTTTAGAATTGTTATAAGTTCAGGATTCCATCCAATGTTTATCCTTCACTGACTTCAGTAATGACTTATGAACCCTTAAAACCCTGCCTGTATTTCCAAAAGTGTAAGCTGAGGTGCTTCTATAGTAACAGCCAGTGCTGTCAAAAGGAGTTTCGTCACTAGGAGCATTCTTTCGTGAGCATTTGTAAACAAGCAATCGTAGACGAGCAACAAATGCTTCCCAGTGAGCCCAGCATTCACTTTCGAGCAAAACTGAACGTTCGAGTCGAACATTCCCTTGCGAGCTTGGAGCATTCGAATACGATCTTGTTAAATGTCATTCATTCGATAGTAAGATTGACCAAGAAGGTCACAAACACTTTCAAGGAACTGTTCCTTGCTTAATAAGTGGCCAGTAATATTCCTACATACATACTCATTTATTTCATTATCTGAGTACTCGCTTTCGAGCTTTTTATTTGCGTGACCATTCGAATGCGAGCCGTTTCCGCGAAAACCGTTGCGACGTCCACACCGGCCGAAATTCACGCATGCGTGTAAGCTTTGTAACGCTCGGCTCAACGTCCTCACCACTCGAATATTCGACGTCGAATGCTCTCAGTGACGACATTCCTTAAGATAAACTTACAAATTACTCGAATTAAAAAAGTCACATTGGTAGTCATGTCCGGATGTTTATTAAGTATTCGTTTGACATCACAGTCAGTAACATCACTCTGAACCAGTGGCCAGTATGTTATAACTAGCTTCTGTCAGCGGCTTCGCCCGCGTGAAAGTCGAAAATTATCTCGAGGAATCATATTCCCGGGTATCCGATGTGCTATTCCTGACTATAATCTATCTCTGTGCCAAATTTCATCCAGATCCGTCCAGCTATTTGAGCGTGAAGAAGTAACAAACACAAACACACACAAAAACTTTCGTCTTTTACAATATTAGCGTGATTTAGCAGCCCTGCTAAAATTTACAACTGACAAGTGATAGAAGATAATTAATATTGCTCTTAGTACCCACGGAGCGTAAGAACAATATTAATTTGCCTTTACCTGAAGCAGAATCTCTTGCATTGCTTGTTTTATAATTCACTAGAAAGCAAAGATTACCCGGTTCAATGGTCTGAAAACAAAAACAGATTTTCCATCAGGAAAATGCACGTCAGCCTTTATCCGACCTTGATGGAAATTATATTGAAACCGATGAATAAACCGTGCCGCAAGACAAAGCGGAATCAGACAAGTATCAAAGTTAAAAATAAGAATTTATATTTATAAACGCACCTTCTTCTTCGAAGCACGATGATAACAAGAAAGCAGTTAGATGATAAAATGAGTACCACTTTTTTAGGTACCTTTATATTTATACCTAACTCATGATTTCATGATACGCTCAGAATAAAAATACAACCGACTTCCAAAAAACACTACAAAGTGAAAAATTAATTCAATTTCGGAAGTCGGTGTTCCTGTTTTCGTGTCTTCGCTTTACAATATCAAATTCCCAAATTCAAGACAGACAGATTTTGTTATGTAATATGTAGTGATTATAACTTTATCTCGAATGTAGAGGCAAGTACTAGGCCTACGTGGCGTAGCAAGTGCTACGAATTCCTAGCACGTCACGCGCCATCCAGCCTACAATTTACGTATATCCGTCATCAATGCACGCCACAATACACACAAATGGGTAAATAAACCAATATCAGCAAGTTAATGTAAGTATAACGTTGGCCAAATCTTAGTGTTGGCTCCACCAATATTTGACACTCAACTTAGTTTGACCGCCAACCCCACCACTAATGTATGAATTGGACACGATGCCAAGTCGCTTGTAATTCCATATAATATAATGTTTGATAACGCCAAATGTCTCTATAATAAACCTTACCCACGTATATGTTAAAGGCCAAGGCATTATTCATCATGTCCAGACAAATTAAAAAATGCCCAATACGAGTATGAGCAGGCTAAAAAGTATTGAAAAAATTAAATTGACCGGGCTTTCTAAATAATATGGATTAAGAACTTTATTTCTCAAATAATTACATTCACTTATATGAGAAAAACTTATGTCTTATTAGAATACATTGGGCGACGCGACGGTTACACAATAGAAAATAGGTTAGATTATTATAGTTCCCGAAGATAGCTAAAAATTTTAAATCCGCTAAAATGTGTCTCTTTAGAGAATATTTGAAAGTGTACAAGGATTTTTGATATTTTATATTCCAAGGCAATTTGTTGTAAAGTCCATCACTTTTCGGCCGGGTAATAAAAATATATATTTTTGGTAAATTATATTTGGTAAGTACGATTACTATTTAAGTACCAAAGTCTATTTCTGATTGCAGGGACTAAAGTAACCACCAAACATGAAGGAGATGACGGGAGCTGAGTTAAAGAAAGAAAAAATATTTAATTGCCACAAAACGACATACAAACATTACATTTCAAGAACAAGAACAGTGGTTACAGATTTTGAAAACTAAACCCTTACAATAGTGCTAGTGTTAGAAAAGTAAGAAAAGTGAAAAAAATAATGCGGTATAAATAAAAGCAGATGCATGTCCCGGTCTTGGCAAGAAAGCTCGCTTTGCTCGCTCACTTCAGCTCCCGTCAACCTATCCGTGTCTGGGGTAAGCTCGCTTCGCTCGCTCTTGGACTAATTCATTGGATTACCCAACCGTTACGTAGCAATATTCATGATGACTAGACAATGTGATAAATATAGAAGTTTAAATCGACTTGACTTGATTCATAATGCCCGGGCATTATACATAGTGCACTGATTAGTCACTTGGTACATGACATGTGCCAAGCCAACCCGCCTTGTGCCCGCGTATTTGATTACGGCCCATTCCCTCTCACAGAGAGTAGGCCTGTGTCCCAGCAGTGGTCACATTAAAAGGCTGATGTTGACATGACATGTATACCAGGTTGCCTGGACAAGATCGCGGAATGCGATAAGGCCGCCCAAAAGGGGAGTTTTAGTTTTAAGTATTCTTTCGAATGTAGGTATAAAGCAAGGGATACACTACGCGACAAATGCACACGTGTCACCAGCGACGTCGAGTGAAGTGGCGCGACGTTGCCGGCCTTCGCATCAACATCGCTCGGTTATCCTGTATTGCAGCGTAGCATTCAGTTGTGGCATCGACTGTCTTGTGAAATATTAAGTCCTGATGTTGCCAGATATGTCAAACGTAGTTTCGCGAAGTCGCACGAATTCGCCTGACGTCGCTACGGACATAAGTGGCGCGATGTCGCCAGATTATGTCAAGCGAAATCGCTCGACTTCCCTTGACACGTCGCCGACACGTGTCACGGGATATTTGTCCCCTAGTATATCCCTAGCTTAAGGTATCATATGGTGTACCATAATTTATATAATAAATAAATATATACCCAAACAATGCACATCTTCCTCTATTAAACGGTAATATGAAATTAATTCGTAAGGAAGTAAACAATTGGGGTCATTAATAGTGACCTTCACGGACCATTGCCAAGATTTACCGTTTTTTCATACGCACCTTGAGTAGAGAATGTCCTATAGGGATTTGGGCCCATCACCATTACCAACTACTTATAATAAGGACATTAGAATTATTTCAAACCGCTCGCCTGCGGCTCCATCCGCGTGGAATTAGTACTGCCTCAATATCTTTATAGCCTTTCTTTTGTTATTGATAGATAACCTTTGTGTTATTCTGATGTATAAGCTATATAACTATGAAGTTTCATCAAAATCGGTTCAGTAGTTTTTGGGTGAAAGAGTAACAATCATTCATCCATCCTCACAAACTTTCGCGTTTAAAATAGTAGTAGGATTAACGTTAACTTTCAGGTCCACTTAGCTGTCAAAATTATCAAGTTTGCAGTTACTGAAATAACGTCAAAATTAGACGTTAACTATTCACTCTTTAAGTTATCAAACTAGAGTTTACTATGCGGATAGCTAAGTTTCTAGTTAGAGTAGTTTGTCTAACGAACTTATCAACTTATGAATGTTGTATGTGTTGGAGAGTGGGTATAATTTAATCCAGAAAGTGCATTGCGTAGCTTACGATCATTATTACTAAAATTGCTGCCTCGTGATCCCGGGCAGATCGTGATAAGATCCTGGGTTCGATTCCTGGGTTGGGCAGTGATATAGAGGAATTTCTCAGTATTAGCTTTGTGAACGAGGTTCGACTTGGAGAGTGAAAACGATAGGGCGATCTATCTCAACGCCTACGCCATCTAACGAGTTTTAGTGGTACTAAGACTATAACACAACGATAGCGCGATCTATCTAGACGCCAACGCCATCTATCGAGTTTTAGTGGTACTAAGACTGTAACACAACGATAGCGCGATCTATCTCGGCGCCAACGCCATATATCGAGCTTAGAGGTACTAAACATTAAAGTTACTGTACAAAATTAATAATCTGACTTATATTTACGTCAACACTTGGAGTCTGGATGTGTGGCTGGTTGATGGCAATAGGCTCGCCCCCTATTACGCGGGACTTATACATAACTGGCGAAATTTGGGTGTACCTAGGTACTATGTATAATTGTCACGTGGTCAGACTATACCAATAGAAGGCGTTAACGATTGTAGAAAGCGATTCGTTACGAAAGAGATTCGATAACTTGGCTAGGGGGGCAGGTATGTTGTTACTACTAAAATTCAGAGAAATACTACGGCACATATCACTAGTATCCCGTTTAAGACATACATGCTCGGTTCTCTGGTTATTCGGTCTATATGCCAGTTATCTGACATAGAAACAAAGGGTTAAATGGAATTTACTTCAAGGAAAGTTCATCTCTTAAATGTGAGTGAAATTGCCTGAAGGGAAGGACGATTTGCCTTCAAATTAGAGACGTACGTTACTGAGGTGAAGGCCTTAACAATATTTAGTAATGTAGAGGAATTCAATTTGAATAAGAGAAAGAAGGTGCGTTCTGGGCACTTTTTACGTTGACAGCGATGTGGACGAATTTATTGACGCCCACTGAGGCCTGCCCTTTTTAAACGCGTTCGTAGTTTTTGATTTAAGTATGTTTAAGTAGTTATTGTTAATTAAGTGTTTTATACTAAGTAAATTTGTATTTATGTAAATTCCAATACCTAATTTATGTACCAACGTATAAGAATAAGACCAATAAAAGTTTCGTACTTGTATAATAAAACCCGCAAAAGTGGAAAGCGTTTTCATTTCACTTTCATCTAGGAATGAATATTCATTACTGTTGTCTATGTTGTATTCATAAGTTTTCACTGAAAATTAATTCGAATAAGCTTTTCCCGCGTAAGTTTGCAATTTGTTTATAAGCTGTGTTAACGGCACAATGTTCCCCTCTTGTTTTCTATATTTAAAAACCAGATTTAAACGCTGTTATGCTTGAAATGCGAAGAAAGAAAATTCCCCGTTGAAAATTAAAATAACGGAACAAACCTTTTTGTTTTTTGCCCTTAGGTACTGGCGCTCGGAATGTCGTACAGAACCGGGACACTGTATTTAAACACACGAGAAATATTAAATGTACTATGTACACGTAGCTACATACATAAAAAAGCTACTTTGTTTTTTGGCTAAAAAGTAATAGCTGCACGGGTCAGTCTCCAAGGTTAAGCATCTTTACATAGCCACATGTCGCGGTGGCCCAGTGGCTAAAACCTCGTCACTCGTGCTTGAGGTTGTGGGTTCTAAACTGGGCAAGTACCAATGTGACTTTTTCAATTTATATGTACTTTCTATGTTTATCTTTGACATCGCACACAACGGTGAAGGAAAACATCAGGAGGAAACCTGGACTTAAAGTGAGTTTATTATGAGTCTAGCTGTTTCCCGCATCTTTACTCCCGTGGAACACCCCACAGGACCCGTTTTCGGGATTAAAAAATAGTTTATGTCACTCAGGAATTATTTAGCTTTCTATTGGTGTAATGTAGTTTCGCGGCGGAGCCTCTTCAGAACAAACAAACAAACAAAAAAATCTTTCCTCTTTATAATATTATAGTATAGATATTGTGCTCCATTGTCGTAATAAGGTCGTTGATAAAAAATATCTAATTAGTCCGTCAGCTAGGTAAACTAAAATATTGGACACTTGTTTTTCGTTTGCCACGTAAACAAAAATGTACGACGATACTTGAAATATCGTGTGACGTCACGGTGTGCAGACAGAAGGCTTCACAAGCCTTCTGTCTTCTGTCACAATTCTCCAGAACTTTGAGGCGCTTTAACTTTGTCAATTTTTATTTATTTGATGATCAAAAAATACAGGTCCAATATTATTTGATAATCACACGGACAGACTAAATATAAATCATTTTTATACCCAAGAAACAGCCCTATTGCTGTAAGAAGTTCCAGTGCGAAGATAAATTAATTAATAAATAGCGAGACTCCTCCGCTCCGTGCCTCGGAATTGTACCACGTTAAGTAAAAAGCCAGGGAATCTGTCATCAGTCTTGCCTAGGGGCAGGTAAGCAGATGCCCCTGTAAATTACTGATTATTATTTATCTACACCCGGTTAGACTGGAAGCCAATCCAAATATATATTCGGGAAATGTCTATGCAACTGGTCACTGGTTAATTTTTATGCGTTGTGCTAGGCAATTGGGCTTAAACCAGTTGTAAACGACTCTTGTGCGTATTGGCCTTGTTTGTTCTGTCTCCTGCTCGTTAAGGAGGGAAGTGGAAATTATGTTTTTGTTTTCCTAATCCTCCTTTATTATTTTCTGATTAATTTCGTTGCGGGATCCAAGACAGTTAAATTCATTCACCGGGACTTCGTCGAGCTTCATTGCCTCGAAGCTTTTCTGGTGGTCGCCACTGTTGATTCTGGCTTTCAGGAGTTGCAGTGGTTTGGAAATAGTGCGGTGGGAATGTCCCAACAAACAAAAAATGTCTAGGCAGATTGATTGAAATATAGCAACATACATTCTACATATGTGCCTGAAAATGCACTTAATTTCTACGGTCTTAAGCTCTTTATCTTAATCTTAAAACAACATATATCTTTCAAACTCACACAAATTAACAAAGTCTTAATCGATGGTTCGCATAATCAAACAAGTACCTATAGAACCCTGTCGGGGGTTTCTGATACATAATCCAAGCCCCAAGACCCTGGGGCTTAAGAGGGGCTTTAACCACATCAACAACAAGTTGTGGTTACTTTGCGTTAGGGAAAAACTGTCTTATAATAACGGTTTCCTTTCATGGTGTGGGGAGGAATATTATTAGTTCGTAAGGGACTATAGGGTGTGTATTTTAATGGATTGTTTAATATAATTTGTTTTCGAAAAAACATAAGACAAAATAGAAGAGACTAGACATAAACCCGATTATTTTTAAAACAATCTCGACACTTTTGCGATTGCTTAGAACATTCCACATTCAAATATTCTATACAAAATTTGAATAAAGAATCTCCTAATTTTATTAGAGATTTTACAATGCATGTCCTCGAAAAGAGCGTTT
This sequence comes from Orthosia incerta, assembly GCA_948252205.1. Lineage (NCBI taxonomy): Eukaryota > Metazoa > Arthropoda > Insecta > Lepidoptera > Noctuidae > Orthosia > Orthosia incerta. The sequence goes on from OX411744.1 coordinate 20,907,760, forward strand.
TCCATGCAGCCAAACTGTGCGGAAAGTGTCACTTTTTTTACTAGTGCTTTTTACTTTCCTGTATTTTTTTTAATTTTTAACTCCAACGTCGATTTTGATAAATAAATTAATTTTAAATATTCATTAAATATGTTTTGGCAGAATGAATATTTTGCTCGTGCCTTTTTGCGTTACGAAGTGACGTGACAGCTATTTGCACATGCGCAGTAGATATGCCCGAGGAACTATTAGTTAATCTGTGGATATGCTGAGCGCGCTTGAATAAACCCGCCATTTTATTAATTTCTTGCATGGTTCAGATATATTTTTTTATTTCCTCGCACAATTCATAGTAAAATGTTGTATGATGCACGTATGTAAGATGATTTCCGACTCGAGTCATATATAATACCACTTATTGGAAATAACCTACCTTCCGCAATTGTAGCATAAATAACTATTTATGCATAACTCTTATATTGATAATAGGTCCTAATCTATACTTATAATATTATAAAGCTGAAGAGTTTGTTTGTTTTTTTAACTACTGGTTGGAATTGAAAAATTATTTTTGTGTTGGATAGTCCATTTATCGAGGAAGGTTATAGGCTATATAACATCACGATACAACCAATAAGAGGAGAGAGGAGGAGAGGAGCTCGTGGCTAAATAATAACAGCCGCACGGATCGATCATCAAGGTTAAGCAACGCTTGACGAGGTCGGTCCGTGGATGGGTGACCATTTCAACATACCGAGTTTCCTCCGTGCCTCGGAAAGCACGTTAAGCCGTTGGTCCCGGCTGTCATTTGAAGATCTTTGGCAGTCGTTACGGGTAGTCAGAAGCTTGAGATCTGACACCAGTCTTGCCAAGAGGTACCGTGTTACCCAGTAACTGGGTTGTGGAGGTCAGATAGGCAGTCGCTCCATGTAAAACACTAGTACTTAGCTGAATCCGGTAAGACTGGAAGCCGACCCCAATATAGTTGGGAAAAGGCTAGGCAGATGATGATACAACCAATAAGAGCCGAGCATAAATGAAAAATGTTGCAAAAACGGGCAACAATTTTCCTTTTTGAGAGCTTCTGTTGCGTGCGCTGCATAAACGGTTTAAGTTACGCAAATATAATGTTCTTCTTTAAAAGTTCAAAAAAAAGGCCGCGACAGCATATGTCTATCTTTTAAGATTGATTCACAATAGCAGCTTTTATATTCTAAATTTTAATTAAATCGCCGCCGCCGGTAGAAACAAAAGTTTACAGATTACATTCGTATAGTAGTAAGGGTAGGTAGGGTAGGGTGGGTAGGGTAGGTAGGGTAGGTAGGTAGGGTAGTTATGGGAAATGAAAAAAATAGGGTAGGTAGGTAGGAGGTAGATAGGTAGGTAGCCAGAAGACGGGAGCGAAGCCGCGGGGGTCAGCTAGTGTTAGACAAGATTACAAGGGGCGGTAAATATTTTGCAGGTAAGTAGTTATTTCATTTCATGCTACGAAATTAAATTGGTTCGCTCTGATATCATTTCAAAACGTATGAGTAAAACATTGGTATTTCCTAGAAAACCGTGCTTGACAATCCAAGTTTTAATCACGATATTGTTTCACGTCACTTTTGTGTATGATTCAACAAGTAGGCAAATTTCAGAGACAGATAAATGGCGGGATGAATGTGACACCCTCATATTATATGAGGACATGTAGAGAGATATAATGAACCGTTTATTCAGTACGGAGAGCCACATAACGTGAGAATTATCACTATTATGTAATAATTTAGTGTAGAATTTACATTTGACAAATGTAAGCGCACAGGCTTGTCTGCGGAAATAAGTTTGTGTGTTAGGGTTGTATTTTGGGTCTTATTTATAAAAATCTCTTAGTAGTTTATCAACTGATAAGCAGATTGTTATATAATCCCTTATTAGATCAAATTCTTTAGTGAGTGACTTTTAAAGCCAAAATTATTTGGTTATCATCTTTTCGAATTACAAATTGCATCTTAGTACGCACAAAAATAAAACAAAAGCGCTAGTAAAAGTGTGTTTCAGTACTTTAATTGTGTACTGATACAATCGTGACATTTAATTGTAATTCGGTTCTTGTGAAAATTAATCCTAGATATGTATCTAACAACTAATCTAGACGTATTGTGTAAATATAGTTCTAAAACACTTGACAATTTCTTATTTGATATCAACATTGCGGTTATTTCGATGACTAGTTGGACTACTTCCCTTGGTATCTTATCTATATCTATACTAATATTATAAAGCTGAAGAGTTTGTTTAAACGCGCTAATCTCAGGAACTACTGGTTGGAATTGAAAATTCTTTTTTTGTTAGATAGTATATTTATCGAAGAATTTTAAACATTACAGGCTATATAACATCACGCTACGACCATTCGGAGCGGAGCATAAATGAAAAATGTTGCAAAAACGGGAAAAATATTCCATTTTGAGAGCTTCCGTTGCGTAAACGGTTAAAGTTAAGCAACAATCATGTATGTAGGGTAGGTAGGGTAGATGGGTAGGTAGGTAGCCAGTTGACGGGAGAGAAGCCGCGTGGGACAGCTAGTAATAATATATACATAACAGTTTGTATGTTGGAATATTACAGCTGAACGGACTTACGGCACACAAACGCCCGCAAACCTTGATCTAAATGAGGACATATGCCACTTATTATAAACCATGTGATAATTTACGACCATAACGCGGGCAAAACCGCTGAAAAAGGCAGTTATTTCTAAATCTGAGTGACCGCATTTGTTATCTCAGAGCTACACGTGAAAATTAGTTATTTAGTTACTTGAATTGATAAATGGATGTTGCTAAAAACCACAACTTTGGAATAGTTGAACAAGAATCTACAAGGGACACCACAATTCTCAATTAACATTACAAAGTGACTTGTCTGTATCTCTTACTCGTGTTTATATGAAGTGTAAACAATTTACAGTCAATTTAATACTGTTATTATCTGCATGGCTCTACCAGTACAATATTCCTTTCAAGAATATTAGGTACACAAATATTTTAAGAGTGCAGCATGGTTTTCAATGGCAATGGGTTGCTTATTGGGATTCCTCATAAGAAAAAGACGTCGTGGCAGACAATGCAGAAGATGGTAGGAACTCAAGGGGAAGGACTGCCCAATTTTGGGATAATTCAGGCTGACAGAAACCCGTAAGAAAGTTAATCATTTATTTCAATTAGACCCAAAGTGCCGTTTATTACAGCACTTTTGAATGTCAAGGAAATTACATTTATATGCCAATGACAGCATAACTGACTACGTGAGATGTACCTACCTCTATCTACCCCTTCAAGCGTAATTTTATGTCGTAAGCCTACGGAAGGGTATTACAGCAAGCACGGCCGAATCCGAATTCACCTGCCTATGAAATTTAATAAAACGTGCGGAAATTCACGAGTTCCCCCGAAATGTAGTTACTATCGCCATGTTTGAGAATATTTGCTCATAATTCCCCGCCTTTCCACTAATATTCCACTCCACCACTGGGAACTGTTCATTACAGTTCCCTGTGGAAGTAGAATTCCCTGCCGGAGTCGGTGTTTCCCGATAACTACAACCTAGGGATCCTTAAGTCAAGAGTGAAAAGATTACTTCTACGTCGACCACATCATCACTTACCATCAGGTGAGATAGTAGTCAAGCGCGAGCCTAACAATAACAAAAAAGAAGTTCCTAATATCCCGTAATTTCTACTTTCCTACTACTCTTTTTTATTGTGTGGAAATCGTCATGGATGTCCTCCGCCAGCCCGCATGAATCTACTAACTAGTATTTTAAAAGTGAAAGTCTGCATGTTTGGATGTTTAGTAATCCATTCCGCTTCAATGGCTGAATGTACTAGAAACGAAAACACAGAAACCCAAGTAGACATGGCCTGGCTTGGGTTGGCTGGCTTTAGGTGGGTATCCACTATGTTCGCGAGCCTTTGCGCACCGCGTTCCTGCAACTGCTCCACATAGTGGATACGTTTGGAGATTGGACCGTGCAACGTTGCACGCTCTCGGGCAGGCGATCCGACCTGTGTCGGTCTTTAGCGCGAACACAAAGCGGAGCACAGTGTCATTGTGTTCGTGGACACCAGCAAAGCAAGACGCAAGCGTGTACGTATCGAGCTCTGCGCACCTGCGTTGCATGACTCAAATAACGGAGTGATATCGCAATCAAAGCATGTTGTGGGATTTGTACACATTAAAAATATAACAATAAAAGCTTGAACATTTTTAGTAAAACATTACATTACATTGTCTTTTAATCCATTGATGATAGCTTGACAGACTTCTGGGATAAATTTGCTGTTTGCTTGCTTGCTTGTAAAACTATCATCCGATAGCTAAAATCTTTTTTTTTTTTTTATTTATTTATTTATGTACACACAAAAAAACACACTTTACAGAGAAAATAAATAATACAGATTGAAGAGCACAAAGGTACTGCTTATTTCATTAGAAATTTCTTCCAGCAGACCTGCGACAGGAAAGTTGGATGATAAACGAAGACACAGTGTGTAGAAAGAATAAGGAAATTTCAAATAGACAAAAATAACTTAATTAATCATATAAATTACACAATACATACCTTAACTTAATAAATATAGAAAATAAAAATACATATAAATATATATACTTAATATATAAAATTACAAGATGGTGGAGAGGTAATGATCTTTGACTAGTTTTTTGAATAAAGATACATTTTGGGAGTCTCGGATTTTAGGTGGAAGTGAGTTCCACAATCGTACTGCATGGACAGAGAAGGAGTGGGAATAGAAATGGGTTTTATGGGATGGGAAATTGAGATGTAGTTTAAGGCAGGATCTGCACAGAGCATCAGCAGGGCGAGTAAAAGAAAAACGATCGCGCAAGTAGCCAGGGTATGCAGGGTTAAAAAGGATATTATATAGGAGACATAATATTCGAGTGTTCCTGCGAAGACGGATAGGGAGCCACTTGAGATCCTTGCGGAACTGAGAGACGTGATCGTATTTCCTCAGACCAAAGACAAAACGAATGCACAGATTTTGCAAGCGCTCAAGCTTATTTAAGAGCTCCTCAGTGGCATCCAGGTAGCAGGCATCGGCGTAGTCTATGATCGGCTGAATTAAAGTTTGAGCTAAATAAATTTTAGTTTTGAAGGGTAGGAAACTTTGAAGGGTTTTTAAAGAGTGAAAAGAAAAATGTACCTTACGACTAACTTCATTCACTTGCGCTCGCCAAGAAAGGTTGCTATCAATTAAGACACCGAGATTCTTAGCCGTTTCAGTGTAAGCAATTGTCGAACCGTTAAGAGATAATGGCCTCAAAGTAGAAATGTCAAGTGCAGCGCGATAGCATCTACTACCTATAATCATTGCCTGGGACTTGGAAGGGTTAATCTGTAAGCCATAAGACTTAGCCCATTCACTAATTCTCTCCAGGTCACGATTCATGTCACCGATCGCTACGTCTACGTCCGCAAGCAAGAAATGTCGATATAGCTGCAAATCGTCCGCGTAAAGATGGAAGTTGGAAGTGATAACCTTGGTAACAGTGTTTATAAAGATAGAGAAAAGAAGAGGAGAGAGAACGCCACCCTGAGGTACACCAGCAGTGAGATCACACCAGTCAGAGAATATCTCATCAAGGCGAACACACTGAGAGCGACCCCGAAGATATGAGTCAAACCAGGCTAATGCAGAAGTCGAGAAGTTAATAGATTGTAGGACCCCAAGTAGAATATCAAAATCCACTGAGTTGAATGCACAACTGAAGTCAAGTAGGACTAACACGGTTAGAGATTTATTGTCCATAGCCCAACGAATGTCGTCAGTGACCTTCAGAAGTGCAGTCACAGTACTGTGACCTCTACGGAAGCCGGATTGAAAAGGACAGATAAGATCAGGGTCAGATAATCTTAATGTTAATGGCAATTTATTTTCCGGCTTGCCGGAATGTGCTATCTTTTTTTATTGTAGGTTTAACCAAACTGTATAAATATTCAAAATCTGGTGAAGACAGTCGCATGTTTTTTTTATTATTTCCACTCATTTCTAGTGATTTGAGATCCACCAGCAATGTATTTTTACATCTTTTCTTATAAAGATTAGATTCCCAAAACGAGGAGGATTTTTATTGTCTTCAATAATTCAATGTACCAAAATGTTTGCCGCACTGGCCACTATGTCTGATGACGACAAATTCGTTTAAAGGTTCATTGAAAACTGTGGAGCGCATGCGGAGCTGGCGTGTTGCATGTAGAGGACCGCATCCCGTATCCATTGAAGCAGTTGCAGGAGCGCGAAGTGGAAGACGTTCGCGAACATAGTGGATACCCACCTTTTTATCCCGGTGGGTTGATTATCAACTTTCAGGCAGGCGAAACCGCTGGCAAATGCGTATATAATAATCTTACTAATATTATAAATGCGAAAGTTTGAATTGATGGGTGTTTGTTTGTTACTCAATCACGCAGAACGGATGAACGGATCTGGATGCGATTTGGCACAGAGATACTTTATAGTCTGGAATAGCACATAATGCTTTCACCCCGGTATAATGTTCCCTTGGGATAAGAAAATACTTTTAGTCGTGTATATAGATTGTGTGGTATAGAATAAATTTACCCACATATTGGGCAGTGGGATGTTACTAAGAACAGCAGAATTCCCGGGGTTAATCCAAACAATGCAACTTTTAATGAAAATCTCAGTTTTATCGTGTTTAACTAAATATTAAATTCCACTTAAACTTGAAATGTAATTTATTTAAGAATTTTAGTAAAATTATTTGAAAAGTCAGTTATAAACGTTGTGTGGTATATATCGCTGTCTGCGATAAGACAGCCTTTGTAACCATAGTATTAAGTTGTTGTAAAAGATATGACGTGTAATGTATTTTTTTGGTTTGCAATAAGGTATATTGTATTCTATTCTATTTAGTACACTAGATCGGTATTTTACCTGTCCTTTATCATGCTCCTATAATTCTCGTAAATTAAGTCAATAGAAGTTCTAGACAAAAGTAGTTATTTTCTGAGATGAAAAAAAACGTTTAAAAAAAACATGAAAAGAAACAGTTTTTTTCTGGAGTAGGTATTTTTTCAAGAGTACGAAAATATAAATATGGTAAGGTGGTTTTCATATATGAGTTGATATTACATTTTGTTTTGTTTAATAAGAAAATACCATTGGTTTTTTATTAAATAGTACATAAATGTCTTAAAATAATTAGCAACACCCACCCACTGAAGATTATTATCTACGGACGGGGATTTTCCTAATTACAAAGAAAAGATGATTCTGACTGTTACAAATTAAGTATTTTCTAAGTTCATAATAATAGGTACCCATTGATTTGACATAATTTTTTTTTTTTTTACGTGGCGTCTCGTAGTTCGGTCAAAGTGACTGACAACTACTTAACCGGGCTTCCCTGTGGAGACTAAGCTATATAGCCTCCAGCCAGGCACAAATTTCTAAACCTAAGAGACAACGCTGAGGGCTACCCCCTGTGGGATCGAACCTCGGCTCAGGGCGTCGCTGGGGGGACAACTATGGCTGGATCTTAATAAAGTGATTCTACCATCCGTTCGGAATAAGCCTACGTGGAGAAGAACGGACAAGAAACTCCAATTAACTAACTAGAATTTAACTACGGCACAGCATTGCGTATATCTTGGCGGGGACGCCGCGACGGGTCTTGGCGGCGAGGACGGATCGAAGGCCGTCTGTGTTTGCGAATTGTGCTAGTCTCTTTCTTGCTCTCTTGGAGCAGGGTAGTGGCGTCATCGGGGATGGAGAGGGCGAGCCTTGGTCGGCGAATCTTTGAGATTTGGGAAAGTTCATAGCGGAAGGCCGCTTGAATTAGGGGATTGTTGTGGTTGACAGCTTTGTCGAAAAAGCGCTTGGAAATGCGCTTCATAAACTGTTGTATTGTGGGGATTCTAAGATCGACGTGGAGATCCTGGTCACGAACGTACCAGGGGGCTCCCGTGATTTTCCGGAGGAATCGGTTTTGTCCCCACCACATTCATAACCTGAAGCTTATGAATGTGGTGGGGACTTGCGTGCGCGGAAACTGCGCAGGCGTAGGTCATGATGGGACGGATAACCGCAGTTAAAGTGCGCAGCTTGCACCTAAGTGACAAGCCGCTGCTTGTGTATACCATCCCATGAAGTCTGCCCATAGCGAAGGCGGCTCGCAAGCGCGCCGCCTTAATGTGCTTGGCGAAAGTGAGGTGATTGTCTAGGGTGACTCCTAGGTACTTGGCTTGCTCTTCCCATGGGATCGGCTTGCCGTACATAGTGATGGGTTTGGTGGGTCGGGAGTTTATGGAGCGAGAGTAAGGCCTAGAGAAGAGGACAGCCTGACTCTTGTCAGGATTGACTACTATTCTCCAGAGGCGGAACCACTTGGCCAGGGCGTTGGCGGCTCTCTGGAGTTTTTGGGCGATGGCATTGGGTACTAGGCCAGAGCTATAGGGGGCCGTGTCGTCAGCGAATAGTGCCAAATGGCCCTCTTTAGTTTTGGGGATATCGCTGGTGTACAGCGTGAATGATTAAGGGGATAGTACGCAGCCTTGAGGGGCTCCGGCTCGTATGGGGTGAGGGGAGGAGAGTTCTCCTTCGACACGATAGCGGAAAGTTCGGTCCGACAACCAGTCTCGTATGATGAGCACGAGACGATCTGGCACGCCGAGTTTGTATAGCTTATAAATTAAGCCATTGTGCCAGACTTTGTTGAACGCTTTCGCTATGTCGAAGAACAAGGCACCAGTCATCAGAACACGCTGGAAACCAGTGTGTTTAACGATGCGGTGAACTTGTTGGACGCAATTATGTTCGGAACGAAAGCCGAATTGCTCATTGCGGATGAGCTCCTCTTTCGCTCGGCAAAGTCTTTGAGCCGCTTATAAATAAGCCGTTCATAGACTTTTCCGAGGGCATTTACCAGACTGATGGGACGATAACTGGTAGGCTCCGATTTGGGTTTACCCGGTTTAGGGATGCCTATCACAGTGGCCTGTTTCCAAGCTTGCGGGAAGATATTTTTGCTTAATGCAGCGTTGAATATGGCCGTCATTAGCAATATTATTTGGGCAGGGAGGAGTTTCAACACCTTATTGGTGATGCCATCTAAGCCCGGGGCTTTGTTGGGGTGAAGCCTTTTGATGACCTCCTCTACTTCGTCTGGGGTGACGGGAGGTAGCGGATTATCAGGGCCTTCGACGGGTGGGAGGGAGGTCCTGCGTTCGACTTCAGCGTCTACCATGTCAAGGTGAGCTTGGTCTACTGGTTGGGAGCTGGGTGAGCATTGAAGTTCTAGACTGTCAGCCAAGCATTCGGCTTTCTCAGTGTTTTCAAATGCTACACTCTTATCAGGGCGAATAAGCGGGGGTATGGCTGAGTCTTCAGTGGAGCGTAATCTCTTCTGAAGGTGCCAGAAGGCATGGTTGTTGGGCTCAAGTTCACTCAGCAACTTATTCCATGTCGCAGAACGGTACTCATCAGTGCGTACTTTTACAGCAAGCTGTAATTTCCGCATGTGCGCTACGCTTGCGGCACAGGGGAAGTTCCTGCGGGCACGGACAGCTGCGTTCTTCTTGGTTATCAACCTCCGTATATCGTCCGGGAGTTTCCGTTGCTGGATGTCCAGCACTGGAACCTCCCATGAACATTCGTTCAGGACAGATTGTACGTGGGTTGCAAGCGAGTCGATCGCCGCCGTCGCGTCAGCGACTGAGTTTTTGTTGGAAGGGATTGAATCTAGCTGGGGTGACTTGGTGGATTTCAGTTTCTCACTTACTTTCCTCCAGTCGGTGACCTTTTTAGTAGGGGGTGGCTGTCCTAGATCTGGGAGGCCTGAGCGGTTGCCTAGGTCCATGATCACAGGGCGGTGGTCGGAATGGAGCAACTTCAATTAAAACAACACAACCAAATTTATTGTTTTACTTTTTCTGAAAAAAAAACCAAATGTAGAAAAAAAAACGACGGTGTCAAGATTTTTTCATGTTTTTTTTTTCAAGATTGTGAAAAAAAAACATTTGTATTTTTTTTCAATTTACGTCTCTAATCAGGAGACTAACATTTTGGCATGCCGACCGCTATCGCCATCACCATCGCCATCGCTGATAGAATTACAATTTGTCTAGAACGTCAGATAGATTATAACAAGTATTATCTTAACGTGCTAGTTTAAAATATTACTTCCTAAATCACACTTCACACTAATATTATAAAGGCGAAAGTTTGTTTGTGTGTGTGTTTGTATGTTTGGTACTTCTTCACGCTCAAACAGATGGACGTATCTGGATGAAATTTAGCAAAGAGATTATAGTCTGGAATAGCACATAGGATACTTTTTATCCCAGGAATATGTTCCCTTGTGATAATTTTCGACATTCACGCGGGCGAAGAAGCTGGCAGAAGCTAGTAGTATAATAAACTAGCTGTGCCCGCACATGCTTCGCACCCGTCAGCTGCCCTTTTTTTTTCCGGGGTGGAAAATCCTCATTGGATGTCCTCCGCCCTGGGGAGAGCGGAGGGGTCTGTCAGACTCGTACTGACTAAAAACCACCCCGGTGTTCCATCTAACACCTACGCTGGGGGTCGCGTGAACAACGATACTTCCGCAACCCCCAGCTAGTGCCGGCCCGCCTCTGCGGGCCTCGATCTGGGGTTGGGGGAGTGAGGTGTTTGCCCCCCCCCCCCCGCAATGTCTAAGAGGGGCGCGCGTGGAACACTACGCGCCACCACCTCGGTTTCAGATGTGTGGGGGACGACGGATGTCCCCAAGTCCGTCGCCCTAGGACCCATTTAGGGGGCCGGAAGAGGGCGTTGTCCGCCCTCCGCCAACGCCCGGCGCGTCTGCTGCGGATCGGGCGAGCCGATGAAATCTCCCACTCCCTATCCGCAGCCTCCTTCTGCGAGACGACTGTTTCGCAGAAGGAGGATACCACCGCGTCCCAGGACTCTTCGCTGCCGACCATAGACTCGACTACGGCCGGCAGCGACAGGTCACTGCCTACTTCTGAGATGAGGGCACGGCGTGGCTCCTCCCAAGCGGAACACTCTGCCAGCGTATGCCACGCCGTGTCCTCCCGGCAGTCGACGCAGTGGTGACACCGGGCGTCCGGCTCCTTGTTTATGTGACACAGGTACTTCCCGAAGCAACCATGCCCCGAGAGCACCTACGTCACCCGAAACGACAGGGAGCCGTGCTTCCTCCCGAGCCAGCGCTCGAGCACTGGCCGGATCACCTCGATGGTGACGAGGCCGGCGGAAGGGTGTAAAAGCCTGTCCCGCCATTCCGCCACCAGGACCTCGCGGAGTTGCGAACGACGCAACTCCATATGTCGCTGCATCGGCCATTCGCCCCGCGCCCGCGCTTCCTCGCGCCACCAATATAGTGACGCGAGTACTTTCGCCTCCAGGTCCCAGGGCGGGGATCCGGCCAGTACGCAAGCCCGTCAGCTGCCTAACCTATCCTACCTTACTTACTTACCCTACCTTCTCTATCCTACCTAAATATCCACATACATATCTACCTAACTATTTTTTTTTCTATGTCTTTCTTCTGCGGAGAATCTTAACAACACCATTCAGAAAATGACGCCAAATGCACAACGCCACAACGCCATCTATCGAATATGGTATAACTGTCCGCGTATCTGAATTGCGTGTTTCGATATTTTACTTCTTGAACAACTTAAATTCACATGTCTTTTAATAGAGTGAACCGATTGTGATGAAACAAACACTAAGTAATACTTCAAGTGACGCACAGTCTTTATGTATAAAAGTTATCTACGTTGGTTTCGTCCATTTTACGTGATGCTTACACAACTAAACAGACAAAAATTCCAAAAATGCTGGCAAAGGAGTTCTGTTGATCGTTTAACACTCGTCTATTTTTTTGTCTGTTTGCAAATATGTTTGATGTACAAAAAAAGACTTTTTACAAATTAATTTTATTCATATTTTGAATTTTTTATTTATTTAGTTTAAAAACAAATTTCACTAAACAAATGGCCATGAAACTCTTCTGCCCGTCATACCCGAGGTAGGTAATGAGAACCTGTATTACAGGTCACCAAAATATGTATGATGATATATGATGATCAATGTACAAAAACGACTTTTCTACAGAGTTATTATATGTATTGATGATATTGATTGATTAATTATATTCATTGGTGATTGGTGCGATAATTTGGATAAGAACGGCTGAACGGATTTGGATGAAATTTGGTACAGAGATAAATAGATTATATTTAATTACAGGAATATGTTCCCTCGGGATAATTTTAAAATTTCACGCGGGTAAAGCCGCTGGCAGAAGCTAGTATCTACGTAAACTATGAGTTTCAAATGGGCTAAAGGCAAGAACAAAAGAAGCTTGACAAGGAAAAGGGGTTAAAAACATCATGCCCAATGAAAGAAAAGCTTTGTCTATTGACTGTCAAGTTTCGACACAATCAAAGGAATAAAAAACGCAAAATAACTTTTATTGAATCGCCACGACTGAATAAAATGTCTCTTTTATTTTTGGAATATTTAATTAAACCTTCTGCTTATTACGTACTAGACAGTTATGTATCTTTTAATTCCGAGAATAAATGCATGAACATATTCAGCCTTATTTGTAAAAAATCACTAACTGACAAATAGATTCTTAATTCAAATTTTCAATGGAGACTTTGAATTTAGAATCTGCTTATTAGTGTTTAAACGAATCAAAAAGCTGAAACGTTTATTTTTTCATAAATAAGCCCTATTCAACAAAAGTACCAATAAAGATTTATACTTCATGTGTTTTACATTATGAACTGTGTCAAAAAAGGACCATGAAAAATCCAAGAGTTTAATCACTGTCCAGAAATAATGTACTTAATGAAGGAATACGATGCAGAAGTAATTTATAAAAATAACTAAAAAAAGATGAAAAGGAACTATAAATCCAAATTATTGCTAATTAGATCCACAAGAAATGATTATCTAAAATATAACAGTAATTCTCTTTTTATTTTCGTAACCTAGAAAGAAATCTTCGTAGACTCCTAAGACCAAAAGAAATTAAACAAGAATGGAGTACATCCAAGAAAAACTAAGTGGGGACAAAAACTGTGTCTTGGCAATTGAAAGCAAAAACGTAACATCCAATGTGTTAGACCCAGATTGATTGATTACCCAAAGACAATGGAGACGACATACTTATTCAATCACTCCCCCTACTAAGTAGGGAGATGTATCTTCTACTTCTTAAGTTTTATTTTATCATACGTATTAATTATTTGATCTCAAACTTACTTTGAGACAATGGACAAACACTTGGCAGTATTTTTTTTTGGTCAGCTTTGCGTATAAGATCCTAAGCACTATCTCTAAGATAATTTGGCAATTATGCAACTATTATTTTAAGAAAATACTTGTGTAACTACACTGATAATTTTTATGCACTTAATAGGCACCTCAGTCAAAGTATTTATCACTAGCTGTTGCCCGCGGCTCGCTCCCGTGGACCACCCCACAGGACCCATTTTCGGGACTAAAAAATAGCCTAAGTCACTCAGGAATAATTTAGCTTTCTATTGGTGAAATAATTTTTCAAATCGGTCCAGTAGTTTCGGAGTCTATTCGGTACAAACAAACAAATAAACAAAAAAATCTTTCCTCTTTATAATATTATATTACTTATTTGTACCCATCTAAATAACGGTTTACTCTTTATAGGATTCATAACCAAGGAACGATACCTGGAAGCTAGGAAGTTTATACCTGGGCTAAATCGGTTTAAAATCTGTTTTTATCTACACTCACAACGTAATGTTCCAATTATGAATTCAAAAAATATTGCATTTACACGTACTTTATATCCGTGGATAGGAAAAATTAAAAATAAAAACCATTATAGTTCAACATTTTCCTTCGATTTTCAAACAACTGCATCATAAAATAACTTTTTTTCTATTATGATACAGGACAAATCCAAGAAGTTAATCACTAAGGAGATTCCATCAATTATTTATATTTTTTGAAATGCCATTTTTATAGTACCTGATAAAAAAAAAAATATTCCAATTTTAACTTGTCTGTAACAATACCCGCTTTAAGCTTATTACGCACTGCCATTTTTATTTGCGCGAACTTTTGTCTCTTTCCAACTGTACATAGAGCTCAAAATATTCGCGCGAATTATATTCGCGCTGCGATGCGGTGGATTCTGTTGCAAAACACGGATTTCATGCGGTATTATTGCCGCACGATTTTTTTACCGCAATTTAATGCGGTGATGTGCTGGGTTTTGGCGCCATTCATACGTTTTGCAGGTTTCGTTGTACTGAATTTCATGACTTTTTAAAATTCTTGCTTAAAATGTCTGATATTAGTGAATGTGAAGAAAAATTGACGCCGCCAAATATTTATATGCGGCGAAGGAAATTACTCATAATCTCTTACCAGCAAAGTCGAGATTATTATATGATGCATTTATCACGACTTTATGGCATGAAAAAGCAAAAAATAAGATTAAGTAGGTTCAATCCCAAAATGTATGAGTGTAGATAAAGTAGTGTATGAAACTGCACATAACTAGGTATTAAAACATTCGTGTGAATACTATTAAAAACCTCGCCTACGGCTCGGTTTTTAAACTCACACTCTTGTTTTAATACCCCTTATTATGCAACAGTATCATAAACTACTATTATCGAATTTTAATCGGTTACCTAACGTGTTTACGAGAAGTTTTGCACGAGTTGACCAGCCAACCTTTTATACCTGTGGTATTTCAGAAAATATAAATAGAGTTATTCCTACTTATTAAGTCAAGGAACTCGTGTCTAAATTCTAATAGCCATACGGATTGATCTTCGAATTTATGTGCTTGCCGAGGTTGGTCTGTAGATGAGTGACCATTCAATACATCTCAGTATCACCTCCGTGCCTCAAAAAGCACGTTAATCTATTAGTCCTTTTCACGTTAATTTATTGATGTTGTATGGACCAAGTTATGGTTATTGGGAAAATCCCACCGCAGTATTCTCAAACCACTGTAACTCCTGAAAGCCGGAATCAACAGCGGCGACCACCAGAAAAGCGCCGAGGCAATGAAGCTCGCCGAAGTCCCGGAGAATAAATTTAACTGTCTTGGATCCCGCAACGAAATTAATCAGAACAGAATAACGGAGTAGGAAAAATACAAATTTCCACTTCCCTCCATATCAAGCAGGAGACTGAACAAACAAGGCTAATAGGCACAAAGGGTCGTTTACAACTGGGATAAGCCCAGTTGCCTAGCACCACGAATAAAAATACCAGTTAGGGTTGTGTGAATCCAAATTTGCAACTTCGTAAAACGTATGTTCGCTGCGTAATATGCGAAATATTTGGGTATTTTTTCACTGTTTGCTCTAAAATCATAAACTATGCGTTATTCGGCAAACAAAATTTAAAACAAATATTAAAGTACTTGAAATTTTCAACAATTTAAGCCCAAACGCAGCTCTATAAACACTATAAGAACCAAGTTACGAACTTCTCAAAATTATACTCTGTAATACATTTACAGAGTATAATTTTGAAGGGATGCATGGGGGCGTGTACTTGCCTGAGAGCTGTGTTGTCAATAAAGTCGCAAAACACATAGTTTACGACTTTTAGAGCAAAAAGTAAAAAAGGGGGCTAAAATTTCGCTTCAAAAATTTGGATTAACACTACCCTAACTGATCCATACAATATACTAGAAATCTAGAACAACATCAAGCTTTGCGATTTTAATGTTGATTCCTACTGGGCTATATACTCGATACTGTTAGTTTAGGCCTTAATCTGACACCAGTCTTGCCAAGGGGTACCGACCTACCCTGTTAATGAGTTATAGATGTCAGAAAGGCAGTCATCATCATCATCATCAGCCTATAGCAGTCCACTGTTGGACATAGTCCTCTCCAATCGCACGCCATTTGCTACCTAGCCACGCAGCCACCCTGCGAATATCGTCAATCCACCTAGGCTGAGGGCGTCTCACCTTACGTTTACGTTCGCGGTCTCCACTCAAGAACACGTCTAACTCAACGGTCATCGGTTCTACGGCTTATATGGCGGGCCCATTGCCACTTCCGCTTGCTTATTCTGTGAGCTATGTCGACAGCTTTGGTTCTCTGCTGGATCACCTCGTTTCTGATTCGATCCCTTAAAGAGTCGCTTCATGTAAAATACTGGTATCCAGCAGAATATGGTCAGACTTGAAGTTGACTCCAAAATTGTTCGGGAAAGGCTGGGCAGATTGTTTACTGACGAAATCAACTTCTGGTATCGCCGAATCTTTCATCTGCTCTGTTAAGTATCTGATGTACCTACTCCATTTTTTTCTTCCATTTCGTAAACAAATGTTTGTAATCCTTTTAGCAAGGATTTTGCATCTCCGGTTCTATTAAAACCCAACGATACTTGATAAGATTCCTGTAATCCAAGAAAATTTCTGAGATAAAGCCGTTCAAAAGCGTTTCGCACTTCTTAAGTTTATTTTCTGAGATATTATAAATGTACACAGGAGAGCTTTGATGTACGAGATATACAAACAGCTACAATATCGGTCCCTGTCGAAATTTCACCGAAATCTCCTTCGGACATAAACTGACTCCTTGGAGTAAAAGGAATATTTTTCTGTGTTTAATCCACTGGGAATGTATTCTTCTAACCCAGTCTTAAACTAGTTTTAATTACCTGTTTTATTCTGGACAGCTATAGCACAATCAACCATGACATATACTTGACTCGTCTTGTTTACCACACCATCAGTTTTGCACCAATACCTTTTGTTTTAAACATGTTCTTCAAAATTGCTTCTAATTTCTTTTAAAGCTCTCACGTTTGCGTTAACTGAAACTTCCCTCAAGAAATATCTTCTGAAAGACAATTACGAACTTCTTCCATGTGAAGTCAACGTCACAATTCATGGGCCTATATTTTTCTTAATTGAATTAGTTTAAAAGTTCCTAAGACAGTTTTAATTTTCTCAGAAGCGGACGGAGTTTAATCGCTGCGGTAGGTGAGTTGAGCATACAGGATAACTTTTTAAAGAATATTTTGTAGGAATATTTTCATCTTAGTTTTCTAATCTCAGTCAAGATTAGACGTACCGCTTTTCTAAGAATATGTAGGAGGCTGGAAGCCTAATAATATAAAATGAAAGTCAGAAATAATAACAAAAATAGGAATGATGACGGGGTACGAAAAATAAAATTCTATTTAGTCCGTCAGATAACAATACAATAATAGACATATATTTTTGATTCATCAAATTAATAAAAAAATATGTGCCTAACATAAAATGGGCGTTCGCTACGTTATATCTATCTTCGAAGAAAATATACAAAGACGTGACGTCACGTTCGCCGTAATTTTTTGATTACAAAAAAAACAACGTCGTATAATCGTAAATATTTTTACGTGTACATCCACGTAAAAATACGTCTTCATTAGTACATCGTCGTCCCTATTATTGCCAACACCGAACAAATATACTTACTAACAAAAAAGAAGAATGAATAAAGCTCATCTCTTCTTCGATAATATGGCACCCCATAACGGTTCATCAACAATGATAAAGTTTGCCACCAACACTCTGATAATAATAACAATAAAATTGTAACATATTTCATACATTAACGTGCCTACATACTCGTATACCTGTCAGTGCACACAATAAAGGTTTTTTTGTGTAAAGAATGCTCTACACACAAAGGAATAGGTATTGAATAATTTCGTTCGATGGATTTATGAACTTCATAACGAATATTCTCGCTTTATCTATTGTTTTAATTCAGTATGTAGGTAATGTATTATTCTTAATTCAAAAATTACATTCAACCTTAAATGGTTCGATTTTACCTATCAATATCAATATATATATATATATATATACATATAATAAATCTGTGGAAAAGTAATTTTTGTACATCGAAAATATTTCTAAAAAAAATAGCCTGGGTGTAATAACCAACAGAACCTATTGCCGGCATTATTGTAAATTTTGTCTGTTTATCTGTTTGCCTGTTTATTTGTGCACGCATCACGTGAAATGTACCAATGTCAATAACTTTTTTACATAAAAATAGTGCGTAACATGAAGTATTAGTTAGTTTTTGTTTCATTGCAATCGGTTCACTCTATCAAAAGTAAGATGAATTTAAAGTGTTCATGGCAAAATTATCACAACACACGCAATTCAGATACTCGATATCGAACTCGATATTCGATAGATGGCGTTGTGCATTTGAAGTCATTTTCTGAATGGCGGTGTTAAGATTCTCTGCGAAAGAATGATGACTATAGAAACGAAAATGGTAGGTAGGTAAGTAGGGTAGGGTTGGCAGACAGATGACGGGAGCGAAGCCGCGGGCACAGCTAGTTAGTAATATAATCATTTTTGCTGAATATACATCCAATCCTGAAATGTAGTCCTTCTTTTAGGATTGCCACTAAGGATAAGGAATTAAGGATCCGTCTAACACTACTAACCTTATTTTCTGTTAACATTAACATTAAAAACGGGATATTTCTTTTTTTTTTTTTTTTTTTTTCGGGGGAACATGGTAAATATCCCGTTTTTAATGTTAGTGTTAGTGACCATGACAGTTTAAAAACTTTTATTTTCTGTTTTTCTTCTTATCGAAAATATAACTCTCCCTCTCTTTTCTGTTATTTATATAGGTATAATGTCGTTTTCTGTTACAATTAAACACGTTTTTCTTTCTTTCTTTCTGTTTAGTAAATCGATAGCATATTATTTAAAGATTAGATAATTTAAAAAACTGTATGTAAAAATGGACAAACAACAGAGACGTAATATAATAATAGTAAAAAAATATACGAACCACGTCGATGATGTGATGTAGCGACACTCCGAAGGTTACCAGCAGAGGTTGTGAAGAGTTCTCTACGGGTCTCACAGAGGCGTCGTACCTCGTCATCAGATGACGGATCAGCCGGTACTCCTCGTCGCAACAAACTGCACCTGAGAACAAAGAACAACATTTTAATAACTCAAAGATTCTTATTAAAGTAGCAAGAGTTCAGGATTATCTTGACTAGTAGGTACCAGACAATTTGCAAGACAGTGCTGGAATTAATTAATCTGCCTAACATTTTCCCAACAACTTTGTAGTTGGCTTCTAGTCCAAACTAATGCAGCTGAATATCAATATTTTACACTGTCTGACCTCTACAACACAGTCAGTATCAGGATATCCTTTTGAAATACTGGTTTCAGATTGTCGGGCTTCTGATAAAGATCAGTTCTCTGACAAGTACCAAGGACATCGAGGAGCTGTGGTCGATGCTGTGCGCGAGTTGGCCAAACAACCTAAAGGTCATCCGCTACCTCATTATCGTCTCTAGTATAGCATCAAACGAGCTGTAATATTGTCCTATATAAGGACCTACTAACACCTACGCCCATATTGTATGTCCTCATAACAGATTGAAGGTACAGGTACAGATACAGATACATGAAAAGAAGTGCATGAAGAAAAAAAATCAACCATTAAAACACAGACTTAAAAATTCACATAGTCAGCAAAATGACACTTTGAAAATCCCTTGCGGACAAAACGCCAGCTTACAAACGGTGCCAAAGCACCACTTGAAACCACATTTGCCCTAAATATATCCACCCGCGATAAAGACCACGGAAAAAGAGGAATGAAAATCGTGACGAAATACTAGGATCGATCCATACGTATGATTTTACTGTATGACAATAATAATACCAGCCTGTGACTGTTCTACTGAAGGGCAAGGGCCTCTTTTCATGCAGCATTTTCTTTTCGAGCATAAATCACTACATTTGGTCAAGGCGGGTTGGCGATTTCCAAATTATTATAAGTATGTGTAGATTTCTTTTCGATGTTTCACGATTTTACTATACAGGTAACAGGACCATATTAAATTAATGCAGACGTGATGGGTTTCGATGTCAAATGACGAAATGCCAAAATGTAAAGGATTGATCATGTGACATTTCGGTAGCACCTAATAATAGACACACACAGGTAGGTAGGTGTACACAGGTAGGCATTTTTTATACTTTACTTTACTTTTGTTTTTTTTTTTACTTTTATCCCAGTAGAAATCGATTGTAAAATCGCAAAGCTTGATGTCGGATTTTTGATGATGATGGGTTGTTAGGATGTTGTATGTATGGTTAAATAAGCAACTTCGAAAAACATGTGCTCGCTGCACATCAAGCGAATATCTGCGTCAATTTGGGACGTTATTCACTTTTTGCTCTAAAAGTCATAAACTATGCGTTTTTCGAAGAATAAATTCCGTACTTTTTTAAAGTTCATGAAATTTGCAAAATTTAAGCTCAACCGCAGTTCTATAAACCGCATAGGGACCAAGCTATGGGCCTTCGAGGATATCCATGATTTATATGCTTTCCGCAATTACCACAAAGTGCAAAAGTTGTTGGGTGTATTAGGACCCCACCGAGTGGGCTTGGGAAATGAGCTCCTGTGGCCTCATCGCAATAGCAACTAACAACAGCTCCACCGCACTCTCTCAAAAACATAGCCTGCAAATGTAAGAAGGGGTGCAGGGGAGCGTGTAGTTATCTGAGAGGCTGAAACTGGCTGATCTGAAACACTTTTTAAAGGACATTGAATTTGCAACAATTCAATAAACGCAATAGGGACCAAGCTTTACTTATCAATTTTTCGCCCGTTCGGATCACGGATCGCCCGTCCTATGAGAAAAGTTATTAGAAATAATGTTGTAGTACATTTAATTTCCCTTCATCAAACCACAGAACGAAGTCTATGAGACTAATAGTTCACTGACAATCTCGAAAAGAAGGTAAAAATGGATTTTTTAAGAATTGAGACAAATCCCACTGAATATTTATTTTTGTGCATAGTACCAAAGGAAAAGGCCTAATATCATGTAAAAAAGGTATTTCAGCGCAGCTTTCAGGCCCTTGCATCTTCTATGCTATGATTTTGAGAAGGGCAAAGCTTGGTCCCTATAGAGTTCAGGTGCGATTGTTCATAACTGGTTGCAAATTTAATGAACTTTAATAAACTAAGAAGTTTTGCTTGTCGAAAACGCATATTTTATGGATTTTACAGAAAAAAGTGCCAAAAATTGGCTGTGCGCAGAGCACAAGTTTTTCGAAGTTGCAAATTTGGATTCACCCTACCCTAACTGGTCCATACGACCTAATAATAAATTAGAACTACATCATGCTTTGCCATTTTAGTTTAACCCCTGACGGAAAAAGAGTTTATCGTGTATTTGTGGGTTTGTGTATCTGTCTGTGGCATCATAGCTTCTAAACGGATGAACCGATTTTGATTTAGTTTTTTTTTTTTTAAAGGTGACGTTATCGAGAGTGTTCTTAGCTATGTTTGATGCAAGTCGGTTCAGCCGTTAAAAAGTTAAGAATTACGAATTACTATTTTGCGGGATGAATCGGGGTGTTTTCGCAAGATATCGTGTCATATTTACGTGTTTAATAGATTGTCGATCGAAGCGTGTCTACTACTAGATAAATTATGTAGCATGAAATAAAAATGTGCATCGCTATAAGCGATTTTTTCAATCGCTTATAGCGATGCTGACGCTTCGTAGATAGAATGTCATTAGCCTAGAACCTCATCTACCGTTGATCGGGTTGACCTCATGTTTATCTGTAGTCACTTTACAATCGTTTTCTTTAATTTAAATATATCCAAATTCAAAAAAAATATCTGAATATCAACTCGTCACGTCTGCCGAGTTTCGCTAGTTATTTTGATTTAACCCAGTACACAAGTTATTATGAAAAAATCTGATTTACTAACAATATCAGAAACCGATGATCAATCTTCTTCTTAAGCGGTTTGGTTAACATGAATCTGATGGACAGACAAGATAAACGAGGTCATTGCCTCTTAAGTGATTCATTTTTTGCCTCTAGGAACTGGAGTATCAAGTAAGGGTATGGAACACAAACCGTAATCATAATCGAGCAAAAAATATTAGGCCCACAAAGATCTAAAATTAAATATAAATATACGAGTAAGTTTACCTACTTTAATTAATTTTTAAGCCGACTTTGTTTTTAGGCAGAGAAATACGAAACTGTTAATTAAAGGCCCCAAACGGTAAGAAAGAGAATTAGTTATATATCAAAAATCTATTTATATTCAAAATAGTCAAAAAACGCTCTTTGAAAGACGATTTTAAAATACACCAAATAGTAAGTAAATAACTGCTAGAACTGTCTAAGTGTTAAGGTAGTAGGTACTTTGACATTTGGAGTCTCTAATTAACGTATTTCCTCAAGGATTGAGCTTGAAACTGGCAAAACCAATTGTGAAATTAGCAAAAAATCAAAGCATTCCGACTAAAACAAATGAGCAGGTACAACGAAAACGATAAAAGTATTTGGCAACACCTAAAATAAATATAATGCAAAAATTATTTTGTTTTTATCAAAAAAATTCATTCTTAAAAAAAATCTTTCACCAATAAATATCATTGATATAATTTCACTAGACGAACACAAGGTCAAGTGAAACTGGTTATGGCAACTGAAATTTTGAAACACGTTCGAATTTATTGGCCTATCACTTCAGGTGAATCGTTTAATTGACACGACTCCTGGGCAGAGGCCAACGATGCGAGATGAATACTCGATAACTCCATTCCCAAACTATATGGCATGCACGTATGTCTCTAGGCGGATAAATTAATTTAAAGTGGCATTTGACTATTTGACCGTACCTTCGGGCCTCTTTTTACAAGCTTCTACTTAACTTGCAATGTATGTTTGTTCGGGTAAATTCTTGCAACAGAATTTTAAAACAGTTATTCGATTGTGCTGACATTTCGCAAACACGTTTGGATTGGATAAAAATGCGCGTAAATTTAAAAGCTTATTTATTTATTTTAAATGTCTAAATTTATTCTAATATAAAAACTGTTTCAGGAAAAGTAGCCACATATTATACCCGCAGGCTACTTTAAATTCATTAGCAATCTTTCAGAGGGTGATTGTATTTATGAATAAGAACTACTTTTATTCTGCGCACAACCTTATTGTATTATGATAAAAGTTATTCATAGTCAATAAATCCTTTCAACATCACAACAAAAATGTCCAATGAATTAAAACTTCCCACAAAGATTACATACACACCATCATATAATTTTTTTAATAGTCTCATCATCATCATCAGCCTTTTAACGTTCCCACTGTTGGGACACAGGCCTTCACTGACACACTTCACTGTGAGAGAGGGAATGGGCCACGCGGACCCAGTTCGGGTTGGTGGTTGTCACATGTCTTCGAATTTTTGGTTCTAGGACATACGGTTTCCTCACGATATTTTCCTTCACCGTTTTAGAGCAGTGGTGATGAAATAATTTACACAAAGTAAAGCGCCTGGGTTCACGTGATCGATCTCTTACAATTTGGTATTTCGACGGATGACTTATTTTTTTCTATATTAATAAAATCTAATGTTCTTAATAATAAATTACAATCTAGCCTTAATAGACTAATAAGCATTTTAACTCTAACTTATTATTATATTGTATAATATTATAACTAAGAATAGTGGCAATTTGCACTTTTATACAGTTTGGTAGCACTTTCTTAGAGTCTGATACGTTAAAAACACTTAGTTCACGTGTTACATGTATAGCACAATATTGTTTGCTATTATTTTTTCACTTACTATACACTATACTAACTCAAATGGTTTGGTTCTCCTTAGCCTACACACTATGTCCGTGACATCTAGCAGCTGGATTGCTTCCACATTTACATGTCGATGAAGTCTGTGTTCGTGGGCTTCAGTAAAGTTTTGAATAGCGGTGGTGACGGTCGCGGCGAAGGTCGTCATTTCTGATGTACCTTGGTGCATTAACAGTATCTCTGAGTACTTTATTTTGAAATTGTTGTATAATTTTAACATTGATATGTTTAGTACAGCCCCAAATTTGGATACCATACGTCCAAATTGGAATATGCTTGTATATTATAATTTTATTGTGTATTGATAGACAGGATATCCTTCCGAGTAACCAATACATATTTTTGTACCGTATATCGAGTTCCTGTCTTTGCTTTTTGACGTGAGATTGCCAACGCAACTTGGCGTCAAGAGTTATGCCCAGGTATTTGGCTGTATTCGCATAAGGCACTTGCAAGCCGTTTATATAGACTGGGTGGTAATCGTAGTGTTTATTAGTGAAGTCTTCCACTTTTGTGTCCAGTCGTAAACTTTGTTCACAGCTAGTTGGACTTTTACTACTGCGTCTTTGTGGTTTGAACCAATAGCGATAATAGCAGTATTATCAGCAAAGGTCGCTATGGTGTTGTTTTCCAGCTCTGGGATGTCACATGTGTATACCAAGTACAGGAGGCCATCACATGGAATGAGACATTGTCTAGAGTCACTGGTCAATCTCTGTTTCCTATTTTTTTTTATCTTCTAACAATGGACCCAAAAAAAGTATTTCTACGCGATTCATTTACAAAATAAAAATTCAGCATAAAATTATATTTTAACGAGGAACAAGCATTTGCATGTTGCTCTCAAAGAAATAAGGATTATATAAAAGAAAAGCTAAAAATGTTAGGCAAGGCCGACAAAGGCTTGAAAGGAATAACTTTTGTTATAATTTAGAAATTTATTTATTTATTCGTTTACACATACATTTATTTTTACATGTATAACCCAAGGTAATAAAAGTAGTCATACAATGCGACTGTTACATACAGTGACGACAAGTTACATAGAGGACAATACACTCACTGTCACCCTCTGGAATTCCGCCAAAGAGCAGGAAAAAATGTCCAATCGCTGAGAGATGCAATTAATGGATTGGATTAATATGACATTAATCATAATATGCGTTAAAGTCTCTGAACTGTTTAGTAAATGATTACTAGATTCTAAATTCAATTTCTCTATGGAGAACTATACATTTACTAATTAATCGCTAAATGCTAAATGCCTCTCTCGGATTCATGTTTTCGGGTAGTTCGTAAAATAGACCTTTTAGTAGTCTTAAGTTTAAATTCCGAATAAATCTCTATTTCCTGTGACACAAATCTTCATAAAGCTCTAAGATACTTAAGTCTTCAATTACAAAGTTTCTACTTCTCTGAAATTGAACGTCAAACTTC
This sequence comes from Orthosia incerta, assembly GCA_948252205.1. Classification (NCBI taxonomy): domain Eukaryota; kingdom Metazoa; phylum Arthropoda; class Insecta; order Lepidoptera; family Noctuidae; genus Orthosia; species Orthosia incerta. The sequence goes on from OX411744.1 coordinate 20,932,929, forward strand.
CAAATGGTTGACCACCGGCTTCCTCCCCGTCAATTCGGATAGCTAATTTTTAAGCGACAATATCTTGTCTTGACATTATGTAATCAGGAACAGTATCTGACATTTCAGTCTTGATTATGCAGATTATGGCTTATCTTCAGTACCTTTTTCAATATTTTTCTTTTTGCAGTAGTACGCAGCTAAGCTAAGAACGAAATAAATTTTTGAAACTCATCATCATCTGCCTAGCCTTTTTCCCAACTATATTGGGGTCGGCTTCCAGTCTTACCGGATTCAGCTAAGTACCAGTGTTTTACATGGAGCGACTGCCTATCTGACCTCCACAACCCAGTAACTGGGTAACACGGTACCTCTTGGCAAGACTGGTGTCAGATCTCAAGCTTCTGACTACCTGTAACGACTGTCAAAGATCTTCAAATGACAGCCGGGACCAGCGGCTTAACATGCTTTCCGAGGCACGGAGGAAACTCGGTATGTTGAAATGGTCACCCATCCACGGACCGACCTCGTAAAGCGTTGCTTAACCTTGATGATCCGTGCGGCTGTTATTATTTAGCCACGAGCTAAATGATTGAAATTAAATTATTGAAACTAACAAAAACAAAAGACATGTGCGAGGCAAAAAGGCTGGTATCTCAATTTCAACATAATGCTACAATATTAAAAAGAAAATAACAGCTATGGGCTAGATCCCTTTGCCTTCCCGAAAGGGAAAAGAAGTGCTGATGTTCATTAAGTACTTTTTAGTTCTTTTCTTATGACATTTGACATACTGAAAGAAGTCTCAATAAACAAAATATAATATAATTATATAATTTCAGCAAATATTGTTCAACAATATAAATCTATCCACTTGCTAAACCAAAGTCTTCCATGTTTGAACTCCGTAATACAACACAGCAACAGTGTACGAGTCAAAAGAAAGCATTGTAATCGAAACCAATGTTAATAAAGTCAAACAACAGCCCTAACCTCATTTTATAACCAGTAAACTCCAAAATATAACATTAAGAGTACATTTTATGAAGCAAAGTTACATAACAACACGTGTTTACAGCGGAATAAAAATGTGTCCTGTCTTCCACTGGTGTATTTTGTTCCGGTCCATAAAACGCACGCAACGCTTTGTTTTCACTTGTGACGTCAAGCGCAGATGCTAATTCTCCCGGTACCGGAGTCCGGGTGAATCACTAAACCAAATGAAGATTGTGATGCGCTGAAATGTCGAGGGATTAACTTTTACGCTCCATTAAAATATAAAAACATTCCTGTAGGAATATCCGTTACCAATACAAATATTTAGAAAATTTTCAACAACCGCGACACGTGGAAGCACAGGGTGTCTGGTCCAGATTTTATAAATTCTCTCGGCACACGATCCTCGGGTCCAGTTCAATTGACACTCCATTGTGCGACCGTGTGCCAACATGGATGTCACTGGCAATATTTACAGAGATTTTAATCCACCGTGAGGATGTTTGGTTTGACTTGAAACCCACTTGATAGGTCCCACATGTGTGCAAACCACATTTCTGACGTTGAGATACGTCACATCACGCAGTAACATTCTGGGTTCCATGTTTGTATGTGAGAGGAAAGTTACAGAATAATTTATACCATCTGTTGGTATAACGTCTGCGTAAACTTTTGTCCTAAACTAATCATTGATTTATACGTTGAGAAGAATATAGGTGTGTTGTCAACTATTAATCTTCACGTAACTAAGGATCAAGACTATGATGATGAAGTAGCAGCAAATAGGTTGTTATCGTAAAAGTTTCAGCGGTATCGATATACCTTTTATAGGCAATGTATAGGAACTTTGTTTTTCTTGCAGGCAGAGGAGTGTAAACATAGCATTAACTGACGATAAAAATCTATTACAACCGACCTTCATCGAGGATTTACGTGGTACTACAACAAAAGATTCTAACGAGATAATTCTATACTCGATTCGCTGACCAAACAGATGACGATCGCTATGTGATGGTATCATTGCAGATATTTGCTCCGTAACATGTTGCATTTACGACGCATTACAGAGAGTTGAAATAATAAGAAAGAACCCATGAATATAAACAACGAAATTCTTATGGGAGACACTTTGATTTCTGCCATAAATCTTTGATTATTGTTTTATCAAATGTTACCAACTTAAATTGTATATCAAGTTAACTTACCTACTTGAAGAATAACATAAGTAATTCAGTGCTTAGTCATTCTACTACATTATCCCGGCCTTTTGAGTCGGAACTCGGGCTAAAGTTTTCTTCGCTTGACCCGCGCTTCAAGCCCCGCAATAGTCTATGTATCACTGCTATCATCTTTCCCACCAGTCGAGTAACCTCATCACCCCACAACAGTAATTGTAATCCTACCCGGAATAGTTTCAGTTTGATTAAGGTTATCCACATCTATTAATGCTGTGGCTATTATGGACCCGTTCTCACTTCTAAAGTGTTTGCCATGTGATTTATTAGACATTTTATGTTTTACACGAGGGTAGTCGCACGATGTTCAACCGTTTGAATTAATTTTATTGTGGCTGTACAAACCTAAGTACAGCTCTATGTATTCCGTTTAATTACAAAGCCCAACGACGACCTACATGGTTCAGATTTTACTCATGAGATCCTATATAAAAGGTTTCTGCACGGATTATTTTGTATAATCTATTTTTAGCCGACTTACCAAAAAGAAGGAGGTTCTATATTCGACATTACGTATGTTTTTTTTTTTGTGTATGTTCACCGATATCTCCGTCAATTGTGGACCGATTTAAAAAAATCTTTTTTGTTTGAAATTGGTCCCATTTCAATTTGGTGAAGATCTGATAAAGAACCTTATATACAACAGAACTCTTCAATAAATTAAGGGAAGTCTCTCGGGATTGCTGCAATCGCATGTTTGTTCATTGTTTATACCATTTCATAAAATAACACCACGTCAGTATGCTCTTAAGGGGTACGCAGATTTTGCTCATTTCACCGGTTATGTTCAAGTTTCATGGTATTTGGGTAATCTATTCTGGCGTTATAGGTTACTAAACAACTTGCCTGTTAAGTAGGTACAACTAAAAAGTGAAAAATAAAAAACTTTATTACAATAAAAAACTACCAACTTCCAAATAAAAAACTACAAAGTGAAAAATAACTTTATTGGAAGTCGGTGTCTTTCGTAGGTACCAAGTTTTTCGTTATGGACACCGAATTCCAAAAATAAAGTTATTTTTCACTTTGTAGTTTTTTATTTGGAAGTCGGTAGTATTTTTTTGCAAAAAAGTTTTTTTAATGCGAAAGTTTAACAGGATTCAGGATTAAGGCGTATATATTCCCCAATGTTAACGCAGTACTGGCCGTGCGCCCGCTCGGAGCCAGTATATCAATATTGAACCTACTTTTGGACAGTTTTGTTTGCAAACTATTCTTTGATTTACATATGCTATTTCAGTTATGAAGAAATTCTAGCCATTATTTTTTCTGTGTAAATAGATTTTTAACATCCAAGTCGTTTTGGAGGAGTATCCAAAAGTAGCGAAAATATATCGTGTTGTTAATTATTTTTCAAAGTAAAACTTTAAGTTACACGAAAAAACCATATTTCACAAATAATGTACTTGAATCAATAATAAATATATATTTTTTTCAAACTTTTTAACCTAGCCGTTACTAAGGAGTATGCTTTAGAAAGTAACCATTTTACGGCACTAAAGCGGTGGAAGGCCCTTAAGTAGAGTTTCTCAAACTATCGAACTTCATATTCTCAATTCAGAAATCGTGGAACTGAACCATATTTGGTAAATTATGACCACTCTCGTGCGCCGTCCCAGCGAACCGAAGATTACCGAACGAAATTTATCTTCGGGTCGAGAACCAACATTACAAGTTGTACAACGACGTAACTAGATGGCGTTGGCGTCGAATTAGAAGTCGCTCGCGACATGGTTTGCCGATTTACATAGGGTCCTGTGAATTTTAGTAAATCTATTTTTCAACACACTTGCTCATAAAGTGGCTCTTATTTCACCGCAATTAGACACATAATGAAATAATGATACCTGTTATCAAACTGTGACTTTTTCATTGCTATTATTCACAAGTGAGTTATAGAGTTTTTTTTTAACTTATTGGTTGAGTTGATTTGTTCTTAAAAAAGTTTCGATACAAAAAAGATCGTGCTCAATACTACAAATAAATTAATGTACCTATTGTTTGCTCATTTCATGCAACTTCGTATTTAAATAGATAATTTCAACTTGTACGTGCTTAATAAATAAAATTTTCCCTCAAATATAAATTTTATTTACTCTGTAAAATTTAATTCCCTATTTTTTACGTGGCTAAAACACTATCCACGAAAAGCCAAGAAAAAGGAAACCTCATTCTTTTAGTCTATGGCCGACCGCCATTGTTAAATGCGCGCGCATAGGAAAACTGATTAATTATGCCCGCCATTGTGAAAAAAAATTCACAACTCGTTTGTACTGTTGAAAATGATTTTTAGTATTATTTTCTTCACAAGTGTGTTGAAAAACGTCGTATGATACACGTGTGTATTGAAGATTACCGTCCTCGGCTCTCTTAAGACCCTCACCTACGGCTCGGGTCTCAATGGAGCCTCAGCGGTAATCACCAACATTGCACACTTGTACCATAATGTACTATAACACACTTGCCCAGTGAGACGGCAAAGTGAACTACTACTTCTATGTATGATCCACCAGCCGCCACTGTTCGACACTAATACGAGCGAAGCCGCTGGCAGAACTTTTTCAGTTTCATAATAGTATATGCTAGATCACACACACAACATATTGTATTCTGTAATGCAATATGATGCACCGCAGCAGATATAAAGGGTGTACACACAGTAGGTTCGTCTTTGGTCTATGATGAGGAGTGGGTGGTTCTTATTATAAGTCTTAAGCCCTACTGTCGCTCGCGTAGTGAAAGCATAGGCTGGCATATAAGTAGGATGACATTGCCCTCATATTTCTGATGAATTGCAGCTTTGCTGCGACCTACACCCACAGGAAAGACATCTCGTAATGAACTTCATAACCCAGCTACGACAAAGCCAGGAAGGGTTTTATGATTAGAACACTCTATGTAGGTATATACTATGTATTTAGGCATATTGCACCGTAACATCTAAACTGTTAAGCTGATTTTTGATGAATGACGTGTTGAATTGGTTATCATGGTTCGGGTGACATAGGCTACAATTTATTTAAACAAGCAAAAAGTTTTAAAAAAACTGTAAGCCGACTATGGATCTTTTTTAGGGTTCCGTACCCAAAGGGTAAAAACGGGACCCTATTACTAAGACTCCTAGATCCGTCTGTCTGTCTGTCTGTCCGTCTGTCACCAGGCTGTATCTCATGAACCATGAAAGCTAGACAGTTGAAATTTTCACAGTTGATGTATTTCTGTTGCCGCTATAACAACAAATACTAAAACCAGAATAAAATAAATATTTAAGTGGGGCTCCATACAACAAACGTGATTTTTTTGCAATTTTTTTCGATATTGGAATGGAACCCTTCGTGCGCGAGTCCGAATCGCACTTGGCCGGTTTTTTTTGCCTATTTTACCCGGACCATAATAACGAATTGATTGACACTATACATCAAAATCGGATAAATAGTTATATATATAGTACAGAGGAACATACGTAAATTCAAACATGCTAAAATCATAACACTTCCTTTTGGTTTCGCCGTAGTCGGGTAAAAAAACAATATGGTGGGTGTTTTTTTTTATATGTGTGATTCTGAAAAAATATTTTGCTACGTTATCGAATGATATCAAATGAAGGACAAGAAAATTCTGGGATTCAAAATATAAATTAATACAATATTAAAATATACCAAGCGACGAAAGAAAATCAATTTTACTATATTTCAGCTTTTATGTATAATCTTAATCTTGCACTGTATATTGACAATTATGAATATCAGTCGTGTATATTTCAGCACTCTGGTTTAAACTGTTAACTGTATGTCACAATTTTTAAAACTTACCCAGAAAAATAAAGGCTATACAAATAAGTCATAGAGCCAAGTAAAACTTACTCCAAAACATTATATGAAAGACTTTAACAAACGAAATAAATTTGGTAAGAAAATTAAATGTGTTAGTACTTCTCCCCGAATCTTATGTGTAGCTGTAAACCTACTTGCCTAGTTAGTTCTATGTTTCTTTATAAATATATATAATATATAATACAAAACATAAAACATGACTAAAACCGCAGCGCATTATAAGAAATATGAAAAGCTCAATCTTTTTATTTTAAACGTTTGGTATAAGTTAATTAAAAATCGTACTTCTAAATTAATTTTTATTTTAACTACTTGCACAGACGGTTCTGAGAAAAATAACAGAATAAACACAACACCAATTCACTGAAAGAGCATTTGTTTGCTTTCAAACCAGCTATATACCGTGGCTTTATTCCTGTAGTCTAACCAAGAGGCATATTTGTGTGATAAGAAGTAGCGTATGTGCGATTTTGTATATTTTTATCATCATCATCATTTCAGCCGAAAGACGTCCACTGCTGGACATAGGAGGCCTATGTCCCCAAGCTCCACAATGATAGGTCCTGTGCGTTTACATTTTTATCAGTGAAAGAATATAGAGCAGTGGTGGCCCATTGGTAACGGCCGCGACTTACAAGTTCTAGGTCGTGGGTTCGAACCCAGGCAGACGCTTTACTTTGTGTAAATTATTTCATCACCACTGCTCTCAAAACGTTGAAGGAAAACATCGTGAGGATACCGGCACGTCTGACAACCAAAAATTCGAAGAAATATTATGTGACATCCACTAACATGCACTGGGCCCGCGTGGTGGATTACGGCCCATTCTCCATCACAGAGAGGAGGCCTGCACGCACAACGGACGAAATGCGAGTCTAGGTGCGGCAAAGGGGTCCATTTATTCTATCCAGTGAAAGAATATTCTTAATTGGGTCAGTACTTCTAGAAATAACAGCCTACAAACAAGCAATATTTTAGCTCTTTCTGATATTAATTTAGATAAGAAAAAGATCACATCAAAACTTTTTTACATTTGCAATCAAATTAAATTTATTTTGGCAAGGTGGTAACAAAACTTGGTAAAGACAAGTCAGGCTCTTAAATCTTGAAGTTCGACCAAAAATCTCGATTGGAGGCTCATTTCATATTCCCTTGGTTTTTATCGTTTATCGTAATCAATCACATTTTCATAGTAAAGTCCTTTTTTAAGAAAATATATAACAGTGTGGTAGATGTCAGCGGCGAATGCTAAGCTCTAGGCCTGCTCTCGACAACTTTTTGATTCTAAAACTAGTCAGACAATCTCGATAAAATACGAAGTAGGAATGGCTTTTTGGTATTTTTTAATGACATAGAATGGTAAATAAGCAGGCGGCCTGATGATAAAAAATCGCCGCCTATGCAATACCGAAATACCCACAGGTGCGTTGTCTACCCTTTTCAGTCTTTCTTAAATTTTTGCTCTGAGGAAAGACCTCAGATGGTAACCCATTTTTACAGATACGTGGTAGTAACAATCGGTGGCAATGGATATTCTATACATTTACTAACAGATCACAATGCTAATATATATACCCAGCATCAGATTGTGAGTTCGATTCCAAATCAGCCCTACACACAAGAGATTCTGGGTTCAATTTCCAAGTCGGGGAAAATGTTATTGGGCATTTCTTTCTGGAATTCCGTTTGGAATTTGAATTTGTGGTCGATGGCATCAGGCTTGCCTTCTGTTAGGCTATTTATAAGGCTTAACTACCTTAAATGCTGATTTACTAAAGGGTAGGCCTAGATCTTCGGGTAATAAATTGATATTGTATTCCTGTTATTCTGAGAGAGAAGTCAGTTTCAATATTACTGAATTTACCTATTCACTGTTACTAAACTTGTCTACACATGCACATTGTTTCTTTATGCGTAATCTCGGGATCGCTCAGTATCGCTTACGCACACTTAAACAATGTACATGTGCATCTACAAACACGACTAAGACCAACCGGCCGTCATGAAATAGAACAACTGTACTTATATATCTTAATGTTTTTCAAATATCAATACCAAACGCGAACCTATCACAGATAAAAACAAAAAAAAAAGTTTGGGAGTGTTATGGTTCAAACCCATATTGATATTTGAAAAATACTTGCATAAATTGAAGTGTTATTCAAACATATCTTATACCTCCAGGTAAGGGAAAGTAAACATTGTAATATCACATTCCTTAATAGGACATTTTATGCGCAATCATGTGAAACAGTATTCGGTATATTGAATTCCAAGAGATCATTACCTGTGTAGTAGACGATTGAGTAATTCTACTGAGTAGGTAGGTTTGGGCGAATAAATATACTTATTAGGTAAGTGGTTCCTATATACTGTATAATGATCGATTGAGTATAACTAGATTATTTATGACCTAACACAAGGTAACACGTGGTAACACCTAAGTGAGTCCCTACAATTATTACTAGCGACCCGCCCCGGCATCGAACGGGTAGTAGAGCATATTATGCCTACATGTTTTTCTTAAAATAAATACATACACTAAACAAAAATGCGATCTAGAAATTTTACTTTAAAATAATTCACTATAATACTAATCAACGCAATTTCATCCTTCCAACAACATCCAAAAAGAAAACAAATTAATACAAATGATTATGCCTCCAGTCATCACCTAATTGCAAAAACTGTAAAATTATAAAAATTCGCTTCAAAAGTCTGTTTAATATAGGGATATGCGTGCGATATCGCTCGGCTAATAAAGCAACAGTGGGCGACAGCGAGAAGCACGGCGCGGGGGTGGTCGCATCAAGCGAGTCCCGTGAGCCCGTTATCGGTGTGAGACCCGCGCTTGAATTTATTTTCGCGCGCGTTTCTTTTTTATTTTGCGGTAACTCCTAAGATATACATTTATATAATATTTATGTGTGTGTTTAAAGATTATCATAATGTGCATGAAATGTGTAAGGTAACTAACGTATTTAAGTTGATAAGGATAATACTGTATCCGTCTAAATAACTTTTACAATTACCGCATAATACATGACCATTCCTGTAAAGGTTAGAACGGGTATAGTAAGCTATCCTTAAAAGATAGATATATGCCATAACGGATTTTTCTGTAGACCCATAGAAGATGAATATCGCATCATACTTTGTTTTGATATATCAGTTTTTTTTCTAACTGAACAGACAGCTGTGCTGCTGGGGAGTTTGTTGCGCCACTTCTTCTTGCCAGCAAAAGCACTAGGAAGTCTTATGTAATTTTGACGTTCGGAAAGTGCTGATTCTCAGGCTAGTTTGAATAAATGACTTTTGAATTTGAATTTAAAGGGATTAGGCAGCGTTTTCGATGAAAGGTCCCAGGTGGCTTGGCTTTTTCTGACATTTTCAACAATTATCGTCATATTTCAACCAATTACAATACCTAAAACTTTCTCATGGATCACTCTGTCTATTGGTGAAAACTACATGAAATCCGTACAGTAGTTTTTGAGTTTATCGCGAACAGACAGACAGACGCGACGAGTGATTTTGTATTATAATATGTAGTGATGATAATATAGTGTTTTTCAACTGCCGCACGGTGATAATCTAGTGGTGCAATAATTTTAGGCTTTTTTTTGTGTGTGTCCCTGACATTAATAAAAGCAGGCAAATTAAAAAAACCGGCCAAGTGCGAGTCGGACTCGCGCACGAAGGGTTCCGTACCATTATCGCAAAAAACGACAAAAAAAACACATTTGTAGTATGGGAGCACCACTTGAATATTTATTTTATTCTGTTTTTCATATTTGTTGTTATAGCGGCAACAGAAATACATCATCTGTGAAAATTTAAACTGTCACGGTTCATGAAATACAGCCTGGTGACAGACAGACGGACCGCGGAGTCTTAGTAATAGGGTCCCGTTTTTACCCTTTGGGTACGGTACCCTAAAAAGGATGAATAATTTGCTTTTCATCAAATCCAGATATTTAGGTGTAAATGTAATTTGTGTTTATATTACTATGAAAATTTAAGGTATAATAGTTAATAAGCCTAAATAAAACCTCTTGACTCTGTCTCGGAAAAAAAATAAGTGTCACTTGATTATATGTTAAGGTTAAGAAACAAACAATATGTTTAAAGCTACGCACATTTTCGCCTTAAAGTTTTCGTAAAATAAAATGACAAGTGTGTTTTGCAAAGCATACGTTTTGTTTCTGTTTTGTGATGCATTGCTGCGTCTAAACTGGACAACAATATATCGTGGAGCTAAAGTGTAGCTTAGCCACAGAGCAACAAGAGGCCATGACTGGAGAGTGTCAGAACTTGCCATACAAACCAAACCTGTAAATTTTACTCTTAGTAATTTAAAGGACCGTGACAATGATGATGTGGTGGAGATCTAAGCCTAAGGGCTTGGATCTAGGCTTCGCTCGAGTGAAAAGGGTATCTATTATTATCCCAAAAGAACTTACTACCGGGACGCAAATGTACATTATTCACCAAGGGGATAAAACAGTGTCTTACGTCACGGGCGGCACATTGAACCCTGAGCGACGAGATTTAACTCCCGAGCGTATTATGTATTGTCCAAAGAGGGGTGCAAGCTGCCAAAGGTGACTACTCTACTTTTAACACCTTCTGCGAGACAATAAAAAGCCATCTCCATAAATTAAGTTAATATTGTTGTTGGACACATTAGTCCAGTTATGGAAGGATAGACTAACATTTTTGTTCAGTCCATTTATTGAAGTTGTATATTTCTGTACTCAAAGGTGTAGAAACTTGTGTTTGAGTGTCATTTTGTAACGTAAACGTTGGTGACAGCACCAAAAACTGTAATGTTTTCTTTATTTTTGTGTTCTGCTTATGGTGGCCACAAAACAAACCTCCTTACACATTGAGCATTTTTTTACTTTGTGTTTTTCTACGAGTTGCAACACGAATTTGACGTTCCAATATCAAATCGCTTTACTCCCTTGAGAGTTTCATACAAATTTACCTCCCTAAAGAGGTAATTTATTTAGTTACTTTAACTTCAACGGTTGAGCACCAATAACAAAAGTTAAAAAAATAATAGGTATATAAAAATACTTAAAATATACAAATCAAATAAATTCGAAGTGAAAAGTCAAGAAGAATAACAACACTTTCATAAGACTTTCTCACAGTACTTACTTCTGACATGGCGGCAAAATCTTCGTCCATTCATCCGCAAACAGTGCATTTGCTATAGTCTATCCATGTGCCTTATTTCATCAAATCCAATCAGACCGGTTTAGACGTGAAAACGTAACAAACAGACAAGACACACATTTTTCATGAATGGCGTCTCTAATCACTACCGTGCTCTGTGAGCCTAGCTTTAGTCATCCGAAGCTATAGAAAACACGACATAGTCCACACGGCTGCCAGTCCCGACGTTTGTTCCTATTCTGTGCAGAATTGTCCCATTTTTTGTTTATAGTGTGGTAATACAAAAAATTTGTATTACCACACTATAAACAAAAAATATTTGTATTCCCAAATACTTTGGGAATACAAAGTACAGTGCGTTCCTGTTAGAAAGTTTGAATGTTGTACTTGCCACAACATCAACATTTTTATTATTCTATTTTAAGTTCTTTCAGTCTATCCAAACGTATAGAATTATAACATACACAACTATTTTTTGTAAAACAGTCATGGTCTCCAACAAAGTATATCTACCAGTGCAGTATATATCTATTTTTGTCTTGGATTCGTCTGTGGTCTAACGGATAGCATGGCAAATGAAAGATTCGTTTTAAAACACTCTGCGGTCTAAAGGCACTGGTTTGACACAGTTTTATAGGTCATGGACTAACAGCCTGTTATTAGTTGCAATATAGTTTATGGTTTTCTATAGTTATTAGGACTGATGTGAAAAGAAAACTGGTATCCTGCCTTTTCGCCGAAAATTGTTTGGCAGGTTATCACTTGCCAACCAACGTTTCGCCGATGTTTCACTTTGACACCTAACGATTAGCAAATTTTTGTATGACAACGTTTCATTTGGTAGAATAATTGTTAAGCTGATTAATAAAATGACACAAAACGTTTGGGACATTTATCATTTGTCAAACATTTCACTAGGCCACACAACAGGGCAGAATCTTGATAGTCCGAAATTTATTTGGCATAACACACTTGGCATAATCGTCTTTAAACGAATTTCTTTTTTTAATATGATTATTGTTTGGCCGAATGTTTCTTTGTCCGAATTTACAATGGCTTACTTTTAAGATGGCAGAATTTTATTTGGCATAATTTCACTTGGCATATTATGAAGATGGCAGAAATTCATTTGGAATAATTTTACTAGACATTTCTATAAAATAGCATTTTTAACCTTAAATTGAAATTGAAATATTGTCTTAAATAGTCAATATGTTTTGTTTCAATAGTTAGTGACAGAAACGAATCTCTGCAAAACCGACTCCACGTAGTCTTGTCTGCCCTACCCCTACTTTTTTTTTTTTGCCTGGAGTAATGCTCATGCATACTGCACTACCACGGGGAGATAGTGCAGTTATGTGGGACTCTAACCCACTAAAACTCCACGGTGTCCTCCAGTGCCGCTTATGGCGGGAACACGGGCACGCGTTAGCACTCACCGCGATCCCGCCGCGGCTGTCCGTCACCGGACCCTCCTCGGGGGAGTACCCCCCATCACCGGCGCACCAGAACACACTGTACGCCGTGACCACCCCAGGGACCAATTCAGCACATGGGTGCCAGACGACCCCGTGTAAGGCACCGTTGGTCCCACTGTGACGGGTCGAGGTCAATGGCCCCGCCACCTACCATTTTGCGGCCGCAGGGGATAGGGAGAGTGGCTAACGCTATACCGACTCTCCTCTTCCCCTGCGGCCCCACCGCGTCCGCCATCAGACGGTGGCGACCCCGTCTGGGCCGCGGAAGGTAGAGAGAGCGGCGCACCGCAATACCGGCACTCCTCTCCCGCCGCGGCCTCCAACTCTCAGCCCCGATATCGTATGGAACCTGGGAATCTCCATAAGACATCACGGCCCGCCTCAGTTGCGATGTCGCCTGTTACCAAGCGGCACCGCAACCTACTAGTTGACCGCTACGTCGTCGGCTTAATCGGCAAAAGCCCTGACGAGCGGCCCCTCCTTAGGTTCCTATTCGCTTCACCGTGGGTGACCAAGCCACGGTTACTGAGCCCCTCCGCCTCAACAAAGCGGGAACCCACCGGGGGGGGTCTGCCTTACCCCTAGAGTGTAATTAAAGCCCGCATAGGCGCGTAGGGGCGAGGTGGCCTGCGAGCTGAGGAGCAGGTGGTCTAATTTATTAGCTGGCTGGCCGGTGAAGCCGGCCAGCAAGCCGAAGCTGCAGTGGTGAGCGTTAAAGCCATCTGCGACGATTAGCTCGCGTGGGACCGCCGGAACCCCGCAGCGCTGGAGCCGTGCATGCATGCATGCTCACTTGCATGCTTGCTTGCATGCTTGCTGCATGCTCACTTGCATGCTTGCTGCATGCAAGGTGTATGCTTGTTTGCAGGTTTGCATACTTCATACAGCGAATTAAATAAAAAAAAATGAGTTCTATCAATGTTTTACTATGGTAAAAAATACAAAATTACTCTAACTATGAATTATCTGTTATGTAATAGATGAGTATTTCAATTAATATAGACATCAAATGTATGCCAAAAGACGATTCTGACTGTGAACTTTCTGCGATATGATGGTTCTGCCTTTTAATGACTATCGATATGAAATAATGCGTTGAAATATCGTGTGACGTCACGCTGTTAGTACACTTTATACTGCCTTAGTGATGTCACATACCTCCACTCCTGAACTTTGATTTACTTTAAGAGTCCCTACAAGTTTCACGAGCTAAAAACAGAAAACAGCTACTTTTTCAGGGCAAATTTCTCAATAACTACAAGATATATGATAAATCTTTTGATGCAACTTTTTGCTCAACAAAGTTATCTAGGGAATGTACATTACATATTTTTGATAACTGCTCAATTTAAATTAGAAAAAATTAATTCCTAACACACGTTTTTGCGTAATCACGAAACACCAGGTTTTTCAATTGCTTTTTCACCTTACTGGTGGCAAAAAACAATCTGCAAAAAATGGTGTGGACTGGGCATATAGCATACTAGTGAGCCACCAATTTAGTTTTTTAAAGTTTATTGTATTTGCACTTAAAAAAAATATTGTTCACGCGGAAAAAAGGCAATTTTATCATGTGCGAAAGCGTCGCCTACGTGTAAGAATATGTTGAATATAAAAATAACTGGTAAATAATTTGAAATTTGAGGTGTTTACCAATCGAATCCAATTTTTATATTTTATTTTTGAGTACTTATTTTATTTTAATAAATTGTCTAAATATTGTCTTACACACCGTTGCGCTCGCGCGTGGTATTCAGTTTCGCTCAAGGGCTTGTAGACGACGGACCTGTGTCGTTTTTATTTTTGTCATTATATTTTTTATCATATGTCTTGTAGTTATTGAGAAAGTATGAGCTGAAAAAGTAGCTGTTTTCTGTTTTTGGCTCGTGAAACTTGTAGGGGCTCTTAACTTTGTTAGTATTTTTATTGAGTTGGTAAAGCAAAAAATACGAGTCCAATGTTATTTGGAAATCACGCTGACGGACTAAATAGATTATGTAGAAAGAATAAATGAACTAACAAAATATACATATTTACAAGGTAGACGTGAGTGGAAACGCCGGGATTATTGGTGATGTTCTTCATAAAGGCCAGGTGCGTAGTACTCATAACCGGCGCGCGTGTGTGAACGTAAACGAAGCAAAAGACGTTTGTAAGGATCTTAGCAGATGGTGATTTTTATTAGTTTCTGCCTAGCGCCATGAAAAAGGTGCAAGTTTATGTATGTACATTATTTTATTTATTTATTTATAAAAACAAGTTGTCCTTAGCATTACACAAATTATACCAATAGATCCCTTTTTTTTTTTTTTGGGTCGGTAATCATCCAATGACTTCTCCCGCTCTGGGTGAAGAGGGAGGGCATGTCAGACTTTTACTGACTAAAACCCACCCGTGTTCCTACAGTTGCTTGTGCCAGGGCCGCGGTAACTCTCTTACAAATTTATCCGCGACCCAGACAGGCATCGGCCCTATCGGACCCCGTCCCTTTTGCTGACATCTCTTTGAGGCGCGCGTGGAACACTACGCGCTGTAAGCTCGGGCTTGGTCCTTATCGGACGGCGAGCTACCCATTACTCTCCGTCCGCAAGCCCGCGCCTACGGTGGTCTGTCTTAGAATGCCTTGGTCTGGAATTTGATCAACGCGCTATTTGTAAATTAAGGTGTAATCAGGTCGATGTAGTGTTGTTTCAGCTTGCACTTCACATTTTTACTGTTTATGAGTCTCTACTGTCTAAGGGTATTTGGTTTAATAAATTGTGACAGATGCGGTGCGTCTATCATAAAAGTTATTTTTGCGTGGCACTTGCATGCTTGCTTGCATGCTTGCTGCATGCTCACTTGCATGCTTGCTGCATGCAAGGTGTATGCTTGTTTGCAGGTTTGCATACTTCATACAGCGAATTAAATAAAAAAAAATGAGTTCTATCAATGTTTTACTATGGTAAAAAATACAAAATTACTCTAACTATGAATTATCTGTTATGTAATAGATGAGTATTTCAATTAATATAGACATCAAATGTATGCCAAAAGACGATTCTGACTGTGAACTTTCTGCGATATGATGGTTCTGCCTTTTAATGACTATCGATATGAAATAATGCGTTGAAATATCGTGTGACGTCACGCTGTTAGTACACTTTATACTGCCTTAGTGATGTCACATACCTCCACTCCTGAACTTTGATTTACTTTAAGAGTCCCTACAAGTTTCACGAGCTAAAAACAGAAAACAGCTACTTTTTCAGGGCAAATTTTCTCAATAACTACAAGATATATGATAAATCTTTTGATGCAACTTTTTGCTCAACAAAGTTATCTAGGGAATGTACATTACATATTTTTGATAACTGCTCAATTTAAATTAGAAAAAATTAATTCCTAACACACGTTTTTGCGTAATCACGAAACACCAGGTTTTTCAATTGCTTTTTCAGCTTACTGGTGGCAAAAAACAATCTGCAAAAAATGGTGTGGACTGGGCATATAGTATACTAGTGAGCCACCAATTTAGTTTTTTAAAGTTTATTGTATTTGCACTTAAAAAAGTGAGTGGAAACGCCGGGATTATTGGTGATGTTCTTCATAAAGGCCAGGTGCGTAGTACTCATAACCGGCGCGCGTGTGTGAACGTAAACGAAGCAAAAGACGTTTGTAAGGATCTTAGCAGATGGTGATTTTTATTAGTTTCTGCCTAGCGCCATGAAAAAGGTGCAAGTTTATGTATGTACATTATTTTATGTATTTATTTATAAAAACAAGTTGTCCTTAGCATTACACAAATTATACCAATAGACCCGTTTTTTTTTTTTTTTTGGTTGGAACGTCATCCAATGACTTCTCCCGCTCTGGGTGAAGCGGGAGGGCATGTCAGACTTTTACTGACTAAAACCCACCCGTGTTCCTTCAATTGCTTGTGCCAGGGCCGCGGTAACTCTCTTACAAATTTATCCGCGACCCGGACAGGCATGGGCCCTATCGGACCCCGTCCCTTTTGCTGACATCTCTTTGAGGCGCGCGTGGAACACTACGCGCCGTAAGCTCGGGCTTGGTCCTTATCGGACGGCGAGCTACCCATTACTCTCCATCCGCAAGCCCGCGCCTATATACGGTGGTCTGTCTTAGAATGCCTTGGTCTGGAATTTGATCAACGTGCTATTTGTAAATTAAGGTGTAATCAGGTCGATGTAGTGTTGTTTCAGCTTGCACTTCACATTTTTACTGTTTATCGAGTCTTTACTGTCTAAGGGTATTTGGTTTAATAAATTCTGACAGATGCTGTGCGTCTACCATAAAAGTTATTTTTGCGTGGCACTCGAAATAATTTTGTTTTTGCTCGTCGAGTATTCACATCATATCTTACTGGAACTTGAATATCAGTGTTATGTGGTGTTGTGTTGTGTGGTAGTGTTAATGTACAATACATCGATTTTCAGACTCTTTTTAACCAACTTCATAAAAGTAGGAGGTTCTCAATTCTCAGGAATCATTTTATGTATGTTCCCCAATTACTCAAAGGCTCCTGCAGCCTAATTGCGTAAGTGAATTCTCCAAAGCAAACGAGTCGATTTCTTCAAAGAATCAGAATCATTTCTTTCAACTTTTTCGGTATTGCAAAACTAATTTGGAAAAAGTACAAAAATCCTCCTTTGAGTTGAAGTTCATCTACTGCGTTGTTTCATCAAACTCGAACATTACACAATACCAATAGTGTAGTTTTATCTCGATTCTTCCGCTTTCGTTCAGTCTTTACAATAAATTCTACGTCAAAATATTGGTAATGGAAAGGAGCATAACCTTTCCGTTTCAGAATGTAATATGCAATACGTAAAGACGTTTTTGGGAAAGAATGGACTTGTTTGCTTTGGAGAATTCACTTACGCAATTAGGCTGCTGGACCGATTTGGAAAATTCTTCTTTTGTTTGAAAGGGTATACATCCCAGGTAAACGTGAGTAAATGCGTATAGGTGCATGCAAAGGCACAGGAGTCGTGGATCTATTAAAGTCAAGTTTCAACGTTTAAAACTCGTTTTCAACTGACTTTTCACACACTTTATGTAATGTTTAGTTTCAGGTCAAAAATGCAGTCGCAGTCATCCAAAGTTAAAGTACCTAAAACTTGATAAAGGAATGGGCAAGTCTTGTTTATATTTTAGACTCTATACTATATCAGTTGTGGGCTGTTGAACTTCTTCTACAAATAAATATTCATAGGGACTCACCTTTGGATTATTGCGAGTGAACTTTTGACCTTTAACTGTTCACAAATCACCTATACTCTATTCGCTGGAGCAAAAAATAAAAAGTAAACAAACCATGAATAAGGTATTTACAGTGTCTTCTTTGCTGACACTAAAATCTAAAATATCATGAGAAGATGTTAATTCCATACAACAACCACATGCACAAATATGTCAAACATTTAAATAATTATTTTCTTAACTGTATTTTACAACAATACTTGTATTTTTTTTTATGTATTAACAAAAACATTGGTATTGGAATTAGTTAAACTAAAACCAATAGCCGACATTAAAAATAATCTCGAAAGCCTAGAGCTCGGCACTATTATGATAATATATTAAAGAGTATAAAGAGTATATATACAACTTAACAACGCAAAATGACAAAAGTAATAATTTTGCGTTGTTAAGTTGTATTTTCAAAATTAGTTTGAAACCGATTGATGTTTGTTTGTCTTTTATTTTTTGCTTCAGCGAATAGACTATAGTTTCATAAACGTTACTATTACCAGACGTCCGTCTGCGAAAGTGCTGGCAGTTAGCAACTAGTCAACTAGTCTATTAGCTAACTTACACAACTAAACATACACACGAGGAGTTTCTCCCCCAACTAACTGGTATTACAAACTATTAGCTTCAAGGGAAGAGGGTATTATATGTATACATGTTATCCATCTCTGCTCATGTTTATTATTATGATTAAAGTACTAGAAGTCTAGAACTTTACCATCATCTAAGTTAGCCATGAAACTGTATGGAGATGTGGCTTAATCGAACCTAAACGACTTATTGAAAATTTGGTAGACCCGAAACAAAGAAGAATCAACTTGAACATACATTTAAATTATCCTTTATTTAGACTTCATACACAAAGGCGGACTTAATGTCTTAGGCATTCTCTCTCAATCCACATTCATACCCAAAACTTTCCTCACGACAGACTAAAGATACTAACATGTTCTACTTTCACTTGAACTAGGTAAATAAAAGATATCATAGAACCAACACCCGAAAAACAGAAAAACCCCGAAAAAAGTTAAACTTCATAAAAAATAATAGAGATTTATTGTGAGAGCAAGAACGAGTTATATCTTTCTTCTCTCACTATAACGAAATGTGCCTAAACGTGACGCATCATTTAAATTTCATTCTAGATTCTCATCTATCGAAATTCCATGCCGTATAAGAAGTTTCACCTCAAAAATCTAGGCAGTATGAATATCCCTAACTCTGCAGCATTTAACAGTAACATCAAACAAATTGCAGAAAACAAACATTGAATTTGAAAGCTACGGTAATTAGCGTCCATTGAGGTATTACAACGATGCTTGAACAAAACTGTTTCCTTTGCGGAGTGGATGCAAGTTTATTTCTGAATTCAATTAGCGAAGAGAATATCTTAAGGGGCGAACCGAAGTTTTAAAATGCTTTTCAGTTTTGATTAATGTTATGTTCCGTTCCGTTCAACGGTAACCAGAAAGTGTTGGGGGAAATTGAGAACAGAGTGACGAGTGATTTGCAACGATACGATCGATAAATAATGGCAGCCACACGGTTCTATCTTCAAGGTCAAGTAACACTTGCTGAGATCGGTCCATGGTTGGGTGCCTCGGAAAGTACGTTAAGCCGTTGGTCCCGGCTGCGATTTGAAGATCTTTGACAATCGTTACGGGTAGTCAGAAGCTTGAGATCTGACACCAGTCTTGCCAAGAGGTATCGTGTTAACAAGGTACTGGGTTGTGGAGGTCAGATAAGCAAACGCTTCATGTAACTCTGGTACTCAGCTGAATCCGGTTAGATTGGAATCCGACCTCAACATAGTTGAAAAAAGGCTAGGCAGATAGATTTTTTCTTTCAAGAAGCACATATTTTAATAAGATTCTTCACAGTAACTCAATATTCTTTTAATTAAAGTGGAAAACCCAGTAAAAGAATATCGAGAAGCGTGACATTTTGCGGTGCTACCTCCTAATAACTACAGACATAAAACTGGGGCTTAGGTACTTGTCAATTTTAATTGAAATACTCTAATAATTTTAGAGGAAAAAGACAATGTTAAGCTACCTAATTAATTCAACAGTACCTTATACAGAAATTAGGGTCTGACCTCTTTCATTAATGACACTTAACTTATTTATAATCTGTCGACCTCATTTATCTATCCCTGCATTAGAATACGTCGCGAATTTATGTGGTAGCGTAGCCTACCGATATAATGAACCAATGAGGTTTTATAGCCAATAAACTAGCAGCAATATTAATGCATTGTGTTACCAAAGCTTTTAATATCGCGAAAGCAGCAAAATGATCGACATAACCTGCAGTTTCATAATTAATTAATAAATTCTCATCACATGAACGAGCGCTGTTTAACAAAAGCCACGTAATTTAATGCTTTAATGAACTTTGTCCGAACTACCTGATTTCTTCCACTAACCGTCTAAAAATAGCCGTGTAACTTTAGAACCAGATTTAATGCCCAGAATCAATTTAACTGTCAAAGCGAAGTTCCGATAACACTGTCTACTTGAAGTCTTTGTTGAGGAAAAGATTTATATCTGCTAGCTAGGTGGATAAGGGTGATTTTCCACCAAAGACGTGGGATGTAGTGAAGCTGAGCGAGGGTGTAAATACGTGGCTGTTTTTACCAAAGCTAGGTGAGGTGGCGTGACGGCAAGATGATACGTAGCGCAGATATGCACCTGTGTGTAGCTTAGTGGTGCGAGGATCCCTAGCGAATCTGTAAAAGGGTCTGTAGCTACTAGCTAGGTGGTGGACACAACCTTCCCACACATCCCTCGCCCGCATCCCTCGCTTGCACTTCTCGCTTTTTGTATGTAATAATCATAGGTCTGCTAGTCCTTTTCCGCCAGACCTGCACTAAGCCTGGCTAAGAAAGGGATCCCATTGATGGACATTTCCTTCGCGCACCGGTACGCTACATAGCGCATCTTTTACGGAAAAGCTCCCTAATACTCTCACTCGTTTCGAACACTACTTACGCTTCGATAAAACTCTCAATACCACACATGAAAAAGTGGGATCTACATGTCTGCTTTCATCGCAGCTCGGAATACATACAATGTACTGAAAATATATCTTTCACATTCAAACCGGTACACAAATAAGAAAACCTGGAGATTTTCACCGCGAACAGCGTCGTAATCTATTATATTGATGCTATATATAGCCCATACATTTTACAAGGGATCCAACTTGACGTGTAGGTAACAGTAATACAGTAGTTAACATATTGCAGTATGTAAAAAGACAGAAACATGACTGGGAACTGTAAGACGGGTTGGATTATGACAAGGTCTGTGAGGATTTGAAAACATGACGAGGGTACAGTTAGGTAGTCTGATTTATTCAAACAAAAATACAAAATTGTTTCGTATTTTGTGGCGTAAAAGAGAGATGTTACATTGCTTCCAATGATATAGAAATGTCAATTATATACCAAGATCAATCATATCGACCTCAATATCAATACAATGCGAAAAAATATTGTCAAAAATTGTATGTCATGCGACAGATTATACAAATGGTTATAGCTTTGTCTCTTCAATATTTTGTAGGTACTCAATAATATCGGCGGAAATCGAAAGAGAATATGATTTTCCTCCGAGCATTTGACTACGCGAGTTTTCTGAATCGAGCAGTTATGCAAGCTAGAAAATAATAACCGTCAACACAGCAAGCACAAATATTTATTGCATAATGCAATAAAGATTTGAGCTTGCTGAGTATTTTATATTATATTATTATATTGCAGCAGAGTATTTTATATTTTAATAGTCTGATTGGACCTTTCGAAAAACTTGAAACTGTAATAATTAGGTAATAAATAAGTTGTCAATGACGAGTTCCAAGTTATTCGTGATGTTTTGTACCTACTGGAGACGAAAATATTGGCCTTTGCAAAATAAAACTTTAAATATTTACAAATACCTTTGTACTCTATTGTCTCGATGTGTTGTCTTTATGTATAATACTGTGTGTACATTAATGATTAAATAAATAAATGAATAAATAAATGAATCGCCTGGGTGAACCAAAATCTAAAAGCAGACTCCAATCCCTAATGGATCTAACCAAACAAAATAAGGGGTGCGAAGTTTGTGAGTTTGCATGTGGAGGGTGATCTCAGAAAGTACTGCAACTATTTGAAAAATTATTTCACCATTTGAAGGTTACATTATTCCAGATTAACATAGACTATATATATTACGTAAATATAACACGGGCAAAGCCTGGGCGTGCCGCTAGTGCTATAATAAGTCAGCAGCCCATCCTAAACCAATAGGTACCTACCCTAATCTTTAGATAGGGTGCTAATAGTGTGAAATTCAATTTCAAAAGCTCTTTTAATATGCATGGAGTTAAGTGTTACACGTCGTGATAGGACCGAATTCCATGTAAATGAGGCTCCAAACTTTGCTCTGACACCACAGTAGGTTTCCTAAAGATACTTTCAGATACACTTCTGTTTATATAAGGGCTTAAAATACTTATTTATCAAATTCTAATGTTTTGTTGACAAGAGTTAGAAGATGTATTTTTTATAATAATTTTCAGAGATAATTTCGCTTGTTTTTGCACTGAACCTAAGGTAAATTTACCATTCTGTACGTTCCCGGAATTCGCAAAAATATTGCGAAAAAAAAACAGGCCAAGTGCGAGTCAGACTCACGCACGAAGTGTTCCGTACCGTTATAGCAAAAACGGCAAAGAAATCACGTTTGTTGTATGGGAGCCCCACTTAAATATTCATTTTATTCTGTTTTTAGTATTTGTTGTTATAGCGGCAAGAGAAACACATAATCTGCGAAAATTTCAACTGTCTAATTATCACGGTTCATGAGATACAGCCTGGTAACACACAGACAGACATACAGACAGTGAAGTCTTAGTAATATGGTACCGTTTTTACGTGACCATATTCCCGTGGGTACGGAACTCTAAAAAATAAACAACATTGACATTTGGACAGACTGACCGTGCCGAAAAACGAATGCCAACTACGTACTACGTAGGTACTGCATGTTTCAAACCACAATATAAACACAGAGGATATCTAAAAATATACTGTACCAAATAAAATGGCTTCATCAGCTTGAAAAATGATAATATTATACCATCATCTGAGTTCTGATAACGTTACCATTCTTGATTAGCCCTCTAAGCGGAGTCGTTACGGCAATACTCGTACTTCCCTGAACAATTTGTTACAACGGTCTCGAGAGCCTATACTTAGCACTGCAGAATGAACGTAGGCGTAGGTACTTAAGTCACTTTCCTGTCAAAACTTTGTAACATTTTAATACGTCAAATGAGATATAAAAACGCCTACAAGATGAGATTTTCCTCTATTCTTTGCTGACCTTTTAATTTTAAACATGTGTAGGATGAACTGTGACTGTAATAAGAGCAGTGGTGGCCCAGTGGTATTGTCTGCGACTTACAAGTTGTAGGTCGTGTGTTCGAACCCAGGCAGGTGCTTATTACTTTGTGTAAATTATTTCATCACCACTGCTCTCAAAAACGGTGAAGGAAAACATCGTGAGGAAACCGGCAAGTCCTAGAACCAAAATTCGAAGACATGTGACATCCACCAATCCACACTGGGCCCGCGTGGTGGATTACGGCCCATCCCCTCCCACAGAGAGGAGGCCTGTGTCCCAGCAGTGGGAACATTAATAGGCTGATGATGATGATGTGATGTGTAGGATGAACATATATGACACTGTTAAGATAATACCAGTAATATTCATTCATATCCATCCATTTTCATTCAGGCACAACCATTTTCCTTTTATGTAGTAGTTTACGCCGAATGAGGTAGTTATTTGGTTTACGAACGAGTAATCATTTGAAGTGCTGACTATTGAGATTTACTTTTTATCCGACTACGGCGATGCCAAAAGTAGGCTTATGATTTTAACCGGTATATATGTATTTAATTTTTTTCCCTCATAATTTCTAAACTACTATACTTAATATTGGCAGAAAATAATATATTATAGGTAGAAGCGTCTTGATATTCCAGTGTTAATAAGCTATGTGACGTTACACTAAATTGAATGCGGTGCCCACTAGAGGACACAAAGTCATGAATAAATATTGTGGACGAGCCAGCTGTGTTCGGTATGAAATGAAAAGGCTTAATGCTCACTAAGGCAGGCTAATGGCAGAACACAACAGTGTATTATAACAGAAGATTTAAGTAGTAAGCAATCTTTAGGGCAAGGAGGCATGCAACCACGGCTATCTTCTAAGAATATTTTCTTGACTTGATTAACCCACGGATTGAAACACCTTACAGCAGTTAGCGCCACTGGCGAGTAGGGTCCTTAAATATAGCTTTTAAACGTTTTTATTACGCACGCCTAAGCAAAGTTTGGTTTAAAATCATTTGTAATGCCGTAGAAGTGCAATTTAATATAAAATAGAGTATGCTACATAAGTCTGAATAGAGATTTACGGAGGAATGCTACATGCAACCCCTGCCTCTAATAAATTGAGATAAGGGTAGAAGGATGTTGATGAAGTCATTAGCTGACAGACTTCGACAAAATAGTCAAGTTATAAAGGACAAAAACGAGGAGAAACTACCTTGCAGACAGACGCTGGAATGAGACATTCAACCAGGATGATATTTCGAATTTTTTTTTTTTTTTTTTTTTTTTTTTTTTTTTTTTTTTTAAATATTAAAAAAAAAAAAAACGAATATTAAAACGAATATAGGTAAATAGAATAGTGTTTTTTTATTCAAATCACTTAAACTAAGCTTATTTTGGTCTAAAGGACAAATACATTTGGACAAATACAATTAACAAAAGCAGAATTGATCTAAAATATAAAATGATTTGCATATTGGATCCAAGATGCCTATATTAGCCTAGTTTCTAGATCGAAAATCATCACTAAATTCACATGACGAACTGTCAAACTTTCGTTAGCCTGATTGTTTGAATGCACGTTCAATAACCCATCGCATCGTTTGAAATGCGTATAATTTTTGACGTGTTTCTAATTTCTTTCTAGAATCCGAGAACTAGACTAGTGCAATATTTTTACCCCCGACGAAAAAAGAAGGGTGTTATAAATATAACGTGTGTATTTGTATATCTGTCTATGGCATCATAGCTCCTAAACGGATGGACCGATTTTGATAGTGCTTTTTTGTTTGAAAGGTGACTATCGAGAGTGTTCTTAGCTATGTTTAATGAAAATCTTTTCAGCCATTCAAAAGATATGGACGGTTTACAGTTTACTTCGGGTTGTTTTCGCTCGTCTGCTACTAGACAAATTATATTTTTATTTTTATATATAGCTTGCAATAAAAATGTGTCAGAGGTTTTTGAGATTTTGAAATTTTACTTGTTATGTGTTCTAAACGACAGAATTTAGAGAATTTGTGTTTGTTACGAGCTGTTCACAAGTTTCACGAGCCAAAAACAGAAAACAGGTAGTTTTTCAGCGAAAATTTCTCAATAACTACATGATATAATTCCTTTTTTTTCGCGTGGACATTTTTTTTTAAAGTACTAATACAATAAACTTTGAAATACAAAATTAATGGCTTACTAGTATACTATATGCCCAGTACATACCATTTTTTGCAGATTATTATTCGCCACCAGAAAGCTGAAAAAGCAATTGAAAACCTGGTATTTCGGGATTTCGTAAAAACGTGTGTTAGGATTTTTTTTTGCAGTTATCAAAAATATGTAATGTACATTTACTATATAACTATATGTGACGCAAAAATGTACATTAAAATATTTATCAT
Organism: Orthosia incerta; assembly: GCA_948252205.1. Lineage (NCBI taxonomy): Eukaryota > Metazoa > Arthropoda > Insecta > Lepidoptera > Noctuidae > Orthosia > Orthosia incerta. The sequence goes on from OX411744.1 coordinate 20,958,676, forward strand.
ATATCTTGTAATTATTGAGAAATTTGCGCTGAAAAAGTAGCTGTTTTTAGCTCGTGAAACTTGTAGGGACTCTTAAATCTAATTGTGCAGTTCTCATTGTCATTCGCGTGTGTTTGTTCAATGTTCGCATTACAGTTGTTCCACAATACGTGTTTATTTCTTTCTTTCTGTGATGCACTAGTTTGTTAATGGATACGTGCCTTTATTCCCCACGCTGAGAAGAGACAAAGTATACAATTATACAGGTAGTAGTCAACTATTTTCAATCTATCAGTAAATTATTCTGTTCTTACCCGACTATGGCCAAAAGGGAGGGTTACTATTTGGCGGTCTTTGTATGTATGTGTTCGCGAATGATCATTTTTTAATGAGGTGTCATTCTATTCGTGATTATGAGTGAGGATCATGGGCTATATTTTGTACAAAAAAATAAGTCAATACGGTGGCTTTTTTTTTCCTGCGGTTCGAGTGACATATCGAATGTTAATGCTTTTCTAGCATCTATTATATAACTGCACAGTACATGTGTGAGTACTTTTTTACTTTATGCCAGTACGTAGTTTGTGTGTAGTGCTATTCTGGGTGCATTGTCCTCACATATATGAATTTATTAATGTATGTACTTATGTAACTAAATATTGTAAAAAAACATTTTCTTTAAAAGAGTGAGTATGGAGTTTCTTGTGCATTCTTCTCCATAACAAGCTACTTTCCGAATGCACGGTAGAATCAACTTTTATAACTTGTAAATTTTAATGTACCTAACGTTCAAAAGTGCCGCTTGGTGGCCTACTTGAAATAAAATATCTTTGTCTTGTCTTGTCTTGTCAATGAAATAATAGTAAAATATTGAAATATACCAATTCATATTTCAGCGTTTATGAATAAGTATTATTAGTAACATGGAGTGTGCCCGTGTTATGTGTTCTTCGGGTATTACTTTTATGTTTTCGCCAATAATTTAAGATACTCGCGCTTTTGGTTTTGGTCACATCATAATTTTGGGTGGTTTATTTTTATCTTACTGTATATATTATATGTTTTTTATATCTATTTTTACATACACAACAAATTTGGTTTCCGTACGTCACGTCATATGCCACCACTGACAATCAGCGCCATGCTGTGGGTCCCCCACGGCGCCTTCTTGCTACAATCACGACATGCATCTGCCTGGCATCATTTTCACCCTATTTCTTTTCTGTTTTATGCAAAATGTAGGTAGTAAATGTTATTATTGTTTTATTTATTTCTCGTTTTTACTAACTTACTTTAAATACTACTAATACTACTGTTAAGGGTTTAGCATAAGCATGTATTTATATTGTATGTTGTTTTGTGACAATTAAACACTTTTTCTTTCCATCGACAATTCTGAATATCACAATTGATATTCAGAATTGTCGATGTTTTGCCCGTAGTCGTGTTTTGTTTTTAAGTGAATTATGGTAATTCAACTTGTTCATTTACAGATTAGCTGTGGCCCTAGACAAGTGCCATTCTATCATCGAAAGCGTGGCGATAGCAGTTGTCAATAAGGCTAAATTGTATGGGATTGGCAAGCGATATCGAAAAATCACGTGATCAATCATTTACATTTTGACATTTCGACTATCGCTTTCGCTGACGTTTTGTAATGAGCCGTAGATAGAGATAGTTCTAACAAAACTCCGAATATGAATATTCATGAAATATTCACGAAATAAGTTTGTATACTGTCATGGTCACTAACACTAACATTAACATTCGAAACGGGATATTGTGCTTAAGGTGCTTGCAACAGCACCGAATTATCGGCAACTCGCAACAAACAGTAAACATGGTCCCGTGGTATATCCCGTTTCGAATATAATATAATATAGTATAATATTCACGAAGTACCGAAAAATGTTTTATAATCATAGTGCTAAGAACGGTAGGTAGTGTTCAGGCTTTTACCCACGGATAAAAGAGAATTTTGAAGCAGTTCTTATGCACCTACCTAAGTACTCACTAGACCCCAGTGTCGAGCATACAAAAATATTGCCCAGTGACGTAACCACGTAGGCGAACAAATCAACACTTATATTTTTGATGACACTTTCAGATTCACAATATGAAAGCTTGACTTAATTTTAATATTCACATATTAGTATTACTAACACCTCACTGAGGGGTTGTCAATGTGCCAAGACTAACTATACGCACATTAGTAAGCACAGCTTAAATAATTGACCTAAAGCCGACTTCAAAAATTATATTATTGTTTTTGTGTTAATCGTAAAATTAAAAATACTGTCCAGTAAATTAATAAATGTTTTGTGTCACATAACATCAAAAGTAGTGTCTTGTGTCTTCCGTTTGTTTTTTTTTTTCAGTTTTGTAACTTAACAACACTTCTGTATTACCCGAAAGATCAAAGCAAAGGTATACCCAAATTTCTCCTGTTATGTACTATAGAGGCCGTCTGTCTATTGTCACCAACCGGGCTTGAATCCAGACTGAGGACTGTTACTGAGAAATCCCTGAGGGAACATTTTAATCATTCTATTTTGTATAGCTTAAAACAGACACAGGATACAATGTAAAATTAACTAACTACATTATACAATTTTTTTTCAGAATCTGGCCGTACAAAGGCCTGCCACTAATTTATCACCAATTTATTTTCACCAATTTAAACTGAAAATGTGCAGTGAGTCTTTGGCAATCATTAATTTAGCCTAAAAACCTGTCAAACTTTGGCATTACAGTAGTATTTGACACCATCTTAACTCCAAATACTCGATCCAGAAACCGGCTCTTTGTTGGAAAAATTCGCTAGGTTTCTCGTAAATCCATAATAAGAAATTCTAAAGAGCAATTAAAACTAGCTTATTTCACAGGCTCGAATGTTAACCGACTCGTAAGACTTTTATCAAGCGTACAGCTAAGGAGTGGAATTCCCTCCCAGAGTCTGTGTGTGTGTGTTTCCCGATAGCTACAATCTAGGGGTCTTTAGGTTATTATATATAGGTTATTTCTAGGCTAGGCAAGCTCTAAAATTGAAATGGCAGTGGGTAGGTCACGTATCGAGATACACAGCCAGCAGGTGGACAATCAATACTACAAGGAAGAAAGGTCCAATCGGCGAAAGAAGGGTAGGGAGACCGAAAAGAAGATGGACTGAAGATATATCCGAACTTATTGGAAAGGACTGGCAAACTATCGGCAAGGACAGAGATGAGTGGAAAGGACTGGAGAAGGCCTTCACCCTAGGAGGGGTCCATGTCCAATAGCAAAAACTAACTCTTACTAACATTTAGACAATAAGCAAAACATTAATAACTAACTAAACACTAACAAACAAATACCAACATTTGAAATGGAAATTAAGGATAAGGAAATACAGGCTTTTTTATTTCATTTTTATTATTTCTAGGCTAGCGTGTTTCACCGTCGACCAAATCTTCGCTTACCCTCAGGTGAGATAGTGGTCAAGCGCGAGCCTATAGACAATAAAAAATAAAAAAACTCGAAAAAGGACCAATCTCATCATCTAGAAACTTAGAGTCCTCACCCGTGGCAGCAATATTTTACAGTAAACGCCCATTGCTGATCTTTGGAGTGAAACGACATCGATACTTCAGGGAACGTTGTAAGAAGTTATTGTACTGGCATGATGAATTGACCCTTGATTTTTGAATATAGAATTTTAGGTTGATTATTTGTCAAACTGTACCTGAATTAGCCTGAAATATTCAATTCAGAAACCGGGACTAAGCCGGGCAGCAATAATTTTAGGTAAAGGCTGAATGTCTTTCTTTGTCTACCAATCTTAGTACTTATCATTGAGCGATACGCTATAGAACTTATGCCGCTGTAGAGCGATTGCCACTTTTTGAAATATTCTGTAAATATTGTAAGTAAATTTCTCGAAACTCTTCTGAACTATTTTTACTAAAAGTTAAATCGAAAAAAAAAAACTAAATGTATCTTTTATTAATGTGAAGAACTACCAATTAAGACAGTTTTACTTTTGGTTGAGGATTACTGGACTAATAAAACTGGTTTTATAAAACCACTATGTCTCGTCTGCTTAAACGCAGATAGATATATCGTAAAAAAAACCTAAAAAGAAAGGTACTAAACCACACTAGCTTTACTACCAAATAACCTACAGAAGAGGGTAATTTTTCTACATTCTCACTTAATATGTATTTATGTACAGTAGGCTTATCCAATGGCTAAAGGAGATCAAAGGCGGGATATTATTTATGTATCGTATTAATTTCATGATATGTGTTTCGTTGTCAACTTTTCGATGGATCTATATAAAAAAACCGGCCAAGTGCGAGTCGGACTCGCGCACGACGGGTTCCGTACCATTATCGCAAAAACAGCAAAAAAAACACGTTTGTTGTATTGGAGCACCACTTAAATATTTATTTTATTCTGTTATTAGTATTTGTTGTTATAGCGGCAACAGAAATACATCATCTGTGAAAATTTCAACTGTCTAGGTATCACAGTTCATGAGATATAGCCTGGTGACAGATAGACGGACCGCGGAGTCTTAGTAATAGGGTCCCGTTTTTACCCTTTGGGTACGGAACCCTAAAAAACGCCCGAATTAAAATAGTTTGTGACTACTACACTATGTGAAACTAAACTAAATCTTAATAGCTAACATATAAAAGCTTATTTCGGTAGCTCGTCTGTCTGTATTTTCAAATATATAAAACTCACCTTTGATTAAAAACGTTGCAACAACGCATTTCAAGTAGCGAACAAACAACGGAGGCATCGTGCTGCTTACAGAGCTTAAACTTTATAATACAAAAACTCAACTTGACACACTTATTTCATTTTTATAATTTCAACAAATACGCATCATTTTATTTACTGAATTTATCAAAAATTTAAACTTTAAACAAACTGCTAAGCAGGTTCATTTGAAAAAAAAAAGTTATTGTCTATTTTTGTTCTAGATAAAATTTTAGGTATATTACTTGATTTTAGTAATAAAGTATTTACAACGTTCATAAAAATATGTGATTAACGACGCGAGCTAAAGTTGCGTATGTGCGGCGCTTGCAAACGCATGGCGTAGCGGCAGCGGACGCGGCGTTCGTAGCACTGAAACTTGCTACGGAGCTACGAGGCCGCTCCGTGCTACGACGCTACGGCTACGGTGGGGAGACGAACACCGATGACTTTTATCGATAAATAAACGGTTGTCTAAAACAAATATTCTTAAAGTCTGTTTAATAAGCGGTATAGTATAAATTTTGTTTTTTGGTGTCGGAATATATTAGAGGCTCAAATAAAATTAATTGTGCTACGTATAGGCAAAAGGAATGTAAAATTCTATTATGGAGTGTTATTTTACTCAGCCTATTTTAATTGTCTTCTGGAGTTTGGCTTTCCAGCCTGAAGAAATTTCAAATTCAAATCATTAGAAAACAATGAAATAGAATATTATTAATTTCTCTTGACGTATTCCCTAGTTACTTTTCGTGTCACATTACGGTGATTAAGATGTCTTTTGTATGCCAAAGAACTTCGTGCTCATTTTCAACAACACTATCAAATGAAAGCGACACCTAAATTAATCCCTAAATAAAAGCGCGTTAATTGTTGTCGTCGGTTCGACTCGACGCCGAGAGTTGAAAATCCAAGATTGTAATAATATTTAGGCATTAATTTAGGATTAACATTTGTGAAACCGGTACCATTAATCGTAGTTGGTTTTAAAAACCGGCCAAGTGCGAATCGGACTCGCGCACGAAGGGTTCCGTACCATTATTGCAAAAATCTGCAAAAAACATCACGTTTTTTATATGGGAGCCCCATTTAAATATTAATTTTATTCTGTTTTTAGTAATTGTTGTTATAGCGACAGCAGAAATACATCATCTGTGAAAATTTCAGCTGTCTAGCTATCACGGTTCATTAGATACAGCCTGGTGACAGACGGATCGTGCAGTCTTAGTAATAGGGCCCCTTTTTTACCCTTTGGGTACGGAACCCTAAAAAAGAAATAAGTGAACCGAATTAAATTATGCACTGCAATGATTTTTTCATACGAATAAAAAAATAAGTTGTCAGTTTACTTGTGGCACTATCGAGTTATTTACTTTAAAATTTACTGTTCTTCTTGTGCTTGCTGCAATAAATCCAAGTTTGCAGAGATTACTTCGTTTAATGATCTCCAGTTTCTCAGTTTTCAATGCACTTTCTACTAACAATAGTTTTGCTTGGGATATAAACAGATAATTGCTTCAGCAACAATATTGTTGTTGTTTTTATGACTTTGTTGGCAACTACCTTAGTGTTTTAGAAATTGTTGATATTTGATTGTCTTTGAATTAAAATATTTTTGACGGTAGGTATATGTTACCATTGTTTGTTTTTAGTTGTTTAATTCTCTTGCCACACTGATTGTTAAAGTTGTTCAATTCTCGGGTCAGGCTGATTTTTTTAGTTGTTCAATGAGAAATAAATAAAATTTATTAAACAAAATACTTGCCTATTTAATTGATTTGCAATCTAAAACTTTTAATTTGAGTATGATTAAGAGAAGAAATAAAATATTAAGTTAGCAGCGAGCAATCAACACGCTGCGTTGATATGATAGCGCCTTAAGTGTAGTACCTCCGGCATTTTTGCCGAAAAGCCTGTTTTATGAGCCGAATACATGGATTCAAGTATTCAAAATTGCGTCGCGCTAACGTTTGTTTATACGCGTTTACCATACAAGAAGCACTACGGTTTTAATGACGCAGATAGCTAACCACATGGCGAATTCACTTCAGTCTTGTATGATCAAATTTTGGCGTCAGAAAAGCGCAGTCTTTACTATAATTATAAGGTATTGTCCGTATCCGAACACATAGAACTGACATTGGAATATTGAAACCCATGTACTACTCGTAGATAAATTATTATTTCTTCATATATAGCAATTAAAATTCCAGTTACAGTAATAATAATGTAATTTTGTAACGTTCTATTTGAAATCCATAATGAACTTGATTTTCATTTATAATTTGTTTTTCAGAAATAAATGATTCTATTATATTCTTAATAGAAGTCTTCCAATCAATTATATTAGCAGAACTCGTTAAATTTCGGCAATCGTTCTTACCTATGTTACGACGTAAGTAGCTTGTGTAAACTTAGTCCGTGTTCCACAAAATTTGATCGATATAGGTCGGATATTCAATCAATAAATAGTTTTATTGGTTTGGGTTATTGACAATGTCGCAGCGTTTTTGCCGGAAACAGATAAACCCCTCAACGGTCGAGAAACTGAGGTGTGAAACAATAGAAAATCAATTGTTTCCTAATTACGACCGTTGAGCTCTAGTTTTTATGGAACAAAAACAAAACCCATGCGATTAGTTTTTAGAATTTGATTGTTTGGCAATATTCGATACCTACGCGGTAACGTTGGATTTTTTCATCAGAATTTTTTTTAACGGTTTTTACTCTGTGAAAAGTGTTTAAACAATTGACTTAATTTTTTTTAGCGAGAAATTATATTTTTTAGTGTTCCGTACCCAAATGGTAAAAACGGGACCCTATTACTAAGACTCCACGATCCGTCTGTCTGTCTGTCCGTCCGTCTGTCACCAGGCTGTATCTCATGAACAGTGATAGCTAATCATAGTGGTTGTATTTTATTTGTTTTTGTTCTGTTACCGCTATAACAACAAATACTGAAAACAGAATAAAATAAATATATAAGTGGGGCTCTCATACAACAAACGTGTTTTTTTTTGGTATTTTTTTGCGATAATGGTACGAAACCCTTCGTGCGCGAGTCCGACTCGCACATGGCCAGTTTTTTTTACTACGCAGCATATCTTCTATTTCTAACCAATATTTTCATCCAACCTCGCCTTTTTTCGAAATATCCAAAAGAATATGAAACTACTTAAGTTTAGTGTAGTGAGCGTGTAATAGCGAGGTCTAGAAATCCTTGAGCTAGAAACCAATTAACGGGGGCCGCGTTGTCGAAGCGGCAAGCCACTTACCGATTTGCCGGCTGCCGCACTCCTATTCTCCTCTTAATCGCTCAGCTGATACGGATAATTATTACGTTCAGAGGTACTAAGCTAGTTGAAAACTAAACAGCAAAAATACCAGTAGGGGTCTTTCAGTCAAGATTAAATAGGTTACTTCTAGGCAAGCGTGCTTCACCACTTCAACCACACCATCGCTTACCTTCAGGTGAAAAAGTCAAACACCAGCCTAAAAATAAGGAATTGACACCTTATAAGGCCGAGATTTCGAATAAAACAAATGCTGTTGTACCTAATGAAAGGCCTCCCAGAAGTATCACTTGCTGCGCTGCCTGCCTCCAGCGGATCCCGTGACCTTCACACCTTTTTAGTACCACAATAAGCCTTTCGGCACGCGGTCGTCACTCCAAAACTTTTCGGACCACGCAGCCCTATCGGCGGTTTTATACTGAAATGCTATTTTTACCAGGTCGGGCTCAAATTTTGAGGAACTGTCTGCTCCACACCTTCCGGCACGCGGTCGCCACACCAGAACTTTTCGGACCACGCCGCCCGATATTTTTTTTGAAGTGCTTTCGGACTTTGAAGGACCAAATTAAACACTTAAGCTCGCCACGTGAGTTCCGGGAAGCTCGCTGGTCACCTTTTACCGGGTGTGATCATAATTATTTTATCGCATGTGGATAAACTTTGTCCATTAACATACGAACACGTGTAGCAAAATATGCCAAGTTTCTGCTGACTAACTTTTTTTTTTTTTTATTTGTGATGGGTTTGCTCTTGACTCTAGTCTAGGTCATAGGTGACAGAGACAGAGTCGACGATGGAGTGAGCTTACCCACAAGAAGCCTGTTCACTCTAACTTTGAAGAGATAAAAAAAGGGAAAAAATAAGAGATAAAATAAGGGGATTATTGGGTCTCCTAAGAAATAAGAGGTTCGTTTGTGTTATAGGACGTTTGATGCCCACTACCCGCCCACTTTCATAGGTACATGTTAGATATTCTCATTACTTAAAACAACTATTTGGGAGATCTCTTAACTTTGAAGATTCTTGGTATTATTGTTAACCGTTATTAATATAGCTGTCGTCCCTTAAACTAAGATAAATACGGTTGTACGAGTAGGTCTACCAAAATAGTTCAAAGACGCGAATATGTAGGGCCAGAATGGTTGAACAGAATCTAAACCTTTCAGAATAAAATGTATATTGTGTACCTTTTAGCAAGGAGCTTTTAAAAACGTATGCTGAATTAACATCACACGTGCTATTTTCCTGTGACAAAACCGTGAAGCATTAATTTTTTTATTTTTTTTTATATGATTACATTAAAAATATTAATTCAGAAAGAGTATTTTATTTATTTATTTATTTCAACAGCACTCAACATGTTATCGCAAGTAGAGATCTTAAGTATAATTACAAAATAATAAGGCCAAAATAATAAAAAATTAAAACCTTTGAAACCTATATCGTGTTTCAGATTAATGAGAAAAATATCATTGTTAGAATAATAAACATACCACCTAGATTAAATTGAACATTGATTCACAATCTAAATGCATTTGAATTATTAATCTACTAATCAGTATTTAATCTAATCATATAGTTAGAAAGTTATTTATAAATAAGGTCCAAAAAAGATGCCAAAACAAAACAAGAACTTAAGGTTACACTAGTCGATAACTCTTCCATACAAACGTAGTCTAGGGATTACGCCACTGTTTGACGATGTACGTTCAAAATAAAAAATGATATCAATTTGTCCCATCATTATCTAGCCCTGTACGGAAACAAAAAAGTAAAAAAGAAAAATATTTAAAAGTTATGAGCGTCGAAAGTTCCATATTTCAACACTAATTTTAATGCATCTTTGGGCGGCAATAAATACCATAAGAAGAAGGAAAATTGCAAAACGGCCACCATACAGGGGTAGATTAGTAGTTCAACAATGCAAATAATTTTATTTTGAAAATAAACATTTAGTCGTCTTTTCATTATATCTAGACTCCCAACGGTCTGTTTATAAAATTTCGCGCGCTCGTTTTCGTCCTTAATCATCATCCATTTCGCTACAAACTTGAAAAAGTGCTAATTCGTACGTGAACTAGCTTCTTACTGTTCATCACAGCATCTATCTCTTTCGCACGAGTTGTCGGATGAGATAGCAGGTATTTTAACCCCGCACACAAAATAGTTCGTGCCGTCGACTAGTGTAACCTTAACATATTTTACCTATAGGTACACAGTTAAATAATTTTGGCATAATTGACTTTAAAGGTATAACAAAAATAAACATTGACAGACAAGACATTGAGGTGGGTACTAAAGGTAAATAATATGATTAACGGACAAAAGAACCTTTTAAGTATATGTACTTAATAGAATAACTTACCTAGGTATGTCACCTAGCAATTCCATTAACTGTAACCGAACCCCTTTTTCTATTTATTCTGCGAAGTAATACAAAATTGAACGTAAAATTCAATTTTGTTGAGTTTATTTGAAGCCTTTTTGGGCATTTTTTTATCAATGATCTTTGATATTGTTGAATAGAAGTTCATTTAAACTTTATTTTGATGAAAATGAAGTCTGTAATAAGTTTTCAGCAGCGTAAATATAATTGGGTACCCGTCTGGTTTGGCAATTTGAACTATATTCTTGTCTTTGAATTGTAGTTGTAGAACTGTCAAGTTTTCTTATTTATTTTATTATTGTTGATAGGCTTTGACCACTACCTCACCTGATGGTAAGCGACGATACAGTCAGCGGTGAAGCACTCTTACCTAGATGTAACCTATTTACTCTTGATTACACCGCTTGAGCGCTAAAAGGGACACATGTTATCTTGTAGAGGGGCCGAGAAATAACTCGGACACTTCGACCCATTGGAACTTATTGTGGTCAAAAAAGGGACACATGGTACTTTAAACAATTATTTTTCTGTTGTGCCTGCTAATTAGCACTTAAGCGGCTAAATGACACCAGGTTGCAGGTATCGTGAAACACAGAGTCAGCAGTGGGGAATTCCACTCCTTAGCTTTACGCACAATAAAGTTTTGAATTTGCACCATGATATTAATACCCACTATGGAATTAACCAAAACCTCAAAGACATGTGACATCTACCAATCCGCACTGGGCCCACGTGGTGGATTAAGGCCCATTCCCTCTCTCACAGAGAGGAAGCCTGTGTCCCAGCAGTTGGAACATTAATAGGCTGATGATGATGATGGGATACGTATTCTTAACTATTTATTCCGTTCTAATACCAACAACTAATACCACTGGTATTTGTTTCAACTCATATTTATGTTCTATTCCGAACGGATACCATTGTTTAAACTAATACCAAAACAATTTCAAATATATAAGTTACAGTCAGTAAAAATTCTTGATTATTAAAGATTACTATTTCGTGTATTTTAGTGTTATTATTCTATTTTGAAGAACAGATAAGAATGATAGTTAAAATATGCAGTAGCGTTTTTGTTAAGATCTAAAGAATTTATGGTAAATCAAGTAGAAATAATCATCGAAAAAAACGAATAATATTGGCATTAAAATAATAACATCATAAAAAATCGATTAAAAAAAAGAGAATCGATTATATTTTAACGAAATACCGTGATTGATAAAGATAAAACAAGATGTTTTCTGTAAATTAAACTAATTATTGGGCGTATCATTTCCAATAATGGGCATTTGTCTTTAATTTGATTAGTTTAATTGCCGTTTAATTGATTTAGATTAATTTAGCATTCGTTCGCACATTAAATTTAATTATTTAAAGAGTGGTATCCGTTCGGAATATAAAATAAATTGTTGGTATTAGAACGGAATAAATCTTCTTAACTTTTTATTTTAAGGGACTAAAAATTTTAGCTAGATATCACAGTGTCTTCCTACACTGTACTTGCTCCGTAAGCATATCCCTGTACTTTAAGCAATTTAACACTTTCTCTCAGTTCATATTTTATTACCTAAATCACTTTAAGAGTCAGCTTTCGTGGTAAACGCCATACACCCTCGTTATCTTGAAGGTCAACTTCTGGTAATTAATGGCACATATCGCCTTTCTCCACCATTAGGTACCTATACGTGATAACGTTTGCTTTGTATCAAGCTGAAATAATACCGTTATTTTTCCTTGCGACGCGATCAATTGATGATTAATTGGTTTAGGTATCCCTAGTTATGTAGCGAGATACAATTTTGGTTAAAGTAAACTGTGATACATGTTTCGCTTCGTCGGGCATGACAATTTATATCCTAGATTATTTTTCTTTCCTTCAGGAAGCTTGAATGAAGCTAGAATGAAATAAAGATTTTTATTTAGCCACGAGCCCCCCGCTCGTGGCTAAATAAAAATCTTCATCATCTTCATTTCAGCCGAAAGACGATCACTGCTAAACATAGGCCTCGTCCAATTGTTGGTACATTGACCGGTCCTATGCAAGTTCAAGTTATTTATTTCAAAACATAAAAAAACTTTTTTACAAAAAAATACTACCGACTTCCAAATAAAAAAACTATAAAGTGAAAACAACTTTATTTTTGGAAGTCGGTGTCTTTAGTAGGTACCATGTTTTTGCGTTATGGACACCGATTTTTCACTTTTTAGTTGTACCTTATAGGAAAGTTGTTCAGTAAGTTTCTTATAAAGCCAGAATAGATTACCCGAATATCATGAAACTTGAACAAAACCGATCAAGTGAGAGATCTGCTTACCCCTTAAGAGCGAACTGGCGTGATGTTATGTTATGAAATGGTATAAATAATAAACAGACATGCGATTGCAGCAGTCCCGAGATATTTGCCGTTATGTATTGAAGAGTTATGTTGTATATCTTCGCAGTTCTTCATCAGATCTTCACCAAATTAAATTGGACCAATTTCGGAACATACTCTTTCAAACAAAAAATAATTTTCAAAATCGATCCACATTTGACGGAGATATCGGTGAAGATACAAAAAACAAAAACAAAAAAAAAACACAAGAAGTCGAACATAGAACCTCCTCCTTTTTCGAAAGTTGGTTAAAAATTACATCTGTGTCGTAATATTTGCACAGTAGGTACACAAAAAGAAGTAACACAAACAATTGCAACACAAGTAACCTCGTTCCAAACCCATCATCGAAGTTAGAAAATCTATCCAAAAAAAAAAAACTATCTTCGCAAACATTAATATTCTTATTGATACAGAGCAAAGTCCCTAGCAAAAAGCTACAAATTTACATTTTACATTTAATGTCAAATAATAAATACAAAACAAAAAAAATAGAAAAAAATTATAACAAATTCAAAAGAGATTTAAAAACTAGTTTTAGATCTTTATCATCACATAATTCGTCAATGCTATGATAGGTTTTATTAATTAACAAAGCCCTGAGTTTATTTTTAATCTTGTTCACATTCTGAATATTCTTTAATTTCGCTGATAATTTGTTAAACAGATTGACAGACTGCACGTGTGACGAGTGTTTGACAACATTAAGCTTTGCCTACAGAATAGTAGGAAGATCTTTTCTGCGAGTATCTTCTCTATTTTTTCTTTCTTCGTCTGTTTCAAACTAGTTTAATTTTTTGTTTAAATGAGTAAGGAGAACTAAAATATAAAGACATGGTACCGTAAACTTCTATGTTTACTAGAATACTCTTTACATGATTCTGTCTGGTTTAAACGAAGCATGGTTCTTAATGCTCGCTTTTGTATAGTAAAGGCTGCCTTAATATATTATTTATAGCTATTTCCCCAAAATGTAATGCTACATCTAAGTTTAGATTCAACTATATCAAAATAGACGGTACTAAGTTGGGCAATAGACAAATTATGCTCATTGTATTTGTAATTGAATCATACGTCTCGCATCCACCGGCTTCTCCCAATCTTAACCAGATCATCGGTTCACCTAATGGGGCCAGAGTCTTCCGGTACGCAGTCGCCACTTTAAAACTTTTTGGCCCCATCGACAATCCGTTCTGCGAGCAATGTGCAAATTAAAATAGTATCACAGATCTAAGATTAAGCTACTATACCGAGATCTGTCCGTGGACGGTTGAGTATCCATTAAATACCGAGCACCCCCCGTGCCTCGTTGTCGTTGGTTGCTGCGTTACTGCTGTTATTCCTAGAACGGTCTTACTAAGGGTTTCGTGTTACCACTCAGTACATAGGTTGTAACATGATAAGATAACACGGGTAAGACGGGAGAGATCTGATTGGCTGTCGTTCCAAGTAAAATGCTGTTATGAGCTGCATTCGGTTAGACTGCAAGACGAATTAAAATGATTGATAAAGTAAGACAGATGATAATTTTTCCTCTCTTTAAGGTCAGTATGTGTGTTAATGATAACTGGCAAGGTCGATGGCAGGAGGCCGCTGGGCCGCAGCCCGATCAGGTAGTCTGACCAAATTCGTGCAACGCTCATCACCAACTTGCACGAAGCATTCCACGACGCCAAGAACAGACGCAGATGGAGGCATCATAAGAGAAAAGATGATCTCTCGACGGGGGCATCATGACCCTCAGTAATGAGGAACAAGACGCGACGCTAGGAAGAGAAGGAAGTTCAGTATAAAAGTTCACAACTAGTTTTACTCTAGTGCCTTTAATTACAACTTGCTTTTTGTCGAGGTTTCGCTCACGTGACCTACTCAGACCCATATTTTTTTTCTGGGTACTATGGTCTGCCAGAGCTAACCATTAAAAACAAACGTACAGTTTTAAAACGTTATAATATTAGTTAAGATAAAACTGTTTAGAAAGTTAAAAATATTAACAACTGCTTGTTACCTACGACCTCCACTAAATTTCGCACATCAAGGTGGTTCTAAGCATAGGTATACTAGCAGCGGGCCCGTGAATAATAATATCAATTGCTTGTTAGGATTTTTATGAAAAAGTAAGTAAGAAATTAATATAGATATTTTTTTTTACTATCGTAAAAACTATTTAAAGAAATGAATACGGGATTGAGTCCTTGTAAGCACGATATAGATAAGTTCTCACTTACCTAACAATTACAGTAACATCCATCAGTTCGATAGTCGATGTCGTTCATCATCCTTCTGCCCTTGTCCCATATTACTTGGGGTCGGCGCAACACGATTTCATCTTCCATACCGTCCTGTCCCCTGTCACGCTATCACTGACTCCCTTTTCTTTCATATCACTTCTTACACAGCCCATTCATCTTTTCTTTGGCCTTCCTCTCCATCCATCCACATTTATATGACGTTATAATCTAACAATAGATTACCCATTTTCTATGGAATTTCCATTTTAATATCAGAAAACATAACTTACGTGTACTTGAAATTAGTTTCAGTATTTCACGAAAAAGAAACGTGACAAAAATCCCTGTAGGCAACTAAATATCAGTTAGATCTTGAACATACATTCACGTAGCGAATAAATATGTGCGTAACACCAATAAAGTAAAATAAATCCGTCTACCAGACTATTAAATATACCTAAGGTGGAAAAAGAAATCCTTCCGAACAGCCGTTCCCGTACTAAAAATATAATGGATTTACGAACCAGACGTGTTGCGAAATTCTGAGTTTACCAATAACATTGGAAATGTCAAGCATCTGGAATGTAAGTCGTAAATGTACCTTAAGATATAACTGTGTACAATAAGACCAGAATTATGTAAATTTTGGTCATAAAAACATCTGCTACTTTCATTCGTTCGGAGGATGTACCTATCAATATTTCTAAATGTCACATCATATAATTATGCAACCAAGGAACATGCCACGAATCCGTGATGAATGGATTGCGATTTATAAAAACGTTATAACAGATATTTTCTTTTAAAGCTCGCCCATTTAGTCCCTCGGGTGTCGTTAGAATCTCTGAGTGTTTTTTTTATAAAAAGAAGATGGCCACGTGCAAATTGCTTGCATTTGTTTATTAAGATGTTAAGATACTCGTAGTAGTTTTTTTTTCTTTCTTTTTTTCTTTCACTAACACTAATGATAATCCTACAACTGATGGATTCCAAAAACTAATTTTATTTCATTGTTCGTGTCCTTAAGGATTTGTTTTATGTTTAATTTAGGTAGGTATCACCTAACAAATTGTGAATTACGTGTTTACACGGCATGGAATTTCATACAAACTTTCTAGATCAAAATCTTAAACCAGTTCAACCGAGTAGTTTAACATGACTTTTTTAACGAAGAAACCTTTCTCTATAAATGACATCTATGAATATTTTCATTGTCCATTGAAGAAAGATTCGGCAAAAGCATCACTTCTTACAAAAATAGCTATTATATTTATTTTAAGTCCCGTTTTTACCGCGTCCTGACCTAGATCGTTAGTTTGATTGCTGACTCAGCAGGCATAGCTCACGCTAGGACCCTTAATTTATTTGGAGTAACCTCTAGTTCAAAACTGCCGAACGGTTGTCACTCCGAAACACATATAAAAAAAACTGTCCGGAACACATGCTAACGAGCTTTCATCCGTCCAGTTGTGATTTGCCGGCGTGAATAACAACTTTGAAAACGATACAAATCATGTAGATTAAAAGAAGACCTCGTATTTGCCAGCAATTTGTCACAACAGTCGCAAGTTTGTTCAACTGTTTATTGAATAAGTACTTTGGCACAGTTACAAAATAAATAATACACAAAAGAAGATGAATAAGACTACCATTTATAATAAACAATTTTATTCTCATTGACCTCATTATTATACTTGAACTTAGCTTCTTCCAGCGGCTCCACCCGGTGAAATTCGTAAATAATCCCAAGGGTAAGTACTATAGAGATTGAACGTATCTTTTGTTCTTCTCTAAGGTCCATCCATCCCTATGCCAAAATTCATCAAAATTGGTTCTGCGGTTTGGGCGCGATAATATAAAAAAACAGACAAATAGAGTTACTATCACACATTTCCTAATATTAGAACGGTCATAACTTTCGAAACTAAATAGTATAGAGAAATTCGAAATAAAATCCATACAACATTCTGCTTGTTCATTGTCATGAAAAGAGCTGCTAATACAACGAGTGGCGACGCTGTGTTCGGTGTACCGCGCCGGCCATTCTAGTGGAAAACCGATCAATTAATAAAGGCCTGACCACGACGGCCGATATTTGTTTGCTAAATTATACCTAGTCTACAATTTACTAAAGTGCATTGTTGTCCTTATAGGCCAAATCTTTGAACGTTCTAGTAACTGTTAGGAAAGTGATTAAAAATTTGTCAATGAAGGATTCAAATAAAAAATCAGCTTAACAGGTTTTTTTTATTTATTAGTTGACGTATCTACAATTGTTACGAATAAAGTGTACAAAATGAATATAGACACACCATGCCAATCTGTGTTCGTTTGGCTCAATTTGTTGTTTAACCTTGCTTTGTTTATTTATTTATATTGAATGTATCGAAAAGTGGACCAAAAATGCAAGTTAGCAAAAAGCTTGTAAAACTCGCTATAATACCGCGAGCTTAAATAATAAAACTAAAAATGATTCAAACAAAATAGCATCCTACTGGCTGACAGTATAAAAGGCACGCAATTATACAGGTGAAAGAATATCCAGAAGATATTTGCATTAATAATACTGTTTGCAAATTTATTTAGATTAAATCTTTATCATAAATTAATAAAAACGCTTTGAAAATGCAATTTCTGCTCCATCAGGCGACAACACTTTAATTAATCCCTTTGAAAGGAAAATGTGAAATGTTGTGAGAACAATTGACGACTAGTTCATAATTCACAACTTAGGTACCTTCTTGTTTCTCATTGTTACTCGCGTGCTACTGTCATTATGTAAATAATTTAGGGGATGATTAATAGGCCGGGATTTAAAATATATTTCTAAAATTTTATCTTCATCAAATTATCTATAAATTAACATTTGTTTTAGATGTGAAAGAGCTGTAATTATACCTAGCTGAGCTAGGTAGGTATAATAACCAAGTTTGTGCTAAATGCTACAACGTTGCAGCTTACGATCAACTGGTGTACTAGGGTACATGCACGTAGCCGTTGGTTGCACGTAGGTGCCATTTTATGATCTAGTGATGTCCTCTAGCTACGCTATAATAGGTTATGATCTACTGATGTATTCTACGTCGTAGCAACTTATGATCTATTGATGTCCACTAGCTACGCTATAATAGCTTATGATTTACTGATGTCCTCTACGTCGTAGCAACTTATGATCTATTGATGTCCTCTAGCTACGGCGTAGCAGTTTATGAATCAGAATCAGAACTTTATTTGTAAAACATAGGGGACACAGCAGTGTGTGGGGTGTAACAACATTAAATAGACTCTCTATGTTTTGCCATGTGGCGTTCAAATATG
Source organism: Orthosia incerta (assembly GCA_948252205.1). NCBI lineage: Eukaryota > Metazoa > Arthropoda > Insecta > Lepidoptera > Noctuidae > Orthosia > Orthosia incerta. The sequence goes on from OX411744.1 coordinate 20,977,004, forward strand.
ACTTGCAATATCCAATATAATTGAAATTGAATTGAATTTAATGTTCTACTGGTGTCCTCTAGCTAAAGCACAGCAGTTTATGATTTACTGATGTCCTTTTAGCTACGCCGTAGCAGCTTATGGTCTACTGATGTCCTACAGCTACGCCGTAGCAACTTATGATCTACTCACGTGCTCTAGCTACGAAGTAGCGGATTAAGATGTACTAATGTCCTCCGTGGTGGCCCAATAATTTCAGCCGCGACTTAAAAGTTGTAGGTCGTGGGTTCAAACCCAAATTATTGTAAATTATTTCATCACCGCAGCTCTCAAAATATTGAAGGAAAACATCGTGAGGAAACCCGCATGTCCTAGAACCAAAATTTCGAAAACTTGTGACATCCACCAAACCGCACTGGGCCCGCGTGGTGGATTACGGCCCATTCCCTCTCTCACAGAAAGGAGGCATGTGTCCCAGCAGTGGGAACAATAAAAAGGCTGATGATGATGATGAATGTCCTCTACGGCGTCACAACCTATGATCTATTGATGTCCTCTAGCTACGGCATAGCCGCTTATCGTCTACTATGCTGTCTAGCTACGGCATAGCAACTTATCATATTTAAACTGATGTCCTCTATGCCGTACCAGCTTATAATCTACTGATCTCCTCTAACTACCTACGCCGTAGCAGCTTATGATCTTTTGGTGTCCTCTAGCTACGACGTAACTGATTATTTTCGACTGATTTCTTACAGCTACGCCGTAGTAACTTATGGTCCACTGATTTCCTCTAGCTACGCTGTAGCAGCTTATGATCTTTTGGTGTCTTCTAGCTACGACGCAACTGATTATTTTCGACTGATTTCTTACAGCTACGCCGTAGTAACTTATGGTCCACTGATTTCCTCTAGCTACGCTGTAGCAGCTTATGATCTTTTGGTGTCTTCTAGCTACAACGCAACTAATTATGATCGAATGATGTCTTACAGCTACGCCGTAGTAACTTATGATCTACTGATTTCCTCTAGCTACGCCGTAGCAGCTTATGATCTTTTGATGTCCTTTAACTACGACATAGCGGATTATGATCTACGGATATCTTGTAGCCAAGACTCAAGAAGAAAACTAGTACCGTTAAAAGCTAAAAATACAACCCTACATTATAAATGTTTATACCGTCATCAAGAAACCCATTAAATTAAGTAACGGCCGTAACAATATTTGAGAAACGTAATCTTCAATTAGAGCAATGGTGACGGGGCCTCAAGTAAGATCCGAGCGAATTAAAAATACATTCACTTAGGTCGGGTCACTTGTTATCTTCTCCGTTAAGTTGGGGATTACCGACGGATTTGCAGTCGCAATTTATCTTAGTTTAAAAAAGATTTTTCCATACACCTTTCTAAGTTAAGCAAACGAGCGAAGCATAGCATGAAATGTGTTTTTAATTTGTTTATGCAAGGCATGAGGCAAAAAGGTGTTTCGTCTTAAAGATCGTTTTATATTAAACTTATTTATTGGTGGGGTAAACAGGAACCTTAATTTAAAACAAACAACCCATTAAAGGCCTTTTTGACGCCAACTTGTTTTATTTATCGCAGGATTCGTAAAATATTTAGAGAAAAGCTACTCTTTCTCGAATAATTCGGAAGAAAAGTAATTTGAAAAGAACGAGTACATCATTAAACTTTCGTCCTCATAAACTGTTAATTTTGAACAAAGAATTATGTCGCAGTTACTTTTAAGACTCGATTTTGCAGACATTTCCTAGTCTTTAATTGAAACAGATTACTCCATTTCTCCTTTTCTTTATATTTCGTTGTAACAAAATACCATCGCAAAGTTTTGTAGAAATACCTCCTAGTATTTTAGTTAGAGCTACAGAATTAATTCAGCAATGTTACGCCGACGTTCACCTTTAGTTACCAATTTGTACCACCTGGGCCTACGCACAATATAATACATAATCTCAACGATGCTATAAACTCGTGAAATCATGTAGGTACCAGTTGTTAGCAGGTAGCATTTCTACCTACTGATATTCTTAGATATGCTGGTTTAGGGGTACAGAAAAGATTTGTTAGTGATAGACCGCCATGATTGAGTCATCATGTTAGCCGAAAGACGTCCACTACTGGCCAAACACATCACATCGACTGGTCATAATTATACTTCTCGCATTTAGTCATCATCTTCCCGTCCTAATCGGCTTATGCCATGTTACTTGGAGTCGGCGGCCTGTCCCCCGTCACATATCACTGAATTCCTTTTCTATCATATCACTCCTCCCTCACACAGTCCATACTGTTTTTTTTTTGGCCTTACCCTTCCTCTCCATCCATCCACATTTATATTTCTAACTATTTTAGTAACATGCGTTTCATCCCTCCTCATCACATGACCATACCAATACAAACGGATTCGTTGCCACTTATCTGTCACTGGCGCCACTTTCAAACATCCTCTTAAGTACTAATTTCTCACTTTATCCATTCTCGTAACTCCGCACATCCATCTCAAAATTCTCATCTTTGCTACATGCATCTCTTTTCATCCATCTTTTTCATAGCCCAACATTCTGGTCCATACAGTATGACGGGTTTAATCACGGACTTGTAGATTTTCCTCTTTAACTTTTTTTTTTTTATCTTATATAGACTCGCGCTTGACCACCATCTCACCTGATGGTAAGCGATGATGTGGTCGATGATGGAGCACGCTTGCCTAGAAGTAACCTATTCACTCTTGACTAGACCCCTAGGTTGTAGCTATCGGGAAACACAGAAATTCCACTACTTAGCTGTACGCATAATAAAAGTAGTTTCAAAACGTTTAGTGCGTATGGGTGGGATGTCCACCATGTACCGATGGCGCATCGTCGTACGTCTGGTAGTCCGATGATGAAACGGGCTGGGCGGAATTAGATTATGCAATTCCATCGCACATTCCCCGAAATGTAATCGATAAAAAAACGACAAGCCGGCAACTCGGCGACGATGTTCAAGGCTCTGGAGCTTTGACTTAACCAATGCCTCATCGCCGATGAGCCTCTTGGCCCGCTTTTCGATCGACACTAGTGCATCAAGTTGGTATTTGGCAGAGCCGAGGGGCATCCGTGGGTTGTAAGTTGTTCCAGTGACCTGTCGCCATTTCATCCATCCTGAGTTGATCGCATTTAGTATTTTCATAAATTGTATGAAATTTTGTAGGACTTGAATGTTTAACAAGTTCGCTGCCGTAATTACTGATACAATTTAAAAGTCATTGTGTCTCGCGCGAGGCGAGTCCTTGGCAGCGAACTTGTTAATAATATTCACCAGTCTTGCCAAGGAGTATCGTGGGATAGTTTAGGTTAGTTATTATCATAATAGCGAACTCTAACGCCTTCCCTAACATATTTTTTTACCGTAACGAGAAGACTCTGACAAGTGGCAATTGACGTAGAAGTTTAGATAATACTAACTAATACGTCTGTCACGTTACTTTTTGGCGTTTCATCATAATTTTCTGGCATAATATCAATGTAGTCGGAATGTTTCATAGTTTTATATCTAGGTAAATACTTTGGTAAATCTCTTTAAATAAATAAGTATGTAAGTAGGATAACTACTTAATAGAAAAGATTTTAAAGATTGTATTAACTAATTTTACCAATATAACTCATATTGCTTAAATTAGTTAATCCAATCTTTTGAAAAAACATAATATCCATGCGTCCTAGGTAGGAGAGATATCATTTGTATGACTTAGGTAGGTAATCGTCGGCAACAGTTGAAAAATACGAATACATATCCGCCACCCACAATAAATCAAAAATAGCATCAAAGAAATGTGTATTTTATTCCATTTAGATCTCCATTTATTTGCCGTATGTACCTAAATATTTCCTTTTTGTGAATTGTTAATTATATTTCTAAATGTAACAAGGTCTCGGGGTGGCATAATTAGGTCTTGTTAGGTACTTCAAGTGGCAAGGCTTTTAGCGAGGGCTCAAAGTTCAGCCCACATACCGTTGGGTAACAATAATACACCAACGAAAAGTAATAAATTCCAAAGAAATCACACTTCACATTATAAAGGCGAAAGTTGTGAGTGTGTGTGTGTGTGTATGTTTGTTACTTCTTTACGCCAGAACGGCTGAACGGGTCTGGATGAAATTTAGCGCATAGGATACTTTTTATCCCGGGCATATGTTCTCTCGCGATAATCTTCAACATTCACGCGGGCGAAGCCGCTGGCAGAAGCTAGTATATTCTATTTTAAGATTATCGCAACGAAATTGGCCAAGGTTTTGTTCAACCACAGCCAAAGAAGCGAGAATTCTGCGGTACGGGTATCAGACAAATCTATTAGGAATCGCCAGGCTTAGCCAGTTAAGTCTACAGAGGTTTGAACTTTAAATAGAAGGTTAACAGAATTGAATAGAACCTATTGTAAATTTATTTAACCTTAAAATAGATTTGTTGAAAACTCCAATTAACCTTTTAAGTCCAGTTTTCCTTTTGTAAATACACACATCAAAAGTGTCTAGGGATCATGAACCTACGTTTTAGAGTATCGCCGCAATTAAGGATTATTATTTTAACTTGTTTGGATCGTTATTGATAATTTTTAGTGAATTTCACTATTTGAATAAAGCATTTCACTTTCACTTCTCAACTGTGATTTTGAACTTGAATTTATTTTTATACATTAATTAACTTCATGTTATAATTTTTAATGTCAATAATTGTTTTCGGTTTTTGTTTGTCATATTAGTATTATTTCTTTTATTTTTAATTATTTAATTCCAAATGTTATTTTTGTACAATCTGCAGCATTGTGCTGTGTCACGAAGAACATTACAGCATTTTCTGATACCTGGGCCACCAAGATACAGACTGTGCTTAGTTTGGGGCCCACGGACACTTCCATTGTGATAACTAGTTAATTTAGTTCATTGTGCAAACTGTTTCTGTGTTTAACTTGTGTGTGTGTCAATAAGTAAATAAATAAAATCACAATTTTCTTTAAAATTTGGTTAAAAATAAAAAATCAACTGTCAACCAGGATTCCTATGAAAGAATACCATTACAATTTCTGCATCGGAACTGAAAAAAATTGCATCGATATGGAGCAACGATATCATTTTACACGAGAAGAGATGACGAGAGCCGTCGGAATGTTATAAATTGGTTTCAGGCAATGTACTGTACAGGCTGTCGCTCTTGACACTACACAGAGAATCACAAGCCGCCTCTGGGCACACTATCGTATCACAAGCAGCGTGGCCGAGCGACATGGTGGGCGATCTCGCATCACCACTCGCAGACAGGACCGGTACATCCAAAATACTATTCGACGTTATCGTACCGTGACCGCCATGATGTTGGCTACAAGGCTCCATAGCTCTTCAGGCTTGCTGCTAACCGACGAAACCATCCTAAATCGTTTACGTGAAGTAGGTCTGCATGGTCTGCTGCGAGTTTCACCTATAACACCCCGCAAACATAGAGCCCGTTTACAATGGGATCGCGAACACAGAAATTGGGAGGAAGAAGACTGGCGTTGTGTAGACGTGATCATCCCTTTGCGACGCCGGTTGGGTGGTAAGAGTTGTAACACGCACTCTTGCCGATGCATGCTCGCATCAAACTTCTGCCGTGACCTGCTAAATTGCCAGACCTCAACCCAATTGAGCACGCATGGGATATGCTCCAAAGAAAATCTCTGCTGAGTATGGATGTCGTGCATACCCCACAACAACTTTTTCACTTGTTAGGAAGAACGTGGGGCCATTCCTCAAAGTGATTTTGGTGAACTGATTTTAAGCATGCCAAATCGCTGTGATTCGTGAACACACACACAGATTGTTTATTTTTTTATATTAACAATACAAATTTAAAAAATCCTTATTTTTGCCATTTAATTGACGACATTAACTTAGGTTAATTGCCCACAATTTGCAAGTATTGCAATTTTACAGAATAAAGGTTAACTTAAACATAAGAATTGTAAGATGCCAGCCTGGAACTCTAGATTTGGTATATATTAATTTGATTATATTTTTATAGTTAAAAATGTACTTGATCTAGACACTTTTGAGGTTGCCACCGCGTGTAGACATTTTTTTAAATCCGTGTAGGTACGTTTTAGTACTTATTGCGTTCCTGTACCTACTCCTACCTTCTACAGAGATTCAAACCTCGGTTTAAGAAGGCGACCCAAAAAATGCTCCAAGAATTCTGACGGATCTTGATTACTGTACAATATACTGAGCTTATATATATCATTTGTATGACTTAGGTAGGTAATCGTCGGCAACAGTTGAAAAATACAAATACATATCCGCCACCCACAATAAATCAAAAATAGCATCAAAGAAATGTGTATTTTATTCCATTTAGATGGTCTCCATTTATTTGCCGTATGTACCTAAATATTTTCTTTTTGTGAATTGTTAATTATATTTCTAAATGTAACAAGGTCTCGGGGTGGCATAATTAGGTCTTGTTAGGTACTTCAAGAGAGAAGGCTTTTAACGAGGGCTCAAAGTTCAGCCCACATACCGTTGGGTAATAACAATAATACACCAACGAAAAGTAATAAATTCCAAAGAAATCACACTTCAAATTATAAAGGCGAAAGTTGTGAGTGTGTGTGTATGTTTGTTACTTCTTTACGCCAGAACGGCTGAACGGATCTGGATGAAATTTATCACAGAGATAGATTATAGTCAGGAATTGCTATTCTTGACTATAATCTATCTCTGTGCCAAATTTAGCGCATAGGATACTTTTTATCCCGGGCATAATATGTTCTCTCGCGATAATCTTCAACATTCACGCGGCGAAGCCGCTGGCAGAAGCTAGTATATTCTATTTTAAGATTATCGCAACGAAATTGGCCAAGGTTTTGTTCAACCAAAGCCAAAGAAGCGAGAACTCTGCGGTACGGGTATCAGACAAATCTATTAGGAATCGCTAGGCTTAGCCAGTTAAGGTCTACAGAGGTTTGAACTTTAAATAGAATTGAATAGAACCTATTGTAAATGTATTTAACCTTAAAATAGATTTGTTGAAAACTCCAATTAACCTTTTAAGTCCAGTTTTCCTTTTGTAAATACACATCTAAAGTGTCTAGGGATCATGAACCTACGTTTTAGAGTATCGCCGCAATTAAGGATTATTATTTTAACTTGTTTGGATCGTTATTGATTATTTTTAGTGAATTTCACTATTTAAATAAAGCATTTTCTTTATAATTTGTTTAAAAATAAAAAATCAACTGTCAACCAGGATTCATATGAAAGTGTGTAATAGTGTTTTTACAAAACTATTACAATTTCTGCATCGGAACTGAAAAAAATTGCATCGATATGGAGCAACGATATCATTTTACACGAGAAGAGATGATGAGAGCCGTCGGAATGTTATAAATTGGTTTCAGGCAATGTCCTGTACAGGCTGTCGCTCTTGACACTACACAGAGAATCACAAGCCGCCTCTGGGCACACTATCGTATCACAAGCAGCGTGGCCGAGCGACATGGTGGGCGATCTCGCATCACCACTCGCAGACAGGACCGGTACATCCAAAATACTATTCGACGTTATCGTACCGTGACCGCCATGATGTTGGCTACAAGGCTCCATAGCTCTTCAGGCTTGCTGCTAACCGACGAAACCATCCTAAATCGTTTACGTGAAGTAGGTCTGCATGGTCTGCTGCGAGTTTCACCTATAACACCCCGCAAACATAGAGCCCGTTTACAATGGGCTCGCGAACACAGAAATTGGGAGGAAGAAGACTGGCGTTGTGTAGACGTGATCATCCCTTTGCGACGCCGGTTGGGTGGTAAGAGTTGTAACACGCACTCTTGCCGATGCATGCTCGCATCAAACTTCTGCCGTGACCTGCTAAATTGCCAGACCTCAACCCAATTGAGCACGCATGGGATATGCTCCAAAGAAAATCTCTGCTGAGTATGGATGTCGTGCATACCCCACAACAACTTTTTCACTTGTTAGGAAGAACGTGGGGCCATTCCTCAAAGTGATTTTGGTGAACTGATTTTAAGCATGCCAAATCGCTGTGATTCGTGAACACACACACAGATTGTTTATTTTTTATCTTAACAATACAAATTAAAAAAATCCTTATTTTTGCCATTTAATTGACGACATTAACTTAGGTTAATTGCCCACAATTTGCAAGTATTGCAATTTTACAGAATAAAGGTTAACTTAAACATAAGAATTGTAAGAAGCCAGCCTGGAACACTAGATTTGGTATATATTAATTTGATTATTTTTTTATAGTTAAAAATGTACTTGATCTAGACACTTTTGAGGTTGCCACCGCGTGTAGACATTTTTTTAAATCCGTGTAGGTACGTTTTAGTACTTATTGCGTTCCTGTACCTACTCCTACCTTCTACAGAGATTCAAACCTCGGTTTAAGAAGGCGACTCAAAAAATGCTCCAAGAATTCTGACTGATCTTTATTACTGTACAATATACTGAGCTTATAATAATTTAAGCCCGGGTGATACCTGCTTTTTTTACGATAACACTGTATTAAATTACTTTCGCTTCTTGTCATCAATCACTCTCGATATCTTAGCAGGAACCTCAAGAAATATTTTTAATAAAATAGCTTAAGATCGCGTAGGTAAACGAACGTATCGAATTTTAAGCTTTTAGACACGTTTTGACGTGAAGTATAAATTACAACGTAAACATGGCATGGCTTTACTGTAATCGCGAATCGCGGCATTGTAGGTTATAAACTAATAGCCGGCCAAACATCTTGAAATAAAATATCGCCGACTGTGCAGGTTCTCTCCGCTGACCTCCTCTGTATGGAAACGCTCTACCTTACCCCATGGGATCTTGAAATTGCCATGGGTCCCACAAATGACCACTTAATGCCACCGAATGATTGCTTTTCGCGCAAGATCAAGACGTTTTCCGGCTATTACAATTATCTACATTATACCTACCCGAAGGAATACGACATTGACTATAAGAGAGAGAGGGAAGAGAGAGTACACCGTCCGTTTCCGTTTACGTTTTTATTATTAGTTTTTATTTTCGCTTGAGTTTAGATTTCGATGTTTTTGTTGGTATATTGGCGTGTGCTAGCTGTCATTATGGCAATACATATTTTATTTTAATTTTTTGTTTTGAGTAATGTAAATTATTTGCATACTATTGTATAGAATCAAGTTTTTGTTTTTTTCTAACTGAACAGACAGCTGTGCTGCTGGGGAGTTTGTTGCGCCACTTCTTCTTCCCAGCAAAAGCACTAGGAAGTGGTGAAGGGCGGGCGTTTTTGGGGGACTGTCTTATGTAATTTTGACGTTCGGAAAGTGCTGATTCTCAGCCTAGTTTGAATAAATGACTTTTGATTTTGATTTATACAGTACGACGGTTGAGTCGTGGCCCGTCTGGATATAAGCTTTGCGAACTTTCGCGCATGTACACTCGTGAAGAAAACAGCCCTTTCAGACTCATCGTACGACCGATGAGTGATGATAGTACCTACGCGTGTGTTGCGTTTGAATTTTCCGCTAGGGGCTCTGGTGTAAAGTGGGGTCTTCAAAATGTCAAATTTCACCGTTCTGACCTGTAGCATGAGTTAAATTACTACTTTTTAGGGTTCCGTACTCAACAAGGAACCCTTATAGTTTCGCTTTGTCCGTCTGTCCGTCCGCAGCTTAGCTCAGAGAATCTAAGTACTAGAAAGCTATAATTTGGCATGTATATACATATTAATAATTTCGACAAAGTGGTCAAATAAAATCATGAAAAAAAAAATTTTTTGGGTTTCCTCCTATAGACGTAAAGTGGGGATGTATTTTTTTTCTCTCGTCTATCCCATGGTGTGGGGTATTGTTGGATAGGTCATTTAAAAATATCATGGGGTTGCTAAAACCATTTTTCGATTCAGAGATCCGTTTGCGAAAAATTATGCTTTAAATTGCAAAGGAGACGGGCATTTCTGGGCCCAGCAGTTAACTAGTTGAAATGTGTATTAAAAAATTCGTTATATTTTTCTAAGGGAAATCACAAAATACAGAACCATGTTTCTATCTAGGAAGCGAGAAAAGTTAAATTAAGTTATGAAACTAAATAATCGATAAAAAATTAGTAAAATCTCAAATTAATGTTTGAAAATCGAGTTACAAGTGCTTATCAATCGTTTGGTGGAAACGAATCATAGCGAATCGAGTTCCTTTAATTTTTCATCAGTTCGCAATACTGGTCACTGAATGCTGACAGACAGATGACAGGCAGAAAAAAATAAACCGGCACTAGTTCGTTTTCTTTCGTTCTGAGTGCGCATGTATTTTCCATATTTTATTGTAAAACACCACGACCTCGGCTTTGCATACTTTAAAGGACTATTCGATGGATCTTGCTATTTTGAATTACCTGGCTCTCTATTTTGGACAACTGATTACGACTATCGATCGGTTATTGACGACATGGATCGCTGTGTAAATTGTACTGGCCATTGCAACTGGTCGCAATAATACTATTGGCAGAAGAGTCTAGGATGATGAGGCGATTTTATCAATTATTCGCCAGTGGCGTGCATCTCAGCCTGTAAGTACCTATTCAAATTGAACTTTTAGCTTTTACCTACTAGCGATTTGATTGAACATGATTTAAATAGTAACCTTATTTCAGGTTACCAGTGAGAACTATGTATGCCAAGCATGTTGGAACTTGGCCCAAGACGTGGTTCTTGGGAGATGTCCGATTGAAGCATCACACCAAGTTGGTCATTCCAGTGTTTATGTCCGCTGCGGTCGTATACAATCCCGCCATATAAGTCGCAAAACATATTTTGTTTACATTTTAGTTGAAAGTTGTCCAAGAGGACGATATTCAATATAAGGTTATTATTGTAATTGTATTGTAGGTAGAAGGACTGTAGACTGCTGTGCCCATGTAATGTGCATAATATGGTATCTCAGTTGGGCAAGATACCAAGAAAATATCGTACCTGCTACACAATTCTTAGAAGATATTCGAATAATTATTGAAGATGAATTATAAATATTCTTTACATAATTATATTGGTGTTTTATTTTACTTCCTCTTCTCAATCTGCCTAGCCTTTTCCCAACTATGTTAGGGTCGGCTTCCAGTGTCACCTGATTCAGCTGTGTACCAGTGTTTTACATGGAGCGACTGCCTATCTGATCTCCACAACCCAGTAACTCGATACCCCTTGGCAAGACTGGTGTCAGATTTGGGCGCACGGTAGGCGCAGTGGTTGAGCGATTGACTGCTGCGCTGCGTGTCGCGGGTCCGATTCCCGCACGGAACAAATATTTGTATGACCTACAGATAGTTGTTCTGGCTCTGGGTGTTTGTGTGTGTGAGTTATATGTTTGTAAACGCACCCACGATACAGGAAGAAATTCCTAGAGTGGGGCAAAGTTTCTAGAAAAAAAAAAAAATGTCTCAAGCTTCTGTCTACCCATACGACTGTCGAAGACCTTCAAATGACAGCCGGGATCAACGGCTTAACGTGCTTTCCGAGGCTCGGAGGCATCTCGCTATGCTGAAATGGTCACCCATCTACGAACCGACCTCGTCAAGTGTTGCTTAATCTTGAAGATCGACCCGTGCGGCTGTTATTATTTAGCCACATGCTCCTTTTACTTCCTCTTCTCCCTTTTTCATTTAAAAGGTACGTACCTGCTGGTTCTAAGTGCAGGATATTGGCTGTGAAGACTTGTCTTCGACTGCCCGGCGTGCCAAACGTGTCAGATCTTCAACACGCTACATTCTACTTGCACTCCATACTTAAAACCATTACCAACCGAAGCCGTTCAAAAATATTTCGCAAATAACATAAAAATCTACAATGTTATATTGTAACCTCACTTTTAGTATATTTCATACAACTTGATTCCTGTATAGCCAAATTTCACCAAATTTTCAGCGAAGCCTTGTTATTATATCCTCTTACAAATAAGGCTAGTTTGATTGAATTAACACCTGGGCCCAGAACACTATGGAGTCTTGCCCTTCTCCTTTGAGTCAAGTGTCCCCCACCCCCTGCCAGCGAAATGGTTAATCTTGTCTATGTGAAAAAATTCACGGCAGTAGTAAATATAACGAAATTAAAAGGAAAACTACCACAGATAAGAAGGCTTTACAAGTTTACGAGTAATAGTCGACCAACTTATAAAATGTACTTGGAACAGTAAAACTTTTGTACAAATGCTATTGAAAAATTACTTAAATAACGTTGTTAGCTGTGTAAAACAGAGTAAATATATGCTTATGAATCATATAAAAATTTACAAAAATAAAATCATAAGATCCTTAATAATAATGATTTCTAAATTATTAATGTATTAGCTCGAATAACGCATTGGAGATACGGATACGGCGCATGCGCGTGGGGGTGTCTATTTTGTGTTAGTGCAGAAGTATTTTCGATGTTTTGTAATCTAAAGTCAAATTAGATTCGATTGCCAAGCAAATTACTTATTTTCTTTTGCCGATATTCATCTATAAAGTCAATATTCGACCCGACTACATCACTAATTGAGTAGCGTAAAACTTTTTAGAACAAAATAGGGAATACCGCAGATTAGTGGTGAATACAAACGAAATTTTTCAAATACCGAAAGAGAAATAAACAAGGAGCGTGTCCGCAAGGACGAGGAACGAACCATACCATTCCCCGTGGCTCTAACGCGCGCTCGTATCGGCTCCTTTCGCAATTTGCACCCGCGCTGGTACTCAAATAGATAATATTTTTCTAACTTTAGTTGCGAAGTCGGATTCTATAACTCCTTCTTCAGTTACCAGTTAGTCCTTCTTTAGTTTAAGTCAAGAGTGAATAGGTTACTTCTAGGCAAGCGTGCTTCACCGTAGACCACATCATCGCTTAGGCCTTTAACACACGGCACCGCGCACCGCCGCGGTAGGCGGTGAAGCGGATCTCATGTCCCATTGGCCTCTATTAAATCTGTTGATGCCTAACACACGTACACCGCCCGACCGCGCGAATCATCGTAGGTTCAGGACGTGTTGCAATTCAAAAATGCAATTCGATATCGAAACCGCGTTAAATCCAACCGCGCGGACGGGCGCGTAAACCGCCTTACCGCGCGGCGCACCGCTACGAAATCCGCTTTACCGCCACCGCGCCCCGCCGCCCCCCGCCCCGCCGCCCCCCGGGGCGGTGCGCGGTACCGTGTGTAAATCGCCTTACCATCAGGCCAGATAGTGGTCAAACGCGAGCGTTTAGATTATAAAAAAACATCCATATGTGGGCCCGTTTTTAAATGTTGTGTGCCGTGGTGGCCCAGTGGTATTGGCCACAACTTACAAGTTGTAGGTCGTGGGTTCGAGCCCAGGTAGGCACTTTACTTTGTGTAAATTATTTCATCACCACTGTTCTCAAAACGGTGAAGGAAAACATCGTGAGGAAACCGGCATGTCCTAGAACCAAAAATTCGAAGACATGTGACATCCACCAACCCGCACTGGGCCCGCGTGGTGGTTTACGGCCCATTCCCTCTCACAGAGAGGAGGCCTGTGTCCCAGCAGTGGGAACATTAATAGGCTGATGATGTGATGTGTGCCGCTGAAACCGTTTTAATGTTCATGTAACAACAACAAGACCCTCTTCTTAGTCCGCATTTTTATGCAACTTCGGAACCCTATTACTGCGCGTGGCAGATTAAGATAGGTTTTAACCAACCACAACTTAAATAGAGTTTTTTGTTTCGGAAAATATTACACTCATGTTTTTTGAAAAAAAATGGGCTGCGCAATACTGCAGGATACTCTATGTTTTTTATAAACTCGAGGCTCGCGCTTGACCACTATCTCACCTGATGGTATGCGATGATGTGGTCGACGATGAAGCACGGTTGCCCATAAAAAACCTATTCACTCTTGACTTAAAGACCCCTAGATTGTAGCTATCGGGAAACACAGACTCCGACAGATAATTCCACTCCTTATTTGTACGCATAATAAAAGTGTTCCCAAAACGTTTTGTGCGTATGGGTGGGATGTCCACCATGTACCGATGGCACATCGCCGTACGTCTAGTGGTCCGATGATGAAACGGGCAATGTGTAATGAGATCATGCAATTCCATCGCACACTCCCCGAATTGTATCCGATACAAAACTGACAAGCTGGCAACTCGGCGACGATGTTCAAGGCTCTTGAAGCTTTGACATGACGAGTGCATTATTGCCGATGAGCCTTTTGGCCCGCTTTTCGATCGACTCTCGACGGATCTACAGACCCCAAGAACGACCACTGAGGCTCTAACTAAACAAAGTGTAATTCTATCAACGATGGCTATTGCCAAAATGCCAAAATGTATGGGATTGATCACTTGACTTTTCGATAGCGCTCCTATTGTATTAACTAATGATACTTATCTAAGACGATCAATTTGCTAAGCGATCTGTGATTTCAGCAATTAGTATAACGACAGTTTCCTCTATTGGTTTATATTAGAAGACCCATCTACGTTCACAAATGATTAGACACGAACTAGCATCATGAAAATTCAAGTCACGTGGTTTTTCTCTAGGGATTAACCGTCTTCGAAAAGGTTTTAACCTCTTCAAAGTTTGTAACTCTCTGGTTGCGTGTTGGGTTTAAAAGTTGCCATAGATTACAAGTTGTACCTGGGTAGGTAAAGATTTAGATACTTTCACAATGGTCTGAATATAGATAATGATCAGAAGACATTTTTATAGAACCAAAAGTAAAGGCGAAATAAATTAAAATAGTGTGATTTTCTGCTCTATAATAAAGTCAATTAATTAATTAAAATCATTAGGCAATTGTAGGTATCTATTCGTTTAGTTGGAAAGCAATAATAATGAGGCTAAAATTATTAATTCTAGGGACAACTAATCGGTTCAACTAAGTTAATCGGACGTTTAAACAATATCTAATCTTTCATTTCAACTCCACTAAAACGTTTTAAAGAGTTTGTTAGAAGTACTTACCTATTGTCTAATTAAAATATTAGAAGATTTAAGAGGCTTTTCAAACTTAACTTGATTAAAATGAAACTTGTTAGTGTTTCCAAGTAAAATTAATTAGAACCAACTTCGTTCCAAAACATAACTTTCAGTTTAGAGTGAAGCCCTCATTATGCAACAAAACTTAATCCATACTATAATATTATGAAGCTGATGAGTTTGTTTGTTTGAACTCGCTAATCTCAGGAACTACTAGTTGAAATTGAAAAAATATTTTTGTGTTGGATAGTCCATTTATCGAGGAAGGTTATAGGCTATATAACATTACGCTACAACCAATAGGAGCGGAGCATAAATGAAAAATGTCGCAAAAAAAAAAAAAAAACCTATTTGGGAGATTTTTAAAACGGTTAAAGTTACGTAACCAGTTGACGGGAGCGAAGCCGCGGAGGACAGGTAGTTTCATAATAAAATTAATTTACCCTTTTATCAAAGTCAAAGGGTAACGCTAGTAGGTAGGTACGGTTGCCTCTCTGAAACCCCAATCAACCTTGACTTGATTAGAAAATTAATTAGGTAAGCTAATTAATATGCACTAAACAAACTGCGGTCATAAGAAAACATTGGCTATAACCGAAAAAGGCTTCCAACCTCATCGGCCTTGCTAAAGTAGGTACTCTACTGTGTTTATATAGCTATTAATATTGGTAATTTCCTCTTAACTTTCACTGAAGCTCCAAAGTGGGTAGTTTGGCCAGTTATCTATCTAAAGGCTGAAGTTGCAGACTCACTCACGATCTTGTAGCCACCCTTTCATTTCGCTAGGCTGATCTCAAAAACTTTCCCCGACTACTCGGTCGTAGTTCGCCTCTAAATCTTTCTCTGATTACATGGATTGATCTACCTAGTAATCTTTAAGGTTGGTAGATCTAGTTACTTAGGTGTCTAGAATGGAAGCCAGGATTTCAATGTATCCGCCTTTTGTAGTGTACCTATTTGATGTGGCTGTAGTGGCCATTTCGGGTCGAATACTAGTAGATTTGTTCGGAAGCAAGATTGATCTATCTATAAGTACATATAATAAAATTGTAACTCAGCGGTGTCTGTGTTTTGAATATATTAAGAAAATTTTATAAGAGGGGTATTTTTATCAGCAACAGATGCCAAAGATAATATTTTTGGAATTTTTGTTTGTCTGTCACGGAGGATGTTTGTACGCTGTTGACGTAAGAACGACTACACGAAATTGGATGCGGTTTTCAAAGTTGTATTCTGGTCTGTGCGGATGTATGTTTGTTACTCAATCAGGCCAGAACGGCTGAACGGATCTGGATGAAATTTGGCGCAGAGATAGATTATAGTCTGGATAGCACATAGGGTAGGTACTTTTGATCCAAGTACAATGTTCCCTTGATATAAGAAAACACTTTTAACACGGTCGAAGCTGCTGGCAGAAGCTAGTTTACAATAAATAGGGGTTCAAGAGATAGGTTTTCTGGCCACAGTTGACATTTCACTCAAGTAGCCCCCGTTTTGATGACGCTATACAAACCAACAAGATTGAACATGTGTTTTAAGTCACCGAATTTGTGCCGTCTACGACCCCAATTAGAACCATTTCTTATTCGAGCTACATTAATAGGTATTGCTCGTTGGAGTGAATCCTCCATTCAATTGATTGTTACAATTTAAGCGAAATAAGAAGCAGCTGGCACACCATTCATGACGCAGTACAGAGATACTCGTAGTTCATAAAATATATATCAGAATTCTATAAGCACAAAGATGTAGGTAGATTTATTGTTCCTGAATTTTAGAATTTTAGAACGTGCCTAAAGCGAATATTGACCAAAGACATGGGTCATTGGTGAATATTCGCTACCGCTGGTGGTTGGTAGATGAAAAATATTATAGGTAATTCGGTCACGCGATCACACAAAAAGTCCGACCGGCACGGATTCTATTAGTTGTTAAATGTTATTATCGTGTATGCCGAAGTCCTTTCCTCACAACAATACTTATTGAGCCGTGGATAAACCCATTTCCTTTACTCCTTAAGAATGTTATAGGGTATAAACCGTATAAGTAGGTACCAACATATTTATTTTTGCAATATTAGTCTTCCTTGTATTGTGTCGCCGGCTTACATAAGTTCCTAGGTAGCCGTTTAGTAACAAGTAGGCAGGTTCCGATTTACATAGATTAACAATTTAGTAGGTAATGGAATGCTATGGGTTAGGAATGGGTCCGATATATCAAAACGTAACTTATATCGGATATGGGGTTCGATATCATATCATATCGATACCCATATCAAAATAACCGATATCACAAAAACTGTATGTATCGAATCAAAACTACTTGCGACGAACGAACAAAAACTCAAAACTTAAAACCGTAACAATGCAAAAACGTACGAACAAAATGCAAACTTTACAACCGATAGGAACCATATTGCTGTACTACTGATATCGATATCTGACAACCGTTTTCGATATCGATATGAAAACTGTATATCGGTTACATAACCGTTTGCGCAAAAAACCGAAAACGCCCATATCTACTATGGGTGAATAAACGAGTCGGACTCGGGCACGAAAGGTTCCGTACCATTAACGCAAGAAAACGGCAAAAAAACAAGTTTGTTGTATGTATGTATCCACTTAAATATTTATTTGATTCTGTTTTTAGTATTTTTTGTTAAAGCGACAACAGAAATGCATCATCTGTTAAAATTTCATCTGTCTAGCTATCTCAGTTCATGAGATACAGCCTGGTGATAGACAGACAGACGGACAGTCTTAGTATTAGGGTCCCGTTTTTATCCTTTGGGTACGGAACCATAATACGTACGCTTGGTCGCCTGCTAATTACACACTTTAAACACAGTCATGTTTAAAGTGTAACAGTGCTAGATAGTTGAAAGTAGAGCTTTCATTGTATATTTTACTTGACGTCATTTATTAACGCAGTCTGCACACGTTTGCCCTTTAAAGTAGCGATATAATAATTATAATAATAATTAGCTAGACGTTGGCAGACATAATTAAATTATCATTTATTTCAGGCAGTTATTCCCATTATTAAGCACTACAAATTAGATAGAACTCATTATACATTAACACGTAGTTAACACATTAAAACCATTGCATTAAAAATACATTTAAAATCCATTAATTACTAAATAAATGGTGACGAACTGGCATGCAGGTGCCTCCCCCTCTCCAACAACACCGAAATCCACCGTTCGGACAATACATTCAGGATACTGTTAGAGCTGCATCGGAAGTAGTAGCGACTGTAGCGAGGCGCTTCGCTTCCTAATAATAGCATAAAAGTCATCGGTTTGCGCCTGCACGAACATCGTACAAGCGCTGCAAAACCGCGGCAGCCCCAGCTGCACACTAAACGAATTGTTGTACTGTAGGTACGTGCATGGCACTGTATACTCCACACTCTCTCCATACAATACAATCTGACAATAAGCTTTAAATAAAGTCACCTTAATTGTTTAGTACAGCGTGCAAACATGTTACAGCGTACCGACAATGCCCCACGTTCCCGCTCGATATCCTCATTGTCAGACAAGTTATCTGTGACCCAGAATAAAATAAAATGATTAAACCTCTTCAAACTAGCACCGCAAAGAGTGTTCGGAGGTATATAAGAGAAACATTTAGCACCAGCTTTGCAAATCATGTACTCACTCTTCTTAAGGTTGTACCTGAGCCCATGAGCCCCAGCATATGTCTCACAAATGCGCAGGAGTTTCCGCAATCCCCCAACCGACCACCATATCATCCGCGTAGCTGATGTTATTAATAGGCACTCCGCCTATTGAGCAACCCGCATTAGCACTGCTGAGCTCGCCAATCAGCCGGCTCATATACAGGTTGAATAAGCGGGTCGAGGTCAACCGCCCTTGCCTCACACCGCAATCCAACCCGTACACGTCGGAATGTACTCCAACCCATTTCACACTGTTCCGCTGGTTACTGTACCAGAAATATCGACACTATCTTACTCGGCACCCGTGTCTCACTGTGCAGTTTGTGCCACATCATGTCATAATTTACAAAGCCAAACGTGCTTTCGAGAGGTCTAAGTAACAAGCGTACAAAGGAGTATTTCTAGCCGTGTAGTACTGTACAGTCTGCTCGAGACAGAGGATAGCAGTCTTAGTCAACGAACCAGGCGTGAAGCCAAACTGAGCATCATGTATATGAAGGTGCTTCTCCAGCAGTCTGTTAAGCAGCCTGTTCATCACCTTGGCTATGACAGTAGCAAACGAGATAGGCTTATCGTTATATACATCCGAATCCGACACATCACCGTTTTATTTTTTACGATCGGAACTACCACCGTGTACACCTGATCATTAAGTAAGTAATTTTGGCTGATACACAGCGTAAACAGCATTGCCAGTACCTTCGGCAAATGTGCACCAACATTCTATAGTTGCTCGATGCTTAAATATCATGACCTGGAGACTTACCTTTCACCATATTCTTAATAAATACAGCCACATCCTTGGCTGTAAAGCTGATAAGTCTCCATGCAGACAATCAGCACCAAGCATCTGCGCCGCCGGCCCAAGCGGTGACTCCACCTTAAAATGGCGCTAGAAGAGGCTAGCAATGTTGCATTGTTCATGAGCATCACCTACACCCACCGTAAGGCTCGACCCCGGAATTAATTGATTAGTTGACTTCAAAAATTTATTGAATTAATATAACAAACGTTATTAACCATTCTAATTAAATAAAGTCGACACAATACCATGACCACTCACCGAAGCGTTTTTTTTTACAAAAAAGTGTTATACTTACCTACACAGATACTTATTTAAAAAAAAAAACATGAACTTGAATTAAAATTTATCTCGTGCTCACAGAGAATATAACCACTAACTACATTTTCCCGTGCTGGCCGCTATTGATAGGTACAAAAGTAAAAACCGTCAGTCATGGATCTGTCAATATGTCCTAAATTATCAGTTTGTTTTTAAAACACTATTTTTGTCATGAACAAATAATCCTACACAATCATATACATTATATTTATTTTTGTACATTTGTATTATGTGTTGAATCGTTTTTATAAGAAAAAATTTAATATGAATGACTTTGTGCATTTAGAAAAAACTATTGTCCGTGAGCTGTCGTGTCGTTTGTGTCTGTGTACCGATGTGGTTAAACTGAAACCGCTGAGCGCCGAGGTCAAGCGGAAGATCAGGCGACTCTTTGATGTTACGGTAAATGTTAAAATAACTTGCTTAAAACACCTAGAAACTTACTGGTTGCAATATATAATGATGGGTTCATCAGTACCTACCTATATTGCAACCGGTAACTGGCAAAATATAAGTACTTGTTAAACTGTAATTCTGCCTACTGGTTCGACGAATACACACGTGATCTTAACGAACTTACCAGACGTACGAGTATGTATATTACCTGTGACCTACATAGGCTATCCATGAATTTTACAATCATCAATCAATACATATAATAAATCTGTAGAAAAATATTTTTTGTACATCGAAAAAAATTCCAAAAAAAATAGCCAGGGTGTTAAAGGATAACCAACAGAACCCATTTCTAGCATTTTTGACATTTTTGTCTGTTTGTCTGTTTATTTGTGCACGCATCACGTGAAATGTACGAAACCAATGTAGATAACTTTTATACATAAAAATTGTGCGTATATTGAAGAATTACTTAGTTTTTGTTTCATCGCAATCGGTTCACTCTATCAAAAGTTAGATGAATTGAAAGTGTTCAAGAAGTAAAATTATCACAGCACACGCAATTCAGTTACTCGGACAGTTGAACTCGCTATTCGATAGATGGCGTTGTGCATTTAAAGTCATTTTCTGAATCGCGGTGTTAAGATTTTACGCGAAAGAATGACACTAGAAAAAAAAATTGGTATGTAGTATATTAGTATGTATATTTTTGAGTATGTAGAGTAGGCTGGCAGGCTGGTAAGTATGGTAGGGTTGGCAGGCAGATGATGGGAGCGAAGCCGCGGGAACAGCTAATTATTAATAAGAATAGAGCCCGTGACTACCTTGATTCAACGGGTGCCTACTGACGCCACTCGAGTAACGCCTGTTCATTATAAAACTGTATCTAGTAGCTGAGCATCTGCTCATTTATAGATCTAAAGTAGGTACTTAGGTGGCCTAGATATTATACGCTTTCCTCCGATTGTCTTTTTGCAGGTCCGCACAGATGACACCTTGCCCAAAGCTATTTGCCACGACTGTTTACAGCAAGTATCGGCACTGCATCTATACCATGTCAAAGTAGAGAAAACACAAAAGTTTTTGGAATTCCACAAAATGAAAACGCAAGAGGAGAAGCGGGAAGTCGCAGCAGTTGATAAAATGTTACATCCGATTATAGCAGCAGAGTCGATCCAAAACATGCCTCAGTCTGAGACGCAGAAGAAGCCTGTCACTGCACAACAGCCAAAATTACCACAAGCAGAACTTCAGCAAGGAGATACAAAACAAGCGAAAGTTAATAAAGGTCCTAAAAAAAAGAATGTTGCAGAAATGAAATACATGGAAGCGATGACGTTAGAAGAATTCGCTAACAGTGAGAAGGTAGATAAAAATCTTCTGAGCAATGCAAGTAATAGGGTATCTAGCCCGAAGAAAGATTCACACAAAGACCAGTCTAAAAAAGCCGACCCGGACTTGTCGACCGACTGCCTCGACCCCATGGTGTTGCTGGACGGCAAACCAGCCAAACAAGGCGCTGCTTTAGACCGGCAAATAACACTATTTTACAAAATGGAATGCTGCATTTGCCATGAAACTGGATTCCACTTCAGATCCCTTATGAAACATTACAAAGAGAGGCACGGCGTGCCAGGCTATGTGACTTGTTGCGACAAAAAATTTCACTACTTCTATCCCAAGAAAATTATAGAACATATGGCGTTTCACCTGCAGCCCAACATTTTCATGTTCGTTATTATTATGTCCTTTATTCATTATATTTATTATTTACTATATTTTTAAATATTTTATATAAGACAAAAAAAAATAAAAACATTAAAAAATATAAAAAATAGAGGCCCACCGGTATCAGGAACAGGGTCCAAGCTACCGGCGGTCAGGGCTCCAGAGAGAGGAACCTCCTATCAATACGAGCCGTGTCCAGCAATACTGCTTTCTGGATCAGGCCCTTGACCCAGCCGCCTAACGAGAGCCTGCTAAGGTGTTGGTCGAGGCTCGCGGCTATTAAGCCATTGGCTGATACGACTATCGGTACAATGATCGCTGAGTCCACATCCCACATGTCGACAACCTCGCGAGCCAAGTCAAGATACTTGATTTGCTTATCTTTGTCGGCTTTCACGAGGTTCCCGTCATGCGGGACGGTAATGTCAACAATAATTGTACGCCTCTCGATTCGGTCCACCACTACAATATCAGGCTTATTGGCTACAATAGTCCTATATGTGATGATGGACCGAACCCAGTACAATTAAAAAAAAAAAAAAAAAACAATGTGATAGTGCCGCCATTTTCGAGAACTGGGTCGGGCACATACCTGTAGTACGGTACCTGCGATGCCACAAGAGTGTATTTCAGAGCAAGTCGCTGATGGATAATCCTGGCTACAAGGTTGTGCCTATGCAAGTACTCTTCGTTAGTTAGCCGAGAACAACCAGAGATAATATGGCGGATCGATTCACCCGGGCGAGCGGTGACATGCCCGACAGATGTCAACCGTGCCATCCTTCACAATAAATCTCCGGTAGTTATTCGTCATGATAACTTCGTCCATAATTGCACAGACAAAACCTTTGGTTTCCCCAAAGAGGTCACAGAAACGCAGCCAGGCTACGGACGCTGACTGATCTACATCGGACCCATGTAGGGCCCGAAGAAAGCGTCCGTGAAGCTCCTTATTCTGCCATATCTCCCTGCGGTCGTTAGTGTGAAGCACTACAGGCTTGCGCCAGTTCTCATTCGCCAAGGAGAGCGGGGTGAGTCCCTTGTCCACTGCTACTACATGTCGATGCATGCCTACGTCGGTGTGCAGACAATATTCCCTGAGATTGCATATCTCGCGGTTGTGGTTGTCTCCACACTTCCACGAGATATGCAATCTCATGACCGACGATCGTGGGTGATGCATTCGATATGCAGTCAGCAGTGTACGGACCCGCCTATCCAGGGCGTCGAGTTCCGTTTGAGTTCATTTGAGTATTCCGAATGAGTACATC
Organism: Orthosia incerta; assembly: GCA_948252205.1. Lineage (NCBI taxonomy): Eukaryota > Metazoa > Arthropoda > Insecta > Lepidoptera > Noctuidae > Orthosia > Orthosia incerta. The sequence continues at coordinate 21,000,203 of OX411744.1, forward strand.
AATACCGGCATGACCCAACCATTGAAGGCGCGCCTTCAATGGTTGGCCAAAGAAGGCTATTGAATACCTTCTCCAGGCGGCCAAAGATGCGTTCCTGCAACGATTGCTTCATGTCAGTAGTGCTGATACCTAACGCTTCCGACATACCTACCCAAATACTTATAGGTTTCGTTTGGAGAGAGGGATCCCAGGTTTATGGAATCCGCGAGTTGATTTCCTACGGATTCCACAATCTCGCTTCGCTTTACATGCATGACCGCACATTTGTCCACACCAAACTCCATCCTGATGGCACTACTAAAAGTATCAGTTACCTTCAGTAGCTCCATCAGCTGAAGATTGCTGGGGGCAAAGAGCTTCAGGACATCCATGTAAAGGAGGTGAGATATAACCTGACCACCTCTCTTCAACCGATAGCCCAGCCCTAAATTCTCCAGCAGCATGCTTAGAGGATTCAGGGATAGGCAAAACCAAAGTCGACTCAAACTATCGCCCTGGAATATACCTCACTCGATCCGTACAGGTTCGCTATTCCTCTTGATATTTCGACATCCTGGATAGCGAGGGACTATGATCCATTGCTCCATACACGACATCAGGAAGGTGCGTAGAGTTATATCAATTTTATACCATTCTAGCACCCTCATGAGCCATGTATGACGCACCGAGTCATAGACCTTCTTATAATCTCTCCAACATGTCGAAAGATCCTTTCGGGAACGCCGAACCTGTTGGCTGATGGCCATATCAATAAGGTGTAGCCTAGTCCTTTGTTCCGCGGGACCCGTTCCTACGTCTGTTCTGAGAGGCCAACAGGATGGCTTTATTATCGACGTGTTTATTATTTTTAACTCTCAAAATGGATGTTAGAACCTTATAGACCGTCGGTAAACAGTCTATAATTTTTGGGTTCTGCGGTGCTACCAGCCTTGTGGAGCAGGTGGGTTATTCCTGTTGTAAGGAACTTGGGTAGCGAACCAGACTCCAAGGCTGCCTGGTACTGAGATGCCAAACGAGCGTGCGACCTTTGTAGCCACTTGATCCAGAAGTTGTGCAGCCCGTCCGGCCCTGGAGATTTCCAGTTCGGCAACGGACGGACTGCACGGGCTACATCTTGGGGGCTGATCGTGATAGCCCCCATTTCTTGTATTGTATCGCACGCTCGTTCGACCTCCCGAGTCCATTCACCTTCAGTGTGACTGACAGGCACCGACCAGATGTTCCGCCAGAATGTACACATAGCGTCATCATCCGGCAGACGCGTATCAGTCACACCTTGGTCGGGTCGCTCCCAAGCCCGATAAACCCACCTTTCATTACTTTGGAATGTACGATTCTGGGTGTATCGCTCCACACTCCGCCTGTACCTACGAATACGGTTTGCCCATGCAAACACTTTTCTTTCAGGAAGTCGATGCGCTCTGTGACACGGGATATATAGTGATATGGATATATATTTATTATTATTATTTTCATTTATCTACGTATAAGTATCTGCTCTCAAAACGGTGAAGGAAAACAACATCGTGAGGAAACCGGCATGTCCTAGAACCAAAAATTCGAAGACATGTGACATCCACCAACCCGCACTGGGCCCGCGTGGTGAATAATGGCCCGTTCCCTTTCACAGAGAGGAGGCCTGTGTCCCAGCAGTGGGAACATTAATAGGCTGATGATGTGTGATGTGACGTACAAGTATCACTACTTAGAAGGTTCCTGTAAAAAACAGTCAAATAAATGTTTTTGGAGATTAGGAGGGGCCACAAGCGTTTGCTATGTTTTCAATAAACAATCGACAACTTATTCCACAGGTGTCAAAGTTGCCACCAGAACTTCCAAACTTCTCAGGAGTTATACGAACATCAAAGCAACGGCGGTCGTTCAGAAGGCAAAATCACATGTCCGCGGTGTTCGGAACGCTACCCGACTTACCACGAGTTAGGCTTGCACATCGTAACTCACCGCGGCGAGAAACTTCAGTGTGATTACTGTGGAAAAATGTAAGTTTGTTTTCGATCCATTAATTTGGCTCCACTTGTAAAACATTGTTCTCTCTTCACAATATATTCGGTTCACAGACGCGACGTTTCATTTTAATAGTGTTGGGCGGCTCAGACCGCACTAAATTTAAACATATGGCGTCGTATGAGTGTTTACAGAGATACGTTGGCCTTTTAGAAGTAAAGAAGCGCCGCGAGACGCAACGCGTGACGCCCCGCGTCTCTGTAAACGACGCCTTAGAAATCGAACATTTTGAGGATCTGCTGAGTGGAAATCTCATATTATTTTAGGAACGAAGTTAATTTGAAAATCCTTGTAGGTCAAAAATAATAGCACAGTTTTCATGCAATAGTTTGTCCTCAGATTAAAACACCACCATCGTAAAAAGACCGTGAACCATATGGAAGACGTAATCCTTTGTTCACAATGTATTAGAACTTTGAAATCAATAGAAAAATCAGAAAAAGAAATTGTGAGTAACATTCCTCCAAGTAATGTGATAACTCCTCATGCAAAGATTTTGCGTTCGTTATATGGAATGTGAGTTTAGTGACGTCGTATAGAGAAGTTCACTAGTTCAAGTCAGTGCGTTTATTCCAGAAAGAAAGAGTAAAAGCTAAGATCAACGAGTCGGTCATGGCCCAAAAGCACCACGAGAAATTCAAACAAGCCATGGGACTCTCGGGCGACGATGACGCATCGACAGATTGACAGTATAATGACAAAAAAAAAGTAATCCTAGTAAAGCTTTTGACTAAAATATTGAAAAAATACGTGTTTAATTATTTTAAATAAAACTATTTCTTCATATTTGGACTCAGTTTATTAGTAAACTTAATTATCTTAGAACACTTATAGTATTATGACTTCGTCATCACCATCATCGTCATTTTGGCGTCAATCGAGCCTTCGTTTCTTGACTAGCGATCCGAGGAGGTCAGAAATAGCCGGCAAGTTGTTGGTTTGGTCGTTAGCGCCCGTGTTCAAGTTTGACAGAGGGATATTCAACTGATTGGAAGAGCTCTTTTGTTGACCTTTCATATTTCTGTGCTGAGGAAAGCTGGGCATCAACTTCGGGTCGCAAGCTGTAAAATAAACACATTATTCAGTGTATTTTTTTTATGTTTACTGCACCAATTTTTGGAAATGTAATCTAGTTGGAAACCTTTTAGTTGTTTTTGAAATTTTTGTAGGATATAAATGCCGAAATAGCTGACTCTTGACGAAACGGGAGCTTTTTAGTAGAGGGTCGTTGATTTACGTTCGTTAACGTCAACGTTTAATATACGTACGTCAACTATACTCCGATTTTTAATTTCGTAGACAAGCTGACATTTGGTACAATGACACTGTACCGGTCTTGACTGGACTACGACCGGAAGCGAGTCGTTATTCGCAATATCGACCGCCGCACTGCACTGAAAATCGCGAAATGAGGACCGACTGCCACAAGGTGTGCTAAAACTTGGGGTGTTTGTCGCCTCAACAGACCGCGCACACGGCCACAGAGGGTGGCGGGGTCCGCATCAGGGGGGTGACCATAAGCTCATAGAGCAAGGTTATTTTGAGTGTAAGGGACAGATGCATATGACTTGTATACATCTGTCACTTACGCGATCTCAAAATAACCTTACTCTAAGAGCGTATGGTCACCCCCAGGTCACGCGGGCCAATACCTGGCCGGGGAGTGTGATGAATTGCGCAAGCAACCCAGCGCCCAAGTCGAAGGAAGAAGAGGAAGAAGGAGGAAAGTTCACCGTTTGGTTTTAGTCAGTAAGAGCCTGACAGAACAACTCCCCCCACCCCAAGGCAGAAACATCATTTTCGAACTGAACGCAAAAAAACAAAAAAAAAACATTTGGTTTTTACTTTAATTTTTTTGTTTTTTTTTTTAAAGTTCACAGTCTCAAGAAACTGTTGAATAAAAATATTCCTTTAAAATCTCAGATTTGTGTTTGGTTTGACTGTACCATGCCCATTATTTTGTTTTTAGGACCATTTGCTACTAAAGTTCATTTGCTTTTAAAAACTTTAGGTAATTTTGAGAATAGGACATTCTACTAATGTCGTTTTTGCCAGTAGGACGATTTCATATGGAGTCGTTAATTACACTATTCATGAACAGTTACTGTTTTTACGTTCAATGGTTTTTTCAACTAGTTTGTTAATTCAACGCCCATCGCTGGTGCTTTTTGTGTATTATGAGACTAAGACTAAGAAAAGCAGAGAAATAGAAGCCAGTTTACAAGTGTGTTAAAGAAAAATGTTAAGCACTTACGAAGCGGCTGTTCCTTGAAGTACGAGCTCTGGAGGCACTCTTCGGCCGTAGCGCGCTTGTTAGGGTCGTACATGAACAGAAAGTTGAGCAGACGCAGCCCTGCGGCCGAAAGCCAGGGGAACCGCTGCTTGAGATTATTGTACGGCTGCTGCTTCAACGTGAAGTTCTGAAGGGCCGGCAAAGCACTGAACTCCGGCCAAATCGCATCTGATGGTGTACCTGGAAAAAACAGTGTCCTCGTTATTCTTCTGTACTTACCTATAACTATACTTAATATTATAAAGCTGAAGAGTTTGTTTGTTTGTTTGAACGCGCTAATCTCAGGAACTACTGGTTGGAATTGAAAAATTCTTTTTGTGTTAGATAGTCCATTTATCCAGGAAGGTTATAGGCTATATAACATCACGCTACAACCAATAGGAGCCGAGCATAAATGAAGAATGTTGCAAAAACGGGCAAAAATATTCCTTTTTGAGAGCTTTCGTTGCGTGCGCTCCGTAAACGGTTTAAGTTACGCAAATATCATGTATAATGAAATTGTTCCTCTTTAAAAGTTCTAAAAAAAAAGTCCGCGACAGCATATGTCTATCTTTTAAGATTGACTCACAATAGCAGCTTTTATGTTCTAAATTTTAATTAGATTGCCGCCGCCGGTAGAAACAAAAGTTGGTTACATTCGTATGGAAGTATATTATTTCTTATTCAAATAAATAGTTCAACAAATTGGTAGGTAGGGTAGGGAGGTTAGGGTAGGTAGGGTAGGGAAGGTAGGGTAGAGTAGGTAGGGCAGGGTAGGTGGGGCAGAGTAGGTAGAGTAGTGTAGGTAGGGTAGGTGGATAGGGTAGTTATGGTAGGTAGGGTAGGTAGGTAGGAGGTAGGTAGGTAGGTAGCCAGTTGACGGGAGCGAAGCCGCGGGGGTCAGCTAGTTAATAATAATATTATAAAGCTGAAGAGTTTATTTGTTTGTTTGAACGCGCTAATCTCAGGAACTACTGGTTGGAATTGAAAAATTATTTTTGTGTTGGATAGTCCATTATCGAGGAAGGTTATAGGCTATATAACATCACGCTACTACCAATAGGAGCGGAGCATAAATGAAAAATGTTGCAAAAACGCTTCCGTTGCGTGCGCTGCGTAAACGGTTTAAGTTACGCAACAATCATGTATGTAGGGTGGGTAGGGTCCCCCCCGGTGGGTTCCCGCTTTGTCGGCGGGGGGGCTCAGTAACCGTGGCTTGGTCACCCACGGTGAAGCGAAGAGGAACCCGAGGAGGGGCCGCTCGTCAGGGCTTTTGGCGATTAAGCCGACGACGTAGCGGCCAACTAGTAGGTTGCGGTGCCGCTTGGTAACAGGCGACATCGCAACTGAGGCGAGCCGCGATGTCTTATGGAGATTTCCAGGTCCCATACGATATCGCGGCTGAGGGTTGCAGGCCGCGGCGGGAGAGGAGTGCCGGTATTGCGATGCGCCGCTCTCCCTACCTTCCGCGGCCTAGACAGGGTCGCCACCGTCTGATGGCGGACGCGGTGGGGCCGCAGGGGAAGAGGAGTGTCGGTATAGCGTTAGCCGCTCTACCTATCCCCTGCGGCCGCAAAATGGTAGGTGGCGGGGCCATGGACCTCGACCCGTCACAGTGGGACCAAGGGTGCCATACACGGGGTCGTCTGGCACCCATGTGCTGAATTGGTCCCCGGGGTGGCCGCGGCGGGTTCGCGGAGAGTGCTAACGCGTGCCCGTGTTCCCGCCATAAGCGGCACTGGAGGACACCGTGGAGTTTTAGTGGGTTAGAGTCCCACATAACTGCACTATCACCCCGTGGTAGTGCAGTATGCATGAGCATTTCGCCACGCAAAAAAAAAAAAAAAAAAAACAGGGTGGGTGGGGTAGGTAGGGTAGATGGGTAGGTAGGTAGCCAGTTGACGGGAGCAAAGCCACGTGGGACAAACAATATAAGATAAACGTGTGAGTTTAATATCTCTTAGGGGAGCTTGAATGTCAGGTAACTGTAGTCATTTGAAATCAGCAAAATGAATTGTCTTTTCCACTGATTATCTGAGTCTTCTACTTCTACTGCCACGTTTATCTAATACCTACTGGTATTTGCAAGAAAATAACCAATTTAGATAAGTTTACTATTCTATCGCAACACGAAGAAAACTTGTTGCGCCGACCCCAAGTAACATGGGCAGTTAGGTGATGAGATTAGTTCACTATTCTAGAATTTTGCTTGTTTATTGACTTACCAAGAAGATCCACAATAAGTTCCAACTGTTCAATCTCAGTCCTTCCGGGTAGTAAGGGTTTGTTTGCCAATAATTCTCCGAGTATACATCCTGCTGCCCACATGTCTAGTGCTGGAGTCTGACGAGGTGACTGCAATAGAAGCTCAGGTGCTCGGTACCACAAGGTGACTACGCGAGGAGTTGCGCTACGGGCAGGAGCGCCCAGCCAGCGGGCCAGACCGAAGTCAGCTGTAATTAACAATGAAACATGTTGAATATCTCAACATCAACCTGATGTGTTCAGTATTAAAAACTGAAGTTCTTAATTTAAAATAATTATTATGACTCAAACACGACCATCAGATTAGCTGTGATGGTCGTGTTTGAGTCATAATAATTATGGAGAAAGGAAGATCGCAAGGTTTTCTGTTAACATAAAGGCGGATACAGACATTGCGAGGCATGCGCAGCGTACGGCGCTCATTGCATGCTTCGCAATGTTTAGACGTTATATTCGTGGTGGGGCATGTGCTACGACAACTCAAATCAACGCAAAAGGCATGGGTTGCGAGGCGTGCGCGGCGCATGCCTCGCAATGTCTGTATTCGCTTCGCCTCAAGATTGTCAAACAAGCTTTTATATTTAGAGAAAAAAAATACTTAATAAGCAAATTTATACAAGCAAAATGTTAGCTCTATCAAACACCTGGAGCTGGTTCAAATTTATCTCATAAGTTGTGTACAAGATAAAATAAGAACCACACAAACATCGGAAAAGCAGAAACTAAAATAAAACCTTGTAAAAAGGTGGTGAAAAGGTTATCATAAATATTATTGAATGACATGCTTACCTATTTTCACGCATCCTTTATCAGTCAGCAGCAAGTTAGAGACTTTCAAATCTCGGTGAACTATGAAGTTGGAGTGTAGGTACTTGAGTCCTTTCAGTACTTGTAACATCAAACATTTCACTTGGGACTCGGTGAAGGGTGATGTCATATTGTCTAGCAGAGAAGCTAAGTCCTGTTCACAGTACTCCATTGATAGGAAGATGCTGCTAAGGAAAATTAGGTATTAAAAACACATAATTTTTTTAAAAAGAACTAAAGATTCAATTGTTTCGGTTTGAATACTAATAGAGCTAAAATTTATTGCTCTTATGTTGTGTCATGCTCTGCCGCAGAGCCACCAATTTAGAAACTGATCTATAATATCTTAAAATGATGTACGTCAAACGTACATCATGTACGTAAAACCGTTATCGCTGTACGTGCTTTAGGTAATGATAAAATAGACATTGATTGTGGCTCTGCTGCAGAGCATACTCTCTAGCAGAGCCACACAGAACATGTACTCAGGCAAGATAAATGCTACTGTTTTTTTATGAAGACTATTGTACGAATAGTGTATATTGCGTACGTGTTTAAAAATATCATTATTAGACAGTGGTTTTATTTATTTTAACTTTACAAAAAAATATAGAAAGCGCCTGATTATTTTGTGACAGCAAATGTTGTGTGCATCAGAAAGACGGGAGTATAACTACAAATGGTCATGCTATATGCGTGAGAGCAATGTACGAGCAATGTACCGAATGTACGTACAATTTGAAGCAATGAACTATTTTACAACCACAGTTTTTAGGAAAAATATGTGAGCCGCCAACCTGATGTTGGAATGGCGGGGGTATATTCAAAATCTGAACAAATTACCAGCTGGCTGAGTGTGAAATGCCTACCGTAGCAATGTACGAGCAATGTACGTTATCATATTAAAAGCATAACCAGATGCTATCAATGGTTAAAGAGTAATCATAAAAATAAAGAACAATGGCGAAATCTTAGCTGACTTAAATTTGAACGTCTGAAAGTGAGTTATATACGAAAGAAATTATATTAATTGTCTACGTTTTTTGAAATATAATTGGGCTGGTTTAAAAACATCATTATTAGACATTTGTTTTAACTTTACTAACATTTTCATAGAAAGCGCCTGATTATTTTGTGTATTGTCAACGAGACCACTAGACGACACAACCTGGAGTGTCTTTTCACCTTAATGAAAATCTAAACTAATCATATACATTTATTGTAGTTGGCAAAGGTATATTTACCAAAAAAAATTGTAAACGACACCCCAGCGGTGTCGTTGACAACACATGGGTTATTTTATGTCAGCAATTTTTTCCTAGACAATCTGCCTTTCTATAAAATTAAAAACATAGTAAAATAAGACAGACAATGTTTATTTCACAAAAAAAACCATTACTTCTCCTTAAATTCTACATTAATAGCTAGTTTACATACAAAATATAAATAAAAATAAGACTGAAAGGAAGCAAGAACATAAAGATAAATATGCATTATTTTGTGTCGTGATATTAGGGTACCGTTCGAACGCTCACACATGGTGATACTAAAGAACCGCCCTTTGTACCGAGTCTAAAGTCTTGGCAAAACATAATAATAAATTGTAGTTCGATCGGATTGGTATCGGTCTATAATCACTGATAGGACTATTGTTGCCAATAAGCCGGATATAGTGGTGATAGAACGATTAGCACAATGATAATCGATGTCACCATCCCGCATGACGAGAACCTCGTGAAAGCTGAGAAAGAGAAACAAATCAAGTATCTTGACTTAGCACACGAGGTTGTCGACATGTGGCATGTGGACTCGGCGATCATTGTGCCAATTGACCTTACGGTCAACGGTCTGATGGCCAAGAGCCTCGACGACCATCTGTCGAGGCTGTCATTGGGCGGTTGGATCAAGGGTCTGATACAGAAGGTAGTACTCCTCGATACGGCTCGCATTGTGAGGAGGTTCCTGTCTCTGGAGCCCTAACCACCGGTAGCTTGGACCCTGTTCCCGATACCGGTTGGCCTCTATTTTTTATATTTTTAAATGTTTTTAATTTTTATGTTTTTAATTGTCGAGGTGGACTGTATATTTGTTAAGTAAAACTTCAGGCTTCTTGTTCCTTAATTTATTTCTTATTCTCAGGGGTGGCTTGCTGCTGATGGTTGAGTGGCGAAATGTTGAATGACAAATGTGCCGCAAGCCACCCATCCTTTATACAATTTTGCTTAGCGCAAGTAAAAGAGTGGCGGAGAGCGCAGTAGTTCCTGAGATTAGCGCGTTCAAACAAACAAACAAACTCTTCAGCTTTATAATATAGACTAGTATTTGCTTGGTGCGCGAGCTGCAAGCAGCTCGCGTGTTGTTGTCCCCCCTAACTCCTACCCCCTAAACCCTACACCTACCCTACACCTACCCTACACCTACCCTACACCTACCCTACACCTACCCTACACCTACCCTACACCTACCCTACACCTACCCTACACCTACCCTACACCTACCCTACACCTACCCTACACCTACCCTACACCTACCCTACACCTACCCTACACCTACCCTACACCTACCCTACACCTACCCTACACCTACCCTACACCTACCCTACACCTACCCTACACCTACCCTACACCTACCCTACACCTACCCTACACCTACCCTACACCTACCCTACACCTACCCTACACCTACCCTACACCTACCCTACACCTACCCTACACCTACCCTACACCTACCCTACACCTACCCTACACCTACCCTACACCTACCCTACACCTACCCTACACCTACCCTACACCTACCCTACACCTACCCTACACCTACCCTACACCTACCCTACACCTACCCTACACCTACCCTACACCTACCCTACACCTACCCTACACCTACCCTACACCTACCCTACACCTACCCTACACCTACCCTACACCTACCCTACACCTACCCTACACCTACCCTACACCTACCCTACACCTACCCTACACCTACCCTACACCTACCCTACACCTACCCTACACCTACCCTACACCTACCCTAAACTTTGTTCCAAAAAACATAACCCTAATGTTTGCTTGTCGTCGCCAGGCACTGAGTTTCGCTTCACCCAGTCAACCTTCGTTACACTACGGAGGTCGCCGGCTCGCTTCGCTCGCCACCTCCCCCCTGCGCTGCACTCGGGCTCGTAGGTTCGCTCCACTCGGGATCCCTACGCTGCCTTGTCCACTCCCACCGGACAGGTTTCGACGACCGATATTAGGTAGGGGAGGTTGGGGAGAGGAGGGATGAAGGGAGGGAGAGTGGGGAGTTTTGAAAAATGATTCCGACTCAAGCATTGCCCCTTTATATGAATCTGAAAAAAGAAATGTTCCAAGTCTCTCAACTTTCGAGATCCGCTTAAAGGGAGGGAGAAGGGGGGCGAGGGGGTCAACTTTGAAAAATGGTTTTTACTTTTCCGAGCCTCCTCTAAACGAATCCGTAAAAAAAACTGAAAAAAAAGATTCGCCAAAACGGGGAGGGGGGGGGGAGAAGGGGGGCAAGGGGGTCAACTTTGAAAAATGGTTTGTTTGTGACTAAAGCATTGCCCCTTTATATGAATCTGAAAAAAGAAATGTTCCAAGTCTCTCAACTTCCGAGATCCGCTTAAAGGGGGGGAGAAGGGGGGCCGGGGGGTCAATTTTGAAAAATGGTCTTTACTTTTCCGAGCCTCCTCTAAACGAATCCGTAAAAAACAAAAAATACGGGTACCTTAGTTTCCGAGATACGATAGAGGGGGGGAGGAGGGGGGAGGAAAAGGGGAGGTTTGGGACTTTTCCCATACTCACGGGAGTTACTTGTTTACGAATCTGTCAAAATATACCCACCTCCCCATCCACCATCTGGGAGAACAATTATGTCAATGAGTCAGTCAGTGAGTGGTAATGCAGTTTTATATAATATAAAGTATAAGTATACTAGCTTTCCCACGCGGCTTCGCTCCCGTCAACTGGCCACCTACCTACCCATCTACCCTACCTACATGATTGTTGCGTAACTTAAACCGTTTACGCAGCTCACGTAACGGAAGCTCTCAGCAAGGAATCAATTTGCCCGTTTTTGCAACGTTTTTCATTTGTGCTCCGCTCCTATTGGTCGTAGCGTGATGTTATATAGCCTTTCTCGATAAATAGACTATCGAACACTAAAATATTTTTTTCAATTTCAACCAGTAGTGCCTGAGATAAATAAATCTGTTAATATTATTTTATCTTACTAATATTATAAAAGTGAAAATTTGGATGGATTTGGTTTGTATGTTTGTTACTCAACCACGCCAGAAAGGCTCAACGGATCTGGATGAAATTCGGCACCAAGATAGATTATAGTCAGAACTAGCATGTAAAATACTTTTTATCCCGGGAATATGTTCCCTCGGGATAATTTTCGACATTTACGCGTGCAAAGCAGCAGCTTCGCCTGCGTGAATATCGAAAATTAATTATTTGTTAACTGCCAGCGTGCAGAAGCTAGAATTATATTATATAGGAGTAAATATAGCAATGGCTACAAAACATTTTGCTGTCACAAAATAATCAGGCGCTTTCTATGAAAATTGTAGTAAAGTTAAAACAAATAAAACCACTGTCTAATAATGATATTTTTAAACCAGCCCAATTATATTTTAAAAAAACTTAGACAATTAATAGAATTTCTTTCGTATATAACTCAGACGCTCAAATTTAAGTCAGCTAAGATTTCGCCATTGTTCTTTATTTTTATAATTACTCTTTAACCATTGATAGCATCTGGTTTTGCTTTGAATATGATAACGTACATTGCTACGGTAGGCATTTCACACTCAGCCAGCTGGAAATTTATTCAGATTTTGAATATACCATTCCAACATATGCCATTCCAACATCAGGTTGGCGGCTCACATATTTTTTCTAAAAACTGTGGTTGTAAAATAGTTCATTGCTTCAAATTTTACGTACATTCGGTACATTGCTCGTACATTGCTCTCACGCATATAGCATGACCATTTGTAGTCATACTCCCGTCATTTGATGCACACAACATTTGCTGTCACAAAATAATCAGGCGCTTTCTATAATTTTTTTGTAAAGTTAAAATAAATAAAACCACTATCTAATAATGATATTTTTAAACACGTACGCAATATGCACTATTCGTACAATAGTCTTCATACAAAAACAGTAGCATTTATCTTGCCTGAGTACATGTTCTATGTGGCTCTGCTAGAGAGTATGCTCTGCAGCAGAGCCACAATCAATGTCTATTTTATCATTACCTAAAGCACGTACACCGATAACGGTTTTACGTACATGATGTACGTTTTACGTACATCATTTTAAGATATTATAGATCAGTTTCTAAATTGGTGGCTCTGCGGAAGAGCATGACACCTTATGTTTGCAAAAAGCCATTTACATTAATTCTTTATTAAGTTGGTATTATTTCATTTAACTACGCAATATTATCAACTTAACCAAATGCCGGAAAATATTTATATGACATCCCATTAACAGTCTTGAAAAAATTTTAATGCCACAAGGCTCAATTCTGGGACCATTTATAATCTAAAATGAATTGTAATATGTACAAAAAATTAAAAATAGTATTTATGAAATATACCTCTCAAGAGACCGCCCAACCAGGACCTCTTTCAGCTGCACAATGTTCTCATGCCTGCAAGCCATCAGCACCTGAATCTCACGAAGACCACTCAGTGGCAGACCATCTTTTTCAACATCCATCCTCACTTTTTTCAAAGCCACGATGCTGCCATTCAACTTATCCTTTGCCCTGTCTGCAAACAATGTTGATTAACTGTTGAATGCTATAATTACCAAAACAATTAAACAGCCATTGTGTCTTGCGAATTACGTTTACCACAGCCGGGGGATTGGAAAGAAACACAAAATGATTCTTACAATTAATTATACTAAAAATGGCCATTGCAAGTCGAGGTTGGAACATGGAATGGTTACAACTACTAACTACAATCGTACAGCTAACCTACAGATACAGCTAACCTACAGATTTCCATTCCAAGCCGATATTAGGACATGGAATGGTTACAATAATTAAATAGACTAACTACAACTAGCTAGCCTACCAGAATCCATCTTACTCGAAGTAGGAATATGGAATGCCTCCTTCTTACAAGAAATGCTCTTAAATATTTGTTCGGCATTGATCGATTCCTTGACCTCATGGCTGGACTGGTTTCAAGGTAATTGCACCGTCATTAACTTCCTATGTTGACGCTACGTACGTTTCTGTGTCAGCGAATGTCTAGCTATGTGCATTGGCTTCACGGTAACAGCACTGTCATCAAGGTCTAAGAATACTTAGTGTCCACAATGTCAGGGGTGGATCGAGTGAGGAAGACGTATCCTGCCCGTACGCAAAATACGCGCTTAGACGTGGAGTTGCGGACACCAGCCCGTCTTAACTAAACTTAATGTCAGCAGATTCCTAGGCATACTTAATATGCGTGTACCCATGCTTCAGGCATTCAAGGGGATTCATCATCACCATCATGTCAGCCGAAAGACGTCCACCATTGGACATAGGCCTCCCCCAGTGGGATTATTGTAACAGAATGGATTAGAAAATGAGTGAAATATGTTGCTGTCTTGCAAAATTCCTACAGACTTCCAGACCGAGAGACCATGGTACCAATTTATTGATTAAATTTAGGAAAAACAATAAACCATCTCCAAACTTACATACTATACCATAAGTGCCTTCGCCAATTCTGTTAATTTTTTCAAATTCACCAACAAATCTGCATTTCCCAAGCTGAAATTTTAAAAAATCATTAAGGCTTCTATACGGGCCGGTATCTAAGTAAATGGCAGAAGAAACAAGTCTTAATTGCTTCCAATACAAATAATTGAAATAAGATGTGTAATTATTTTGGTAAGATCACAGATATCATTAAACCGAAACATTTTAAGGTTATGTTTACATACGATGTCTTTCTCGGGTATTTCCATAGTTTTGCCCGTTCTAAAAGATATGAGGACCCCTTTTCTTGCAGCTGGACCTGTTGGATCCACAACATCTTGGCTAGAAGGAGGTTTTTCTGAATCTGCAATAAAATCAATAAGTCTTCGGTACACACATATTTTGTAAATCATAGGTTTTATTTTTGTTTAAGAATCAATTTCTTTTTACTCACTCTGCGACATATTTTTATTGGGAAAGCCTACACTGATATAATATAACACTTAGTTTTTAAAATTCCGTTTATAACATTAACAACAAACAAACCCACAGAATAAACCACAGAAAAAAATTACTCAAATACTCAGGCAGGAATAAAAATAAACTCAAATTGTCAAATCAAATCAACGAGGTAGGAAAACTATGGAGACGGCATATTCTACTATATGAAGAATAGTTATACAAATATCTATAATATCGACACACGCATGTCAAAAAAAGCGTTTTGTCTCTTTTTAACTAACCAAGAGCTGCATATGAAAAGAGAGACATCTAAATGTTTGTCAAGGACTAAACTTGGTAACACTTTTGAGTGACGTCAAAATCATGTCTATGCGTGACCAGTCGCCATGTTGATTGCCCAGTAAAATTGGTAGTTGTGTGCTGTATATGTACGTTTATCTGTGTAGTTGTGCTGTCAAACAGTTGCAAATGGCCTACTTCATTGGCCAATGGGCAGCCATCTTAATTGCCCGATTTATGTAGGTATGCACGCTAATTTCGTAGGTATGGCAAGTCCATAGGTTTTTAAGTCACTAACTCAGCCAGCGATTCGAAAAATTCGCACGTAAATAATATCGCAAGAAATCCGTGTTTTGCCACAGAATCCACCGAACCGCGGCGCGGATTAAATTCACGAGAATATTTTGAGCTCTATGAACAAGTAGAAAGATACAAAAACCGCACGGAATTTTAACCGCAGTACGTGTTAGTTAGATTCAGTACGCGTACAAAAATCCGCGCGATTAAAATCCGTGCGGCTAAAAATCGCAATGTGTGTTAAGCCTTAGTGTCGTTTTCCACATAAAATTAAGGTAATTTAACTTATCTCATGATCATGAACTTTTTGAGATGTCTCATGTAATATTTGACTATATCTGCCACTGGCAGTGGCAGCACTGTTTCAGTTTTGACATTGACAGCTCTGGATCTAGATGGAAATGGAACCTTCATATTCATAACCTATAATATTTTTTTGTTTTTCCATTTCCTCTATTAAAATAATAAGAAAGAAAAATTTTATGAATAAAGTCGATGGAAATATTAGGTACATTAATATTATTACCAGTTTATTATAGATAAAATGCAGTCAATTGGCAGATTTTGGAGAGCGAATGTGTAAGATCAGATGTTTTATTAAATTGTGTTTTTGTTGATTTCTTTTCGATTTTTCCCATTTAATCATTCATCTCATCATGCTAAACCATTATCCCCTTGCACCAATTTGTATTAAATGATTGATTTGTTTTTATTTAAGTTGCACTTCAGTTTCACGCATAACCTCTTCATAGAGATCGCGAGCATAAAGAAATAGTAAAAAAATCCCTCAGAAATGAGAGTACCTAGAGCCTGCAACCCGAGGATTCAGAAGCGGATATTGTAAGTTGGTCACAGTACTTTGACGTTTAATATAAGATGATACTAACACAATTTATGTTGTCTAAATGTAACTAATTTCATATGCATGCGCACTCACATTATTGTCCTGTACTTTTTGGCTATTTATGTGTATGTTTTATTAGGCATTAGGCAAGTTTTGTTTTCAGAACCAGAAAAGGTAAGTTAAAGTGCTATTAATGTAAAGGAGAAGTTACATAATTGTTTAAAATGTTTTAGAAAACGGTTTGGTGTGTACAGTAAAGTATACCAACCAGAAGAAACAACACCTAGTAGAATAGTACCGGAACACATTGAGAGGCCTAAGTACCTATCATTCCCAGACACATCAGTGGTGCCAAGTAAACCTGAAATCAAAAATGTTGACCAGATAAGAGGCATGCAGATAAGCTGCAAACTAGCTGCAAATATATTGGAGAAACTTGGGCAATTTATACAGGTATTGCAGAACATTTTTTTTTGTCATATTCTATCTATTCAGGAAAAACAGCTAGTTGGTTGTTTATTTACTTTTTAACTGTAAAAAATCTGAACAAGTTCTATAATAAGCTTTGTCCATGCTCAAGATTTACATCCCCCTTGCGTCGTATTCCTCAGTATTGAGGGTTGAGACCTCCCTTCTGCATCACCTTTTCTCGAATGATCTTTCTTCCATCTGTTTCTGTCTTTACTGGTGTGGAGGGTGTTGTAAACTGTAGAGTCAAGAGCGGTGCGGATCTGGTCAGACCAACAAATTGGGCTGTGTCCAAGGCCTTTACCCATCTACTTTGCCAATCACAATAAGGTTGCCACCATCTTTACTTGCAATGTGGCCAAAGTATTCTAAAAGTCTGAACAGACACTCAGATGACAGCCATTAGGAAATTTTGAATTCTCGCAATATTTAGTCCGAAATGCTGTCCAGGGGATACGGAGCATCTTTCTCCAGCACCACAACTCAAAGATGAGGCTTAAGATTGACATAGCACCCATAATATTCCAGGTTGCCTGGAAGAGATCGCGGAATGCGATAAGGCCGCCCATTGTGTATGTATTAATTTTAAGTTTCTCTTTGTAATTGTATTTTAAGGTGTACAATAAAGCATATAATAAATAAATAAATAAATAAATATTTTGTACCTGGGCAACCAAGCTCTGCTTGGGTGAAAATAGAGAAAACGACGTTTTCTAATAATGAAACCTAGCTAGATCGATTTATCGACCCCGAAACCACCTGCATACTATATTTCATGAAAATCGTTGGATCCATTTCAGAGATTCAAATTATATATATATACTAGAATTGCTTGTAGGCTTGTATTGCTTGCTTAAAGTGCTGTGCACACCTGTAAGTGACAAGTTCACTCTAGATTTAAGTTTAATTTGTTACAGTACCCCAAAGAATGTATTAGTGAATAAGTTGTTGGAGTGCCATAAATAAATAAATATAGGATCGTGATTTGACCTTAGTGACATGCAGGTGTCAGTATTATAGTCGTAGGCGCAGAAATTGGGATACAGGTAAACTAGAGAAATATCTGCTGAAACTTAAGGAAACACTGAGCAGTTCCTAGGCCCCTATGTGTCATGTCACGGCCATGTCCGAACGATCACTGTCGCTCTGCAATGAACCATATTGACACCATACTCGACACCTAGACTCCACCCAGTACCAAACAAGGTACTTGTGTATCATTTTAAGTAAACAAATCATGACAAGATCCGACATATATAATTACATATAGTTAAGTATATTGTAATAGAAAATCTGTGAAAACTAAGATGTCATAAATTCATTCATTTATTCTGATCCAGAAATTCATCAGGGTCACTTAATACCTCATGGAAAGACTGGTGTCAGATCTCTTGGCTTTTGACTATCTGTAACGACCATCGGCTTACGGTATCTTCCAAGACACAGAGGAATTTGGCTATTTAAAGATGGTCTCCCATCCATGGACCAACCTCGGCAAGCGTTGCTTAGCCTTGAAGATTGACCCGTGCGGCTGTTATAATTCAGCCACGAACTCTTCAATCAGAACACAATCAACAATCACGCTAGCAATTGAATACCCAATACACTGCGCGCCCACGTTACGGGCCAATATCCTGTTTTTAACAGATTTCCTAATATCCTAGGAATTGTATAGAATGCCTGATTTCATACATGTCCATACAAGTTCAATCCAAAATGCCAACATCTTGCCAATGACCTATTGACCTTGTCAGGTTGTCATAAACTTAATAAAAAAATACTAAAAACAGAATAAAATAAATATTTAAGTGGGGCTCCCTTATAACAAACGTGTTTTTTTGCCGTTTTTTTGCGATACAGAACCCTTCTTGCGCGAATCCGACTCGCACTTGTCCGGGTTTTTTTTACAAAATTTTGTTCCGAAGAATCTTTTCACTACCTATTGACCTATGAACTAGTGGTGATGTTTTATTATTACGTATATTTTACTAACAAATACCAATATATTAATAAATAAGATTTTTTCTTTGAAATTCCTTAATTTTGATTATTACAACCAACTTAATTTTGTGGTTTGGTACGGAACCCAAAATTTTTGTAATATACTTAACTGCCAAAACCAATGTATTTTCTTTCTAACACTAACATAACTTTTATCATCAGCCAGGAGTCACAACAGATGCAATTGATGAAGTGGCCCATAACTTGTCAATAGAAGCAGGGGCTTATCCATCACCATTGCATTATAAGGGCTTTCCAAAGAGTGTGTGCACTTCAGTCAACAATGTGGTTGTGCATGGTATACCTGACTTGAGGCCATTAGAAGATGGAGATATTGTCAATGTTGATATAACGGTAAGTTGTAAATATTATATTCATTATTTTAACTAATATTATGAAAGAAGAGTCCGAATTTTGTGAGTTTGTTCTCATGTGTCAGGTTAATCTCTGGACCAATAGACATCCTTGAGAAAATCTTTCACCATTTGAAAGGTACATTGCTCCAGATGGTTATAGGCTATATATTATTATGATCTAGGCGAAGCTTGGGTTTAAACGAAAAACCTACTCAGTGACGAAGGGATGTTTCGCCCGTGCTGCGGCTCGCGAATTCGAATACACTCCGCCGCTTCGCAGCGCTTGCGCACCGCAAGAAAACTGGCATATTTAAAGTATCGTCGCGTTGCGCTTAGGTAATTTTTATATCTAATCTGCATTTGCCTTGTGCAAAGTTTGGCGACACAATTGGCGCAGTGGCTAAGCGATTGGCTGCTCCGCTGCTACCGCACGGAACAAATATTTGTATGGCCTACCTACAGAAACGTTGGTCCGGGTCTTGCTGTACAAGTAGCCACGCAAACGCACCCACGATACAGGACAAATTCCCCACACTAAGAATTCATCATCAGTCGAAAGATGTCCACTACTAGACATAGGCCTCCATCAAGCGTCGCCACATTGACCGGTCCCCACAACCTTCACCAGGTCATCGGTCCCCTTGGTGGGAGAACTCCAACGCAACGTCTTCCGGTTCGCGGTCGCCACTCCAGAACTTTTCTGCCCCATCGGCCATCCGTTCTGCGAGCAACGGAAGAAGAATTACTGCAAAGCATTTAAAAAAAAAAAACTTCTGTTTAGTAGTGTAATTGAAACCTCCAATTTTAGGTATACTACAAAGGCTACCATGGAGATTGCTCAAAAACATTTCTTGTCGGCGATGCTGTGGATGATAGAGGCTTACAACTTGTTCGTGTAACAGAAGAGTGTTTGGATGTCGTAAGTACTCTAAATGTGTTTATAAGCAAACTGCCAGTGCGCTGGCTGTTGGCAGGCACGGCGCCTCTAGAGGATTTGCGGTCGTAAGCGGCCGCAGGGGTTGAATCATGCGAGCCAATACGTGGCCGGGGAGCGTAACGAAATGCGAAGCACTCCAGCGCCCCGGCCAAAGGTTGCAAAGACATCGTGTAGATATAGTCAGTTAGTCTGCCAGAACTCTCTATTCACCCCGGCACGGGGTCTCATTGCTAATAAAGAAATTTTGGTTCAAATAAATTTCACTAGATGGCGCGGCATGTACACACAATTCAATAGAATATAATAATTGTGTGTAAAATTAACATTTTCTGGAATTGAGCATAAAAATTTTATGTTCTTGTTTAATCAAGTCTCCTAAGTACAAAATTATGAAATATTGGGCTCTTAATTCACATTTCAAAGATTGTTTTAACGAATCATTTAAAATTGATGCCAGTAGATGGCGCATTATTAAATTTCTGAGGCATTCCACCCGATTTTTTAAATTTGCATTGTAACACATTTTGGTGCAAAAACACTGTTAAAACGTGCAAAAAAATACTATAAAACGAACCTTCACTGTATTAAAAGAATTCAATATTCACGAACCTAGTAAACCCTTTTACTTGCAAGTCGCTGCTAACACCATCTATTGCCGTGAAACGGGATCAAACGCGATTGATGTACTTACAAAAAAAACAAGATTAATCAGATGAAAAACGCTAGTTACGTCGGCACGGTTTCTTTGTATGGGATGAGGCATCTGTATGCTAGTATTATATTATCTGTGACCCCGGGCAGAAGACGTCCATGACAATTCCCTCAAGTAAAAAAAAAATTAAGCACGGCACCTTAGCCTTGGCTATAACATCTATCTTCCCTGTCCCTATGAAATAAAAATATAATCGTAACTAGTTACTAATAAAATATTATTTGTAAAACATAACATAGGTCAGGTAATTTTCTTATAATTTTCATTTCCAGGCCATCATGGGGTGTGGACCAGGAGTCCCTTTTTCAGAAATTGGCTCTAAAATATACAAACACGCGAAAAAGCATGGCCTGACTGTCATTCCTTCTGTGTTGGGACATGGTATTGGGGAGTATTTCCACGGACCTCCTGAAGTTTATCATACAAGTAAGTTGTTTCTTACAATTTATGAAGAATCTTTATAGATTACATAGCTGTTATTTAACATAATATTAATAACAATGCAACACTGTCATGGCTTATCCTGCACTGTTGTAGTGTGTCTTCAGACACTTCGAATTCATAGCAGGGCGAAATAGTTTAAACAAACCACCAGTATGACTTTAGCCCTAAATCGAAAAAGCCGAAAACTGTTTTGGGAATACTTGCCTTTCATTGGGCGTACAATGAAAGGAAGGAAGGAAGTTTGCAAAGGAGTGGAGTTTGACGTAATCAAAAGTGAAAAGGTTACTTCTGATCAAGCTCCTTCGGCGACCACATCGTCGCTTACCTACCATTATTAGACGGTGGCCAAACCCAAGAGTATCAATGATAAAAAAGTCATGGAGAGTGTGCTTTGCCTATCGGTGGCATGATACATGCTAACACTACCCAGTAAACATTCATGGTGCATTTCAACTGAGGCACAGACCAGAGTGGTGAGTGGTGAAATGTGCGGGCGTCGACCAATCGCGTCTCTGCCTTTTTGTTATTGACCGATACCTGCAAGTCTCTGCTTTCATCATCAGCATTTTAATGTTCCCACTGCTCGGACACAGGCCTCCTTTCTCGAGATAGGGAATGGGCCTTCAACCACACGGGCCTAGTGCGGGTGGGTGGATGTCAAGTGTCTTAATTTTTTTTGATCTAGGACATACAGATGCGTCATGATGTTTTCTTCGCCGTTTTCAGAGCAGTGGTGCGCGTGAGCAATTTACACAAAGTAAAGCGCCTGCCAGGGTGGCTGTTAGCACTGGGCCTCCCCCACCAATGCTGTCTGGTTTAGTCGAAACAAATTTTCCCCAAAACCGTATTTAAATCTTTTATTATATTGTTTTCTAGTAAACAAATATCCTGGGGAAATGAAGCCTGGCATGACGTTTACGATCGAGCCAGCTATTACTCACGGTAGTGAGTTCACTGTGCTTCTAGAAGATGGATGGACACTATTGACAGAGGATGGCTCCAGGTGCGCGCAGGCAGAACACACGGTTCTAATCACTGCGGATGGAGCCGACATATTAACTAAATATTAATTTTATATTAATAAATTTAATACCATTCATATTATGTTGTAATAATGTGATAGCTCATGTAGACAGGAAGTATTAGATACAATTTAATCCAAGGCTATGTTATTAACTGTGATAAACCTCTTTATGTTGGAGTGTACCTAATAGTATGCAATTTTTACCACCATGTAGACAAAATATATTAAGTATAATTTTATTTTAGTTACCTGTTCCTGTTGTATTTTATACATAGCATAATTTTACTGTTGTGATTGTTTTGTTGTTACCAGTTGTTGATTTAATCAATGAAATAAAAATACCAAATAGCGTGTAATGTTTCTTTTATTTTGCTTGATAGGTAAATCTTAAATTATAACATGTAACTTGGTACATTAAAAGCACAAGCACAATAATTTATCACTCATATGTCAGTCAATAGATAAAACTTTAAAGGCGTAGAAGGAAGGTATCGATAGAGTCGGTAACATGTGGATAATATGTAATAGGACAAAGGCGTAACCAATGGGACGTAAACACACTCCCAGGGATTAAATATTCGCTCTACGCTCCGGGTTCCACCGCATCCATTCGAAAGATTTTGGTCCCATAGAATATCCAGCTACGCCTCGACTAAATACTAATGTGACAAGTGATAACTGTTAGGAAGAAGAATAATTAATAATAATGACTAGGTCTTAAATTTACTATAATAAAATGTTTTTATTATTCATCAATATTATACTAGGTCGAAGCAACTTCAAACAAGATTTAACGGACTTGGAAGAATGTCGTAAACCTTAAAAAATAATTAACATTGGACTAGTAAACTGTAGAAGTTATGAACACAGATCACGAACCCTGCAGAAAGTATGTAGGTAGTTAAAAGTTAATAAATGCAAGTTAATCTTAGACAGTAAAATTATTCACAAACCTAAAGTTGTAAACTCTTTTCATCTGTGCTATTGTAGTACCGTATCCCTAATCTTAGTATAATATAGTATTTAATATTTTTTTACTCATATTAGAGAAAATGTAAAATATTTAGGTAAAATTTTATAGTGTAAATATATTAGGTAAAATAAGCCTTTGAAGATTTAGAACAATAGATAAGACTTCTTAAGTTTGCATAATTCAATTAATACATACCTAGGTAGGTGGAAGTAGAGGGACGTAAATAAACTGACTATCTCCTTAGAAAATAATCATACAATTCATACATTGGTTAAACCCTTACCGTAAGCGAATATTCTTAAATATATTTTTGGTATTTTTATCAATTTTCTAAGGGTGCTAGGGAAGAATAAAAAGAGTGTATAAAAGTTGTTACAAAATTATTAAATAGTTTAACAACATACAAAAGCTACCTGCGACCATATACACTACTATAAAGTTACTTAAATGTTAATTTATCACTCAAGGTAACACACAATCCATAAACAAGGATTACCTCAGTCAAAATGAGAATAAAAATGATCTACATAATGTTAATAATATACACTTCCACAATAACGACAAATAGAAAATGCAGAACATCCAAAACACTACATTACATTAGGTACTCATATAAAATTGAAACTTTAAGCACTAGCCTCTTGATTAAATTCCTTACGCTTAATATTTTACTATCTAATTATATCAAAATCAGCTAATTTTTATGGGAAATAGAAGTGCCCTGAATTATTATATAATTTGCCATATTGAATATGTAGGTATTATTTTATTTAAAATTATTTTTAGAGAGTAGTTTTTTTTTTATTCTTATGTAGGTTACTGATTTTATAAATGCATTATTATAATATTTAATTGTTATAACTACTAATAATGTATAATCTCAATATTTACTCAGTTAAACCTACATAAAAATATATTTATATAAGCATAATACTAAAACCAGTATGTGGTTGATTCCATTTAAGGTAACAATAAGTGCATAATATTTTTATTGTGTTTGTGGGAAGATTTTGTTAATTTATTGTGCTATTAAATCTTTAAGGTCACTCAAACACAACATTGAAATATGGAACAAATAATATTAAGTATACAACAAGGATAGATCATTTGGTAATACACAACGTAACATAAATAACATTTTATAACAAATAATGTTTCATCAACAGTATGGCAACATGATTCCAGAATTTTCACAGCTTTAAGACAATTGAAAATAAAGTAGTAACAAGGATTATTAAAACATAATCAACAAAAACAAACCATTGGGATCATGGAACTAAGTCTTAATTAACATTTGACTATCTAACAGTAGGTACAAAAGTTTTGTACTACTTGTTAATTTTGTAGAACCGCTGCACAAAATCCGTTAGGTTCAATACCTGACCGGGACCAACTCCAAAATCCATGTTGATGTATTCATCTAAGTTATGAGTGGAAGCTGGAAATAAGTAAAATCAATACATATAATAAATCTGTAGAAAAGTAATTTTTGTACATCGAAAATATTTCCAAAAAAAATAGCCAGGGTGTTAAAGGATAACCAACAGAACCTATTTCCGGCATTTTTGTCTCTTTGTCTATTTATTTGTGCACGCATCACGTGAAATGTACGAAACCAATGTAAATAACTTTTATACACAAAAATTGTGCGTAACTTGGAAGAATTACTTAGTTTTTGTTTCATCGCAATCGGTTCACTCTATCAAAAGTTAGATGAATTTAAAGTATTCTAGAAGTAAAATTATCACAACACACACAATTCAGATACTCGGACAGTTGAACTCGATATTCGATAGATTTTTTTTTCTTTAAATTAATTCCTTCTATTGCAAACTATCTAAAATACATTCAGCAATATTTTTGTTCTGTAGATATAAGTCATGCGAGGTACATGTCCAATGACATGTCCTTTTAATGTATGCATCAGAGCAAATCTTGCGGTACTCTTTTTTTAAGTCTCCGAAAGCTTGGAAATATTTTATCCATGAGGTGGTGTGCCAGTTTTTTAGGATGTAACTGCAATCTCTCTTTGTAAGTTTTGACCTTTTCCTTTATTTCTTCTTTCACAGTTTTAATACCGAGGTCGCAGAGAAGTCTCTCATTTGTGACATACCATGGTGCGTCTACTATCATTCTCAACATTTTTGACTCAAATCTCTGTAGGATTTCTATATTTGAATTGGCAGCCGTGCCCCATAGCTGTATCCCATAAGACCATATTGGTTTTATTATACATTTGTATAGCAGGAGTTTATTTCCCATTGAGAGTTGGCTTTTTTTAATAATTAGCCAATACATTTTGCGTACTTGTTGTCCCATTGCTAGACGTTTCGTAAATATATGTTTTCTCCAAGTTAATCGTCGGTCTAAGTACATTCCAAGATACTTGGCTACATCAGATTGAGGGATCTGGACACCATTTAGTCTAACTGGTGGGCAAGTCTGACGCCGGTTAGTAAATGTGACATGTACAGATTTCGTTTCATTGGCTTTAATACGCCAATCCTTCAGCCATGTTGTGATTTTGTCTAAGCTGGCTTGCAGCTTATAAGAGGCTTGATTTGGCGTATCGTCAGAGGCCATAATAGCTGTATCATCGGCAAATGTTCCCATTACAACATCATCGGATATTGGTTAGTCCGCGGTGTACAACAGATATAGTGGTGGTCCCATAACACTACCCTGCGGCACCCCCGCTTGTATTTTTTTAAGCTCTGTTGTTGCATTTCCTTCACTGACAAAAAAATGCCTTCCAACTAGGTATGACCTGATGAGATTAAAGTAGGTAATGGGTAGAGTCTTTTTTATTTTATATAATAATAAGTCCATCATGCCAGACTCTGTCGAATGCTTGAGATATGTCAAGAAAGGATGCTGTGCAGTATCCTTTCAGTTCAAATGTTTTAGTGATACATTCAACAAGCCTGTGAATCTGTTCAACTGTACTGTGCTTTCGTCTGAATCCAAATTGATGGTCGGGTATTAGTTTAGACTCATTTATTATAGGATTTAATCTTCTGAGAATCAAGATCTCCATTACCTAAGAGGCGATTGGAAGAAGGCTAATTGGACGATAGGACTTAGCTTCTTCTGGGCTTTTGCCAGGTTTGAGAATCATTATAATTTTTGCAACTTTCCATTGTGGTGGTACATATTCTCTTCGTATAATGGCATTATAGAGTTGTTTTAGGTATTTTATGCCCACATCCGGTAGTTGTCTTAGGATAGCTGCTAAGCACCGATTGGTGAACTGTCGGGCGTTTAAGATTTTTGTCGCCTTCTATAAAGAATAATCTGTTGCGGGTTTAGCACATTACATTGGTACATTGCTAAGTTCTGGTTTCGATCGTCACTTAGTAGTTGTTTTAGTTGTGCAGTCAGTTTATTATAAATTGCCTTATCACCTGGATATCTTGTAGTCTGCCAATGCTTCCTAGCTTTACGCTATTTCCTAATAGGTAGTGGGCTTTGGGGTCCATTTCGAGTAAAACAAGGTGGAGGCGGCATGGCTTCCCACGCAGCCTGCTGGACAACATGGTTAAAATGTTTCACTGCGTTTATGATGTCTTCGTCTGTTTGTAGTGGTATTTTTACCTCCAAAGTGTTTGTCATCAATTCTCGAAAATATTCCCAGTTTGTTCTACGTGTATGTAGTCGGCATGGTTTTTCCTTGTGCAGAATAAAGATTCAGAAATACTGCTAAGTCGAAAGCGACTTAGCAGTATTTCTACAGAAGAGTGATCAGACGATAGATCGCCACCAGATTTGCAGCTAAAGTAAGTGCCATTAATACCTTTAATCTCGCAAAAATCAATTAGATCCGGTTTCTTTTTTTCGGTTTTTATGTCAGTGAACCAACATACTGGCCAGTATGTTGGTTCACCGGTCAAACGGAAACGACGCCAAGTCGAAGTTTGTTTATTGTTGCAAGTAATTGCCGACCCTCTGGCGTTATTATCCGAGAGCCCCAGAAAGTGTTCTGAGCATTTAGTCTCCACCTACGACAAATCTTTGCCCCAAAAATTTTAAGTAGCCCTCATAATCTTCTTGCTTTATGTTATGTTTTGGTGGGCTGTACAAAGCTGAAATTGTGACAGGCCCTGACCAATCATCTATAACAATATTTTTAGCCTGGAATTTTTCAGTACAATAACTATTAACCAAATGATGCCTGATGTTGTTCTTTATCAATACTGCACTTCCTCCATGAGCTTTTCCATCAGGGTGCATTGTGTGGTAGAATTTGTACCCTGATGTTAAAATGGTTCTTCACTGTAAAGTGTGTCTCAGAAATCAGCATTATCTCAATGTTGTTTATTTGCATGTATTATTTAACCTCTAAGGTATGATTTGACAGCCCATTGGCATTCCAGAGCACCATTTTTATGCAATCCATTTTGCAGTTAGCATAGTCGTTAGGTTTAAGATTTGGTTTGTTATTGCAGTTAATTGTTGCATCATTTGCTTTATTGTTATCATTAATTCCTTAAAATCACTATTATTATCATTTATTTTATTGTTTGGTTCATCTATCTGTGGTAGCGTCTTACTTTTTACTTTTTCAGCATATGTTGGGCATGTAGTTGATGTCTTGTTTTGTTCGTGTTGGTTTGTCTCATAAATTCGTGTTGTTCTTATTCCTTTACTTGTGGTGGCGGTGGGAATTTATTTTTTTGTAGTTCCCTATAGACCTTGCACCCTTTGTAATTTGCTGGATGGTTGCCTTGTGCTGGGCGAAGTCAACCATCCAGCAATTAATAATTACAAAGGGTGACATTTAACGCCGCTCGATCTGGTTTTTTGTGAGCAGTCAGGTGACAAATGATTTCCTGCACACTTTATACATTATATTCGATAGATGGCGTTGTGCATTTGAAGTCATTTTCTGAATGGCGATGTTAAAATTCTCCGAATTGGCAGATAGGTAAGTAGGGTAGGGTTGGCAGGCAGATGACGGGAGCGAAGCCGCGGGCACAGCTAGTAAGTAATATAATCATAATCATCAAAATGTGTCAGACACATTATAATGGGGGCTGAGTCACCCACGTCCGTAGGAGTGTACCCTATTCCGATACCATACACGTGGTCCCCGGGTGGTGCAAATCAGGCGACAAAAACTGGTGGTAGGCTTCGGCCGAAGGCTTGCGACCACCCACCGGGCAAATACGTACCGCCAAGCGGTTTAGCCGTGTTCCGGTACGATGCTCGGTGTAGCCACAAGAGGATTTGGGTCGAGATAGCTGTTCCACTGCAGGCTGACCAGCCTGACGCGCGCTGGTATGGGCGTATCGGGAGACTGGTCTCGGAGGGTAGCGGGATCCGAGGCACGGTGCGCCGCTGGCCGACCGCAGGTAGTTGGGGGCCCAAGTAGTGTGCCAGCCACACATGAAAGACTGCCCCGCCAACTGTCGAAAAATCCCGGGATGCGCCATCGTGCTGGTTGGCGACCAGATGGGGAGGGCCCGATGGACATTCCGGGGGGGCTCGGGCGTCCCCGCAGTCTCCGGACTAGTGCCCCAATGATGCTGTCCTTTCAGTGCGTGTCTGAAGGTTAGCAGCGTGGAACCTCGTCTCACTTCCAACTCCTCTCCTCCATTCACTCTTTATAATGCCAAGGAAAAGGAAATATACGAAATTTAAACAGCGGCTGCACTCCCTCCCCCACAAAGTGCACCTCACCAACATTCGAGGTCTGCACTCAAATCTCTCTGCAGTCCACTACCACCTGGAGACTGAGAAACCAGCGCTGCTTTTCCTTACGGAGACGCAGATAGCGAGTCCGTCAGACGTGTCGTACTTATCTTACCCAGGGTTTACCCTGGAGCACAATTTTAAACCGCGCGCGGGTGTGTGTATGTACGCCCGTGACGACACTTGCTATCGGCGTCTCCGTAACCTTGAAGACTCCAAATTCACAACGCTCTGGGTTCTGGTGGACACAGGTCTGGATAAAATTATCTACGCCTGTGTCTACCGTTCGCACATCGGAGATCAGGAGACAACCAGGCTCACAGAGTACCTCAGTGAGGCGGCTGATGCGGCACAGCAGCGGTACCCTTCCGCCCAATTAGTGTTACTGGGGGACTTTACTAACGTACAGCCCGTGCCCAAGAAGGGCAGCCGAGCTGACCCGGCCAACTACAGACCCATATCTGTAACCTCCATACTCTGTAAGAGTATAGAACGCGTACTCAATATTAAGCTCCTGGCATACCTAGAAACTAACGATATCCTGAGTGACCGCCAATACGGCTTCCGCCGAAATCGGTCTACTGGGGATCTTCTAGCGTATGCCATTCACATCTGGAGTGAGGCCATCGAGAGGCATGGGGAAGCGCTTGCCGTCTCCCTCGACATCTCGAAGGCTTTTGATAGGGTCTGGCACGAAAGCCTTATTGGTAAGCTTCCTTCATTCGGTTTGCCCGGTGGTCTGTGTGATTGGATTGCAGACTTCCTGAGAGATCGGTCCATTCGAGTGGTTATCGATGGCTGCTCGTCGGACCACTTGGATATTAATGCCGGTGTCCCTCAGGGGTCAGTACTCTCAGCAACTTTATTCTTGCTGCACATTAACGATATGCTAAAACCCGGTACCTTTGGGTATGCAGACGACAGCAATGTTGCTGAGAGATACTTGTCCAACGCTCGTACTACCGGGCCTCAGGTCCAGTCTCTCCGGGAGGCCATGGTGGAGCGCTTGAACCTGTCCTTGCAGGCAGTCTCTGAATGGGGCGATGCCAATCTGGTCAGGTTTAATGCTGCTAAAACCCAGGCGTGTCTTTTTTCCGCTAAAAAGAGTCAATTTCACCCGGCTCCAACTTTCCGAAGTGTGACCGTGCCAATAACTGACCATCTTGAGCTGCTTGGCGTTACGTTGACATCGACTCTCAATTTTGACCCATACATTGAGGCAAAGGCTCAGCTGGCTGCCAAGAAGCTGGGGATCCTTGCAAAGGTGAGAAGGTACTTCACGCCAGAACAGCTGCTCAGCTTGTATCAAGCGCAAGTTCGATCATGCATGGAGTACTGTTCTCATCTCTGGGACGGCTCTGCCAAATACCAACTTGATGCACTAGAGTCGATCGAAAAGCGGGCCAAGAGGTTCATCGGCGATGAGGCATTGGTTAAGTCAAAGCTCCAGAGCCTTGAACATCGTCGCCGAGTTGCCGGCTTGTCGGTTTTTTATCGATTACATTTCCGGGAATGTGCGATGGAATTGCATAATCTAATTCCGCCCAGCCCGTTTCATCATCGGACTACCAGACGTACGGCGATGCGCCATCGGTACATGGTGGACATCCCACCCATACGCACTAAACATTTTGAAAAAATACTTTTATTATGCGTACAGCTAAGGAGTGGAATTCCCTGCCGGTCTGTGTTTCCCGATAGCTACAACCTAGGGGTCTTTAAGTCAAGAGTGAATAGGTTACTTCTAGGCAAGCGTGCTCCATCATCGACCACATCATCGCTTACCATCAGGTGAGATGGTGGTCAAGCGCGAGCCTATATAAGATAAAAAAAAAAAAGGCAATACACCATGGGCTTTATGTCACTATATCACTGCGCACACAAAGGATTCCATACCATTACTACAAAAAATGGCAAACAAATCATGTTTGTTGTATGGGAGCCCCACTTAATATTTATTTTATTCTGTTTTTAGTATTTGTTGTTATCGCGGCAACAGAAATACATCATCTGTGAAAATTTCAACTTTCTAGCTATCACAGTTCGTGAGATACAGCCTGGTGACAAACAGACGGACAGTGGAGTCTTAGTAATGGGGTCCCGTTTTTACCCTTTGGATATGGAACCCCAAACACTAGCCATATGGTTAGATTAAGCACTGATTAGCTAGTTCTTAATTCAAATTGAGACGCAAAATGTGGGTAACTAAAGGAGTACCTGTAGGTACCTTCGGAGAACACAGGCATGATGTTGTTTATGTTTAAATTAAATTTTCCATGGACAATTTGAATTTAGAATCTACTAATCAGTATTTAAAATAATCATTTATGACTATTGAATTTGTTACAAGAAATGAATATTGAAAGGTAACAAGTGACGATGAAACATAGAAACTTTATGAGCAACACAAATAGTGTGAATGTTATTTCCATTAATCAATAACATAGAAGTACATTTTTATATTAAAACTTTTACATAAATAAGAATTATATTGAAAGCTATTATCATTATGTATTCAAATACTCTGTACTACGGCTATAAAGAGTCTTCTAGTCTATGACACAATAGTGACCCAGTGACCTATTTCCTAACTTTCAACACTTTGTCCAGCAAGAACAAAGAAAAATAACAAAACAAATGTACATTTGTATGAAATGCTATATATGTAAATAAATTTTCCACATCACTTAAGTCTACTTAATCCACTCGAAAGTTTTTGGCTCTTGGCCAGGGATAGGAGCCAAAATATATTCAAAAAGGAAATAAACATGGATTCTAATAAGATAATTTGTAAAACTTTACCAAAATCTACAATTATTAAATCTACTAGTTATGTAAAATAAGACCTTAGCCCATATTTTTTATGACATAAATTTGAATAAAGATTATGAATACTAACTTGATGTGCATATTGCTGGGTATGGTGGTGGAGGTTTAATCCATGAGCCGTCTGGTCTCTTCATGTGACGTCGATCTGACGCAAAGTTCTGCAAGAACTGCTTTGCAGGCACCACACGGAAGAATCTGGAAGTTGTTGCTTGTTGTAGTATTTGTAATTTGTATATTTATAAATGATGCCAATAATCAAAAAAATGCAGTAATAACATACCTGTGAAAATCTGACTTGAGTACTTGATCTGTACGAAATGTTTCAGTAACATATTTGTGGAAAAATGTTGGGAATGGCAACTCAGAATCCAGATCGTAAACAAGGCAAGTTTTGCTGTCCCATGAATACAGAAATATCACATGATAATCCTGCAATTAAATTATATACATCAGTTTACCTACATAATTTTTATTATGCAATTAAATGCAAATAGTTTCACTCTTTTTATTTATCAAAATGCTTTTGTTTTATATCAAACCAAGTACCTATTAGCCGTAAAAAGATAAGAATTCTGTTTTGGATTCCCTTCTATCATTAATACTGATTAAACTGAAGAGTGGGATTAGTAAACAACTATCATATTCTTAAATTTATTACTACAATATGTTTTACTACAACAATCCTGAGAAGATGAATGAAAAAGAGGATAGACACAAATTATACAACAGTAAAGTAGAAGGAATTCACATCCTAAGAACAACAAAGCTTAATAAGTACATAATAGCATGACATAATTTTGGTACACACCCATATAACGAGACGGTCTTCCTCGCGCCCAGCCCTTTGTTTCCACAGAGGCACCGTACGGCAAGGGTTGGATATAAAAACGATGTAACATCTATCCAATTCCTCGGGCATTCTTATTGATACATCTTGACATAGTTTCCAAACGTTTTCCTCGCTGCAAAAAGAACAAAACAAAGGCACGTTAATTGAATATTTTTATTGCTTCTCCGAATTGAGGGGTCTCAGAATACAAATAACTTGCCAATAACAAGACACATGTGAGCACTCATCTCGTTTAGGAAACAATTGTTTCAGTGTTTTATCACTCTTTTTATTATTTTCGTTGCTACTCAGGTGTACTTGTGCATTGACCGACATTTTGACACTTTGACAGTTGTTTAAGTTGTTTTCACAGCACCAGACGCTTTTGTAATTTTGTTTTTTTTTTGTTCAATCAAAGCCAGAGCAGAACTGAAGAAGAAACCTGTGTTGCCAACTAAGTACCCGTTCTATTAAAAATTATAAAGGGGTGCACAGACGAATACATCAGTTTTTGTAAAAAGAAAACCGGACAAGAGCGAATGATTGGCACTGAGGGACACTGATGGTTACGACCATGTTACGACTAAGCTTGTAACGGAGGCCTTCTTAGCGTAAGCGGATGATGGAGGAGGAAGCGCGGATGCGGAGGTTAATAGATGCGGAGGCGGAGCAATTGTATTTTGCAAAATTCTCACCTATTTCTAAAAAGAACGTCGTCAGTGGATATGAAACGGGTCACTATGGAAAAGACAGAAAAAAGTCACCAAAAACCGTCGCCTAATCAAGAAATCAATCAAGCCTTCGGGAGTAGTAGGGTGGGGGAACACCATGGGACACCTCAAGGGCATCGACCTTGACCTCAGTATTATTAACCTTGAGGTCAAGGATAAAATTCCGGATGCCAAGATCCACAATTCTCCTAAGGTCACTGACCTTGACTTCAGAGACATTGACCTTGAGGTCATGGTCGAAATGCCGAAAGCTGATTTCATCGATTCTCAGGAGCAGTAACAGGTCAATGTTCATATTTAGTAACCTTGAAGACAAGGTTATGTGACCTTAGGGTCAAGGACTAGTGACTTTATAGGGCGCACGGTTGGCGCAGTGGTTGAGCGATTGACTGCTGCGCTGCGTGTCGCGGGTTCGATTCCCGCACGGAACAAATATTTGTATGACCTACAGATAGTTGTTCCGGCTCTGGGTGTTGTGTATGTGAGTTTATATGTTTGTAAACGCACCCATGATACAGGAAGAAATTCCTAGTGTGGGGCAAAGCTTTAAAATAAAAAACTGAGGTGAAGGTCATATGATCCTGTAGGTAATGATACCGTGGAGGTGAATGTCGAGTGACCTTGGATGCCATGGTCAAGTGATCTTGGGAATGTCTTTGGAATTCCAGTGCCCTGACACTACCAACCACTTGACTTCGAGCGCAAAAACAGTTTTTTTTCCTTTTTCAAAATTTGCTTATATCTCGAAAACGGTGTGTACTATCGCAAAAATAATGAAAAAGGTCCCCTTAATCGTTATTAAGTGGACCTTAATCGTTATTAAGGGGACCCAAGTAGTAACTTGCCGCGTAATTCTCGCGACAAGTGGTTATTACGCGGCAAGTTCGCGTAATTCTCAACATGTAGGTATTGATTAACTATAAAGTTACTTCTGCATCGTCTCCGGCTGCGGAAAGTGCAACCTCTTCGCCCTTATATAACAAACCGCAGCTTCGGCTTCATTGTCTCTCGAAGAGCCTCAGCCGCTACGGCTCACAAAGGTGACTATGCTTTATGACAGCGGGCGGGGGTTGCTCTTCCTTCGCGCCTCTAGTTTTTACATACATAGGGGTAGCAGCCAAAAGACAATGTGAAGCCGGGGTGACCCGATTCGAATTCGATTTTTTATGACAAACGGCTGATCGGAGACAAATACACTGAGCTGATTTTAGCCTTATATTTAGGTGTTTTAAACGACGGAATCGAGAAAGTAACATTTTAGAAAAAGCAAAAAAGATTGTGAAAAATTTTAGAAGTCCCAAACTCGCAAAAGCGTTTGTTAAAGGATTTCTTCGACATCATTTTTACGACAAACGGCGGGACGGAGACAAAAAACACCAAGAGGCTTTATTGCCTTACATTTAGTGTTAATTACGTTTAATGTTATATACGATAGAATCGAGAAAATAAACGACTAGCGAAAGTTTTTTTTTGGTTGATATTTCTATTTTTTTTCCTCAGTGCCCCGTTACATACACTCCAACCGATAACTCACCTGTGGAATGTTATCCTTTGATTATTGCCTGGTAATACGGCCATTTTACTCTTGCAACCGATAGCCACACGCGGCATGGTTCATGAAGATAATTAATCAACAAAAAAAATCCTGTTAGAAACGAAACAAACGCGTGAAACCAGCGGGAAAACTTTAATTTCAGCTGGTATCCGAAAGACTACCACAGTGACTCAAAAGTTGTTCATCTGACATTTAAGATGGTAGAGTTTGTCTATGTTCGACAATGAGGTAGGAAAACTATGGAGACGGCATATTCTACTATATAAAGATTAATTATACAAATATCTATAATATCGACACACGCATGTCAAAAAGCGTTTTGTCTCTTTTTAACTAACCAAGAGCTGCATTATGAAAAGAGAGACATCAAAATGTTTGTCAAGGACTAAACTTGGTAACACTTTTGAGTGACGTCAAAATCATGTCTATGCGTGACCGGTCGCCATGTTGATTGCCGAGTAAAATTGGTAGTTGTGTGCCGTATATGTACGTTTATCTGTGTAGTTGTGCTGTCAAACAGTTGCAAATGGCCTACCTCATTGGCTAATGGGCAGCCATCTTAATTGCCCGATTTATGTAGGTGTCCACGCTAATTTCGTAGGCATGGCAAGTCCATAGGTTTATGAGTCAGTGATGTTTGACTCTTTTTTTTTCATTGAGTTTTCTATAAGACAGAACGAGAGCCTTCACAGTTTCTTTTTAGCCTTAAATATAGTAATTATATACAAAGTCTCTGCAACTATCAATATCAATTTTCATTTCATAGTACAGACATACGTAGTATCTATTACCTTCTACTTCTAGATACTACCTTCCCCAAATTATCAGTATTTTTTTAAAACAAAAACTATATCTATGGTTATAATAACCAAACTCTACCTACCCTGTAGTTCTAGTTTCTGAAAAGTGAGCCAGCCCTTTGAAGAATATATATGTGATTGTGATGCTAATGTGTCTTTTATTGCGTTGACCTAGAAGCTTGTATTTCTTACAAGTCCAAAATACCTTTTCCGGAATTTAGTGATTAGTCATTCAGTCGATAACGAGTTAACGACTCGATTCGACATCTGACTAACTAACGTTTTGACTCATTTTGCTTGACGGTCTATCTTGACTCTGGAGCAATATCTTCCGTCCATCAACAGGATGAAATAATAAATTACTCTTTCCCAAAATCTTATTGTTATTCCTAAAATCCTAACTTAAAAGATATTGTATCGAAGTTTAAAAAGTTGTATTAAAAAAGAAATACCGTCATTGACATTTTGTTTGTGGTTGTGGCCAGCTGGCTGAGGCATTTTGTTAGGAGCCAGCGTTATCTTTTAGTTGTTTTCAAAGTTTCTTTCGTATTGGCAAGGAGGGCGGTGCGTTGTCCTAGGTTTCGGCCGGGCTAGCGTATCGTCCGGTCTTCCATACCGCTAAAACTAAAAACAATTAGGTAATTGCGACTTTCGACAAGTCCAACCTTGCTGGCGTTGAGTAATTAATTATTCGCGATGACCCGTAAGTACAGTGACATACATATAAATAATCATGTTTACAATTACAAAACACAACTGAGTGCTTCAAGATACACACTTGCATCCTAATTCTGAATGGTCCTGGAAGGACAAATTCCATCGAACATTCTAGATTACAGCACGTTCGACGCTATATCCATGACACGAGTCATATTTGTGTGACGCTTTACTTTATATCATGAAAATTGATTCTATCCGCTATAGTGAACCATTAATTACACATTTTAAATTACTTATCGCGTGTAATTGAAAGAATAAAAAGCATGCTATTGTTGTGAATTGACATAACATGGCATTTATTCACATGTAGAGCTAGGTAGATAGATCATAGATAATTGTTAATTTGGTTTCAGGTGGAAACCAGAGGGATTTGGCTCGCGCCAAAAACCAAAAAAAACAGCAAGAACAACAAAAGAAAAAGAATGCCAATGAAAAGACTGGTATGTCTTTACAAGAGAGAAAACATAGGTAAGTACTTGTTTTCATAACCTCTGAATCTAAAAGCTCATCGCTTCTGATTCACAAACAACAGGAGTATAGTGAGTTTCTATTATCTAAAATAATCTCTTTGTTCTATGATATCCCATGCATATAATTAATTTGTATAAATAAACAGTTTTTGTTTCTTTATACTTCATTATGGTTCTATTTCTGAGTCTACCCTCCAATCAACCTTTGTTAGTCATATAATAATCTAAGGTTGATATGAAAAGAATGAGATTAATGCAAAGGTCATTGGGCATAATCTGACCCGCTTTGTGAAGAGTGGCAGAAATTAACCAAAATAGTTTTAAACTAAAGAGAATAATGTGACCTTTCACTGCACATATTTATTAGAAATCAGACTATTTCAGAGAACTTTATTTTTCATCTGTTCATTTTGTTAAAAATTTAAGGTATTTCCTTAAGTTTGACATGTGTCATTACTTTCCAGAATTTTATTCTTATTAGCGACACTATTTATTGCATCATGTAATAATCTGTGTGTTTATTTTTCCAAAATCAACGGGTTTGATTCCTGGCAAAGAATATTGAGTTTTCAAATATACCATAATGCAGAATTAGTTTTCATCAAAATGGTATGTTTAATGTTATTTCAAATGGAGTATAGCGTACAGATGCCTCATCCCATACAAAGAAACCGTGCCGACGTAACTAGCATTTTTCATCTGATTATACCGATATATTTTTTGAAAATCAATCGCATTCGGTTCCGTTCCACCGCGATAGATAGATCACCATTTATATCAGTGAAACGGAACCGAACACGATCGATGTACAAAAAATAATCAAGTATAATCAGTACAGTACGTCGGCACGGTTTCTTTGTATGGGATGAGACACCACTGGGCATAGTAAATCAGAGCCATATATACATTCTGCTATATTTCGTCTGTGTACTATGGGTATGGTTTCCATAGTAAGACGTCCGATGACCTTAATAACTATTTTGTTTTTTCGCAGGGATGCGGAATTAATGAGAGAAAAGCAACGAAAAAAAGAAGAACAGGCAGCAGCAAATATGAATAACCAAAAACAAACTGCTAATTAATTAAAAATAATATTAATTTTAATATGAAAGTTTCTTGACTGCTCCACATTATGTATTGTCACATAAAGTTTGAGCTTGTCAGTGGAGAGCTGAAATTGTTATGTGATTTAAGAAATCCTATAAATAAACTAGAGTAACATTAAAATTTTGAGTTAAACAGAGCCTAATTTAATAATTATAAACCCAAATAATGAATTAATATTTTATTAAGTTAAAGTTGGGTGCCTAGGATTTGAGCAAGCATGATCTGAAAAGTTGTAAATTGTGACTGTGACTTAACAATCACAGTTGCAATGGCAAATTGGGAACAGATTTGTCTTTGCATTTATGCAAATCTTAATGTTAATTTTGACTGAATAGGTTTGTATTTATACTCAACTACCCATTTTTTGTACAATAAAATCTTAAAAGTACAAACTGTGTTATGTTTTGTCAAGTTTCCCATAGTAAATTTATTTGTGTACGTTACCTCAACAGGAAAGTGGCTCCTAGAGTGATATGAGTGGAACGTATTAGTGCGTAATCTGCTAAGAATGTGCGCCACATAAAAAAGTGCGTGTAGTCGTTTTTGAAAAAAACTATTCTATTATTACTGCTGGAGTAACGTTGTCCAGCAGGAAAATTCTAAATGAATAATCGGAGTGTGAAATATTGTGCATAGAGCATAATGTTGTGCAAGAATGTGGGCAGAAAATATAATTATGCGTCGTCAGGTTTTCGAGATATTGCATTTCCTGCTGGAGTAACGTTTTGCAGAATCGTGTATCTCTAAAACCATTGTATGTGCGCCTGTAGAATAAACATACACGAGTAGCTCTTGATATCTGCCGGCATTAGATTTAAGAAAATATTTATAATTTTCAAGTAAGGTACTTTTCTAAAGTACTTTTTACTACTAATATATTATAAAGGCGAAAGTCTGGATGTGTCCACAAAATACTGAATGTATTTTAATTAAATTTGGAATAAAGAAGATAGCTTATACCTTGGCACTACTTTTTAGGGTTCCGTACCCAAAGGGTAAAAACGGGACCCTATTACTAAGACTTCACGATCCGTCTGTCTGTCTGTCCGGCTGTCACCAGGCTGTATCTCATGAACCGTGATAGCTAGACAGTTGAAATTTTCACAGATGATGTATTTCTATTGCCGCTATAACAACAAATACTAAAAACAGAATTAAATTAATATTTAAGGGGGGCTCCCATACAACAAACGTGATTTTTTTCCGTTTTTTGCTCGATATTAATAACGGCAACGCTTGAAATATTCACAGAATATTTAGTTTTATATTCACTTCAAAAATAAGATTTAATTTAAGTATTTTTGCGCAGGATGTCGTAGATTAATAAGTTATATTTAAGTAACTTTGATGTGTAACTTGTTTAGAATTTTTGATAGCTAATTAAGTCTAGCCAAGCAAACAAAATGTTTCACTCTCCACCAATACCAGTCAATAGTTAATTTACAAAAGCGTGTACAATTTTAAAATGTAAAAAAGCACCTTTTATCATTTTAAAATTACACACGCTTAATGAACCAACTACCAACGCGTAGTCTAATATACGTTAATAATCCATAAACCGAAAATGCTCAATTACATTACTCCGACTAGGGACTACTCGATCTCGATATTACGAAGACTCTGACTCGGACTCGCTATGGAAACTTCTATAAACTAGAGACGCCTAAATACTCGTGGACCTAGTTTTTGAAATAAGTCTTTAAGCGGACGCGTACTTCCAAGACTCAGTACGCATTTTACCTAGTACGTCTCCTCTACTTCCTTCCCAAAAACGACTTTACGTTTTTGGGAAGGAATCGACTTGTTTGCTTTGCAGAATTCACTTACGCAATTAGGCTGCTGATGTCGCACTAATTACATTTTCGGCGCACATTCTTGCAAAACTATAAACTACCTGCCCAAGCACAATATTTCTCACTCCGATAATTCGTTTAGAATTTTCTTGCTAGAACAACGTTACTCCAGCAGCGTTACAGCGCACTAATTTTGTATGTGGCGCACAGCAGATTACGCACTAATTATACATTCCACTCATATCTCTCTACTCTAGGAGCCACTTTCCAGCTGGGGTAACGTACACCATTTATTTGGTTAGCATTAACAGTTTAACACTTAATAATTAAGATTGTGTTGTGCAAATAGTCTCATCCGAAACAATTAAAAAACGATTGTCTCGCGTAGATCCACTTTACAGGTACTCGAGGTGTTAATTATTTCAATCTATACGAAATGTGTGGCAGTTGAGTCGACCACATTTGACATCTTCATACGTTTCAATCCTCTCCCGTGTTATTTGGTACCTACCTATGATACCTATCTCGATTTTAAGTCGCAGTTAGGTCTCGTGCTGTTTTGTAACTTAGAACCTCAGATTAGTGATCATAGAACTATAAGCTACAGAAAAACATGTCTTAGAAATCAAACATTAAGGTTCACGGAGCACATAACCAGTGTGTGCTCCGTGTTAAGGTTACACTAGTCGACGGCACGAACTATTTTGTGCGCGGGGTTAAAATGCCTGCTATCTCATCTGACAACACGTGCGGAAGAAATAGATGCTGTGATGAGAAGTAAGAAGCTAGTTCGCGTTTTAGAAATAGCACTTTTGCAAGTTTGTAGCGAAATGGATGATGATTTAGGACGAAAACGAGCGCGCGAAATTTTACAAACAGACCTTTGGGAGTCTAGATATGAAAAAACGACTAAATGTACATTTTCAAAATAAAATTATTTGCATTGTTGAACTACTAATCTATCCCTGTATAGTGGCCGTTTTGCAATTTTCCTCCTTATGGTAAGTATTTATTGCCGCCCAAAGATGTGTTAAAATTAGTGTTGAATTATGGAACTTTCGACGCTCATAACTTTCAAATATTATTCTTTTTTGTTTCCTTATAGGGCTAGATAATGATGAGAAAAATTGGTAGGCATCATTTTTCATTTTGAATTTTCGTACATCGTCAAACAGTGGAGTAATCCCTCTAGACTACGTTTGTATGGAAGAATTATTGTTTAGTGTAGCCTTAATAAGTATTTTTCAATACAGTTGTTAAACGTGGCGTACTTTCAGAGGCTATAATTATGATTCGAAAGTTAAATCTTACGCATAGGCATCTTTCTGTTACGCGGTCGTGACTTTTGTTTACGAGCTCGATCATTATGTTTGCAGTTTAGTTTTAAATTTATAAGTCAATTTAAAAAAGTTTAGTAGCAAGGCGTTTTCAAACATAGAATAAAATGGGATAGATTTTCTACGAGGAAAAATGAATGATTCCGTACGTTTTAGCATTGAATTCTCAAAAGTCTTTTAAATGGTTGTTTAATATATTTAATTACCAATTTATAAGTCAATTTAAAAAAGTTTAGTAGCAAGGCGTTTTCAAACATAGAATAAAATGGGATAGATTTTCTACGAGGAAAAATGAATGATTCCGTACGTTTTAGCATTGAATTCTCAAAAGTCTTTTAAATGGTTGTTTAATATATTTAATTACCAGTTTTAATTTAATTATTTTCACAACAACATTTGTCAAAAATCGAATAGGCTGAATAGGCTGTTTTCGTTGAAAAAAAAAAATGTCCAGTTGCAAAAACGCGCCATAAGTCAATTTAAAAAAGTTTAGTAGCAAGGAGTTTTCATACATAGAATAAAATGGGATACGATTTTATACGAGGAAAAAATAATGATTCCGTACTTTTTAGCATTGAATTCTCAATCTTTTTTAAATAGTTGTTTAATATATTTAATTACCAGTTTTAAGTTAATTATTTTCACATCAACGTTTGTCAAAAATCGAAAAGGCTGTATAGGCTGTTTTCTTTGTAAAAAAATATGTCCAGTTGCAAAAACGCGCCATATTGAAAATTTTATTTTTTGTGAATAAACAAATCTAATTCTTTGATTTGTTGTTACTGTTTTTCACAACTGTATTGAAAAACGTCGTGTGATACACGGGTGTGTAGGTTATTGCAAACTCGTGTCATTAAAAACCCTTGCCTTCGACTCGGGCTTGTTAATGACAGCTCGTTTGCAATAACCTACTTTCCACCCTTGTATCACAATGTACTATTTCAATACAGTTGTTATACATGGCGTACTTTCAGTGGCTATAATTATGATTCGAAAATTAAATCTTACGCACAGGTATCTTTCTATTACGCGGTCGTGATTTTTGTTTACGAGCTCGATCATTAATTTTGCAGTTGAGTTTTAAATTTATAAGTCAACTAGCTGACCCGCGGGGCTTCGCTCCCGTCAACTGGCTACCCTGCCTCTACTTACTCTACCTAATCTACCAACTCTACCTACTTTGCCCACTCAACCTACTCTACCTACCCTACATACTCTACCTACCTAATAATTTTCTATCTATCATCAATAGTTTTCTCAGCGCACGCCAAATGCATGAATTTTATAGGCAACAATTTGCTACCTTGTATTCTTTGTAAAAAAAATATGTCCAGTTGCAAAAACGCGCCATTTTCTGAAATTCGTGTCATTAAAAACCCTCGCCTTCGGCTCGGGCTTGTTAATAACAGCTCGTTTGCAATAACCTACTTTCCACCCTTGTATCACAATGTACTATTAACATCTTATTAGGTACTGCTTTTTATTAAGATATTATCATAGGTTTATAAACAGATATTTTAATGTTACGAATGTCTTAAGAAGTGATCTTACTTAGATTTTAATTTTGCACCTATATTAGTACCTACCTATACTTATGTTTTGGGTTTCATCATCATCATACCAGCCGAAAGACGTCCTCTGCTGGACATAGGCCTCTTCCAAGCCTCGCCACGTTTACCGGTCTATCTACCGGTTTTGTGTAGTAAAACATTTAAAAAAAAAACGCAAGTCGTAAAAATGGTGTAATTTATTTAGGTAGGCTGCAGGAACATTTTTATATAGGTTTTTATATTAGAGATTATTAGAAAAAAACACTCACACTTGCATGACACGGCACACTAATTAACACAAGAAAAGCCTCTTACACAAGATCCAAAATACATAGAAAAGTAGAGGGAGGACGACAGTGTGTTTCCACTGGAGCGGATACGAGCCGAGCAGACGGGTGACTTTCAAGAATCGAACAATCCGCGAAAAAGAAAACGCCACGCCGTCTAGTCGATAGGTACATACAATAAATTATTTTGTGCAATTGACATATTATTTGTAAGCAGATATACCTTCAGAACCAACATAATCAAAATTTTTAAGGGTCAACGTAGCTTCTAATGTTTCTACATATCCTGACTACAATAACGTTTGCTAATCAGTTTGTCTTAGTATAAGTAGTAATTTGTGGAAAGTGTAGGGTAGTATATTTGTTAAGTCATATGTTTTCCCTATAATAATAAATAAATCCAATTGGTTGAAATCTAATTCCCCGCTCCGCTCGTTTCTGCTTCTCTAGAATCGCACACTTGTACATAGTTGGTGACATTCGATGTTTTAATATTACAACATACTTGCTTCTAATAAATAAGTAACAATAAATTCAAAATTTACTATTACTAGGAAATATGGTTTCAAACACAATATGTAACATTACAATAATTTGATGTCATTTGGTGACTAGTGGGAATGATATTTGGTAGGTTTAACTAAAGTAATAATTACTGCTAGCTCATTATAAATGGCTTACAAAAACTTCGTAATTAAAACGTACCTATATTTTTCATTAATATTACGCCATCTTCATCGGTGATAGATCGTGCGGAAAAGCTATCGGGTGCATCCAAGGCATAAGTTGTGGATAGTTTCATTTATCTGGGCTCTATTATTAATACAGAAGGCAGCTGCATCCCAGAAATAAAACGACGGATAGCCATGTCTATAGATGCTATGACGCCTCCAGAGCATCTTAAAAATCGTGGCATAAGATTATAGAAACAAAGCCCGTTCGTTTAGTTAGAAAAATAATTTTCCTCTATGGAGTTGAGAGGTGCACAATCCGAGCAAGGGAAAGACAAGAGGGTAGACGCATTTGAAATGTGGTGCTGGAGGTGGATGCTCCGAATACCATGGACAGCCAAACACACAAATGTGTCAATC
The DNA here is from genome assembly GCA_948252205.1 of Orthosia incerta. NCBI lineage: Eukaryota > Metazoa > Arthropoda > Insecta > Lepidoptera > Noctuidae > Orthosia > Orthosia incerta. The sequence goes on from OX411744.1 coordinate 21,043,885, forward strand.
CTTCCCCAACTATACCCCCGTATTATGACCTATTTCGATCACATAATGCGAAGAGGAGATAGAAGCCTAGATAAACTGGTCATTGTTTACAAAACCGAAGGGAAAAGAGCACGAGGCCGGTCGCCAACACGATGGTCTGACCAAGTGAAAGAAGCTACGTCCTCAAGCAAATTTCAGCAGGTGGTTATGGCAACTTTAGACCGGAATCGATGGAGGCAGATTGTCCGCTTAAAGGGGTCCAGTGACCACGATCCTCAGTAATGAGAAACCGATTGAAGAAGAGACGCCACGATGAAATATTTCTTGCTAAGTATACCATTTCTTTCAAGAGATTCGTTGATAAAATAAAATTGTTAAGTTAGTACCTACTTACTTAAAATTATGCAATGGAATAATAAATCACTTAAAATTATATAATTAAGTATCAGTATTTAATTTATTAATTCTTTATCTATTCTGGTAACACTGTGATTATACGAATACCCATTTCTGAGTGAAACAAGTAACTTATACTTCACACACTGAAAAACAATTTTGTTAGAGATTACGAGATTACTAGTATAGTACAGTATGTATGCTGGCAGTGTTTTTGAGCAAACATATTTAGGGCGAAAAGTTGCTAGAATCGCATTTTAATTGCGTCAAGCCACACCCAATCATATGAAAATTAACAGCCTTCTGCCTTGTATGTTCAGTGTCCTTTTTGAAAATCCAAAGGTGGACCCCAGACCAAATGGCTCCTATGTAAAACTTATCAGATATATTCTCAGTGGTAAAAGGAGAAAGCAACGAGCAGTGGTGTGACCCAGTGGTAATGGCCGCGACTTACAAGTTGTAGGTCATGGGTTAGAACATAGGCAGGCGCTTTACTTTGTGTAAATTAGTTCATTACCACTGCTCTTAAAACGGTGAAGGAAAACATCGTGAGGAAACAGCATGTCTAAGAACCAAAAATTCGAAGACATGTCCATCCACCAAACCGGACTGGGCCCGCGTGGTGGATTAAGGCCCATTCCCCCTCAGAGAGGAGGACTGCACGCACAACGGACCAAATGGGGGTCTAAGTGCGGCAAAGAGGGTCCATCTAACCTATCCTTTAAAGTCTCTCAGCAAGCCGCACCTACACAGCTATCAAATATTTGCCCTGAATTTGATCAAAAACCTTGCCAGCTCTCTATGAACGAGTACTCTAGATAAGCATATCTTAAAACAGGTTTTACTGAATACCTTATAAGTAAACAAAAAAGTATTTAATACCTATTTGTCAGCATGTTATTTTAACTTATTTAATCTGTACTGCGGATGCTAAGAATGGTCTTGGGTGAATCATCAAAACCAAATACAGTAGTATTTTATGTACCCATTTGTTATGATCATTATGAATCACACTTGTGTATGTAGTAGTAGTGGCTAGAGTCTGGCAAACGAAAGTAGACACTGGAATTATTTGCAAACTTTTTATATGGCAATGATAAACTAATGTCAACCCCATTTTCCGTATTACGCTACTAAGTTGATACTTTGTTTTAATTCGTAATCACTATTTATATTTTTGTAAAAACATTTTCTCTATTTAATAATTTAAAAAGTTTCATTATTAATGTAGAAAACAATGATTCCTGTGACTCTTATGAATCTTTCCACATGAAAGTCTTAGATTCAGATTTTGATTGATAGTGAATAAACGAAAATTATTATAGAATACTGTTGCTTTTTTTATTCAGATTGATATATCTAAAGTATTACCTACCTAAATGTAATGTAATGTATGTTATTTTTATTCAGACGAAGTATTATCAATAATTCTAAAGTATCAAATTAGGTTATTCCAGGTATTGCATACTAGTTTTTGGGGTTGCTATGCTGATATTTTTTTAAATTTGCCGCGCTTTTTCAGTCTCTACTTTCGTTTGCCAGACTCTAGCTGCAGTAGTACACAGTTTTATATAGTTCCTTTCACTCTATCTCTGCAATCAAATATAATACTAACTAGCTTAGCTAGGTAACGATGCTAGTAATTTTTAACATTACAACAAATAAGTAGCATGGAAGAGAAAATTGTCTAATATTATGCATGACCATTTGTTAGACATTTTTTTTCAAACTCCTCTCTTTGCTTATAAAGTTCTGTGACCAAATCCTTGATGAAAGGGTGGTTAAATTTTCCTTCAGTAGCAGTGAAGAATTCCTGGAGCTTTTGTGGCGTATTTTCACGTTTTTCATATTCAAATGCCTGCAGTATCATATCATAGCGGTCCAAGTCTTTGGCAAACTTAGCCTCGGGGGAACTCTGGTTCTCATATTCCTGGAAAGTGAAAGATTACTTGTTAATCTTTGGATTTGGACTATAATTGTGTTAAAATGGAATTAGTTGCTACTTAGGGCTTATCATAAATATATTATATGAAAAAAGTCAGAATTATGCTAGCCCTGCCTAAGACGACGACTAACGCCAACGACCTTGAGGGAACAAAACGCGCACTCGTTTCACACCCGCGCGACCCAAAATTTTTGTAGTTTTTTGTACTTTCCTTATTATTCTATGACTTTAAAAAAAGGCTCAGATCAAAATGTAGATAATTAAATTGTCTTTGAGATGGTGTTGATTTCATTAAAATACTCCCAGCGGTTTTGGTGCGATTGTCGACTTTTTGTCCGTTTTAGACATAACTTTACAAATTAATTAAACTATGTTATACGAATAAAACTCAAAATTTGCTTAGATCAAATTGTTAAGAAAATGGTCTAATATAACATATATTTTTTTCCAAAAAAATACGACTAGCCATTTAGACGTGATTCTCATTTTAAAATCAGCTACTCAAGGGAATCGACGCCTTAAAGATGATACTTTCCTCCTTGTGTGGCTATGCAGATGATTTAATAAAAAAAAGGCAACATAAAAATCAAAAAACTCGACTGTTTCAGAAGCGAACTAAAAAGACGTAAACAAGAAGAAAACCCTTAATTTTGATGCCCCATATGATGAATGGGCTGGAAGAAAAAAATTTGGACGCCCAAAATCCCCATTTTTTTTTTTAAATTTTAATGTAGCCAGTAACCTCCCAAGAAGATTATGACGAATCGTCTCCAGAACGCCACACAGGAACAATAAACATACACGCATATATATACTGCTATACACATTACCTTCCTTTGGATTACTCAGTCGGGTAAAAAGCAACTACTTGTTGATGAAGAACCTCTTTCTGTCCTGACAGACAGGGGATCAAGATTAGGGAGTTTCTAAAACTTATTGCAGTCAATCTTATCTTAAAAAAAAAATATTTATGCAAATGCAATAATGCACTTGTTTTGACATGTTACTAGAATGGATTACAAATTATTTAAAATATATTATATTTTTAGACTAATTTAAGGAAACTATACATACATTATTAATAATGTATGTATAGTTTCCTTATTAGTAGTTATGAGACCCTTCTGAACAGTTTTGTTTACAGAACAGCTACCCTGGTTACCCATACAAAAAAACCACAACAAATCCAGACTATTATTATAACCATTTTTACTTATAGCATTTACCTTTACGCATCTATTGGATAGAAAGTATGACTACAGAAAGTATGAAGGGCAATTTTTACTATTAGATGATACTCACTTTGTACAAGTCGTACATTCTGTCGCCTGCGATGCCAGTGAGTTCTGCAATTTTCTGCATAGCCTCATCCTCTCGCCGGTGCTTCTCTTCCGGAGAGACTCCACAGTGTGGTGTGAGGTCTCCAACTATACACTCTGCTAAGTCATGGACAAGAGCTGAAAAGTATTAAACAGAGTTTAGAAAAAAAAAATATCACATTAGTTAAGTTTATATTGGTAATAATTATGAATATCTGTGAAAGGGACTGCAGATTTAATAATGTTTCTAAAAATATGTATTTTCCAATCAGAAAATTTACCTGTAAGACAATTTCGGTTATACATATCAGATACCCATTGGAACACAACAACAAAGCGAAAAATGGTATTACTCAGTTGAAATGCTGTGACATATATTTGTACTTCAAAAGTATAACTAAATTATGACAAAGGATAACATTTACATACCTATTTGGAGGCACCTGAACCTGTCCAGATTGGTAGGGTTGTTCTCATCAGTGAGCAAGAAGGTCATCAGACCCATGCGGTACATATGGCCAGCAATAGATTCACATTCATTAATATCACAGATCACCCAGCCAGTTCTCTTCACATGCTGCCAAATTAGCAGAAAAAACTTAATCTTAGAGATTGAATTGTTTATAAGGAGTTGAGTTTTAATATTTAGAGAAACAAAAGATTATGAATCTATTGTTTTTGCTTAAATTTTATTGTAAAATACTTAAGAAATCACGTAAAGTTAAATGAGCTATAGACATTTTTTTTCAGGATGAAAAAAAAGCAGGTAGTGGCTTAATTCTATCTAGAAGAAATCGAAAAGTTCCAGAGAAAAATTGCTTTTGCTGAAATATACAAAAATTCATAATTACCTTCAGACGACCGACGAGTTCCAAAAATTCTAAGATTTTTGTGCTTTCACGGACTAGTGCCATTGTGCGTATTTATAATGTAGTAACCTTGTATGAAATACTAGCTGTATCTCTGATGCTTTCAGCTCTAACGGCTTCTTAGTTCTTTTGATATGTTTTCCTTATCCTTAGTAACGCCTGCTCCGATACGATGCACAAATATAATAATTGATTTTTCGTACGTACGTACACGAATGACACAATTCGATTATCACGTCAAAACTCAAATGTCAATTGTCAAGTCGTCCAAACCACAGATGACTATACTAGCACTGACTTATAAACCTATGGACTTGCCATACCTACGAAATTAGCGTGCATACCTACATAAATCGGGCAATTAAGATGGCTGCCCATTGGCCAATGAGGTAGGCCATTTGCAACTGTTTGACAGCACAACTACACAGATAAACATACATATACAGCACACAACTACCAATTTTACTCGGCAATCAACATGGCGACCGGACGCATAGACATGATTTTGACGTCACTCAAAAGTGTGTGTCCGTTTCAATGGCGCGGCCACGACGATTTAAAAAAAAAAAACTATGCCAAGATTATGTAAAAATTTGTAAAAGTTGATTCCCAAAACCATAAATTTGTCAAAGTTATGGTTAAAAAATTTAAGGGTTTGAACGTGGCCGCGCCATTGAAACGCGGCGAACCGCGCGGCCACGGAGATCTTTAAAACTAAGCGTTGCAGAGACCTGAAATTCAGGTAAATAACAGATTGAATTTGTAAAAAATTTGTAAAAATATAGAAAAAAATCCTAGGTTTATATTTTAGGAGCTGTAAGACTAAAACCCCATGGCCGCGCCATTGAAACGGTGAAAAACACGTTATCGCCGATATCTCGCTGAAAAAGCATCGCAGAAGTCTGCAGTTTTTTGTAAAACCTAGATTTGAATTTGTCACAAAATGTAAAAATACACAAAAAAATACTAGGTTTATATTTCAGGGGCTGTAAGACTAAAACCCCATGGCCGCGCCATTGAAACGGTGAAAAACACGTTATCGCCGATATCTCGCTGAAAAAGCATCGCAGAGGTCTGAAGTTTTTTGTAAAACCTAGATATGAATTTGTCAAACAACGTAAAAATACACAAAAAAATCGTAGGTTTATATTTCAGGAGCTGTAAGACTAAAACCCCATGGCCGCGCCATTGAAACGGTGAAAAACACGTTGTCGCCGATATCTCGCTGAAAAAGCATCGCAGAGGTCTGAAGTTTTTTGTAAAACCTAGATATGAATTTGTCAAACAACGTAAAAATACACAAAAAAATCGTAGGTTTATATTTCAGGAGCTGTAAGACTAAAACCCCATGGCCGCGCCATTGAAACGGTGAAAAACACGTTATCGCCGATATCTCGCTGAAAAAGCATCGCAGAGGTCTGAAGTTTTTTGTAAAACCTAGATTTGAATTTGTCAAAATATGTAAAAATACACAAAAAAATCCTAGGTTTATATTTCAGGAGCTGTAAGACCAAAACAATATGGCCGCGCCATTGAAACGGTGAAGAACACGTTATCGCCGATATATCGCTGAAACAGCATCGCAGAGGTTTGAAGTTTTTTCTAAAACCTAGATGTGAATTTGTCAAAATATATAAAAATACACAAAAATATCCTAGGTTTAAATTTCAGGAGCTGTAGTACGTTATTGCGTAGAAATAAGTTGTAGTTATCTATCGAAGAAAGAAAGTATTAGCGAGACCATTTTTTGTAAACAACACCTATTAATATGTAGAATTACCGATAATAGGCAAAAAGTATATTTTTTTTCATAATATTAAACTTTCAATACGTTTTAAATTTTCCGATAGGGTGACCATGACTTATTGTTTACAGAAAACTGTCCACCTGCAAGTGTTACAAATTATATCTCAATGATTCTAAATTAAATTAAAATGTAACGATAACATATAAAAACATATGTTTATTTCTTTAAAAATCACATAATTTACAGATTATTTAGTAACCCCTCCATACCGATTATTCCGAACCGAAGGTTATATTTTTTATTTCTTCACTACGGTTACTATAACAAAGTCGACGGAGCCCCGTGCATTATCGTATCACCGAAAACTCAAACAACTTAGAAGTTCTAAGTTTTATTTTATTTGAAAATACGATGCTGCTTCTTATTTATATAATGTCATGGACCGATTTCCTATGCAAGTATTTGTAACGCGGGGTGCCGAAAGCGAAGCAAGTTCGGAGCTCGGTGGCCGTGCTCGAAATATTAATTACGAAGTTGTCCGAGTGCATAAACTGAAATCGGTGTAGGTAACTTTATTTCTTTTGACTAGTTCATATAACACTAGCTGTCCCACGCGGCTTCGCTCCCGTCAACTGGCTTTGTACCTACCCTATCCTACCTACCCTACCCTACACCTACGCTACACCTACCCCACACCTACGCTACACCTACCCTACACCTACCCTACACCTACCCCACACCTACCCCACACCTAACCGGAACTCACGCAATTTCTGAACAACCTCTGACAATACATAATTTAGCATATGGTCTAATAGATGATGATTAAAAATATTAAAAAACGGTAATTTTAAATTATACTTCACAATGGGATTAACCTCGCTAAGTGCAAAAGCAACAATTTTTATTCATGACCCTCCATTTATAGGTCGAAATCTCAAAAATATTGACGTTTTATACAAGGTACCAAATTTCATTAGTTTTGGTTTGTATGAAATGTCAATTTTTTTGCAAGATTTAGGAAATGTTCCTTAAAGAAAATCTTTGGCCATGAGGTAGTTATATCTTAGTATAATTAAACAATCTGTGATTTCTGATTTTGAAAGAAATGATAAGTACCTATCATAGTGTAAGTAAACAATCTGTGATTTGTTATTTTGAAAGAAATTAGTCCCCATATCTTAGTTTAAGTAAACTATCTGATATTTGCAGTTTTGAAAGAAATTAGTACCCATATCTTAGTTTAAGTAAACAATCTTTGATTTATTTGATTTTAAAGATATAAATATATGTTTTTGCATCATAACGTTTCATCTTAATTTAATTTAGTATCCTTGAGATAATATTTCTAATACTTTCAGGTGGAAATTTTCTGTAAACAATAAGTCATGGTCACCCTACTGGAACATTCAAAACGGTTTGTTCTTACAGCTCCTGAAATATAAACCTAGGATTTTTTTGTGTATTTTTACATATTTTGACAAATTCAAATCTAGGTTTTACAAAAAACTTCAGACCTCTGCGATGCTTTTTCAGCGAGATATCGGCGATAACGTGTTTTTCACCGTTTCAATGGCGCGGCCATGGGGTTTTAGTCTTACAGCTCCTGAAATATAAACCTACGATTTTTTTGTGTATTTTTACGTTGTTTGACAAATTCATATCTAGGTTTTACAAAAAACTTCAGACCTCTGCGATGCTTTTTCAGCGAGATATCGGCGATAACGTGTTTTTCACCGTTTCAATGGCGCGGCCATGGGGTTTTAGTCTTACAGCTCCTGAAATATAAACCTACGATTTTTTTGTGTATTTTTACGTTGTTTGACAAATTCATATCTAGGTTTTACAAAAAACTTCAGACCTCTGCGATGCTTTTTCAGCGAGATATCGGCGATAACGTGTTTTTCACCGTTTCAATGGCGCGGCCATGGGGTTTTAGTCTTACAGCCCCTGAAATATAAACCTAGTATTTTTTTGTGTATTTTTACATTTTGTGACAAATTCAAATCTAGGTTTTACAAAAAACTGCAGACTTCTGCGATGCTTTTTCAGCGAGATATCGGCGATAACGTGTTTTTCACCGTTTCAATGGCGCGGCCATGGGGTTTTAGTCTTACAGCTCCTAAAATATAAACCTAGGATTTTTTTCTATATTTTTACAAATTTTTTACAAATTCAATCTGTTATTTACCTGAATTTCAGGTCTCTGCAACGCTTAGTTTTAAAGATCTCCGTGGCCGCGCGGTTCGCCGCGTTTCAATGGCGCGGCCACGTTCAAACCCTTAAAACTTTTTAACCATAACTTTGACAAATTTATGGTTTTGGGAATCAACTTTTACAAATTTTTACATAATCTTGGCATAGTTTTTTTTTTTTTAAATCGTCGTGGCCGCGCCATTGAAACGGACACAAAAGTGTTACCAAGTTTAGTCCTTGACAAACATTTAGATGTCTCTCTTTTCATATGCAGCTCTTGGTTAGTTAAAAAGAGACAAAACGCTTTTTGACATGCGAGTGTCGATATTATAGATATTTGTATAACTATTTAGGGATTATAGTGTGGAAAACATAGCCAACTTCAAAGGCCACATCAAAAATCTTACCTTTTCTGAGATTTATGGCACGGATGACCCGAATATAGCCTATAATAATTTTATCGACTCTTTCAAGCTTTTGTACGATTTGTGTTTTCCAATTAAATTAATCAAAATTGATGTTATTAGAAAACCTAAGTGGCTGTCAAAGGGAATTAAGTTGTGTAGCCGAAGAAAAAGAAAGCTTCTGTGGCAGATGAGATGAAACCTAGGTAGAGATAGTAAAACTAAATTCAGTAAATATTCAAAATTGCACAAAAAAATTATACACTTGACACAAAAGGCACAGAACAATCATACAATTAAATTATCTAAAAATAAATCTAAAACTACATGGCAAATTATTAATCGCGCAAAGCATAATTTACCCAAACAAAACATTTATAAAATTAAGGTTGGAAACACCATTCTATCAAATCCCAAGAGCATTGCTGAAGCGTTCAATAATTTCTTTGTCGATAAAATTCAGCCGAAACAGAATGACACCGGGCAACCCAAACGCTGCAAAATAAACACGAGTACTAAATCAATGTTCATGTCACCTAGTGTACCTTTAGAAATACATAAAATTATAATGACCTTGAATAATACAAGTAGCGTAGGATATGATGGTGTTAGTACAAAAATACTCAAACACGTGTCAATAGAAATATGTGGTCACTTAAGTCATCTAATAAATCTTAGTATCAGCGCAGGCATCTTCCCCGATGCCTTAAAAACTTCAATAATAAAACCAATGTTTAAGAAAGAGAATAGAGAATTAATGGAATATTACCGGCCAATCGCACTTATACCTGTGATTGCCAAAATATTTGAGAAATACATTTATAACGAACTGAATAAATTCATTGAAAAAAATAACGTTCTATGTGACGAACAGAAAGGGTTTAGACAACATAGAACTATCAATATGGCCATATATGACTTTATTAATAATGTTATTCAGAATGTCGACAAACGAATACCTGTATGTGGCATATTTTGTGACATGACACAGGCCTTTGACCACGTAGATTATGATATTCTCTTAAGAAAACTTGAAGCGTACGGTATTAGAGGCAATTTACTTAGTCTTCTTGAGTCTTACCTTAAAGACCGAAAACAAGTAACCGAAATTTGTCAAATTTTATTTATTTATTTATTTTCAAATTAATCCGGTTAGCAAGCGCGAAGAGATATTTCGATCCTCAGAGCGTGTAGTTATGTTTGGAGTACCACAGGGGACCGTGTTGGGTCCTTTTGAATTCATACTGTACATAAACGATTTACCTGATTGCGTTGAACAACCAATAACACTGTTTGCGGACGATAGTACTATGACAATCCCATGTAAAAGTGAGGAGACATATGAAACGGACATTGATAATTGTTTAATAAATGTTGTTAATTGGTTATAGGAAAATAATTTAAAAATTAACTTGAAAAAAACAAAAGTAGTGCATTTTAGTCAGCGGCTTTCTAGAATTAGCCCTAATATAAACTACAACAATGAAGCAGTAGAAGAAGTAGAAAATACAAAATTTCTGGGACTGGTAATAGATAAAAACCTAAATTGGAAAGCACATACTGAAACTTTATGTAAGAAAATTAGTAAGTCCGCATATGCTCTATATTCACTATCCCCAATAGTATACACGGAGGCACTTCTTACTGCTTATTATGGCATAGTAGAATCCCACTTACGTTACGGTTTAATATTCTGGGGAAATTCAACCGAAAGAGAAACAGTTTTTAAAGCCCAGAAAAGATGTATACGAGCGATGTTTAAGCTTAAATCCACTGATAGTTGCATGCCATACTTTAAACAGCACAAAATATTAACACTACCTAGTCTGTACATAATGGAAGTAGCTGTGTTTGTGAAATCGAACCCAAATCGTTTTAAGAAACTGGCTGACGTAATACCACGTAACAGACGCGACAATAGCCTACTGTGTTCCCATCCCGCCAAAACGGCACTAATGCGAAAGAGTGTCTACTGCATGGCTCCGGTCATTTATAATAAATTACCTAAGCAATGGAAAGAATTGCCACTTTCATTATTCAAAAACAGACTCCGAAGCTTTTTAGCGCATAAAGCATACTATACTACCAGCGAATTCCTCACTGAGAAAGAATTTTGAACAAGTACTGTATATACTCGTAATAATGATTTGTGTCTATTATATAAATTGTAATATTGGATTAATTTGACATTCTAATTTGACATTCTAATTTGATATTCTAATTTGACATTCTAATTTGTTTGTGACTTATATATATAAATATTTTTTATTTATTTGACATTATAGTTCTTGGGGAATACATAGGATTTATTTGACATTAATGTTTGTTACATATTAATAAATTTGACTTAATAATTGATTATTTTGACATTCTAATTGTTCGTGACCTATTGATTGATTTGACATAATAATTGAAAAAAAAAACAATTTGCTACAATAATTTAATTAATCTTCAAGCGATAATTTTACTGTAATTATGTTACAGCTATTCCTGTAATAATGTATCCAATATTCTACACAATGTTAATTGTTTGTGAATAAATAACCTAAATTAAATGTATAATTGTACCCATATAAATTGTGTTGCGGTGACCTAGATATAGTAAGTTGTAATTTAAAACTATTCGTTGTGTCAGTTAATTGCCTTTATTTATATGTTTAGCGTCAAACTATTAACTTTTGCATGCCTCTTGGTAAAATATGGCCGAACCTACTTTTTATCTGTTTATCACCATGTACTGTACCCATATTTTCAAAATAAAGAATTACTTACTTACTTAAACTTACTTACTATTCTTCATATAGTAGAATATGCCGTCTCCATAGTTTTCCTACCTCATTGTATACTAGCACATGAGTACCGCGCGAATCGGTTGCAGTAAAGGCGGAAACACATTTGCGTGGCGTGGCGTGGCGTGGCGCATACTGGCGTGGCGCTGAGTGTGCACACTAAGCTGGCGTGTCGTGGCGCGCTCTGGCGCTATTTTTGAATTAGTATACATCGAACCTTTGCAACGTGTAGACGTATATAATAATAACTTCGAATTCGGATGATGATTTCGATGAAGACCTTCAATTTATTTCTATGCACCTGCCATGTTATATCTCCATCACCCTTCCACCACCTTGGTTGACTGGTAGAGAATACCTTAGGCTTTAAGTCTGCCTGTGTACCTTTATGTTGCATGAAATGTTAATAAATAAATGAATTTCTCCTAGCAACGAAACTCCTTTAGAGCAAAATCAAAAAAAGAAGGAATGGCAATTTCAAATTAAAAAGTTTCTAGAACAAAAACATAAAAAAAATCGGTTTATTCACATTTTGATTATAATGATATGCGATTATCTCGGAAAAAGTGTGGACCGATTTACATGATTCAAACGGATCAAATGGTTTTAGACCAAGACCTTTCATTTAATACTAACCTTATCAAAAAATCTCCACAAACAAAAAATCAAGTTTTCAAATTACTCGCTTAATTATTAACATGTATGATATCTCTTATCAATTCTTTAAAAAACTATCTATATCAACTTTTAATGTTCAAATTAGGATTCTATATGATTGTACATGCTAGTTGGAATGCATGCTTCCTGGGAAGTGTGTTTCTACTAGGACGCGTCTAGCTTCTTCAGGTGACGTGGTGAGTGTGTTGTCGGGTTTGCGGAGTGTGGCGAGCTTGGGTGTATTCTGTTGTGCCAGTACTGTCCTTACCCTGTTTGCTTGTTGGCAAGATTCAATGCTATCACAGTATTTGCGCCAACCGGCGGTACGCCTGAATCTGATGCATTTTTTGTAGCTGGATTTGGCCTCGTAATAGGCGTCCCAGTCCTCATCTGCGCATGTGTTCATAGCTCTATTTAGGGCCTTTCTTACCTTCCCGCGTTTGCGTTCCAACGCCGCGCTCCACCAGGGTTGTTTGCCCGGTGTTTTCCGTGGAGCTGTTTCCGGGCAGGCGGTATGGTAGCTGCTTATCATTGTCTCGGTAAGTTCGCTTACCTGCAAGTCTATCTGCGATGTGCTCGCCGTAGTCAGTGTTTCAAATCTCAGTTCACCGTTGTCATGGAGGATTTCAACGCAAAACTGGGCAAACGAGACGAGGATGAGCTGCAAGTGGGGTAATTTGGAGTTGGACGACAGAACCAACGGGGTCACCTACTGGCCAGTTTTATGGAGAAGGAGGGCCTCTATATGATGAACTCCTTCTTAAAAAAGCGTGAACACAGGAAGTGGACCTGGCAGAGGTCCGATGGTGCAACAAAAAATGAGATTGACTTCTTCATGTCAAGAAGCAAATGTTCAATGATGTCTCTGTGATCAATTTGGTAAAAACCGGGAGCGATCACCGCAATGGTAAGAGGCACATTGAACATTAATATTAAGCTTGAAAGGTCTCGACTGATGAAGTCCACGCTCCGTCCAGCACAGATCCAGGTCCAAAACCTCGGGACCTTTCAGCTCGAACTCCAGAATCGTTTCGAGTGCCTAGGGAGCTCCGTGGACGAATACAGCGACGGGTTCGTACAGATAGAAACAAAAAATTCTCTGATTCTACTCTACTCTTTATTGTTTCTTTTAACGGTGTGATAAATTCTGATTCTAACATAAAGTTTTTTCAAGTAATCTAACGGGAAACACTCACATGGCATATCAAATTTACAATCTTTAATACGTTTAAGTATTTCGTTGCCAACATTTACAATATTTATTTCAAGATCGAAATATTCGCGAAACTTTTGCTCGTTGCTCGAGCAAAAGTTTCGCGAATGAAACGAAGCAAAAAATGCGATAAAAATAACAGGAGGTATAATTAAAAAAACCCAATTGTAGGTTACCATCATTGTGTGGGGAGGGTCTGGGTCTATGCTTTTAAAAATGTCTAACTTGCTTCGCTTGTATTCACTCTGCTTGGCATGGTAGTATAGATGCAGGCCTACCTTGCCACCTCCCTCAGAGGTGGCAGGGTGGCGGGGTCTTGAGGGAGAGCGCGACAGTCGTGTAGATCCTCAAGGCAAGTCAAGGTTATACCTTCCCGTGGTTGCCACCCCGTTATTGGTCTAATTCCCTAAGAAATAGACGTAACAGAAACCGCTGGGCGACCCCATTTTGAGTCGGGGGCTATCCACTCCTTTGTCATACCGACAACCTATATATATAGGTTGTCGGTATGAGGGGATGGGGAATATACCCACCCACAACCCTCCCTACCCAAATTTCACCAAAACCTCCTTACCCCATCCACTCCCCGACCCCACTCCAATATCCACTCCTAACCGCGACTCTCCTGTGAATGAGTGGTCGCGGGCTCGGCTGTCACTAAAGATTGCCGACAACGAGTAGGAGAGAATGGTATCCTGCGCTAGGACCTGCGCAGTTGAGCGCCGTAAGCAGGGATGAAGGAGTCCTGGGGGGTTGAGCCGATCGGCTCCGGTGGTAGTGAGTCCGTGAGGCAACACGGCCCCTTTGAGATCAAAGGGGCCGTGGATTTCAGGCGAAACGGTAGGCCTACTCTCTAGCCAAGGGTAGGGAAATGGCCATGGTGTCACGTCAGAGAGGCTTCTTGGATGGCTGAAGCGGCGGTGAAGGTCACGCTGACGGTGTAAGGGAGGGCTGTTCTTTCAAGCAAGCCCAATCGAGCACCTGATGTCGCACTGTGAGCCAGCCCTGCGTACCTATATCTCAAAGGTAGTCCTAACGTCCAACTTTGATTAGTGGGACGTTCCCAGATGCGGGCCCGATGGAAGGTGGAGCCGGAGAGATGAAGTTTTATTACTTACTATTCATGGATTTCATAGTTGACTTGCAAGGGCAGGTAAACTGGGGTTGAAAAATCCCACCACTGGCCCAAGCCTTCCTAGGCATCCTCCTCCTAATCCTCGCCCAACTGTGGACCCACAGGCCACATCCTCCGGGGTCGCTGCCACCAGCCAGATGGGAACAGCTGGTAGTGGAGAGTCGGCGCCAACCTGGCGGGTGCAAACTTGCAAAGGTAAGGGCAAGGGTAAATAAATAAATAAACAAGACCTTGCCCCCCCGGCAGATCCCGGGTCCGACAGCACCTGCCGCCCAGGGAAAAAAGTTCCTGAATAGGAAGGAAAGAAGGCAGGAACAGAGGAGAGGCAAGGCTAAGGCCCCTCATAGCTTCTCAAAGGGGAAGCAAGAGCAACTTGAGTCCGACACAAGCCAACCGGTGGCGGGCAGCCCAGCAAAGACGGCAACCTCGTCGCAGCAGGCCGCCCGGGGGGAGTCAAGCCGGTGCCAAGCGGGATCTTAACGAGACCATTTCGCCTCGTGGAGGGCATAAGCGGCAGCGGCTTGACCGGTCCGGGCGGGTTGAATCGATGATGCTCACCTGTGCGTCGTGGTAACCTGCGAGCGCACAGGCGCCATAACAAAAGAAGTGTCGGATGTGGTCATCAAGGCGATCCAGAAAAGGATCATTGACGAGGCCGTATCCCCCACTATGGAGACACCCGAGCGCCAGACGCCGTCCTTCACCGCCAAGCCGCAATTCGGCAGTGGGGCGCTCAAGCTTCGGTGTAGTAATGACTACACCTTAGCTTGGCTGAAGGGGACGGTGCCCGAATTGGACATCGCGGCTGGCACCACGCTGACCGTCAAGGGCCAATCAGAGCTGCAAAAACAAGTGCGCTGCGGGATAGTCATACCGGATGACAGTGGAGTGTATGAGGACCTCAACATAGCAGCGAAGACACTTTGGTATCAAAACCCATGGATTGATATCAAGAGGTGGGTCGTTATCCGCTCCGAGAGGCAAAACGCGTGCTGGTTTGTTGTGCTGGGCGTTCCCGAGGACCAGATCCCGACCTTGATGTGCGCCGAGCGCAGGCCTGGGCTCGGTATACATCAAGTTCCAGGGGGCCAACGGCAGATTTGTGTGTGTCCCTCGGGGATGGGTCCCGGCCACCAGAGGCGGCTGTACTTTAAGTTCACTCGTGCGCTGAACTGCCAGATTTTAACAGGTTTAGAAATAAAATAAAAATGTTTAATAAAATCTGATTAACGATCTATTCAATATTTACGAAATTATGACGAACAAATTTAAGCTCATTGCTAAAGTAATAAGACGTATATTGCTGTAAAAAATATTCCCCGTGCGTTAGGCTAAAGCGCACGGCGAGAGTTCATACAATTCTACGAGAAACAAGCGAAAAGATAGTTCAATAGAAAATGTACTGCAAAATATGACCACTCTCGTGCGCCGTCCCAGCGAACCGAAGATTACCGAAAGTGGGCGAGGTTTGACGAACGAAATTTATCTTCGGGGTCGAGTACCAACATTACAAATAAACAACGACGTAACTAGATGGCGTTGGCGTCGAATTAGAAGTCGCTAGCGAGATGGTTTGCCGATTTACATAGGCTCCTGTGAATTTTAGTAAATCTAAGTCTAACACAATTACGCAGTGAGAACTGAGACAGCAACGGGCAAAGTGCACTACTACTACTGTGATCCACCAGCCGCCACTGCCGGCCACAAGGCAGCTCGTCAATGCAGGGGAGAGTAACCCCCCGACCATCAGCACGGAAGCATTCGCGGCCGACCCTGCTGCAGCTGCAGTGCTGACCACCCCCAGTAATGCCACGACCACCGTTCCTCTGTCGGGCGGGGAGCCGGACGACATCACACTGTCGCCGGCTTCCGGCCCGGTGGAGGATGACTTCATCGAGGGGGACGCTTTCGCCGGTCTGCAATTAGAGGAAGACGAGGAGGGCCCCACCCAAGATGATGACCCCTTCGCCACCCTGTAGCATAGTGCAGGCAAACCTCCACCACAGCCAGACAGCGACGACCCAATTGCGCAAGTGGTTGGAGGTTCAACACACGGCCATTGCCCTAATTCAGGAGCCGTGGATTAGGGGCGGCCAAATCAGAGGACTATCAAACCTAGGTGGTAAGCTCCTTGTTACCTCTAACCATTATCATCTGAGAGCGTGTATTTTTGTTACAGGTAACCTCAAAGCACAGCTTCTTAATAATTTCTGTTGCAGAGATATCTCTGCTGCTAGGCTGACAATGCAGCATGGTGACGCTATGATGTCGATCGTCTTCGCCTCGGCCTATATGCCAGAGGCGGGGACCCCACCTCCGCACGATCTTGTCCGTGTCGTAACCAAACGCACATCACCCTCTGTGGGGAATGGAAACGCAAAATGAAAGGGGTTAGGCATTAGTAGATTACTTAGTGGGAACGTCATACTCCCTGCACCAACGTTCCACTATACGCAGAGCTTGCTGAGTGAGATTGCAGATAGTTCCAGTCACCTGCCCAGGTACGACGAGGATTGCTAGATCGTCTGCATACCCTATTGTGTAGTAACGGTGTTCGTTGAGTCTGGTGATGAGATCGTTGATTACCAGATTCCATAGTAGGGGGGAAAGCATTTCTCAGAGTCGAGGATCAAGATGACCATGTAACGAATGATGTCATCATGGCCCACAGCCTTAGATTTTATGGACAGGATGATCTTTCTGATTTCATCCAAGTGACCGGTGAAAACTGGAACTGTTCTATAATAGGACCAGGAAGACCAGTAATGAAATCAACTGTGAAAAAATAACATTTGGAAATCCAAAAGACAGGTTGTTGTGAAGTGACGGTTGATATCATCCAAGCCGATTGTTTTAGGGCAAACCACATAAAATGGCCTACCGATACCAAGAGTTCCAAGGAATTTCCAGATATCGGCAGGGGAAGAAGAAGATATGTTTTCGAGAATAGGCGGCGTTTAGCATTGCGTATCACCTGATTACACCGATTTCTTGCAGCTTTGAAAAGGTTCCTGTTTTCAATACAGTGATCTCTTCTAAATTTTCGGAAAGCCCGATCCCTGCGCCTCATCGCCATACGAAGCCCTGTCGTCATCCAAGGGGCAGGTAGATGCCTAAGTTTAACCCTCTTGACAGGAGCGTGTCTGTCGTAGAGTGCAAGGACTGTCCTATTGAACAAACTAAGCTTATCATCTACAGTCGTAGCCGCAGCAAGGTTCTCCCAATCCGTTTTTCTGTATCCATGCGGGCAAAACAACGCATGTGCAGAACTTTAGAGGGAAGTTTAGGTGGTTTTAGAGTATAGGAGAGAAAAAAAGGTCGTGATTGGAAAAGCCAGGCGCAGGACATTGACTATGAGAGCAAACAAGGGAGGGAGTGGACGTAAGGATTAAATCGAGCCAAGTGTCATCACCTTTTTTTTTTTTTTTTTTTGTTGCGCTGGGAAAAATGCATTACGCATCATCCTCCCTCCGGAGGAAGGGAGGGGTATGTGGGACTCCCCGGACTGTCTCCGGTATACCCACTAAAAAACCCAACGGCACTCCCACATCGTCTTAGTGGAGGAGGACTGGGAAACCGGCAGAGCCTTTACTCCAGTCCCCCGCCGACGACTGCCCGCTGTCTCACAGCGGGCCCATCATGCCCCTCTCAACGGAGGGGCCCGGGAATGACCGCGAGTGCTCGGCCATTCCCTCCCGCGGGTGGTGATGTGCAATGCGGGCGAAGGGGCCCCCGCACCTGTCGCCCGCGTATCACCACCTTCGCCTCCTTTTGCGATTTACCACCCTCGCAAAAGGAGGCGACCGCTGCCCAGACCCGTCGCCTTCCAGCATGGCGCTACCCACGCCAGGAAGCGAGGGGTCCAGGCCCTCCGACGCGCCGCAGTCATGCAGGCACGCCGGAGCTCCCCCTGTGACGGGTCGGGTCTGTGGCCCCGTCACCTACCACCTTTCGGCCGCAGGGGACAGGGACAGCGGCAACGATACACCGACAGTCCTCCTCCCCTGCGGCCCCACCGCGTCCGCCATCTGACGGTGGCGGCCCCGTTGAGGCCGCGGAAGGCAGGGAGAATGGCCGAAGCCACACCGACACTCCTCCCCGCCGCGGCCCCCCGCACTCCGCCGCGATGCCCCCCCCCCCATCAGAGGGGATGCACCGCAGCCCGCTCAGTTGCGACGCCGCTATAGGCGGCACCGCAACTATTGGGCCACTCGTCATCGGCCGCCAAAAGCCTAGACGAGCGGCCCCCGCCTAGGTTCCTCTTGGCTTCACCGTGTATACCACCACGGCTACTGAGCCCCCCCGCCACGACAAGGCGGGAACCAATTCGGGGGGGGGGAAGTGTCATCACCTGAGATATTGAAGTGAGTAGGTTGCAGAGGAAGGACATGTAGGCTGACGGACTCGCTGTGTTGAAATGTCCCATGATTATACAATGTGCACACTGGAATCTGTTGGGTCACCCAGACCCAACAGATTCCAGTGCTAATTCGAAGTTGGAAAAGTACTCAACGGCGGGCGGACAGTAAACAACATCAATTAAGGTCTTAAAACCTTTGACGTAAACCTCTAAAAAGAGATACTCAGCGGATGCACTATAGTTAGACGGTGATGAAGCAATGATTTTGAAAGGCAAATCGCTGCGAAGATAGATAGCAACACCACCCCCTCCCTTTCCAGTTCTACCATTGCGGATAAGAATGAAACCTGGAAGGGGGTAGGTGGTAGAGAGGAGATGTGGTTTGAGCCAATTCTCAGAAACCAGAACAGCGTGTACATTGGCGTCAAAAAGGTGTCGAACAGATTACTGTAGTGACTTGCCACACTCTGAACGTTGATGTGGCAGACATTAAACAAGTGACGCTTTTGGTGGCTGAAGTTCCGACGCAGAATGTCGCTAAATATATCAGTCAGAGAACTAAAACTTGCATTAGCGGTTCAGTTGAAGGAATCATTGGCAGAGTGAAAGGAATAGTCATCAGATACCATAAAATACAATATAAATAATTATTTAAAAAAAAATAAAAATGCCCCCGGTAAATCGACCACAATATCTATCAGTAATTTCCTTAATATGAATGTAACCTTCAATATTATTTAAACGAATTTGTTGTTAAACTATCTTTCATTTTTGAGAAAAGCATTATACAAGCCTCAACCAGTAAGAAAACTATCCTGGCCTCGTATATAACCGATTAACTCATACTTGGCCAGGAAGGCTTACTTACTGGATTCTGCAGTAATGTACTATTACATCTGTCATGTTCGGTAAGTAGGTTCTTATTACCTCCAAATGGGGCTTGTAGGTGGCTAATTAGCGCTCTAGGGTAATAATGTAGCTAGAAAAGCCCTAGGGCGATAAGTAATTAAAAAAAAACACTTCTTTCTTTCAAAAAGTTCGCGTACATCTAACCATCATACTGGCAATAGACATCATGCATTCACATCAAGTAGTCTGTGATTCACATTCAGCCCAATGACCAAAGAGGTCGCTTTGCTATTCAGCCTTGTCTTCGTGTGAGTATAATAGTCATCAATTTTAAATATCGAACAGCGAAGCTCAATTTCGTTCATAAAAAAAAAAAAAAAAAGTTCTTTACTTGATTCTTTTTAATGAAAAAGGCGGGAATAGAAAACTTTTACTTTAAATATTGTTTGTTTTTGGGATTTTTTATAATTACGTGCTAATTAGGAAAAAACATGAGTTCTTCAAGTGATGAAGATATAAGCTGCACTCCCGATTCAATTAAAATGGAAGCTGAAGCAGCAATTAACAATATTTTGCCTGAAACTTCTAAAGAGAGATATTTGAAAACTTACGACCAGTTCATATAGTGGCGAACAGAAAAACGAGTAAAGTCTTTATCCGAGACTGTATTCTTAACATACTTTAGTGAACTATCAAAAAAGCTGCAGCTATCTAGATGAGTACTAAACACGACATCAATATCAAGAACTATTCAAAATTATCATCTTTTCTAAAAAGACTATCTTCTGGGCACAAAAGTAAAAAGTCAAAGGTTTTTACAGCGCAAGACGTGAAAACATTCATAAATGAAGCCCCTGATGACATATATTTAGCTGTAAAGGTACGTAAAATAATAATCATATAATGGTAATACTTCATAATTAATTTTTTTATACTCTTACAATACAAATATTTCATTTCATTTCATTTCATTTCATTTCATTTCATTTATTCATTAACAATTTTACACTGTGTCTGAATGTTTACAATTTTTAATTTTTTATTAAAAACAAGCTAAAATCAATTTCTAACTATGAACCAACACAATATCACCATCACATTTATAATATTAATCAAATTTTAGTACATGCATTGTAAAAATTAAAAACATTTCGCAAAAATTCATAATCACAACAAAATACCAAAATAACAATAATAATAATCTAGACATGTCATAAACAAAAATTGATTACTTAATTCAATATAATAAAATCCAACACATATCAACAAAAACAATAAATACCTACCCACTCCAAAAATGTCAAAGCAAACTTCATAATTATAATAATCTAAATATGTCAAAACCACAACAAACTATCAACCCAATCCGATACATCAAAGTGAACACACAATGTCGTAACCATCTCAATAAGTAATCTAAAAATGTCAGAAAAACTAAATAATAATCTAATAAATATCATAAAAAAGAACAATAACCATCTTAAAATGACAGAACAAAATTTATTTAAATCTAATACATGTCGTAAAAATGTCGATAAATATATAATCTAAAAATCTCAAATCCACAGCAATTAAAACTCATCCGATACTTGTACTTCCGATCTAATACATGTCGTAAAAATGTCGACAAATATATAATCTAAAAATCTCAAATCCACAGCAATTAAAACCCATCCGATACTTGTACTTCCCTTCAATAAATAGTTCAAAAATGTCACAACCAAAATTAATTAAAATAATCGAATACATGTCAAATCACCATCCAAATAAATAATATAAAAATGACAAGCAAATCAATTAAATAATCTAATACTGTCATAAAAAATGTCAATAGGTAATCTAAAAATAACAAACTAAATAATCTAATAAAATGTCAAAAAAAAAAACAAAACAATCCAAAAATGTCATAGCAAAATTCATTTAAATAATATCATAAAAAATAAATAAATTTCAATAGATAATCTAACGTCAAACAAGTTAATTTAATAAAAAAATAATAAATAATCTAAAAATGTCCTAAACAAAATAACTCAAATAGACTAAAACATGCTATTAGAAAATTCACGCAACATATTCAGTACCTAAGTCATATTAGTCATAAGTTCATTAACGGAATAAAAACATTTTGCCAATAGAAACTCCCTAAGCCTCTTTTTAAATAAGGTAGTTCTATATAATAGACATCTTAGATCCTTAGGCAAGCAGTTAAATAGTTTCACCGCTTGATACTTAACACAATGTCTCACAATATTCAGTTTTGAACTAATTCCAAGCTTCAAGTACTGGTTCCGTGTGGTTTCCCTATGGTGTCTTTCTTCCTCCGTTTCGTATTCACTTATGTGCTTTGCCAGGCTGGTCAAGACTGTTAATATGTAAAGGCTTGGTACGGTAAGAATGGAAAGCTTCTTGAAATATTCCCGACAGGACTCGACTTGGGGAATGCGAACTATTGTCCTGATCGCCCTCTTTTGCAGTACAAATGCCCTATCAGAGTTATACCTGTAGCTATTTCCCCATAGTTGAATACTATATCTCAATCTTGACTCCACCAATGCATAGTAAACCGATTTTAAAATATTCAGACTAAGTTCATCTCGCAGGCTCCTAAGCGCATAACATGCTGATGATATTGATCCATCTATGGCTTTTAGTTCATTTTTCCAATTTAATAACGAATCAACATGAACTCCTAAAAATTTCACTGAATCTACAACATTTATTTTATCACCATATAACATGACATCTAAACTATCGTTATCGCGTGATGTGGACTTAAACAATATAATGTTGGTTTTTTTAGTATTTATGGTTAATTTATTTGCCATAAACCATAATTGAAAAGATTGAAGAGCCCTGTTTATAGTGTTGCTCAATGAGTTCGCAGTTTCTTCGCTAACAATAGCATTAGTATCATCAGCGAATGCTATTATTTTCATTTTTGGATTTATTTTTGATGCTAGATTAAGTAAATCGTTCGTGAAAATCAGAAATAGTATTGGACCTAGTATCGAACCCTGTGGGACACCTATCAAAACCCTTCGTAAGTTTGAATGGTACACCACTTGAACATTATTCTCATTCATATTTTTAACCTCTACGTACATTTTCCTATTATTTAAGTAAGACCGAAAAAGCTCTAAAACTTGCCCTCTTACACCATAATGTTCCATTTTAGCAAGCAATAACGTATGATTTACCGTATCAAATGCTGAACTCAAATCCAAGAAGATGCCAGCTACCCTCAATTTTTGATTCAATTTATCAACCACATCGTTAATTAAAGTGCTAATAGCTTCCGCAGTTCCAACACCCTTTTGATAACCGAATTGTCTGTTATTTATAACTCTATTTATACTGAGATGAGTAACTAAACGAATTTTTATTAAATTTTCAAAGATTTTTGAGAGGGTTGGTAAAACTGAAATAGGCCGATAATTTTTTATATCCATCTGTGAACCTTTTTTATGTAAGGGAATAACTTTCGCTATCTTTAGTTGTTCAGGAAAAATACCAGCTTCAAAACATTTATTGAAAAAATCTGACAACGGTAACGCAAGAATTTTTATATGTTGTTTTACAACACTTATTGGCAAGTCATCATACCCACTAGAAGTTTTATTTGCCATTGACCCTACAATTCTTACTATTTCTGCCGGAGTCACGGAAGACAAACACATTTCACTATTCACCCTGTCGGTAGAATTTTTTAAATAGAAAAGTGAATTATTTATTACCAATAAAACATACTTATTTTTATATTTCGCTTGTTTTAGGTGGTTCTTATCTTCGGTATAACTGGCGCATGCCGAGGTATTGAATTGACAACTATAACAATAGAGAACATAGAACAACAGCGTCAGTTGTTAGTAACAACAGGGTCAGTTGTTAGTAATTAAACTACCGAACACAAAAACTAAAATTGACCGAACATTTGTAGTTCCTCAAGAGTTCTCTGAATTCGTACAAATATAAAGAAATCTTCGTCCTGAAAATGTAAACACCAACCGATTTTTTTTCACCAAGGCAAGTGCTACAAACAAGTTATTGGAAAAAATATCATCAGAAGTATGCCGAAGCAAATCGCAAGTTATTTAAAGTTAGCAAACCCGGTATTGTACACAGGTCATTGCTTCCGGAGAACATCGGCTACACTTTTAGCCGATGCTGGGGCTAACTTAACCACTATAAAAAGGCACGGTGGGAGGAAATCCAGCAAGGTGGTTGAAGGTTACATTGAAGATTCCTACAAAATAAAAGTAAAATTACCAACAAAATAACGAAAACTATTCAGCTTTCAAAAAATGAAACATCTTTGTCAAGAGATGATCCGCAACCATCAACTTCTGCTAAAGAAAGCTTCATCCTGTCAGATTTTGTCCATGACCAACAAATATCACAATCTCAAACTATTAACATACCCAAAAAACACCTGTCCTTAAAATTTGAAAATTGTTCTCATTTCACTATAAATTGCAACAAATAAAATGTTTTATTCTTGTAATGCCGGTTTTTTTCTACTTACCTCACAATCGAGATGTAAAGCAGAATAGTTAGCTCGGGTGTAAGCACCAATTGCACCATCGAACTATAGGCGCCCTCGCTGCGCTCGTGCGCCTGAATATCTCGGGCTACAATTGATGCAGGCTTTAGTACGCCAATTTGGGGTGCCAGTGGCACCGAATGTTACTTTAGATCTCAAACTTTGACTTAAAACTATGAACTTTGACCAAAATATGGGTTGGTCTGCTCTGATCGGAAGAGCTGATCAGCAATTCAGCACCCTATAATAACATAATAAATATCAGTTTCTATTACAACCGAAAGGAGTACCTCTTCCATTGCTTCTAGAGTTTGCGATCGATTCCTGTTACGCAATTCCACTATAGTTCTGTGAGAACTCCATTTTAAATTTATTCATGTGAATTTGAGTAAACTAATTTATCAGTGCTTTCTTTAGTTTGTTTAGGTAGGTACCAAGTGATTCAAAAATTCAATACCAGTGATTAAATTGGAATGGGCTGTGCAGAGAGCTATGCTCGGCGTTTTCTTAACAGTGATAGAATCAGATATGGAGAGATAAACGACGAAGCCTGCAGAATTGTCAAAGTTAAGTGGCAGTAGGCAGGCCACCATTCTCGCAGAACGGATGGTGTCATCTAGCAACCGCGTACCGCAACGTGAAAGATTAGATGGCCTTCTCCGAGGTAGACCGGTGACCAGGTGAAGGACAGTGAAACGCAAGAAGCACAGGACTGGTCCGGCAACGCTTAGGAGTGGCCCCGATGCCATGTCCAGCAGTGAACATTTCTGAAAGTCGTGCTTACCAAAATTTTAACTCAGGAACTTCCTGTTCCATCAACCTTTCACTATTTCATTTTCCCTTTTAAAATTATTCATAGATGACTCAAGTATCACAGTTTCGCCCGTCACCATTTTACGTTGAATCCTCGGATACCGTATGCAATGATAATAAGGTCCAGTTTGATTAATATGATCGATGGCCAGGCTAGCGGATCGTACTATGAATTGTAATGGAGGCCGTACGATACCGCTACGTAAATTTAAATTCAATCTCTGTTTCGAGCGGGCAGTAAAAATGTGTGAGCTCTCGGTGCCGGTCCTTCAATTAGATTTAGCTTCAAAATGAGCGTTCTAGTCAGTTTAAAGTTCAGCAAAGTTTTGTTCGATGTGTGGAAAGTTGGTTGTGCTCTCAGTGAGTCTGGTGTTTGTAACCGGGAAGCGGAGTTGGAATGATTTCGTTGCTGTTTGCTCTGTTTACAGGTTCGTGAGTAGTACTTATATATCTATCAGGTTCTAAAGTTCCCATCAGGGAATTGCCAATGTCTCTTTGATAATTTACTTAAGGTTTATTTTTCTAGGAAACTTTTTTTGCGAAAAATCTTTTTTGTTTTTTACTACTTTGGCTTTGATTCTCCTTAGAACATGTACAGAAGTGAAGAATAGGTCGGTACGCCAAGGGGATTGAACTCTGGACCTATTTTGCAACAAACCCTGAATGGGATAACATGCAGATGTTCCATATTGGGATCGGTCTTTTTTTAACATCACCTAGAACTGGCTAAAATTTGTCAGTCTTTTGTTTCATAAAAACTATTAAAGTTAAATAAATATTGCAGCTTCAGTCTTTAAAGCTGACCTCTTTAAAGTCCCGGCGGAGGGTCCCTAGGGTTCCGTAGATTGGTAAAAGCAACAGAACGTTCCATCTCTAAATCAAACAATGAATATTAATTTGTTTGGAGCTATTGAACTTTCACAGTGTTTGTAGGTGAAGTAAATGTTGAAGCATTCATTGAATGCTAAAGTGAAGATAACTATCTACGGGGGTATATCCTCGAGACCATTTAGGGAAGGCTGACTGACTTCTATTAAATTAACGAAGCAACTCAACACCCTTTGAATTATTGATTACAAGTTACGCAAATTGATGTTTTAGATAGGTTGAGTGCAGAGTTGCTGAGGGGAAGTTGTATGAAGGATATTCAGTAGGTAGGTACTACATTTTAGACGTTAACGTGTATATAACTTAATGAATAGAGGTTCATCAGCGAATGCTGATTTTTAGATATTTTAAAGTTTATGCTCAAGTAAAAAAATCTTTAACTAAATTTTTTTGCATGCCATTATTGTGCCATATTAACTTCTGATTTGTGAATGAATGGCATGGAAGCTACTTGTATACTTTTATGCAAGTTATAGGCATTTGTATTTTCCATTAGTGAGAAGCGAATTCGAAGTTTGGTATTTTCGCCCTAAATCTAATAAAACAGGGTCTAACAACCGTTTGTGGTTTTCATTATAAATCTGGGATTTAGATAGCACATCCTGTAGTTACATCCTCCTAAAAGCGGAAACATACTTACGTGTCGTGGCGTAGCGTGGCGCTTTATGACGTATTTGATTGGCTACAAGACTCATGACGTAGGCGCTACAGATTCGTATGATTGGTGTATCCCGCCACCACACGACACAGTAATGTTTTGACAGCATAAAGTTTAAGGAAAGTTTCATCGTGTATATTTAAATTTTGTTTCCCTAACGCCAAATAAAACCGATTTCGATCAGCATTGTAGTTATGAATAAGTTTCAGATCATTGAGTGTTTGGAATTATGATCGTCTGGAGAAATCTAGCCCGATAGAACGAAAATCTGTTATGTCTGCGATAAAAAAAATAGCTTCGTCTGAAATATAAAAAGTAATTACCCGGTTTGTTTTATATTACCTACCAGGAGTTTGCTCGGATTATAGGTACATATTGATATTTACATAATATACTTTGTCTATCTGGAATTATACTTTTCGAATGGTTTAAGTTTAGGAATTTTTCTAATACATAGGTCCATCGTTTCCTAAGATTACCCTCCTCTTGAGCAAAAACTCACCAAATTCATAAGACCAAATAAAAAAAATTGCTCTGAGTTTTAGATATCATCACATTCGTGTTTATTTAGGGGCAAGCTGAGGTATCACGTATGTAAGAATGGTACCTACAAACGTTGTTAAATCAACCTATACTTGGCAAGTTGTTACTAAGGCATTGTCTCCTAGCCGTTACCTGAATGGTGTCACCAAACTGGTCCCTTTTATTACCAGTCGCAAAGCCCGTGCTTTCCAAGCCACATTGTTTCTTTGATTGTCAGCTATCTGACCTCCATACCCCAAAGCGAATAGCTAGTTTTCTAGTCAATACTGTCCTGTGTGTGTGTGTACTGTGTGTAATTTAAAAACAACAACTAACAGTATCAATATACTGTTAGTTGTTGTTTTTAAATTACACTATTATAGCTTTAGTAGGTCTTTCGCTCCTTTCGAAAAAAAAAAACAACTGTATCAGTGTCGATTTGGTAGGCTAAACTATGTAGATGATATTGTACCTTAATCATGAATGTGTAGAACTAACGATGGCTTTCAAGTGAGACTGGATATCTATGATTTATAAACTACATAATACATCATTAGAGACCGCTAATATGCATTTGCATATTTGCTTCTCAGTGAAAATTGCTTAGTATTTTTAATATCTAGTGATGTTGCATATTTTCGCTATATTTATTATATTTATCGGTATATTATCCTATTGATAATGTAATTCTTCTTCTTCGTCGTATCGATAAACATGTATGACATCAAGAATAATCAAGATTTGCGAAAGCTCAAACGAAATGCCAAGTCGGAACTAAAACGATTTATTAACAATATAAATATTTAATTCGTTATAATTCTTCTTCTTCTGTTAACTCTATAACCAAAATTTCGCCCATATAAACCAACAATATTAACGAATAAAAATATTTTGATTGATTGAAGATTTTTGCAATTTAGAATCTACCTGACTGTAAATACTACTAAATTAGTTTTCGTTTTAGTGCACTATATAGTATCGTCTACAAAGTTGTTACATTTTGGTATTGATAATTTATGATTGAATAATTCACTAATTGTGCTAAGTGCTGCTGATTTAGAAAATGAAAAATTTAAACCACATCTTTCCTTTTTTCGTTTTCTAATAGTACCTAAAGTATTAGAAAACGAAAAAATGTTGCATATTTTACTAATTTTCATGCATATTACAAGCTTTTTATGTTGTATATAATCCGGTCCTTATACATCCATGAGATTTCTACAAGGTCATACAATCTTAAGCTGCTGAAGCTGAAGTATTTCTTTAGAAGTGACAATTAAAATGTTAATTTTACATTCGAACAGTTCTATAAATTCATTCATTTGACCCAAGCAGCAGTGTCGGCGGTGACCTGGGATGCGCCGACGCCGTATGACCCGGTATGGCTGGCTAGCGTGCAGCAGTATCCGTCAGCTCCCGCCATCAATGATACCAGATTCTGGGGCTTCGGTTGGGTGTACGAGTCCGACGTAGAATTTAGGCTGTTTACGAGGTAAGAGACGTTCAACCATCTTCTTAGTTCATCCAAAGGATGTCCGATAATATACCGTTTTTAACGATATGACCCTTGTTAACTCATAAATTGATTGTAATTTCTTACAAATTTATAAAATGTCACTCTCTTTTCGGCAGGCAGAAATACAGAACTTTCATACCTACGCCTTTTGCTTCGTGTTCATTTCGTTTATGCTTTGTTGCAATTTGCTTTAGTGTCCAAAAATGATAATTCTGGAAGTATAAATGCTTTTAAGTTTATCTTGACTAGATTATTAAACTTAAAAACTTAATCTAACGAGCTTTCCTAGTCTTCTTTGGTCAGAAAGCAACACATCGGTCATGTGCCATAAGTGATCTCAAGACGTTACAGAGTAGTTTTGCTAGCATCGCTATTATCTGAGAAAATGTTCAAACCATCTATGACATCACATAATGTATCGTATGAGTTTGTTCCGAATACCAGTAGGTATACTAAATATCTCATTATATTCTCGAAGAAAATTAACGCCCATGCAACAAAAACATAGAAATGAAAAAAAAAAAACAAAAAATCTGAACTTGCGGATGCCAGAACTCAAAATTAGTTTAAAGAAACGGAGAGAACGCAGTGTTTAACTTTAAAGTTGTTTCTCTCAAGTTCTAAGTGCAAACTCTGTGAAAACTGATTGTTTCAACTACTTGGGCGTACCAGAGTTTCGATGTGGTTTTCAACGATATCGACCGACCTGATATTGGCAGCACGAAAAGTTCGGCTGAAACTTTAAATAATGGTTTTAAAAAACTGTTCAGAAAATGCAGGAATGTAACTAGTTAGGTAGGTATTTCAATAGGGACATGGGTGGTTGTGAGATCTTTGGGCTCTGTATATACTCAGTTAGGTAAGTCTATGAGCTATCTTTACGGGTACATATTTGAACAGCGAAAATTATAACACCTACGGTTAGAATGTCACTGTTCAAAACATCGAAAATTTAAATATCGAATAACCATTTAACCGAAAATTAAAATAACGTAAGTTTATAATGTCGAATGGTTAGATAACCTACGTCCAATATTTCTAAAATCTAATAATCTACAAAAGTGACATCGAATGCCCTAAATATCGAAGTACAGAGTATCGAATGTCCTAAATATCGATATTTAGGTTGTGGGTTATATTATTACTAGCATTGTTATTGTTAATTTAGTTATAAGTTCTTATAATGTAACTGTTTGCTGTTCCTTTCAATAAAAAATAAAATAAAATAAAATAAAATTTATTTATTATGTATTACTCACTGTGTATTTGTCACTCGTACCTCTCCTGTGAACTCATGCGAACTATTGTCGTGCCTATTATTATAAACTAGCTTTTCCCCGCGACTTCGCTCCGTGGACCACCCCACATGATCCGTTATCGGGAAAAAAAATTGCCTATGTCACTCAGGAATAATGTACCTTTCTATAGGTGAAAGAATTTTTTAAATCGGTTTAGTAGTTTCGGAGCGTATTCGGTACAAACAAACAAAAAAATCTTTCCTCTTTATAATATTGGTATAGATGTCACAGGGTAATTTGATAATTCGGATATTTCGAAAACCCGCATAATTAAAAAATGGTGAAAACAATTCTGCAAGCAACTTGGAAGTAGCGCTCGCCGGTCGCTGCCCCGGCACAGCTCGCTTCGCTTGCTCGGCTCACGCGCAGTTGATCGCTAAACGATAAGTTAAATGTTTGCAGTGGAGGATTTTCCACTCATACCACATTTATCAAAATGTGTTCGATACTCTAAGGAGTAGGTATTTTTAACGTTTATATAATGAACTTAGGTGTTTTAAATGTTGACATTTTGAACATAGGTATAATGACTATCGTAACTTTGAATCAGTCGATATTTTAATCAGTCGGCATTCTAATCTTTGACATTTTATGCTTAGGTTTAACAATTTTCGATATTTCAATACAATCGTTATTTAAATTTTCGATGTTTTGAACAGTGACATTTTATCCGTAGGTATTTTAATATTCGATATTCAAATATGTACCCATCTTTACAGGTCCTAGGTACTTGTGGTCAACTTTTCCGATGCTCTTGTTGGTAACAAAGTTTCAAAGCGCCCCAAGCCAATGTTGGAACACTTGCAACGACCGTCTCTCAATTTAAGTCCTCACAAAAATAGGAATTCAAACTATCAAAGAACGTTAAATGTTTTCAAACACGTGCTGTATTTCGCTTCATAAAATTGTTCTCACCTTAAAGAGAAAATTTTAAAACATAATTAAAATTCGCAAAACGTTTTTTCCAACACATATTTTGCTATCGTAGTGTATGACAAAAAATTTAACGCCGCCATTTTTGGTACAGGCCATTGTTTTCGTGGCATTAACGTGTGGTAAGAGTCATAAGACTATAATTATATTGAAATGAGCCATTGTGTATGTATGTTGTGCGTCTAGCCACAGCATAGTGAGCGAAATTTTCTGCTATCTTCTAGAGCATCAACTATTTGCACAACTCACTCGACTTGATGCACGGTTTTTTTTTAAGTTTAAGTTTTCTGACACGCTGTATGGTTTTACCGAAAAAATCAGAGTGGGATAAAAAAAACCTGTCTTATTTTTAAGCAAGGATATATTAAATGCACAACATTTTATAAATCACATCACACATCATCAGCCTATTAATGTTCCCACTGCTGGGACACAGGCCTCCTCTATGTGAGAGGGGATGGGCCGTAATCCACCACGCGGGCCCAGGGCGGGTTGGTGGATGTCACGATGTTTTCTTTCACCGTTTTGAGAGCAGTGGTGATGAAATAATTTACATAAAGTAAAGCGCCTGCCTGGGGTCGAACCCACGACGTGCAACTCGTAAGTCACGGCTGATACCACTGGGCCACCACTGCTCAATCCGTCGATTTTATAAATATATAGACAAATATCTATCCATTGGCATTTTTCGGGTAGAAATACAAATTGAACTAATCGTCTAATTAGATCTTGTAGATAGAGAGTCACGTTGTTGCAAATCAATCCTAGGCAAACGGATAAATTAACACTTCTTTTCATATCATTGTTTTTGAAAATGATGCTTCGTAGGTCCTTCTCTGTCTGTAGTTTGAAAGCCTTGGATAACTCTATTTTTTTTGTATATTTCCAGGCGGAACCCATTCGACTTTCAAGTATTAATAACGAACAACTCAGAATCTCTCAGAGAATCAAATTTCGATTTTAGCAAAAAAGTGAAGGTGCTCACTCATGGCTGGCTCAATCATGGATACAGTCCTATGCCGGAATCCATCAAAGAAGGTAGGAAGCCTTTTAACATATCTACAACTCGAAGGAACATACAAATCTACTTGATTTTTAAATATGGGTTTAGAGGAAATCTACAGAAAATATACAGAAATCTTTTCACACTGAAAGTAGAAATATCGTTTTTTAGTAGGGTACCTATGTCGATAGTATCTACTATATATGTCGATATATTCACGATATCAGGGAATGGGAACTGCAATGGTTGTAGGCGATTACTCCGCCTGTATCTGCATAATGAGATCTTGAAATCCATCACGTCGATGGCAGACTGAATTTCAAGCGAGGTCAATGTATCTCGATTCTCCAACACCCACATTGCCAGCGAAAAATGTGTGCTATTCTGATGGTAAGAATCAAGGGAATAGATTGTACGATCCTTCTACTTTCTTTGTTCTATTGAATAAAAGGATTCGATTTATATCGTGGGGCACTTACAAACAAAGACTACGTTAGTGACTTTTGACGTGAATCAAGTCAATAGCCTCATGAAAGTCTGTCAGACGTTCAGTTCGCACCACTCCAAAACATCTTTGACCAAATTTTTGACTTGTTTAGTTGTTGCCAATGATATTCTTATTGCCCAAACTTAATTAATAACTTGACATCAATCACCATCATCAATCATCATCAATACATATAATAAATCTGTAGAAGAGTAATTTTTGTACATCGAAAATATTTCCAAAAAAATAGCCAGGGTGTTAAAGGATAACCAACAGAACATAGGTTCTGTTGGTCATCCTTTCAATTCCAAAATTGCCGGCAATAGTGCCGGCAATTTTGGAATTTTTGTCTGTTTATTTGTGCACGCATCACGTGAAATGTACGAAACCAATGTAAATAACTTTTATATATAAACATTGTGCGTAACTTGAAGAATTACTTAGTTTTTGTTTCATCGCAATCGGTTCACTCTATCAAAAGTTAGATGAATTTGGTTATCTATCAAAAGGTCTATCAAAAGTGTTCAAGAAGTAAAATGATCACAACACACGCGGACTGTTGAACTCTATATTCGATAGATGGCGTTGTGCACTTGAAGTCATTTTATGAATGGCGATGTTAAGATTCTAGAAACAAAAATGTTAGGTAGGTAAGTAGGGTAGGCAGGAAGGTAAGTTGGGTAGGGTTGGCAGATAGATGACGGGAGCGAAGCCGCGGGCACAGCTAGTTGTTCATAAAATTAATCTGTTAACATCGCTTGATCGTTTACGATTTATGTCACGCAAGCCAAACCCTTATTTTTTTTTTATGTTTCAGCTTACCTCAACGTCAGCGATTTGAATATCATCGTGGTAGACTGGGGTGTCGCAGCCAACGTCAACTATGTCCTGGCCAGCTACAACGTAGCTTCAGTTGGTCGCCTCCTCACAGAGTTCCTCAATTTCCTCATCGGAGAAGGAGTGTCTATGGATGATGTGCATTTAATTGGCCACAGCCTGGGGGCCCATGTCGTGGGCATAGCTGGTGCTTATGTGAAAAAAGGGCCCATTGATACTATTACTGGTGAGTGTCTTATTTTTTTTAAACGCATTCGATCACCTGTGATATCCATTAGTCAGTTATATTAGTATTATAGCCTTTGAACATACTTATTTTTCGGGAGAGATCGATGGATCTACCTCTTTTTGCGTCCTGAAAGTTACAAGATGATTTATCTCTTTTTAATTTATCGCCACAAAAAAATGATGTAGCCATTTTTTTACAATTTTGTGTATTTCATTATACATTAGCTTTCATATTTAAATAAAAACGGTTACCGAGGGCGAAATATTAATTTCGAGTTAAGGCAACAAATAATGTGGTTGTCAGTAAGGCTAACGCTGCACGTTTGTAACGTCAATCAATCTCAACTTCAAGGAGCTACTCTTTATATTCTGCATTTTCGAGCACAATACCTTTTACCCTGAGGCCTCGTTTCATGGTACTTTCTCTTTCCTTTACAAAGGTTTACCAACTTGTTCCATGGCTAGAAGCCCCAGTTTTGCTATTATGGATTTGCAATAATTCAATAAAATTGACCCGAAAGATGATAAAGAAATTAGAAGCCTCATTTTTGTCCTATATCTGATCTCCACAACTCAAAGCATGGCATTAGATAGTTATGTAGGTATATTCAGATGCATTTTGCTAGTTCGAAAGCCGACCTCAAGCTACGAAAAGGCAAGGCGGACATCTTAATCCGCTTATCCTTCCTAAATCCTAAGTGTACAGAAAGATGAACGACAATTCCATTTCATGCAGGATCAAGTATTCCGTTATCCCTGACGGTGAAACCCAAAACAGAAACCCAAAACCGTGTACCTTTCACCCCGGCCCCTTCACCGAAACAAGAGGCAGCAGGACATAATAAATCGAGTCTTAATTACGTGCTTATGGCAAATAATTTGGCAATTTTAACTCCCCGTTCTGCGCTGAATACCGAGGTGTTTACGCAACGATTCTGTTAGCTTTTATAACAAAACCGCAGCAAATTAGCTGCTATTGTTAGTTAAACTCTGGCGGTTGTTGTGAAGACTCCTTTGTTTTGTTTGCTAATTTTGCGTATAGTATGTTATTATACCTATCGTTATTGTTTGGATAATATGTAACTAAAATTTATATTAGGGACGTTTAGAGTGGGCGGAAGATCAACCTGACATTCCTCCTTTATAGCTTGTACGAGTAACACAGGTTCAACTTAGTTCAGGCAAATAAGCAACTGTGTTCTTTTATATATTAAGATATTTTATTGTTAAATGTGCCTTATGTTATAAAAACATTTCAAAATATTAAAAACTAGCTGTGCCCGCGGCTTCGCTCCCGTCATCTGTCTGCCAACCTTACCCTACTTACCTTCCCGGTTTCCTACCTAACAATTTTTTTTTTCTACAGTCATCATTGTTTCGCGGAGAATCTTAACACCGCCATTCAGAAAATGACTTCAAATGCACAACGCCATCTATCGAATACCGAGTTCAACTGTCAAAGTATCTAAATTGCGTGTGTTTTGTTAATTTTACTTCTTGAACACTTTAAATTCATCTAACTTTTGATAGAGTGAACCGATTGCGATGAAACAAAAACTAAGTAATTCTTCAAGATACGCACAATTTTTATGTATAAAATTTATCTACATTGGTTTCGTACATTTCACGTGATGCGTGCACAAATAAACAGTCAAACCGACAAAATTCCAAAAATGCTATTTTTTTTGGAAATATTTTCGATGTACAAAAATTACTTTTCTACAGATTTATTATATGTATTGATGATGATGATAGAGGCCCACAGGTATCGGGAAGTTCGGGCACAGGATATAATATATATTATTATTTCGCGTGGTGGATTAGATACGGCCCATTCCCTCTAACAGAGAGGAGGTCTGTGTCCCAGCAGTGGGAACATTAAAAGGCTGATGAATATGATTATTATTTCGAATCTGGAGAAATCATAATACTCTCGATTCTATTATTGATTATTTTGTTGTTCATTTAGTACGGTGCTGTTTTACGAGCACCTACTCAGAAGAGGTATCGTATTACGAAGAAATCTGCCTTTGGAGGGCAGACAGGCAGTTGCTTCATGTAAAATGCTGGTACTCAGTTGTATCGAGTTAGACTGGAAGCCCATCTCAACATAATATGGATGTTGGTTTGGCAGAAAAATGATAATTCTTTTTAGTGTAAACCAGTGGTGTCTCATCCCATACAAAGAAACCGTGCCGACGTTCTATACTCAATACTGATCATTCGGTTCCGTTCCGTCCCGTTCCACGGTTATTGATGGTGATCTATCTATCGCCGTGGAACGGAACCGAACGCGATCGATTTGCAAAAAAACGGTATAATCAGGTGAAAAAAGCTAGTTACGTCGGCACGGTTTCTTTGTATGGGATGAGGCATCTGTATGCTAATATTATATTATCGATTAAGCTGATTAGTTATCTAAGAACATCGATCGCGTACGGGTCCGTTCCACTGATGTAGATGATGTTAGCAGCGGTTTCCAAGTAAAAGGGTTAACTCGGTTCGTGGATATTTTTTTTTTAAATACATGACGATTTTTTTTATAGTATTTTTTATTTATTTATTTATTATATACTTTATTGTACACCACTTAAATAATTACAGGACAAAAAACATTTTTAAAGATAAGTGTACAATGGGCGGTCTTATCGCACAGGGCAATCTCTTCCAGACAACCTTTGGATGGACTGAACGAGAGGAGATAGACATAGGGCTGTCAGCCCTATGTCTATCTTTTTTTTTGTTTTTCTTTTTGTCTATGTTTATCTTTTTTTTTTTGTTTTTGTACGTTTTTACAGTTTAATTGTACTAAAATGTGTTTCAAAACAAATTAAAAAAAACCGGCCAAGTGCGAGTCGGAGTCGCGCACAAAGGGTTCCGTACCATTATCGCAAAAAAATCACGTTTGTTGTATGGGAGCCCCACTTAAATATTAACTTTATTCTTTTTTTAGTATTTGTTGTTATAGCGGCAACAGAAACATCATCTGTGAAAATTTCAGCTGTCTAGCTATCACGGTTCATGAGATACAGCCTGGTGACAGACGGACAGACAGACAGACGGATCGCGGAGTCTTAGTAATAGGGTCCCGTTTTTACCCTTTGGGTACGGAACCCTAAAAATGGAGAATCGCGCCATCTTTTGGAATTAATTTTAAAGGATCCATTCAAATAATCTATGAAATGTAAATTAAGAACCCAATATTCCTTTATTATTAGGGAAATGTTTCCTAAATTTTCACAGATGATGAATTCTCTTGCCACTATAACAACAAATACTAAAAGCAAAATAAAATAAATATTTAAGTGGGGCTCCCATACAACAAACGTGATTTTTTTGCGATAATGGTACGGAACCCTTTGTGCGCGACTCCGACTCGCACTTGGCCGGTTTTTTTTATGATCGTCTAGAAAATCTTAATATTTCACAAAACTCAATAACAAATAGAAGCTTATCACGCCATCTAGTGCTATTTATGAACCAAATTTTCTTTCTTCGCGTTGGGTGCCCGTGACATGGACTAAAACAACTTAAACTCTCTTCACGTTCCATAAATTCCTATACCAAGAAATATTACTTAGAGAATAAATCCATATTAATAACGAACATCTCAATGATCCCATTTCCCAGAAAACTGATTTCGAGAAATTAACGGCTGCCTGAATAAATCTTTCTGAAAGCTTTCTTATTAAAGTCAATATTAATTTTGTTCCTGATTTTCTTTTTTTAGGTTTAGATCCGGCCTTGCCTTTGTTTACGCTTGGGAACAAGAATGCGAGGCTAGACAAGCACGATGCTCGCCACGTGGAAGTCATACATACCTGCGGAGGGTACCTCGGCTTCGCGTCACCTCTGGGCCATATTGACTTCTATCCCAACGGTGGGACAAGGCAGCCTGGTTGTGGATTTGATTACAGAGGTATGTATTTAGCTAATGATCCATTTAAAAGAGCAGGGCAGTGGTGGTCCAGTGGTAATTGCCGCGACTTAAAGGTCGTGGTTTCGAATCCAGGCAGATGCTTCACTTTGTGTAAATTATTTCATCACCACTGCTCTCAAAACGGTGAAGGAAAACATCGTGAGGAAACCGACAAGTCCTAGAATCAAAAGTTCGAAGAAATGTGACATCCACCAACCGGCACTGGGCCCGCATGGTGGATTACAGCCCATTCCCTCTCACAGGCCTGTGTCCCAGCAGTGGGAACATTAAAAGGCTGATTATGATGATCCATGTTAGGCAACGCGAAAAATACCTACTAAAAAGTGCCGCTATCATGAGCTGTGCTCGGCCAAGAGGTCTGGAACTCGATGTGTTTGTGGCTTATATTTTTCGTTGGTTTTCAAAGAATTATCGCAATATTATGGGTGCAATGGTTTCCTTAATTGAAGCACAATCTGTGGTAGTCTAGTTTTTGCTTCCATAATAGCTAAATTAGATCCGTGTAAATATATCTAACTTTTAAATCAAAACATATAGTAAATCTGTAGAAAAGTCGTTTTTGTACATCGATTATATTTAAAAAAAAACAACAGGGTGTTGGCATAACCAACATTACGCATTGCCAGCAATTTTGGATTTTTTGTTTGTTTAGTTGTGCACGCATAACGTAAAATTAAAGAAACCAATATAGATAACGTATATATTTGAAAATTGTGCGTAACTGAAGTATTACTTAGTTTTTATTTCATCGCAATCGGTTCACTCTGTCCAAAGTTAGATGAACTTAAAGTTTTCAAGAAGTTAAATATTACAACACACGTAATTCAGATACTGGGACAGTTGAACACCATATTCGATAGAAGGCGTTGTGCATTTGACGTCATTTTCTGAATGTCGGTGTTAAGATTTTCCGCGGAAGAATGACCCTAAAAAAATGGTAGTTAGGTAGGTTAGGAAGGTAAGTAGGATAGGTTAGGCAGTAGACGTGAGCGAAGCCGGGGGCACAGCTAGTCTTTAAATATAAATAAAGTCGGATTAGTTACACCATTTATAACTCGAGAACAGCTGTACCGATTTACATAATTTTTCTTTGGTTCGTTTTATCTCCGTCCCGAATAAACTGAATTAAAATAATAACATTTTCCCATACGTATCCAAACACAGCGCCATCTCTGATTCATGACAGAATAAAAGGAAGGTTTAAAAAAAAGTAGCTATTAGGGTAGGGTAAGTAGGTATGGTGGGTAGGGTAGGGTAGGTAGGTAGCCAGTTGACGGGAGCGAAGCCGCGGGCACAGCTAGTTCTACATAAAAATCACGTCAGCCATATTGAATGAAACGCATTCCACAGGCTATTGATGAAACTGATCAGGATTAATCTACTTATCTATTTGAAACCGAGATTAGATTTAAATTACTTTTTTATACTCAGTTTTATTCAATTATTTATTTCAGAATTAAATAAGAAATTCTGCATTAATCTACTTGCTCCTAATCTATTAAGATTTTTATATTAATTACAGCTAATTATAGCTTACTATGTTTTCATTTCAATTTAAAATCGAATCCCTTAAAACTAAATTATATAACTTCGATTTAAACACAAAAGAGCTTCTTATTAAATCGTGCATATATTTTAATGACTCTCTTTGAAATC
Organism: Orthosia incerta; assembly: GCA_948252205.1. Classification (NCBI taxonomy): domain Eukaryota; kingdom Metazoa; phylum Arthropoda; class Insecta; order Lepidoptera; family Noctuidae; genus Orthosia; species Orthosia incerta. The sequence continues at coordinate 21,083,062 of OX411744.1, forward strand.
AACTTTTAACAAGAAGAGTATTGAAAATATTTTCTTTTGTGTTGTCAGAGCTGACACTCGGCTAGTATTATTGAGAAGTTCTTTGCACTTTAAATATACAATGTCAAACAGTGTAGCTATTTTGGCGTACGTTATAGTATATTCTATTCTATTCAAGAGGATTCAGAAAAGCTATACCGAACGGCAAGAAACTCGTGGAAGTCGCCTCTAAACAAAATCACATTTTAGCAGCGAGAACGATTGACGGTAAGTTAAAAATGTATGAGATTGACAAGCGCTACTGTAATGGTACCCAAACAAACATGTTGACATTTCAATAATCGCTGTCACCGATAGCGTTTTACTTAGGGTCTGTTTCACCATCGACGATACCTAATGCATCCGTTAACTTCCTTTGCAGATAATTTAATACAATGTATCTTCCATTTTTTAATGTACGAATACATTCAAAAATTGAAGATAAATAGCCACTATCTTTTCGGACATCGTGAAACAGAGCCTACGTCTAGAGACCATTTCTAAAAATTCATTTCTTTCACGTTATCAACCAAATTTTTATAAAAATCGTTGATGTTTGAAAATAAATTCAGGACAGCTTATATTTTTCTAAATGAAAATTGGCCTTCTACACACTTGGTCAAAACAATATGCTCTTTAGAAATTAATTGAAATTGGTTCACAAAGCAAATCTTAATAGCTGGCAGTTGTGTGGTTAACTGGCTATTCATAGAAACTATCAGTATTTATTACTTTCTATTCTTAGCATAGACTAAACAATAAATACATTGGGACAATTATCCAAGAATAGCCCTTCTTAGAACTGTCCCTTTGTCTCAACACCCATCCTTTTGTGACGTATGGGCGTTCAACGATGACGTCAAATATATGATTGTATTAGCTCTCAGCCGCGCTGCAATTAGTACTTCCATCAATATCTTTACAAATGATGTGTTTAGTGTGCTTAGTTTAGTTTAGTTTCGACGAGCTGTTTGCGCAACTCTACCAAGCGCGTATGTTCCAAACGCGTACTTAGCGTACGGGTGGGTTTTGTATCCGTTCAGTTGCTTTTGCGTGAAAGATTAACAAACGTGTGAAATATTTTGAGTACCTGGAGTACTCAAAAATTTTCACATTTATCGTATTACTAGCTGTTGCCCGCGATTTCATCTGCATTAGTACTTCGAATAGCCTATATCGCGCAATAATATTGTAGGTGTGTGGGCCGGGCCGCCTTACTTGAGAAATTATTAGTTCACCATACAAACTTCCACCACCTTAAGGATGATTTCCGGGCTAAAAAACTATCCTATCTCCTTTCCAGGGTCTCCATACGAACGGACAACGGCAGAAGCCCATACATTGTTTTAGCTGAGAATAAATTCCTACGACTCTAAATGGAAAATATCTGGTTTAATTCAGGGTCATGTTTTTACTAATTTTTGTTCAAGAACGCCGAGAATAATAGATATTAAGTCATGAACTGTTTTAGGTTATGTCTGGGTAACTTTTATTAATGTGTTTACTAGGTAATATTATTCAATTTCGTAGAAGTAAAAGGGCAATATCGCATTAGTATTTTTATTTGTTTATTTTTATTTGAGCAAAAAAAGGAAAATAAATTCTTTGGAAAGAGTATATTTATTTATGCGTCTTTGACGTGTATCAAAACATCGTCGTCAACAACCAAGCTATTTGTTTTTGACTTGGATACATGTCTCTTTGCATATCATTAATTGAAAGTAACTAATTCATTTATTTCTTCTACACTACATTATTCTTATCTGCCTGCAAGGACACCTACACTTAGACATAAACTGTATTGTTTATTTATTTACTCCGTTTTATTATAATAAGTTATTATTGTATTTGTTATAATTAATAACAAATATAATAATGATTTACTTACTACAGTCACTACTTGTCACTTGGCAGAATAAGTGTAAATTGGCAACAATAAGCTAATGAGAACATGAAGATTCTCATGTTCTTTAATTTTTTCGTTAAGAGATAAACTTCAACTAACTTTCATTTTTAATGTTTTTTTTTTATCCGTGGTGAACCAGTTAATGTTATTCTTTGAAAAAAAAAACAATTAATAGAATTTATTTCGTATTTAACTCACTTTCCGACGCTCAAATTTAAGCCAGGTAAGATTTCGCCATTGTTCGGTATGGATCTAAATCGGTTCAGCGGTTTAAGCGTGAAAAGATAACAGACAGATAGACAGAGTGACTTTCGCATTTATAATATTATAATAAGTTTAGATAGTACGGACGGTAGCTATATTCGTAGGATAAATCGTTTTAAAGACAATAGCTATTTCTTGTCGATGTAGTGTAGGTCAGTATTGCGATTTTACGTTTTTTTTTTTTCATCATTCATAAGATTAAAAATACGAAACAGCTGAGTCAGTGACGGTGATAAAGTGGAATTCTGTCAGAGATAATGCTGTAGCGATATTAACACTGAAATCACGTATTCTCAAGATATTCCTTTACCTCCACCAGGTCTATGTGCCCACAACCGAGCGCACATGTTTTTCGCAGAGTCTATCACATCAGACGTCCCATTCACGGCAGTACGGTGCACGAGCTACAATGAGCTCTTCTATACAGGCTCATGTAGGGGCACTGGCGAGACCCTGATCATGGGCGGCTTCGACATACATTACGGGTGAGTTTCATTGACAATGTTAAAAGGAAATCTTCCGCGAGCCGGAAGACGTAGCATTGAAAGGCGGCATAGGTGGACCGATGACCTGGTTAAGGTTGCGGCAATCAGCTGGATGCGAGAGGCACAGCAAAGGTCAATCTGGCGACTCTTGGGGGAGGCCTATGTTCAGCAGTGGACATCTTTCGTCTGAAATTATGTTGATGATGATGTTTGTAAAAGGTAATCTCTGGCAGTACTGGTCTAAGTGCGAAAATTCTTTACAGAAAGCTACACTATCCCTGAGGGCGGCGGTTACGCACAACATCCTATACGTGTCCGTGATATTTCAGTACCAAAGTAGCCGTAGTACTTCTTGTAGGGAAGCTTTCGCACTACATCCGAACTCTATCCGTCATAATCTATCATAATTCAGAACATTTTGAACTCGGAACTCAAATCACGGACACAGATCGGATGTAGTCACCCGGCGGGTACGCACTACATCCGATCCGTGTCCGTGAAATTTCGGTTCCAAAGTAGCCGTAGTACTTCTTGTAGCGAAGCTTTCGCACTACATCCGAACTCGGTAATAAATTTACGGACACGGATTACGGACACGGACGTGTAGTGCGTAACCGCCCTGTGTGTGGCTTGCCCATTTTCTATGTGGTGGGCAACGGGAGCGATGCCGCGCGAAAACATATAGTTAGTTTATATGCTTGTACAAGAAGTATTGATCCAATTTTGAAAAATCTATAACTTAAAGAAGGTACCTACTCCATTGCTGAGTCTCACTGGGGCACAAGCGACTTTTATCTTCGAAAACCGGAAAATTGCTCGGGTCCTATGGAACACGACACGGAAGTATAGAGTCGCGGGACACAGCCAGTCGACAGAATTCTGGGAATCATTTCAATTGAAACGATTGATGTTGGAAGCCTTTAATGTCTATTCACTTAGATCTACATTTATTTATTTGGACTAAGAAATTCCAAATTTAGTTCTGAGAATATTCGTTAAAACAAATACTCTTAATTAAGGATCCCCAGTCACTAATAATTTAGAACATTTAAAATTTGACTACCGAAATTCGGTGTTTGATATTTATGTTCCAATTAATTAACATTTAGTTATGATTCCCCGGCGTTCATTCCTTCTCTTAGAACATTCGCGCCAGCGACTCGAACAACAAAAGAAGGTTATTTTAAGTATTCATGAACACGGTTAACTTTTCGTCGCTTCTATGTTTAATTAAACAAAGAACACTCGTTTGTTAAACAGTAACAACGTTAGCTTAAATCTTGGAGATCAACGTTCATTGTTTCGTTTCAGGAAGGATGGTATTTACTACCTAAGGACAAACGCTGAGAAACCCTACGCACTGGGGGACGGTGACCCAACATGAAATGCGATAAAATATTAATACCCCGCTTTGCCAACTTCGCCTATAAATTAAATTTTCAAAGAAATTATTACGGAGTGGTCCGTTTTTATTCGCGGCTACCGTCCAGGCCGATGTTAATAATTAACACGGCTCCGTCGAAAAACTTGCGCAATACAGCATCACCTGACTGACAGCGACGCATTTATTAATATTGGGCCTTATTTACAAAAATCTCGACGCTGTGTGTGTGTGTGTGAATTAAATATAAATCTCAACCTTAGCGACTGATTCAGAATCGGGCAATCAGTTGCTAAGCAGCTCAAAGATTTTTATAAATAAGGCACTTTATGCTCACAAAGTAGATTTAAGCATAGTTTCAATATATTAGTTTTAAGTAAGAAAAATAATTGTCAGCTGACATAGTGAACATTAACAATAGGTAATTGGCAAATTCTGAGATCATAATAACTTTAAAGTAGCATCAATTACCTTTTTTTATATCCAATACTCATAACTTTGAATTAGCCTAAAAAAAAAACTCTGTGTTGCCATGGAAAATCCGTTCAGTAAAATCGGTCTGTATCTGTGTGTACGGGCTTTAACTGTTATTCGCCGAACCCTAGAAACAAGTGTTAAATTTTTAATAAATTCATTCGGGTTCTGAATTTCAGTTTTTAGTTGATGCGTTAAAAATATTAAATGCCGTTAACTAAAGAGAGTTTCAATTTATACGGCAAGTTGGTTGGCGAATATCCAAAATTTGGGCAACAAAAATTTGTTCTTTATAATTGAGAATTAATTCAAGAACGGTCTCTTAGTTTTATTTGTAAGTAATATAAAATAATAAAGCGAAAAATTTATCAGAAGTAGTGGTCAATGGCATTTAAAAACTATGAATTGTGACTGTTGTATATCTATTTAAAACCTTATTTATAAAAATTCACTAACCATACGATGAATTTACTGTTTTAGAATCTGATATTAACCTAATCGTATTGTTCAAAAGATTTTTTATATAAGGCCCTATGAGCATAATATTTGAAGTGAGTACCTACTTATGATTCCTATTATATAAAGTATCTGCAGCTTCTTGCAAACTTGGTACATGGCATCAAATTGTAATTGTATTTGTCAATAATATTAATGTATAGATTGCCAAAAACTGTATACGTTATTTCTTCTTTCAAATAATGAAGTACCTTAGAAATGATTCATTAGCAAATATCTATGCTAGTGTAAATACCTACCTACCTATAAGTAATTGAATCGTTTATACCGCAAACTTTATCCAGTAACTTGTTCTGTTACGACATGGGAACAGTTCCAAAAAGTATTGACTTCAAGATAAATCGTGTTTCCCTTGTAATATCATAAAAGGGACAGAGAAATCTCGAACTTTGTTCCTTTGTTGTTAGAAATATTTTTCATTTTGCCGTGAGTGTGTCGGCGAGGCTTCGGAGCCACTAGAGAATAACTCGTGTAGGTTATATTAAAGTATTTAATGTTAGTATTTATTAATACTTTAAGTGAACCTGTCAATTTGCTAGTTTTGTCCAGATGCAGTTTTTAATTTCTGCTGCAAGAAATTCTACTGTGCGCGTATTTCCTAAAAGTCAACTAAACGCAAAGTTTTTATGAGCAAAACCTAGTAATCGAATAAATTAATAATAATGCATAAAAGTTGTTTTAATTACCTATACGTATTTCACAGTTTAATTTGTATTGCAGAAGTGTGGCGATGAAACATGACATGTTGTAACTCGTATATTTTATTCCAAAAACAATATTATTTCTGAGACTGGTCTGACTTTACTAAATACGCTTTAGCGAAAAACACCTTAGCTCCCTACCTACTAACAGCTTACAGAATTCGAGCCGTGTCGTGTTCGCTCATCAAGAAAGGGAACACGAGCGGAAAGAGCTAGACATTTGTAAAATACACAACCAAATACAGGCCGTTGTTCTATTACCATAATAGTCATTGCTTTTGCTTCCACTACTTCCAAATTATATACGTATTTGAGTCGTTTGCCAAGCTTTTCATAGTTAGTCTAGAAATGGTTGGCTAGAATATTTGTATTCGCCGTGAGGTTGTTCGCTAGACATCGTCGGAATATTAACCAGAACACGAGAAATAATGTAGCATAAACCACCGCAGTGGGACGTGCATGTAGCATGAGTCGTTGCTATGCATCCACCGTGGCCCACCTATACGTACAATTGGAAGAACTTGCGCCGTCTGGCGTGGAACAGCTGTTTGGCCAACGTTGGTGACACGAGTGATAGTTTTACATGTTCAAATGTTTGGTCAAATCGAAGATCGTTTAAACGGATGTTTGGTGTTGTCACGTTAAATTGTAGCTTCTATAATAGTAAATGTGTTGAACAGAGGTCCAACTATTTTTGTCGTAAACCACTTGACCTTTTGAGTCTTTGTTGATCGCTGGAGGTCGATAAAGATCACTTTGGGTATCACTGACATAGAATAAAACTTAAGGTATAGTCGGCAAAATAAGCTATTACGATATTATTAAGTCAGTATCCCTTTAATTAATCAGGTAAGTCGGTTACCTGCCTTTGACGGACCACGTCAATATATATTAAAAGTACCCATAACTATTAGGTATGGCATAATGGATAGCTAAGTGATTGGTCCCATAAGCATTGGACCACTTTCTTTCTGCTAAATATTACGTGAAACTTTCTCATAAAGATAAACTTCACATAAACCTGCCATGTTTTCTTTTTGGCAATTTTGTGTGTTGCTTCTTTGGGTAGTAAGGAACTATATTTCATTCTTGTCTAGTCCCTTGGCAAACGTTATTATCTTGCATTGTTCTCTCTGGAGAATCAGCCTGCCTTATTGTTCTGAAGGCAATGTACCTACATTTTAAAAGCATTTCAAATACATTCAGTGTGCTCTGTGCTAGTGTTATCGACTTCAAATTCGTGATGTAAAAGGGGATTTACTAAAAAGTAACGAGAAAATGGCGAATGAAATAAAAGTATTGACACACGCTTCCGAGTATGAAACACATGTTGTAGTATTCAGTCGTTCGTAATAAACGAACTGTGTATGTTCGTCTGTTTGTGTGTATGTAATGCCAGTCTGAAGCAGTCGGTACATGATCCTTTTGGCGCGAATGCGAGCGCTGCCGAGTGCCAAGCCTTTATCACAATGGCTGCTATTTGATTAATTATTCCTGATAGCTTCTTAAGGAAATGTTAGTGGAGCTGGAATGTACAGTAATTTTGTTCGTCAGCACGGTTTTGATAGTATCTTGCGATAGAGTCGTTACTGAGAATCTATATGGGTTTTTGGTAGCCTAACGTGTGCAGTATGTTGTCAGAAGGCTTTTAAGCTTGACATATTCTACAGAATTTATTTTTCTGTTTGTAGAACTAGAAAGAATGTGTGGATGCTATGATTGGTTTACATATCTATACTATATTATAATATATTTTTATTATCTATCTATACTAATATTATTAAGCTGAAGAGTTTGTTTGTTTGATTGAACGCGCTAATCTCAGGAACAACTGGTTGGAATTGGAAAATTCTTTTTGCGTTGGATAGTCCATTTATCGAGGAAGATTATAAAACATCACGATACAACTAATAGGAGCGGAGCATAAATGAAAAATGCTGCAAAATGGGTAAAAATATTCCTTTTAGCTTCCGTTGCGTGCGGAACGGTTAAAGTTACGTAACCAGTTGACGGGGGCGAAACCGCGGCGGACAGCTAGTTATACAATATTCACTTCGGTGCAATGGTGACATGTTAATACCTCCTATTTCTGTGCTATAGACTAATACGTTATTTTTTATTTCCTGAATTTTATTCCACATTCAATTAAAATTTGCATAGTATAAAATACTTAATTACCTATATATACACTTAAATAAAAATAAAATAAAACTACGAACGCGTATAAAAGGGCAGGGGTCATAGGGCGTCAAATAACTAATACTTTAATGTACATAATTTTGAACAAATAAACCCTTCGGAATACTTAAATGTTTTGATGGCCCCTTAAGTATTTTACAGTTATTTTAATTTCACCTCGTATATCTTGCTGGTACCTACATACATCTATAATTTATAATTACTCTGTGGGTACTTAACAAAGAATGTCTGGAAAACCTACATATTTTAATGAAAATGACGAATACTAAACGAATATTTTTCATACAGCTTCAAAATAACAACCTAAAATATATTTTCTTTGATGAAAATTTTCTCTGTCCAAAATATTCCATCCGCATTTCATTTTCTGTAACACTACATTTATTTCCTTGTACACAGTAATATTTATATAAAATTTGCACCTTTACTTGAAATATGGTCGAGAGCTCCGAAGTAGAGGCTCCATTGAAAAGCGTTAAATACGAGGTGGATAATATTTAGAGGAATAGTGTTGGGCAGTGTGAATACTGTGAAGTACTGTGAACCACTCACATGTCGTGAAAATTGCGGGAAACAACTATCTGGTCCATTAAATAAATTGCTCTCGTTTTGAGAGCGTCCCACAAAAAGCATAATATGGCAAGATGTTTCCTCAGACGTGAAGTTACGGCGCAGACGAGAATTCTGATGTTGCATCCGCTTTTATACGTGCTGATTATTTTATTACCTGCTCTGCGACCTTTTGTTTTTCATCCCCGATGGAAAAAGAGGGGTATAATTTTGACGAATGTTGCTGTATATCTGTGTGTCTGTCAGTGGAATCTAAACGGATGAACCGGTTTTGAAATAGTTTTTTTTTTTAAATGTACTTTTATCGAGAGCGTTTTTAGCTATGCTTGAATAAATTCGGTTCAGCCGTTCATAAGTTATCCGTATTTTACTCGTTGAATCGGCATTTTTCCGCAAGATATCGTGTCATTATTACGTGTTTCGATAGATTGTCGATTGAAGAGCAAGGCAAATGACGTGAGTCAGAAGAAGAGAGCCTTCAACACGGCTGCCAAGTCCTGCAAAAAGGTGATGCGAAGAGCACGGTTTGACCACATTAGCAGAATCGGGAACAAACTTGAGAGCAAACCCATCTCGAATAAAAAAAAAAAAAAAAAAAAAAAACTTGCTTCATATCCAGCGGGTAGCAAAGCGTTTTGGTCCCTGGCTAAGTCGGTCGAATCAAATTTCTGTCGCCCCTCACTACCACCACTGCTGAAACCTGACGGGTCACTGGCCCACTCCGCTGAGGAGAAGGCAAACTTGTTTGCCTCCCTTTTTGCGGAATCTTCGCATCTGAATTCTGATGGCGCGCAGCCTCTTCCCTCTCCTGATGGATGTGTGACGAGTATGTCAGACATCCGCATCCATCAAAAGGACGTCCGTAGGGTTCTGCGTAGCCTCGATGTGAACAAAGTGAGTGGCCCCGACGGGATACCAGCAATTGTGCTTAAAACCTGTGCGCCTGAATTGTCTCCGATCTTGACACGCCTATATCGCCTTTCGTTAGAGACTGGAAAAGTGCCGAAGGCTTGGAGGCAAGCCAACGTACAGCCCGTGCCCAAGAAGGGCAGTCGAGCTGACCCGGCCAACTACAGACCCATATCTGTAACGTCCATCCTCTGTAAGAGTATGGAACGTGTACTCAACGGTAAGCTCCTGGCATACCTAGAAGCGAACGACATCCTCAGTGACCGCCAATACGGCTTCCGCCGAAATCGGTCCACTCTTCCGATCTTCTAGCGTATGCCATTCACATCTGGAGTGAGGCCATCGAGAGACACGGGGAAGCGCTAGCCGTCTCCCTCGACATCTCGAAGGCTTTCGACAGGGTCTGGCACGAAAGCCTCATTGATAAGCTTCCTTCCTTCGGTCTGCCTAGTGGTCTGTGTGATTGGATAGGGGACTTCCTGAGGGATCGCTCCATACGAGTGGTTATCGACGGCTGCTCGTCCGGTAGTTAGATATCAACGCCGGAGTCCCTCAGGGGTCAGTGCTCTCGGCAAAATTATTCTTGCTGCACATTAATGATTTGATTTGGATACGCAGACGACAGCACTGTTGCTGAGAGATACGTGTCCAGCGCACGGGCTACTGGGCCTCAGATTCGGTCTCTCCGGGAGGCCATGGTTGAACGCTTGAACCTGTCCTTGAAGGCGGTCTCCGAATGGGGTGATGCCAATTTGGTCAGTTTCAATGCTGCGAAGACCCAGGCGTGTCTTTTTTCCGCTAAAAAGAGCCAATTCCACCCGGCTCCTTCTTTCCGTGGTGTAACCGTGCCGATAACGGACCATCTCGAACTTCTCGGTGTTACGTTGACATCAACCCTCAACTTCGGTCCATTCATTGAGGCGAAAGCTCAGCTAGCTGCAAAAAAGTTGGGGATTCTTGCTAAGGTGAGACGGTACTTCACGCCTGAACAGCTGCTCAACTTGTATAAAGCGCAAGTTCGGTCATGCGTGGAGTACTGCTCTCACCTCTGGGATGGATCTGCCAAATACCAGCTTGATGCACTTGAGTCGATCGACAGACGGTCCAAAAGGCTTATTGACAACGATGCACTGGTCGCCTCAAAGCTCCAGAGCCTCGAACATCGACGCCGAGTTGCGAGCCTGTCGGTTTTTTATCGGTTACATATCGAGGAGTGTGCAACGGAACTGCACAATTTGATTCCGCCTAGCCCTTTCCATCATCGGACGACAAGACGTACGGCCATGCGCCATCGGTACATGGTGGACATCCCTCCCATACGCACAAAGCGTTTTGCTAATACTTTTATTGTGCGTACAGCTAAGGAGTGGAATTCCCTTCCGGGGTCTTTGTTCCCTGATAGCTACAACCTTGGGGTCTTTAAGTCAAGAGTGAATAGGTTTCTTCTAGGCAAGCGTGCTTCACCGTAGACCACGTCATCGCTTAACATCAGGCGAGATAGTGGTCAAACGCGAGCCTATAGATTATAAAAAAAAAAAGAGAAGCGTGTCTACTACTAAGTAGTTTAAAAATAATAAAATTAAAAAAACCCCGACAAAAAAGGGTTTCAAGGTTTATTTTTTGCATTTTTGAGGTTTTTTTGTTGGGGGTTTTTAATTTTATTCTTAAAATAATTAGGTGTCCATAAAAAATTAAGGAAAGAAAGCCGTGCATTATAATAATTGTCTTTTAGGTACTATACAGGCCCATAATAATCCGCCCGTAATTTAGTTTAATTTTTTAATAATCTAATTTGTACATCTATGGTTTAATAACGAACAGCAATTGCAGTTAAACTTAAACGTATACACCGAAAAGTATATGAAATATCGCCATTTCCGGCAACCCCTTTTGGGAATACAGGCCTGATCTGATGTTGCACCATTTCAGTAGGTGTAGTGTATCATCATTATTATCATTTTAGCTGAAAAACGTCCACTGTTGAACAAAACCCTCGGCCGATATTGTGATGTAGTTAATCATCTTCCTGCCCGTATCCCATGTTACTTGGGGTCGGCGCAACACGTTTTCTTCTTCCAAACCATCCTGTCCCCCGTCACGCTATCACTGACTCCCTTTTATTTCATATCACTCCTCACACAAACCATCCATCTTTTTTTTGGCTTACCCCTCCCTCTCCATCCATCCACATTTATATTCATAACTCTTTTAGTAACCTGCGTTTCATCCCTCCTCATCACGTGACCATACCAGGGCTGTAGTATGGTGTATATCCTTAGCACTTAGCACTTATCACAATCAATTTCTGTTCTTAATGATTAATCAATTAATAATGACTTCATTATACTCAGTTGCAGATATTAATCAACGGTCATCATTTTGTCTAATCTTGGCGGCAGTTATGTATACATGGGTAGGTAATACAATTCGAGGAATTCGGCATCCGCTATTAATAATCAAGTGATTCGGCTCTAATTAATAGCAGATGTTAACGTACTCTCGGAATGTGAAGTTGTCTGAGTCGCTAACAGAGTCATGTGTTGAGATCTTGAGGATTAGTGGAAGCATTAACAGGTTCACTGTCCACATAGCAAAAAAAATAGTTAAATAAGTCACAAATGCCATATATAACAATATCAAGAAATAAAAAGATTATTACATGAAGTACTCAAAGTCCTATTGATGTTTCTACTGAACTTTTTATCATCTTTTTAATGAATAGCGATACCTACTAATATAAAAAATGCGAAAGTAACACTTTCTGTATGTTTCTTAACTTTTCACTTCCTTTTCGCTTAAATGGATTTGGATGTAACTTGGCACACAGATAGAATATGTCTTGGATTACTTTTATACCCGGAGTGTGTTCCCTTGCGATCATTTTTAGTGGTAATATCGGTTGTTGGTTATATGTAGGTAGCTAGGAATGTTTGCAAAAGGTGAAACCTAGATAACTGGGACATTGAAGGATCTCTAAATTTGTCTCACTTAAAGAGGTATTCCACTTAACAAGTGTGTCAGATATACATAAATAAATATCTGTCTCATTTACAGAGGGTTCCATTAATAGAGACGAGAATAGAGGTTATTGCAGTTATAGTATGCGATTTATTAAATAAAATAACGAATGCACATATTTTTTAAACATTTTTCATAGGTATCTTCAGAAATAATAATAAAAAACCGGCCAAGTGCGTGTCGGGCCACGCGCAGAAATAAAAATATACTACTGCCGTGTTTTTTTTTTCACATATCCGAAAGCAACCATTTAGATGGCTTTTGGTACACTTGACTCTAACAAAAAATAGTAATTCAAAGCTTAATTTTACGCAAACGGTCGGTTAAAACCATTTTTCGATTCAGATCCCTGAATCGAAAAATAGTTTTCACCGACCTGTAATATTTTTTAATGGCCTATCAAGTGATAACACACACCATGAAATAGAAAAACCATCCCCACTTTACAGGTACCATAAAAAATGTTTTTTTCATGATTTTGTTTTACCATTTTGTCTGCGTGATTAATATGTATATCCATGCTAAATAATAGTTTTCTAGTACTAAGAGTGTCTGAGCTAAGATGCGGACGGACAGATGGACATGGCGAAGCAATGAGGTTGACTACGGAACCCTAAAAAGGTACAAAACTGCATACAGATGCGTCAATCAAAAATCTGTCATTTCAGTTTGTCTTTTGGAAGTAAGCAATGGATGACCCCAGGTCAAACGCCGCAACAGTGTCCTAAAGCAAAGCTTACCAATAAAAAGGTAATGGTAACTGTTTGGTGGTCTCAGCATGGTGTTATTCACTATATCTTTCTCCGATCTGGTCAAGCAATAACGGCAGATGTCTACTGTGCTGAACGCCGAACAATGATAGCAAAACTAGTAGTGAAACAGCCCCGACTCATGAATCGATCTTCACCATTATTGCTCCATGATAACGCGAGACCTCATACAGCACGAGAAACCGTTTTAACTCTACAGGAACTGCAATTAGAAACCATTCGTCACCCTCCGTATTCGCCAAACCTTGCTCCAATGGACTACCATTTTTTTCGTGATTTGGACAATTTCATACGTGATAAAAAGTTTTCTTCTCAGGAGGCAGTACAAAATGTTTTCACACAGTTTGTCGAATCTAGATCACCAGAGTTCTATCGCAAAGGCATAAATGACCTTCCTATTAGATGGCAGCAATGTATAGATAGTAAGGATAATTATTTTGATTAAGTAAATGTGTTAAATTAAAAACAAACTATTTTCAATTTTTCAGTACAAATCGGCAATTTCATACTTTAACCCCTATTATTAGCTATACGATGTTTTTCAATGATATGAACTTTATCAAAATTAATGTGATTTGGTCACCAATTGTTCACATTTCAAAATAGCGGTGCAAAGTTTCTGCTTTCACTGCTTCGCGTTTGGCATTTTATACTAAATTGAATTGACGTATTATATAATTAAAAAAAAACAATAATTAGCAAAATGATTCCTTAAAATATAAGTAGTTTCAGTAAAAGAGGTAACACAATCAAAATCGAAAGAAGTAATCTATACTTAAACTAACATTATAAAGAGGAAAGATTTTATTTTTGTATGTAATTAATTAACTTAAAAACTACTGGACCGATTTCAAAAATTCTTTCACCATTGTGAAGCTACAGCAAGAGGCTTATCGGCCACGATGCACTGGTCGCCTCAAAGCTCCTGAGCCTTGAACATCGACGCCAGGTGGCCAGTCTGTCGGTTTTTTATCGGTTACATTTCGGGGAGTGTGCGATGGAACTGCACAATTTGATTCCGCCTAGCCCTTTCCATCACCGGACAACAAGACGCACGGCAATGCGCCACCGGTATATGGTGGACATCCCACCCATACGTACAAAGCGTTTTGCGAATACTTTCATTGTACGCACAGCTAAGGAGTGGAATTCCCTGCCGGAGTCTTTGTTTCCTGATAGCTACAACCTTGGGGTCTTCAAGTCAAGAGTGAATAGGTTACTTCTAGGCAAGCGTGCTTCACCGTCGACCACATCATCGCTTACCATCAGGCGAGATAGTGGTCAAACGCGAGCCTATCGTTAAATAAAAAAACAAAAAAGCTACACTTTCCCCGGGTAACATAGATGCTTCACGGTTTCACCCGCGTTGTTCCCGTTCCCGTGGGAATACAGGGATAAAAAGTAGCCTATGTCACCCGGGGATAGTGTCCCAACGGTGAAAAAATTCTGAAATCGGTCCAGCCGTTTCGGAGTCTATAAGGACATATATATACTTTCTCTTATATATATATATATAAGAGAAAGTATGTATCTATATATATACATATATATATCTCTATAATATCTATATAATAATGTATATAGCTAGATAGATTATTGTAGAGTTGAATGAATAACATGAACCAAAAGACGAATATCCTGTGTTGCAGAAAATTCAGTATACAGATAGTTTTGATTTAATCACAGGATAATATAGCGTATAAATAAACGATTAGGGGTTTCGAGGACAGCAAGCGTTTCAATAAAAACCGGCCAAGTGCGAGTCGGACTTGCGCACGAAGGGTTCCGTACAATTATCGCAAAAAACGGCAAAAATATCACGTATGTTGTATGGGAGCCTCACTTAAAAATTTATTTTATTCTGTTTTTAGTATTTGTTGTTATAGCGGCAACAGAAATACATCATCTGTAAAATTTTAACTGCCTAGCTATGAGATACAGCCTGGTGACAGACGGACAGACAGACTGACAAACGGATCGCGTAGTCTTAGTAATAGGGTCCTATTTTTGCCCTTTGGGTACGGAACCCTAAAAACCAGTTAGTATTTCAATACTAACTGGTTTTACTGGTTTTTTGTAGACTTCATTCTACAAAAGTTTATATCGAATAGGTATTGAAATAGCCGAATGAATAATGAAAAACATCAAAGCTTTTACGCTGTTTCTATTGAGTGAAATTTTGTATCAGCAATAAAATGTTCTTTTCAACTTTAGATTGTGATAAAAGATAACAATTCGTATTATACCTTCATAGGATCTACCTACTCTTGTACCTACTTATAGGGTTAAATGAAATTAATTATCGATAGATATGTAAAGAAATAACTAAATCACTAAACTCATAATTTTAAGTTATTACACTGCCATTATAAAATGCCTAAAATATCGATACCTCCACTTCTGCGGAGTTCTAGTTAAGTATTTGTATTATGAGCGGTGGTGGCCCAGTGGTATCGGCCGCGACTTATAAGTTGTAGGTCGTGAGTTCGAGCTCAGGCAGGCGCTTTACTTTGTGTAAATTATCACTACTGCTCTCAAAACGGTGAAGGAAAACATCGTGAGGAAACCGGCATGTCCTAAACTCCATTTACTATAACATTACATATTTAAATAAGCCCATTTTACTGCCCGTTCAACCGATTTTGACTTCTATTGCGTTGGTGATACGACAAATGGAAGTTGTAGTAAACAGTTGGTTTTGGTAACAGGTTTATGCTTTTTATGTCATCCTTATGTGTACGAGATAGAACTCAAAATCGGTTGGACGGACTGTAAAAAGAGTTGTAAAGACGTCTAATGTTATTTCAAATGGAGTATAGGACCAAAAATTCGGAGACATGTGACACCCACCAACCCGCACTGGGCCCGCGTGGTGGATTACGGCCCATTCCCTCTCACAGAGAGGAGGCCTGTGTCCCAGCAGTGGGATCATTAATAGGCTGATGATGTGATGATGATTTGTATTTTATTGCTCGTGCGAAATAGGTAAACCGATGTATTATGTGCTCAATATTTTACAGAATTCGAATTTTCGAGAGAAAAACGTGTATATCTTAATCAGAAGGTAACATTAGTAAAATTTCTCTTTTGTGTGTTTCCGAACGCATACAACCCGAATCTCTTCAAAGTTAGAGTGAACAGGCTTCTTCTGGGTAAGCTCACTCCATCGTTGACTCTGTCTTTGCCACCTCTGACCTAGACTAGAGTCAAGAGCAAACTCATCCTAAAAAACTAAAATAAAAGAACCGGCCAAGTGCGTGTCGGACTCGCGCACTAAGGGTTCCGTACCATTATAGCAAAAAACGGCAATAAAACACGATTGTTGTATGGGAGCCCCACTTAAATATTTATTTTATTCTGTTTTTAGTATTTGTTGTTATAGCGGCAACAGAAATTCATCATCTGTGAACTGCCTAGCTGTCACGGTTCATGAGATACAGTCTGGTGACAGACGGACAGACAGACAGACAGACGGATCGCGGAGTCTTAGTAATAGGGTGTTTACCCTTTGGGTACGGAACCCTAAAAATATCTCTTTTCTAGAAATTTTATTATACTTGTATTATTTCTAATAAGTGACAATTGTGAACATGATCTGCTTTAAACACTGCACTTTGTACTATAAAATTCAGTTAAACTTTCTCATACACTTAATAGAAATGTCAGTACCCTGCATCCTTCGGCTGACAGTCTCAATTAACTTCTCACTAAAGCAGTAACTTTTAACTCAACTTGATTTTAAATTAGGGAAATTAAGTTAATCGTTTGCAATTTAAATTGTCAAACATTCCAGAAAATTATTTGACAACTTTGAGTATAGAGTTTGGATTTTGTTGTTAAACAATTGAGTTTCATGAAACATTGTTGCAAACATAAGCATGTGTCAGTATTTTATGGAAAGCTCGGCAAAAGCAAAATTGAAAAAAATTTCAGCTGGACGGACTACCCTGAAACATAGGTACGTACTCGAAAAAAATAAATAACCGAACAAGTTTTGTAACTTTGAATTTAAGCAAACTTTAGATATTAGAAACAGTGGTGGCCCAGTGGCATCGGCCGCGACTTACAAGTTGTAGGTCGTGGGTTCGAATCCAGGCGCTTTACTTTGTGTAAATTATTTCATCACCACTGCTCTCAAAACGGTGAAGGACATGGTGAGGAGCATGTCCTAGAACCAAAAATTCGAAGACATGTGACATCCACCAATCCGCACTGGGCCCGCGTGATGGATTACGGCACATTCCCTCTCACAGAGAGGAGGCCTGTGTCCCAGCAGTGGGAACATTAATAGGCTGATGATGTGATGATGATTTGTATTTTATTGTTCTTGCGAAATAGGTAAACCGATGTACATGTTTATTTCATCACAACGTCATCTTTTTCATCACATTGAGAGCAGTGCTCAAAACAGTGAAGAACATCGTGAGGAGCATGTCCTAGAACAAAAAAATTCGAAGACATGTGACATCCACCAATCCGCACTGGGCCCGCGTGGTGGATTACGGACTATTCCCTCTCACAGAGAGGAGGCCTGTGTCTGTGAATTAATAGGCTGAAGATGAGATAGCTGTGTCTATCGCAGTATATTGTACACTAAGTTTATATTTTTGCTTGTATATTTAGGTTATTATTAGTGTAACAATTGTAGATAGGCCAATAAATAAATAAATAAAATAAAAAAATTGAAAATAATATAAAATAATACGAAAATTAATTCACTCTGTTTTGTTGCTGTAGGACAAAGTTCGCATGTCTCAATAACATCGAAACCAGCAACCAAAATTATGGTAGATGTTTCCTACTAGCAAAACATTACAAAATAAATATGAATCGCACATAAAGTTCGTATAATCTTTGTTCCTGTATGAAAATTATTCAAATCATCGCTATTTCACATAGGATGAGTGTAATAAGAACGAGTGAGTTTACATGAAAGTTTCACACGGGAAACACCGCAGTTTGTGAACGCTTCAACATGTTAAAAGCCACTAACTTTATATTACCCTTTCTGTACGGATAATTACATGCGGTTTTGTTCCCTGATATGAACGTTCGTTAAATAATAAGTTCTGTGTGCGAAATTTATTAAATTTAGGTGGTTTAGGCTCCTTGTTTGTGTAAATGAAAACACGTTTTCAGTGGTTAGCCATATTTTTTTAGCAATGTTTGCGTGTATTTTTTGAAGAACTAAAAATTAAATCCTTTGTTTTAGTTAAAGCTATAGTATTTTCATGTTAGTGAGGTTTAGAGCTGCCTATATAATTATATCTATACTAATATCATAAAGAGGAAAGAGTTTTTTGTTTGTTTGTACCGAATAGGCTCCGAAACTACTGGACCGATTTGAAAAATTCTTTCACCAATAGAAAGCTACATTATTCCTGAGTGACATAGGCTATTTTTTTATCCCAAAATTGGGTCCTCTGGGGTGGTCCACGGGAGCGAAGCCGCGGGCAACAGCTAGTGTTTTATAAAATATATCTAAGTATATAATTTTCGTTATGAATTTGCCATCTGGTTATAACTTAATCTCCATTTATGTGACAAAATTAATAGCCCCTAAAAAAACCTGTTTGCACGACACATAAAAATTAGTCTTTATTAGTCTCTATATCAATAAAACGTCCATAATTTTATAACATACCGCGAGACACTCGTAAAATCGCATGAAACAGTGCGAATCAAAGCAATCCGTTTCGCTACGGTTATAAAGAACACAATAAAAATGTTTCATGTTGATTACTCTTTCAGTAAGACCTACAGGAAAATGATTTTTCTAATATGTATCTGAGAAAACATTGGCCCGTGTTATGATGGTTTGGTTGTAAAAAAGTAATATTGGAGGCGACTGAGCCCGCTCGTAAAAATTGTGGAAGAACAGGGCTGGCCTTAGGGCAGCACAACAGCCCCGGGGCCACCACAAGAACCACAATTTGTTTTTTATAGAAAAAAAAAATCATCCTCCGAGAGCAGAATTTCACCGAAATTACTAATGATTTTTCTAAGAAAACAGTGCGCAGGTTCATTTGTTTTACATTTATTTCATTATTGAAAAATTGTTTTTGTATATTAGCCTATCCCACTGCTGGGCAAAGGCCTCCCCCAAATCCTTCCAAGTACTTATTCTTTGCCGGAGCCACCTCGGACGAGCGCCTGTGTTTTTAGGTTTCGAAAAAAATTTCGGCCTCTACTTCTTGATTGCTCTAGGGCTTCCACATCTTAAGTCCGGCCCTGTAGTAACAGGCAGGTAGGTAGGTGGACATTACAAAAGTATAGCGATTATGAACTCTGAGGAAATGTTCCTCGTGAAATATTTGTACCTTTTGACGCCGTCGGAGTTATTGTATTGTTTGTAGTTTATGTTGTACTGAATAAAATGGAAACGTGTAAGCAAGTTTTATGAACCTGCTACGGAAAATATTGAATACGGTACAATTACAATTTTATATTTATTTATTATTTATATGTTTTATTGTACACATTAAAATACAATTATAAAAATAAACTTAAAATTGATACACATACATCGGCCTTATCGCGGAATGCGATAAGGCCGCCCGCCTTATCGCATTCCGCGATCTCTTCCAGGCAACCTGGTATTTTTATTTATAACTATTCCTTTTTAACCGAAAGGTTGACTGGTAAAATAGTACATTGTGATACAAGGGTGGAAAGTAGGTTATTGCAAACGAGCTGTCATTAACAAGCCCGAGCCGAAGGCGAGGGTTTTTAAGGGTACACTAGTCGATTTTTTTCCATACAAACGTAGTCTAGGGATTATTCCACTGTTTGACGATGTACGTTCAAAATTAAAAGTGATATCAATTTGTCTCATCATTATCTAGCCCTGTATGGAAGCGAAAAAAAAAGAAAATATTTGAAAGTTATGAGCGTCGAAAGTTCCACATTTTGACACTAATTTTAACGCATTTTTGGGCACAAATAAATACCATAAGAAGACGGAAAATTGCAAAACGGCCTCCATACAGGGATAGATTAGTAGTTCAACAATGCATATAATTTTATTTTGAACAGATAGATTTAGTCGTTTTTTCATGATATCTAGACAGCCAAAGGTCTGTTTATAAAATTTCGTGCGCTCGGTTTCGTCCTAAATCAATATCCATTTCGCTACAAATTTGCAAAAGTGTGTATTCGTACGTGAACTAGCTTCCTACTGATCATCACAGCATCTATCTCTTCCGCACGTGTTGTCGGTTGATATAAAATGCATTTTAACCCCGCGCACAAAATAGTTCGTGCCGTCGACCAGTGTACCCTTAAAGACACGAGTTTGCAATAACTTACACACCCGTGTATCACACGACGTTTTTCAATACAGAACAAATCAAAGAATTATATTTGTTTACTTAAAAAAAAAAAATGGCGCGTTTTAGAAACTGGTCAATTTTTTTTACAACGGAAACATACAGCCTATTCGATTTTTGACCAATGTTGATGTGAAAAATATTAAATTAAAACTGGTAATTAAATATATTAACCAACCATTTAAGAGACTTTTAAGCATTCCATGCTTTAATTTTTCCTCGTATAAAATCTATCCCATTTTATTCTATGTATGAAAACTCTTTGCTACTAAACTTTTTTAAATTGACTTCAAAAAATGGCGCGTTTTTGCTGGACATATTTTTTTTACAACGAAAACAGCCTATACAGCTATACAGCCTTTTCGATTTTTGACAAATGTTGTTGTGAAAATAATTAAATTAAAACTGGTAATTAAATGTATTAAACAACCATTTAAAAGACTTTTGAAAATTTAATGCTAAAACGTACGGAATCATTTATTTTTCGCGCCATATTTAATAACTGTATTGAAAAATTACTTATTGCATTATGTCCGCTTATGTGTGGAACATTAGCGGACTAATTGCCATAAGTCTACTTTACATATAATTGCCAAAAAACAACCATTCTATTTAATTGTTATTATGCCAGAAATAATCTCACGTGTCATAGAAAAAATCCACTTAGATCCTGGAATTGCCTTCTTTCTGAAGTCGTCTAAAAAGTAAAGAGAAGAGTCAAAAGCTGCCATGATTAATTTAAAAATACCTACGTGTTCGAATTTCAAATCCGAGCTCGCAAGTATGTATTCAAATATTTAGAACACATTTAAAGATAGTTCAAGTACCTACATGTTAGACACCGTGTATCCATACTAAAACCACAACTCATTGTATATTTACCACTTTGGGATTTCCTCGGGCTTTCAGTTACCCTTTGCTCATGCCGCTTCCCGAATACCCTCACTTTTAAAACATGCATTATAAAGTTTTGCTGCTCTGTTACGTTTCTAACAGAAATGATGCGGCAGTCCAGTGTGTATCAAAGGTGTTAATCTCTTATAAAATTAACATTGTGGGCTTTTTAATTCCTTTATTTTAATTTTTCTTTTTGAAGTTGAAATGTCAATTTTTAATGGTATACTCGTGTCGCTCTTCCTGCCCTTGTCCTATGTTACTTGGGATCGGTGCAACAATATTCTGCCCTCCGTCACGCTTTCACTGACTCCCTTTTCTTTCACATCAGTCCTCACAGAGTTCGTCCATCTTTTCTTTAGCCATCCCATCCCTCTCCATCCATCCATATTTTATATTCATAACTCTTTTAGTAACATGCGTTTCATCCCTCCTCATCACATGAACATACCAGGACAAACGGTTTGCTTTAAATTTTTCTGTCACTGGCACCACTTTCAAACTTCTTCTAATACTCATTTCTCACTTAATCCATTCTCGTCACTCCGCACATCCATCTCAACATACTCATATCTGCTACATGCAATCTCTTTTCATCCTTCTTTTTCACAGCCTAACATTCTGATCCATACAGTAAGACAATAGTATTTTACAAGACATGTAATGGTATTTTAATATACAAAGGAGTACATAGAACCCGGATTCTAGTCCTGATAATATTTTTTGTACTGTCATGAACTCTACTTCCAGTGTTATTGACACCCAAGATTGAAGTCTCCGTCGAATGATTGACATTGTTAATATCCGACACATGCTACAAAAGCGATGATTACCCAAATGTAAAAATATATGTATCAAAAAGACAATAGACGCTCTATTCCGAACCCAACTCAATTCCTCCCTTTTTTCATTGGATTTCAAAGGTAGAAAAGTGCCCTCTACTTCTAATGAACAATCAACTTAGTTAATTAACTGAATGGGCACTAAACAACAGTAAACATGTATAGTTGATCGGGAAGGCGATCGATGGGGGCGAGTGAGGGCAACTTTGATTCATTTGGAGCTAATCCGGCCGCCCGCTCCCAACCTTCTCATTAAACGCCCAATTTGTTCTGGGATCACGCGAAGACTTTAATCTTGCGGCTTGGCAACTTGTCGCAAGCCTTGATGTAACTAATTATCGATAGTTGGATAATCAATGGGTTTATTGCTCCTACCTCTTGTTACGTTAATCTTACGTAATCACTGTCATAAATAAAAAATAAAAAACTCGACTGCAAAGATGTAAACAAGAAGAAAAGCATGCTGTGCAGTCGGAGGATACATATTCGCGAGCTTTCCTTGCAGCCGGGTGATAACAAAATAGCCAAATCCAGTGAGCTAGCGTGGCGATTCATACCAGTTTTCATAACATTCATTAACACTAGCTAAATACTCATCTCAAAGCGATATTGGGTAAGCTTATACCACCCAATCATAATCGCTTGAATGGAACTACAAAGGTGTGTAGATAATTAAAATACCTTCAAAGGCGCACGAAAAAAGGGATGACTGATCATGGCAAAAAATGGTCGCTCAAAGTAACAAAGCAATATTATAATCTTCAATTAATTAGCCCTTTAACTCCATGCAAGCGAACAGTTCGCAGAAAAAAGAACGTTTTTGCGTTGAAGATAATGGCACAGATCTCCTTTAATCCGATCAGTTGGCGTATTATCTGACTCTCTGGAAAACTGTAGGCAGACACTAAATTCTCTTCTACTACTAAATCTCAGTTAAAATGTTAATGCTTTCTCATTAAAGTAATCACTTTATCCGAAAAGGGTACAGTCGAAATTAGAAATTAATAATGAACAAAAGTTCTCTGGAGTGACATTGAAGTCCTCTAAAGTTGAAGTAAGCTATCAGACGTATTTACCTAGTACTTACTTACGTTCTCACAATATCATTGAGTAGTTGGGTAGAGCTTCATGACTCGTATAGTTAGAAAGTAGAAAAGTGACGTGGAATGTATTGTCGTGAACTTGCGAAGCTCACACAAAGTCGAGATTCTTCAAAAGAGTGAGGACGGCATAAAAGCATCAGATACAAAGGACTTTATATTTATGTGTGCATGTATTTCTAAGTGATGTTACCTACCTTTGGTTAATGTTCCTTTATTGTTTAAAAGTTTTGATTGTTCTTTAAGTGTATTGCGAATATTTAAGGCACTTTAGAAAAAAAATTGCTGAAATTATACGTGAGTCAGTTTTGATATGGTCTATGTATTCTCATCAGCCTACAGCAATTGTAGTACTGTTGGACATATAGGCCTCGCCAATCGCACGCCTAGCACGTGACACAAATGAATATTGTTTTTATTTAAAACAAAGTTTTCGAAACGTGTATAAATTACAGTTTTGGCATGTTACTAGAGTCATCAAAATAAATCGTAAAACATGTTTTTTTATTTTACCACCAGAAGCAATGTATAATGTAAACATGAAAATTAAATATAATCTTGGGAACAAGGAACAAATCAAGGAACACTTTTAGACGTGACAACGTCTAATAAATCTATGAACGCCGGCTGCACGTACGAAAAAGGATGACTCAATATAACGTTACGCTCAATGTAATGTTACGCTCATTGTAACGTTATAATCTTAACGTTACAATGACGTTAATTGTATCGTTATGTGTGACGTTGTCACGTTAAACTATCATCCGTAAACCGACTTTACAGACAAACAATCAGACTACCCACCCACTCCCACAAAGTTGACTAGCTTCTACCCGCGGCCTCACATGCACAAAAAGTGTTTTATTATCCTTCATTATATGAAGCTGACGATTCTTCTTCTGAAATAATTAAAATTAAAAGCAAGCTAGACATTACCAAAAGGCAATTACGATTACTAACTCATTCTCAGACCAGCACAGCCTCTCAAGCACAAAGACTTAATGAATCTACCTTCAGTTTAATGCTCAAAGTCTCAACTTAGTTCGCTTAGCGTTGGATATTGCGGCCAGAGATCGCCAACCATTTATGTGTCTTCGACATACTTCCGAAAGTGCTTAAGGCGCTGTCGCGGTTAACGTCATTAGGTGGTCATCATCCTACGTGATGCCAAAACTCTGTAAGCCCCTTAAATACTTTCAAGTGTGAGGGAAATGGGGAACGGTGCACAAGGGAATTTTCGCACGTTATTTCGAAAGCCTGCAACGTCTTGTAGGTTGTTATGGTGCTAAAAATTTGTCTCTAATAAAGAGTTCAAGAGGCTATTTTCTAGTTTCTCAGAGTGATAAGTGTCTTCCCTAAGTATTTCAAGCTGTTTACCATCAATTGGATAAATAATATTATTTTCAACACACTTGCTCATAAAGTGGCTCTAATTTCACCGCAATTAGGCACATAATAATACCTGTTATCAAACTGTGACTTTTTCATTGCTATTATTTACAAGTGAGTTATAGAGATTTTTTTTAATTTATTGGTTGAGTTGCTTTGTTCTTAAAAAAGTTTCAATACAAAAAAGATCGTGCTCAATAGTACAAATAAATTAATGTACCTATTGCTTGCTCATTTCATGCAACTTCGTATTTAAATAGATAATTTCAACTTGTACGTGTTTAATAAATAAAACTTTCACTCAAATATAAATTTTATTTGCTCTGTAATTAAGAAAAATTTAATTCCCTATTTTGTACGTGGCTAAAACACTATACTAGAAAAGCCAAAAAATAAGAAACCTCATTCTTTTAGTCTATGGCCGATCGCCATTGTTAAATGCGCGAGCATAGGAAAACTGAATATTTGTCCGCCATTGCGAAAAAAATTACACAACTCGTTTTTACTGTTAAAAATTATTTTTTTGTATTATTTTCTTCACAAGTGTGTTGAAAAACGTCGTATGATACACGTGTGTATTGATGATTACCGTCCTCGGCTATCTTAAGACCCTCACATACGGCTCGGGTCTCAATAGCGCCTCAGCGGTAATCACTAACATTGCACGCTTGTACCATAATGTACTATTACGTACTGTTATTTGAATTCCTTGACGTCTAACTACCCAACATTGATAGATATAATACTATTTAATGTACACCATAACCACAGATAGCGTCATGAAAAATTAAACTTTTGATCTGTTAGATCCATAAAGCCAATATTACCTATTTTTTCTCTACGTTATCCTTCACATGCAGCCTGCAACAGACTCCAAAACCGCATAATAAAAAGCACAACCGCAACTATTTCTCGCCAGCGAACTGCTAAATTCATTTTCTGATAAGGCCAAGAGTAAACGTGTCAGGCTTTAATAAGGCGAGAAATTAGCCCGTCGGATCAATACGGCGGTGGTGTTAATTTGCATGCAAAAGCTTAGGCCCTGAGAATTTTAGCTGCCGGTGGGCAGTGGCTAGGCGTCACAGGAGTTAATTAAAAGTGCAATTTGTCTCACTTACAAGCATGGCAGCATGTTTTTTTTTTTTTGGGTGGGAGCAGCCTTGGAAACACTTTAGCGGGATATAATGTGGAAAGGATGCTTATTGTTGTTTATCAACTGTTTTTGAAGGGCCAAAACCAACCAACCAACTTACCAAAAAGGAGGAGTTTCTATGTTCGACTTTATGTATTTTTTTTTGTCCGATATCTCCGTCAATTGTGCACCGATTTTGAAAATTCTTTTTTTGTTTGAAAGAGTATGTTCCAAAATTGGCCCCAATTTAATTTGGTGAAGATCTGATAAAGAACTTCGAAGATATACAACAGAATTCTTCAATAAACAACGGCAAATCTCTCGGGATTGCTGCAATCGCATGTCTGTTTATTGTTTATACCATTTCATAACATAACATCACTCTAGTACACTCTGAAGGGGTACACAGATGTGTACAGTTCACCTTGGTACACTCTCATTTCACCGGTTATGTTCAGTTTCATGATATTCGGGTAATTTATTCTGGCATTATAGGTACCTTACTTAACTATTTGCTTATTAGGTAGATAAAACTAAAAAGTGAAAAACAAAAAACATTTTTATAAAAAAATACTAACGACTTCCAAATAAGAAAACTACAAAGTGAAAAATAATTTTAATTTTGGAAGTCGGTGTCCGTAACGCAAAAAAATGGTACCTACCAAAGACACCGACTTCCAAAACTAAAATTATTTGTCACTTTGTAGTTTTCTTATTTGGAAGACGGTAGTATTTGTTTGGAAAAAAAAATTTTTTTTTTTTTAGAGAAAGTTTGTAAGGAGTTAGTTTTTAATCTAAAATAAATAACTGTTGGGATGTTATAACTTTGACGTGTGTACCTGTGTATTTGTATATATGTTTATTTGTGGATGAACCAATTTTGATTTAGATTGTTTTGTTTGAATGTTGACTTAACGAGAGTATTCTTCGCTATGTTTGACGAAAATCGGTTCAGCCGTTCTAAAGTTATGGGCGTTTTACTGTTTGAATCGGGGTATTTTCGCAAGATATCGTGTCATAATTACGTGTTCATTAGATTGTTGATCGAAGCGTGTCTACTTTAGATAAATTATGTAGCATGAAATAAAAATGCGTCGGGGGTTTTCAAATTTTACTAGTTACACTTAGAATTGAATTGGATTGAAACAGAATAGAAGAAAACATTTATCCGGCATAGACAAAACGCAACAGCAACAATCACAAAGTAAAAGAGTAGAATAGTAAAAAAAAATTGGATTATTGACGAGTTTGAGTGGAAATTGACCATCATCTGCCTAGCCTTTTCCCAACTATATTGGGGTCGGCTTCCAGTCTTACCGGATTCAGCTAAGTACCAGTGTTTTAAATGGAGCGACTGCCTGACCTCCACAACCCAGTAACTGGGTAACACGGTAGCCCTTGGCAAGACTGGTGTCAGATCTCAAGCTTCTGACTACCCGTAACGACTGTCAAAGATCTTCAAATGACAGCCGGGAACAACGGCTTAACGTGCTTTGCGAGGCACGGAGGAAACTCGGTATGTTGAAATGGTCACCCATCCACGGACTGAACTCGTCAAGCGTTGAAATTGAACAAAATTGAATATTTTTATTTGATAGTATTGCTCTGTCTTGGGACCGAAACTAGGACCTTACCTTACAATCCGCAACCATACAGGCGAAGATCAATAAAACGGTCCAATTTCTTCTTTGTGAAAAATAAATAGGATCATGGAGAGCACATATAGAACTTTATTTGTCCACCGCACAAACTGCGTACTAGTGAATAAGTAAAACCTCCGCAAATAAGGGCTCTGTGCAAATACAATCTTTATTTAACGTGGTTTAACTAAAGGAATAATGTGCTTCCGAACTGTTTTTCCGAAGTGTTTGGGCGTGCAACTCGGTGTGTGTGTTTGATTTTTTTTTTACCGACCTCGTTGAAGGAGGTTCTGTTTTCGATCCGTGGGTACGCCCGTGAGCGATTTTCTCAAAAATATTATAAAAAATATGTTGATTCAGTTTTAGTGTCATCCTTTTTTTTTCGTTTGTATAATATGGCCATTACATTATGGCCTTACATTTCATCAATCATAATTCTTTATTTTGATTGTGATTTTTATTAAAAAAACTTTCTGTACTTTAGATACACATACGTACATAACAACATATATTTTGCACGAAAAGGTGTTTTTATGCTGTTTTCACAGTCGTAGAACAAAAGTTGTTTGTTTGTAACGAATGTATTCGCCCCTGAAAGTTTTCCCAGCCACTAAAAATGCATGATGTATAATATTCAGAGGGGCTTACGTCACCGGGAAAATATTCTGGCTCAATATCAATGGAGATACTCTTATGTATTTTGTAAGCTCTTTAGAACTTACGAAGAAAATATCGAAATAAGACGTGGAACCTTTTTTTAACAACGAGGCTTTTGGCTTTTCGGAATGTTTTAAAATAATCAAATAGAACAGTAACTCTACTAACATAAAAATATTAAGCTCAACTCAGTAAAGTAGAACCATTATAAAAATGTAATAATGCTTCGGAAAATATATAAGCGTTTTTACTTTTTGTACACAGGGTTTAGTATGAGAAATTCCTAAAAACTGGGAGGCCGGAGTTTGAAATAACAAATCGAAATATCGGTGTACGATTACATATATATCTATTGCTAAATAATTCCATTAAATTTTACTACAAAGCTTCTGTCTGTTATCCCTAATATAACTTGAGACTTTTATGTACGACCTTTCACATAAACATTTACTGAGACAGCTTACATCAAGCTGAAAATACATTATGTTCCAACTTCGACGAAGCAATAATTCAACGAACAAAAACACGTATGTTTTTTAGAGCAGACGGCATTATTACTTGTGTTCCTACTCCCAAATGGCATTGCTCCGTTAGAACCATGTTTCTTCTAAATAGAAAAGTTTTAATTCGTTGTGGCGGGGCACGATACGAGACTACCCATCTACCTACACACTTATATTGTATCACAACGAATACGGCAAACGTAGAGAGAGAGAGTCAGGCGACTGTTCCAAAGTTCTCGTTGTTTGGCAACTTCACAACTTCGTACTTTGCTAAATAATAGTCTTATTGATACCACGATACCTCTGTTGTGATACCAACCAGCATGTTCGTTAGTTAAGTACTCTTACTGACATTCATTGTTAAAAATAATTTAGACCTTAATGAAAACTCGGAGTTAGCGTTTAATTAGACAAGTTGGAGCTTAGTTCTACCTGATCCCTAGTTACTAACAGCGAACGAACAAATAAAATGAAGGTGAGATGAAGTTGGCTTGTTTCGGCTAGGTAGATAAATTCTGTTTCGAGTTTAGCTAATACGTTTTTCAGTTGTTACAACATTTAATTTGTTTAATTGGAAACTGTTTCACTGAATTTGTACCTACTAAGCAACATTAAACGATTGGAGTTAAACCTAGCTTTCTATCTAGTATTTATATTGCAGGTTACACGATTTGCACGTCATTTCTAGCGGTACCGAACGTTTGAGTTGAAGTCTAATGGATTTAGTCATGGTTATTGGCACCTATTCATTGTGGACCAGTAAATCGTGTTCAATAAGCCCATTCTGTATGACTGGCTGAGTCCAATTCAATTTCGTATTCAGATCCAGAACGTGAAATTCAGTTGCCTCAAATAGGCTATAAAGTCACTATGACTAACGGCTCGTAAAAGGTTAATGAATAGTCCATAATTAAATGGCACTTAATATTACTGGCTACAATGTTAATGTCGCCAACATTTTAGAAAATGCGGACCATTTTGACTGCAGTTCAGTTTATAAATGCCGGATCGGCTGGTGATGCAGTATTACAAGAAACTTCTCAAGAATAAAGGCGTTTTGCAGAGGAAGACTCAAGAGTTAGATACTCACGAAAAGTATTAACTTTTTAAATTTGGCCACCATCCAAAACCTTAACTCTTATGTAACGTTTAATGGTTTAAGTTTATTAAGACACTTATATTCTGCGGTAGCCATTTGTAGGTACGTAGCTGGTTAGTTGATTGAAGCTGTTTACTTGGGCCTAAAATAAATAGATGGCCAAACTTGCGGCATTCCTAAAAGCCGCACGTTTAGTTTTGAAAGGCCGGACGGACACTCCACTTGATGGTGTCTTAATGTTATTAAGAAAACGTGGCAACAAGGAAACACCGCATTATAGTTAGGCTTGTGTGGCGTGGGCTCGGGCGGAACACTCATAATTAAGTTTTCAATGGAGCAGAAATGTGGTTCAACGGCAAACACCGGGGGACAAACTAGCCCGCCGCGAATCCGCAACTCTCTGTACCTGCGGCCCGCTTCATTTGATATGCACAAGTTGAACCGACCTTCTTGGTGTGCGTCCACTTTAATTGGTTTGGAAGTGTCTTTAAAGTTCAGTGGAGTGTTTACGAAGTGGAGAAATTGATGCAATAACTTGTGTTAACAGGGCGGGGTTTACAATTCTTCATGGACGATGAAGTGAAATAAAAGTGCGATATATTTCAAAACGGCATTTATCCTCGCTCGCGTATTACATCGCGTAAAAGGATCGTTGAAGGCACTCGGCTCGTGCGATCACTGAGTTTACGCCCCATACACTCGGAACTGTCGGGCTAACGGCGCGGCAGCGAGAGGCGAGGGGGCCACTTAGACATGCCGCCTTGACATGTTGCCAGGGCCTTTTTAAAATATTTATATTTTCTTATCTCTAAGGAGACACGTACAAATCGCCGTAAAAACGTGCGGGAATTTAGTACGCTTCTTATCTCGTTTCACCAGTTTAGCGGAGTTTAAGTTTTATCTAGTGTTTTGAATATGCTCATATAGTTGGCTATTAGTACAGAGTGTAGCAGGACATTAATTATTACGTCTATGTTTAAAATATTGAATAATATATCATCTCCTATGCCGCACACCGCAGCAGCCGTTAAACTGAGGTTGAAAATAAAACAATAATTTCAAAATCAACTATATGATGTTGCACTCGTAATTTAATTGAATTAAAGTTGTATTCGGCTCATAGTGGTGAGGATAACCTTTAGCCACTACTAGGGGTATACAATTAAATGGTTGACCAGTACGTATATACTTAGGGTTTGGATCCTCTATGTAATTATACTGTTAATTCGCTGCACAATGGTAGCACGAGACACTATAAGGAGCATAGTGACGTTCTATAGTGTTCCAGTAAGACAAGATTAAACTCTGGCACTGCTCGTATATTTTATTCATTGCAGTACTGGTGTCTGAAACCTTGGTATGTGTGTGGTATTCTGGTAACGATATCATGGCTGTGTATTGTATGTAGTGAGCAACAATTCCAGTCTAATGTCGCGAGACAAGACCGTGCACCTGTAGTGCTATAGTAGCATTGTGCTAAGATACGGCTGCATGCTATTCTGTACTTTGTAACACAAATGAAATGAGAAGACGTTACTTTGATAACATTTATTGCTCGTGTTGTTGGGAAGAATAGAGGAATGTTTGTGCTCTGTGTGAGTTAAGTTCTTTCAGTTGGTAGAGAGACGGTGGTGATTTGTTTAGACACTGTTGTATAAGTACAGAAAAGCACTTGAACAATAAAAACAGTAGGAACAGTTTGCTTTTGGTGGGCCTGAAAATAGCGCTTTCCATGCTATCCTGCTAATATTGATGATGTGAAAGTCTGTATGTTTGGATATTTGTCAATCAATCACGACTCATTGTCTGAACTGATTTAAATAAAACTTGGCACACGGGTAGAACACAATCTGACTTTTTTTCCCGTGGGATAATCCTCGCCTTCTTGCAGTTCAAGCCGCTGGTAAAAGTTAGATTTATACAGGCCAGTTTATTTTTTACCGATCAGGTCAAAATAACCTTGTTTAAAGCTTATTGTCAAGGCCTGTACACGGGAAGTCTGTGGTTC
Source organism: Orthosia incerta (assembly GCA_948252205.1). Classification (NCBI taxonomy): domain Eukaryota; kingdom Metazoa; phylum Arthropoda; class Insecta; order Lepidoptera; family Noctuidae; genus Orthosia; species Orthosia incerta. The sequence continues at coordinate 21,114,865 of OX411744.1, forward strand.
AACTGTTCGCGGGGGACGCTCAGTGCCTTGCGCGTCAAATATAACAATATTTTCAGGATAATGTTGAAACTCCCTCGTTTCTGTAGTGCCTTGGGGATGCTTGCCCAATCGCGTACAGATTGTTTCCATGCGATCATCAGGAAAAAGGTGGCATCGCTTGTGAGAAGGACTCGGGGGAGTGGCAATAGCATACTAAAAGTCGTGGCTATGGACCCGACAGCTTATGTGCTGAGGCATCTAATTCGGAATCATTGTCCGCATGAAATGCCTCGTAAGTACATGACTCACTAAGTTTTCTGAGGTTTTTAAATTTGTTACTAATCCTAGTGTGTAAGTCGTAGTATCTAAGGTGTTTACAAAAAAAAATGGTTCCTATGTTGTCCCAAATAAAAACAATATTTAATAATTTAAAATTTTAGCAACGCCCTACGGAAAAAGAGGGGTGTTATAAGTTTGACGTGTGTTGCTGTGTATATGTGTGTCTGTCTGTGGCATCACAGCTCCTAAACGGATGAACCGATTTGGATTTGTTTGACGTGACTTTGTCGAGTATGTTCTTAACTAGTTTGATTGAAATCGGTTCAGCCGTCCAAATGTTATTCGCATTTTCCTCTTAGAATCAGGGATTTTTTTGCAAGATATCGTGTCAAATTACGTGTTTCGATAGATTATATTATAATTATGTAGTTTAAAAAGCATGATATTAAAATTGAAAAAAAAACCCCGAAACAAAAACCTCAAATGCCAAAAATAAGTCTCGTACTCGCGTCGGGGAACCGCTAAGTAAATAAAATAAACTACTGTAATCGTTAGCCGTTCCCTGACGAGAGTACGAGTTTATTTTATACTTTTTAGAGGTTTTTTTTTCTTACCAATCATGGAAAATTTGTTTATTATACATTGAAATCAAACTTATTGTTTCAGAAATAACAGAACTAAAGTAAATAATTATTATCGTCTGAAAACAGCTTGCTCGTTCAAAAAATACAACATCATCAAAATGGTAATGAAAAAAGACTGTGTTGTTTTAACATCTTATTATCTCGACGGTATATGTTAATCAATATTTAAATGTAGATTGCCAAGTAAGGCAACCATCTACATAAATAATAAAAGACAGCTATGAAAGCCACAACGTGGCAGAAATAAATCTTTGTGATCGTATAGAAAATAAAATAAAAACGTGGCATAGAAGGTTTACCTTATATATCAAAGACAGGATTCAAGAAAACCTATTATGAATAAACTCTTTGAAGTACATAAGTACTGTAAATTAGCAACAGTATTCTATAATAGTAGTCGTAAATATTATTACGTAACAGTCTAGGGGTTATTAAAACACGATTGCGAAAATGAAAATAGTATCCCACGATTGTTCTAATAACTACTTATTTAAGCATTATAAGCCTTACTTACAAAATAAATACTTTCTAACAATATGATTAGGTCTGGCTATAGCGAATTCTTAATGCAAGTTTTCTATGGGCTTTTGAATTAAGAAGTTGCTAATCCGTGTTTAGCCTAATCATTTATATTATGTAGGTTAGCTAGTTTTTTTACATAAATAAGACTGAATGTCAATAATTTACTATTTTTTATTTCAAAATAAGAACTTTAAGAAGTCCGATAACGTTTCTCATTTTACATGCCGCGATAACTATGCACGTAAGAAATTGAAAATCAAATTCATAATCCTAATTAATTACTATTTTACCCATCCATACACTATAATAACGAGTATCATTCGTAAGCATCAAGTTTTATTATTATTAAGTATTTTTATAGCTGTCAAATCCAACTTCTTACATTGTCACGACTCTATGCAGGTTTATATAATTCGTAGCATCATGGTATCTACTCCGTGTAAAATAACCAACTGATTTGTCTTACAAGGTTTCAAAACAACAATTTGTAAACTAATTGATTCTCAAACGAAACGATTCGTAGTATAGGCCGGTGACAGTGCTCGACCGACCGTGTCGGTGCGTACGTCAGTCGCGCTTGTCATTTATATGCAAATTCATAAATCGTTACATTGCTGGACTGACCGTACGCACGCGTATATTGCTACGACGTACGAGGACCATCGGTCGAGCGGGTCCACATACGGGCGTCCGTCGACCGACGCGACATGAAAACAATAGTCCGGTCAGTTTGATGGCCAGTAGAGCACTAATGGTACAAACTGACGGTCGGTACGGAAAGAACGCACTGACGCTGACGGTCGGTCGAACACTGTAATCAGCCTAAAGGAACCGAGCACGAATCGATAACTGATGAAATAACATAGCAGTACCTCATCATAAGTTGGTATAAGTTTAATTATAGTTACTAAACACGCTAACTAGTTTCGGCAACTCGTTTGTACATTCGAGACTTAATTAAAGTTCTGACGGTGAAGAATCTATTCAGTCTTGATGTGTCATAAAAATACTACGTTATATGACTTGTAGACTAGTTAGTAGTTTTCTTGCGGCTTTGCTTCTTTGGCTTATGTGATTTTTCTGAGGAACCTAGTTGCTGGGCAAAAAGTAGCCTTTGGCACTCAGAGACAGTGTTACTATTGTTGAAAGAATTTTTGTACAGTCAGATCGGTATTGCCAGGGATACCTTTTACAAATGTGTACATAAACAAAATAGTTTTACCTCTTTTTGAAAACCTAAAATTATTCCAAGGGAACGCATACTCCAGGGATAAAAGTATATATTATAAGTAGGTTTATCCTTTTCAAAGTTCCAATTTAATACTATGCAAAAATTCGTAAAAAATTGTGCCGTGGTATAGACGTGAAAGCGTAACAAACAGACATATACAGACAGAGTTACTTTTGTATTAATAATATTATTATTAAAATATGAGTTGGTCAGTATGGACATGGATTACTTTAGATTAATCTATACCACTTTCTTTAGATGCGGCGTTCATTGGCAATCTCTCAGGGGTTGAAGCCATTCATGAAGATGCGCAACTTTTACCTCGATTGTAAAAAAAGTAACATTCACATGTGACGTTGTCAAACCCGAACATTTAGGTATTTCAGCAATCGCTAACTCCAACAGAATGTCTCTTTTTAGAGTACCTGTGGGAAGTTAGTTCTGCAGCCTTATTGGGTAAGTGAATACGGCAACGCAAAGTATCAATCGACCAATCACACAGACGGAAATCCACATCGCGTCATTCATCTCGCATCTGATTGGTCGATTTGATAGCGGTCAAATCCTTAGCCTTGCCGAATTCACTTGCGCAATTCGGCTGCTGTTTTGCTTGCTACTAGTTTATTTTTTAACAGCATGACCTATTCTTCTCATACCGATATGCCTCATTTGAAGTTTGTCCTGATAAGGAGACGAAAGAATTTAATAACAGCCCATTTTGTGGTAAAAAGTTTAGAAACAGCAAGCTGTCGCAAGGTTATTACCGGGGTTGACAGTCCGGAAGCGCCGGACGTAGGCACTTTAGCATCGACACTCATGGAGGGTTGCCATACTACAACCTATACGGGGTCAAATTAAATTAGTCAGTGAAACTACACAGGTGTGGAGGGTCTGAAATCTAAACACATAATTTAATAAATCGCTTACAGCGGTCGTTGACCCCTTAGTCAGCAATAGCTACTTGAAATCCTCCTCCATCGACCTCCTATCATTTGAAAGTTTGTATGATAGATAGTATTTAAATCATGAAAAAGTTACCTCGATTAACACAGGATACAGTTCATCCCGTTATAATGTTCCTTTGGTCACATAATAATATAATACCCTTGGTATAATAATAGTAGTTTATGCAACAGTCATATAATAGGGGTTATTAAAACACGAGCGCAGGTTTATCACATGAGGTGAAGCCGAGTGTGATAATAATATTACGCGAGTGTTTTAATACCTAATTATATGCCGTTGCATACACTATTTTATCTTCACTCATATAGTTGAAATAAAACAAAAATGGAAACGTAAAAATGTCGGGAAAAATATGTGGTATGGCGGGCAATTTAGATTCTCATTGCACATGACTGCGCTGCGCGCGCATCCAAAGACAATGACACAATTTTTCTACAGTGCCCTTATGCACCAATAATTTAAAAAGTAAAAGTGTGCTATAAAAATTAAAAAGTTGTTTTATGATGCAGTTGTCTAAAAATCGAAGGAAAATGTTGCACTGTAACGGTTTTTTTTTTAATTTTACCTATCCACGAATATAAAGTATGTGTTTATACAATATTTTTTGAATTCATATTTGGAACATTACGTTGTGAGTGTAGATAAAATACTATGTTAAGTAATACACACTACTTGTAAGCTAAGTGAGAAAAAAAATGGAGGAATTAGGTTAATAAATACTTACTATAAAGACCTAAAGGGATAGAAGGATCCTATTATCAAATTCGATCTAGTTGATCAAAGCTCTGATAAATTCTTGGAACTTGAATCCATCTGTGCCTTTTACGAGAGTTAGAATATTATAACGTGTAGGTTGGACGTAGTAAGTTTGTGTCTATTTTATGCCTGGGAAAAAGGGGTTATAGACCTCGTTCAACTGGTAACTAATAAATATAGGCTATTATTTCTGTTATAGCAGTATTATTGCTACGGTAAAATAGTATTTAAGATTTCAGACATTATTTATAATTTTTACACTAACAAAGGAGAGGAAAAAGTGTTGTGCATTAAAAAATTATCCACATCGAAGTCAATGGGAAATGTGCCCAGAGCGCTGGCAGCATTGTCACGTATATAGGTTTGTTATTTTTTTTAGAATGTTAATAGTATATAGATTTAGATCAGATTTATATCTTTATTGAAAAAAGGGCAAATACATTTCACACTTATAATAATATTATCACAAGTAGGTACATTACGTTATAAGATCAAGATGAACCCTAACGTCTAAACTAGGCCGAGCCTGTATCTTAGACGTTAGAAAATAATTTGTTAATATATTTGTTACTTTAATAAAGGAATAAATTGGTTGTTTATCTGTTTGTAAAATGTAACTACTGAAATTATCTACTGATTCGATTACGAAGAAAATTCTTTCGCAAATAAAACTGCACCATTGCTGAATATCATCGCCAACTTTTTATTTCGAATATATGCACAATTCTCGCGGGATATACCACGGCACCGACACCGCGCCAAAATCTAAGTAATAAACATGATGTTTCTTAACAATTATGGAGTTTCTTGTGCATTCTTCTCCATAACAAGCTACTTTCCGAATGCACGGTAGAATCAACTTTTATAACTTGTAAATTTTAATGTACCTAACGTTCAAAAGTGCCGCTTGGTGGCCTACTTGAAATAAATATCTTTGTCTTTGTCTTTGAATTATTTTTCACCGAGATGGAAGTAAGAAAAAATCTCCCAAGCCAGCTGTTGCTCGTCTTTATCAAAAACCCTCATATTCTTTGCCGGCAATCATACAACAAATATTTTTTCAATCACACAACGCCCGCTTTAGCATTCATAAGGATTTGATTCAATTACAGCGCGATTATATTTCTATACGGAAAGTACGAGTACAATGGCTTCTACAATACAATTGGTTTCAGGTCACCGGGTTACAATATGATTAAGAAGGCGGTCGTGTATCACGGCAGCCCTGCAATCAGTACTGTAAACAATAGCGGGGAACTTGATTAGGTATGCAATTATAATGTAGCGTGGCATACTGTCGTCCTACTCGTACAGCTAGTGCCACTATATGACATTTGGCTGATTTTGAGTTTTTACCCGATTGCCGAAGGAGGGTAATGTGTTTATCAGTCTACGTGTGTATGTATGTATGTTTGTTCCTATGTGGCGTTACAGAGACTAAACGCGTTGGCCGATTTTGATTATTCTATCATCAATCGATTCGTTTCAAGCTTGCGAGTGTCACTGGCAACATTAAAATTGGAAAATAGAAAAATGGCGGCTTTTGGGCGCTATATTGTTGGGTCACAATTTTTTATCTTCCGTACCCATTATGTGGGGTATCAAAATAAAGGGTTTTAAGAGAAAAATATATAATACTTAAATGTTTCACATCACATCACATCATCAGCCTATTAATGTTCCCACTGCTGGGACACAGGCCTCCTCTCTGTGAGAGTGAATGGGCCGTAATCCACCACGCGGGCCCAGTGCGTGTTGGTGGATATTAAATGTCTTCGAATTTTTGGTTCTAGGACATGCCGGTTTCCTCACGATGTTTTCCTTCACCGTTTTGAGAGCAGTGGCGATGAAATAATTTACACAAAGTAAAGCGCCTACCGGGGCTCGAGCCCACGACCTACAACTTGTAAGTCGCGGCCGATACCACTGGGCCACCACTGCTCTCTTAACTTATATGTTCAACATATGTTCAACTTATATATTTAAATGTACCTAATTAGAAAAAAAAAAGTTAACTAAAAAGTTAAAAATAAAAAAAAATAGTAAAAAAATCAAAAAACACGACTGCTTAAAAAACAAACTAAAAAAAAAGACAAAAAAGAAGAAAATCATGCTGTGCAGTCGGAGGATACATATTTGCGAGCTGGCTGAGCAAAACCAGATGTAGTAATTTTTTTGATACCACGTAATCAACAAAAATTACTCTATCGATCTGTCAAAGCAGGATTTTTTTGCAAGTTTTGATTTACCTGAGGATTTTACTGGCATTGAGCTGAAATTTTGCACACTCGTTTGTTTCTCGTGACAATGAAGTTTTATATAAATAAGCGTAAAAAAATTTTGGGGGCTGAGTCACCCTCGTCCGTAGGAGAGAACCCCATACGAATCCCTACACGTGGCCCCCGGGTGGTGCAAATCAGGTGACATCAATTAACTGGTGGTAGGTTACAGCCGAAGGCTTGCGACCACCCACCGGGCAAAGACGTGCCGCCAAGCGGCCTAGCCGTGTTCCGGTACGATGCCCGGTGTAGCCAACTAGAGGAGTTGGGTCGAGATAGCTGTTCCACTGCAGGCGTTCCAGCCTGACGCGCGCTGTTATGGGCCTATCGGGAGACTGGTCGCGGAGGGTAGCGGGATCCGAGGCACGGTGCGCCGCTGGCCGACCGCAGGTAGTTGGGGGCCCAAGTAGTGTGCCAGCCACACACGAAAGGCTGCCCCGCCAACTGTCGAAAAATCCCGGAATGCACCATCGTGCTGGTTGGCGACCAGAAGACAGGGCCCGATGGACATTCCCGGGGGGGCTCGGGCGTCCCCGCGGTCTCCAGATCAGTCCCCTATTGATAGCTTCCTGTCAGTGCGTGTCTGTAGGTTGCCAGCGTGGAACCTCATCTCACTGCCTTCTCCTCACCTTTTATCACTCAAACAAATGCAAGGAAAAAATAAAAGAAAGCTGTACAGCGGCAGCACTCCCTGTCACTCAAAGTGCACCTCAGCAACATAAGAGGGCTGCACTCTAATCTCGAAGCAGTCCATCACCACCTGGAGACTGATAGACCAGCTCTTCTTTTCCTTTCGGAGACGCAGATCGGATGTCCGTCAGACGTGTCGTACTTATCATACCCAGGGTTTACCCTGGAGCACAATTTTAAACCACGCGCGGGTGTATGCATGTACGCCCGAGACGACATCTGTTATCGGCGTCTCCGTAACCTTGAGGACTCCAGGTTTTCTGTGCTCTGGGCACTGGTGGACACAGGCCTGGATAAAATTATCTACGCCTGTGTCTACAGATCGCACAGTGGTGATCAGGAGACAACCAGGCTCACGGAACATCTGTGTGAGGCGGCTGATATGGCACAGCAGCGGTACCCTTCTGCCCAATTAGTGATACTGGGGGATTTCAATGCCCACCACCAGGAGTGGCTCTTCCCATACCAGTGCACTGATCATGCTGGGCGAGAGACGCGAAAGCTTGCGCTTGCGTTAAATCTCGCCCAGCTGGTCCAGGGAGCAACAAGGGTGCCGGATGTTCATTCGCACACTGCCAATTGCTTGGACCTTCTGCTGACAACAGATCCAGACCGCTACTCTGTGTTGGTATCTTCACCTTTGGGTAGCTCCGACCATTGTCTGGTGAAGTCTGTATCCGTCTACTCCCCGCCCGATCCCAGCCCAAGAGGCACTCGGCGGGTTTGGCGGTACAGGTCAGCAGATTGGGATGGGATGCGTTCTTTCTTCGCATCTTATCCTTGGCAGCCCATTTGCTTTTCTTCGGCTGATCCTTCGTCGTGCGCGGACGCCGTGACGGACGTGTTGCGTCGGGGAATGGAGTACTTCATTCCGTTCTCTGACGTAGCAATGTCTAGCGTTGACCAGCCATGGTTTGGCGCCGAGTGCAATCGTGCCAACACGCTGAAACATGAGGCGTACCTGGCTTGGGTCGACGCTCGGTCGCGCAAAGCTAGCGACGTCAGCCAGCGGAAGAGAGCCTTCAATAGGGCTGCCAAGTCCTGCAAGAGGGTATTGCGAAGGGCTCGGTTTGACCACATAAGCCGCATTGGGTCCAAACTTGCTTCCTATCCAGCCGGTAGTAAAGCGTTCTGGTCCCTGGCTAAGTCGGTCGAATCGAACTTCTGCCGGCCCTCACTACCACCACTGCTGAAACCCGACGGAACGCTGGCCCACTCCGCTGAGGAGAAAGCAAACTTGTTTGCCTCTCTTTTTGCGGAATCCTCACGCCTGGATTCTGGTGACGCGCGGCCCCCTCCTTCTCCTGATGGATGCGAGACGAGTATGTCGGACATTCGCATCCATCAAAAAGACGTCCGTAGGGTGCTGCGGAATCTTGACGTGAACAAGGCTAGTGGCCCCGATGGGGTACCGGCAATTGTTCTAAGAACTTGTGCGCCTGAACTGTCTCCGATCCTGACTCGCCTGTTTCGCCTTTCATATGAGACTGGAAAAGTACCGAATGCTTGGAAGCAAGCTAACGTTCAGCCTGTGCCCAAGAAGGGCAGTCGGGCTGACCCGGCCAACTATAGACCCATCTCAGTTACGTCCATCCTCTGTAAGAGTATGGAACGGGTGCTCAACTCCAAGCTCCTGGCATACCTAGAAGCTAACGACATCCTCAGTGACCGCCAATATGGCTTCCGGCGAAATCGGTCAACTGGGGATCTTCTAGCGTATGCCATTCACATATGGAGTGAAGCCATCGAGAGGCACGGGGAAGCGCTTGCCGTCTCCCTTGACATCTCGAAGGCTTTTGACAGGGTCTGGCATGAGAGCCTTATTGGTAAGCTTCCGTCATTCGGTCTGCCCGGTGGTCTGTGCGATTGGATCGCAGACTTCCTGAGGGACCGGTCTATACGGGTGGTTATTGATGGCCGCTCGTCTGACCAACGGGATATCAACGCCGGGGTCCCTCAGGGGTCGGTACTCTCGGCAACATTGTTCTTGTTGCACATAAATGATCTGCTAAAACCCGGCACTTTTGGGTATGCAGACGACAGCACTGTTGCTGAGAGATACTTGTCCAACGCGCGTGCTACCGGGCCTCAGATCCAGTCTCTCCGGGAGGCCATGGTGGAGCGCTTGAACTTGTCCTTGCAAGCAGTCTCCGAATGGGGCGATGCCAATCTGGTCAGGTTTAATGCTGCTAAAACCCAGGCGTGTCTTTTTTCCGCTAAAAGGAGCCAATTTCACCCGGCTCCTACTTTCCGCGGTGTAACCGTGCCGATAACGGACCATCTCGAGCTTCTTGGCGTTACGTTGACATCGACCCTCAATTTTGGTCCATTCATTGAGGCAAAAGCTCAACTGGCTGCCAAAAAGTTGGGGATCCTTGCAAAGGTGAGACGATACTTCACGCCAGAACAGCTGCTCAACTTGTATCAGGCGCAAGTTCGGTCATGCATGGAGTACTGCTCTCACCTCTGGGACGGATCTGCCAAGTACCAGCTGGATGCACTGGAGTCGATCGAAAAGCGGGCCAAGAGGCTCATCGGCAATGAGATATTGGTCAAGTCTAGGCTCCAGAGCCTTGAACATCGGCGCCAAGTTGCCAGTCTGTCGGTTTTTTATCGGTTACATTTCGGGGAGTGTGCGTTGGAATTGCATGAATTAATTCCTCCTAGCCCTTTCCATTATCGGAATACAAGACGTACGGCGATGTGTCATCGGTACATGGTGGACATTCCACCCATACGCACCAAACGTTTTGGGAATACTTTCATTATGCGTACAGCTAGGGAGTGGAATTCCCTGCCGGGGTCTGTATTTCCTGAGAGCTACAACCTGGGAGTCTTTAAGTCAAGAGTGAATAGGTTTCTTCTAGGTAAGCGCGCTAAATCGTCGACCACATCATCACTTACCATCAGGTGAGATAGTGGTCAAGCGCGAGCCTATCAATAATAAAAAAAAAAAAAAAAAAAAAAAAATATACTTATTTTGTATGAAAGCTTGTTCTAAAAACTATCAATAGATTCCTGATAAATAATAAAGACGTAATCATTTATTGCTAAAATGGTACGATTTTTTGTTGATAAACAGCATCGAAAGATATTTTTCGTGGTTTTTATTTTTCGTCTATAACTCAAAATAATGTTTTTGTCAGATAGTGACACTCTCGCCATAGGGCGGCAGTATGGCTTAATGCGTGAGGTATAGCTTAATGAGGCAGTTACCAGCTTGAACACGACTTAAATAGTTAATATATCGTAGTGAACAGTAAATGTTTAGTGCTATATTATTCATGAGTCTATGCTGTGAGCCATTAGTAGAAATATTGCTTGCAGTTGTAGCGGTATTTAGCATACGTAGATACAAAGGGTGAAAAGCAGTTTGTTCTCTTTATAACTCCAACTATCGCCCTGTTTCGTTTGATCCACGAGTTTTTTTCCATCCTGAATATAGATAAACAGCATCGATTTTTATTATTTCGCGGTTTTTTGTTTTTCATCTATAACTCAAAATATGATTTTGTCAGATAGTGACACTCTAGCTATACAGGCTATACTGATCCGACAATCTGGCAATACTGATCCGACAGTCTGACAATACTGATCTGAGAGGCTGGCAATACTGATCCAATTTCACAGGTAGAAAGCCACACTATCGCTGAGTGCATCAGCTACTTTTTATCCCAAAAAATACGCACATATTTATTTAAATAGTTAAACTAATCATAAGGGCTATGATTACAGGATGAGATATTTTACTACCGCTGCTTTTGTAGCAAACTTTCGCAGTTTTAAAAAACCAATCTGAATATAAAATTAACCTAGAAAAAAATCTCATAATGGTACAAAATACTTCTCGTGCCTGCGTATTGCCTCAAGTACCTTATAAAGAAGCAAAGATCTCCAGCAGCTCCTCAAGAATCCCTTAAAAACAAGCTTGAAAAGGTGTTATTCAGGTAAATGGATTGACGCCTCATTTATTTAAATCGGTTCATTAATTTGGAAGCTCTTAAATGAGAGGACATCTACATTTATGTGTATTGGGAACACGTAATCCCAATAAAATTCTTTTAAGGGTAGATGGTAGGATGTTGAGTACCAACATATATTTGTTGTGAGCCAAGGTATTTACTTATGTATCAGCAATAAAGAGATGACTGGTGGCTGATGTGTCCACGTATACCATGATAGAGACACAGTCGTAACATCCAGTAACGGCTTGGCAGTAACCTAGCCATTTGATTGCAGGGTCGTGACACTGCAAAACGAGACGCAAATTGTTACCCTTACCTACTTTACTGTACCATTCTGCTAGCAAAACGTTCTACTCGCTTTAAAACATGGAATACCACTTCACTCCTGTTGTTTCAACATTAAGGCTAAAATAACTAGCTCCAAATTCTAATTTAACTCGTTCTAGAATCTATTAGCAGTGTCAATATTGATTCGAAATCTTACGAGAAGAACTTGATAAATATTTAATAATCGCAGGATTCGTTAATTAAATTCTAATGTAATGAAAGTCTTTACAGAAGTGTTATCCAAACGCACGGAGACGCCAGAATAAGTTTGTTAATGATCTTGCCAATGTCTAAGTCAATTTTAATCAAATCAGAAAATTGCTCTAAATGAGGGAATCCAATTATTTTGTAAATGGGTTTCAAAGGGCCGATGCTTGTGAAGCTTGTCGAGATAAATTACGTTATAATTAATGGGGTCTACCAAAATGTTTCCTTTGATGAGTACTTATCCTTTTTTTAACTGTTTAAAATGTATAGAAGTCCAGTATCGGAATCTGGGTCCTTCGACTACAAGTGACATTCTATCAACGAAAGCGGAGTCTTTGGTCAACTGGACCCACTCGAAATGGACCCGCGGGAACACTCAACCCAATCACATTTTGAATAGGTCGACTGGACCCACTGCTCAATTGCATTATTAGTACAGACACGGAGTACAGCCAAATCTTTCATCGCGATAGGTAAAATATCAAAAATATATGGGTTTGCCAAACGCTATCGAAATGTTACTGATCAATACCTTACATTATAGCATTTGACAATCACCATCGCTGATAAATATGACACTTTGTCTGTCTTGTCATTTTACAATTTTAAACTGGTAAAACTAATTTTGGCTAAATGAAACAAAAGTTTTCTTACGAAAACACACAAACAAAAATTGTAAATTGTGCGGTTAGGGCGGTTAAACACTTTATCCGATCCTGGTCCGTGAAGTTCCAGTTCTAAAATAGCCGTAGTTCTTGTATGGGATACGCACTTCAATCGAAGTCTATCCGTCATAATCTGTCATGATTCAGAACATTTTGAACTCTGAACTCAAATCACGGACACGGACGTGTAGTACGCAACCGCCCATGCACTGCATCCGATCCGAATCGGAGAAATTTTGGTTTCGAATTAGCCGCAGTACTTCTTGTAGGGAGGTTACGCACTACATCCGAACTTCGTTCGAACGTTCGTTTGAGATTCGAGCATGTAGCGCCTCGTGATGTAGTTAATGTTTTTAATTCTCTTAAATCTAAAAACACGGGTGATTACTGGGGCATATCTACCAAACTTTTGGGCAATATAATAGACATTGTGGCCCCCTATCTTGCTGTTACGTTTAACAAATGCATTGATTTGGGTACTTTTCCTGATCTCATGAAGAGCAGTAAAGTCATCCCTCTATTTAAATCCGGTAGCAAAAATGATATTGGTAATTTCAGACCAATCTCTATTTTGCCTGCATTCAGCAAAATATTTGAAAAGTTAATTCTTAAGCAGTTACTCAGACATTTTAACTTACATAGCCTCCTTCACAATGACCAATATGGGTTTACGAAGGGTCGCTCGACTACAGATGCGGGTGTTGCTTTGTTGAAACACATATTTGACGCATGGGAGAAGTCGCGAAATGCAATTGGTGTTTTCTGCGATCTTTCTAAAGCCTTCGATTGCGTTCACCATGATACGCTTTTGCGTAAACTACGCCATTACGGTGTTCAAAACGAAGCCCTAAATGTAATTGAGTCATATTTACTTAATAGATACCAATGCGTAGACGTTAATGGCGCTAAATCTTCCAGGTTACCTGTTGAGCTGGGTGTACCTCAAGGCTCAATACTGGGTCCGTTTTTATTCCTGGTTTATATTAACGATCTGCCATTCTATTTAAAGGATATTTGCGACGTTGTACTGTTTGCGGATGATACTTCTCTGATCTTTAAAGTAGATAGGAATAGACAAGTTTTTGATGACGTGAATAACGCACTATCAATGGTCACAGATTGGTTCACAACAAATAATCTTGTTCTTAATGCCAAGAAGACTAAATGCATAAAGTTCGCTTTGCCCAATGTTAGAAATCTGGGTCCCAACATTGTGCTCGGCAATGAGAAGCTCGAAACTGTTGATTCAGCTGTGTTTCTGGGTATAACAGTGGACTCAAAAATTCAATGGGGGCCACATATATCAAGCCTAGCGGGTAGGCTTAGCTCGGCCGCCTACGCCGTCAGAAAGGTTAGACAATACACTGACGTTGATACAGCAAGGTTGGTCTACTTTAGTTATTTTCACAGTATCATGTCCTACGGTATTCTACTGTGGGGCAGAGCCGCTGATATTCAAAATATATTTGTGCTTCAAAAACGAGCTGTTCGTGCCATTTACCAATTAGGTGCGCGTGTTTCTCTAAGAGATTTTTTTAAAGAGATTGGTATTCTCACAGCGGCTTCACAGTACATATTCGCCAACATTTTATATATTAGGCAGAACATTCATTTGTACAGTAACAATAGTGATATTCACAACTTTAACACCAGAAATAAGGACAAATTACGAGCTCCCTTTCATCGACTTCATAAGGTGCATAGTTCATTTGTTGGGGTTGGTATAACTTTTTACAACAAGTTACCGTCTTCTTTTCTAGATTTGCCATTTAACGCATTTAAAGCAAAGGTAAAAGCTAATCTCTGTTCTAAGGCATACTATTCTATTAATGATTATTTAGATGATAAGCATAGTTGGTCGCTGTGTTGAACTCAAGACAATGTTCGTGTTCTTTTACCAAAATTAGCTTGCTGTCAGGTTAAATATTATTATTTTTTAATTTCGTTTTTATGTGTATTTTTTAAATTTTATTTTTTGGTAAGACTGTCGTAGGTATCGTTTACTGTTATTGTCAGAGCTGATGAGGATTGCTACTATCTTTGCATTATATAGAGTTAATCTTTCTAGTATTATATAGCAGCATAGCCAGCATTGTGTGAGTGCCATGTACTTCAGAGCTATCATTGTCTAGATACCTACGTCTTCTATTGACTTGAATGACTCCGGTGGTTGAGAGTATGTCATGCCCACTCAAATGTCTCGCCGATGGTGGCGCGTGTGTCGGATCATTTAGCTCCCTTCAAAATGGTTGAGCTGAATGGTGCTGATACATGTGTCATGTTCGTGAACGGGCGCTGTCGGTTGGGACTGGTCATCTCTTAGCTGCCATGGTTTATTTTAATTGATTCTAATTTTATTTCTGAATTGTCTTTTTATATTTACTATGGACACTTTTAACTTGCTACATCGTTCTCACATAATGTGTAATCTCAACATGAATGATGTAACAAATGATTTGTAATAATTACCTAATTGAAAAAGAGTGTCCATGGAGTTTCTTGCCCGTTCTTCTCCATAGAGATCTACGCCTTGGAATGGGCATCTACGGTACTTTCACAGTTATTATGTCTTGTGACTGGGACTGTAGCACCATAATTTTGTAATATTTTATTTTGTCTTTTGACAATTCAAAAGTGCCTGTAACTGGCCTACTTGAAATAAAGTGCTTTGACTTTGACTTTGACTTTGAACATTATCGTTCGAATTCAGAACCGTTTGAATTTGGATAGAACTCGGTACTCAAATCACGGACACGGATCGGATGTAGTGCATAACCTCCCTAATCACCCTAGTCAAAATCAAAAGTTCGAATTAGGCTAAGAGTTAGCACTTTTTTAACCTCAAAGTTCGTGTAAACACGTCACGTCGTAGTTAAAAGCATACACGTTGCATTCCAAAAGCACCCCCTCTTAAATTCTGTTAAGACGTGTATCAACGTGCGACGTCGCCGTTGTTACTGACTTACCCCGAGCTGAGAGTACTGAGACACCTATGCCTGCGCCCGTTTGATAAAGCCTTACATCGTATTAAATACGGTTTATTGAGTATTTCACACACAATGTATTTAACATAAGTTATATAATTCTCGTGTTATCCTAATTAGATTATGAAGGGGTGTTTTCTTGCTTTGTATGGTTTTTTATAGTCGATTGCTTTATGGATTGCCTATTATTTTTATCTTTAAATAAAATATAGGACTACCTTCGTAATAGTATTTATGTTATAGACCAAGTGATTAATACGGCATTAATCATTATGAACGGGCAAATTGAAAATTGCCCAATACGAGTAGGCAATATGATAAAAACTATTAAAGTAATCAAATTGACCGGCTTTTCATCACTTATGTGTTTTTTTTAATTATTTTATGTTGACTTTGGTTTAAATTTTTTAATCAATACATATAATGAATCTGTAGAAAAGTAATTTCTGTACATCGAAAAAAATTCCAAAAAAATAGCCAGAGTGTTAAAGGATAACCAACAGAACCTATTTTCAGCATTTTTGGATTTTTTGTCTGTTTGTCTATTTGTCTGTTTGTATGTTTGTCTGTTTGTCTGTTTGACATCATCACGTGAAATGTACGAAACCAATGAAGATAACTTTTAAACATAAAAACTGTGCGTAACTTGAAGAATTACTTAGTTTTTGTTTCATCGCAATGGTTCACTCTATCAAAAGTTAGATGAATTTAAAGTGTTCAAGAAGTAAAATTTTCACAACACACGCAATTCAGATACTCGGACAGTTGAACACGATATTCGATAGATGGCGTTGTGCATTTGAAGTCATTTTCTGAATGGCGATGTTAAGATTCTCCGCTAAAGAATGATGACTATAGAAAAAAAAATGGTAGGTTGGTAAGTAGGGTGGGCAGGAGAGTTAAAAGGGTAGGGTTGACAGACAGATGACGGGAGCGATGCCGCGGGCACAGCTAGTATAGAATAGATAAATAATATTACTATTTAGGCAACAAAGTCTAAGGGGCTCTTATTTCTGTCTGCAGTGTTTAAAGTAATCTAATTCATTATGCCCTGGCAATATATATAGTGCCCTGATTAACCACTTGGTCCATGACATGTTTATATAATAATATATTTATCCACTGCACTGTGGAGCCCAAAACCGCCCGAATCAGCGAAAAGTACACAATTACAGATGACAATATTTAACAAGGTTTTAACTGGCGAGGTATACAAAATACATGATCAATGACCCCTATGCTAGGAAAACCTGTGTTACAGGAGTCATCCATCCGTGCATTACATCAAAAAAAATAAATGAATAGATAAGTAATGTGAACATGGTAAGGGGGAATAGTTAACTAGATAGAAATTGGGGAAAAAAACGTAAAGGGAACAGGGAATAGTTATACTAGATAGAAATTGGGGAGAAATAACGTTTATGGAACAGGGAATAGTTAACAATATAGACATTGGGGAAAAATAGTAGCTATGTAGCAACATGTACTTACTACTACTTACTATGGGTCGTTTAGGGGTCGTGGTCCGATAATGTCCCAACTAGTTGGACAACGGACCTTTGGTAGGGGCAGTTGTCCAACTAAAAACAATGATTGGACAACTGCCCCTATCGAAGACCCGTGGTCCAACTGACTTATTTTATTAATTTTTATTATATATAATACTCGTATATAAATAACTAAATTTTTTGTGGCGCTCGAAAAGAGCACTTGGAAAGATATGGGGTAGGCCAGTGCCCAGCAGTGGGACATTAACAGTTAAATAAAACATTAATGTTATTGAATTTTATAGCATGCCCAACAGTTATTTCACCATTTAACACTTATGTAACTGTATCTCCATGATGTAATCATCATTTTCAATTTCGCATTTTCGTCTGAGAACTACCTGTTTTTAACTTCTCTTATTTTTGCAAGGGTTGTTATTTTTTCTAACAAGTTTAGAAACCGCAACATTTTGAAATTTTTCGTATTTAACATACGACTCAGTTTTGCATGCGACCCTTCCAAAACATTATTTGTTCTGTATTTTTCACTAAACACGTCAGCTTACTAAATTTGTCAAAATCGTGAAATGATGAATACCAATATAAATAATTAAAATAAGTCAGTTGGACCAGGGGTCTTCGGTAGGGGCAGTTGTCCAATCATTATTTTAGTTGGACAACTGCCCTTACCGAAGACCCGTAGTCCAACTAGTTGGAAATTATAGTTGGACCACGACCCCTAAACGCTATGGGTGATGTGTATACTTGTATAGGTATAACCAAGATAAGTATGTACCATGTTCGTGCAATCCCATTGCTAATCCAACGGAATTGTCAATTCGAAGTACCTGTAGTAGGTACAAACAACTATATTCCTAGGGTTTATTTCAGTGCGTATAGGAATTGTTTGATTTCCTATGATTTTAATCAATTCTTCATTTAGCGACAGGTTACAAGTAAATATTTCTAGAGACAAAATCATCCTTTTGAACCGTTATTCGGCGGACCATTAGTTTGTTTTATCTCGCAAGCTGTCTCGCTCGGCAGTTTCAACTAGGAAAACTTTCAGCAAATTGATTCGTACTATTTCGTGAAACAACTACTGGAACACACAAACAAACCAGAGTCCGTTGTAGGAATACGAAACACATGTTACATAAGTTAACTTGCGTACGTTTCCTGGTATCCTGGTACATAGGTACACGCCTCAGGAGTATTGCTCACGCGGCTGTACGTGGTGATACCCGCAGGAGCCTGTTGCTCAACCCAATTACCGAGCAGTCGATGCCGGTCCGGTTTAATTAACGTTGTTCAGAGCATTACAGACTATCGCAAATATGCGCAGTGACGTCCACAAGGAGATAATATTTTTGTGGGAATGGACGGCGGAGCTTGTACGGAATGTGTGGTGCTACAATGCTTGGTTTTGATTTTGTTTGTACAGAAATACAAGATTGACAAAAAGGGCCGACTTTTCAATAAATAATTTTTATATATAAATAATTCGTTCACTGACTTACATATAATATTTTCTATACAAAGGCCCTGACCAGCAAATAAATTGACCCTGTTTCAAGTTAAATAATTTATAGTGTAATTAACTCTGTATTTTTTTAGATAACCAAGCAGAATAGGAGTCTGAAATTCCTAATTTTCCTCCAATTTCTATACCCCTTTCCTTTTTCACAGCTAGTACGTGTATCGTCTAACGTTATATTCGGATACAATAAGTCTTTTCGAGTAGGTAGATACTAAAAGTAGTGCTCACGTGTCGTTTTATTACCGTTATATTTGGCAGCCATGGAAACTAGGGGTTGGTAACAAGAAATCGTAACACTAAAAAAATATAAGACTATCTACCTATAGCCTACTTATCATCAGTCAATGTGGGTGCGGTCAGCCCGGAATCTTTGGGTACGAAGACGACAGCACGGTTGCTGAGAGATACGTGTCCGGCGCACGGGCTACTGGGACTGAGATCCGGACTCTCCGGGAGGCCATGGTTGAGCGCTTGAACCAGTCTCCGAATGAGGCGATAACAATCAAGTCAGTTTCAATGCAGCTAAGACCCAGGCGTGTCTTTATTTCCGCAAAAAAGAGCCTATTCCACCCGGCTCCATCTTTCCGTGGTGTAACCGTGCCGATAACGGACCATCTCGACCTTCTTGGTGTTACGTTAACATCGACCCTCAATTTTGGTCCATTCATTGAGGCAAAGGCTCAGTTGGCTGCAAAAAAGTTGGGGATCCTTGCAAAGGTGAGACGGTACTTCACGCCTGAACAGCTGCTCAAATTGTATAAAGCGCAAGTTCGGTCATGCATGGAGTACTGCTCTCACCTCTGGGACGGATCTGCCAAATATCAACTTGATGCACTTGAGTCGATTGACAAACGGGCCAAGAGGCTTATCGGCCACGATGCACTGGTCACCTCAAAGCTCCAGAGCCTTGAACATCGACGCCAAGTGGCCAGTCTGCCGGTTTTATTTCGGTTACATTTCGAGGAGTGTGCGATGGAACTGCACAATTTGATTCCGCCTAGCCCTCACCATCACCGGACAACAAGACGTACGGCAATTCGCCACCGGTATATGGTGGACATCCCACCCATACGTACAAAGCGTTTTGCGAATACTTTCATTGTACGCACAGCTAAGGAGTGAAATGCCCTGCCGGTGTCTTTTTTTCCTGATATTTTTTTATTTAAATAGCACAGCCACATCACATGCATTTCACATTGACAGAAAAATAAATTAACAAACAGAAACAAAGCACATGACAAGAACGGCGTACATAACACTTATAACCATAACATTGCCGCCCACAATAACTACATAGTCACAATTCAATACATAATTAATAAAAAATACTAGTAATAATTTTAAATACAGGTCAAAATCAGTTAAATAATCAAAATAGTAATACAGTCCAGAATCAAAATCATAATGTCAAAAATCAAAATTATAAAATCCAAATAAAAATAAAACCAATCAATATCACTATGGAAATAAAATACAAAATTTGAATAATAAAAAGTAAATGTAAGAATCAAAACAAAAAAAAAATATTCCATAGTCAACATAGGCTCAAAAATCAGCCGTAAAAAAAAACAAATACAATAATATCAAAAACGTTGAAAATTAAATTAAAAATCATTAAGTCAAAATTTAAATCAAAATCCAAAGTTAATAATCAAAATCATTAAGAAATTCATGATAGAAAAACGATTAAAAATAATAAATAATGTCATTAGAAAATAAAAATCGTAATCATTAAAAAAATATAATGTAAACAAAAAACTAAGGACAATCTGACAAAAACCCCAAAAAACTAAGGACAATCTGACAGGAACAGTGTGATTTTTTTTTAAACCTTGGTAGCTTGTCGTAAAATATATCTAGTTTTGGCAAGTTTAAGACTGCATTATTATATTCATTGCTCATTCTAACAACGGGCGATTGTAAACCTAGATTAGTTTTGACGAAAGGGATATCAAAAATCTTTTTATAGTTTTTGGTCCGTGGGTAAGTTCTTGGAATTGTCAAGGAAACACTCAGCAAGAGGCAACTGCATTGAGTACTGCCGTTAATGACTTTATGGAGAAAGCATAAGTCCAAGAGACTAGATCACGAAGGGTAATCATTTTAAATTGGGTTAGACTTCCTGTGTGAAAAACCTCTTGAAAAGAAGGCAAGATGTCTCGTGAAGGCTTGCTGTATGCTTTCCACTCGTTGCGATTGGACTGCGTAAAAAGGACTCCATACACTGCTTGCATACTCTAGATTACTGCGAACCAGGGCATTGTACAGAAGCACTTTGGTCTTTTGGTGCTTAAAACCTTTGGAGATGCGCTTCAAAAATCCAAGCATCTGGGCGGCTTTCGTCACTGCCTTATCAATGTGTGAGGCAAACGTAAGCCTGCCGTCCACGATCACACCCAAATCCCGAATCTCATTCACATCCTGTAGTTTTACGCCATCAATGTGATACTGCGTTTGAATTGGTGTTTTTTCCTTGAGAATTTTATATGATGACATTTTTTGGCATTTAGACTCATACTGTTAATATCACACCAGTGTTGAATATTGTTACGGGTACGGTACGGGAGTTCACCACTTTGTATATTTTAAAATCGTCAGCAAACAGGGAAATCCCACAATGTCGTATGTGATTAGTAATATGTATTAGTAGTATATAGATAAGATAAGTCTTGGTGGCGAATTGCTGGAGTGGTTTAAGAACCACTCCAGCAATTCGCCACCAATGCCAAACCATCTCAGTTTTTCAACTAGTACTAGAAGATTTACTTTGTCAAAGGCGCTGCTGAAGTCGGTATATATTGCATCTATCTGCATTCCCCTGTCATCCTTACGGGCCACCTCAGAAACAAAAGGTACCAGATTTGTTGCCGTTGAACGCCCGCGTCTGAAGCCATGTTGATAGTCAGAAATGTTTGAATCTACCATTTGAGAAATGATGGGACATAACATTGATTCGAACAGTTTGGGAAAACATGAAAGGATCGATATAGGGCGATAATTTACTGCGCTGGCTGGATCACCTTTCTTAAATATGGGAACTATTCGAGCCCTCTGCCATTCCCCAGAGAATTTGCCTTCCTTCAAGGAACGGTTGAATATAAGCATTAATGGAAGTGCAAGAGCTGAACCGCACCTTTTAACGAAGACTGGCGGAATAAGGTCAGGTCCAGCACCCTTTGTTGGATCAATTTTTCTAATTGCTTTGAAAACGTCGGCTTCATCAAATTTTACACTCGAAATGAAGTTTGTAGTCTCATATTGGGGTTGGTAGCCAAACGATTGTGGACAATCAGCAGGCGTATGTGTGGACAGCGTGGTAAATTTTGATTTGCAAATAGGTTGGCAACAATTGAGTAATCGTTCTTGCCATTCTATACTCTTTCACTCATTGATAGCTGATACACTGATAGCTACAACTTTGGGGTCTTTAAGTCAAGAGTGAATAGGTTACTTCTAGGCAAGCGTGCTTCACCGTCGACCACATCATCGCGTACCATCAGGCGAGATAGTGGTCAAACGCGAGCATATCGATAAACAAAAAAAAATTGTGGAATTTATTACGTCTAGAGTTTGTGACTATTTTGGGATATTATTTTCATCTGAAGCCCTCAGACGTCTGATCGAAAATCTGTAACATTTAATAGACTCTCTCAACTTTTCGGATGATAGGCACTTGATAACTGTTGTCTTTTATTTAGGTACTTTTATTCCCAGATCTGATAGAAACTTAAGTGTAACGGGAACTATCGGCTCTTTTACAAGATATATAAACCTGATAATTTCTTCATGTCGAAACCGAAATTGAATCGAGATCGTATCTAAAAGTATCACATATCGGATTGGCAGGGAAGACAAACGTTTGGCTATCAACACTGATTGTACCTAAGTTCATAGAACACGTACAATGGTGCAGCCAACAAAGCAAGAGGCGACGGATTGAGTACTTGTACTTGAGTAGCGGACGGACCGTGTTCCGTTAATTCATTTTGGGAGTCTGCACGGCCAATTTGTAATATAGAGAGACGCAATTCCAATCTATCGGCAGCCATGCAGATTGCACGAATACCTGATGAACCGCGTGCGATTTATTGCCAACGAATGCTGCAACACAATGCAGGGACCTAGCTGTTTAATGGCTCACAACGGTATAATGATAAAGTGGAAATACAAAATTTACCAATATTTCCTTGACACAAAATACTATAAAGTTAGGTAAGCTCGGGATTCCCAAAAGCACGATTCCCGAAATCTATTTACCGAATCGCACCAATATTCATGTGAACGGCACCACTAATTATGTAGATGGTAAACAAATCGAGAAATATCCTCAGACGTGACCTACATACAGGCATCGAATACCAGTAATCGGAATACAGGGGTAAATAAGTAAATAAAATTGCTTGGAAACGGTCAAATGTTACCTACTTTGGTAGTATGTATGTGTGTACGGATCCACATGATGTGTCACTATATTTTATCTCACTACACGTAACTATACAAAGGTAGACAGATCTTTGAAAGCGGTACGGCTGGCGTTCGGTTCTGGTTCTCTCTCGCCTTTGACATTTTTCCCCACGTGAACGAATTTAGTTGTCAAGTGAGCACAATCAAGCGCCTTTCCATCGAATACTGCAGATGCTCGGAGCACGTAGGTATATATCTAGACTAATTTCTGCCACGACTTCGCCCGCATGAATGTCGAAAATTAACACGGATATAAACCCGGGATAAAAGGTATCCTATGTGCTATTCCTGACTATAATCTATCCGTTTGCCAAATTTCATCTAGATCCGTTCAACCGTTCTGGCGTGAAGAAGTAACAAACACACTCACAAACTTTCACCTTTATAAATATTAGTGTGATACGAGTATTATAGTGTGAAGTACTTTCCAACAACGTTTGTAAAAATCTGAAAAGGCATTTTCAAAGGGTTCCAAGAGGCCGCTCAGGAACAAAACATATTTGATGCTTAGCTTTCGATGCGTCTTTTGTGAGCATTCACCTTAAATATACTGGTATTTACGTGTACCTGTTTCCCAGAACTTTGCGTAACGAATGGATCTTTTTGACGAAAAATTTTTACGATTGGACGTGGTTCAAAGAAGAATGTTATGAAAAGGAAAGTAATCCGTTACTCTTCCGAAAATTTTGGTTTATGTATAATGTATTGAAATCGGAGTCATGAGTGTTTTCATGGAATTTAAATACCCCTATATACTCGTCTGTTTGCGAATCACACAAATAATATCTCTCTCAAAAATATTGTATTTACGACGCGACGGGCAGGTAATATGGTTTTCTAAACGCGTCAGTTAAAAAGAATTCAAGAACATTTCCTGGAAAACCGTGTCGTTCTTATTTGACGCCGGAGCCGTAGGCGATGGTCTAAGGTGCTAGATGAATGAAAATGTGATCGTCAACTGACGTCTGTTGCAGATAACAGTTTTACTACATCAGGCACCAGCTCTCACAATGTGAATTTATACATTTACAAACTGATTAGTGCTAAAACCATTGTGAGAGAAAATAAATGAACTTATTATTTATTTATTTTATTTATTTACTTGTTTTAAGATATACGTAAGTACTCTAATATTATAAAGGTGGTAGTTTGGATGGATGTATGTGTGGGAGTGTGAATATGCTTGTTACTCAATCACGCCAGAATGGCTGAACGGACCTGGATGAAATTTGCCACAGAGATAGATTATAGTCTGGAATAGCAAACAGGATTTTATCTCGGTATAATGTTCCCTTGGGATAAGAAACACTTTTCACGCGGGCGAAACCGCTGGTAGAAGCTAGTATGTTTATAAGTTTGATAATTATGCAAGGTTAAATTTAATAATAAAACAAAAAATCTAAAGTCTACTTGTGACTACTTCTAAGACTGGAACCAAATAAGATCTTAGACGGCAATTTGATAAATAATAGGACAAGATTTTTATTGACAGTAAAAATTTATGGACACGTCACGTTTATGCACATTTCGTTACATGAGAGAGAAGAAAGATAAGTACTCCTTCCTGCTCTCGCAGTAAATCTGATGTTATACATTCTTTATTCTATCACGTGAACGGTCCTGCTCGTATTTTTTTTTCTTTTGTGGTAATCTTAACCTGAATTTAACATGAAAAATTTGTTTTTTTTTTCGTTATTAATTCATTAGCACACCAACACTATCTTTACTTGCAATGTCTAGTATAGAAACTAGCTTTACTTGCAATGTCTTCCATTGAGTAGGTGGGAAAATAACGTTTAAATTAAGTTATTTTTTCTAATCTGGAAACCAATCTCAGCTGCTGCATTCAGGTAAAACAAACTAATCTATTATGACAATAGAGCAGGAAAAGCAATGTGGAAAACGTTAGGACTTGGGGAAAATATTTAGTTAGGTATTTGCTCGGGCTACAATGTTAGAACAATGTTTAAACTATTCTACAGAAGTTGTGTTTTTTAAAATGTTGGTAGGTACGGTAACTACGTATTTAGGTAGGTACTGTTACAAGGTTACATACTTAAATGAGAGGCAATTAATCGTTTAAAAAAATAATTAAATTCACGTATATTTTATTATTATGTTCTAGCTATGATGGCTTTTCGAGGAAAAAAAACTGAAATAAAAATATCTACAAATATTGAATCGCGTTCTAAATAGGATATATCTTTCAAAACCTATTGTCTCTTGCCAGCATCATAAAAAAGGGAAAGTATGTAACCTCGTTCCACGGAGTCCCAGCGCTAACAATGAAAATTTTGTTCAAATAAATATCACTAGATGGCGCGATAAGCATCGAATTGTTATTAAATTGAGTGTAAAATTAACATTTTCAAGAATTGTTCATATACACTGTTTGTTCTTGTTTAATTAACTCCCCTTAGCATAAAATTATGGAATATTGGGCACTTATTTCAAATTTCAAACATAATTTGAACGATTCATTTAAAATTGATTCCAAGAGATGGCGCGATTTAAAAATATCTGAGGCATACCACCCGATTTTTTTATTTGTAACACATTTTGGTACCATGAAACTGTAAAAACGTACCAAAAATACTATAAAACAAATCGTCACAGTATTTAATGCAAAAAATAGTCCCGAACCGAGTGAACAACTTGCTAGTCGCTGCTAACGCCATCTATAGCCGTGAAATGGAACCGAACGCAATCGATGTTCTGATAAAAATAATCAGACGAAAAACGCTAGTTAAGTCGTCAGCACGGTTTGATGCGTTGGCATGCTAGTATTTTATTATCTGTGACTTTAGCATCTAGTAGGCTGCGTGAAACATTTTGCTCTTAATAAAACATAACGAGTGTGTGTCCCGAAAGGTTAGACCTATGGTGTACCCACATTTTGCCAGTGTGTTCCAAGACTTCAAGGTCAGCAATAGCTCTTGCGACACCTATAAACAAAGCTAACAATTATGACTTACATAATAAGTATTCCAGTAATAATTAAGGAAAGAATTAAAATAATTAGATACTAAGCCCAGGCACTCACAAAACCGTACGTCACGTCCTACTCGACCACTGAAAATCAGCGCCGTGCTGTGGGTCCTCCACGGCACAGCATTATGCTGACTGGAAGCCTTCTTGCCACAACCACGACATGCATCTGCTTTTATTTATTAACGCATTTTTTTTTGTCTTTTTTAGGGTTCCGTACCCAAAGGGTAAAAACGGGACCCTATTACTGAGACTCCGCGATCCGTCTGTCTGTCTGTCTGTCCGTCTGTCACCAGGCTGTATCTCATGAACCGTGATAGCTAGACAGTTGAAATTACGAAATTCCACCGGCTGTCGAGGACGAGTCCCAGGTAGCCACATTCTTGGCATTCCCCAAGGACGCAAGTCTCCGAGGACGAGCACAGGGATGGAGCGATATCCGACGACGACTTTTAACTCCGCGAGGGAGTTGTGTCTGGTGAAACGATGAGAGTTCGGTTCGAGGAGAAGTATACCCCTACCACGGCAATCTGCCCGAAGCGTGCTGCCACGCAACCCTGTCCCCTCTTGATACGGATCCCTCGAGGGACGGAGTACGACTTCGGCTCGGTGGCCGACGAAATTAAGGTCACTGAACCGCTCAGGTCCTCCACCCAGTCTTCCAGCAGCAGGGCAGGACAAAGTACGGCTCAGCGACCACGGCGATGTTAATCGACCACTGCGATGTTAATCGACCACTGCGCCAAGCTCTGGAGCAATAGATCCTGAGCAGCGGCACAGTGGTAGACGGTCGCCTGGAGGCGATTTAATGGGGACATTAATGGCGCTCCATTTCAGCCTCCTGCTGAGCCTCCTGTGAGGGCCCTGCCACGGTGGTTTCGGCGGCGACGCTGTTGCGGCGCCAGTGGCGGCGGCTGCGGCGGTGGCGGCGGAAGTTAAGGGCTTGCTCCAGCCCCTGGCCTAGACGGGTGGAGCGCAGGCCTTGCTCCCAGCCCGGTGATCGGCCGGCTTGCCCACTGCTGCACATACGACGCAGTGGTGGCGTGGCATTGCACGAGCCGGCCTTGTGACCGGGCTGACCATAGCGGAGCAGTGGTCGCTGCGGTCCACTTTCGAGGTGCATTGTGCTCCCACGTAGTTGCCCACATGCAAGCGGATGCGCCGCACCTGAGGGGTCTGGGTTCCAACAGTTTCACCTGCGCGGAAACCCAGCCCACCAAGAGCCTTCGGGCCTCCCCAGCTATTTTTAAGGCTGCCGAGACAGGGCAACTCACCGTAAAGGCTCGCATTCCCGTGACGTCAGGACGTATGGTGCCTGCCCTCACCTGCTTGGCAGAGCATCCCCCGGTCCTGGCGATGGCGGCCACCACGTTTCCCTCCGTCACAGAGTCGTCCAGGCCCAGAATGCACATGTCAGCGCACTTGCTCGGCCTGGACACTCGGGCTTCGTCCGCATTTAGGGACGCTCTGAGCTTTTCGGCCAAAGCGTCAGTGGTCGGGCCGCTGGCCACACCAGGGATTTCCAGCATCCAATCCAGTCGCGGTGACTCTCACCCAGATGCCCTCGGTGACGCCGAGCTCCTGTAGGTTCACCGCCGCCCTCGCTTTGACGAGTACCTCACGGTAGGACATGCCCTTCTTTTCCGCATCCAGCTGTAGCGTAATCACTACAGCTGCGGACTTGGGGGGCGCGGACCCTAGCCGCGACGCGTCGCTCCTTGCACCGCTTCCGCCTCTCCTTCCTTTTGGCCGCCCTCGCTGCCTTGTCCGCGTTCCTCTTCTCCCCGGCCACTTGCCATTCGGTGTCGGCCGCAGGAGATTCAGGAGGCGGAAGAGATTGGGGTGGCTGACTTACCACCTGGGCTGGGCCCTCGACGCCTGTCCAGACGCTCCACTCTTTTTGGGGGCTGAATTGCCCAGTCTCACCGAGGCCGACCTCGAAGGATCCAGCATGGCCCCGTGATTGGCCTGTCCCAACGAGCCCGTGGCAACGAGGCCGCCTGGCTCACCCCTAGCGGGGGGCGCAGGACGATGTGGCCACCAGTGTAGAAAACCGACTCTGAAAGCCAGCCAGCTCCTGCCGCACCAGGCTTTAAAGCGGGCGACCTCCGCCCGCATCTCGGACATTCCACCTGACGGAGACCCGGCGTGATTGGCCTCCACTGTCGCCATAATGCAGGGGCCGTGGCCGCGGAAATGGTCTTGTCTGAGGATTTGTTCCTCTTCAAGGCCACATCTCCAATAGCGGCTCCCATGACCTCTGCAAACCTGACCACCCGATCCGAATTGGAGCCACTAGCAGCGTCCAGCTCATCGCCAGAAGACACTGAGAGGACAGCCCTGTACCTGTTCGATCCGGGGTGGCGCCGCTCCGCGGCAAGCCTCTCGGCTCGATGGGCAGCCTCCTAGGCGGTGAGCCCTCTCCCCACTCCTCTGTCTCTGCCCCCACGCCTACTGGTGGGGATCTTCCGGGCAGAGGCCAGCTCGTCGTCGGCGAACAACCCCAGGCCATCCCTGCCGGAAAAACCTTAGGTTTTTCGTAGCAGCCCCCTCAACTTCGTGCTCCAAGTTCTGTGCGCCCTTTGCGCCTCGCCTCCTCGTCTAAAAATATTGGTGTCCGTATATCGCGCGTTTAGTTGTCGTTGTTGTCTGAGACAGATGGAAGACATTTGTTGCCCACCCCAGAATACGGAGGGCAGCCCGCCGAAGCGGGGTGGGACTCCCCGATTGCCGAGCAGTCGGGACCCACCTGGGGACGTTTTTTACAAAGGCCTTTTTCTATAATTTTTTATTTTGTTTTTCCTTTAAAGGGTGAGGTCCCTATTTCTCCCTCCTTCTTTCCTTTCTGCCCGCTCGACATACCCTCTGTAAGCAGAGGGGAGAATAGGCGTTAGATGGCCCACCAAAACGACAAACTATCCATCCTGTCATTAGCCCGGTTCCCTTCACAGACCATCAACGATGAACTGTGATTAGAACCGTGACCCTTCCTCGTGTGTTGAAAATTTGCCACCAGCTCCAACTGTCCACCCAAAGCGAGTGAGCACCTGGAGCCGACGTTGCCCAGGGTACGCCACCTGGAGGCTTTCAACATGCACCCCAACCTGCCTCTCTGCTGAGCGTTTGTGGACTACGAGAAATCCTTCGATAAGATCGAGACTTGGGCTGTACTGCTGTCTCTCCAACGGTGCCATATCGAATACCGGTACATTGAGGTGTTGAAGTGTTTGTACAAAAACACCACCATGCCAATCCGTCTTCAGGATCAGACGTCGAAACCTATCCTTCTCCAGCGCAGTGTGAGACAGGGATACGTCATTTCTCCGAAACTATTCACTGCTGCACTGGAGGATGTCTTCAAGACTCTGGACTGGAGCTAGGCATCAATGTTAATGCCGAGTATATCACTCATCTTCGGTTTGCCGACGACATAGTGGTCATTGCTGAGACCATCGAGGGACTCAGTACAAAGCTCGATGACCTCAGTAGAGCTTCCGAAAGAGTGGGTCTTAAAATGAACATGGACAAAACCAAGGTCATGGTGAATGCTCAAGTACCACACACTCTACACTCGAGACTGCACTCGAACTTGTAGACGATTATGTCTACCTGGGACAAACGGTCCAGTTAGGTAGGTCTATCTTCGAGAAAGAGGTCAACCGTCGAATCCAACTCGGCTGGGCGGCGCGGCGATAGGGAAGTTGCGCGGTATCTTCTCGTCCAATTTACCGCAGTGTCTCAAGACAAAAGTCTACGACAAGTGTGTGTTGCCAGTGATCACCTACGGGACCGAGACGTGGTCGCTCACAATGTGCCTTATGAAAAAGCTTAAAGTAACCCAAAGGGCAATGGAGAGGGCTATGCTCGGCGTTTCCTTGCGTGATCGCATCAGAAATGAGAAGTCCGCAGGAGAACGAAAGTTACTGACATAGCCCGATGAATAGCGAAGTGGGCAGGGCACATTGCTCGCAGAACGGATGCCCGATGGGGCCGAAAAGTTCTGGAATGGCGACTGCGAACCGGAAGACGATGCGATGGAAGGCTTCCCACTAGGTGGACTGATGACCTGGTTTAGGTTGCGCGAAAGCACTGGCTGCGAGACGCACGGGATCGGTCAATGTGGCGACGCGACGCCTGGCTGAAGCCTATGTACAGTAGTGGACGTCTTTCGGCTGAAATAATAATGAGTACTTTAATCATGTAGTACATAATTTTATTGTATCATCAATAGTTTTCTCAGCTCACGCCAAATAATGAGCGCACGGTTGGCGCAGTGGTTAAGCGATTGACTGCTGCGCTACGTGTCGCAGGTTCGATTCCCGCACGGAAAAAAATATTTGTATGACCTACAGATAGTTGTTCCGGCTCTGGGTGTTTGTGTATGTTAGTTTATATGTTTGTAAACGCACCCACGATACAGGAAGAAAAACGTTGCCCTAGAGAAGGGCAACATTTTTATATAAAAAAGTAAGAATGAATTTTATAGACAAAATTTTGCTACTTTGGGTTACATCATTGCAATTTTGATAAGGATCTCTATTTTTTTTAAACTTAATTATAGTCTATGTTACTCCGGAATAATGTAGCTTTCCATAGCTGAAAGATTTTTTTAAATCGGTCCGGTAGTTTCGGAGCCTTTTCGATACAAACAAACAAACATAAAACATTAAAAACTTGCTAAGCTTGCTTTTTAAGCTTGTAAGTATGGATGTTTGTCAAACTTTCACGCAAAAACTACAGAACAGATTTTGATGAAACTTTCCAAAGTATTATTATATTATTATTCCATTTATTTATTATATTTACATATTTTTACATTTTTAAATATTATTCTATAAAAATAATTTAAAATTCAAAAATCGTAGCCCCGGTGGGCTAAGATTTTTGTTTGTTGTGTCGGGAACAGGGTCCAAGCTACTGGTGGTCAGGGCTCCTGAGAGAGGAAACCTCCTAACGATACGCGCCGTGTCCAGAAGTACCGCTTTCTGGATCAAGCCCTTGATCCAGCTGCCCAACGAGAGCCTCCTCAGATGTTCGTCGAAGCTCTTGGCTATAACGCCATTGCTTACATACAAGCCTTCACGAGAACCTCGTGAAGGCTGAGATATCCATACTAATATTATGAATGCGAAAGTAACTCTGTCTGTCTGTCTGTCTGTCTGTCTGTTACCTTTTCACGCTTAAACCGCTCAACCGATTTAGATGAAATTTGGTAAGAAGATAGATTGAGACCTTGGAACGGACATAGGCTACATTTTTTTGCAAAAAACGCGAAGGGGGAGAAATGGGAGGGGGGTTAATTTTGAATGAAACTTCTTATTATGGCTCAAACCGCTGAACCAACTTAGATGAAATTTGGTGTGAAGATAGTTTGAGACCCTGGACAGGATTTAGGCTACTTTTTTTGCATAAAACACAAAGGGGGAGAAATGGGGGGTTGGGTTAGTTTTGTATGAAACTTATTACGGCTTAAACCACTGAACCGATTTACATGAAATTTGGTATGCAGATAGTGAGACCCTGGGATGGACATAGACTACTTTTTTGTATAAAACACAGTGCTGGACAAATGAGGTGGGGTAGTTATAAAATATGAAAATAATCTGAAACTTCTAATTATGGCGACCTTTTTATTCGGCTGTAGTGGCGTGATATAATTGTTTATGAAAGATTTTAATGTCAATTTGAAAAAGTCATCTTCATGTCAGTCACCGTCAAAGTGGTAATTTAAGCAAAACTATTAAATATTCTACTGCTTATTTTTATTATCGGGGTATTTTTATGCTGTGGATATGCCTCGCAAGCGTAAATCTCATCTGAGCCGTAGCTCTAGCAGAACTCGAACAGCAAGAGTAGCAAGAAGCCAAGAAACAGAGGAGCAGACTCAATCCCGCCATTTTAGATGCTGAGCGTCACGCAACCCAAAGAGCTGATAAGACTTTCGATCAGACTTAAGCTCGCCAGATCGCAGATGCCGAGCGTCACGCAACTGAAAGAGCTGCTGAGACTTTCGACCAGATTCAGGTACGCCAACTCGCAGATGCTGAGCGTCACGCAACTGAAAAAGAGCTGCTGAGACTTTAGACCAGGTTCAGGTTCGCCAACACGCAGATGCTAAGCGTCACGCAACTCAAAGAGCTGCTGAAACTTTCGACCAGACTCGGGCTCGCCAACTCGCAGATGCTGAGCGTCATGCAACTGAAAGAGCTGCTGAGACTTTCAACCAGACTCAGGGTCACCAACGCACAGATGCTGAGCGTCATGCAACTGAAAGAGCTGCTGAGACTTTCGCCTAGACTCGGGCTCGCCAAATCGCAGATACAGAGCGTCACGCAACTGAAAGAGCTGCTGCAACTTTCGACCAGACTCGCCAACACGCAGATGCTGAGCGTCATGCAACTGAAAGAGCTGCTGAGACTTTCAACCAGACTCAGGCTCGCCAACTCGCAGATGCTGAGCGTCATGCAACTGAAAGAGCTGCTGCAACTTTCGCCTAGACTCAGGCTCGCCAACTCGCAGATGCTGAGCGTCACGCAACGCAAAGGGTTGGTGAGACCTTTGAGCAAACACAGGCCCGTCGGATTTTAGATGCCGAACGTCACGCGTCATCGATAGCTACTGAGACGCCTGAAAAAACCCAAATACGGCGTATTTTACGAGCTCAACGGCAGTCTGAAAGGAGACGTACGTTTGCAAAAAATACATGGGAGTCGTTCCACAACGCTGCGTTTGATTATGACCCATTGATTGATTACACTAACCATCGATTAGTTTTCATAGGGAGCATGGATGAAAATGTAGATATTGTGAAGCACTCAAGTGGAATGATGAGACACTGGGTATGTGTTGCTCTGGTGGAAAAGTTTCAGTTCCATCGCTTGGTGAGCCAGAAGAACCACTCAAGTCTTTGCTTTTGTATGACATTGATGAATCGCCTTGGTGAGCCAGAAGAACCACTCAAGTCTTTGCTTTTGTATGACAATGATGAATCGCGCTGTTTTTTAAGCAGAATAGGAAAATATAATACATGCTTCCAAATGACTTCATTCAGTGTTGATAAAGAGTTAGTTATGTTAGGGTTTTTAGCAAAAGATGGTAAAACTAAAAATATTGTCTACACGACTGTGTTAAACTAAGTTATTAAAAATTCCAACTCTGTGCTTACAACCCATTTCCACATTTTTGACGATTTAATCAATATTTATAAGAATCAAAAATCAAACTAGTATTGCATTTAATGTTACGCAAAATACACTATTTTTGTACTATTACTCTGTGTTTTTTTTTATTTTCTACGTTTTACGCGAGCGAAGCCGCGGGTAGAAGCTAGTATATATATATAGATACTAATACTATTATTATTCTTTTCAGAATAATACACAGACTCCAATTTATAAAGGTATTGGGGGAAGTACAAAGTACACGTTAGTGGAGTCGCGGGAAACAGCTAGCAAGTAATATTGTAAGTAATTAAAAAAATAAATAAAAACAATGAAAATGATTTGTTCGCAGTAAATGGAGTTCCTTTGTGAGAAGGAGCGGCCCGCGAATGTTTGTTTGGATCAAACAATGAGTCTGCAATTTGCGGGCGCCGTCGCTCGCTTTGTTGATGCGAATCAAAACCTTAACAAAATAGAGCTTAGCGGAAACAAATTTAATTATTTCATCCTGAACACACAAAATTGCAAACCATTTTGAGGTTATTCTTTTAGGTTACTCGTTGGTTTTTCTTCATATTTTATTCTTTTTCTCTAGAATTAGGTACGTCTTATCCAATTTAATGAACGTGTTTCCTTAATTTTTAACTTAAAATATTGGAAAATTTGTCTGTTTACTCGTATATGGCGAAAAATATACACAGTGTATATAATAGTTATTTATGCTACAAGTGCGGGAAGTAGGTGATTTCCGATGAGTGGTATTTTATTCACGAGCGAGCGAAGCGAGTGAGTGTATAAATCGACACGAGTCGGAAATCATCTTACGCACGTGTATCATACAACATTTTACTATGCACTGTGCGAGGAAATAAAAAAATATATCTGAACCAAGCAAGAAATTAATAAAATGGCGCTTATTCAAGGGCGCTCAGCAAATCCACAGATTAACTAATAGTTCATAGTTCCTCGGGCATATAAACTGCGCATGTGCTAATAGCTGTCACTTCGTAACGCAAAAAGGCACGAGCAAAATATTCATTCTGCCAAACATATTTAATGAATATTAAAAATTAATTTATTGATCAAAATCTAAATCTAGAGTAATTAAAAACGCCATAAATTAAGTATTAGTTTTGTTTTATTTTTTATATGAATGATAATCTGTACTTAACTAATTTTTAAAACTTTTATCAAATAATAAAAACTCTATGCGGCGGGCTGACGTTGGAGTTAAAAATTAAAAAAGTACAGGAAAGTAAAAAGCACTAGTAAAAAAAAGTGACACTTTCCGCACAGTTTGGCTGCTTGGAAAACGCTCTTTTCGAGGACATGCATTGTAAAATATTAAATACTCCATTATAACTACATGCAAAGATTTGTTTTATTCTCTATAGATTACTTGTACGGTCTACATATCTACAAGGTAGGTACCTAATTTTGCGTGCTTTAAACCTCAAGCTTTGAATATTATACTTCTCAATTTTATTGGACCTAAATTATGTACCCATACCTACATGACAACATTTGAATAATTTAGTTGGCAGGGAATTACAAATTTGAGCTTAAAGAGCAAAAAAAGACATAATATTGAAAAGTCATTTCGGTGACTGAATAAAATGTTGTCGTGAACCGTTTTATATCTCAGAATAGTTCTGTGATTTATTTGTACGGATTCGATATGATTTTCACTTCATTCAAAGGACAAAGACTTTTCTATATCTTTATTGCTCAACGTATTCCTTCTCATTGTTTTTACCCAAAATAATTTATTCTTTTCCGGTTTTCTCGACTCCAGCACTTATTAAAGCCATTAACTTAATTAATTGCTAAAATAATCCTTTCTTTTAATTTACGTTCGACTTGGTACGATTTTAGACTTTGCGGTCCATTTTTATTAATAAAGGGCAATTTTAGGTGCAATACCTATAGGTACCTGTTGTTATTTTTAGATGTATAATGAAATTATTTTCGATAAAATACTGCTCCATAAAAGTCGTCGAGAAATATTT
This sequence comes from Orthosia incerta, assembly GCA_948252205.1. Taxonomy (NCBI): domain Eukaryota; kingdom Metazoa; phylum Arthropoda; class Insecta; order Lepidoptera; family Noctuidae; genus Orthosia; species Orthosia incerta. The sequence goes on from OX411744.1 coordinate 21,150,007, forward strand.
ATTTTCTGAGAAAACACTGTCTTGCGGAAATTGCTATAGAATCAGAAATTCAACAGATACAAAAAATATGAAGCGAATCGGCGACAAGCTGTCAACAACATGATGTCCCTTACATTACATACCGGCAATTACGTCAAGGATAATGACGGTTAGGTAAAATAACAGACTGCTACTGATGCAAAAACTCAATAACGCTTTGCCCAACCACGGAAACGAACCCAGGACTTCATGGTCAGCAGTAGCGTTTGCAACCACTAGACCAATGATGATGACGATAAAAGAGAAAATATTCAACACTGTACTTTAAAATATACACATACAAAGATCAGACCAGTACATTTTGTATGTTGTGCCCGAAACACCGACACAACGTAAACCGAGCGACAAGCTTCCGTACCATTATGATGGTGACGACGACACCCGAAAGCACCGTTGACATTTAATTTGTATACAAAAAACATAACCCTCTCTTTACCGTAGTCGGGTAAAAAGCGTTTTCGCCTTACTGTCACCAGACGGGGACGGCGCTCATCCAGTTTCAATACAAATTGACGTTTACTTTAAGCCCACAGAGCAGTAAAGATTGCACATTAGGCCCGAAACACCGACACAGCTAAACCGACGACGACACCCGAAAGCACCCGAATAGAGGCACGAAGCAGGCCCATTCACATTGATATTTAATTTGTTACTAACATCCTGGCATCAGCTTCTGTCGTATAATTAGTGAAACTTTATACGATTTCCGGCAACGAGGGAACCCAATTAGCAATATCATCCGGCCGGAGAGTGTAACGAGAGTGGAGCGGCAATAAGCGCCAGCGCTACACTTAACATACTGCAAATTGCTGTTAAATTTACTTAAACTCCCTTGTTACGTCTCGAATATAAGATAAGCAGTGATTCCGCAAATTGCATAAGAGTTCCTGTTTTGTTGAGCGTCGCGTTTGCCCGTTTGGGACAGGTAAAAGGCGTAGGATTTAACTGAGGCAATTTTATTTTCAGAATTATTGGACGTGAAAAATACACAGTAGGAGGAGGTCAGACAGTTTCCACGTAAGAGTACTTATTTAAATTATTACACATATGTATTTATAGCCTTTACGAGGCCTCTGGTTGGATTTGTTACAAAATTTAGTTGATTAGTATTTATTGTCGAATGCCTCTTTAATGTGGCGTAGAGTAAAACCTTATTTTTCCTCTACATTATAGACTAGCTGTTCCCCGCGGCTTCGCGCCCGTGGACCACCCCCACAGGACCGGTTTTCGGGGTTAAAAAATAGCCTATGTCACTTAAGAATAATGTAGCTTTCTATTGGTGAAAAAATTTTTCAAATCGGTCCAGGAGTTTCGGAGCCTATTCGGTACAAACAAACAAAAAAATCTTTCCTCTTTATAATATTAATAAATAGTATTAGTATATTAGTATTAGTAGTATTAGTAATACAGGACATTATTTAGCTGTTTATAATTTGCAAGCATTCTATTAATTCTTTTATAGAATGTCTCCAGCGGCTTCACCCGTGTGACTGGAAATTATCAAATCAAATCAAATCAAATTATTTATTTTTGCAGAAAACACTGTTACAATGGTCACCAAGAGATCAAATGTATCATATGTATTCCTAGTCCATTCAGTCGTTGAGGAGTGAAATTTGTGTTAAAAAATATTCAGATGTTCACTTTTAGAGGGTTATATAAGTGGAAGTAGGATTCTAGAATTAAATTCAATAGCCTAGTACCGGTTTCTCTAGACCCTGATACCAGACTTTCAGTAAAGTAGTTAAAGTTCGTCGTTCGTCATGTTTGCAGTACATGGCCACGAAATAGTAACTCGGTTAAGTACGCAGTGTCCAGTCAAGCTGTGTCTCACCACTAGTTATGAAAGTGTATGACAGCCAACTAAGTGTCCCGCTCCATAAGTAATGCAGTCCAACTGTTTAACTACTTAGTAGCGTAGATACAAATGATGTATGGGACTGGGAGGCGTGGCTCCGTGAGCTCCATGGTTTCATCTGTCTGCTGAGCGTGCAGCTTGCTGCATTTGAACGCCGACTCGCGAAAACGAGGTTGTTTTTATGCATTAGGATTTTTTTCGTAGCAACCCGTAGTCTGGTGTTGTACCTGACATACATCTTGCTACCAAGGTACTTCAGCAGCCTAATTGCATAAGTGAATTCAGCAAGGCGAAGGATTTGATCCCATCAATCGACCAATCACGTGCGAGTTGAAAGACGTGCTGTGGCTTGCCATCTATGTGAATCTGCTGGAATCTCTAGTGTAATCTTCTGGCAATTTGAGGAATACAGGCAGGATAGGTAACTTTGTTGTAATTCCTTCTGCACAACGAGATGCATGTGTTGCTTTCATAGTTACAAGCCTTTTGTCTTATCGGTTTGTGTGTTAAAATCATTTACTGACAATCATGTGTAACTTAGCACCAAAAAAAGCGTGCCCAAGCAATTTTAAAATACGCGTCTTGTCATCTAAAATCAATGCCCAAATCGATAAAAAGTTGCCCTAATGAGGTCTGCCCTTGATAACACTCAGCGAGAATGTCAATCAAGTTTAAAAGATTTTTTCACGAAGCTGCTCATCTGTTTATTTATTCAGAGACGCTCGCAGTCCGTTTTACCGCCGTTCGAGGCAATCCCTGGCTTCTCCGCTTTGACCGATGTTGCTATAAGAAAAAATAGTACCTGAAATGTGGGACGCTCGACTAGAATTCGAAGCATCTTGAATTCAAATCAGTTTGGTTTGGACCAGATTTGTATAAACGTAGCTAAGCCAACTACTTACTCTTTCGTCTTTTTGTCCCGAACTTCTATACAGAGAAGAGATTTTCGAAGTCCAACGAAGTAATTACGTAAGGGCAAAAACACCATGCCTGTAACTCACACACAATGCAAGGTACAGGCAAGTGTATTTACGCCCTAACACACAAATTCACACAATTGATAGCAATGCCTATTATTTTGGCGATTCAACAGTTCATTTGCTACCTATTTATGATTGCTTTGTGTAAAAAGTAAAACGGTCGGACTACTAATTGGATGACGATAATTATCGGCTATCGTAAATCAAACGTGAATGGTTCCATTTCGTTTTCGTGTGTTCCGTAACTGTGAAAGGCCTCGGGTAATGCCGCTAAATGAAGATTTTTAGCTGGTAATAAAATACTTGCGTAGCTCACATCGTTTGTATTGCACCACGGACAATGGCAGACAAACTGGGAATCGTATGAAAATCGGCTCCAGAACAAACAATGAGCTCTGCGAATAATTCGTTCATTTCATTCGCCGTAAATACGTGTTTCGCTGTTCAATTTTATTTACTTATGTTAAAAATAATTGCATGATTTATTGATATATCCTTTAATATTTGGTTTAAATAAATAAATGGGTTTTTAACGAATGAGCGAAATATTGTTTTGGTATTTCTGTTTTTTTCCTGGCATCAAATGTGTGGAGTTGATAATGCAGTTCTTTAGTTCAAATGTTAAGCATTACAATACATATTTTTACATAAATCACAATATTTAAATAAATATTTTAACCTGGAACAGTTCATTTACACAGTCACGCGAAATCCCATCCCGATTTCCCAGAAAACGTCCGATGTTTCGGACACAACGTGCCATAATAATAATAATTGTGCCGTAACACCTGCACCTGATTCTCTGTATGCAACATATAAATTAATCCACGCTTCATACCACGCAATGAGTTCCATCTCATGCGTTGTCAACGGCAATATATTGCGTCGCGAATTGACTTCGGTGACGCTTTCAGTACGGAAATGTTGGTATATCCGTGAAACAAACGAGGCATAGACAATCAAAAAGCTGATGTCACCCTTTTATTAGCAAGGAGTGACTGCAAAGCGTACCTTTCGTGGATTTATCGAGGCAGGTAAAGGAAGACTGCCGAGCAAAGCCGCTGTGACGTCACTGTCGCTGCGATACTGTAAATTCGCGGCAAGAAGGTCCTAAACGTCGTGTAACAAGCATCGTTAACGCGTTCGAGTCAAACGACTGATTCAATCCCGTCATGGCATCGCAGCGAATGGTGCGTATAAGCTTAGAACCTTCTGTCCACAAATTGCCAGTGTCCCAGCGACAGTGACGCCAGAACCGCTTTGCTAGGAAGTGCACCTAAAGTGGGGCGGTGCACTGCTGCATAAAATGCAATCTACACGGCCTGTACCGATATTGAAACTACGAACTGTTGACTTTCATTCGCATGAATTGTGCGCAGAACGTGCGAGTTTTCTTTGATGTTTTTGTTGATGCGAAAATTGGAACGTTGGCTTGGTCTAGCGCGTAAATGACTGAATATGCATCTGGCGTGCAGATGTGGTTGTGAGAAGCTTGTAGTCTTTTCGATTAAGGCGCAGATACCCTTGAGTAGCTGATTTTAAAATGAGAATCACGTCTAAACGGCAAGTCTTTGGATTTTTGGAAAAAATATATGTTGCACTAGACCATTTTCTTAATAATTTGATCTAAGAAAATTTCTAGTTTTATTCGTATAACATAGTGTCGTATGACACCATCTCAAAGACAATTTTTAATTATCTACTATTTGATCTGAGGCTTTTTTTAAAGTCATAGAATAATAAGGAAAGTACAAAAACTACAAAATTTTGTGTCGCGCGGATGTGAAACGAGTGCGCGTTTTGTTCCCTCAAGGTCTTTGGCGTTAGACGTCGTCTTAAGGCGCAGATACCCTTGAGCAGCTAATTTTAAAATGAGAATCACGTCTCACTTCAATAAATGTGTTTCAGAATCGAAAGCTACAAAAGAAGTAGATCTCCAGCTAAGTTAAATGTCGCGTTTTCCAGCCACGCTATCTATAGCTCTCGGTATCCAGCAATCTTCGCTTAGTGTCAATTTGTGTTATAATAATGATGTCTCCGCCTCGCCCTCGCTTCGTTCGCGCTTCGATAGAATTTGAGAAAAACTAAATTTAAATTGAAGCGGTATCGTCTATCGGAGTGTGTCGTGAGTTCGCGACATTGTTTTTCCTTTATGAATATTTTATCGATTCGAGAACGTATCTAATAGAAAATTTTGCGGTGGAGCTTGGTACCTTGAAGGTTTAGCAATCAGATGACTTTGAAAACTTCGATTTGAATTAATTATAAGTCGTAAGATTTAGGGAACTTTACATTCTATTTCTTCGTCAGATTTGCCAATTTGTGTAATTTGGTCAAGCCGCATCCGCCCAAATCAAAATGAACGGTGCTGCACGTTTAGTGTTGTATGGAAATCTGTAAGTGGACCCCTGACCATAGAGCTTATATCTGAAACTTTTCAGATATATTCTAGTGCTCTCTCAGCAACCCGCATTTATTCAACTATCAACTTTTCGCTCTGGATATGTGTGATCAAAAACCCTGGTAGTTCCCTGTAACTGTTCCTACAACGAAGTACGGAATGCATTGAGAAAGTGTACTTCACTAGAAAGTAGGCTACTTTGTTTTATCCTTGTTATAGATGTTCCAACATTTAAATAAAAAGCAGTTGTTTTTTATGAAGTTAACCCACGATGGTTAACTTCATAAAAAAACAACTGCTTTTTCATTCAAGATGTGACGAAAAATAATTAATCATTCTTAAGGCGCCTCTCCGAGCAAAACGCCGCGCTAGTCGTTTTTGTGCAGATTTTAAGAGCTATCTACTCTTTATTTAAAAAGAAATATCAATTAATAAAAATACATTAAATTTCTAGATAATGTTGATTCTAAAATTGTAGTACACTTTTTTTTTTTAAAGAGGTATAGGTTACACAAATCTCCTTCGGACAAAACCATAAAAATGTGAAATAATTATTGATAGCATGCATCTCCTCGTAAAGTGTTCATTAATTATTTTTTATACTAACACTAATGGATAGTCAATTTGATAACGAACATTTTGTAAGTTTTATTTTTTTCAAAAGACCATTATTCGATTTTATTCTAAAATCTGGGCGTATTCACTACCGCAATTCATGCACCAACAGTGCCGCTAGGCCAATAGGAATGCTCATATCTCATGCTGATTTTTTGGTCAGGGTTCGGCCTTAAATCAGTTTTTACCTAAGTAAGTACCAAGTAGGTATATAGATGTATTCTTTTTGAGTGCTTAAGCATGGATTGCTCTATAGAACTATGAAGTCCTCGAACAAAAGCTCATTTTACTACAAAGGTAACTTCGCAGAATATTTTAGAAAATAGTATTCAACTATAGGATTTCCTTATGTAGATACTGGATATAGCCGAGACGCTATTATTCGAGTATCGTTTGTATTTAGGATCGATAAAAGACAAAAGATACATAGAGGTGTGTATCTTTTATCTTTGATCGATCTGGCTTCGAATTTTGAGCGCCTTTCAGAAGACAGCTAAGCAAAAATACCTTCGAATATTTCAACGGCGCTTGATGACCAAGCCTATACTTATCGGATTATTCTTAATTCCATCCATTCCCATTTTCGGTAGTATTTTTCCCCGTATTAGTGTTTTATATTTTGGATAAGCCCCTTTTTCTCACTTCTGTATGATTTATTTTATCACCATCCAAATATTTGCCAGAAATGCTGAGTAGGTACTGATACCCAAATTCTTAATAAATAAAAACAAACAAACAGCTGTTCAGTTTAAATAGGTACATTTTTGTTCGCACAGTGGTTTTTCAACCGACTTCTTTTCTTTTTTTGGGTCTATTTTTTATAAATTGTGTCTAATGCCTGGCAAAAAATTTAATCACATCACACTAATATTATAAAAGCGAATGTTTGTGAGTGTGTTTGTATGTTTGTTACTTCTTCACGCTCAAACGGCTCAACGGATCTGGATGAAATTTGGCACAGATATAGATTATAGTCTGGAATAGCACATATAATACTTTTTATCCCGGGAATATGTTCCCTTGGGATAATTTTCGACATTGACGCGGGCGAAGCCGCTGAAAAAAGCTAGTAGTAATATTAAAAAAAAACAGTTCGTAGGTTTGTCAGTACTCAGTACACATTTCACTCTCGTAGAATATAATAGAATAGAATATTTTTACTTTATTGTACACCAAAAAATTAAGTTACACATCTCTTCATCATCATCATCATCATCAGCCTATAGCAGTCCACTGCTGGACATAGGCCTCTCCAATTGCACGCCATTTGGTTCGATTTTCGGCAACTGTCATCCAGCTGCTACCAGCCACCCTGCGAAGGTCGTCGCTCCACCTAGCCTGAGGGTGTCCTACCTTACGTTTACCAGTTCGCGGCCTCCACTCAAGAACACATTTACCCCAACGGTCATCGGTTCTACGACTTATATGGCCGGCCCATTGCCACTTCAGCTCACACATCACACACACATCTCTTACTCATACTCATCTCTCTCATATAAAACCATAAAAAAATATCTCTTCACTATAAAAAAATTGCCCGTAGAATTTTAATTGGCCTTTACGTGGCATCCTCAGCTGATCTCCCTGATATATCGTGAATAATGTACCACCACCCAAATGTATTATTCATCAATCTTCCGTGGCGCTATTACCTGGCTATGATGTGTTCTGCGGGCCATGGGTGACTGCCAATATACTGTGTGTAATACATTATTAAAAGGAAAGTTTAGCATAGCTACAGGGTGTATCGGAAAGGTGTGGTTATATTTAAAAAACCTATTATGACCATGGATTTTGACAACTTTCTTCAAGGTTCATAGACAATTCCCAAAAAAAATTGTGCCACTCATACTAATTATTTGATAAGCTGATGATAACTTGACGGAATATCCATTCTTTGTATAGGAATTGTCTATGAGTTCCTTAAAGAAAGTTGCACGAGCAGAAGCAATTCTTAAAATATGACCACACTTTTCAGTTAGACGCTGTATAGGCGGATGTTGCTCTTTATGATAGGGGAGACTTTGGATACTTGATTCTTACGGTAGACTAGGTACACATTAATAACGTATGTTCTATGAATCATTGAATTATTTTTATCTGGCAACATTAGTGTTACTATGGTACCTGAAAACTTTTTGAAGTAGTGGTAGAATTTGATTGACTGTATGCACGCACGCTTCTTAGTTAACGTTTTCTTGATAGAATTGTAACTGGTTTGATTTTGCATTAAAGACCAGCAGGTATTGTTCTAAATCCTTATTAAGAAAATGGAGAGATAAATAAATAGAGACAAAAACAGAAGCCATAAAAATGTTACGCATAGTTCTAATCCATTTCATTATTCAAAAATGGCTATAATGCCTAAAATCGTAGCATTACAAGTTTCCAAACAGTCAAACGACCCAAGTTCAGCTCATAGAGGAAAACATGGCGATTCATACAAATAGTCCCAATTTCTAGTAGGTCATCCTATTCGATATTGAGTTGGAATTGCCAAAAAGGTACAGGTATTTTATATCGGACAAAAAACTCTGGCATAACCTTGTTCACGCGTGCACTGAATTTTAATCACAGCGATTATGGGCACAATAAAAATGGAACGATGGCAACAAAATTTGTTTTACGAATAAAATATTTTTTATTAAGTATCTAATATTTCATAGGGTATTATTGGCGGGCAGAGATATTTCCATCGACAATTTCCCGTTTGACATTTTTATTTTTTTATCCTGCCCGTCTAGACTCGTGGTAGGCCTTAGTTAGCAAATATAATAGCAGAGCACGCCGTTTAGAAAATAGATTCACGTCTTGATGTGATTGATGATAAATAAATAAAAATAGTTTAGTACTAAGAATAGTTTTGTAGTAATCGGAATTTCAGAGTACTTATAGAGCGACAATGTAATGTTGGAGATTTGGAAACGGCTTTGAGTTTGACTAAATTTTTACCCGACTGCCGAAGGAAGGTAATGTCTAGAGACCAAATGCTTTGGCCGATTTTGATGATTCTTACGTCAATCGATTCGTCTTAATCTCGCGAGTGTCACTGGTTACATTAAAATTAGAAAATTGTAAAATGATGGATTTTGGGTGCCATATCGTGGTGTCCTATGTTTTTTTTTCTTCCGAACCTATCGTGGGCGTATCAAAATAAAGGGTATTAAGAGGTGATTTTCAAAATATATAACACTTATATAGTTAAATGTACGTACATAATTTAAAAAAAAATGTTAACTAAATAGTTATAAACAAAAAAAGTAAGTAAAAAAATCAAAAAACCCAACTGCTTAAGAGCGAACTAAAAAGACGTAAACAAGAAGAAAGTCATGCTGTGCAGTCGGAGGATGCATACCAGACGCAGTTGGTCAGCCAGCTCGCGAATATGTATTCTCTGACTGCACAACATGATTTTCTTCTTGTTTACGTCTTTTTAGTTCGCTTCATAAGCAGTCAGGTATTTTGATTTTTTTACTTACTTTTTTTATACATTTTTTGTTTTAAATTAGGTACCTACATTTAACTATATAAGTGTTATATATTTTGAAAATCACCTCTTAATACCCTTTATTTTGATATCCCACACTATAGGTTTGGAAGAAAAAAAATATTGGGCGCCACAATATGGCGCCCAAAACCCGCCATTTTTCTATTTTCTGATTTTAATGTGCCAAACCAGTGACAATCGCAATCGCAATTAATCGATTCTGTAGGTAAGGAAAAAGGAAATCAGGAAAAGAGTTTATCTGTATGGCGGAGGCATTTATCGATCGGTGGGAACTTGTAGGCTTTAAAAAATAAAAACTGTTTCTACCATTGCGATTGTGTGAGTGCAGTGTTTCTGATCAGAACTTCTGCTATTCTGATAGTATAAAGGCAAAAACAGCTTAACACAAACATCATACTTAATGAAAAATCTGCAGGTATTTTTGTTTATTATTTAACTTAGTTTTCATGAATGATACTTTAGAACATATTGCTGTACGGTTCCCTGGAAATATCTAGCTGCCATTACCTACCTTTACTAAATATAAAATTGAAATTTATGTTTGATAGCTAACCTCAATTATATGAGATTTGAAAAATATCAAAAAATAAGGTTGCCAGATCTCAGTTAGCCGAAGTCTGTTGGGTGCCAGTTTATCTGCTAAACCTGATAAACCAAAAATGGTAGTTAACTGAGAACTACATGTGATGTTGCATACGCACCCACAATACAGGAGAAATACTTAGTTTAGGATAAAAAAAACTTTTTGCAACTACATGCGACCAGGTAGGCGCAGTGCTGCGCTTAAGGCTGTATCCGAGATTACCACTACGGCAATCAATTCTCTGATCTAGAATCATTCATAAAAATGTTGTTATATCAAAAACAATTACCTGCTGGTTTTTGCAATGAGATCTCATACTAGTAGGGATCACACTGAGTAGTGTAGTTGAATGTGTGTAGTATTTACATGAGTGTGTGTATGAAAGCTGTAGGACTTGTATCAGACTATTTGGTTGTGTTACAATGTCAATAAAAACTGTCTGGGACAGCTGTTTCTTGTACAAATTCGTTTAAGTTTTTGTCCTTTGCTTCGGGAACATTCCGTTATTGAGTAGATTTCTCTTAAGTCTGCAAGTTAAAACTTAGTCTGCGAAACATGCTTTAGATAGTAGATGTTACTGAAATGCATCTTCTATATGAAATATACAAAAGTTACATGTATCTTTATATAAAAATATAAAAAAATACTTACTTAATAAATCCCTAATATTTTATCCACGCTGCCTTGGCAAGCGTAAAAATAATGACCAGCAAAAATATTTGGTAGGTAAGTGGACAGTAAAAGCATTTATGATGATGCTCAACCAAAATATCACGGGTGGTATGACGACATCATAATCTGACACTTATTCCGATGACGACATAAATCCGACGTCTGAATGTTTATTCTGAACATACAGATGCGGAAGCCATTAAGGGTTCGAGTTCCATCAGCGGTTTCACAAAATTAATTTAATTTCTACAGTATCAGTACAATTTAATAAAATTAGCTCCATTAGTCTGAACAGGGGGATAATTATTTTGCCCGGGGACAATAAACAAGGGTTTGCCTATAAAAACTTGTTCGTCGTCTAACTGGAGTTAAACGAGGAGTAATTGAATCGAAGCCACTCTGGAGTCACGGTTCTCTTAAATCAATTATGAACCGCATTCGCTGACGCTGATACATGCTTTGACAGTTCCCCGATGTCGCCATCTGTCGGCTGACGCTGGCGGCCGCATGTCCCCGCACAAGCACCAACTCGTACGTAACTCAATTTAGTCAAAGGTACCGCGGCTTTGTTCGCCTGCTACCTTTTCACTGTAGCTAAGTTAATTTCGGTAAAGGCATACTATGTAAATCGAGAGAATGAGATCCCTTTTTTTATCTTTGGTTTTGTTTTGGTAAGCCTTTTACCCGTTTAACCATTTATTGTGTTTTCGTACGCGATATTATTAGCTTTAGGTTTTCGTTGATCGAACTTTACAAATAGTTTTGTTGATAATAATTTTCGGGAAAATGTTCTAGTCTTATAAAATTGCTTTACTATGCATATACATTACCCTGAAAACTAAATTCTTCAAAAAATACCATCAATAACTTTAAGCCCAACAAACCCACGCATACTCCAACTTGGGTATTCAATGGAACAATTCAAGAGGCATAATCGAATAGAATATATTCGTCATAAAGGCTGATAAATTGTAAGCATTCCGCGAGGAGCGGCCATAAAGTTCAGTGTTCAACCCTCAGGAAAGGGTCGCCGAGGCAACTTGCCTCTACGAATTTGTCGCTATGAAGATAAGTATAACTACAAAGACGCATAATATCCGTCTTCCGTGGAACCCGACTATCTTGTAAGTGTTATGTAATTGAATTGTATGGTTACAGTGTTATGGATTTTGCGGAACTTTCAAATATGATTAGTTTTGTATTCAATTGAGGTAGTTTGGGAATATTGTTGTAGCTACACGTATGCTAAATTCATCAATGATTACATCGATGGACAGGACGAATACGTTTTCGTATTCGTTGTGACGTCGATTCCAAGTAACATGAGGTAAGGGCAGGAAGATGATGATGATGATGATTTATTTCAGTGGTGGTATTATTCGATGGTACTTGCAGTGACTGTGACTGGCAAGGTAAAACAAAGTTGCAACAAACACAATAAACTAAAATGCAAGCACGAAAACATCACTTAAACGTTGATGTGTGATTCAATTTGTTAAGGCCCCTTCGTGCAATAGCGCTGATACACATCAATGTCTAAGAACAACACTAGTTGCGACAAGTTGCTAGACTTGCGATCTCATTGCTTACGAGGACTATAGCGACCTACTTTGCACAGGAGCTTTGTACAATTTGCGAGCAACCGCAAGAGCTATGAAGGCAGGATGTTTATATTTATATAACGTTTATGGAAATCTTTGAGAACATTTTAATGCAAGCACCTTTTTAAATGAGAATCAACAACCTTATTTTGCCGGACACTTAAATTGAATGAAAATTTATTTTTAGAGTGAGATGACGCTTTTTATTCTACCATCTAATTAAAACTTATTTTACTTTTGATTCGCTTAGTTTTAACGGAATTTGATATAACAGTGGTTTCCCTGTATTATTTCTCAAAGAAATAATACAGGAAAACCACTATCTCTATATTAACAAAATCAAAATATTATCTCTATATAATTTATTGTAATTGAAACTAATGTGGCTTAATTTTTTTTCCGGTGTGCGGCATTATTTATCCTCTAGAAAAGTCTTAATAGTAAGTTGTATCAAATCTTTCAGTTTCTGGTCCGGGTATATTATGCCCCACGACAGCACTATAAAGTGGAATATGTAGAAAACAATAAACGGCCCTGAAAAAAAATACTCTCACAGATAAAATCCGTTTTATTGCGTTAACTGTGCGCAATGCGTTAATATGGCGTCCGCGACTACAAGTCAAAACGTTCTTCGAAATGAGCAATAAACTCAATATGGCCGTTTGATAGTTATATCTGTAGCGGGAGCCCCCTGTTATGTGGGTTCTTATGATTACTCTGATATGATATGTTATTAGTTTCGCTTTCGAGGGGTGGCAACACTCGTTTGTGACGATGGTTTCGGGATTTTGGTCGTGCATAAAAGTCAAAAGTAGTTCTTTAGCGGAACTAATCGATATGAACACAACATTTTTACAACATTAGAGATACCTACTACATATTATGTAAAACCTTTGGCATAATCAGCGGAATATAAAAAAAAATTCAAATAATCGAAAAACCGGCTGCTTAAAAAGCGAACTAAAAAGACGTAAACAAGAAGAAAATCATGCTGTGCAGTCGGAGGATACGTATTCGCGAGCTGGCTGACCAAAACCAGGTGTATCCTCCGACTGCACAGCATCATTTTCTTCTTGTTTACATCTTTTTAGTTCGCTTTTTAAGCAGTCGGGTTTTATTTTTTATTATTACTTTTTAGTTTAATTATCCGGTAAGACTGGAAGCCGACCCCAATACAGTTGGGAAAAGGCTAGGCAGATGATGATTATTACTTTTTAGTTATAATTTTTATAATATTTAGGTACATTTAAACATATAAGTGATATATATTTTTGAAATCGCCTTTTAAATCCCTTCATTTTGATATCCCACACGATGGGATTGGAAGAAATACAAAAATTCCCCCACAATATGGCACCCAAAATCTGCCATTTGAAAAAATTAAAAAATAGATAATTTTTCAATTTTAATGCAGCCAGTCGCAGGGTTATGACAAATCGATTGACGTGTGAATCATCAGAATCGGCCAACGAGTTTGGTCTCTGGAACGCCACATAGGAACAAACATACATACATAAATACATACATACAATAAAGTAGTTCCATTGTTTAAATCCGGGGATAGCAAAGAAGCAAATAATTATAGGCCAGTGTTAGTTCTGCCGGTTCTCAGTAAGGTCTTCGAGAAGTTAATGCTCAACCAATTGTTTCGTCATTTTAATAAACCTTCTATCTTTTATGATCAACAGTTTGGTTTTACTAAAGGGCGTTGCGCAACTGACGCCGGTGTCACCCTAATAAAGAACATCTTTAACGCCTGGGAGAAAGCACAAGACGCCATTGGAGTATTTTGCGACCTCTCGAAGGCGTTCGATTGCGTTGACCATGAGACACTATTGTTGAAGCTTGAGCACTATGGAATTAGACATACAGCCCTTGAGTTACTTAGATCATATTTAAAAGCCAGGCATGTTAAAGTTCAGGTAAACGGCGTAAACTCACTGGGGTCAGAAATGACAATGGGTGTTCCTCAAGGCTCGATATTGGGTCCATTCCTCTTTTTAGTTTATATTAACGATTTACCCCAACTACTACAAAATCAACCGAAGATGGAGATGTTTGCTGATGACACATCTTTGATATTTAAAATAGATCGGTGGTCACAAAATCTAGATGATGTGAATAACTCCATGCATCAGGTCCAAAATTGGTTCACGGCAAACAATTTGGTGCTAAATGAAAAAAATAAACCAAATGTATTACATTCACACTGTCGAATGTTAGAAGTAGCGAATGTGACATCATATTGAATGGCGGAAAGCTGCTGGATTTTGTAAATCAAACAGTTTTCCTGGGTATCACTCTAGACGACAAACTGCAATGGGGTTCTCACATAACGTCTCTTGCGGGTCGGATGAGCTCGGCCGCTTATGCTGTTAGAAAGATAAGACAGTTAACGGATGTGGAGACCGCGCGTTTGGTCTATTTTAGTTACTTTCACAGCATTCATATCATACGGTATTTTACTGTGGGGTCGAGCAGCTGACATTGAATCCATATTTATATTGCAAAAAAGAGCTGCCAGAGCCATTTATAAGTTAAGTCACCGAGAATCTCTATTTAAAAATATTAATATTATGACAGTTTCTTGCCAATTCATTTATGAAAATATCATGTATGTAAGGAAAAATATAAATCTCTTTAGTAAAGTCAGTAATAGACACAATTGAATACGAGAAATAAAGATAAGTTAGATCAACGATCTTATAGACTAGCTAAAGTATACTCATATTTCAGGGAATACTGTGTTAAATTCTATAACAAAATACTGTGTGATATATTAAAGCTAAATGATAGTAAATTTAAAACTTTAGTTAAAAGCACACTTTGTAAACAAGCATATTGCAAACTTCTTCTTCTTCTACCTAGCGTTTATCCCGGTTGCTCATCCCGCCCAGCGCGGGAGAACCCGGGGTCCGCTTTCCTACACTTCCTCCTCCACTTTGCCCAGTCTTCGGCATCCCTCGCAACTAGCCCATCGGCGCGCATGTCATCCTGCGCGACATCAAGCCAGCGTTTCTTGGGCCGTCCTCTTCTCCTGGTGCCAGGTAGGGTCATGTCCAGGCATTTGTTTCCCACGTAGCTTGCCGGTCGTCGTAAGACGTGGCCGTACCAGCGGAGGCGACTTTCCTGCAGCTTGTCAGCAATGTCACGGACATGGAGGCTGCCGCGGATGTATGTATTCCGTACACGGTCTATCCGCGTGACGCCACACATCCAAGCATTTACAAACTAGATGATTATATTCAAGATAAGCATGCTTGGAAACATGCTGGTCAAAAAATCTAATTTTTTAATTAGATTCATAATTATTGTATTCATTTTCTTATTTTTTTTTAACAAATTGACTCGCACACTGTTCCGTTGTTGTTGAATTAGGTTTTTTTTTGCAATATTTGTAAGTATGTGAGAACCATGTTCCTATTTATTATCAATTTAATCAATTTATCTGTTAATGCTTTTATTACTTTAAACCTTCACGTAGTAATAGTGTGTAGTGCTATTTTTGGGAGCATCGTCCTCACATATATGAATTTATTAATGTATGGCCCTTTTGGCATTAATAGTTTTATTTATTTATTTTGTTTAATTTTAAGGTGTTTTTGTTTTGAATGCCAATAAACACAATTTTCTTTCTTTCTTTCTTTGTATGTACTTATGTAAATATTGTAAATCACCAATTTTTTTTAAAAGAGTAAGTATGGAGTTTCTTGTGCATTCTTCTCCATAACAAGCTACTTTTCCGAATGCACGGTAGATTCAACTTTTACTACTTGTAAATTTTAATTCATATATGTATAACGTTCAAAAGTGCCGCGAACTGGCCTAATTGAAATAAATATATTTGACTATTTTGACTTTTTTTTGACATACATACATACATAGACTGATAAATACATGACCCTCCTTCCGCAGTCGGGTAAAGAGGTCGCTTTTTTGTAGACCTATGCAGGATAGTTTTTTATCCCTAATTGATAGAACAATTGAATGTCACTTTTATGCGATGATTTAAATTTGTTCTCAGAACTGAGAGAATTTCTCGCATTACCACTTCATGATTCTGTTTTTAAAATTCCGTAAATTTTTCTGAGCTATTTGTTATATTTTAAATCTTTTTAGAAGCTTTAGAAGGCTTTCAGACGGCACTTGAGATGAGTGGAAACCTACAGAATGTCCATAATTCATCGTCTGGCTGTTCCAACAATTTATTGCAGTTTCAAATGTTTCAGAAAAAACTATTAAGTTTTTGAGAAGACACGAAACTGATAGAAAAGACAGAAGAAAAACTAGTTTATTTGGCACACACAGATACGATACACACAATGTAGGTACAAATAAAAGGGAACTTAATTTTAAAACAATTACATACAAAGTGTGCCCCGTGGCTGTGCCTAAAAGGTCCAGTTCAGCAAAATGCTAGACAATTGGGCGTTGCCTGACGTTGGTTGTTTGAACTGGTTGTAACTGGAACTATTGATTCGTGAAAGCAGAAACCAAATAACATAATCAGTCAAATTTTGAAACTACAATTGCATAATGGTGTATATATAGAGATAATAATGGATACAGATAAATTTGGGAGCTCGTACGGACTTGGTGGTGATCGATGGAGAGACTCTTACTGCATATCACCATAGATTAGAAGATTTATTTAAAACTGTGGTTGAATTTTTATGAGAAAAGGTCTTTTGGATTAGATACTAAAATTAAACTGCAGGTACGAGTATAAAAAAAATCTTTCTGTTAAGTTCCTTTAAATGTGTGTTTTGTTTAAGTATAAAATTAACTTGGTTGCTTTATTTACTAAAGATTTAGTTTTGGTAAATGGTGTATTTTTACCGTCTCTTGTCTTATTTTAAAGAAGCTTACCTATATATTCTTCAAGTGAATGCCTAAACGTTGGATTGCTTATTAATTTATTTGAATGAGAATAGAATTTCAGAGCATGGTACTTGAAGCGAAGGAATTCTTTGAAAATAATTAATTATTCTTTTGTAGACTTCGCAGAATAAGTTCCATTCTACTGGTTCAATAATATTATGATGTCAAAGTACTACCAATCTTCGTTTCAACTCGCAAACTTTCGAGTTTCTTACTCATTAATACGCGTTTATTAAATGAGACTGAATATGAACTTTATCACTTCACATCTCTGTTATTTGAACTATAAGATAAGTTCTTTAGAATACCACTTTATTGGAAATTTGAATAAGAGTTCGGTATGAACTTTATGTAAACTAAATAACGGTGTTAGTAACTTTTTGATTGATTAGTGTCCTGAATGAAGTTAACCAGATCACTAGTCAATATTTTAAAGAGCATTGCTAAGGTAGAACTCAAAATTTAAAGTATTTTTGTGCCAATGAACCCGATGAATCATCGGGACGGTTGTCTCGAACCAGAAGCTAAGAAGTCGGTACAAAGGACAGATCTCGATACTGACAATCGCTCATATCTCTGCAGCAGTACAACAACCCGTCAGTACTGAGTGTCGAGTCCCTCGGAAGTTGAAGACAATGTTATTAACGTATATTTTACGAGGTACATTTAGAATGTTAAGTCATCCCAAGGTACTTGAGCACGAAGAACCGAGGTCATCTAACTTTACTCATAAACAAGTTCGCTATTCGCCGTGATGCACTCCAAATTATTGTTGCAAATGAATTTTGGTACATTGTTGTTGCTAGCTGTACTTATTTTGAAATTGGAGGATTGTTCTTGTTTTGTTTGTGATTTTCATGAACAATCACATACTACTTCTTAACCTACTATTACTGTAGGACAGGGGTGGCCAACTTGATTTGACCGAAGATCTACTGTTTACTGACTTAACCCTATGCGATCTGCCAAAACACAATATAATTAAAGGTTATTCTTAGTAATTACTTATTAGACCGGTGATTGTTAGGTTATAGCGATTTGACCATTTTTGATTTTCGCGTCCAGTTAATGTCGGTCTTTGCGCGCTATCGCTGTCGAAAGAGAGGTAAGAAGGCGAGGGGGTAGTGTTTCTTGCGTCTTTCGTTGTGTTCTTCTGTCTGTTCTTGTATGTGTTTGAATATTACAGAGGAATATAGCGTTTCATTTTTTATCGCTGTATCAACCTGTACAAAATAGCTTCGAGAAGTTGAAACGAGATGCTGACTCGTTTTGCTATATTTGCGGCGAATTTATTAAAATGAGAGAGAAAACTGGCCCAGTGCGAGTCAGACTCGTGAGCGAATAACGTACCACTATCGCAAAAAACGGCAACAAAATCACATTTGTTGTATGGGAGCCCCACTTAAAAATTTATTTTATTCTGGTTTTAGTATTTGTTTTTATAGCGGCAACAGAATTACAGTCATCATCTGTGAAAATTTCAACTGTCTAGCTATTACGGTTCATGAGATACAGTCTGTTGACAGACAGACATACAGACAGACAGACGGGTAAAAACGGGACTCTAAAACTAAGACTCCACTTAGTTTTAGAGCCCCGTTTTTAACCGACTTTCGAAAAAGGAGGAGGTTCTATGTTCGACTTCTTGTATGTTTTTTTTTTTTTTTTTTGTGTATGTTCACCGATATCTCCGTCAATTGTGGACCGATTTAAAAAAATCTTTTTTTGTTTGAAAGAGTTTGTTCCGAAATTGGTCCCATTTTAATTTGGTGAAGATCTGATGAAGAACTTCGAAGATATACAACAGAACTCTTCAATAAATAGCGGCAAAACTCTCGGGACTGCTGCAATCGCATGTCTGTTTATTGTTTAGACCATTTCATAACATACGTGGGACACTCAGAAAGTTTTGCGAAACTAAAAAAAATTGTTCTATACGTACATATATTTTTATTAAATCTTTTCAAAGTACTTTCCACCAGCCTCTATACAAAGATTCATGCGCCTAAACCAGTTTTCAAAACACTTTTTCCAGTCCGCCGCAGACACCTCGTTTACAGCCTGCTCGAACGCAGCCAGCGCATCTTCCGGCGACGAAAATTGTATCCCTTTGAGCTGATTTTTTATTTTTGGGAATAAAAAGAAGTCACACGGTGCTAGATCAGGGCTGTAAGGAGGGTGACCCAGGAGTTTGACTGGCGTGCTGTCCAGGAAGTCCCTCGTTTTGAGTGCGGTGTGCGCAGGTGCATTGTCGTGGTGGAGCAGTAGCCCGCGGAGCCCTGTGTTTGGTCGCTTGTTGCTTATAACAGAGAAAACTTCTGGCAAACATTTGGTAGTATACCATTCGGCATTAATGCTTCTTTGATCCCGTAAGGGAATTGATACCAAGTGGCCAGTCAAATTAAAAAAGCTAGCGATCAAAATCTTACCCCCGCTTCTAGATCGCTTCACTTTGGTAGGCGTTGGCTCATTTTGAAACACCCAAACAGTCGACTGGCGCTTGGTTTCTGGGTCGTATTGATAAATCCAGGACTCATCACCTGTAACGATGTCGTAAACACGCCGAGACGAGCCTGCTTCAAATTTGTTAAGCATATCACGGCACCATTCCACCCGGGCCTGCTTCTGAGCATCGGTGAGGTTGTGCGGCACCCAGCGTGATACTATCCTCCTCACGCGAAGATGGCTGTGTAGAATCTCGTGAACGCTTCCCGATCCAATCTTCAATATGTGTTGAATCTCCTGATATGTAATTCGCCTATTGTCTTGGATTAAATTTTTCACTGCTAGCACGTTTTCTTCGGTAACAGCCGTCAAAGGGCGACCGCTTCTTTCGTCATCCCCCAAAGTTGGTCGACCGCGCTTGAATTCGTTATACCAACGATACACGGTTGCCTTGGAAGGGCCTTCATCCATGAATGCCATTTGAAGTCTATCGTACGATTCATCCGGTTTCAGGCGACACTTGAAATCGTATAAAATCATAGCTCTAAAATGTTCCCGGCGCAGATCCATATTTCAGTGAGACACAATACTTTGAATTAACTCGCAAAAAATGTGGAGGGAAATTTTGAAATTGGAACTTACTTATTTTTACTTATAAATAATCATATTTTCGAAAAACATTATAACTGGCCAGTCTCCCATATATAAAAACTTTTTTTCGCAATACTTTCTGAGGGGCCTGGTAAAATCACGCCAGTACGCTCTTAAGGGGTAAGCAGATCTCTCATTTGATCGGTTTTGTTCAAGTTACATGATATTTGGGTAATCTGTTCTGGCGTTATAGGAAACTAACTAAACAACTTGCCTATTAGGTAGGTACAACTAAAAAGTGAAAAATAAAAAATCTTTTTTACAAAAAAATACTACCGACTTCCAAATAAGAAAACTACAAAGTGAAAAATAACTTTATTTTTGGAAGTCGGTGTCCATAACGCAAAAAAAATGGTACCTACGAAAGACACCGACTTCCAAAAATAAAGTTATTTTTCACTTTGTAGTTTTCTTATTTGGAAGTCGGTAGTATTTTTTTGTGAAAAAGTTTTTTTACCCTTTGGGTACGGTACCCTAAAAAGTATGATAGAAGTACGACTTAGAAGTATCCGACTTAGAAGCATCTACCTTTTTTTCCCCTCAACCCGCAACACCCCTCTATAGCCATACAGTGCTGCCTAAATATGCTGATGTTGGTTAGCGCATGACAATTTTATATCAATAACGTAATCAATTATTGTTAAATGGGTATCTTGCACGCTGTCATTATCTACAGAAAACTAACTTAAATGGTTTCTCAGAGATGGCACGCACGCGGCGCACCTAAAAATCGTAGTATATCCTCCTGTCCATAGATGTCACTTTTTATTCATTTCTGGGGGGTGAGGTTTCTGTGGAGCTGTATGCAACTAATTTTGCGTGCTTTAAAGCTCAAGCTTTAAATGTACTTATTATTTTTCTCGACCTTAATTATGCTCCCATACCTACATGATAACATATGAATAATTTAGTTGCCATACGTCTCATAATCACTCATATAATAATATAATTTCGGGCAATCAATCATTCATTAAATCATTAATTCACAAATATTCCAAATTTAATCATTTACATAGAGTAGTTGCTTATTTACTCAGATTTATCTACAATTTAAAACATAAATATAATCGTTCCCGTGATCCCCTTTCCATTCAAGAACTTAGCAGCTCCTTCAACTTTATTATACGTCATGCCCAAATGGATATGTTTCCTGAAGAGTACGCCTTATTGCAATCAGGAAAACCGTTGCGTAGTAAAAATAGACTAATTTCCCTAAGTCCCTTTATAGACACGGACGGTCTCGTTCGCGTAGGCGGAAGGCTTGATAATTCGCCATATGACTACAACGTCAAACATCCTATCTTGTTATGTGGTACGCATCACATCACTAAAGTAATATTTTGTAAGTATCATTACGATTTCATACACGCTGGTCCTCAGTTATTGTTGGCTAACATTCGGCAAACGTATTGGCCTCTTGGCGGCAGAAACCTTTCAAAGTCCACTGTTAAAAATTGTATAAAATGTTTTAAATATAGATGTCAAATCGTGCAACCCTCAATGGGTCAACTGCCCTCCTCAAGGACACATTTAGAATACCGGTTTTTAAAGTGCAGCGTTGATTATGCCGGGCCAGTATTGATAGCTGATCGCAAAGGTCGAGGGTGTAGGCTTATAAAGGCGTATATTTGTAGTTTTGTTTGCCTTGGTGTCAAAGCTGTTCACATCGAACTCGTTACAGATCTGACGAAGGAAGCTTATATGGCTGCCTTAAGTCGTTTTGTGGCTCGTCGTGGTAAACCCGAAAGCATCCTGTCAGATAACGGTACCAATTTCGTAGGTGCAAATAACGAGCTCCGTAAATTCCTACAAGATTCTAACCTTGTCTTCGAAGTTGCTCAACAAGGTATCAAGATTACTTTCACGCCTCCATACTCCCCTCACTTTAACGGCATTGCCGAAGCTGCCGTCCGATCCACAAAGCATCACCTAAAGAGGCTTTTAGGTTTGACGCATTTTACGTATGAAGAGATGGCCTCGTGCTTGACTCAAATAGAGGCCATTTTAAATTCTCGTCCTCTTACCCCGCTTTCCTCTGATCCCTTAGACTTCTCTGCCCTCACTCCTTCACACTTTCTAATTGGGCGACCACTTATGTCCGTTCCGCATCCACAGGCGACTGATTTCACCATCGGGCGACTGGAGCGCTACCACAGAATGGAGCACATTAAACAGCATTTTTGGAAGCGGTTTCACTTAGAGTATGTTTCTCTGCTTCAGCAAAAAACAAAATGGTCAACCTCAACAGGGCAGCTATCTGTGGGAACACTCGTTCTCATCAAGGAGAAGGGACTTCCGCCACTAATGTGGCCACTGGGGCGAGTCATCCAGGTCTTTCCTGGGAGCGACGGGACCACGCGGGTGGTGGAGCTGAAGACGAAGAAGGGGACGATGGTGCGGGCCTACAACAATGTCTGCCTACTCCCTCTTACCTGAAGCCTTCAACCCGGGGAGGATGTTCGGGCGCTTTTGACGATCTACGGCCGGCGGCGCAGGCGACGGTTGGAGGAAGCGGGGGGCGCGGGCGCGCGGGACGCGGTGCCTAGGGGCCCGCCACTTCACTACCAAGCTCCGACGAAGACATACAAGCATTTCACTTATTTTATTGTTACTTATATTATAGTACCTACATTACATCAGTTTATACAGTCCACTGATCTTTAATTTAAAGTGTCCTAGAAAGGTCCCTAACATTGTGTAAAGGACAAAGACTTTTTTATATCTTTATTGCGTATTCCTTTTCATTGTTTTTACCCAAAATATTATTTATTTTTTTTCCGTTTTTCTCGACTCCAGCACATATTAAAGCCATTAACTTAATTGCTGAAATAATCCTATCTTTTAATTAACTTTCGACTTGGTACGATTTTGAGAACCTCAGTACAATGCTCGATGACCTCAGTAGAGATTCCGAAAGAGTGGGTCTTAAAATGAACATGGACAAAACCAAGGTCATGGTGAATGCCCATGTAACACCCACTCCTATGAGAGAAGATCGGAGACTCAACACTCGAATTTGTGGACGATTATGTCTACCTGGGACAAACGGTCTAGTTGGGTAGGTCTTACTTCAAGGAAGATGTCAACCGTCGAAATTAAACCTATGGGACCGAGACGTGGTCGCTCACAATGGGCCTTATCAGAAAGCTTAAAGTCACCAAAAGGGCAATGGAGAGGGCTATGCTCGGAGTTTCCTTGCGTGTCTGCGGTGTTTCTTCGGAAATTGC
Organism: Orthosia incerta; assembly: GCA_948252205.1. NCBI lineage: Eukaryota > Metazoa > Arthropoda > Insecta > Lepidoptera > Noctuidae > Orthosia > Orthosia incerta. The sequence continues at coordinate 21,173,468 of OX411744.1, forward strand.
TATTACTAAGGAATCAGAAATTCAACAGAAACAAAAAGTGTGAAGCGCATCGGTGACAAGCTGTCAACAACATGACGTGCATTACATACCGGAAATTACGTCAAAGATAATGAAGGTTAGGTAAAGGAACAAACCAAAGTCTGATGAATCAACAGCCATACGTATCATCACGCCTGTATGCCCAGTTTTTTTTTTGGTTTAGGCAGAGATGCACACACATTTCATCAGTTATATTTAAGTCCCATGTAATAGGTGTTAAACCTTCTTGGTTACAATGCCAACACCCTGGCCATAGAAAGTATTATTTGATGTAAGGTTCAAACTACTGTCACCTGTACAAAGAAAAAAAGAGAAACAGCTGATTACATGTCACTAACATCAAACACTGCGTTTTACTAAAATCTACAAATTGAGTATATAATAAGTGGTTATGGGCGACTCAGCGATGGAAAAATCAACATCTAGTTCGTTAACGTTCAAAAAGTTGACGGGGAACAATTTCCCTAACTGGATCTTCAGCGTTGAATGCATGTTAGTTGAACTCGACTTATGGGACGTGGTCATCAGCAAGGAGCTAGACCTCACGGATCCTATCATCAAGCGGAAAGATGAAAGAGCAAAAGCAAAAATTTGCCTAGCGTGCGACGAGTCGGTTTATCCAGTAATCAGATCTGCGAAAACAGCCTATGAAACTATGAATTGCTTAAAAACAGCGTATGCTAATAGTGGTTTGATGAGAAGACTTACGCTTATGAAAAAGCTTCTTAGCAATGAACTAAATAAGTCATCAGGTATGCAAGAGTACGTCAACAATACCCTGGCCATTCAACAACAGTTGACTGCTATTGGAGCAGGAGTGGAAGACGAGTTTGTGGCGATCATATTACTCACTGGACTACCTGATAAGTACAACTCGTTAGTTATGGCACTAGAACATTCCCCTGAAGCAAAATTGACCACAGAGTCAGTCGTAGCAGCCTTATTGAAGGAAGATCTTCGTACCTCAGGACCTATATCTTCCGTGAACACGGCGCTTTACAATAAGAACTCGAATAAGAAGTTTTGCTCATATTGTAAAAAGTTAGGACATTTAGTCTCAGAATGTAGAAACAAAAAGAAAGTTTTGGCAAAGAACCCAAAAAATGTTTTGACTGAAAATAATTGTACAAATTATACATCACAGTTCACACTTTCATCATGTTTCATTAATGTCCTTCCTCCTTACAGTTCACATGAGTGGTTCATAGACTCTGGTGCAAGTTGCCACATGAGCAACAGGAAAGAGTGGTATGAGAATATGTATTCCTACGTCTCGCCGATAACAGTTGCTAATAAAGAGCAGCTGTTGAGTGAAGGCAAAGGTACTGTTCATGTAAATATTTCTGATAGTGTCAATAAAATCAGCGATGTACTATACGTTCCAAACCTAGCTACCAACCTCTTATCTGTTAGCAATATGGTAAAAAAAGGTTTCGATGTTTTATTTACATCGAAAGGTGCTCAAATCTTTGAAAGCAGCGGTTGTCAAGTGACAGGAAATGTCATTGCTACAGCTTCAAACCATAAAGGCATGTATAGACTTGACATGAGTTCACATGCCCTGTGTACAACCACTAAAGAGTCTGCTATGCTATGGCATAGGCGCCTTGGCCATCTAAATGCAAAAAGTATGCATATCCTTAAAAATCAAGGTATAGGAATAGATTTCAGTGCCTCTTACACTGAAACTTGCGTACCATGTTTACAAGGCAAACTTGCGAGAAAACCTTTTGTAAAATCGAAAAGTAGATCGAGTCAAGTCTTAGAATTAATTCATTCGGACTTATGCGGACCTATGAGTACGCACTCGTGGGGTGGAGCTCTTTATTTACTTACTTTTACAGACGATAAGTCGCAAAACTTTTGGATATCTTTTAAAATCAAAGGCCGATGTTTTTACAAAGTTTGTTGAATTTAAGCATTTAGTTGAAAATCAAACGGGCAAACGGATAAAAATCTTACGTTCCGATAATGGTCGCGAATATGTAAACAGAGACATGACTACATTTCTCAAGGAAAACGGTATAATCCACCAAACTACGATTCCGTACACACCCCAGCAGAATGGAGTTTCTGAACGCGCAAACCGTACTATTATTGAAAAAGCCAGATCAATGCTTAAAGACTCACAACTTCCTTTAGCATATTGGGGAGAAGCCGTAAATACAGCAATTTATTTAAAGAATCGTGTACCGACACAATCTTTAAATAACAAGATTCCAGAGGAACTGTGGACCAAGCAGAAAATAGACCTCTCACATTTAAGAGTGTTTGGTTGTCAAGCTCACGTTCTTTTGCCTAAAGAAAAACGGACAAAACTAGAATCAAAAACCCAGTCATGCATTTTTGTGGGCTATGCTACTGAAAGTAAAGGATATCGCCTTATAGATCCAAAAAATCCTCGGATAATTATAATTGCGAGAGATGTTGTCTTCATAGAAGACAAAATGCATACAGAATCTAAGAATTCTGATAGTAGCACGCAAGACTCACTTCTAGATGAAGTAGTTATACCATTTGTTGACGAGCAACCATCTTCATTGGATCAAGAACTTGTTTCACAACAGCAACGTCAGCCACCACTGGACACTTCTGAGATACCACAAACATCGTCAACGGAGTATTTATCAGCTTCTGAAGATATTGTGATACCGGAAGTATCTCCTTCTGATTCTGAACCAACTGTAGAGCCATCTCATGAACCGAATACGAGATATCCTACTCGATCGAGGCGTCCTCCTGAGAGACTAGAATACTCGAACATGGTAGAACTGGAACCAGAATCATATAAAGAAGTAACTGTCCACCCAAATAAAGAAAAGTGGATCGAGGCAATGCAAGCGGAATATAATTCATTGTCGAAACATGGAACTTGGGTTCTCGTTGACAGGCCTGCTGGCAGAAAAACAACAAAATGTAAATGGGTCTTCAAGATCAAAAAGGACACAAGTGGTCAAGTTACCAAGTATAAGGCTAGATTAGTGGCTAAAGGCTTCACCCAGGTAGCAGGAGTTGATTACGGGGAAACTTTCTCACCAGTTGCTAGACTATCTTCAGTACGTCTTTTGATAGCTTATGCTGCGCATCGAGGGTTACAGGTTGACCATCTTGATGTAGAAACCGCATTCCTAAATGGAGATCTTGAAGAAGAAATCTACATGGAGCAACCAGAGGGTTTCTCTACTGACCCAAAGAACAAAGTGTGTCTGCTCAAAAAGGCTCTTTACGGCCTCAAACAGGCTCCACGACAGTGGAATATTAAGGTGTGCGATGCTATGCGCAAACTGTCGTTAACACAAACAGCAACCGAACATTGTCTCTATTTTAGACGAGAAGCAAATGATCTGCTTCTGGTAGCTGTATTTGTAGATGATTTTTACATCGTAAGCACAAACGACACGTTAAAGAGAAACTTCAAAGAGGAACTCCAGAAACAATTTATTGTAAAAGACCTTGGCATTCTAAAGGATTGTCTAGGAATGAGAGTTACACATAATGATGACTCCATTTCTCTCGATCAAACTAAATACATAGAGAAACTTTTACACAAATATAACATGACAGACGCAATTACTGTCTCAACACCCCTGGAACCAGGACTAAAGCTTTCTCTTCCTGAAAAAGAAGAACCGAAAGCTGAAGTTCCTTATCAAGAACTTATCGGCTCTTTAATGTACATTGCCATTTGTACAAGACCTGACATTGCTCACTCGGTCTCGTACCTTTCCCAGTTCAATGCACATTACGGGGAGGTACACTGGAGGGCCGCTAAGCGAGTTCTTCGCTACCTGAAAGGTACTAAGGAACTTAAACTTAGTTATAATAAGACAAGTCTGTTTTATCCTACTTGTTACGTAGATGCAGACTATGGAAACAATATGGTGGATCGGAAATCATTTACTGGATACGTTTTCATAATGAGCGGAGGACCTATTTCGTGGGAAGCTCGCAAGCAGCGAACAGTTGCTCTTTCCACAACGGAAGCTGAATACATGGCTCTAGCTGAAGCTTGCAAAGAAGCCATTTATCTAAGAACCCTCATTAATGAACTCCTTCTCATCCCCACTCATTCCATAGTCATATACTCAGACAATCAAAGCTCCATAAAATTAGCTCATAATGACACGTATCATTCACGCACTAAACATATAGATATAAAGCATCACTTCATACGAGATACAGTAACACATCAACACAGTGAAATTAAATTTATACCTACACAGTCAATGATTGCTGATGTTCTAACTAAGCCTTTGGCGAAACTTAAGCACGCAAAATGTGTGCAATCCTTAGGTTTAATTTAGATGTTATTTGTTTTTTTTTTTTTTTATACAACCTTGTTAGTGCTAGTCTTTTGTGTGTTTGTGTGTGTTGTTATAGTTATTTTAATTACTTTGATATATACTTTTGTCTTATACAGGATGTTCGCATTGCGGGGAGGTGTTAAACCTTCTTGGTTACAATGCCAACACCCTGGCCATAGAAAGTATTATTTGATGTAAGGTTCAAACTACTGTCACCTGTACAAAGAAAAAAAGAGAAACAGCTGATTACATGTCACTAACATCAAACACTGCGTTTTACTAAAATCTACAAATTGAGTATATAATAAGTATAGGGAGCGCGCCTATTGTCATTAAAAGGCCACGCATCCAAACTCCGTTCTGCTACTGATGCAAAAACCCAATAACGCTTTGCCAAACCACGGCAATGAACCCAGGACCTCATGGTCAGCAGTAGCGTTTGCAACCACTAGACCAATGAAGACGATGATAAAAGAGAAAATATTCAACACTGTACTTTAAAAAAAACACATGCAAAGTTCAGACCAATAAATATTGCAAGTTGGGCCCGAAACACGGACTCAACGGCAACCGAGTGACAAGCTTCCGTACCATTACGATGGTGATGACAAGCCCCGAAATCATCCGAGTACGGGCACGACGCAAGCCCATTCACGTTGATATTTAATTTGTTACTAACTTACTAGCATCAGCTTCTGTCGTATTACTTCTTCTTAGCGTGTCGATGACAAACAACACTCTTTTCAGGGTTCCGTAAAAAAAATTAAGTGGAGCTTCCATACAACAAACGTGATTTTTATGCCGTTTTTTGCGATAATGGTACGGAAACCTTCGTGCGCGAGTCCGACTCGCACCTGGCCGGTTTTTAGTTATATGCCTTGCTTGGCCCAGAATTCAGCCACGGCCCTCCACTGACGCAGTCATAAGGTCCTCAGGTTAACAGACAACAGGACATGCGGCACATGACGAAAGGTGGGCCATGGTCTGCGTGGAGACGCCGCACAAGCACTGAAGATCGGAACTGAAACTTTAACAAATCAACAATCAGTTAACTCACCAGTAGGTAAAATGAAATATACTCAACGCCATATTAGGCTTTCCCCATTATCACCAGACGGCACTCACCCAGTTTCAATACAAATTGACGTTTTCTTCAACGCGATCGAGCACGAGTAAAAACTCGCACTAAGCCCACAGAGCAGTAAAGATTGCACATTAGGCCCGAAACACTGACACAGTTAAACTGAGCCACACCCGAATGCTCCCAAGTGGAGGCACGAAGCAGGCCCATTCACATTCATATTTAATTTGCTACTAACATCCTGGCATCAGATTCTGTCGTATTAGTGAAACTTTATACGATTTCCGGCAACCAGGGAACCCAATTAGCAATATCATCCGGCCGGAGAGTGTAACGAGAGTGGAGCGACAATAAGCGCAAGCGCTACACTTAACATACTGCAAATTGCCGTTAAATTTACTTAAACTCCCTTGTTACGTCTCGAATAGAATATAAGCACTGATTCCGCAAATTGCATAAGAGTTCCTGTTTTGTTGAACGTCGCGTTTGCTCGTTTGGGACAGGTAAAAGGCGTAGGATTTAACCCAGGCAATTTTATTTTCAGAATTTTTGGACGTGAAAAATACACAGTAGGAGGAGGTCAGACAGGTTCCACGTAAGAGTAATTATTTAAATTATTACACATATGTATATAGAGCCTTTTCGTGGTACTGTCGTTGGATTTGAGTAGGTTAGTATTTATTGTCGAATGCCTCCGTAAGGTGGGGTGGAATGAAATCTTATTTTACCAAGGTACTACATTATATAAAGAGCAGGACATTATTTAGATGTTTATAATTTGCAAGCATTCTATTAATTCTTTTATAGAATGTCTCCAGCGGCTTCACCCGTGTGACTGGAAATTATCACCAAGAGATCAAATGAATCCTATGTATTCCTAGTCCATTCAGTCGTTGAGGCGTGAAATTTGTGTAAAAAAATATTCAGATGTTCACTTTTAGAGGGTTATATAACTAGGAAGTAGGATTCTAGAATTGATTTCAATAGCCTAGTACCGGTTTCCCTGGACCCTGATACCAGACATTCAGTAAAGTAGTTAAAGTTCGTCGTACGTCAAGTTTGCAGCACATGGGCACGAAATAGTAACTCGGTTAAGTTCGCAGTGTCCAGTCAAGCTGCGTCCCACCACTAGTTAAGAAAGTGTATGACAGCCAACTAAGTGTCCCGCTCCATAAGTAATGCAGTCCATCTGTTAAACTACTTAGTAGCGTAGATACAAATGATGTATGGGACTGGGAGGCGTGGCTCCGTGAGCTCCATGGTGGCATCTGTCTGCTGAGCGTGCAGCTTGCTGCATTTGAACCCCGACTCGCGAAAACGAGGTTGATTTTATGCAGTAGGATGTTTTTCGTAGCAACCCGCAGTCTGGTGTTGTACCTGACATATATCTTGCTACTCATGATTGGGAGTTGTAAAAACTGGAGAGAAATATGAGTGTGTACTTCAGCAGCATAATTGCGTAAGTGAATTCAGCAAGGCGAAGGATTTGATCCCATCAATCGACCAATCACGTGCGAGATGAAAGTTGTGGCTTGCCATCTATGTGAATCTGCTGGAATCTCTTGTGTAATCTTCTGGTAATTTGAGGAATACAGACAGGATAGGTACCTATGTTGTAATTCCTTCTGCACAACGAGATGCATGTGTTGCTTTCATAGTTACAAGCCTTTTGTCTTATCGGTTTGTGTGTCAAAATATCGTATGCCTCGATTAGTAATCATTTACTGACAATCATGTGTAACTTAACACCAAAAAAAGCGTGTCCAAGCAATTTTAAAATACGCGTCTTGTCATCTAAAATCAGTGCCCAAAACGATAAAAAGTTGCCCTAATGAGGTCTGTCCTTGATAACACTCAGCGTGAATGTCAATCAAGTTTAAAAGATTTTTTCACGAAACTGATCAGCTGTTTATTTATTCAGAGACGCTCGCAGTCCGTTTCACCGCCATTCGAGGCAATCCCTGGCTTCTCCGCTTTGACCGATGTTGCTACAAGAAAAAATAGTACCTGAAAAGTGGGACGCACGACTAAAATTCGAAGCATTTTGAATTCAAATCAGATTGGTATGGACCAGATTTGTATAAACATAGCTTAGCCAACTACTTACTCTTTTGTCTATTTGTCCCGAACTTCTATACAGAGAAGAGATTTTCGAGGTCCAACGAAGTAATTACGTAAGGGCAAAAACACATGTCTGTAACTCACACACAATGCAAGGTACAGGCATGTGTATTTACGCCCTAACACACAAATTCACACAATTGACCACAATGCCTGTTATTTTGGCAATTCAACAGTTTCATTACATGTTAAACGTTGTCGGGCAGGCAAAATTTAACCAAGTGAAGCAATGGATCAGGAATTGTATTCGTTTGTGACTAAACGTGTGCATTAGTGAGTGAGCAAATAAAGTGCAGTTTCGCTATAGATTTTTAGTGTCACGTGACCTCTGACTGACTGGTAATTGGGTTCATAAGACTAATTTGCTAGACTGATCTGCATCAAAAGTCACTCCGGGTTCTTGACTTGCCTCAATTCTTTGGAACGTCGAACGGTATGCGGCAGTGGATAACATTCTTCTAAGTAGCAGTAAATGTTATTGAGTTTATTTATTTATTTCCATTTGCAGCCTTTTGACTCTCCGTAACGACAGAGTTACGGGAAGTCTGAAATCTGATAGCAGTCTTGCCATGGGGTATCGTGTTGCCTAGTTAATTGGTTGTGGGGGGTCAGCTAGGCAGTCGCTCCATGTGAAATACTCGTATCCAGCTGAATTCGTTCAGACTGGAAGCCGAACCCGATAAATTAGGGAAAAGGCTAGGCATATTGATATTCAACACAACCGAATTCTGGTACTTATATACTGCATATTTTGCCTTTCCTACCGACTTCAACAAAAAGGATGTAATCAATTCGACACGTATGTATGTAATATTGTTGGAATCGCACAATATTCACATATATTACCCTGTATGGGCTTCTAAATACGTATGCCAAATTTCATAAGTGTATGTATGATTGTACGTTTGTATGTATGTATGCTTGTCCACGCAGTTCGCCGAAACAATTAAATGGATCGTGATTATTCTTTTTTTATTGGATCAAGTATCTCTCAACTTAGGAAACAGTTCAAGTTTCATCAAAATCGATTCAGGAGTTTTCAAGATATGGAACATACAACCGAACTCGCTTAGCGACAAACAACAAGAAACTGAAAAATCTCTTTAAAAATCTTCATAGATGAACTAAAAATCTGCTTGCCAGTATTTAAACTAATCTTTAAAAAAAAACTTTTTTATAAATAAGGACTGTTATGTTACCAATTTCTAAATACTGGATCAAAAAACGTCACTGTACATTGTATAATAAGACGGGAGAGAAATTAAAAATCATATTCCTATAAAAGTATTTTAAGTATTCTTTCAATCTTTGTTAGAATTTGTATAAAGTACGGAACACGTTCGGGAATAAACATCCTCGGGGTTGCTATGACACCATCTCGTCTTATTAATAACGAATTATGACATCAATGGTTTGAAGGACACACCTGATAAATACTCGTATTTGATGTCTTTTTGAGATTAAACATGGTGTTGAAAAGGTACAGAAACGAGGCAAAACTGTGCAGATCAATGCGTCTGTAGAGTATCTTTTCATCCTGGATACTCTGGCCCATTAGCATTAAAATGTCATATAGCGGTTGCCGAAGTGACCAAATGCAAACATTTTGACACAGAATAACAGAAAACACAGAATGACCACCATTGAGGTAATAATGTAGTACATATTATCTCAATGATGACCATACGACATTTCGGTAGAGCATGTCAATCTCATACATTTTTACTTTTCGACAATCCATATCGATTAAAACTCTGGCAACAAAATAATGTGTTTGTGGGAAGACCAATTTCAGCGTATCGCTATTCTCTGCTCAAGGCCCTTACCCCGTTTTAGTGCCGTAAAACGATTCCTTTCTAGCATTCTCCTTAGTAACGGCTAGGATATATATATATATATTTATTATTGATTAAAGTTTTTTCGTATGACTAAAACTTTTGCTTTTGCTTTATATATATATATATATTTATCATTGATTAAAGTTTTTTCGTATGACTAACACTTTTGCTTTAAAAAAATTTCGCTTCTTTTGCATACTCCTCCAAAACGACTTGGATGTTTAAAAATATTATTACACAGAAACATTTATGGTTAGAATGTATTCTTAACCTACATAGGACATGTAAATCCAAAAATATTATGCAATAAAAAATATCCAAAAGGAGCATATTGATATTCCGGCACCGAGCGGGTGCACGGCCAGTACCGCGTTAACTTTGGGGAATATATAGATACGCCTTAATATGGGCTTCTCATTTGCTCCACAATTGCAGGTTTAATAAAAAACGCAAAAGACTGTCGGGCTCCAGCTTGGTTGAACTTGGTGATTTTATGATACGGGTTCATATTCTGCTGCTGATTGATTCCTGCAATGCTAGAATTTAAAATATGAAGCAAGAACATTTTTGATGAACGAACATAATACCAAATAGATTTCGCTAAAACAGTTATGATAAGTTATCATTATCAAAATCCCAGTCTTGGAATTAGCCCAATCGGATTGCACTCCAGCAGAATTGTGAATTCAGAGATAAGATACAAAACATGTTCTGTTGCTACCTATTTATGATTGCTTTGTGTAAAAAGTAAAACGGTCGGACTACTAATCGGATGACGATAATTATCGGCTATCGTAAATCAAACGTGAATGGTTCCATTTCGTTTTCGTGTGTTCCGTAACTGTGAAAGGCCTCGGGCAATGCCGCTAAATGAAGATTTGTAGCTGGTAATAAAATACTTGTGTAGCTCACATCGTTTGTATTGCACCACGGACAATGGCAGACAAACTGGGAATCTTATGAAAATCGGCTCCAGAACAAACAATGAGCTCTGCGAATAATTCGTTCATTTCATTCGCCGCAAATACGTGTTTCGCTGTTCAATTTTATTTAATGATGTTAAAAATAATTGCTTGATTTATTGATATATCCTTTAATATTTGGTTTAAATAAATAAATGGGTTTTTAGCGAATGATCGAAATATTATTTTGGTTTTTCTGTTTTTTTCCTGGCATCGAATGTGTGGAGTTGATAATGCAGTTCTTTAGTTCAAATGTTAAGCATTACAATACATGTATTTACATAAATCACAATATTTAAATAACTATTTTAAAACTATTATTTTATTACTATTTTGAAAAGTTCATTTACACAGGTCAGATTTCTCCATGTAATGATAACAGAATCCCGATTTCCCAGAACACGTACGATGTTTTGGACACAAGGTGCCATAATAATAATAATTATTTATTTATTTTCAGGCAACTGGCCCATATATAAAATACACAAATTGACTAATACATAATTACAAATCAACACAAAGTCAACACAAAGTCAACACAATACTATTGAATACTTTGGGTCGGCGACGTATTGCGCTGAGTCGTGGTGTCATGTAGCCTTCGCGGAAACGCCGATACACGACACCCGTCGGCCAAAATTCATCCTTCATGAAGGTCTCGAAATGATGAGTTGGAACCCGCACTACAAAACATTTGAAATTAATCTTGTGACGCGACTCCAACTGCTCGACTCTCAGGGAGAATTTAGTCTTCATCTTTATGTACTCCACGACATCTTCTACCTTCATGGAGTGATGCAGACATGACACGTACAGCTGCATCGAAGGAATAGCGGGAAAAACAACATGTTCGGCCCTGTCAGTGCGGAACCGCACTGATTGCGATTGCGATAAGTAGGCTTCTTCTTCTTCTTCTTGTTCACCACCCCTTGCTTGCTTGGGTTGCCGCTGATCTTTTGCAGGAGCAGCAATAACGGCAGCCGAGTAAGCACGTCCCGGTGTTGACGTACTATTATTCGTCGTTGCCCCAACGATGGGAGACGCGGGGCAGGCGGTGCGCGCTTTTGCATCGCTTGCAGTGAAGGTGGCCGGCGACGAGTCAAATTTTACTGACTCGAAACTCAGCTGCGATGCATTGAACGCGCCGTGACGTGTGTTGTCGTTGTTAGCTGTCTCGTGAGATCTACATACCGTGTTGCCTAAACCTGCCATCTCGGTACGTAAATCCCTGATGGTGGATTGCGATGCTTCCAACTTCAATTGCAATTCGACCAGGCTTGACCTGACGGTTGTGATGTCCGCAGTAGCCTGGTGACGTCGACGTGGTCGAATGCGACGGGAGGCAGCTTGCGCAAATCCTTCGCCACGAAATTCGGCACGTCGTCCGGGTCGGTCTCGTCCAACACTTTAATAGTTTTCTGGAGACTCCTCTCTCCTTTTTCATCCCTCCTACGGAACAGTATTCGGTCAGCCATATGTAGCGACTCATATAGCAGTGTTTTTGTCCTGCGTATCTCCTCTTCATTGAAGTTAGATGTGCAGATCTGTATCACACTGACCTCGTCCATGAAATCCAACTGATACTGCAGGAATGCCAGGATCTCGTTCGCCACACGTTCTTCCAAACGCATGGTGGCAGCGGCACTTGCCACGCTCGGCACAAATTAAATAATTTTCGCGTTCAGTGTAGTCGCGTCCGATTGCAACGGCTGATCGCACTCGAATCCATACATAATAATTGTGCCGTAATACCTGCACCTGATTCTCTGTATGCAACATATGAATTAATCCACGCTTCATACCAAGCAATGAGTTCCATATCATGTGTTGTCAACGGCAATATATTGCGTCGCGAATTGACTTCGGTGGCGCTTTCAGTACGGAAATGTTGGAATATCCGTGAAACAAACGAGGCATAGACAATCAAAAAGCTGATTTCACCCTTTTATTAGCAAGTAGTGACTGCAAAGCGTACCTCTCGTGGATTTATCGAGGCAGGTAAAGGTAGATTTCCGAGCAAAGCCGCTGTGACGTCACTGTCGCTGCGATACTGTAAATTCGCGGCAAGAAGGTCCTAAACGTCGTGTAACAAGTATCGCTAACGCGTTCGAGTCAAACCACTGATTCAATTCCCGTCATGGCGTCGCAGTGAATGGTGCGTATAAGCTTAGAACCTTCTGTCCCCAAATTGCCAGTGTCCCAGCGACAGTGACGCCAGAACCGCTTTGCTCGGAAGTGCACCTTAAACGGGGCGGTGCACTGCTGCATAGAATGCAATCTACACGGCCTGTACCGATATTGAAACTACGAACTGTTGACTTTCATTCGCATGAATTGTGCGCAGAACGTGTGAGTTTTCTTTGATGTTTTTGTTGATGCGATAATTGGAACGTTGGCTTGGTCTAGCGCGTAAATGTCTGGATATGCATCTGGCGTGCAGATGTGGTTGTGAGAAGCTTGTAGTCTTTTCGATTTAGGCGCAGATTCCCTTGAGTAGCTGATTTTAAAATGAGATTCACGTCTAAACGGCAAGTCGTTGGTTTTTTGGAAAAAATATATATGTTGCACCAGACCATTTTCTTAATAGTTTTATCTAAGAGAATTTCGAGTTTTATTCGTATAACATAGTGTAATTAATTTGTAAAGGTATGTCTAAAACGGATATAAACACGACAATCACACCAAAACTGCTGCGCGTATTTTGAAATCGACACCATCTCAAAGACAATTTAATTATATTATGGGTCGCGCGGATGTAAAACGAGTGCGCGTTTTGTTCCCTCAAGGTCTTTGGCGTTAAGGCGCAGATACCCTTGAGTAGCTTATTTTAAAACTTTTTAGTTGTACCTATCTAATAGGTAAGTTGTTTAGTAAGTACCTATAACGCCAGAAGAGATTACCCGAATAACATGAAACTTGAACATAATCGATGAAATGAGAGATCTGCCTACCTCTTTCGAGCGTACTGGCGTGATGTTATGTTATGAAATGGTATAAACAATAAACAGACATGCGATTGCAGCAGTCCCAAGAGATTTTCCGTTATTTATTGAAGAGTTCTGTTGTATATCTCCGAAGTTCTTCATCAGATCTTCACCGTATTAAAATGCGACCAATTTTGGAATACGTTCTTTCAAAAAAAAAAAAAAAACAAAATCGGTCCAGAATTGAAGGAGATATCGGTGAACATACACAAAAAAAAATACATGTAGTCGAACATAGAACCTCCTCCTTTTTGGTAAGTCGGTTAAAAGTGAGAATCACGTCTCACTTCAATAAATGTGTTTCAGAATCGAAAGCTACAAAAGAAGTAGATCTCCAGCTAAGTTAAATGTTTCGTTTTCCAGCCACGGTATTTATTCAACGCACTTGTTCAACTATCAACTATTCGCTCTGGATATGTGTGATCAAAAACCCTGGTAGTTCCCTGTAACTGTTCCTACAACGAAGTACGGAATGCATTGAGCTTCACTAGAAAGTAGGCTACTTTGTTTTATCCTTGTTATAGATGTTCCAACATTTAAACAAAAAAGCAGTTGTTTTTTATGAAGTTAACCATCGTGTTCATTCAAGATGTTACGAAAAAGAATTAATTATTCCTAAATCAGTTTTTACCTTAGTAAGTATCAAGTAGGTATATATACTTGGGAGCAAATAAATCGAGCCACTTCCTTTTTCACGCATTATGGTAATTATTTTTGGTATTAAGGAACGCATCGATTCGAAACATATATCGCCTAAAAGGGTATTTAATAACCTTTACAATGAGGGTAGTTAGTTGTCAAAATTTCATTTTTATTAAAGTTTAAAGGGTAGAATAAAATTATCGCATTTAATTTGCTTATGACATTTTTATTGTACTCTGTTAAGAAAAGATTAAATTTGAGGTTTTTGTTAATCATACCCATATTACTTGTTATTGTTGTCTTTATCTGTGTCTGTGTAATCAAAATAACCTGATAAAATGGATACTACACCGACGGAAGCTGCCCAAGTTGTAGCTTTACTTGAGGTTGGACACGGACAACGTGAAGTGGCACGCAGACTTCATTTGAGTCGTTCAAAGGTACAGCGGGTATACCGCAGGTATCTGGAGACTGGTGCTTTTGTTCGGCGACCTGGAACTGGCCGACCACGGGCAACAACAGAACGTGACGACCGCTTTATTGCAACCAATTCGTTGCGCGACCGTGGACTTAATGCTGTTCAGCTACAGCAAGCGTTACGTGACGTTCGAGGAGTCGCAATCAGTAGGTGGACAGTGAGACGAAGACTAAAAGAACGAAATTTAACATCACACAAACCAGCAACTGGCCCAAAATTGACTGTAGCTCATCGCCGATCTCGCTTGGAGTTTGCTCGAGAACACATTAATTGGACGTTAGAAGACTGGAGGTCAGTTTTGTTTTCTGACGAGTCAAGAATCTGTCTTTTTAGCAATGACGGGAGAAACCGAGTGTATAGACGTCCTGGTGAAAGATTTGCCCAATGTTGCATTCGAGAAACGGTGAGTTTTGGTGGTGGTTCTTGTATGGTGTGGGGAGGAATTTCTCTAGACGGAAAAACGGAACTTGTCTTCGTCGACCCCGCCAACGATGGCAATGGTAGACGTGGATTAACAGCTGACCGATACATAACTGACATTCTTGAAAACCACGTAATGCCGTATGCTGGTTTTGTCGGAGAAAATTTCTTGTTTATGCATGACAATGCGAGACCTCATACCGCGCAGATCGTTACGGATTACTTGTCTGCGATCGGGATTCAACAAATGGTATGGCCAGCACGAAGTCCTGATTTGAACCCGATCGAACACCTATGGGACGAGCTAAAACGGAGAGTCCGAGCCAGGGTTCCCGTTGTTTCATCCATTCCCGAGCTTAAAGTCGCTGTGCTTGAAGAGTGGGAGAACATACCACAATATGTCATCGTAACGCTGATCAGATCGATGACTAATAGGCTACAAGAATGTATCAGGGCCCGGGGGGGTAATACCAGTTATTAAGAATATTTTTTTTGCAATAATTTTGTTTTTTATTGTTTTTATGGACTGTTTTAGCCCTACTAAATTTTCTATCAAAATTACCATTTTTCTTGCAGAGCCAATAATTTATCATTCAATAAGGTTATTATTCAATAATTTACCCTCATTGTAAAGGTTATTAACTAAACTTTTAGGCGATATATAGTTCGAATTGATACGTTTCATATTACCAAAAATATTTACCATTTTACGTGAAAAAAGGTAGTGGCTCGATTTATTTGCTCCCAAGTGTAGATAGTATCATAGGTAACTTCGCGGAATATTTTAGAAAATAGTATTCAACTATAGGGTTTCCTTCTATAGATACTGGATATAGCCGAGACGCTATTATTCGAGTATCTTTTGTATTTAGGATCGATGAAAGTCAAAAGATACATAGAGGTGTGTATCTTTTATCTTTGATCGATCTGGCATCGTATTTTGAGCGTCTTTCAGAAGACAGCTAAGCAAAGCTACCTTCGAATATTTCAATGGCGCTTGATGACCAAGCCTATACCTACTTATCGGATTATTCTTAACTCCGTCCATTCCCATTTTCGGCAGTATTTTTCCCCGTATTGGTGTTTTCTATTTTGGATAAGCCCATTTTTCTCACATCTGCCTGATTTATTTTATAACCATCCAAAAATTTGCCAGAAATGCTGAGTAGGTACTGATACCCAAATTCTTAAAAAATAAAAAACAAACAAACAGCTGTTCAGTTTAAATATGTACATTTTTATTCGCACAGCTCGAGAAATTGGTGGTGGTTTTGTAACCGACTTCTTTTCTTTTTGGGTCTATTTTTTATAAATTGTGTCTAATGCCTGCATTGAGATAATATGTACTACGTACGTACATTAATACCTCAATGAATGCCTGGCAAAAAATTTAATCACTTCACATCACACTAATATTATAAAAGCGAATGTTTGTGAGTGTGTTTGTGTGTTTGTTACTTTTTCACGCTCAAACGGCTCGACAGATCTGGATGAAATTTAGCACACAGATAGATCATAGTCTGGAATAACACATAGGATACTTCTAATTATAAAAAATATAAAAAAACAGGTCGTAGGCATGTCAGTACACATTTCACTCTCGCAGAATAGAATAGAATAGAATATACTTTATTGTACACCAACAAATGAAGTTACACATCTCACATCTCTTACTCATTCTCATCCCTCTCGTATAAAACCATAAAACATATTTCTTCACTATAAAAAAATAGGCCGTAGAATTTTAATTGGCCTTTACGTGGCATCCTCAGCTGATCTCCCTGATATATCGTGAATAATGTACCACCACCCAAATGTATTATTCATCAATCTTCCGTGGCGCTATTACCTGGCTATGATGTGTTCTGCGGGCCATGGGTGACTGCCAACATACTGTGTAAATACATTATTAAAAGGAAAGTGTAGTTAAGCATAGCTACAAGGTGTGGTTATATTTAAAAAACCGCTTCTGACCATGGATTTTGACAACTTTCTTCACGGGTCATAGACAATTCCCAAAAAAAATTGTGCCACTCGTAATAATTATTATACTGATGATAACTTGACGGAATATCCATTTTTTTATAGGAATTGTCTATGAGTTCCTTAAAGAAAGTTGCACGAGCAGAAGCAATTCTTAAAATATGACCACACTTTTCAGTTAGAAGCTGTATAGGCGGATGTTGCTCTTTTGGTATGGACTAGGTACAAATTAATAACGTATGTTCTATGAATCTATGGGCATTGAATTATTTTTATCTGGCAACATTAGTGTAACTATGGTACCTGAAAACTTTTTGAAGTAGTGGTAGAATTTGATTGACTGTATGCACGCACGATTCTAAGTTAACGTTTTCATGATATAATTGTAACTGGTTTGATTTTGCATTAAACACCAGCAGGTATTGTTCTTAATCCTTGTGAAACTGGAGAGATAAATAAAAAGAGACAAAAACAGAAGCCATTAAAAAAGTTACGCACAGTTCTAATCCATTACATTATTAAAAAATGGCTATATCTTGTGTACGTACCTTCACATATTGCCTAAAATCGTAGCATTACAAGTATCCAAACAGTCAAACGACCCAAGTTCAGCTCATAGAGGAAAACATGGCGTTTCTAAAAAATTGTCCCAATTTCTAGTAGGTCATCCTATTCGATATTGAGTTGGAATTGCCAAAAAGGTATTTTATATCGGACAAAAAACTCTGGAATAACCTTGTTCACGCGTGCACTGAATTTTAATCACAGCGATTATGGGCACAATAAAAATGGAACGATGGCAACAAAATTTGTTTTACGAATAAAATATTTTTTATGAAGTATCTAATATTTCATAGGGTATTATTGGCGGGCATAGATATTTCCATCGACAATTTCCCGTTTGACATTTTTTTTTTATCCTGCCTTTCTAGACTCGTGGTAGGCCTTAGCTAGCAAATATAATAGCAGAGGACGCCGTTTAGGAAATAGATTCTCATCTTGATGTGATTGATGACAAATAAAAAAAAAATTGTTTAGTACTAAGAATAGTTCAGTAGTAATCGGAATTTCAGAGTACTGAGCGACAATGTAATGTTGGAGATTTGGAAACGGCTTTGAGTTTGACTAAATTTTTACCCGACTGCCGAAGGAGGGTAATGTGTAGAGACCAAACTCTTTGACCGATTTTGATGATTTTTACGTCAATCGATTCGTCTTAACCTTGCGATTGTCACTGGTTGGGCACATTAAAATTAGAAAATAGAAAAATGGCGGGTTTAAATATTTTTTTTCTTCCGAACCTATAGTGTGGGATATCAAAATAAAGGGTATTAAGAGGTGATTTTAAAAATATATAATACTTATATAGTTAAATGTAGGTACCTAATTTGAAACAAAAAATGGTAACTAAAAAGTTATAAATAAAATATGGTTATAAAAAAATCAAAAAGACCCGACTGCTTAAGAACGAACTAAAAAGACGTAGACAAGAAGAAAATCATGCTGTGCATTCGGAGGATGCATACTAGACGCAGTTGGTCAGCCAGCTCGCGAATATGTATTTTCTGACTGCACAGCATGATTTTCTTCTTGTCTTTTTAGTTCGCTTCTTAAGCAGTCAGGTATTTTCATCAGGTATTTAATTAACTTTTTTTTATTTAGTTGTCACGTTTCATTACTCCGTCTTTTATAACTTTGTCCTGAGTACTACGGTTAGCGTTATCTGCGAGGTATGTTAAGGTACGTGTAAAACACGTCATATTGAGTTTGTGAAACTCCTTTAGCCTTAGATCTCGATGCAAAATCTGCAGGTATTTTTGTTTATTATTTAACTTAGTTTTCATGAATGATAATTTAGAGTATATTGCTGTACGGTTGCCTGAAAATATCTAGCTGCAATTACCCACCTTTAATTTTTTTTTGAAATTTATGTTTGATAGCTAACCTCAAATATATAAGTGAATCCATTGTCATTTGAAAGAAAGTGTTGTAGAAAATAGGAAAAAATAAGGTTGCCAGATCGCAGTTAGCCGAAGTCTGTAGGGTGCCAGTTTTTTTGCTAAACCTGATAAACCAAAAATGGTAGTTAACTGAGAACTAGGTGATGTTGTATACGCATCCACGATACAGGAGAAATACTTAGTGTAGGATAAAAAAAAAAATGTTTGCAGCTACATGCGACCAGGTAGGCGTAGTGCTGCGCTTAAGGCTGTATCCGAGAATACCACTACGGCAATCAATTCTCTGATCTAGAATTATTCATAAAAATGTTGTTTTATCAAAAACAATTACCTGCTGATTTTTGCAGTGAGATCTCATACTATTAGGGATCATACTAAGTAGTGTAGTTGAATGTGTGTAGTATTTACATGAGTGTGTGTACGAAAGCTGTAGGACTTGTATCAGACTATTTGGTTGTGTTACAATGTCAATAAAAACTGTCTGGGACAGCTGTTTTTTGTACAAATTCGTTTAAGTTTTTGTCCTTTGCTTCGGGAACATTCCGTTATTGAGTAGATTTCTCTTACGAGTTTTCGAGTCTGCAAGTTAAAACTTAGTCTGTAAAACATGCTTTAGATACAGATGTTACTGAAATGCATCTTCTATACAAAATATACAAAAGTTACATGTAATAAATATATAAAAAAAAACAATACTTAATAAATCCCTAATATTTTATCAACTCTGCCTTGGCAAGCGTAAAAATAATGATCAGCAAAAATATTTGGTAGGTAACTGGACAGTAAAAGCATTTTTGATGATGCTCTACCAAAATATCACGGGTGGTATGACGACATCATAATCTGACACTTATTCCGATGACGACATAAATCCGATGTCTGAATGTTTATTCTGAACATACAGATGCGGAAGCCATTAAGGGTTCGAGTTCCATCAGCGGTTTCACAAAATTAATTTCATTTCTACAGTATCAGTACAATTTAATTGAATTAGCTCCATTAGACTGAACAGGGGCATAATTATTTTGCCCGGGGACAATAAACAAGGGTTTGCCTATAAAAACTTGTTCGTCGTCTAACTGCAGTTAAACGAGGAGTAATTGAATCGAAGCCACTCTGGAGTCACGGTTCTCTTAAATCAATTATGAACCGCATTCGCTGACGCTGTTACATGCTTTGACAGTTCCCCGATGGCGCCATCTGTCGGCTGGCGCTGGCGGCCGCATGTCCCCGCACAAGCACCAACTCGTACGTAACTCAATTTAGTCAAAAGGTACCGCGGCTTTGTTCGCCTGCTACCTTTTCAATGTAGCTAAGTTAATTTCGGTAAAGGCATACTATGTATATCGAGAGAATGAGATCGCTTTTTTATCTTTGGTTTTGTTTTGGTAAGCCTTTTACCCGTTTAACCATATTGTGTTATCGTACGCGATGTTATAAGCTTAAGGTTTTCGTTGATCGAACTTTACAAATAGTTCTGATGATAATAATTTTTTGGAAAATGTTCTAGAGTCTTATAAAATTTCTTTACTATGTACATACATTTCCCTGAAAACTAAATGCCCCAAAAATACCATCAATAATTTTAAGCCCAACAAACCCACGCGTACTCCAACTTGGGTATTCAATGGAACAATTCAAGAGGCATAATCGAATAGAATATATTCGTCATAAAGGCTGATAAATTGTAAGCATTCCGCGAGGAGCGGCCATAAAGTTCAGTGTTCAACCCTCAGGAAGGGGTCGCCGAGGAAACTTGCCTCTACGAATTTGTTATCGCTATGAAGATAAGTATAACTACAAAGACGCATAATATCCGTCTTCCGTGGAACCCGACTATCTTGTAAGTGTTATGTAATTGAATTGTATGGTTACAGTGTTATGGATTTTGCGGAACTTTCAAAATATAATTAGTTTTGTATTTATTGAGGTAGTTTGGGAATATTTTTGTAGCTACACGTATGCTAAATTTATTAATGATTAAGTCGATGGGCAGGACAAATACGTTTTCGTATTCGTTGTGCCGACGATTCCAAGTAACACGAGGCAAGGGCAGGAAGATGATGATGATGTTTTATTTAATTGGTGGTATTATTCGATGTTGCTTTCAGTGACTGGCAAGGTAACTTTGTTAGTTGCAACAAACACAATAAACTAAAATGCAAGCATGAAACCATCACATAAACGTTGATGTGTGATTCAATTTGTTAAGGTCCCTCCGTGCAATAGCGCTGATACACAACAATGTCTAAGAACAGCTCTAGTTGCGACAAGTTGCTAGACTTGCGATCTCAATGCTTACGAGGACTATAGCGACCTACTTTGCACAGGAGCTTTGTACAATTTGCGAGCAACCGCAAGAGCTGGGAAGGCAGAATGTTTATATTTAAATAGTGTTTATGGAAATCTTTGAGAAAATTTTAATGCAAGCAGCTTTTTTAATGAGAATCAACAGCCTTATTTTGCCGGACACTTAAATTGAATGAAAATTTATTTTTAGAGTGAGAAGACGCTTTTTACTGTACCATCTAATTAAAACTTATTTTACTTTTGATTCAGTTAGTTTCAGCGGAGTTTTATTTAACAGTGGTTTTATGTATTATTTCTCAGAGTATATGATCTCTATATTTTTATTGTAGCTTTTTTATTGTAACTGAAACTGCCTGCCTAACCTTTTCACAATTATATTGGGATCGGCTTCCAGTCTGGTCGGATTCAGCTGAGTACTAGTGTTTTACATGAAGCGACTGCCTATCTGCTCTCCACAACCTAGGTAACTGGGTATTATAGAAATATATTAATGGCCCTGAAAAAAAGTGAAATTCACAGATAAAATACGTTTTATTGCGTTAACTGTGCGCGCAATGCGTTATTATGGCGTCCGCGACTATAAGTCAAGAAATTGGTCGAAATGAGCAATAAACTCAACATGGCCGTTTGATAGTTATATCTGTAGCGGGAGCCACCTGTTATGTGGGTTCTTATGATTACTCTGATATGATATGTAATTAGTTTCGCTTTCGAGGGGTGGCAACACTCGTTTGTGACGATGGTTTCGGGATTTTGGTCGTGCATGAAAGTCAAAAGTAGTTCTTTAGCGGGAGTAAATGATATTAATATTACCTTTTTACAACATTAGAGATACCTAACTACATATTATGTAAAACCTTTGGCATAATCAGCGGAATATAAAAAAAGTATCTGAAAATCGAAAAACCCGACTGCTTAAAAAGCGAACTAAAAAGACGTAAACAAGAAGAAAATCATGCTGTGCAGTCGGAGGACACGTATTCGGGAGCTGGCTGACCAAAACCAGATGTATCCTCCGACTACACAGCATGTTTTTCTTCTTGTTTACGTCTTTTTAGTTCGCTTTTTAAGCAGTCGGGTTTTTTTGATTTTTCGTTTTTTTTTTATAACTTTTCAGTTATATTTTTTTTTAATATTTAGGTACATTTAAACATAGAAGTGTAATATATTTTTGAAATTGCCTTTTAAAGCCCTTCATTTTGACCCACACGATGGGTTTGGAAGAAAAAATAAAATCTCCCACAATATTGCGCCCAAAATCCGCCATTTTTCTATTTTCCAATTTTAATGCAGCCAGTGACACTTGCAGGGTTAAAACAAATCGATTGACGTGTGAATCATCAAAATCGGCCAACGCGTTTGGTCTCTGGAACGCCACATAGGAACAAAGATATATACTTACATATCTGTATGTAAGTATATATGTTTGTTCATACACTGATAAACACATTACCCTCCTTCGGCAGTCGGGTAAAAAGGTCGCTTGCAGACCTATGCAGGATAGTTTTTTATCCCTAATTGATAGAAAAATTGAATATCACTTTTATGCAGGTTCACTGTCCAGGCTCCAGGGTGGGAATGGTCCATAAGGCCAGTTATGTCCTGCCTGTGATGATGTGTCCTGCCAAGTCCGCATTAAATTCGAGACTTTCTCCTTACGTCCACAGTATCAGATGACTTAGAAATTGTACGGGCGAACATACCACATACGGTCTGTGGACTGATATGGAAGTCTCTCTACAGACCGTATGTGGTCTATGGACAGTGAACCTGTTTGTTCTCAGAACTGAGAGAATTTCTCGCATTACCACTTCATGATTCTGTTATTAAAATTCCGTAAAATTTTCTGAGCTATTTGTTATATTTTTTTTTTTTAGATGTTTAGGATTTCAGACGGCACTTGAGATGAGAGGAAATTATAAAACCTACAGAATGTCCATAATTCATCGTCTGGCTGTTCCAACCATTTATTGCAGTTTCAAATGTTTCATAAAAACTATTTAGTTTTTGAGAAGACAAGAACCTGGTTATAACTGGAATTATTGATTCGTGAAAGCAGAAACCAACTAACATAATCAGTCAAATTTTGAAACTACAGTGGCATAATGGTGTATATATAGAGATAAAAATAGATACAGATAAATCTGGGAGCTCGTATAGACTTGGTGGTGATCGATGGAGAGAGTCTTATTGCATATCACCATACATAAGAAGACTTATTTTAGAAGAAAATGTGGTTGATTTTTTTATGAGAAAAGGTTTTTGGATTATATACCTACAATTAAACTGCAGGTAAAAGTATAAACAAATCTTTCTGTTAAGTTCCTTTAAATGTGTGTTTTGTGTAATAATAAAAATAAGTTGGTTGCTTTTGTTTACTAAAGCTTTAGCTTTGGTAAATGGTGTATTTTTACCGTCTCTTGTCTTATTTTAAAGAAGCTTACCTATATATTCTTCTGTAGTGTGTAAGACATATGTATGTGAGCTCATGTATTCTAATGTACCTATCAACACGTATATAAACAAATGTACTCTATGATTAAAGGCAGTAATAAAGGAGATTCTAATGAAGAGACTTGTTTAACTCATCTCCCCGGACTCACAACCTTACATGGCGACCCTGCCATCCGAGACGGGTGCCGCGTTCGGCCGCGTTACTTAATTATTTGAAAGACATTAATAGACTATGATATAAGTGATTATCTTTTGTCTTTTAAAACGGGAGTTTTTGTTTTCTCTACAATGTGCCGGTCAGATGTACAAAAAGAAGACGTTTTTATAACACAAAGTGCATCGGGTGGTTTAAATTCTGCTTCTATGCAAGAATACCACTTATCGAACATTAGTATCGTGATGTTTATCATGTGCACCTTACTTGGAGTAGCTGGACTTTATGCGGTGTATAAACTGTACCGAAATTGTCATCATTCATGGATAAGGAATGAGGTTTTCACACAAAACCTATCACGTTCGTTTCGTCGACCGATCCCGGAGGCTCGTGTTTGTTACGAATGCCGCCAGCAGCGCCAGGAGACTCGCCAGGAGACGGGTATCAGAGCCCAGAAACCGCAGTAAGTGTTTAAAAATATATTCAGTGATAAGTGAAGTGGTGTTCTATCGTTGAGTGAAACATGAAAAGTTACGGAACGATTAATGGACAATATATTTTTGTTTAAGTACATACTGTCAAATAATCGGTAAATCTTTTATGTATCTTATTTGGTTTGGTAATGGCAGATGAGCTTAACTTGTTATATGACCAATTAAAAAATATTGAACATAATTTAATAAAACTAAGTTATCCTAAAAGGACAGAAACTGTTCTGAAACAAAGGTTGAAGGAAGCAACGTTATTAAAATATCAGTTTGATGGTTGTATTAAAACCTTATCGAGACCGATTGAAAGTAAGCAACTTAGTACAAGTGTTTTACAGGAAATACAGTCGTACTGTGATTTATTTGAAAAGACTTATACTCAAATAGAATCATTTTGCTCCAAAACGTACAGTTCTCAACCAAGTGCTCAGAATACGGTCAAGACTAGAACCGAGGTAGGCAATATGGAGGCTTTTAATTATAGGACTGCCGTGGCTCTACTACCAATTATGAATGGTGATGAAAATATCACGAAAAGTTTAATAGATACCATAGAGTTATACAGTTCTTCACTCACCGAAGAAGGCAACAAAATGCTAGTTAAGTTTATATTAAAAACCCGATTAACCGAGAGCGCAAAATTAAGATTGTCGTCCTCTTATGATAGTTGTGAGTCACTTATAATTGAAATGCGTCAACACCTTCTTACAAAGAAGTCTAGTACAGCAATACACAAGGAGTTAACACAAATAAACCAAAACGGTTTTTCTATAGAAAAGTATGGATCCAAGGTCGAACAGCTTTTTGTGGATTTGACGGTCGCGCAAGCGGGTGATGAACAAAATGCACATAAAATATTACGCCCTCAAAATGAGAAGATTGCAATAAAATGTTTCATTGATGGCTTACGAAACCGCGAAATCCGCACTATTTTAGCAGCGCGTAATTATGATAACCTGAAAGATACAATAAGAGCAGCCAAGGATGAGGAATTGTCATGCAGTCGGCAAAATACTGACGCTTCTGTTTATGTCGGATACCAAGGCAGATCATTTAATAATCGCGGATATAGTTATAATAATAATAGACGCCCTAATCGTTCAAATAACAATCGATTTATACAGAGAGGGAATAGTAGAGGTTCTTTTCATAATCATAGGCAAAACCAAAAAATTCAACAACAGTTTAGCAATAATCGTGGTCACATCCGGGGTTCAACTCGCGGTAGGCCTGGACGGACTTTCACGCGCAATGGTAATGTACATGTCATAGAAAATGCCATGAATAGTATCGATTTAACTGACCAGAATCGAACTCCCCAACCTACAGAAAGACAAATTACTGAACCATTACAGTTTTTTCGATAATCATTTTATATTTGCTTGTAACAATAACAGCTCGGTGGAATTCTTAGTACAGGGTGCCAAATATGGATTACTTATAGACTCAGGAGCATCACTATCAGTATTGAAATATGAAACTGTGGCACGTTGGAATATTCCAGTCCAAACGGAACGCATTTATATAAATGGCATTGGGGGCAAAGTGCAAACTTCAGGCTACGTTTATGTTACATTGATCGCAAATGGACAGGAATTTGTAAACAAATTTTACATTATGCGCAACTTACCAGGTTTACAACATGGTATAATTGGCAGAGATTTTATGAGCAAATATGGCGCTATTTTGAATTTTGAAAATAATACGATAACTTTAAAGAAACATGACAATAGTATAACCCTGCCCATGATTAATAGTTCGTTAAATAAAACTTGCTTTTTAAGAATACCACCGAGATGTGAAAAAATAGTTATGTTAGACAGTAGTTTTAACGAGGACTGCGTAATATTACCGTATCAATTATGCGACGGAGTTTTTATAGCCGGAAGTATATGTAAACCAAACAATGGACAAATTTGTATACAAATATTAAATACTCGTGAAACACAAGTAGATGTTAACTATTTCAGACCGGAAATACATTTATTATCAGACTATGACATCAGTCACTTTGGAAAAGACAGTAATATTGTACGTACTCTCTGTACGTACAATGTTTTCTCTTTTAAAATTAAATCATCTAAACAATGAAGAAAGGTCATCAATCGAAAACATATGTGCTAAATTTTCGGATGTATTTCATCTACCAAACGATAAATTAACTACCACTAACCTATACGAACAAAGTATAATGTTAAAACCACATGCTGATCCAGTTTATACTAGACAGTACAGGTTACCCTTTTCACAGCGTAAGGAAATTGAAGCACAAGTTAAGAAAATGCTTTCTGAACATATCATTGAACCAGCAAAAAAGTGAGTGGTCAAGCCCAATTTTGTTAGTACCCAAAAAATCAGATGATAATTCTAAGAAATGGAGGCTGGTTATTGATTTTCGTAAATTAAACACTAGAATTTTAGACGATAAATTTCTACTCCCGAATATTAACGATATTTTAGATTCTTTATCCGGTTCAATGTATTTTTCACAATTAGATTTATCACAAGCATATTATCAGGCAAAATTACAACCAGAAAGCAGAAAGTATACAGCATTCACTACGCCATCAGGCCAATATCAAATGACCCGGTTACCTATGGGATTAAAAATTAGCCCAAGTGCATTCTCTCGTCTAATGACAATTGCCATGTCTGGACTTACATACGACAAATTATTTGTATATTTAGATAATTTAATCTGTTTTGGTCGTAATTTACAAGTCCACAATAAAAATCTTATAGATATTTTAACTAGATTACGCAAAGTTAACTTGAAACTTAATCCAATGAAATGTGATTTCCTAAGAAAAGAAATGCAGTTTTTAGGACATGTTGTAACATCTGAAGGAATTAAACCAGATTTAGATAAAATAAACATAGTGAAAAATTATCCCGTACCCAAAAATGCAGACGAAACAAAAAGATTCATAGCATTCGTCAACTTTTATAGAAAATTTATACCAGATTTTGCCGCAATATCCTTACCACTTAACAGATTGTGTCGAAAAAATTTTAACTTTGAATGGTCGCATGAGTGTCAGAAATCCTTCGAATCCCTGAAAGAGTCGTTAATATCACCACCAATATTACAATATCCCAACTTCGATGAAAACAATACTTTCGTTTTACAAACAGATGCGTCCGGATATGCAATCGGTTCCGTGCTTTGCAATAGTGATAACAGACCAATTGCTTACGCAAGCCGTAGTCTTAATAAAGCAGAAATTAGGTACCCCACGATAGAAAAAGAGTTACTCGCTATCGTATGGTCTGTTAAGTATTTCCGACCCTATCTTTACGGTAGAAAATTTATTATCAAAACCGACCACAAACCATTAATTTACTTATTTAATCAAATAAATCCATCTAGCCGTTTGACTAGATTCCGTTTAATAATAGAGGAGTACGATTACATAATAGAATATGTTCGAGGTACTGACAATGCAGCTGCAGATGCCATGTCACGTATCCGTATAACAAGCGATGAATTGAAGGAAATAAACCAGCACGTTGTGTCTGTATTAACCAGAGGCCAGAAAAAGCGTATGCGTGAAGGAAATGAACAAGTTCTGAGTGACAACCCTATGGTTGCTAAGCGATCTATGAACGACTGGACTGATCACCCAAGAGTTACGGAATTGCTTAAAAAACCAAAGGATTGCACTGAGTTAAGGTTCGTAAATGAAAAAGAATGGAATAACCAATCAAATACTATATTTAATTATGATGCATCAAATTGTATACTAAGAGTAAACCCATCTTACCGATTACAATGCGCACGAGATGCCTTTGTACGGGAGTTGGCTTATTACTGTAACCAAATGAAACTTGATAGTCTGTACATTGTACAAAGTAATGAAAACATTGAGATAATAAGAGATTTAATTCATAGCATAAATATTACACCTAATTGGTCCGGACCACGTTTATATGTTATAAAAGGTGTAAAAGTAATAAGTGATCACGATACGAAACGTATAATTTTAAATGACTACCACTTATTACCGAGTAGCGGCCACACCGGTATACGACGAATGATAAATAATATAAAACGGCGTTATTTTTGGTCGAAATTGGTAAATGACGTCACAGAGTTTGTAAATCGCTGCGATAAATGCCAGCGACAGAAACATTTTAGGCACATAAAACAGCCAATGGTCCTGACTGATACAGGTCATTCGGCGTTTGATAGAGTATTTTTAGATTTAGTTGGGCCCTTAAGTAAGGATAGTGATAATTATATGTATATACTCACACTACAGTGTGATCTTAGCAAGTATGTAGAAGCTTACCCGCTTAGAAATAAGGATACAATTTCAGTGACAATGGCTTTCATTAATAATTTTGTATTACGTTATGGCATTCCGAGAAATATAATATCAGATCGCGGTACGGAGTTCGTTTCGAAAGTAATGAATGAAGTATGTAAAATACTAAAAATAACCCAATCAACATCTACAGCATATCATCACCAATCAATTGGAGGCTTAGAAAATACTCATAAAAATCTACTTTCATTCCTTCGCATACAAACAGAGAACCAACCCCAAAATTGGAGTTTATGGCTTCCATATTGGTGCTTTGCTTTTAATACCACTGTACATACGGAAACTAAATACACTCCATATGAACTGGTATTTGGAAAACTGTGCAATTTACCTAGTAATTTAACTTCAGATATTGAACCATTATATAACTTTTATGACTATCCACAACAACTCAAATATAAACTTCAAAAATCACAGTATGACGCGAGACAAAATTTAATTAATAGTAAACAGATCAGGAAATGTAGATATGATTCGTATACCAATCCTGTAACATACAGTAATGGTGACATGATACTACTTAAGAATGAACAAACTGTAAACAAATTTGATCCGCTATATATAGGACCCTACGAAGTAATAGAAGATTGTGACCCAAATTTAAAAATACTGTATAAAGGAAAAGAAGTAATAGTACATAAAAATAGAACCAGACCATATACTACCTAATGATAAGCTGTTAGCATGTAACTTTAAGTTGAAAAATAGATTGTACTTTTATTTTTTTAAATGTATTTCTGTGTGTAACCCTATATTTTGTACCAATATTTTATTTTCGTCATTATTTTGTCTGCATATTATAAAAAAAAAAAAAATTAAGTGACTATACACGTATTATAACCTAAAAATAAAAATAAGTGTAACCATTATTTTTATTTTATTTAGCCGGTGGGCGTGTAGTGTGTAAGACATATGTATGTGAGCTCATGTATTCTAATGTACCTATCAACACGTATATAAACAAATGTACTCTATGATTAAAGGCAGTAATAAAGGAGATTCTAATGAAGAGACTTGTTTAACTCATCTCCCCGGACTCACAACCTTACACTTCAAGTGAATGCGTAAACGTTGGATTGCTTATTAATTTATTTGAATGAGAATAGAATTTCGGAGCATGATACTTGAAGCGAAGGAATTCTTTGAAAATAATTAATTTTTCTTTTGTAGACTTCGCAAAATAAGTTCCATTCTACTGGTTCAATAATATTATGATGTCAAAGTACTACCGATCTTCGTTTCAACTCGCAATCTTTCGAGTTTCTTACTCATTAAGGTTACACTATATAGTCGAAAATTCTTCCATACAAACGTAGTCTAGGGATTATTCCAATGTATGACAATGTACGTTCAAAATAAAGAATTATATCAATATGTCTCATCATTATCTAGCCCTGTATGGAAGCAAAAAAGTAAAAAAAGATAATATTTGAAAGTTATGAGCGTCGAAAGTTCCAAATTTCGACACTTATTAAAACGCACTTTTGGGCGCGAATAAATACCATAAGAAGATGGAAAATTGCAAAACGGCCTCCATACAGGGATAGATTAGTAGTTCAAAAATGCAAATAATTTAATTTTGAATAGATACGTTTAATAATTTTTTCATGATATCCAGACTCCCAAAGGTCTGTTTATAAAATTTCGCGCGCTCGGTTTCGTCCTAAATCATTATTCATTTCGCTACAAATTTGCAAAAGTGTGTATTCGTACGCGAACTAGCTTCCTACTGCTCATCACAGCATCTATCTTCTCCACACGTGTTGTCGGTTGATATAAAATGCATTTTAACACCGCGCACAAAATAGTTCGTGTCGTCGACTAGTGTACCCTTAATACGCCTTTATTAAATGAGATAGAATACGAACTTTATCACTTCACATCTCTGTTATTTGAACTACAAGATAAGTTCGTTAGAATATCACTTAATAAGAAATTTCGATTAGAGTTCGGTATGAGCTTTATGTAAACTAAATAACGGTGTTAGTAACTTTTTGATTGATTAGTAAAAAAATATTGACTAGTGATCTGGTAAACTTAATTCAGGAGAATTAAGTTTACCAGATCACTAGTCAATATATTAAAAAGCATTGCTAAGGTAGAACTCAAAACTTAAAGTATTTTTGTGCCAATGAACCCGATGAATCATCGGGACGGTTGTCTCGAACCAGAAGCTAAGAAGTCGGTACAAAGGACAGAACTCGATACTGTGACAATCGCTCATATCTCTGCAGCAGTACAACAACCCGTCAAT
Source organism: Orthosia incerta (assembly GCA_948252205.1). Classification (NCBI taxonomy): domain Eukaryota; kingdom Metazoa; phylum Arthropoda; class Insecta; order Lepidoptera; family Noctuidae; genus Orthosia; species Orthosia incerta. The sequence goes on from OX411744.1 coordinate 21,204,269, forward strand.
ACTGAGTGTCGAGTCCCTCAGAAGTTGAAGACAAAGTTACTAACGTATATTTTACGAGGTAAATTTAGAATTTGATATCATCCCAGGGTACGTGAGAACGAAGAACCGAGGTCATCTAACTTTACTCATAAACAAGTTCGCTATTCGCCGTGATGCACTCCAAATTATTGTTGCAAATGAATTTTGGTACATTGTTGTTGCTAGTTGTACCTACTTAATTGGAGAAATGTTTTTAGGGTTCCGTACCCAAAAGGTAAATATTACTTAAACTCCGCGATCCGTCTGTCTGCATGAACATTGATAGCTAGGATGTTGACATTTTCACAGATGATGTATTTCTGTTGCCGCTATAACAACAAATACTAAAAACAGAATAAAATTAATATTTAAGTGGGGCTCCCATACAACAAACGTGTTTTTTGCCGTTTTTTGCGATAATGGTACGGAACCCTTCGTGCGCGTGTCCGACTCGCACTTGGCCGGTTTTTTTTACTCCTGATTTGTTTTGTTTGTGATTTTCATCATTTCTGTTTACTGACTAAACTCTATGCAATCTTTCAAAAACACAAGAAAATTAAAGGTTATTTTTAGTAATAACTTATTAGTGTGAGCATTGTGTAAGTGTCTCATTGGTCTAGTGTTCGCAAGTGCTACCAGTGGGCATGAGTTCAATTCCCGAGTCGGGAAAAGTGTTATCGGGTTTTTCTATCTGATTTTTTTCGGTAGCATTACGGAGTTCTCAGCGGTAGGAGTAGTTTCTCAGCAGTCTCAACCAATCAGATGTCGCTTATTTGCTTGAACTGAGTTTAGTTGAACTAATCGCGATTAGTTTCATTGCTGAAATCGGCCCTAAGGAAATGTGGGTGCATGTTATGTTATTATGTTATGTAATTGCGTAAGACAGGTTTGTAGCTGGCAATTAAACTCATATTCTTTTGCCTGGTTGGCCACCTCTTCTGTAGAATCTTAGACAACACCTATAAGTCGTGATGGCTGAAACCTCACCTCTCGTGCTTGTGCAGTGTGACTTTTTCAATTAACATGTACCTTCTAAGTTTATCTTGGACATTGCTGACAACGGTGAGCAAAAACATCGTGAGGAAAACTGGACTTATAGTTAGTATTTGTAAGTTTCTGCTCCATTGGTGTGATTACTGCAATGGAGCACAAACTAACAAATACTAACTCGTGGAGCTCGTGGCTAACTAATAACAGCCGCACGCAACGCTTGACGAGGTCGGTCCGTGGATGGGTGACCATTTCAATATACCGAGTTTCCTCCGTGCCTCGGAAAGCACGTTAAGCCGTTGGTCCCGGCTGTCATTTGAAGATCTTTGACAGTCGTTACGGGTAGTAGCTTGAGATCTGACACCAGTCTTGCTTAGTGGTACCGTGTTACCCAGATACTGGGTTGTGGAGGTCAGATAGGCAGTCGTTCCATGTAAAACGTACTTAGCCGAATCTGGTAAGACTGGAAGCCGACCCCAATATAGTTGGGAAAAGGCTAGGCAGATAATGATGGTATGATTGCTGCAAGGTGTTCCAGTGCGAGGGTAAACAAATAAATAAAGACAAGAGGAAACAGTGCATAATTTCTTAGTTGTTTAGAACAGTTATTCCATTCTGCATTATACGGAAGAGTCAATGAAGATACTAACTGCATTCATTTGTTATATTGAGCACACAAACTTAAGGTAGATACATCCCGCGTCCGACATACCCATTCTAATAAATACCCCCGTAGCAATGAATGTGTGAACTGGGGTTATTAATGCCTGTGTGCCAAAGTATTAATTGAGTTCTTAAGGGGCAGTGCAGTTAGCGGGTTCGCACGGAAACGCGAGTTCTGACAGTTTCGGGACCGTTTTCCGCCATGCTGAATTGAGCTGCCGGTTACTTTAAATTGCAGAATTTGTCTTTAGAATGTTTTTTTTTTAACCCAGACGAAAAAAGAGCGGTGTTACAAGTTTGACGTGTGTTGCTGTGTAGCTGTGTGTCTATCTGTGGTATCATAGCTCCTAAACGGATGAATCGATTTTATTTCAGTTTTTTTGTTTGAAAGGTGACTTTTTCGAGAGTGTTCTTAGCTATACTTGATTAAAATCAGTTTAGCCATTCAAAAGCTATCCGAATTTTACTCTTTGATTCTGGGTATTTTCGCAAGATATCGTTTCATAATTACGTGTTTCGATAAACTCTCGATTCAAACGGGTCTAGTACTAGGCAAATTATAGTTGTAGTTTAAAAAGCATGAAATAAAAATTTAATAAAAAATTAAAAAAAAACTCCCACACAAAATCATCTAAAAAGCAAAAAATAAGCCTTGTACTCGCGTCGGGTAACCGCTAAGCATATAAAATAAACTGCTGTAAACTTTGACAGTTCCCGACGCGAGTACGAGGCTTATTTTTTGCTTTTTAAAGGTTTTTATGTCGGAGGTTTTATAATGTCTATCGCCGGGGATATACATATACCTAAGTGTGTTTGCTTCATAGTATACTATTTGCGTCATTACAAGTTTGTATTAAGAATTTGTGAGATTCTAGAATTATTGTTATGCACGAAGTAGTCGACAAAACTAAGAACACATGATTCCACTCAATGTTCTTATAGTTTTACTATTTAAATAGTAAACAGAGTCAATTCCCCGTCGCATTCAGACAGCATAGTAAATATGCTAAGCAGTCACACTTAAAAATGTCAACATAATTACGAGTCCAATGAGTTTTCGTTCATTCGCTAACTAGTACAAGTGGCGGGGTTTTATCCAAGTCGTTCGTTAGCTACTAAGGGCCCTTGCGCACTAGTCGAGAGCTTGCCCTTTGATGTTTGTCGTTGAAGTCAACCGCGGCGCGCCCTTGGCCTCATTATGTGAAGTAGGCATGTTAACCCCAATCAATGGCGCCGTCATATGGACTTAGGTACTGTTATAATGTAATGGTTTGGAAAAATCAAGCTTTGTCTTCCTAGGAGACCTATTCACAGTGGCCTTGCTGCTCTCCTTGTGTAGTTGTGTAGGCATAGGCAGTATTTACTATCTTTTGTTTTGAAATGCTTTTTTCCTATTGCCAGTGATACATTGTTATCTAAAATGAATTTGCTGACGTTATATTCAGTTTCAGACTACGGGACGATGAGGACTAAGATGGCGTTGGGGCTGCGTTAACCCTAACGTCATCGAATAAGTAGACCGTATAAATAATATTACAACATTCCAAAGCATATCATTTATTTCAATTAGTCCATTAAACGCCACTTTCGAATTAAATAATATTCCAAAATTCAAAATCAAATCATTTATTTCAATTAGTCCATTAAACGCCACTTTCGAATTAAATAATATTCCAAAATCAAATAATTTATTTCAATTAGTCCATTAAACGCCACTTTCGAATTAAATAATATTACATAATTCAAAATGAAATCATTTATTACAATTAGTCCATTACGACTTTTTCTATCACAAAAATATAAAGTGATCCACTGTCAATTCGCAATGATGGTTTGTTATGGACAAGAACGAAGAAGAAACCCCACAACAACAGAAGATATTAACTCAATAGATGTTGGTACAAATTAACTTCGCTACTTGTTTATGAACCCCAAATAACTTCTCCAGATAATCAAACTAAAAGTTAAATTGTTACTAGGAAGTCGGTTAAGTTTTTTTATTGTTATCTACATATATTTTAACAGGAAGGAACAAGGGGCTTGTGGCTAAGAAAATACGATTAAAAAGAATAATGAAAACATTTTTGTTTAATACATGAAATGCAACAGACAAGGTAGGTACAAATATATAAAAAAACCGACCAAGTGCGAATCGAACTTCGCACATTTACGAATGCCGTACCAAACCGCAAAATAAGTTGGTTGTAATAGGAAAGACGGCCAAGTGCGAGTCGGACTTGCGCAACGAGGGCTCCATATAAACAGCTACATTCACCAACATAATTAGATATAAATACTGAAGTTCATAAACAATAAAAGCACTGAACATTGCTCTAACGAAAATAAAAAATACATTTTATAAGTTAGTCGACTATTACTCGTAAACTTGTAAAGCCTAATTAGCTGTGATAGTTTTCCTTTTAATTTCGTTATATATACTACTGCCGTGATTTTTTCACATATCCAAAAGCAACCATTTAGCTGGCAGGAACTGCTAAGTTTTGTTAGAGTCAAGTGTCCCCCACACTTGACTCTAGCAAATTTTGCGATGTAAAGCTTAATTTTACGCAAACGGATCCCTGAATCGAAAAATAATTTTCACAGACCCGTAATATTTTTTAATGGCCGATCCAACGATAGACGAGAAAAAAATCCCCCTTTACTTGTACAATTTTATTTTTTAAATTCTTTATTTTATTTGACCACTTTGTCGGCGTGATTAATATGTATGTCCATGCCAAATTATAGCTTTCTAGTACTAAGTCTCTGAGCTAAGCTGCGGGTGGACTGACAGACAGACATGGTGAAATTACGGGTCCCTTGTTGACTTCGGAACCCTAAAAATGAGGGAATTTCAAAGAAAAAGTATAATTTATCAATATATCACCAAAACACCAAAACAAACATTAACAAACATTATCACCAAAATTGAAGTTCATAGATCAATGTGAAGTAAAAAATTCTTCGGAACAAAATTTTGTAAATAAAGCTGACTTTGGTTCCGTTTGGACCCCTTTGGTACGGAACCCCAAAAACATAAATCATAGACAGTGACTGCCTCACTGGTCTAGTGATCGCTAGCGCTACTATTGATCACAAATAAGGTACTGGGTTCGATTACCGGGTCGGGCAAAGTTTTATTGGGTTTTTCTTCTGAATTTTTTTAGTAGCAGTCCGTGGCCAGTCCATGGATGGGTGGCGGAGAGCCTTCCGTTTGTCTGTATCATGGGTTGTGGAGTTCAGAAAGGCAGTCACTCTATGAAAAGAAGCGTACCTACTGGTATTTAGCTGCATTCAATAATCCGAAGAAACTGGAAGCGTAGTTCGGCAAAGGCTAGGATTGCCCGGTTGTCATCATTGTGTGGACCGCCCGGAGGACACGGTGGAGCTTACGGTGGAAGTCTGCTCCACTTGGGCAGAGCACAGCCGTGTCCTCGTGGAGGCGATCGACGGTGGCAACCTCTCGCGTCCGGCCCTGGTCCAGGCCATGGTACAGAGCGAGAGGGCAATGGAAACTGTCCCTGTGGCGGAACGCGTGAGGGAGACGCAACGGAGACGCCCTCACGCTCCTAGTAACCGCAGGACATGCCCCGTGTGTCGGGAGTCGCAAGCCGATTCCCGGCCACCGTAGGCGCGGGCTTGCGGACGGCAAGTAATGGGTAGCTCGCCGTCCGATAAGGACCAGGCCCGAGTCGACGGCGCGTAGTGTTCCACGCGCGCCTCAAAGAGATGTCAGCAAAACTGATAGGGCCCGCTAGGACTGATGCCTGTGTGGATCACGGTTAAATTTGAAAGAGAGTTACCACGGCCCTGGCTCAAGCAACTGAAGGAACACGTGGGTTTGAGTCAGTAAAAGTCTGACACGCCCACCCGCTTCACCCAGAGCGGGGAAGTCATTGGATGACTAAAAAAAACCAACAGGCATGGAATGATAAAAAACTTCGATAATCGCAATCGATAGAATAGAATATACCTCATTGTAAACCAAAAAGTTATATATCCCTTTTACAAAAAACTTAATTCTATGGGTACAATGACGGCTTTATGGCTGAGAGCGATATCAACCAGACAACCAGATTTTTTTATTTAATTTATAGTAAATATAATATCTAACTATATACTAACTTATTCTAAACCTAACTGTGTCAATAAAATCAAGTCTTAGCTAAACAAAACAAAATACACTTAGGTGTTGAAGTACTCGTCCGCATCGATGACTCGATGACACCCGGAAACATGCCCAGAAGGCTGGCAGGATTTCCACATTGAATGGCAATGCTGATTCTTTGGGCAACGAACCAGCCCTCGGTCACTCAAAGTGTCGATCAGTCGGCGAGAGATATCCTAGAAAAGTAGTCGCACACTTGGGCTTCTTGATAGGTACAATTCTTAGAAGTACAATTCTTAATAATAACAATGGGTGATTGATTGACATAGGCCACTTTAGTATTAACAAAGCGATTTTGGAGTTTCCTGATGTCTAAACAGTAGGCTTAGTACGAGTTTTTACTCACGCTCAATCTCGTTAACGTAAATGTCAATTTGTATTGAAACTGAATAAGCGGCGTCTGGTGACAGTAAGGAGAAACCTCTTTATTTGTGTACAAGTGCGTTAAAAACACGGAATACGCCCACAGACCGATCTCGACGGATATTTTCACTACTAATTGCTCGCGATTTCGCTCGCGAAAAAAGTGTTTTATTTAAAGCTTTTGTTATTTTTTATTTTCACCAGACCCGGTGTCTGTAATCAAATATCTTGCAAGTTATGCAATTTGACCCATTTCCCAGTGTCCGATTGAGCTGGCAAACATGTTTGTTTCTCGTGTCAAGGCATTTTTTATAAAAATATTGTTTAAAAAACTTTTTAAATATAAGGCCGGTTATTCTCAAGGGAAGTTACTAACGTAAGTAAAAGTATAATCTAGGTCATAGTCTATTTCGATCCGTGTAACAAGTTTCATCAAATCCTTTCAGCGGTTAAGAGACGTGTAAACTTAATAAACACACAGGTTTAGATTAGTATGAATTATAAGAATAAAAAACTGAACCTACTTTTTACTGTTTCTTTTATTATAAACATTTTATCTACGGGTCTATTAGAATAAACGTGAATAAAACATAACATCGCACCCCGTAGAGCTAGGTAGGTAAATAGCATATCTTCTTATTTCCCCAATTATGATATCCTATAGAAATATAGGTGCCACACAATATATACCATTCATAGTACTGGGACTTATACTCCTCCATATTATGCCAGTATATGATTCTAATGAAGCAAACATTGAATTTGTACCGGTTGTACTTTACCATGTCACCTAAAGTAAGGTTGCTCTTGTAACAATTAAAATTTTCCATTGTATATATTAGCGACATCTGGTGTCCTAGTGTTTAAAACAAGTTCGATTAGATGTGTCGCTGGTTGTCGATTGTTTGTTCACTTAGATACTAGATGGCGCTGGCATATGTATGGCATTGATAAACGTATCAATAAAATATATCCTATTTGTTGAAATAATTTATTCAATAAACACACAAATTCAACATATAAAATAATAATTTATTAAATTCTTTTCAAATTAGTTACATAAAGGATACTTTAGAAAATGAGTCTATGGTTTAAAAATAAAACGTTCAAGGTCAATGGTTGAGATGACTGCCAATTCTTTTACAAGAGTGCACTTGAGGTCAGTAGCACCTAAAAAGTTAATCATAACCTAAAATAAATAAATATCCTTGATGATGGGAAGGACAAAGCTGGCTAGTGTCATAATGAAAGAACCAATGGTTCAGTAGGCGCTGTGAGTATTAGTTGAATTTGTCTAAATTTCCATGTTCGTAACACATTTGCAAGTTTGATTCTACCATGCGTTTTTTTTTCCTTGGCAGGGCTCCAAATGTCTCCTTAGGAGTATCTTAGATTATATATTAATTAAAGTAAATAATGGTCAACTAGCAGACAAGCTACAGCAGGTTTCAAACACTCCTGATGATATAATTTACAAAAGTTTGAGGACAGCTACACAGGATAGCGGTACTGTTTGAGACATCATATCTCCAGTATTGGGAATTGATGGTAAAATGTATTCCTTCTGAAAGTGAGTTGTTTAAACCTATATTTTGAACATCAAGAGATTGTGATGACGGACTGTGCTAGGAGAATTACATTAGTTGACCAAACTGTGTGACTTTTACTTTAATCAACTTCATGTGAAATCATCCATGCTATAGTCTCATGCAGAACATTTACCCCTGAGCACGCTGGTGAGTAAGGGTGAAAATTCTACCTTACGCTCTTATAATCACGCAGTTTGGTGCTAAGTAGAAGTTTGAGAAGAGACCCTGAAATCAATGAATTTTATTTAGATTCCTACTAGCGTCTTCACTCGCGTGAATGTCGAAAATACTAATAATAAACGCAACAACTATACCAGTATAATAACGCAATAGTTTCAAAAAATACAACCGACTTCCAAATAAAAACACTACAACGTGAAAAATAACTTCGTTTTTTTTTATTATTTTTGTTAGGCTCGCGCTTGACCACTATCTCACCTGATGGTTAGCGATGATGTTGTCGACGATGTAGTACGCTTACCTAGAAGAAATCTATTCACTCGTGACTTAAATACTCCCAGGTTGTAGCTATCAGGAAATACAGACTCTGGCAGGGAATTCCACTCCTTAGCTGTACGCATAATGAAAGTACTCTCAAAACGTTTGGAGCGTATGGGTGGGATGTCCACCATGTACCGATGCGCATCGCCGTACTTCTTATAGTCCGATGATGGAACGGGCTAGAAGGAATTAGTTCATGCAATTCCATTGCACACTCCCCGAAATGTAACCGATAAAACAGACTTCCAAAACAAAAAACTACAAAGCAAAAAATAGCTTTCTTTGCCGAAGTCGGTGTCTTTTGTACCCATTGTTTTCCATTTTTCGACACCGACTTCGGAAAAGAAAGTTATTTTTTGCTTTGTAGTTTTTTGTTTTGGAAGTCGGATTGATTTTTTGTTAGTATGTTTTTTATTTTTCTCTATTTAGTTTTGGTAGGTATCTCAAATTAACATGATAATCATTTATAGCCAAAGTACATATCATGACGATCCAGTGCCTACCTACCTTCCGGCTTCATCATCAGATATTTTTACACAGAAAAAATGATGGCTAGAATTTCTTTATAACTGAAATAGCATTATGTAAATCAAAGAACATGTTGCAAACAAAACTGTCCAAAAGGAGGCTCAATATTGATATTCTAGCACCGAGCGGGCGCACGGCCAGTACCGCGTTAACATTGGGGAATATTATACGTCTTAAGCCGGTCCTGGCTGTCACTTGTAGATCTTTGATAGATTACGGGTAGTCAGAAGCCAGAAACTCCACAATCAGCTTTAGTCTTCCCAAGGAGTATAGTGTTAGCCAGTAACAAGCTTGTGGAGGTCAGAGAGGCGAGGCGGTCGCTCTATGTAAAATATTGTAAATACAGCTGGATCCGGTTAGGCAGGGTTGCCACTTTTTGGGAAAAAAAATCACGACAGTCGGACGATCATCAGAGACGATCGGACTTCGGTCCAATTTAGGACACCAGAAAGACTGCAGGGTTTTTTTTGCCTTTATGTTAAAGTATTTTTTCACATGATTATTTCTTATTCCTAAGGGCCGCGATCATTAATTCCACGTATTTTTAGGGTTCCGTACCCAAAGAGTAAAAACGGGACCCTATCACTAAGACTCCGCGATCCGTCTGTATGTCTGTCTGTCCTTCTGTCACCAGGCTGTATCTCATGAACCGTGATAGCTAGAAAGCTGAAATTTTCACAGATGATGTATTTCTGTTGTCGCTATAACAAAAAATACTAAAAACAGAATAAAATAAATATCTAAGTGGGGCTCCCATACAACAAACGTGATTTTTATGCCGTTTTTTGCGATAATGGAACGGAACCCTTCGTGCGCGAGTCTGACTCGCACTTGGCCGGTTGTTATATTTATTTATGAACTCCGAACCTTCGATCAATAATATACGAACAAGACAATTGTCTATTTGAAAACGAATTGAGCGATTGTCACGTCATGTTATCATAAATCGAGTAAAAAATAATAGGCCGTCGGGACGCGGGATGATATCATTGAAATCGGGAATGACCGGCAAAATCAGGACTGTCCCGGCAACATCAATGCTGTCCTGGCAAAATCAGGACGGGTGGCAACTCTGGGTTAGACTGGAAGCTGACCATAAAATAATTGGGTTCACGGTGTTACTATCCATAAATGGAGGAGCCTCAATATTTCATCGGGTGTTGCCAGCTTTTACTGTTCTCACAGTGCGGATATACAAACAATATAATTAACTTTAGTTTTACTGAATGATTGTTTGTTGAAGACGATAACACTACTACGTTTGTGTCTAGTTGCTGTTGTGGCACTTACTTTGTTGTTTACGAAAAATTTATATTATGTATGTCCTAGAACCAAAAATTCGAAAACATGTAATATCCACACTGAAACCGCATTGGGCCCGCGTCCCAGCCCAGCCCATTCCCTCTCACAGAGGAGGCCTGTGTCCCAGCAGGGGGAACATTAATAGGCTGATTATGTGTGTGTGTGTGATATTATGTATATTATATAGTATTACGCTATAGGTGTACTTTAGTTTAGTTTAGTTTAGTTTCGGCGGGCTGTTTCCGCAACTCCACGACCAAGCGCGTATTTTGCGTACGGGTGGGACTCAGTCACATCATTCGATCCACCCCAGCTCCTCGAGAAAGGCCAGCAGCGCCTTGGTGCTGCCGACTATCTCCTGCAGGGTACCTGGGTCGCCGAAGTATTTGGCCCTGTATCCAGCGATTACAGGGCAGCTCAGGAGCAGGTGTGCCGCTGTCTCTTCCTCCACCATGCAAGCTCTGCAGAGTGGGCTGTCCGTGATTCCTATGACAAAGAGGTGTTTATTAAAGGTCCCATGTCCAGTTGTCACGGCAGTAACTGCACGCAACTGTGGCTTTGTTAGTCGTAGGACCTTTTTTGTGAAACGGCCGTCAATGAGCGGTAGTGCGTCCTTGGCCTGCCTGCATTCGCTAAGATCAGTCCATAGCTTGCTGTGTTGATCTTTGGTGCGTTTCCTTACCAGACCGCGTAGATACCCGAAAGGTAGGGGCACTATGGGTTCCGGGCCCACCGGTGCCATACTTGAGCCCCTCCGGGCGAGCTCATCTGCAGCGTCGTTCCCTCGGGAGTCGCTGTGTCCTTTGATCCATTGAATGGTTACTTTGTTATGCATACCGACCTGGTTCAGGCGCCGATGACACTCGTAAATCAGCCCTGAGTTGACCGTGTGGCTGTTTAGTGCTTGCAGGACGGCCCTGCTGTCCGAAAGTATACGTATAGGGAAGTCCTTTACCTCCCTAGCCAAGACCGCAGAGGCCGCCATGGAGATGCCTAGACATTCGGCCTGGAACACCGTGTTGTGGATCCCCAGTGGTGTGGCTAAGCGGATATTTAGGTCCTCCGAGAAGACTCCTGCACCCGTGCCTGTACCTGTTTTGGATCCGTCCGTGAAGATTCGCAGTTCATCGGGGCGTAACCCCTCGCAGCGGTTATCTTCGTGTAGCTGGATTCTGTATTTTTTATCGAAAATGACTGTCTTGGGTATCCGGTCATTTATGGCTTTTGTTATTGGGATTTCGTGGTGGAGACCCTCGAGCAGAGCGGTGTGTTGAGTCTCTCTCTTACCCCATAGATCCAGTGCCTTTAGACGTACAGCTGCCATTGTCGCTTCCTGTTGTATAAACAGATGCAGAGGGGGAAGTCCCAGCATAGCCTCGAGCGCTGCGGTCGGCGTAGTCCTCATGCAACCCGTTGTCGCCATGCAGGCAAGTCTCTGCATACGCTGTAGCTTATTCACGGCTGTAGTTAGTTTAGTGCGAGGCCACCAAACCACGGCTCCATAGGTGATCATGGGCCGGATTATCGCGCTGTACAGCCAGAGTATAATCTTGGGGGATAGGCCCCACTTCTTACCTATCATTTTCCTGCATTGCCAGAAGGTGATGCAGGCCCTGTTCAGCTTATTGTCTAAATGACTGCTCCAGTTCAACTTACTATCAAGAATGACTCCCAAATACTTGACCTCGTTGGATAGCTGGAGCTCTGTATCGAACAGCTTAGGCAGGCGGAAGGGGCCTAGGGCCCTTTTCTGGGTGAACATGACCAATTCAGTTTTTGTGGGGTTTACTGATAGTTCATACTCCCTGCACCATCGCTCCACTATACGTAGCGCTTGCTGAGTAAGGTTGCAAATTGTACCAGTCACCTTCCCGGGTACGAGGATTGCGAGGTCGTCTGCATACCCTATTGTATAATAACGGTGTTCGTTTAGTCTGGTGATGAGATCGTTTATTACCAGATTCCAAAGAAGGGGTGAAAGCACCCCTCCTTGCGGGCAGCCTCTGGCTATCAAGGCCTGCTGCTGCTCTCCTTCCAGACGAACCGCTCGTTTGCTGAGCATATTAGTAATCCAGTCAATCAGCACCTGCTCTACGCCATGTTTGGAGAGTGCAGCACCGATGCTGGAGAAGTTTGTCTTGTCGAAGGCCCCCTCGATGTCTATGAAGGTGCCCAGGCAGGAACCTTTCTGATGAATTGCTTCCTCTATTTGGCTTACCACCAAGTGAAGAGCGGATTCAGTGGACTTACCCGAGCTGTAAGCGTGTTGGTTACCATGTAGAGGTAATGTGATTAGAGCGCCGTCTCGAAGCTCCCTTTCGCACAGTCTTTCCATGGTCTTTAACAAGAACGAGGTCAGGCTGATGGGTCTGTAGGACTTGGCGTTTGTATAGTCACTCCTACCTGGTTTTGGGATGAATATAGCTTTCACTTCCCTCCATCCTTGGGGAACGTGTCTAAAGGCCAGACACGCTCTGAACAGTGGCACCAGTCTTTCTACTACAGGCAAACCACCCCATTGTAGTAGCGCAGGGAACACCCCGTCTGGACCGGGCGCCTTGAAAGGATGGAAGCTTTGGACGGCCCATTGGAGTTTCTCCAACGTGATCATGCCTCTTGCGTAGTGCCAATTTTCGATAGTTGGCTGTTGGAAATTATCTTGCCAGTCAGTTACCTGTACGAAGACGCTCCCTGGGAAGTGAGTTTCAACTAGGACGCGTCTCGTCTCTTCAGGCGACGAGGTGAGTGTATTATCAGGTTTACGAAGAGTGGCGGGCCCAGGTGTACTCTGTTGCGCCAGTATTTTCCTTACCCTGTTTGCTTGATGGCAAGATTCAATGTTCCCACAGAACTTCCGCCATCCCGTGGTACGCCTGAATCTGATGCATTGTTTGTAGCTGGATTTGGCTGCGTAGTAGGCGTCCCAGTCCTCATCCGCGCATGTGTTCATGGCTCTATTCAGAGCCTTCCTTACCTTACCGCGTAGGCGTTCCAGATCTTTACCCCACCAGGGCTGCTTGCCCGGTGTTTTTCGTGGAGTAGTTTCTGGGCAGGCAGTGTGGTAGCTGCATATCATAGATTCGGTAAGTTGTTTTACCTGCGTATCTATCTGCGTCGTGTTCAAATAAGCCATCTCCTCGCATATGGCCGGAAGCTTGGAGGCGAGGGTGCGTGTGTAGACAGCTCTGTCTGTGTTGCGCGGGTTACGCCTAGGTGGTGTAGGTACAACGCAGACCTGTATGTCGTAGCGGATCCATCTGTGATCCGAGCAGGAGGTCTCATTAGAGACCTGCCACCCAGTGATGCTTTCCGCTGCGCCTTCTGTCGCCAAGGTCAGATCTATAATCGTCCGACTGCGTCTGGTTACAAACGTTGGTTCCGTGCCTGTGTTTAGTAGGGAAAGGTTAGTTGTGAACAGGTATTCTACTAATGCCTTACCCCTTTCGTTTTGTGTGTCCATTCCCCACAGCGGGTGATGTGCATTCGCGTCGGTCCCGATGATGACCTCCTCACCTCTGGCTTCACAGTAGTTTACGAGGCGGGCCAGGTCATTCGGGGGCGGTGCCTCCGCCTCCGGCATGTACGCCGAGGCGAAGACGCACGACATCACCGTGGCACCGCGCTGTATGGTCAGCCTAGCTGCAGAGATATCTCTGCAACAGAAGTCAGTTAAAAGCTGTGCTCTGATGTTACCTGTGACATATATACAAGATCTGGGGTGATCATGAGAAGAGGTAACAAGGGTCTTACCGCCTAAGCCGGAAAGTCCTCGTATTTGGCCGCCCCTAATCCACGGCTCCTGGATCAGGGCAATGGCCGTATGTTGAACCTCCAACCACTTTCGTAATTGGGCCGTCGCTGTCTGACTGTGGTGGAGGTTCGCCTGCACAACTCTACAGGCCGACGAAGGGGTCGCCATCGCAGATGGGGCCCTCCTCATCTTCCTCCAGCTGCAGACCCGCGAAAGCGTCACCCACCTCGTCATCCTCCATCGTTCCGGAAGCCGGCGACAGTATGCTGTCGTCCAACTCCCCGCCCGACGGAGGGACGGTGACCGTGATGGCGGTTGTAGTGGGTGCGGCCGACTCTTCAGCTGTGGCTGTGGCCGGAATCGCTTCCGGGTTGTTAGTTGGGGACATGCTATCCCCTGTCTCGACGAGCTGCCTCGCTACCGGGTCCCATCCCCGAGGAACACACCCGAAACGGCCGTTCATTCCTTGGAATTTGATGTACACCGAGCCCAGACCGAATGACAGCCTGCGCTCGGCGCACATCAAGGCCGGGATGTGGTCCTCGGGAACCCCCAGCACCACGAACCAGCCCGCCTTCTGCCTCTCCGAACGCAGGAGTACCCACCTCTTGATATCGACAAAGGGGTTCTGGTACCATAGGGTTCTGCCCACTACGGTCACGTCTTTATAGACCCCTCTGTCGTCTGGGATCGCGATACCGCATCGCACCTGCTTCTGCAGTTCAGCCTGACTCTTTACGACTAGCTGGGTGCCAGCCGGCAGAGTCATGCCAGACACCGTCCTCTTGAGCCAAGCTAAGGTGTATTCATCGCTACACCAAAGCTTGAGCGCCCCATTGCCGAACTTCGGCCTAGCGACGAAGGACGGTATCTGCCGTTCAGAAGTCTCCCTCGCGGGGGACCATGCCTCCTCGATTAGCAGCCTCTGGATTTCGTCAGAAACCTGGTTCGAAACCCCTAGGCTGATAACCCCCGTGCTGGCGCATGTTACGGCGACGCACAGGTGGGCACTAGCTACACGAGCATAGCTCGTCGCATCAGCCCGCCCGGACTGATCAAGCCGCTGCCGCTTATGCTCTCCTCGAGGCGACATGGTCTCGTTGAGAGCCCGCTTGGCCACGGACTGACCCTTCCGAGCGCCCTGGTGCGACGGACCAGCCGCCTGCGCTGGCCCACCCGACGCTGACTGGCTGCCTTCGGCCGCATTCTGCGACCGCTTCCCTTTCGAGAAGTTCAGGTTGCCAGTCTTTGCAACTTGCCCCAACTGGGAAACTTTGCCCTTACCTTTCCTTTTCTGCTGACGCCTCTCTTTCCGCGTCAGGCCATCCCCTTTGGTACCCTGGACTAGAGGGGCTGCTGGTACCAAGAGGTTTGGGCAAGGGTCTTGGGTTTGTCTCTTACTTTTCTTAGATAAGATAAGATAAGTCTTTATTTGCCTTAAACATGGTTTACAGTGTTGTTACAATTTGTTTTTAAAGTACACATGTTTAGCTGTATAGATAATGTCTATAGATTGCATGCAAAATATTCAGGTTATACAAATGTCACAAATTAATAAGATTCGTCATCATGCTAATAATCATCAAAATAAAAAATAAAAAAATATCTAAAATAATTAAAAATTAAAAAAGTCATTTATATTATAAAAATTATGTTCATTTAACCATTTATACAATTTATTTTTGAAAACGTTAATATTATTTAATAATTTCAATTCTTCTGGGATTTTGTTGTATATGCGCACACACATCACAAGACAGCTTTTATCATATTTCCCAGATTTAGGAGTATTTCTTAATACAAGTCTGTGTGGATCCTTTCTGGGTTGTGCGATTACTTCATATGCTTTTTGGAACAATCCCTTATTGTTGAAGACAAAATTACAAATTTCATAAATGTAAAGAGAAGGAAGTGGTAATAATCCTAGCTTTTTAAAAATTGGTTTGCAGGACTCGTCAGGACGGATTCCACATATGGCTCTGATGCATTTCTTTTGTGCAATAAATGCTCTGTTTTTGTCCGTACTGTTTCCCCATATAATAAGCCCGTAGCGTAAAATGGACTCTATGTATGCGTGGTATGCTATTATTGCCGTTTTTCTATTTGTGACGTTCTTTACTTGATTGAGAGCATACACAAACTTGTTAATCCTATTACACAGACCATCTAGATGTACTTTCCAATTTAAATCTTGGTCAATGAGATCTTGCCCTTACCCTTGCCCTTATAGGTCTGCACCTGCCAGGATTCGGCCGCCGCCCCCGTTTGACTGGTGGCGATTGCCCCCCCGGTTTGCGGTGCTGTGCTGACGGAAGGAATGGGAAGAGGGCGTTTGGAAGGGCTGGAGCCGGCAGAGGGATGACTCATCGCCGGCCCCTTACCTTTCGCCAAAGAAGGATAAGGTTCAGTGCTGGTCCCTTTCAGCCCTGAGCCTTTATGCCGATCGTGTAGGGACTTTTTGTTGGTCCTAGCTGCGGTTCTCGCCACAGCCGGACCGGTGCCCGCACTGGAGCCCGCGGTGTTAGCCGCAGGTCCAGGGGCAAGCGGAGTGCTAGGTGCACCCCGCTTATTGGCGCTACCCGTACTGGGGCCCGTGGCGTTAACCGTGGGTTTCCCAAGGGAATGCGTCGTTGTCCTGATTGCGGTTTTCACCGCAGTCGAGTTGGTGCCCGCGCTGGAATCCACGGCGTGAGCCGCAGGTCCAGGGGCAAGCGGAGTGCTAGGTGCACCCCGCTTTGGAGTATCGTCAGCTTTCGCCGACTCCACCCCCGTATTCAAGGCTGTGACAAAATCCATGAATAAGTACAAATTTTTCATCTCTCCGGCTCCCACCCTCCATCGAGCCCGCAACTGGGAACGACCCACCACTCAAGGTGGGCGTTAGGATTACCTTTGAGATATAGGTGCGCAGGGCTGGCTTACAGTGCGACATCAGGTGCTCGTTTGGGCTGGCTTGAACAGAACAGCCCTCCCTTACACCGTCAGCGTGACCTTCACCACCACTTCAGCCGTCCGAGGACGACATTCGTGGACCCCACGCACCTCGCTTATACTCTCAGAAGGAGAGCTCAGCCGATTGATCGTGGTAAGCTACTCCCACGACCTCCCGTGTCCAAAGAAATCCAGGCCAAAGTGGTGTGTTGTGTGCAACCTGCTCCACTCAACCACCAGGATCCCTTCATCCCTCTTTACGGGTCCCCGCGCACGGCACAAACACGCAGGAGGTCATTGCTGTCCATCATTGTTCTTCTTCAATGGTGAACACCCAGGGGCATGACCTCGCCACCCCTGTGATACGTCGCACGGTGATTTCTGTTGCGTCTATTTCATAGGGAATTAGACCAATAACAGGGCGGCAACCACGAGAAGGATAAACCACCACACTTGCCTTGAGGATCTACACGACCGTGCGCTCTCCCTCAAAACCACGCCACCTTGCCGTCTCTGAAGGAGCCTGACAAGGTAGGACTGCATCTACAAAGCCAAGCCTTAAGAGGCTTGTCGCTGAAAGCTCAAAGCGTAAGTTTGATAATACAGCCCAGCCCCTATAGGTGTACTTATTTAAATATAAATATAAACAAAAGTGGGTTTACGTACCTGCTGGTACACCTACCTTAATAGTACTCCAACAGAGGCGCAGCGCATTTGTTCCATACGCTCCTTTGTGGAAGGATGTGCAGTCGTTGGTTCTGCCGCACTAGGTGATGGAGCCCGCTCGTAATGGGTGAATTTAATTGCATCCCGATACCTGGGCCCTCGACTCATGGTAGCGGTAGGAACTGTAGGATTTCAGTCGGTTGAAGTCCGACATATCCCTCCGTTCTCCCCAGACAGTGGCTATCCATGAGAATTTCCCCACAAAAAAAAAGGTTTAATGTACTCGTATGATGTATATATGATAAATGTACGTCATATGTTACATACCTGCTCATGTTTCTACATACAAATTTCTTGAATCTTAAATGGAGATACTCGAGTCGAGGATATAGTCGAGGGTATATATATATATATATGTAGGAGGAAGGTAATTACTAATAATCTAGAACAAAGAAGTATGACGCATTTAAACTTATTAATTCAGTTTTGTTTAATTGGCAACATTTAGCCTACGATTCAATCTCAGTTCGATTTTATTCGATTGACAACACTTTATTTGGCTTATGTAAAAATACTCGATTTTGATTGGATGTTAAAAGCTGTGAACTTTGCCCGAGGTGTTCTTAAACCAATGAAAGCAGGGTAGCCAAGAAAAATGGCGACCTGAGCGAAGTCCCCGCCATGTTTTGTCGTGAAGTGAGAAGAATGGAACGCGCGGGCGTGCGTTTGCGAGTTTGAATAAGAATTGTGTGGAAAATAGTGGAGAGGTGGCCTAAAGTGGCGTGTATAAACTGGAAAGTGTGTTTTGTTGAGAGAAGCGAGACGATAGGTGGCCGAATTCGCTGCTTTGATAAGATTGGAACAAGGACTATCTCCAAAAAGGCATAAGTACCTGCTTTGTGCATGCATACCTACGAAAGCCCACAAGATCGAGTGTTTATCCAAGATAGCCTTCCTATTTGCGACATCAGAAGTGGGATCAGTGCAAGCACAAAGCGATAATGGAGAATGGACCAAATGAGACGAGTAATGGCTGGCGCGCTCTCTTTGGTGCGCAAGAAAATGGCATGGAAGTAGCTCGAGCTACCTACTTATAGAGACGTTTCGCAACTCGTCGGCTACTGGCGACAGGAATTCATGTTGCCCGAATTCAACCGTATAGTGGGGCCTATACTATACAATGTGCGAAGTCGGGCTGCAGATAATGTTGATGATGACATCGATGCCCAATCCTGACTAGATACTGAGGAAACGCAACTGTGGTGGTGATGTTCAGGGAAGTATAAACTTAAGTATTCTGATAATAATAAGTACCTACCTAATGTCTTGTGAAGTTTAGCCGCAATATTGTTAGTTTTTCTTGGTTAAAGTGGCTAAAATTTAAAATAAAATTCTATTTTCGTTATGATGCTAAATGAAACTCAGTCAGTTTCATACCGTCAGCGGAGTTCGCAAGAGATTAAGACGACTTGTGCAAATACAATGCAAGATAGCAAACATCCTAAGCTACAGCTTGATTTAGCAAAACATCATTATGATTATGCTTGTGGAACACTTATTCATAGACATGAATTTTTCAGCCATGCACAACATGCAACAGATAACAGGGACGTCTGAGCCCTTAAACATGGCTGTGGATACCACAAGACCTGTTGTGACCAGCTGCGTGTGGTGAAACAAGTGCGGAGCTCGGGTTCCAATTCAAGAGGCAACACACAAACTGCAACCTACAGCGCTATGAATAAGGAAATTTTGCGGTGTTATACATGCCGCTGCGGTGATCAATCAATTTGATATTTTCTGAAAGCAGCTAGGAGTCTGGACAAGTGCATGGTCAGTGACAAAATTTTGGTTTTGTGCCTGGTGTACTAAGCGCTGCTGCCTGACCTTCCCGTGAGTACAGGCTTAAAGGTATGTGACTTTGATCTGCATTCAACTATCTGTGCATCGGCATACATTTGTGGCAGCCGAAGTATGTATTGGGTTTGGAAGTACCTATCTTATCTTATGGAGGGGCCGAGAAATAACTCGGGACACTTCGACCCATTGGGATCTATTGTGGTTTGGAAGTACCTAAGTTTTATAACTAATTGCTGTTTTCATTGCAATTTATAACTATTGCATTATTTTATTTCATGGAAATGTGTAAGGTAAGTTACATGAAAAGAGTAGAAAATTCAAACAGCGCCATCTATGTAATGGTATTGATACTGTGTTTCTTTCAATAATCATCGAAATTAGCTTCGGGACCCCATTTTGCCGTAATATGCTGCTTGGAGGAACTTATTGAATAGGTGCATGTATTTTTTAATGATCAATTTAAAAACGAACATATTATTTTTACATAAACAGAATGAGAAGTTGGTGCATGTCACACCATCTATTTAAATCTATGTTGTGTTCGAGCTTTGAAATATTTTGCTACAAATATTTTAATCGTTATGTTCACCAACAAAACAAACAACGAAACGATTTTCGCAATATTATCTTTAAAATGTACCCGGAGCATTGAAACGTGAGTACAAAACGCAAAGAAATCAAATTTCATTATGTTATGTTGCATGATGTTAGAACAATATACGGTTTTGTGACCACTAGTGCTGTCACAAGCGTACATACAGATTATTAAATAGGTTGTTAGTTTGCTGAAAATCGAGAAGTGAAGATATTAGCAATCCGTTTTTCTTTTACATGTTTGAACACTAGCAATTTCAGCCATGCATTATTTTTTTGTTATCAATAGGTGTCACTTCAGATTTCCCGTAAATATTACTACCACTGAGGTTGTTGTTGATTTGATCACCAAGGGAATTTGTGAATATGCTTTTCTTTGAAATTAACTTACTTTCTAACTATTCGCGTTGCTATTTTTTTAATGCAAGTGTGAATACAGTTACGGAACGCAAAAAGAAAAATCGTAATAATAGCCGATATTTAAACATCTTTGGCGGATCAGGGTTGTTTTCACAACTAAATTAAAGTATCAGGTATAAGGGAAAGATATTTGTTTACGTTGAATTCACTTAAGTTTGTGTAATACATTAAATTATTCTTAAATAATATTTTGGTTCATATCATAACAGCAAAATCTAATCTCGATTTTGTAGGGTGAAATATCGATTCGCTGAATCGATTCAGTACTAAATATCGGTTGGAAAATTGTTTATAATTTTTTTTGTGCTTTAAATCGATTCGTCGATTAATCGATAACAGATCGCCATCCCTTGCCCATCTCTATCAGAGAGTGACATTAAGTGTCAACATTGAAAAAAGTTTGACGAAACAAAACAAATAACTTGTGATATGATTTTTAACTTATAAGTTACTAGTTATAGACTAGATTATTAATAAATCGATACAAGGTGTGAGTCAATGTGAGGATTAAACTTTTGCTTTGTTCCAAAGACTTGCGATAACTTTCAGTTAAGAGTTATATTGTGATCAAGATTATTTTCAAACCGGTGTTTAAGTTTAGTGAAATAGTGTGTTGTTAGACTCGATTTGCAATCTTACAACCCGAAAATATCACGGGGATTAACGTGACTATAGCCTAGAGAGTTGGCGTTTAGTTTTGTTGCTACCAACGGTTGAATAAAGGTAAAGTTAATGTCTGTAGTTATTATATACCGCATTGTAGAGAACTAACCAAATAATAACATGTCATTCTAACGATACCTACAAAAAAATAATGATTTAAATTGACTATGGCGAATGAAAGTGCAACTAGACATTTAGATGGTGTCTAGCAGACGTATTTAGGTATTATGAGATGCCCGAGTGCCAATAACTGTTGAAGTTGTGGCTGAAGATGAGATAAATGTTCAATTGGCTACATTTTAATTTACATAGAACAGTTTCTTAGTTTCATGGGTCAGAGAGCTGACGGTGTCAAGAGTTGATTCGGCAATTAAGTTGAAAGTGCATTCTGTGTAGTGAGTTAATTCTGCGAATGTATTTACTAAGTTATTGTGGATTGTGGACACTTGGGTTTTATTTTATTTACTTGGTACAGGAGTAATTTTTTGGAGGAAACTTGGAATGGTTTTCTTGTTCTGCGTTGTTCAACGATGCTTGGCCTCGGTAATCTTGAACATTGTTCAAAAGTTTTAATAATTGTAACATCTCTTTAAAATAAAGGTGTGAATTTGTGTGATTGTGTGGTGTCATGTAGGAAGTCTAGTACCTACCCAACTTGAATAGTAAATGTGGAATTTAAAGTATACTGTCAGTAATGGTTGTGGTGTACTAACTTGTTGAATGTTCTGTGCTGGTCATTGTGAACATACCTAACGAATTTTGTATTATTTGCTATCTGACCAAGATGGATAAGATAATGTTAACACAGATGTAAAGTCGGTGACATGCGGTGCATGATTTCATTTTCTTTTTATTTTGCAAAATTGGTAATGTTTGATGTTGGTAGTTATTATACCTATCGCACTGAGGGTTTGGTATGAAATCATGAACAGATAATAGAGTTCTTGAATATGCTTTTGGCTGGGTAAGAAATCCTGAATGTGAGGTTGCCGTTGTATTTAGTACTGAGAATAAAGGTTGAAATAACAAATAATGTTATGGTTTATAGGTGCTGTTTATGGTTATTAGAGTTCTGAAGGGTGGCAACTATGTGTTGAATTAAAGGCTTTGTTTGGTTCATGATGAGTCAGAGGAAAGATCAAGTACCCATTGACGTAACTGAATGTACTATGTTGAAGACTGATTCAAATCAATCTGGCAATGGTGAGGTCGGTGTGTACGGTCAAAGGACTGACTGTACGGCGAGGTGTGTACGGTCAAAGGACTGACTGTACGGTGATGAGTAGTCACTGCGGTGACTGCTGTAACCAAGGAGGGTTACGAGGTGTGAGTGGTCAAAGATGACTGCTGTAACCGAGGAGGGTTACGAGGTGAGTGGTCAAAGATGACTGCTGTAACCGAGATGGGTTACGTGGTGAGTGGTCAAAGATGACTGCTGTAACCGAGGTGGGTTACGAGGCCTGGTCAGGATGACTATGGTTGCAGGATGGTCACAGGGTTGACCATCGGGAGCCACAGCGATTGCTGTGGGACCAAGAAACATTGCTGGATATGTGTGGGGGGGAGCCTGGTCCCTCTGGGGCTTCGGTGACCTGTTGTATGTCTGGGGAAGCCTGGTCCCTCTGGGGCTTCGGTGACCTGTTGTTTAGTGTATGTGGTATGGGTATCTGGCAGTTTTGTTGCTTTGAGAGGACCGGTTGTCTGGGGGAGCCTAGTCCCTCTGGGGCTTCGGTGACCTGTTGTCTGGGGGGAGCCTAGTCCCTCTGGGGCTTCGGTGACCTGTTGTGTGTCTGAGGGAGCCTGGTCCCTCTGGGGCCTCGGTGAACTGTTGTTTGGTGTATGTGGCATGGTATGTTGTGTTGGGCGTTTGGGTGGTTTCTGGCACACTTAGTGCTTCGAGACCGAATGGACGTCTGTTGGGAACCTGGTACCTCTGGTGCTTCGGTAACCGTTTAGAATGTGGTAATATGGTTGTCTAAACGGTGAGGTGGCTGTTTCAATAGTACGAAGATGGTTGTGTACGGTGTACGGTGTGGAGACCTAGATTTACATGGAGAAAACAAATGAACAGTGTGAAAGCTATGAGAATTCCGTTTTCATGAGTAAAAGAAGTACTTGATTTTTGTTATAAGCTGGTAATATAGGGTGTTGATTGAAGGTTTCACGTAGAAGGAAAATGTCACGACCACGTTATTTTTTTTATTTGGTCAGGAGCGGCCGAACTTAACCTATTACTTATTTTTTTATTGTTGTTCTGTCTCTCTGTCTGTTTTTTTTTATTAAAATTGAGTAACGATTTCTCTCGTCGCTCAAACGTGGGGCCGTTTGTCTGTCAGGTTGGCCGTGTAGGAGGAAGGTAATTACTAATAATCTAGAACAAAGAAGTATGACGCATTTAAACTTATTAATTCAGTTTTGTTTAATTGGCAACATTTAGCCTACGATTCAATCTCAGTTCGATTTTATTCGATTGACAACACTTTATTTGGCTTATGTAAAAATACTCGATTTTGATTGGATGTTAAAAGCTGTGAACTTTGCCCGAGGTGTTCTTAAACCAATGAAAGCAGGGTAGCCAAGAAAAATGGCGACCTGAGCGAAGTCCCCGCCATGTTTTGTCGTGAAGTGAGAAGAATGGAACGCGCGGGCGTGCGTTTGCGAGTTTGAATAAGAATTGTGAGGAAAATAGTGGAGAGGTGGCCTAAAGTGGCGTGTATAAACTGGAAAGTGTGTTTTGTTGAGAGAAGCGAGACGATAGGTGGCCGAATTCGCTGCTTTGATAAGATTGGAACAAGGACTATCTCCAAAAAGGCATAAGTACCTGCTTTGTGCATGCATACCACTGACCTCTATCATACAAGTACGCTGGACTTCATATTATCGATGACAAAATTAAGACATTTGATTTTCGCCATTTTGGCGCTGATAGCAACGTGACTTAACGTGAGATTCCATGGAACTAATATTAGAGATGGGACATAGCCTTCGGTATAAAAATAAGTGAGAATAATTTAATACTTAGGAGAACAAGAAAATCCCAATTATTTTAATTGAGATTCATTTCTAAGTAATAGAAAACTTGCTGTAAAGGTTAACTGAAAAATCCTTTCAATCAGATTGCAAGCTATAAACTAGCATTACTGTCAGATCAGTGAGATTTAAATATGGGGATAGGCTAACAACTTATCCTTAAAACTAGTAAATTTGAGCAAGTATCTGCTCGCTCAAGTATACTAGTTAGTTAATATTTACAATAGTTTGGATTCACTCGGTTAGAACATCATTCATACAAATATTTGCGTACGAATGAGATGGATAATAATTTCCAACGGACATATTTCTCGCTCTCATCGCTGAGATCCTGTCTCTGTAGTGTTAAGGTGCAAATAAGAGTGACATCGCATTCCAGCGACGTGAAGACTTATATCAGTTTTCAACTCTGTTTCAGATGCAGATATAAATTGTTTGACTTAAAAACATTTGTTAATACAATTATAATTATCATGATATTATTCCAGAATTAATTCCAGACAGGAACGAGGTGATTGATACAAGAAGAGAGAGGCCTGTGCTCAGCAGTGGGCGAAGTCGGACTGTGGATGATCATGATGATGATTCCAGAATTTAGTATTACACATTGCTTTTTAACATATTATTACTGATTATTAGGCATTCATTTAACATTCATCACTAATACCAATATGAGATATTTAGTTGCAACATATTATGAGAAGTCAATACAGTAGATGAGTGATACGCCTTGCCAAGTCTACTATTTTGATATTAGTGTAATTTAAAAATATTACTAATACTCATATACTCGTATTAGTTAAAATAATATAATATTTCCAGGCGAATATATTAGTATTACCTAATCTTGAGAAATATCGGTGTTAACCTATCTCTAAATGTGTCAATTTTAGTTCCTGAGAACCTCGAGTGGGGCGCTTTGATTCGGCACAAAAATCAACTGTCATTTCATCTCTTATATGTAGTCCAGCGTACTTGTATATTAGAGGTCAGTGATGCATACCTACGAAAGCCCACAAGATCGAGTGTTTATCCAAGATAGCCTTCCTATTTGCGACATATATATTTTGTACCTATGTATGTATGTATATTTATGTTTTTTTTTATAGTATTCTAAAATTAGATCACTTCTTTTACCTTGGCTTTGCAATTTCGAATGTTTATAGCTTATTATGATATTATTGTGATTTATAATGATGACATTTTTATGCCTATTAATGTTTGACCAGTTTTTTTTTTTACATTGGAGAAACTATGTCGACATCAAACATAATTTGACATTACCTTCACTTTATGACATTATCTTTAGTCTGTAGTATTATTTGTGATTGTTGTTGTTCTAGAATATTTTGACAATAAACATTTTGATATTTTGACATTATGACATTTATTTTATATTCTATTTTATTTTTTATTTTATTTTATTTTGCATGATAATAAATATGCGAGAAATTTACATTTCATTAATTATTATAACATTTATGGTTTGTCTGTACCTGTCCATTAAATTCTGATGGGTGTTAATAATAATTGTGATGTTTGTAACTATATTATTAAATTCAAATGTAATATTTTGCATGCCGTAAGGCAAAATGTATTGGGACAATTTATTAATATTCCAACTTATATGTATACCTACATTATCAGCAAATAAATGATTTCTTTCTTTCTTTCTTTCTTTCTTTCTCACACTGGACTACTTCTCTTCTTCCTTTTGTAAACTCTCTCTAAAACGTTAGGATTTGCTAGGAGACAACTCTTCTTTGAGTTAAGTTCGCCTTTGTACATCGACTTTATGTTGTATGTAATTTTTGTGTACAATAAATAATTAAGACAGTCAGTAAATCAGTCTAATAATATTAGGGGTTAAAGTATGAAATTGACGATTTGTACTGAAAAATTGAAATTTGTATTTTTTTTTAATTTAACATATTTATGTAATCAAAATAATTACCATTATTATCTATACATTTCTGCCATCTAATAGGAAGGTCATTTATGCCTTTGCGATAGAACTCTGGTGATCTAGATTCGACAAACTGTGTGAAAGCATTTTGTACTGCCTCCTGAGAAGATAACTTTATCACGTAGAAAATTATCCAAATCACGAAAACAATGGTAGTCCGTTGGAGCAAGGTCTGAAGAATACGGAGGGTGACGAATGGTTTCTTATTGCAGTTCCTGTAGATTTAAAACGGTTTCTCGTGCTGTATGAGGCCTGGCGTTATCATGTAGCAATAATGGTGAAGATCGATTCATGAGTCGGGGCTGTTTCACTGCTAGTTTTGCTATCATTGTTCGGAGTTCGACACGGTAGACATCTGCCGTTATTGCTTGAGCAGATCGGAGAAAGCTATAGTGAATAACACCATGCTGAGACCACCATGGTAATTATTTTGTTTTATAAATATCATAAAATAAACTAATTTCAATTTTTCAGTACAAATCGGCAATTTAATACTTTAACCCCTATTATTTCATTTTTTTAATAGTTTCTGTGAATCGGAACAGTAGTAAGAACAGGTCAGAACAGTAGTAAGAACAGGTCGGAACAGTAGTATGAACAAGTCGGCACAGTAGTATGAACAGGTCGGAACAATAGTAAGAACATGTCGGAACAGTATTAATAACAGGTTTGAACACTAGTATGAACAGTTTGGAACAGTAGTAAGAACAGGTCGGAACAGTAGTAAGAACAGTTCGGAACAGTAGTATGAACAGTTCGGCACAGTAGTAAGAACAGGTTGGAACAGTAGTAAGAACAGGTCGGCACAGTAGTAAGAACAGGTCGGAACAGCAGTAAGAACAGGTCGGAACAGTAGTATGAACAGGTTGGAACAGCAGTAAGAACAAGTCGGAACAGTAGTATGAACAGGTCGGAACAGCAGTAAGAACAAGTCGAAACAGTAGTAAGAACAGGTCGGAACAGTAGTAAAACAGGTCGGAACAGTAGTAAGAACAGGTCGGAACAGCAGTAAAAACAGGTACTATGACGTGCCAATTCCATCATGATTCCGTTGTGATACAGGGATGACGCTATACGTACTGTATAACTCTGCCTCTGTTTCACACAGGAAGCGTGATGGCTTTAAGACGTCAAAGTAAGCTCCCAGAAGTGTCAAAATAGATAAAATGCAAAAGTGTCAATTTTAATGGACTAGGTACTGTTGCTGATTATTCCCACATATATTCTCATATTTTAAAACTTACGTGAACTCATGGCATGTTAGTCCGTCTATGGATTATTAAGGGCGCCGAATATTTGTAAAATTG
This sequence comes from Orthosia incerta, assembly GCA_948252205.1. Classification (NCBI taxonomy): domain Eukaryota; kingdom Metazoa; phylum Arthropoda; class Insecta; order Lepidoptera; family Noctuidae; genus Orthosia; species Orthosia incerta. Next base: position 21,231,579 of record OX411744.1, read on the forward strand.
CTTTTTCCACCGTTATATCTAAAGTACTAAAACGACAATTGTCTCAAATATTCTATTATAGTTATAGGTAATGTAAGAGATCACAAAAATATGTTTATTTACAATATCATACTTTCGTTTATTCATATTTTTACACAATTAATTATTTTTTAAATATTTCTTAAAACACATGAAAAGCAACAAAAATAATATAAAAATACCCATCGGTATCGGAAACAGGGTCTAAGTTACTGGTCAGGGCTCCAGAGACAGGAACTTCTAAGAATAGAAGTGAGTCTGCTAAGGTGTTGGTCAAGGCTCGTAGTCTGACACGAGTATCGGTACAATGATGATCATTAGATGTTATTTATTACTATAAAAAATCATCTTATGCCGTCGTCTCAAAATTCATTTAACAGCTACATCTATCACCGTTACATAATTTTTCTATTATAACCAACCACAACCGAATTGTGTATTACGTATATACTTATTTATACGTTTATATTCTTTATTTAATTCTCAATTAGCTAAATAAAAATATAAGTCCCAATTAATACCTTCATGCATTTCTACTGGAATAAACCATTCATAGTAATAATATACATGAATAATTCCCATAGCATTGTAGACGATTCTTAATATGCAGACAGTGAACTTGTACGCGTTGTACCTAACCATGTCGCCATGGGGGGAGGATGCTTTTATGTACACACAGTTTGGTACTTCTTTACTGGTTAATCCTTCACTGATTAATTTGAGGTAGCCCTGAAATAAGTAAAGAATAAATGTTAACACAGCTTTCGGAATAAGTACTCTCAATGATGGTGGTGAAAACAGGAATGAAATCTATACGAGCACAGAAAGACACGAAAAGTCATTTTTTTTCTTGCTTGCTTGCTTGCTTACTATGATAAATAGATCTGTATAAACATTATAAAACTTAGAAATCTTAGAACGGCTCGGCTGAATGGATTTGGATACGATAATTTCATAAAAAATAAATTAAATTGGTATAACGTTGGGGCACATTTGTATATTTTTTTCTGCATTGTGACACGGCTGCGACAAAAAGGCAAAGGTAAAGATGAATGACCAATAGATTAAAAATAACCGTTATTTTGAAAATACTTAAAGACTTTCTCTGTAATTTGTTTAGAGATTCCTGCTTATAGACTTTTCTATGTCAAATGCATAACAAATAACGATAAACCTCGTATCCACTAGGCTACATTTGAGGAGCGATATGATGCACAAAATGTTGCCTATTATGTTGAACCGTGACACGAAATAGAAAAAAACCGGCCAAGTGCGTGTCAGAACTTCGCACGTTTGCTTCCGTACCAAACCGCAAAATCAAGTTGGTAAAATAAGGGAATTTCAAAGAAAAATGTGATTTAAAATATACGTAATAATAAACATTACCAACAAATTTTAAGTTCATAGATCAAAAGGAAATTAAAAAATCTTCGGCACAGCATTTTGTAAAAATATCTTACTTTGGTGGCTTCTCATTCCTTTGTTTACCAATATTTAAAACAAAGAATACAGTATTTATTTACCCAACTCGATGGGAAATGTCAAAATTTTATTTTCGCGTGTGTACGTGTTTGCTGTATGTGAAATCGGTCTTAAAAACATTTAAAATATTTTTTGACAATTTGTATGTCTTTGGGTCAACAAGATGCCTATATTGAATAAATTTGAGGACTGTAGCTTTAACCGTTAGGCCGTTAAACCGGTGTGACAGACGACAGACAGACAGACAGACACGTGAGTGACAGCAATTAGGCTCCGTTTGGACCCTTCGGGTACGGAACCCTAAAAAGTATACAGAAATACCACTACCGCCGTCCTCGACAATTGTTACCTAAACTTGCCGGAGTCACTAGGGTCGCTACTATATTGATTCTAAAAAGTATACAGAAATACCACTCCCGCCGTCCTCGACAATTGTTACCTAAACTTGCCGGAGTCACTAGGGTTGCTACTATATTGATTCTAAAAAGTATACAGAAATACCACTCCCGCCGTCCTCGACAATTGTTACCTAAACTTGCCGGAGTCACTAGGGTCGCTACTATATTGATTCTAAAAAGTACATAGAAATAGCACTCCCGCCGTCCTCGACAATTGTTACCTAAACTTGCCGGAGTCACTAGGGTTGCTACTATATTGATTCTAAAAAGTATACAGAAATACCACTCCCGCCGTCCTCGACAATTGTTACCTAAACTTGCCGGAGTCACTAGGGTCGCTACTATATTGATTCTAAAAAGTATACAGTAATACCACTCCCGCCGTCCTCGACAATTGTTACCTAAACTTGCCGGAGTCACTAGGGTCGCTACTATATTGATTCTAAAAAGTATACAGTAATACCACTCCCGCCGTCCTCGACAATTGTTACCTAAACTTGCCGGAGTCACTAGGGTCGCTACTATATTGATTTTAAATTTTAAAAAAGATAGAAGAACAAGTGCGAGTCGGCCTCGCACACGTAGGGTTCCGTACCATTGCATCATCTCAATAACGGCATAAAAATCACGTTTGTTGTATAGGACACTTAAATATTTATTTTATTCTGTTTTTAGTATTTGTTATTGTAAAAAGACGTAAACAAGGAGAAAATCATGCTTTGCAGTCGGAGGATACATATTCGCGAGCTGGCTGATCAAAATCAGATGTTAGGTTAGGTTAAAACGGGCTGTTTTCCGCAACTCCACGACCAAGCGCGTATTTTGCGTGCAAAAAATATACAAAAAATCAGATGTATCCTCCGACTGCAAAGCATGATTTTCTCCTTGTTTACGTCTTTTTAGTTTGCTTTTCAAGCAGTCTGGTTTTTTGAATTAATCATAATCATAATCATTCTTTATTTGCTCAAACTTGAGTATCTAAAGTACACACAACAAATTGTCAATATGTAAGAGATGTAAAAAAAAGTAAAGTACAGAGCGTCATGTTTGCCTTAGTTTATAATGGCATGCAAATATTAATAATAGAATATAAATCAAAATAATACAATTCAAACCTTTAAGTATAACCTTTAAGTTTGTTTTTTTCGAATTAGGTACATTTAAAGAGATAAGTGATGTATATTTTTGAAATCACCTTTTAAAACTCTTTATTTTGATACCCCACACGAAAATTGGGCCCACAATATGGCGCCCAAAATCCGCTTTTTTCCTATTTTCCAATTTTAATGTGGCCAGTGACACTCGCAGGTCTAAGTCGAATCGATTGACGTAAGAACCATCAAAATCGCGTTTGGTCTCTAGAACGCCACATACGAACAAAAATACATACATACATAGACTGATAAACACATTACCCTCCTTCGGCAGTAGGGTAAAAAGGCACCAACTTCGACGAAGAAGAGTTGAGATCTAGAAGGGTGTCAAGTTTCATAGCCTTTCCTTAAACAAAGCTACAATGTACAATTTCGCTTATGGAGTTAAAGTAATTTATTATTTTCTTAGATATTGAAGTTTTAACTTAACATCTTGAAAAAAATTATGAATTATGGCTTCCTTACTATACATATGCTAGGAATCTACATCGCTAACTGAGGTGTATCTAGAGTAATCTACCCATTGCCGACATTAATGAATAAATAAATAAATTATATTATTGGTTGTATTAGCTATGTAGATAAAATAATAACCAGCCAAGTACGAGTCAAACCCGCCGCTTGCCGAGTATTTCGTAAGACTTAGAGTTTTAAATTATGAGTGACACCCTTTATAACTCAAAATAAAAATTTATTAAAATAGTCGTTACTATTTTTAAAACAAGAAAGTACATTTTATTATTTTAGTAAAATATGTACCTCTGTTGTGTATAAAAAAATAAATAAAAGAGTAGTAGAATTTACAAATTATTTACTGAAATATATTTGTGAATGACGTGACAAAGGCCCGCGCTAGCACTCGCGAATGCCGCGACTGAGCTCTGTCTTACATTGCCTGAGAAGCCCTGTAAAATCGTCTTGTCAATGTGTGCGTGCAAAATGGCTCTTTGTTCGTAGTGGCCTATCTGTCTGCGGCGCGACTTTTTGACGGTGAAGAGCAACGAGAAATATTGTGTTTGAACTTGTGACAATCTAAGAAATCGGATTTGACAGCTATAATAATACGATAGATAAATTAAACTTTATATTTGCGAATGATACTCGATTATAGTCTATGGGTAACATAGTAATTAATTAGCATTCTGAATTTGACTTACGAAGACGTTCTTACAAAGTTATTGCGGCATGTAAAATGAAAAACGTCATCGGACTTCTTAGATTGTCACGATAAAGGTCCGACCGCACTAGGCGTAACTACGCGGCGCGACGCGATGCGACAAAATATATTGTTTGAGATAAAGTGTCGCGTCGCGTAGTTCCGCTGCCGCGTAGTTCGGTTTATCTCATACAATTTAATAGAAAGTATATTTGGTCGCGTCGCTCCGCTGACGCGTAGTGTGGTCTGACCTTTATAGTAACGTTGTCTGTCTGTCTGTCATACAACGTTGCGCATTGTTGTGCAACGTTGGCGTACATGTTGATCGTCACTGGTTCGCATCAAATGTTGCCTAATAGATACGAGGCTTAAGTAGAAAAATTGTTTTTAATTCATTAGTAATTGTTAACTATTGGATTTTCAGACGAACAACAAAGTGTGAAAACAAGATAAATCTACAGAATGGAAGATGTCAGAATCATTAAGCATAAAAAAGAACCTGACAGTATTCACTTACACGTATTATAATTTTTCCTTTTATCTGTTTATATTTTAAATGATCGTGTAAAATCAATCTTTTATCTGTAGTAAGACATTTACCGTAGTAATATTCGCTATGAACGTCACCTGAAAAAGTAAGATAATTATTTGTTAAGAAGAAAAATAAAATAAAAATAAAACTTATATATATTATTAGCTGACCCCCGGGGCTTCGCTCCCGTCAACTGGCTACCCTGCCTGCCCTGCCTACCCTGCCTACCCTTCCTCATAATATTTTTTATCTATCATCAATAGTTTTCTCGGTGCTCAAGAGACGTGCCTGTCCATGGAAGTGTTATACCAATATTTTAAATCCGTTTAAGGGTTTCCTCCAATCCAATCAACTCAGTCGCTATGGCGATGGAAAAAAATCTCGAGTTTAGAACAATAATTGCAGGAAATAAAATAGATATCAATTTAATTGAGTAAGGCTAAAACTCATAGTCCAAGTCACTTAAAAAGGAGCAGTAGCCGAAAAAACCTTTGATTAGTCAATAATTAACTAGCTATACCTAATTGTCAGTTTGATGATTCAAGGTGGAGTCGAGATGGAAGATAAGATCCGGGAAAAAGGCCTTAATTGAGGATAAGTCAAGTTGATGTTTACTAATGAATTTGGGTGGTCATCATCAATATCCACTTGGTACTGCGCATACCTATACGAAGTGAGGAATCTTGCACAAAGTCTTGTTTAGTAAATGACAGTATTTATCTTTGCTTTCTTCTTTCATATTATGCGAAAGGTCAGTGCATGATAATAGTGTTAGGAACATCATATTCATCACCAACTAATATGGATTAAAATCCTCCTAACCGAATTTCGGCCATGGCGGCCAATCTTAGCGTAGACCAGCCACTAGCGTAAGATTTTTTTTTTAAATATCATTATAGGGTAGTTTTCTGAAAATTAGTTTTTTGTCCATCAGGTAGATTAATAAAACATATTGGACACGTATTTTTTCTTTTGACACGTAAACATAAAGTGACGACGATATATATAATGCGTTGAAATATCGTGAAACGTCACGCCGCTAGTACACTTTATACTGCCTTAGTGACGTCACAAGCCCCCACGCCTGAATTTTGATGCGCTTTTACTTTGTAATTATTCATTGTTTTGTTAAAGCAAAAAACGTGTCCAATATTATTTGATAATCACTGGCGGACTAAATAGAATTATAATTTTTCTACGCAGGAAACAACCCTATTTGTAGTTTTTATTTTATTTTATTGTCGTTTAGTCTTAAGTTTTTTTTTATTTTATTTCTATGTTGTGTGCTCTGGCTTGTGTCAAATAAATGTGTTTTCTTTCTTTTCTTTCTTTTAGTGCACATTCTGTGCCCTAACACAGTTGCAGTGTGGATGTGTGTAAAGTAATCACATACCTGCAGGTTCTGGGATATTAGTGAAGAGAATGCTGTTGAGTGCTGAGTACGTCCGATTCGTCCTCGCCTCTGCAGTACATAATACTATACAAATAGAAAATAAAACAGTTTGCTAAAGGCTCTGTCTTAATTATTGTGGGTCTTTTCATTTTTTTGTTTTATTTAATTTGACCACTATGTGAAGAATTAAAAAACAACAATTGGGACTTACGAACTTTTTTCTTACTAGCAAGAAAACAGAGCTTCACTATTTAGTTTTGTATTATTTTATTAAAGGTTGCTTAAAATATTACAAAACTTTTTCGGTTAAAACCGAACAAATTGTGTAATTTAACAATAGGGAAACTCTGTTTTGTTGCTATTAAGAAAAATGTTCTCAAGTTTTAATTTGTTGTTTAGTGTACATTTGTATTATTTTCTACAACATCAACACGCGAAAAGTACAAAAGACATTGTTAGTGGCTCAATATAAATTAAATAATAAAATATTTTGAAGTAACTTACCCGCGACACAACATATTAAAACTGATACAGTATAAGAGGCCATAGTTCACCGGTGGACTAGCGTGTGAAAAGGTTTTTAGGTACTTGCTGATATCAAAGCAAAATACTACAGGACTACTCCAGTAGTAGGTATTTCACAGCAAACTGGTTGCTGAAAGTTGATTCAATTACTGACTAACTTATAACAGTGTTGAATGTTCAGCGGTCGCAAGATTTACAGGGTGACTGGTTATTGGGTGCGTTGTTTGAAATGGGATGAAGAGCTAATTAAATACGATTTTGACCAAATGTCATACATTAATTTTGAGTAAACTGTCTCGACAAACAAGAAAATATCAAGATATTTTCATAGCTTGAACTTTACGCCGATTATTTTCAAAGTTATGGGTTATTTTTTGTTGATAAATTGTTATTCGAAGTTTTTATTCGTGCACTAACTTTTTTTAATTGCTTAAATTCAAATTAGAAAAGTAGGTATCAGTTTAAACTATCCAATTTGAATTCCGAGTTATTGGGATCAACGTTGTTGCAAATTAGCTCCAGAACATCCCATTTCAAAAACACAACCAATTACTAGTCACCCTGTATAGTAATATGTACATATTATGTTTACATTACTCACATAAAATATTTCAACAACACAAACAATATAATATGACCGAAATGACAAAGGTTACCTTCCTTTGTGACGTTGCCACATGCCTTTGTTTTTCATTACTACAGCAAAGCCAAAACGAACACGGTTTACGGTTTTAGCAGTCTTAGGCGCAGCCCAAACAGAAATTGCCCGTGCAATTCCTATTCCATTCAAATTTAAAACTAAATGCATAGAAATTAAGGGCAATTTAGAACAGACTGTATGTATGCCGCCCGTGCCATGTCCGCGCTTGACGCCATTTATGTGTGGCCTGCGCCTTATGTAGGAAAGGAAGATTTACGGAGGTAGGTGGGTTTGTTGCACCATCATCGTCATCATCATATACCAGCCGAAAGACGTCCACTGCTGGACATAGGCCTCCCCCAAGCTTCACCACATTGACGGCTATGTGAACCTGGCACCCGACCTTAGAAAAAAAACTTTTTTTGGTTTGATTGAAAGATATCGGTAAGTAGTAGATAGTAGTGAAAATTATTTCGTTAGTAGTGGCGCCAAAAAAAATATATGGGCAGCAAAAAAAAAGTTCGCCCCCGACATTGTAAAACCTAACTTTTTTCGGATGCATCTGGTAGGTAAGCGTTAGTAGTGGATTGTAGTGTATTTTTTTTTGCCTATACGGTTACTAAAAACGCTAAAAATTACTGAAAAACGTTGGTAGAGGTATGAAGAGGTTTGTTGTTTGATAATTTTCGTTTGTAGTAAGCTGAATAAAATATAAAAAATATTTTCAGTGACGAATATTTTTTCATAAAGATGAATTAAGTTTTATAGTCTGTACGGTTACAACAAACGCTAAAAAATACTGAAAAACGTTGGTAGAGGTATGAAGAGGTTTGTAGTTAAATTATTTTCGTTTGTAGTAAGCTGAATAAAATATAAAAAAATATTTTCAGTATCGAATATTTTTTCATAAAGATGAATTAAGTTTGAAAGCCTATACGGTTATTACAAACGCTGAAAATGACTAAAAGTCGTTGGTAGAGGTATAAAGAGGTTTGTAGTTTAATTATTTTCGTTTGTAGTAAGCTTAATCAAATATAAAAAAATATTTTAAGTATCGAATATTTTTTCATAAAGATGAATTCAGTTTGAAAGTCTATATGGTTACTACAAACGCAAATAATTACTGAAAACGTTGGTTTGGTAGAGGTATGAAGAGGTTTGTAGCTTAATAATTTTCGTTTGTAGTAAGCTGAATACAATATAAAAAAATATTTTAAGTATCGAATATTTTTTCATAAAGATGAATTCAGTTTGAAAGTCTATATGGTTACTACAAACGCTAAAAAATTCTGAAAAACGTTGGTAGAGGTGTGAACAGGTTTGTAGTTTAATTATTTTCGTTTGTAGTAAGCTTAATAAAATATAAAAAATATTTAAAGTATCGAATATTTTTGATATAAAGATGAATTCAGTTTGAAAGCCTATACGGTTACTACAAACGCTGAAAATGACTGAAAGACGTTGGTGGCAAGTGTTCAATGATGTCTCTGTGATCAATTCGGTGAAAACCGGGAGCGATCACCGCATGGAAAGAGGCACATTGAACATTAATATCAAGCTTGAAAGGTCTCGACTGATGAAGTCCACGCTCCGTCCAGCACAGATCCAGATGCAAAACCCCGAAACCTTTCAGCTCGAACTCCAGAATCGTTTCGAGTGCCTAGGGAGCTCCGTGGACGATTACAGCGATGGGTTCGTGGAAGCTGTCCATACGGTCGGGTCTAAGTTTTTCAAGACCCGCCGTACAGATAGAAACAAAAAGCTCTCTGATCCAACTCTAAAGCTAATGAAGGAGAGGCGTGAGATGGTCCTGCAGTCTTCAGACGATGCGGTGAAATACCGGCAGCTAAATAGACGGATCTCAAAGTCCTTGAAAAGCGACCTCCGCCGCTTTAATACTGAAAGTATTAAAGATGCGATTGAGCGAAATAAGGGCTCCAAGGTCTTTGCAAGGGATTTGTCTATTGGGCAGAGCCAGCTCACAAAACTGAAGACCGATGATGGCAGGATCGTTTCCACCAAACCGGAGCTTCTGAGGGAGATCGAGAGATTCTATGGGCAGTTGTACACATCAACCAGTAAACCCATTGCGAATCTAGCAAACGACCCAAGAGCTAGATTGACCCGACACTATACCGAAGATATCCCGGATGTCAGCCTGTACGAGATTAGGATGGCTCTGAAACAGCTTAAAAACAACAAGGCGCCGGGTGATGACGGAATCACTGCTGAACTCCTGAAGGCGGGTGGAAAACCGGTCCTTAAGGCCCTTCAGAAGCTGTTTGATTCCGTCATACTCGAGGGCAAAACGCCACAGGCATGGTGCAGGCATGGTGGTGGTACTCTTCTTCAAGAAGGGCGACAATGCCCGGCTGAAGAACTATAGGCCCATCTCACTTCTTAGCCATGTCTACAAGTTGTTTTCAAGAGTCATCACGAATCGTCTCGCGCGCAGGTTTGACGATTTCCAGCCTCCCGAACAAGCCGGATTCCGAAAAGGCTTTAGCACCGTAGATCACATACATACGCTGCGGCAGGTTATACAGAAGACCGAAGAGTACAACCTGCATCTCTGTTTAGCGTTTGTAGACTACGAGAAAGCCTTCGATTCGATCGAGACTTGGGCTGTACTGCAGTCTCTCCAACGGTGCCAGATCGACTACCGGTACATTGAGGTGTTGAAGTGTCTGTACAGAAACGCCACCATGTCAGTCCGTCTTCAGGATCAGACCTCGGAACCAGTCCTTCTCCAGCGTGGCGTGAGACAGGGAGACGTCATTTCTCCGAAACTGTTCACTGCTGCGCTGGAGGATGTATTCAAGGTTCTGGACTGGAGCGGCCTAGGCATCAACGTTAATGGCGAGTACATCACTCACCTTCGGTTTGCCGACGATATAGTGGTCATGGCTGAGACCATGGAGAGCCTCAGTACAATGCTCGATGACCTCAGTAGAGCTTCCGAAAGAGTGGGTCTGAAAATGAACATGGACAAAACCAAGGTAATGTTGAATGCCCATGTTACACCCACTCCTATCAAGGTTGGAGACTCTACACTCGAAGTTGTGGTGTGTGTTGGGTAGGGCCAATTTCGAGAAAGAGGTCAACCGTCGAATCCAACTCGGCTGGGCAGCGTTCGGGAAGTTGCGCGGTGTCTTCTCGTCCAACTTACCACAGTGTCTCAAGACAAAAGTCTATGACCAGTGTGTGTTGCCAGTGATGACATATGGCTCTGAGACGTGGTCGCTAACAATGGGCCTTATCAGAAAGCTAACAGTCACTCAAAGGGCAATGGAGAGGGCTATGCTCGGCGTTTCCTTGCGTGATCGAATCAGAAATGTTGAGATCCGTAAGAGAACCAGGGTTACCGACATAGCCCGAAGAATTGCCAAACTTAAGTGGCAATGGGCAGGGCACATTGCTCGATGACTTGATTGATGACCTGGTGAAGGTTGCAGGAATCCGCTGGTTGCGGGACGCACGGGACTGGTCGATGTGGCGACGCTTGGGGGAGGCCTATGTCCAGCAGTGGACGTCTTTCGGCTGATATGATGATGATGATGATGACGTTCGTAGAGGTATGAAGAGGTTTGTAGTTTAATAATTTTCGTTTGTAAAAAGCTGAAAAAAATATAAAAAAATATTTTCAGTGTCGAATAATTTTTTCATAAAGATGAATTAAGTTTGAAAGCCTTTACGGGTACTACAAACGCTGAAAATGACTGAAAGACGTTGGTAGAGCTATGAAGAGGTTTGTAGTTTAATTATTATTAATAAACGAAAATTATTAAACTACAAACCTGTTCATACCTCTACCAACGTTTTTCAGTAATTTTCAGCGTTTGTAGTAACCATATAGACTTTCAAACTGAATTCATCTTTATGAAAAAATATTCGATACTTAAAATATTTTTTTATATTTTATTAAGCTTACTACAAACGAAAATAATTAAACTACAAACCTCTTCATACCTCTACCAACGACTTTCAGTCATTTTCAGCGTTTGTAGTAACCGTATAGGCTTTCAAACTTAATTCATCTTTATGAAAAAATATTCGACACTGGAAATATTTTTTTATATTTTATTCAGCTTACTACAAACAAAAATTATTAAATTTCAAACCTGTACACACCTCTACCAACGTTTTTCAGTATTTTTTTGCGTTTGTAGTAACCATATAGACTTTCAAACTGAATTTATCTTTATGAAAAAATATTCGATACTTAAAATATTTTTTATATTTTATTCAGCTTACTACAAACAAAAATTATTAAGCTACAAACCTCTTTATACCTCTACCACCGTCTTTCAGTAATTTACAGCGTTTGTAGTAACCGTATAGGCCTTAAAACTGAATTCATCTTTATGAAAAAATATTCGATAATTAAAATATTTTTTTATATTTTATTCAGCTTACTACAAACGAAAATTATTAAACTACAAACCTCTTCACACCTCTACCAACGTTTTTCAGTATTTTTTTGCGTTTGTAGTAACCATATAGACTTTCAAACTGAATTCATCTTTATGAAAAAATATTCGATACTTGAAATATTTTTTTATATTTTATTAAGCTTACTATAAACAAAAATAATTAAACTACAAACCTCTTCATACCTCTACCAACGACTTTCAGTCATTTTCAGCGTTTGTAGTAACCGTATAGGCTTTCAAACTTAATTCATCTTTATGAAAAAATATTCGACACCGAAAATATTTTTTTATATTTTATTCAGCTTACTACAATCGAAAATTATTAAACTACAAACCTCTTCACACCTCTACCAACGTTTTTCAGTAATTTTTAGCGTTTGTAGTAATCATATAGACTTTCAAACTGAATTCATCTTTATGAAAAAATATTCGATACTGAAAATATTTTTTACATTTTATTCAGCTTACTACAAACGAAAATTATTAAACTACAAACCTCTTCACACTTCTACCAACGTTTTTCAGTAATTTTTAGCGTTTGTAGTAACCATATAGACTTTCAAACTGAATTCATCTTTATGCAAAAAATATTCGATATATAAAATATTTTTTTATATTTTATTAAGCTTACTACAAACGAAAATAATTAAACTACAAACCTCTTCATACCTCTACCAACGTTTTTCAGTAATTTTCAGCGTTTGTAGTAACCGTATAGACTATATAACTTAATTCATCTTTATGAAAAATAGTCGAAAATATTTTTGATTTTTTTTATTTTACTACAAACAAAAAAAATACACTACAATCCACTACTAACGCTTACCTACCAGATGCATCCGCAAAAAGTTAGGTTTTACAATGTCGGGGGCGAACTTTTTTTTTGCTGCCCATATTTTTTTTTTGGCGCCACTACTAACGAAATAATTTTCACTACTATACTTACCGATATCTTTCAATCAAACCAAAAATAGTTTTTTTTTTCTAAGGTCGGGTGCTACGTTCACATAGCCCCACATTGACCGGTCCCGTGCGTCTCGCAACCAGCGGATCCCCGCACTGAACCAGGGCCGGACGCGATAGGTTGCCACTGCTGATCGCCTCCACGAGAACACGGCGGTGCTCCACCCAAGCGGGGCAGACCTCCACCGTGGCGGATACGATCCGGCCATTGTCGGTCTTCAGTTTCGTGAGCTGGCTCTGCCTAATAGCCGCGTATAGCGTCTTTAATACGCTCGGTATTAAAACGGCGGAGGTCCCTTTTCAATGATTTAGAGATCTGTCTATTGAGCCGCCGGTATTTGCACGCCTCATCTGAAGACTGCAGGATCATGTCACGCCTCTCCTTCATAAGCTTCAGAGTATGATCAGAGAGCTTTTTGTTTCCATCTGTACGACGGGCCTGGAAAAACATAGACCCAACCGAATGCCAAGCTTCCACGAACCCATCGCTGTATTCGTCCACGGAGCTATCTAGGCACTCAAAACGATTCTGGAGTTCGAGCTGAAACCTCTCGGGATTTTGTACCTGGATCTGTGCTGGACGGTGCGTCGACTTCATCAGTCGAGACCTTTCAAGCTAAACATTAATGTTCAATGTGCCTCTTACCATGCGGTGATCGCTCCCGGTTTTCACCGAATTGATCACAGAGACATCATTGAACATTTGCTTCTTGGTTGACATGATGATGATATGGTGATGTTGTTGCACCGTAGTGCCTAAACTTTCACTCCATTTGCTGTGTTAACAACAACTACAAAACGAACCTAAAGTCACGGTTGTATTGTATTATATAAATTGAAGCCGCAAAAGTCCGACTCCTAAGATACAGGTCTGTGTACCTAGTTTAGGAGCCTGGAAAGCTGACAATAATTTTGAACTTGGTAGTACAACCAACTATTACCATATGCCATGTAATGTGTTGTTGTTCTTTATATGTACTAATAAAACAAATTGAAATTGAATTGAAATTGAAAATTTACTCGATTCGATTCGATATTATGTCCGTGTGACATAGGATACGTTATATTTGAAAAATAATAATTATAAAAAGGTATGAAAATAAGGAAAACACAGATTCTTTACCAAGCGCATACAAGTACAGCTCATGTGTGCAGCAGATGTGTGAACGCACAGATTCGGTGAGAAAGGCGCCAGAGACTTACAGGTGGTACCTACTTGTATATCTATCACGGGTGTATAATATTTTATAGTTAAAACGCCAGCGAGGCCATATATTTTCAATAAACCCGAGAGACAAATGGTTCCCAACCTATTGATAATGTTTCAGATTGCGCACTAGACATAAACTACGAAGATATAACAATACAGTTCTGTCCATCCTTTGACAATCCCTTCATCCACGCTAACGACACCTTTGGGAATTGTTGAAATGTTATTATTCGAAGTTGAGACCACAGGGAATATAAATCTGTAATTCCTATCTGATTTGGCACACTGTAAATAATATTGATGAAGTTGTATTGTGGGTTTGTGATAGTAACGAGAATATAAAACAGGCATTGATTTGTTGCTATTCCTCAGAGAATACCGTTTAATATAACAGCTTTTCAGTTTAATAATTTCCTTAAATTTTGTAAAAAAATATTGAGATTCACCAACTTACTGCCCTTTTCCTGTTACTTGTGGTCGGTGCGACACGATTTTTAAGAGAATGAGAATGTTTGCAATAAAAATATGGTTAATATAAACAATTTATCATCATCATCATCATCAGCCTATAAATGTTCCCACTACTGGGACACAGGCCTCCTCTCTGTGAGAGGGAATGGGCCGTAATCTACCATGCGGGCCTAGTGCGGGTTGGTGGATGTCACATGTTCGAATGTTTGGTTCCAAGACATGCCGGTTTCCTCATAATGTTTTCCTTCACCGTTTTTAGAGTAGTGGTGATGAAATAATTTACACAAAGTAAACCTCCTGCCTGTGTTTGAACCCACAACCTACAACTTGTAAGTCGCGGCCGATGCCACTGGGCCACCACTGCTCAATAAACAATTATATTCTCATAATTCGAATTTCTTTTGAAGGCAACTTCCACCATAACTGCCGCCAGTTTAATTGAGGGGTTTTACATGACTGACCCTGATATTCTCCAGACGAAAGACTTTTCCTCCAGTCGACTAAATCAAATTGATTGATATTAATTGACATTAACCAAGAGAGTTTTTGCCATCGCCATAGCGACTGAGTTGGTTTGTAGTGACAATGTAGATTTCAGAATATGGGTGTGAGGCACCAAGTCTCTGTCATCATAATACGTCATTAAACGGCAAAGATACTGTCTTTTCTTCTTCTTTCCGTGTTGTTGTACATTTGAATCATACTGTTTGGGACCTCGGGACTAGTGACCTCTGCCTGACCACTGTTGAACTAAACGACTATAAAATGGCAGAGGGTGATTTGTACACTCATTTAATAGGACCCCATAAATTTCTTTGCGTGATCCTAGACAGTTAAATTCATTCTCCGGGACATTGCCTCGGCGCTTTTCTGGTGGTCTCCACTGTTGATTCTGGCTTTCAGCAGTTGCAGTGGTTTGGGAATAGTGCGATGAGATTGTCCCAAAAAAAAAAGGGCTCCCGTAAACGGTCGCTAGCGCCTTAGTGACGTAGCGCCAAGGGGGCAACATATCCGGGGGAACTTGAGGAGTGGGAAGGTATATCACGGCTATCAAGCCAGCCAATTAAGGCAAGAGAGAGGTGGGCACTCTGTTCCCCGTCAGTGTTAACTCCAGGGAGTAGGTGGCCTCGTTTATGATACCGTTGGCGTCTTTGGCGTTGCTCCAGGTCATGGGTGCAGGCATTCAGACTTTTGGGGTACTCCAGCTAATTGGACAAAGTCTGAATAGGTGCACTGTACTCGCACTGGGTGTTTGATAGATAAAGAATCCCCATTTTCGCCAGAGTGTAGGTATTTGCAGCTAAACCAAACCAAATGCTTTTTGCCTAGTTTCACGTAAAATCGATCACTGTGTACTCGTGGATCTTATGTAATCCTGATCCTTTCTTTGTTCAGTGAACCATGTATCAACATCGGCCACTGTGGGCGACAGTTTCAAAATAACTTTTGTAGACAAACAATGTAATTCACTTTCACGGGATCTATTGTTTAGTGTGGTGGAAAGCGTCCAATATCTGTGTTAGGTGGCGACATGTTTGGTAACTATAGACTTTTGTGCTGGTGTAGCCTAGCTTTTTAGGTATGTGTTGTGTTTTGAAACAATGATGTTAATTTTATTGCAGTTTTGAAGAGGTTATTTTTTTAACCTCCTTTGAAAAATGTGGTTTTCAATTCGATCCGTATGTTGTAAAATTCTTGGAATGGTACAACAATTACATATGTCTCTAAACAGGTGTGCCAAATTTTATAATTGTATGTAGGTAGGCTGATAGGATGTTTACTGAGAAGATAATAGAGATGATAACTCATTTATTCCGGCAGTTAGGTAATAAAAAAACATGGGTGCGTAAATTTCGGCGCACCGTGTTTGTCACTGTGTGTTTCTAAGTCATCATTCCTATTAGGACGTGCGAACTTTTGTTTTTGCTAGCAACATGATAGAGTTTAGATATTTTTTTTCCCTAACTTAAGGTTTTTTTTAATCTTTTTGGGTTTTAGGTTAGATAGACAATCGATAGATAGGCAATCGCTTCATTTAAAATACTGGTACTCAGCTACATCTGTTTAGACTGGAAATCGAGGTCGACATAGTTGGCAAAGGCTAGGTGGATTGAACCGATACTAAGCCTAAACAATTAAGCTAAGGAGTGGAATTCCCTGCCGGAGTCTGTGTTTCCCGATAGCTACAACCTAGGGGTCTTTAAGTCAAGAGTGAATAGGTTACTTCTAGGCAAGCGTGCTCCATCATCGACCACATCATCGCTTACCATCAGGTGAGATGGTGGTCAAGCGCGAGCCTATAAAAGATAAAAAAAAAAAAACTGGTTAAGTGTGAGTAAGACTCGCGCACGAAGGGTTCCGTACCATCATCGCAAAAAACGATCTCCACTTAACTGTTTTTAGTATTTGTTGTTATAGTGGCACCAGAAATACATTATCTGTGAAAATTTAAACTGTTTTGCTATCACGGTTCATGAGATATAGCCTGGTGAAGACAGATAGACAGACAGACAGACAGACGGACAGTGGAGTCTTAGTAATAGGGTTCCGATTTTACCCTTTGGGTACGGAACCCTAAAAAACCACAATGTCGATGTGTATAAGGTTCACCGATTTATTTTCTATGCCTGAATTCAAATCTTTAATCAAAACGAGCAGTACCATATGATTCGTATGGCTTTGTTACTTTGACATGGTGCCGATACGTTTCGATTTTATTCCGTACATTTTTTAGCTGTCGTTCGTTTTATTCAAAGTTAGGTGTACAAAACGAACAAATATCGTTTTGTATCAATAGGCATATCGTTTATGACAAAGGTATTTTTCTATCATTAGGTATGGCTAGTTTGAGGTCGTTGAAATTTTAAAGGTATATAAGTAAGTAGTTTTAGTTTCTCAAACTCAATCGTCTTTTATATAATTTCACCTAGCATGTGATTGTTACTCCCATTTTCTGTTTTTAAGTATTTTGAGCAGAGAACTCGTCGAACTCTACTGTACCATGAACACCTGTAAAAATTAGAACTGAATACCCACTTAACTAACAAAAACTAAAAGCAGGATTTTACTTTGTGTTCATTATTGCTTCACCTCTGCTCTCAAAATGGCGAAGGAACTTCACGAAGAAACTGACATAGAACCAAAATGTGGCATCATGTAGTGGTGGACTACAGCGCGCTCCCTCTTACATAGAAGAGGTCTATGTACAAGCAGTGGGAACATTAAAGGCTGATTATATGCTGAATGTGCTAAACAAAATTATTTCAACGATGAATTTAATCATAGCTGCACACCTATATACTTATTAAATATACAAGGACACTAAGAACAAAATAATCTTGTAAATTTCACAACGACGCAGCATATCCAATAACTTAGTAGTGGTATTAGCAAGCAGGCGAAGTTAACAATTTTATTTTTATAGGTGAACAGCCCGGGATATTGCAGACTCTTCTAATTTCCGCCGAGCCCGCTACAGAGTTATTACCCCCTACCTCTGCACTGAATATTTTCCTCAGGCTTACCTTTAAGTCTTGTTATAAAAAACGGATATCGTTTTACAACCTCCACTATTAAGGGCAAAGACATCGGAGTATGAAATGTTCTCTTTTAAATTATCTAAAGGGTCGATTTTTCTTCGCTGGGGAAAATTTTGCGAGGAACATGTTCATAACGAGTAAGGAATTGGATGCATTGGCTTGACTCGTGGCGAAATTATTTTTATTGTATTTCATTTTCTTACCAATTAATTGACAGATTACCGGATGCGTTTATTCTGAAAATATTTGTCTTATTTGGTCATCCCGATCTTGAGTTTTGATTTTGTTCATGAGTCCCAGATAAACAACCGGGAAGTCACTCCACCTCAAGTGTCTTCCCTCACATATCATCAACTTGTCTTTTATACACCTGAAAATTAATATTGACTTCATAATTTAATAAACGGTGTTACTTAAAACAAAGTGACGAGGTTCACATTTATTCACGCGTGAGGTATTGAAACATGCCGCGCGCCGCGGACGCGCTCACGCGACTCGCTGTTGGCAGCTAAATATTAAAAATTCAACTTTACCTCTGCAAACCAATAAAAAAATATGTATCAATAAATTAAATATGAATATTGCAAAAGTAAAAATAGCAAAAATGGCAGGCTTGCCGATATTTCATTACGAAATGGAATTATTCAATAACGTGCCTCACGCTTCACCCGGATTATGGAAGTGATTAAAAAAGAAAACAATCAGGAGTTTTTAAAATTGCTATGAATTCGCAATTAGCTTTGGCGAATTGCAGTGTTTTCGAGTTTGATCGCATTTCCACTTTGAACGCAAACTGTGTAAATTCTCGGGGAACTTTCACAATCGCTATTATCGGTGCTGATGTAGCTATCTTCTCCTGAATATCGTAAAAGGGGAATAAAAGGATGATCTTAGAGCCAGAGGATTATTAACATCCTCTTGTTAATCAAATATTCTGAAGCCATTGCCAAACACATAGTATCTATCTAACTTTATTTTCAAACGAAAACATACAAAAACGAGTATCAAAACACACGTCATCAAAAGCGTTGTAATATTGAATGAAGAGGTAGGCTTAACACTAAAGTGTACTTTTGTATACTTACGTTGCAACGATACAGTATTCGAACAGTCGCAACAAACATTTAAGTTGGTGTTACAATTTCGACCGTTAAGTTTAACATTACCTAATATGTCACCGCCATCAAATTACTTTGATGGCTTGATAATTGGAAAAATATATCATGAGCTGGCTTCTGCCAGCGGCTTCGCCCGCATGTATGTCAGAAATTATCCCAAGGGATAAAAAGTATCCTTTGTCCTAATCCAGGACATTGGCTACCCGTGTCAAGTTTCTAAACCCAGTACCAAATCCGTTCAGCGGTTAAGACCTGAAAGGGTAACAAACAGACAGACTTACAGAAAGACAGCGTAACTTTGGCATTAATAATAATAAGTAGTTACTTGTGAAATTGCCGATCTGCAGTACTGGCCATTTCAAATAAAAAAAATATTTCAACAAAATTTTATCTGAAAAACATGGAATTCTTTTTTTTTTCAAAATAAGTCATTTGTTTATTGATTAGCGTTACGTTTTCATCGCATTTGAATCTTTTTGTCATCATAAATCGTTAAAAGTTCGAATAATTATGGAATATGAGTCAAGTAGTGGCAGCAACTCGGCACAAGCGGCACTCAACATCAACGACGCGCGACGTTTACGGAGCGAGCACTACAAACGAACGCACCACCTGAGGCCTTAGTGCGAGTTTTTACTCACGCTCAATCGCGTAAACGTTAACGCCAATTTGTATTGAAACTGGATAAGCGCCGTCTGGTGACGGCAAGGCAGAACCTCTGTTTTTGTATACATTTTGACATAAGAGATCGTTTACGTTATCACGAGTGAGTACGTTAAAAAACTCGCACTAAGCATACAGTTATTGGTTTGCCCGCTTTCGTTCTTGTCGGTTTTTTATCGATTACATTTCGGGTAATGTGCGATGGAATTGCATGAACTAATTCCGCCCAGCCCATTTCATCATCGGACTACCAGACGTACGGCGATGCGCCATCGGTACATGGTGGACATCCCACCCATACGCACTAAACGTTTTGAAAATACTTTTATTATGCGTACAGCTAAGGAGTGGAATTCCCTGCCGGAGTCTGTGTTTCCCGATAGCTACAACCTGGGGGTCTTTAAGTCAAGAGTGAATAGATTACTTCTAGGCAAGCGTGCTCCATCATCGACCACATCATCGCTTACCATCAGGTGAGATGGTGGTCAAGCGCGAGCCTATATAAGATAAAAAAAAAAAAAAAAAAAAGTTCTCGTCCGAAAACTGTGGTCGACAACCACGAATAAAAGGCGATTGTGGAAGCTGATGATACTGAATCTACGGCTGAATTCGCAGCAGCTTTCGACGTTACCATCAAAACAACATTGGCTAATTTGCATCAAATTAGCAAGGTAAAAAGCCTGACAAATGGGGGCACCCATACGAACTCGTACTACTACTAACTAGACGCGTCTAGACTTACCTTGCACTGCTCAACATTCACACAAATGAAGGAATTTTGAACCGCATTGTTAATTGCGTCAAAAAATGGATTCTGTTTGACAAGCACCAAAGTTGGTTGGGTCCTAGTTCAGCACCTGAACACTGCCCTTAACGAAAACTTACCCCTAGAAAAATGATGGCCACTGTTTGGTGGTTTACGGCCGGTGTGATTCATCGCAGCTTCTTAATAAACGGGATGAGCATTACTGTAGATGTGTACTGTGTAGAACCGAATACATTGATGGTAAAGCTCGCACGTCTCCAACCAGCTTTAGTCAATCGCTCGTCTCTGCTGCTCCTAAACGACATAGCGCGATCTCATACTGCACAGCAGACGGTCTCCAAGTTACAAGAGCTGGGGTTGGAAACTCTTCGTCATCCACCATACTCACCAGACCTTGCGCCTACAGACTTTTCCAATACCCGAGGCAGTACAAAATGCCTTTGAAGAATGTGTTGCCTCCCGTCCAGCTGATTTCTTCAAGAACAATATATCAATATACTGCCACTGCGTTGGCAAAGATTGCATCGATTGCATGGGATTACTTTGATTAATAGAAATAAATAATACATAAAAAAATTACGTTATCGTATTTCATAAAAACGGCAATTTCATATATAAAGACCTTAAGTAGCATTATTTTAATAGGGAACTATCCGCAAAGCTGCGCTCAGATGGCGCCACAGGTTTCAGCGTAAACAAACCAGAGAAGGGCGTTTTCGGTTTTTTGAGCAAACGGTTATGTATGTGTTTTCATATCGATATCGAAAACGTTTTTCAGATATCGATATCAGTAGTACAGTTTGCAAAAGTTAAAATGTTATTTAGTTGAGCAAACTAACAACGAACGCGAAATAATACTTAGAAAGATAGGTAGCGCATATGGTTCCTAACGTTTGTGAAGTTTGCGTTTTGTTCGTAGTTCGTACGTTTTCGCATTATAAGTTTTGATTTATTCGTTCTCGCACGCTAGTAAAGTTTTTATTAGATACAGCTTTTGTAATATCGGTTATTTTGATATCGATATGATATGATATCTAAGACATATCCGATATAAGTTACGTTTTGATTTATCGGACCCATCCCTAAAAAAAACAAACTGTCAAAGTCGAGCGACAAAATTTCGCAGTCTAAGCATACAAAATATAAAACTAATAGTGAAAGTAAAATGAAGCTAACTACTTCCCCAATATTGATATTTGGTTTTTGAACACAAGTTATCTTAAAAACAGTAAAAAATAGTTCGGTAACCACAAACAGTAGTAGACGCCATGTTGTTATGTTTTTGTTTACTCTGAGCCGTCAAGTGCCATCTGGCGGGAGCAATTGCCAGTAATGTTCCCTATTAGTGTAAGTCTGGATTGGAGGAGCTCGTGGCTAAATAATAAAAGCCGCACGGGTCGATCATCAAGGTTAATCAACGCTTGACGAGGTCGGTCCGTGGATGGGTGACCATTTCAACATACCGAGTTTCCTCCGTGACTCGGAAAAACACGTTAAGCCGTTGGTCCCGGCTGTCATTTGAAGATCTTTGACAGTCGTTACAAGTAGTCAGAAGTTTGAGATCTGACACCAGTCTTGCCAAGGGGTACCGTGTTACCCAGGTACTGGGTTGTGGAGGTCAGATAGGGAGTCACTCCATGTAAAACACTGGTACTCAGTTGAAGCCGGTAAGATTGGAAGCCGACCCCAATATAGTTGGGAAAAGGCTAGGCAGATTGATTGTTAGTCTGGATTGGTTACTATAATTATCATTCGTACGGATTGTAAATACATTTTGTCTTATAACCACGAATTGCCGCTATATCTACAGATCTCTCTATTAAATGTCATACTCATAGAAATCAATTGAGCTTTTATTGTACGCGGATAATTTTAGCTTGGAAGAAAAATGCAAAAAAATCCTGGAAGCAAATTAAAGTGAAATAAATTTCGCGAACCATCTAATTCAATTGATATAGACACTTTGCCAGCTAACTCTCCAACTAACTGACAGACTTCTGGACGATTTGAAAAGTTTCTGAAATTGATGTAATTGAAATTAATGACTTTAAAATTCGTCTAAATTGAAACAACATAAAATTACGTTATAATTAGTTTAGGTACTGAGTTCCAAATGGCTTTCAGTGACTGAAAATAGAAGAAAACAAAACTTTTCTTTAGTGATAAGTGACTTTGGTGATTTCGTGCACGCATTCTGGCCATTAAGGTGCGTTCATGCTAGTCACAGTTCATTTTACGCATTACAATTTGTAAAGGCATATAACTCACAAACATAATTTATTATTACAACTAAATATTTGGCCTGTGTGTTTATTGGCTAAATGTGGGTAATCAATAGATGAATATCTGCCTATCCCTTTGGGAAATACAGGCGTGATGAAAGAAAAAAATAAAGAAAACCATATTTATTTGTGGCCCGCACAGGAGACACAAGATAATTAAAAACAAAAAAAAAAAACAATAATATCCCCGTGCGAGACCAAAAAGGTTCATATCTCAGCTTTGGCCTTTGTCATTATTGGAGGCCTGACCGTCTGTTGCCAACCAGCTAGGTGTTGTGGGTTATTTGAGTATCGACAGTTTTTTTATTATTGATGATAGGCTAGCGTTTGACTACTATATCACTTGCGTATGTGAGTTCAGCAAGGGAATAGGAATGACTCCATGAAAGAGAATATGGAATAATGGAAAAGAGTGTCCGTGGGGTTTCTTGCCCATTCTTCTCCATAGAGAGCTACTGACGCTTGCAAATGTGCAACTATATTCTTTTTTTTTATTGACAATTCATAAGTAGGTATAAGGTTTATTTGAAATAAACTATTTGATTTTAAAAGAGTATGACCCTTTATAGTTCGGTAATGCCAAAAATTATTGGACGCTTTGATTGGTGAATATATTCTTTTCGAAACAATCCAATAATTTTTGGCAATATCGAACAAATTTAAAGGGCGTTTGTCATACTCTTTCATGGAGTCATACCCTTTGCTCTGCCGAACTCACCTTCGTAATTAGGCTACTGGTGGTAATGTGGTCGACGGTGAAGCACGCTTGCCTAAAAGTAAACTATACGGTAAACGGTAAACAGTAGACAAGCAATCTCTGGCTAAAATAATGTTCGATGTGGAATGCGGTCAAAAATTAAGTTCTGTATTTTTTGTCGATAATTCATTGTAAGTGTATAAACCGTGTAAAACCAATCTTAGAATGTAAGAAAGTATTTTTTTTTGGACGATCCCACCGCTCTATTCCCAAAACCACTGCAGCTCCTGAACGCCAGAATCAACAGTGGCGACCTCGACTCAACAGAAAAGCGCCGAGGCAAAGAAGCTCGACGAAGTCCCGGACTTCGGATAATGAATTTAACTGTCTTGGATCCCGCTACGAAATTAATCAGAAAATAATAAAGGAGGAGTAGGAAAACAAAGACATAATTTCCACTTCCCTCCATATCAAGCAGGAGACAACAAACAACGCCAATAGGCACAATGGGTCGTTTACAACTGGAATAAGCCCAATTGCTTAGCACCACGGATAAAAATAGCATCAATATTAATAGGTCCTAACATTGTCTAAATGACAAAAACGCTTGAACGCTCGGCAATTTGTAAGTAGGTGTGTGGTTCGTTTTTAAGAAATATCTTAGAAATGGAGAAAAGAACATAACCTGCCAAAAACCATTAATTTACTCTGTTAATATTACTCCTGTAATATATAATAATGAGCATCGCGTAGGAATTTTGATTATATTTTAATTAATCAGTCGAGATTAAGTGAAACCTTGATTGCGGCTGAAATTTTAATGAAAACGGAAGTAATGTTCGCTTATTACACGCGAACCGTGCGTTTTATTACCTATTATAATATTATAATGATATATTATAACAATTAATTTTTGCTTTATAAAGATTTTAATAATTATTGTCCGATTTCCTGTACATACGATTACAATAATTTATTTATGACTAGCTAGTTTTTACGTCTTTTCATCTATTTTTAACGCCTCGACAATACGTTGAGTTTTCTTTATTTAATCTACATTAAATATGTATTAGCATTTTACCAGGGCCAAAAGTGACATACAAAAGTATCAGTGGTACTTTACACGAAAGCTACACGCTTATTTTTTCACAGAAAGATTTTTACAGTTGGTTCAGTAGGTACAGGGCCGGATCTAGAGGGTGGGGCGAGCCGGGCAAATGCCCAGAGTGGCATAAATGAGGGGCGGTCAAACTAAACTAACAGCCCTTTTCATTTCATCAGAAAACCTAACTTATTCGTGGCGTGGTGCTCAAATTTTCAAGCTCGCTTCGTTGTTGAAAGTTATTGGTTCTTGTTGTAAACTCACCGTGAAATAACTTAACATACCTACATAATGTTGCGCAATTCTTAGTTGAAATTTTCTAGCACACATCGTTTTCGCTTTTGCTCGAAATTGTCTAAAACACGGCCTTATCAAATCTGACTCATAAAAAATCGCATTAAAAAAAATATATCCTGAAACATTTACCTCCGTATAAGGTCATATTAGTATTATAAGTAAAGAGCGGCAAATATTGTGTATGCCCTGAGTGGCAAAATTGCTAGATCGCCCTGAGTAGGTATATAGGTACAGGCGGGTGACCATAAGCTCTTAGAGCGGTATCAATTTGATATCGAGTAAGTGACAGAAGTACACAAGTCATGTACATCTGTCCCTTATTCGATCTCAAATTGATACCGCTCTAAGAGACTTCCAGAAGATACAAACTTATACAAACAATAGTTTCTCCTCTTTAAAATGTTAAGTTTAGATTTATTTACCCGACTACTGAAAAATCACGCTCTAAAAAGTATGTAAAGAAAATACTCTCATCTGAAATTGTTATGTACAAACTATTCGATATGTATCGGATAATAAATTAACAACTTTGATGTATTTTTTTTTTATTTCATACATATTATCCAAGGGAACATATTCCAGGAATAAAAAGTATCTTATGTGCTATTCCAGACTATAATCTATCTCTGTGCCAAATTCCATTCAGATCCGTCGAGCCGTTTGAGCGTGAAGAAGTAACAAACATACAAACACACTCACAGACTTTCGCCTTTAAAATATTAGTGTGATATATATAATATAGTGTGATACATTCTGTAAAATAGCCACCTACCTTTATTTTAAAATCCCTGCTCAATGATAGATGATAGCCACACATGAAATGGGGGGGAGGGGGGGGGGAAATGTTGTTCTTGACTTCGTGCCCCCTAGAGGGCGCCATATTAAATTTAATGTGACGACACATAGCCTATAACCAGCGGACAAACAAGACGCTTCCAAAGATACAACATTTGTCAAATTTTAGTAAGTAGTTTAAAAGTTAAGAGGGCATAGATGAACATGCATACAAACATACCGGTCAAAAACATCCAACCCTCTCTTTTGCTTCACCGAAGACGTGTAAAAAATCGTCCAATTGAAAAACTACCAATGACTGTCTAACGTCCCATTCCCGTGGTCTCACTCCTAATATTACGAGTTACAGACATACTCGCCAACTTATACGCTGGGTGGACTCGCAACGTGACCGGACCATTCAGTAAACTCGATGTCCTGCATCTGTCTACAACGTCACGTCCTTAGAAAATACGAATAAGTGTACCTCACATAATGTCTGCATATTTGAACGCGAGCGAGCTTGAAAGTGGATGACATTTTGTACTTTCAACGAGGTAAATGCCCGTTTACGTTATTTTTATTGAGTAGAACTTAAAGTTTTGTGAATTGTGGTTTATTTTCTGATGTTGAGGGTATTATGTACTGTGAATTTCTATTTGTCTTTCTTTTAAGTTGCCCCTGTCATTTTCAGAATAGTATGTACTGTGAATTTCTATTTGTCTTTCTTTTAAGTTGCCCCTGTCATTTTCAGAATAGTATGTGCTGTGAATTTCTATTTGTCTTTCTTTTAAGTTGCCCCTGTCATTTTCAGAATAGTATGTACTGTGAATTTCTATTTGTCTTTCTTTTAAGTTGCCCCTGTCATTTTCAGAATAGTATGTACTGTGAATTTCTATTTGTCTTTCTTTTAAGTTGCCCCTGTCATTTTCAGAATAGTATGTGCTGTGAATTTCTATTTGTCTTTCTTTTAAGTTGCCCCTGTCATTTTCAGAATAGTATGTGCTGTGAATTTCTATTTGTCTTTCTTTTAAGTTGCCCCTGTCATTTTGCCCTTTTGATAATCGCTATTGCCACGCTTTTGATGATAGAAGGTCACTTGTCTAGGACCCGAGAGGCTCGAGACAAGTGTCATTTGATGTCAGAATTCCAAAATGTACGGGATTGATCACGTGATTTTTCGATATCGCTTGTCAATCCCATACAATTTTGCCGTTTTAACAATCGCAGTCAGATTTTATAGCTTCTGACAACCCGTAACGACTGTCAAAGTTTTACAAATGACAGCCGGGACCAACACAGCCCCCTCAGCCGGCGCGAGACCTTATAAGGCATCTGTTTAATTGTTTTTCTATTGTGTCTGTAATTACGCCGGATGAAGCAACGTACTTTCAGAGGCACGGTAGAATTTAAGATGGTCACCCATCCATGGACCAACTCGGCAAGCAATTTATCTAATAACTTTAAACGAGCAATTCTTGTATATATGTATCTATATATATAATCTGAATCTCGATTTTCATGAAATTTTGTATGCAGGACCTTTTAGGGGCGATAAATCGATCTAGCTAGATTTCATTTTTAGAATACGTCGTTTTCTCTATTTTCACCCAAGTAGAACTCGGTCGCCCAGGTACTTATTATTAACCACGATATTTTGTCATCGTTACCTAAATAAAATACAAAGAAATCTATTCACAGCTGCTATAGTAACAATTATTGGATGCCAATCTTCGCCGCGTAACGTAGCACAAATAATTTAATCTGTTCCTATTAACGATCTTAATTCTGTTCCCCGGAGAGCCAATTATTATCAGTTAATGGATTCTAAACTAATTGAACTGTAAATTTCAGTAACGTACAAATTTAAGTTTGTAATAAATATATACTTGTCGGGTTAAGTTTATAGTACGGACGTCAAAACAAATCGCAAGCACGCCATCTGGCGGCAAAGCAAGAACAACTACGCATTGGCGCGCTTTTTCTAAACGCTTGCGTAGTGGGTACAGCAGAATATGGCAGTTTAGTACTGACAGCCTTGGAGCTAAGACGTCGTAGAATCACTGTCGATCCGTAATATTAGTAAGCAAGATTGTAACTGTAAGTTGTGACTATTTGAATAAACCCAGTGTATCGAACAACTTGTGTGATTTCATTTTCACGATTGCACCCACTGACCTGCCCACACACGATGTCTTAACCTAAGGGAATAAATACATCCTGACTTCCCGATGGTTTTCATCTATCGGCCACCCTTGATGCGACATACTTATTTTTCTTTGGATATTTTTTAATTAGCTTTATATTTTTAATCAAGGATAAGGCTTATTTTTTCAGAAACTGTCTATGATCTGCGACTGCTTTTTCTTTTTTGATAAGCAGTTAATTTTGACATAAATGGTCTCATTATATTCATTCTGATAATAACAACTTCGTCCTCTCACTTATATCACGGATTCACACGATATCTTTGAAACTAAATCAAGTACCAACAGCCTAAAGCGGCAATTTACAGCAACCTACCGCTTCCTTACCGTACGATTTGAGTATATGTATTTGTGTAAATAATTTACAGTTACAAAACCACAAGCTCATCACACTGTTCAAAGACCAACCAACAGTAGAAATTTATTAACCCTTGCCGCCAATCAACTTTAATGCCACATCAAAATTGGCTTAGTACATTTTGTTGTATTCCTACTCTTTGACTAACTACAACGGCAAACCACAGTTTTCTAGAAGTTACAAAGCGAGACATCTCAAGCGCTCAACAACTCCAGTTAAATAATATATTCTAAACATGCGTGGATGCATAGTGCGGTGTCGCCACCTGTCGTACTATTCGCGAACTAGCGCGCTGATAGCTACAGTTTCAAACATTCATCACTCTGATTGTTACATGAGTTGTGGTTATATTAGATAGATAGATGCGGTTTAACCCCTAACTTTGATAAAGATAATATATAACATTGGAATTTGATAGCTAGAATTGGGGTGGGCAATTAATAGTAGGATAGCTGAGAATGAGAATGGTTGCTGATTTTCAGCCGCATTTGGTTAGAGTGGAAGCCGACTCCAACTTAGTTTGAAAAAAAGAGTTAATTCAAAAATACAAAAATTCGACTAATTAAGAAGCGAACTAAAAAGAAAATCATGTTGTTCAGTCGGAGGATACATATTCGCGAGCTGGCTGACCAAAACCATGTATCCTCCGACTGCATAGCATGATTTTCTTCTTGTTTACGTCTTTTAGTTCGTTTTTTTAATAATGACTTTTAAGTCAACATTTCTTTTTCGAGAACGTTTACATTTTTTTTTGTTTAGTACGGTGAGTAATGAAGAAAAGAAATTTGGGCCCCACAATATAACATCCAAAATCCGCCTTTTTTCTATTTTCGAACTTTAATGCCAGTGACACTCGCAAGTTTAAGACGAATCGACTGACGTAAGAATCATCAAAATCGGCCTACGCGTTTGGTCTCTAGAAGGCCACATAGGAACAAACATACATACACACATAGACTGATAAACATATTACCTTCCTTCGGCAGTCGGGTAAAAAGGGTAGGCAGATTAAGAAGTGAAAAGAACAAGAAAACTTAGGGCCATATTCTAAGTCCACTCGAATGAGCTCCACTTGACTCTAGTCGCCAGGACAATGGTAAAAACCCCCGATTTACAAATCAAGCTATAAGAATCAAATTGATCATTTGAGGTGGAGTATATGATTTGGAAAACTTATTCCAAATCATGTACTCCTCCGAGAGGTTTGCCGTCATATATTGGAGAGTTCTGTTGTATATCTACGAAGTTCTTCATCAGATTTTCACCAAATTAAAATGGGACAAATTTGGGCAAATACTCTTTCAAACGAAACAAGATTTTTCAAAATCGGTCCACAATTGACGGAGATATCGGTGAACATACACAAAATACAAAAAAAAACATAAAGTCATACATAGAACCTCCTCCTTTTTGGAAAGTCGGTTAAAAATATTGGGTGACCTAGTACGTTCCCCAGTGGTATATAGGTCGTCCGTACCCATAAGAAATGGCTGTTATGAAAGGGAGTCAAAACAGTCAAACGCGCAGAATAGAGAAATAAAATTGATGACACCGATGTAGAGAGAAGAAGTACCTACCAGAATTCATAGTTACTTTTCCCTGAAATCATTACTTTCTTGGCAAGAAGAGCAATGTTCTTCGCACGTTAGTAATGTGAGTCTATTCTGATCCGTTTGGATAGTTCAATTCAGTCTAAACGGCGATTAGGCCAAATGACGTATCATTAGATTCGTCAGATTCGTATTGTTTTTTGTTCCCAGCGATTTGTGGGGTAAATTATTGTGGTAGTCTCACCCGATCGAATGTTTCCGATGTTAACAAAGTTTTTCCAAGGTCAACTATTGTAATCAAGGTCAATGAATCAGCATTGAAATTCAACGTGAAAATGCTGCCAGTCTCCTGGGCACGTTCCCGGATGACATCGATGTGGAGTATTTCGACGCTTAGGTGTAGGTACCTACTTAACTTTCTTTTGTATATAATATAATTATCTAAGTAGTAAATCTATATCTATACCAATAATACAAGGTGGGCCAAAAGAAATCACCCTTTTGGAAGATGCTCTCATTTTTGCAAATGGCCGCCAATGTCAAATCTGTTTTGACATTTGTGGACTAGACAGATGCAGAATACAAGTGACCAAGTCATGGAGCGATACAATCCCAAAGAACGCGAAATAATCGTGTCTATATTTTTGACGAAAAAAAACAGAGTCAAACAACATCGGATGACTTCTTTTGGCCCACCTTGTATAAAGAGGAAAGATTTTTTTGTTTGTTTGTTTGTACCGAATAGGATACTACTGGACCGATTTAAAAAATCTTACACCTATGGAAAGCTACATTATTCGTGAGTAACATAGGCTATAAATTATTTTCAAAAAAAAAATGATCGTTATGAAAATTGCAATAATGTAACCCAAAGTATCAAATGTTAAAAAGCTATGTTCATTTTGCCTATAAAATTCATTGTTTGGCGTGCGCTGAGAAAACTAAACGTACATACATAAAAATTATGCACTACATGATTTAGGTAATTATTATTAACAACAAAAATGTCTGCGGGAGAATATATATATCTCACTATCATAGTTAAGTCACAATAGCAGCTTTTATGTTCTAAAATTTAATTAGATCGCTGCGCTGGTAGAAACAAAAGTTGTTTACATTCGTATTGTAGTAGGTAAACCAGTTGACGGGATCGGAGCCGCGGTGTCGCCATAACGATAAAAAATTGTACCTACCAAAGACACCGACTTCCAAAAATTAAGGTTTTTTTTCATTTTGTAGTGTTTTTATTTGGAAGTCAATAGTATTTATTTGTAAAAATTTTATTTTTATTTATTTCTATATATACCAAATATTTCACCTACTCGGATCTACCTAATTTATTAAATGCTGATGATGGAATCCTTCATATATATTTGCCAATTAATTGTACTCGTATTCTTGCAAATAAATATTATTCTTATTCAATTCTTATGGTTTCTGTTGATCGTTGTAATTGGTTACCTATCTGTCGCCAGTTTTCCAACTTTAGGTACGCAAGTAACTTAACATTGGTATACAATAAAGTATATTCCATCTAAATCAGGTCATAAAAGTTAAAGTAGGCTACTAAAACTTTTGCCAATTAAGTACAAGAACTAATTCAAGCCTGACCGAATTATTTAAACAGCTACTCAGAAAGTGGTCAGATTCTGAACTGTTAGTCGCACTTATAAGCCAGTGCGATCGTTGAAACCTACACATTACAGTTCTGTGTGGCTTCCAGTGGCCCCCAGTGGGTTCCAGTGGTTTCCAGTAGAGCCACCCACAAACTGTGAACTTACTAAGCACACTCATTAATAGGGTTTCTACATCCGATTCGAAATCTGGTACAACTGATCCTTGTGTGTGTATCTAATCTGTTTTCCGTCCCTTTTAAAAGCTTTTCGTTTATTTAGATTTAAACCTGATTATAGTTACTTATGGATTGTGAGCGAGAATTTGTTTGTTTTTTTGGTGTCTTGTGAACCAGAGACTCTTCATTATCGTTAGTGAAAATGTTAGCTTCTTAATTCCGCAGAAATACCTAAGTTAAATACATTTTACGCGTGTACGCCCCGGAGGTTTAGACAGAGGTAATGAAATCCAACAAGTATTTGATTTCCTCAAAGCATTGAATTGATTCACATCCAGTTTTCAATGCTCTACCACTTTTTTTCACAAGACGTAAGAGTTTTCAGTAAAAACTAAATCCACTGGAGAACGAAACCTAAAGTTTTCTAAAGAACGATAAGGAATTTAAGTTAGCCAAAATTTCAGGGAAGTGGAAACCGACGTAGTTTCCTCCGCTTTACGTCATTTAACTTTCAGCTAAGCTTGGAAATACAAGGGACGTTTATATTCCACGAAATTGAACTGTAGTCTATAAATTGAAAATTTCAGGTTCGTTGGAATTTACTTATAGGTACGTATATAACGTCGTTTAAGAATATAATAGAATAATATTTAAATTGTATTTGCCAGCGAGTATTCCGTGAACTGAGTAAAAGCCTTTGGTACGTGAAAAGCATTTATTATTTTCAATCACAAATAATTGGTTTTTGTTCTCAAACAAATAAACATGGCAGTTGATAGCAAAACTACCTCTTGAACCAACTATGTACATAGGCACCTGCATAAAACCAGTTTTGTGGTAATGTGTGGAATTGTATATAAGCGCATCCCCGTTTGAGAGATATAAGACCCAGGACAACAAAACGAAATAAAAAATAAGTTGATAGTTAACTATATATATGTATATCAAGGTGGACCAATGACCTAATTGCATAAGTGAATTCGGCAAGGCAAAGGGTTAAGACCCTATCAATCGACCAATCACATAGACGGCAATCCAAATTGCGTCTTTCATCTCGCATGTGATTGGTCGATTCTTCATACTCTGTGTGGCAGGTCTATGCCCATTAGTGGAAGTCTTTCGGCTGAAATGATGATGATGATATGAGTATATGGACAGGTAGAATCAAAACTAATGGCGGTTTGGAAAACGCCGCGAGTCGCTGCGAAGGAGGTGGGGTACTGGTATGCGCAAAGTAAACTTCATAGACGTCACTAACTTTAAATCAATCTTTAAGTACCTATCAACAGAATACTATTGACACGACCGAAATCATCTAGCCTCTGAGCCAGTGAAGGTCAAACTTGCCAAGATTTGCGGCAGACTCTGGTTGGCTGGTATTTGCACAGGCAGGTCAACAGCGCTGCGAGGAAGGCCCATAATTGAATTTGTGAGGGTCGCGATAAACGCCAAGTGGAGACAGTTAACATCACCAAGAACGTCATGGACCTACCCTCGAAGGACCTTAATCCGCAATTAAAGTAATTTGATCATGCTCTTATTAACTTATAACCGACGTAAATAATATTTTATGAGATTTGCATAATAATGATTACGTTTTAATTGTGCAGTACGAGGATTTATTGTCTGGTTTTTATTAGACTGGCATAAAATAGATGTAATCACAACCTAGTCATTTATTATCTAACTAGCTTCTGCCAGCGACTTTGCCGGCGTGAAAGTTGAAAATTATTCCGAGGGAACATGAACGGGTTCCGTACCATTATCGCATAAAGATCACGTTTGTTGTATGGGAGCTTCACTTAAATATTTATTTTATTCTGTTTTTAGTAGAAACAACAAAAATACATCGTCTGTTAAAATTTCAACTGTCTAGCTATCACGGTTCATGAGTTACAGCCTGGTGACAGACATACAGAAGGACAGACAGACAGAACGATCGCGGAGTCTTAGTACACCCGTTTTTAACCTTTAGGTACGGAATCCTAAAAAGTATTCTATGTGCTATTTCTGACTGTAATCTATTTCTGTGCCAAATTTCGTCCAGATCCCTTCAGCTTTTCTGGCCTGATTGAGTAACAAACATACATCCACACACATATCTATCCATCCAAACTTCACATTTATAATATTAGTAAAATGGTATAATTAATAATGGTTTAAGTACTAATGAAAGAAAGGTCAGGTGCGCAGTACTCATTATAGTTCTCGCAAAATTTCTTGGCCGGCCGGCCGTAGTAAATCTCGCCGCGCCGTGCCTTGCGCAACGGAAAGCCAACTTCAGGCCCTTTATGGCGCACCGGTGTGGGCGCGTTCCTTGAGGCAGCGACCAGCCCGCTGGTTGAACGCATCCCAAAAAGTCATGGCCATCCGGCTGGTCCGTGGATACCGCACGGTCTCCGGTGAGGCGGCGAGTCTCCTTGCCGGATTGCCGCCATGGAATCTGGCAGCAAAAGTCCTCGCGCTCATTTGGGAGTGGCGCGAAGAGGCGAAACGCCGGGGCGAAATTCCGTTGCCGCGACAAATCGTGGCTCGGCGGACAGAGCTCCGGCAGGATCTCATGGCCACATGGAGAGAGCGACTGTCGCAACTCAGCGCTGGGCACGCCACAATTGCTGCGATAAGGCCCCCTTTGAGGAGTGGCTAGAGAGGCGTCACGGCGTCCTCACCTTCCGCCTGACGCAGGTCCTCACCGGACACGCCTGCTTCGGGAGGTTCCTGTTCCGGATAAGGCGGGAGGAAACGCCCGGGTGTCACCATTGTGTGGAGCGTCCGGAGGACACGGTGGAACATACGGTGGAGGTCTGCCCCGCTTGGGCGGAGCACCGCCGTGTCCTCGTAGAGGCGATCAGCGGTGGCGACCTCTCGCGTCCGGCCCTGGTTCACGCCATGGTACGGAGCGAGAGGGCATGGGAAGCTGTCACCTCCTTCAGCGAAGCAGTAATGCTCGCGAAGGAGGAGGCGGAATGCGTGAGGGAGACACAACGGAGACGCCCTCACGCCCCTAGCCACCGCAAGAGACGCCCCGGGCGTCGGGAGTCGCAAGCCGATTCTCGGCCACCGTAGGCGCGGGCTTGCGGATGGCGAGTAATGGGTAGCTCGCCGTCCGATAAGGACCAGGCCCGAGTCGACGGCGCGTAGCGTTCCACGCGCGCCCTCAAAGAGATTTCAGCAAATGTTGAAGGGGTCCGCTAGGGCCGATGCCTGTCTGGGTCGCGGATAAATTTGAAAGAGAGTTACCGCGGCCCTGGCACAAGCAACTGAAGGAACACGGGTGGGTTTTAGTCAGTAAAAGTCTGACACGCCCTCCAGGGCGGGAGAAGTTGGTGCGAAGAAGAAGACGTTGCGTTGGAAGGCCTCCCACCAGGAGGACCGATGACCTGGTGAAGGTTGCAGGAATCCGCTGGTTGCGGGACGCACGGGACCGGTCAATGTGGCGACGCTTGGGAGAGGCCTATGTCCAGCAGTGGACGTCTTTCGGCTGATATGATGATGATGATTATGATATACTAGATGAATGACTAGATGTATGAACGCAGATGAAGCAAAAAGATTATGTAAAGACTGTAGCAGGTGGCATTCCGTAGTTTATGCTCATTCTCACATAAAGATAGATGTCCTTTCCACCTTATTCTCATCAACTGGTTTCAGAATGGCCATTCACAGCTATCAGATTCTTTCTTTTTCCCCATAACGTTTATAAACCTAGGTATTATTTATGAGGTCGCTGAACATTAAGCTACAAACTGAATATCAGTGTTTAGCTAGAAACTACAATGAACAGCTGAGGGTAATAAAACTCGGTAAGCCTATAAAAATATGTGGATATTAGCTACCGGTTCGAAGAAGGAAGGCGAAGGCTTCCTATTCCACTTTTAGGCACTTGTCTCACCGTCGACGATCAGTGAGCAGCGAGTAGAGCTAAAACCTAGATACGAGTTGGTAAGCAGCGAGAAGCGAGTGTGTAGTTCCGATAGTTATACCGCTCGGCTCTGAGTGAGTGTTTTTGTGCGACGTGCGATTACTCGCACCACTCGCTCGGTCGGTCGGTGAGTCCTGCATGCGTTGGTTGGTTGGTCTCTTGGCGTGAGTTCTGACTGCCAAGCGAGTATCGACGTGTGAGTATCGCTAAGCAAGTATTATACAGGTCTTGTCACTGCGACAAACTTTTGTTGAAAGAGTACTCGCCGGCAGTGTGAACAGCTAGTGATCAACGATTAATATATGTCCCTTTTATGGACACGGGATCTGTGTTTTGTTCGTTTCTTCAGCGAGAAAATAGTCTAGTTAATTGCTTCGTCGCTGACGGTGGGACAAGTGCCTTATAATAACAAGTGTCTTTTGTCAGCGTTTTCACCTGCGTGTAAGTGGAAAGTATCCAGTTCATGGTCTACCTAAGTCTTTTTATCAAAATCCGATTAAACAACAAACATCCAGATGTTAAATTTATAATATATCACGAGTATATGAGTAGGAGTGGAGCATTGGTGGCCCAGTGGTAACGGCCCCGTCTTACGTGTCGTACGTTTGAACAAAGGCAGGCCCATTATTTTGTGTAAATTATTTCATCACTACTGCTCTAATGGTGAAAGAAAACGTTGTGAGAATGTCCTAGAACCAAAAATTTCAAGACATTGTGACATCCACTAACACGCACTGGGCCCACGTGGTGTATTAAGGCCCAATCTCTTACAGAGAGGAGGCCTGTGTCCCAGAAGTGGGTACATTAAATAAAGGATGATGATGATGATGATATGAGTAGATATGTTATGCATCTTTTAACAATCATCATCATAATTATTATTTCAGTCAAAAGACGTCCACTACTGAACCTAGGTCCATGTCTCGCCAAATCGACCTGTCTTATGCGTCTTGCATTCAACGGATTCCAAGTCATCGGTCCTACATTATTTAAATGATATACCGGTGTTACAATGGAATTTTAATACAACTTTAATTATCAAGAGACCTTAATATCTGCCTATCTATATTTGATCTTACTGTTAAAAAATAACACGAAAGTTTTAATTCAGTTTTGTTTTAAGGAAACTTGAATTTCTTTGAAAATAAATGTAAAAGCTATGAAGTTAATATTTATGAAATACTTTTCTACGTAGATGGCAGACGCTTTCCAGCATCATGAACAGGAAATATCTTATTAAACTTCGCGACTGGCGGAGATGAAGCGTATGAATTCGTGGGATTTCTTTCAATAATTACGTTTACATACAAAATGTTAAAAATTGGATTTGGCAACTCGATTTTCTGTCGTTTTTACGTCAATAAATTGTATGTTGTCATTTCTATGTATACTATATTTCAAACTTTGGTTAAAATTGCTAATATTGTTTTCTTATAGATCATCTCATAGCAACAATCACTTTACGAATTAAAATGATTGCCTCAGTAATAACAAAAAAAAACATTTGTAAGTACAGTGTTATTTTCAGATGAAATAACAAGTTCGCAAACGAAAGTTTTTACTTTTAGGAGATTGTTGTTCTTACCATCGTCTTTAAGTTTCGTCTTGTCTTTCAACAAATCAAAACTTTTCTATTTAGAAGAAGCAAACTTCAACCAAAATGTTTGTGTACTTTTTAATATTGAAAAGTAGATAATTGTAATCAAAATCTTTTATCGAGACTTTTAACGTTTATTTGCGGTCGAATAAAAGGTCTCGGATTCTCGGTGACACGTTTCACTTAATCGCGTAAATATTTATAGACCATGTTTTGGGAAAATTTATTACGTTATTCGGTATCTTTGTCCTGTACAAATCTTCTAAAAGTATTTGTTCAGTGATCCTACAAGATTATGCTATGGAAATACTTGCGCTTGCATAAATGTATTTGGAATTATTCATTCGGTCCAATTCGTTCACTTTGTGTGAAGTGGCCGGAGATTTATGTCGTTGGTACTTCAACTTAGTAACGTACGGTCGCCGCGACCGCTCTCTGGCTGAATAAATCAAATTGTACCCTCTATCTACGTGTATTCACGTCTCTATCCACTATGCTTGGCGACATTATATGTTAAATCAATAACTCGAACATCAATGACGACCAAAATAGTACCTACTATAACCTTGCCTAGTCGAATCGCACCTTTTATTAATCTCTTTACAATAAATTACTTAATAAATCCAGAAATTAAAGCCATTCAAAGCAATACTATTGAAAATTCTGCTAGTCGACGCTCTAAAAACCCTGTGTCGTATATACTTATAAATAGTATAAAAAGGCACATAACGTACAATTTTACACGGAAATAATGAAGCTAATGAAGATTGGTAGCTAGGTAAAGGCCGTACTTCCCGGAGTCGTTATTTCTCGTGGAAATCGTAATTAAAATGAATCTCTCCAGGACAAAGCTTTTGGACACGAAAAGTTAAAAAGGAGAGAAAGCTTTAAGATTTTTTTGGCCTCACGTCTAATCAATTTATTTAGCGATGGAAGCGATTTCCGTCCTGACTAAATGTAGGTTACGTCTCCGTAAATTGTTTGTTGATATAACGTCGAAGTTAAATTAAGTCTATTTTAAACGGTATATGGAAGTTTTTTTGGTTCATTACCAAGGTAGGAAAGGACATGAGAAAGATTGTACAGACATTATTTTCAATTTTATACAAGATGCACCCGCGGCTTCGTCTACGTGGCATTACTTTCCTCAATCCTATCCTACTTATGGATGTATGAATGTTTGTTACTCAATCACGCCAGAACGGATTTGGATGAAATTTGGCTCAGAGATAGGTTATAGTCTGGAATAACACATAGGCTGCGCCTGAGTGAAATGTGTTTTATTATCCCAATGGATCATAATTTGATAGGCATTTTTTTATCAGGATAAAAAATATTCTATGAGGTAATTCGGGTTTTAAAGTATTTGTTTGCAAATTTCATCTAAATCTGTTCAACCATTTTTTTGTGATTGTAACACAAACATATAAACTTTTACATTATAATATTCTATAAAAGGAAGTATTACGGTAGGATGAATGATGTTAAGTCAGTTGAGGCCACGGCGCCTGAACAAGAAACTGTATATAAAACTATTATTGTTTGAAAGCGTTAAACATCGCTGGAACTTGTATAACTCCAGATAATATTATGTAAGGTTACTTTGACAAGGACAAGTGTACCATTTACAACAGTTTGCAGAATGAAGGATTTTGTATTGTCATAGTGCCATGGAATTTTGACGCTGATAAGGACAAGGTGCGCTTTATACAATCAGTTTACGAAGTAAATCATTAATTTAACAAATTCATTGAAAAATATGGTATAATAATACGTTCGTATTTTGTTTTAACCAATCCAAAAAATCACCTCATCCTTGTTTTGTTTCCAGTTATTAAACCAAATAAATAGCTGTTTCTTTTCTTTTTAACCGACTTTCGAAAAAGGAGGAGGTTCTATGTTCGACTTCTTGTATGTTTTTTTTTATGTATGTTCATCGATATCTCCGTCAATTGTGGACCGATTTTGAAAATTCTTTTTTTGTTTGAAAGAGTATTTTCCGAAATTGGTCCCATTTTAATTTGGTGAAGATTTGATGAAGAACTTCGAAGATATACAACAGA
Source organism: Orthosia incerta (assembly GCA_948252205.1). Taxonomy (NCBI): domain Eukaryota; kingdom Metazoa; phylum Arthropoda; class Insecta; order Lepidoptera; family Noctuidae; genus Orthosia; species Orthosia incerta. The sequence continues at coordinate 21,270,681 of OX411744.1, forward strand.
ACTCTTCAATAAATAACGGAAAATCTCTCGGGACTGTTGCAATCGCATGTCTGTTTATTGTTTATACCATTTCATAACATAACATCACGCCAGTACGCTCTTAAGGGGTAAGCAGATCTGTCAATTGATCAGTTTTGTTCAAGTTTCGGGTTATCTATTCTGGCTTACTAAACAACTTGCCTATTACAACTAAAAAGTGAAAAATAAAAAAACTTTTTTACAAAAAAATACTACCGACTTCCAAATAAGAAAACTACAAACTGAAAAATAACTTTATTTTTGGAAGTCGGTGTCCATAACGCAAAAAATGGTAATGCTACGAAAGACACCGACTTCCAAAAATAAAGTTATTTTTCACTTTGTAGTTTTCTTATTTGGAAGTCGGTAGTATTTTTTTGTAAAAAAGTTTTTAAAAAAATGTAAGATTTGATTTTTATCTGGAATCATTTGGATGGCCATAAAAAACATTTAGAATGTAAAGTATCTGAAAGTTCAGACTTTCTTAACTTTTAGATCAAAGTTAGGTTAACTCAAAGTTAGTTTAGCTGAGTGTAAGGTTTGCCCAAAGTTAGTTTAGTTGAATGTTAGGTTAGCTCACAGTTAGGTTAGCTCACTGTTGCGTTAGCTCAATGTTAGGTTAGCTCAGAGTAAGATTAGCTTAATGTTAGGTTAGCTCAAACTTAGGTCAGCTCTGAGTTAGGTTCGGTAAAAAATATGTTTTCTGTTTACAGTTAGCGCTCCATTCAGTTGTGTAATGATAGTTTGTAATACGGGTACAATAATATACTTAAAATAAACTGCGGCTTCAATTGTATTTAATCGAAGATATTCTGAGTATCTTTTTCCAGCACCTGTAGCCATGTTGACATCTACAATCGATAACGCTAGTAGAAAACGAATCAATGTATGGGAATGACACATCTGAAAAGTCAAGTCATCTGAAAAGTCAAGTTGTCAGACCAAAGAAGAAATAGAAGGCGTTAACGATTGTTGAAAGAGATTCATAAGGAACGTTTGTAACTTGGCTAGGGGGGCTCTTTCTACCTTGATACAGATTTTTCTATATTTTTATGGTGAGTCCATGGGGTGTATTTTTCTTTAGATGCGAATCAAAGCTAGACGGGATATGTATTATTTGAATTTATTTATGTATTTAATACTTTTAGCACATATACGTAATGAGGTTGACATTTTCTTCTTCTTGAATTCTTTACTGAGTAGAAACAAAATAGATTCTTTTTTTTGTATTATTGTTTCAGTCTGGGTGTACAATACTGAAAGGAAGCCGGAATGAATAAAGTTAGCTTTTTACATTCGTGCTTACAACACACACCATCTTACATTGTTAGAGATATCCTGTACAATCGTAAAAACATAGAACGATGCACTCTGCACGGACACACACACCGACACTATTGTTATCTGGACACTAACTTGTTTTCGCAACACCTAGCGAGGTACTGAGACTACATTTTTATCTCTGACGTAAAAAAGTTGCGTTATTTTTGCGTATAGTCGGCAAAACTGATTACTTGTATGCAGTCTCAAAGAAGGCGTAATTTTTTGGTTGATCTTACTAACATATACAAGACATAACATGTAAGACATACATAACATGTATAGTTTAAACGGCAAATTATTTAGTAAAAGTTTGTCTTTGTAGTAAGCACTATTTGTGTCACTCGTTACCCTCATACATTTTACTTTTAAAGCTCCATGATTGTGTGAAAGATTTACTAGGTTACCCATGTTTTTGTTCACTGTACCTACATAGGAGAAGAAGTAGCGCAGACAACTGTAAACCTCAAATGAACCTGAAACCTTTAGTACCCCGTGTTACTACCGTGGTATTATTATCTCTATAGTTTTATGCCAACATTGTTGTTGCCAAATCCATGTTCAAGGTAAATTGTATTAAGAAATCGATATGGGCTCAGTGCAATAACAGATTCGTATCGAGATTTGGAATAGAGATTTTTATAGCGAGACTTACTCGATATTGCCTCCATTTTGGGATAAGTATCCTAGTTTGTAAAATATGGTGATGGCATTCTTATAGGTGAATAAAACAATAGTATTGGGAAGTTCGTGATTGCTTTCTTGAGCAGAATCTTATCTAGACGCGATATCATCATCATCATTAGACCCCCAAGGGTCGCCACATTGACCGATCCTGTGAGTTTGAAGACTGAGAAGGAACAAAATAGATTCAGAGACGATAAGACATGAACAGATTTAGATGTTTCTTTATTGCCTAGGCATATTTTTATTAGAGCTTGTTTTTTTTGGCAAAATTGTTTCAGTTTATACATATCTAATCTTTCCAGTATTACTTGAAGAGCCGTAGAATAAAAACACTTTTTAGGTACCACTCAAAATCGTAGAATACATTCTGGTAACAAATTCCCAGCTCCCGAATAGCCCAGTGCTCTTCATTAGTATTATCCTACGCCAATTCCCGTGGGCTCCACACTGGGCCACTATAAACGACGCACGGATAGTAGTAATAAAATTAAGAGGACACAGGACAGCAGGGCAGTTGCTTTACGACTAGCAATCGCATTATTTTTACCACTCACGTTTTTTAAGGCTACGTAGCTTAAAACTCCGGTAAACCCCACGAAAGGCAACAGTTTTAATTTAAAAATATTGCTTTTACTCAAGTAGTAATAATTTTTAAATACAGTATTGGTGAGAAATAGGAAGTATTACGTGGGAATGTGTTTTGGAAGACCGCAATATATTTGGATGAATAAATCAATGACGCAATGGAGTAGTTATAAATAAATAACGTAGGAAACTTGGAACTGGATTTATTGTAAGAAAATCTTAAGATAAGACGGAAAAAATACATTGTTAACCAGTTCTTATTAGATTACAAGTGGCCGCTGCACTCTTAATCTAGACCTGGGCACAAAAGACATTTCTCATTCGCACCAAGCCACAGAATAATCAAGTCCTTACATATCAATATTATCAGCAATGTGTTTCCCCCAAGCGTCTCCTCAACACGCGGGTGTGGTGACCACTTCCTTCGGATTTATATGTGTAGCTGAATCCTGAATATGAAATAGAGCCAAAATCAGTAGTGCTTGAAGAAAACCTTGACCACATAACTAGAGGCCACTCCACTTTTATAGAAATCAAGACACACAGGCAGAAAAGACATGGCTCACTCGCCTCAAGACACGGAATAATTAAGTCCTTACATATCATTATTATCAGCCACATTTTCCCCTCCAAGCGTCTCCTCAACACGCGGGTGTGATGACCACCTCCTCCGGATTTATATGGGGAGCCATAAAACCTACATTCTTATTCATGTTCATGTTTATGGTCATTGATATGAGCCCATATAAATGGAGATGGCTTTGAACGGGACATAAAACGTGTAGGCAACTGGACAGATGTAGGTACTGTTGCTTATGTATGTTTAATCTTGCAAACTAGGGAAGTAGGTAAGGTATTTAAAATCTTGATCTTTTATGTACCTACAATCACTATTGAAAAAAGTACTTTGGCTATAAATAATTTTATTGGAGGAAAAGTCCGTTTATTAGGAGACTATATGCCTCCAGCACGTTATTTTTGTGTGAATGAGTTTATAGAAACTATATTTATATATATCCCTTACACCCAATTGGAAAACTATTCAAAATACGAACTACTTCCACAATACGAAAAGCTTTTATTTTATAATATTGCCCAGACCTTGCCTTTCCACGTATTAAAATTCCATATTCTTCCGGTTATACATTTAAAACGTTGTTCATTCTTATTTAAAATACGAGACTACATTTATCATTTGAATGCATTACACAGAAAATACTTTAAAATTTTACAATACAGTGTACACGGCAGCTAAATGCAAATGTTTGTACGTATTTAATAAAAGATGACTCGTTCGCCGCTTGGCTGAGCGCGGCCCGGCGCTTCTACGCAGCGTAAACTAACAAATTGCTGTGTCTGCCTTCGAACCTCCTCAGTATTCTCAAGTAAATGTCTTGAAAAGGAGCTTGAAAATTTCCCCAACAGTCGTCAAACTTTGTCCACTATATTTATAGACGATACTTCTCGGCAGGACCGTCAATTATCGTCGGGGAATTTTCATTTACTACTTTAGCGAATGAATGCAAAAATATTTTTCGTGCTCTCTTAAAGATTTTTGCGTACCTTTTAATAAGTGATTTGAAGTAGGTGGTACTTATTAAAATGTTTCGATTTGAACTTTGTGTACAAAATTTAATTGGTTACTTGTGGAGAAGTTTAGCATTTAATACCTATAGATAATTAAATTTATTTTTCATCACACTTGCACGTAAACAGTATCTAAACATACAGGTTAAGGTGGCCGTAATGCCCCATATAAAACCCTCGAGCTTTCTTTTTGTCATGAAACCCACGGGCGGTAAGTAATTTTTTTTTAATTTATAGCACAGCACACAGGTCATGCAAGTTCAAGCAAGGAAACGTCGAAATATTTTTTTTTCTCTCCGTCATGGCTGTATACCTACGTAAGTATTTATCCTTAACGTTTCTGAAAGAAAAATTTGTATAATCTGTGGTGTGGGCAAAAAGCCCGAAACTTTTTTTTAAGCGGATGGCGCTTAAATAAAGTTCACGTATTTCGTAATAATAGTTGTGCTGACTTGTGTATTAAAGCTATAATTTACAATTATTTACTCGCAAATGTGATGAAAAATATTGTATGTTTCACGGGCGGTACGGGAATTACGAACCTCGACTCAGAAACTTCTACTAGAGCCTCGATCGTAATTCCTTACTTACCGCCCTTAATACACAATGTACTATTACCGTCAAGTCTTTTCATTATTGACACGCTATCCTTTATTAAAGTGTCTGTAATAAGGCTTTGTGATTTATGTAATATTAATTCAAATCACATCAACTGAAAAGTCTTTCATGACGTTCTTTGATTGAAGCCCCAGCGTTTACTTAATTTAGATCTTTTGTGTAAGAGCAGCATTGAAATCAGTGCCGAAATCCGAGGAAATACCTGCAGCCCATTTATTTTTCCCGGAATACCTTGGAGAGAACGCTTCGGTATGTACGAAACCTGCGCGAAATCGTACCTTTATTTGTACGGGCTCCTCTTGAACTGATGTAATCAGAAAGTTAATATTACTCCTCATAATATTAGGTTTGTGTACTAAAAAATTACAGGCAAATGATTGTATTTTTACCCGACTACGCTAAAGTTACAATGAAGGATTATGATTTTAAGAGCCTATGTATGTCCGTATATACATATTAAGGTCCTTCAGGCCAATCTCAAAGAAGATTAGACATCGACGCGTGAGATATTATAGTGCATAGGTGCGTTTGCACACACTTGCGCACTCTCTCTTTGTGTTTATATGTTTGTATGTATACGCGTGGTCTGCCATAACTACTAAACTACTGAGTCCATTTTGATGAATGAGGTGTCAATCGATTCGTTATAGTCCGGATGAGTGACATAGGCTACATTTTATTCAAAAACTATCAGTATTATAAATTTGAAAGGGTCTTCTTCTTCTTGGTTTTACTGTGTAAATGAAAGAAGATACAATTTTGAGTTCTAGTATAAAATCAAAATAAGTTCTGAATATCAGGTATTTCGTAGTTTTTTCTACCCATATCCTGTAGCTGAATGTTATTTCAGCTTGTTATTCGTTAAAACCTTAATAAAATGGCTCAAAATATTTGTCCCTCACTTTAAGATATTATAAGCTTACCCAAGTATTAGCTTACCAACCCGCACTGGGGTCGCGTGGTAGATTACGCCCCATTCCCTCTCACAAAGAGGAGGTCTGTGTCCTAGCAGTGCGAACATTAATAGGCTGATGATGATGAATATAATGATCAGAGTATTTACCTAATCAGCCCGTCTTGATTATGAACCAGTGCTGGGCAAAGTAAACTGGAACAGTAGACTTGACTGTACTCTACCATTGCAGACTAGTTTTTTTCGGTCGGAGTCAAGTTCGTCCATCCATCTTCGTCTGTCGCGATGTGGCCTAGCATTTAACAGAATCATATTAGTATTTTAGCCTACAGAGATACTAACAGCAAAAAAAATAATAACCGAAAGCCTAATGGTGAAATCATTTTTATTTCAAAATAAGAATGATTTCATCATTAATGATAAAGATACATTTATTTGTTCAAACATATGTAACATGATACATGAATATGTACATATAGATGGAAACATAAATTTACTGGACCAACATGTTTTGCCTCACTCGGCGTACCAAATGTTTGCAATATGTTATTAATTAAATTATCAATAATTCATTAAATAAATTAAAGTCAGTTTCATATATACAATTAGAGTCAGTGCAAAATATAGTCAATAATATTATAAACAAGTGAGATTTTTTTGTTTGTTTTGTACCAAAGGGGCTCCGAAACTACCGGACCGATTTTAAAAATTCTTTCAACTATCTAAAGCTCCATTATATAGGAGTTACCTAAGTTATTTTTTATCGCGGAAAAAGTTAAACTTTCAGCGGGATGGGACACGGGAGCAAAACCGCGGCAAAAAAGCCAGTTCAATATAAAATCAGAGTTAGTACAAAATGTAGTCAATATTAATTACAATAAAATATGACAATATGTTATAGAGTGACGGAAGTATTAAAATTCTGTGCTTTATGAACATTCGCCTGTAACTGTCCATAGATTGCCACACAAACTCATTAAAGTGTAATACTCATTAAAGTGTTAATTATTTTTTTATATATTTCGACTGAGCTGCGAACGTTATTGAAAACGCGTCTCTCATTGGTTGAAGGCATACAATTCCTGTAATCATTTAACAACAACATTTAACATTCAGTATTTTACTTTATACGTGTTCACTGTTCATAAATTCCGTCTCTTTATGTTTTACGTGACAACGCATATATTTTTTACGGAATACATAATTTTTATCTACGAGTGCCTCGTCATCGTTTATTTTTCTTCTCTTATGGGATGAAAAATAATAGGAATTACTAAAAATAATTATATTTCAATATTTAGAATGTCGTATGCGCAGAAGAATAATAATTATCTTGGGAAGAAGAGCCTTTATCAGTCAATAAAGGTATACATATAAACATGAAATTAATTACTTAAATTAATAACTTATTTAGTTAAATATCTGTTATATTTTATTTAATGCCGTACAGTAATAAAATACGAGTATTATTCGTATTTATTGTGTACAGTTATTCGTTGATGTAATTAAACAAACAATCAGAAATATAACAGAGAAGGAACGCAGAAGTTCAATTAATAAGCGCCCCTGCCTGTTAACACTGTTGTGGAATTCATTCTATGTCAAGGAAATCTTGCCTCTAATAGCGTCCGAAGTGGTTCAATGAATGGAGGTTTAAGTACTGTGAATTGAGTGCTTATTGCCATCATGGGAAACAACTGATTACTTAAATCTAGTCAAGCAGTGCGTGTGAAAGTTTGCACCCTATTGTATAAATTCTAGTTGATTTGTTAATACTCCCCGTATGCTTTTATTAACCTCCATTTTTGCTCTGCAATGAAATTAATATATGAAACAAATCTGAGAAAAAATCTAGTTTACACTTGGCAAAAGATTTAGTGGCTGGTTATAAAATTATTGGGACTTGTGAAATTTGCCTACTTGCAAAAAAAAATAGAGCTTTGCCATTTGATAATAAGTTATGAATTACTATATTAAGTTTATTTTCTAACAACTAAAGTTTGCTTAATTTTAAAGTTGCAAAACTGATCGGTTATCTGGGGGCAAAGCAGTGCCCTCAACAAGTCGAACAAACAAAGGAACGGGCGTACCATCCCTTTCTCGAAGCCATTCAGGACATATTCGACCCCCCTTTAATTTCTTTATGGATAAAGCTAGAAGTCTGAATTTTCAGTGAATAAGAGTACATAATATAATATATATAAGCATAATCCCGATACATTCAATTTGAACTTCTAGTTTAGGAATTATTACTAGTCAAAATTCCTTCATTTCGTCACTGACTGAAATACTTTCCGATCATCAAATTAATAGACTTGATGACAATAATGTCGACCCCTTATATAAAAGTCAAACAAAGTCAGTTAGGGAGTTTTGGCGGGAATGTGATGGCGTCTATGTTGCTTCTCTGTTTTATTTTCCTAAAATTGTGTTAAATTGAATATTAATAGTGTAAAAATGGTGATTTTTATTCTAATAATATTAGTGAACGTGCACGAGTGTGGGCAAGTAAAACACAGCGGTAGAACATGAGTTTGTACATGTTGTTGACAAAACTCCGTAGAAGCTTCCAATAAAGTTACCACCATTTTATTGGGGCCTACCTAGGACAATGGTCTAAAATCGAAAGAAAATAGAACTTCTAAACGTGACACTGGCTAAATGCACAAACCGTGCGAAGCCAAATAAAAATAAATAAATAAAGTCAGTTAAATGTGTTTGTACATATGTACCTAATTAATAAGGTACCTACTGAATAAATGACTTCTTTTTGCGGTAGAAGAACTGCGCCGCGAGACTTGTATTTTTTACATTTTATGTTTTTGATGGTCCTATTTTTCAGTGCACATATCTTTTTCTGTCTTGGTATTGCCACAACTCGGAGTGCGGTCGAAACTAATATATGGTAACGTTTAAGGCAAATGTAGAGGAAGCATGTCGGATTTAACGATCCCTGCTACAGTGTATTTGCATTTATAGTGACAGGTTCCAGTCCAAGAGAATCCTAGAGTTGTGCGAGCAAGCCAAACCCTTTTCATGGTTGGAATAGTCGCAGCTAAACGAATTAAAACTCATAAATCTATAGTAAAAATTCCATCAAATACAAGACAAAGTGAAGTGAAGGTAAGTGTGACAAGAGTTAGACTTATGTAAAATAATTAATATAATGAGCTTATAATACATATTTTCAGAAGAATTCAAGCAAATGTATACTACCTTTTTGCCTGTGGAATTGGAGGTGGATCTGTGCGTTTATATGACAGTGAACGGCACCTATTATCTCCTCATCAGCCGTACCAAACTCTCAAGCAACTCAAACTGCAGCCTAATTGCGTAAGTGAGTTCGGCAAGGCAAATGTTTTGATCGCAATCAATCGACCGATCACATAGACGGCAATCAACATCGCGTCTTTTTTGCCGCATGTGATTGGCCGATTTTTATACTCTTTGCCATTTGCTTTTCCGAATTCATTACGCAATAAGGCTGCTGGGGACCTATCAATAAACCAAGCTGCAGTTAGACTTGACTAACAACTTATTAACGTGCGTATCAGATTTTAACTGACTAAAACTAACCCGTGTTCCTTCAGTGGTTTGAGCCAGCGCCGCGGTAACTCTTTTTCAAATTTATCCGTGACCCAGACAGGCATCGACCTTAGCAGACCCCATCAGTTTTGCTGACATCTCTTTGAGGTGCGCGTGGAACATTACGCGCCGTCGACTCGGGCCTGGTCCTTATCGGACGGCGAGCTACCCGTTAATCGCCGTCCACAAGCCCGCGCCTACGGTGGCCAGGAATCGGCTTGCGACACCCGACGCCCAGGGCGTCTTCTGCGGTGGCTTGGGGCGTGAGGGAAACCACAGGTCTGCTGTCAAAGTCAACTTAAGGCGACTAGTGAGTACGTTTTTACATAACAAATCAAAACATCACGCCTGTCTTTACCGATGAGTTGAACAGAGGTGCAACTACCCACACCCACATTTCGCAGTTCAAGTGGTGAGCCTATTGTCAATAAACTGCCACAGATCCGAGCTGTTACTGAGTTATTTCAGATAGAAAACTCAATAACACGTTGCCTAACCCGGGCATCGAACCCAGCACGTCATGCTCAACAGTAAGCCTTGCAACTACTAGAGCAACGAGGTACGTTTGTAATAGCAAACAATGAACCTGAAACGTCAGACAACATTTCTGAATGAACATCGTTTATTGGCTGAAGGCTGACCGACACAACTATGTGTATCGTTGTATACGGTTTTAGTGTAGCCGGCTAAAATCAGTGCCGCCTAGCCACAGTGCCCGCAGCTGGCCGCAAACTGTTAACTATTCCTAAGTTACCACGATCGAGTCTAACGCATGGTATTCCCGGGCCATCGATTCCTGATCGTATCTAGTAACTAATTGGTCCAGCCTATCCTTTGACTTGTGTTGGAGTTGCTGTGACTTTATTGTAGGGTTGTAGATCATCATCATCATCAGCCTATTAATGTTCTCACTGCCGGCACACAAGGCTCCTCTTTGTGACAATCCCACCGCACTATTCCCAAACCATTGCAACTCCTGAAAGCCAGAATCAACAGTGGCGATCACCAGAAAAGTGCCGAGGCAATGAAGCTCGACGAAGTCCCGAAGAATGAATTTAACTGTCTTGGATCCCGCAACGGAATTAATCAGAAAATAATAAAGGAGGAGTAGGAGGATGTCACATGTCTTCAAATTTTTGGTTCTAAGACTTGCCGGTTTCCTCACGATGTTTTCCTTCACTGTTTTGAGAGCAGTGGTAATGAAATAATTTACACAAAGTTAAGCGCCTGCTTGGTTTGTACAGATTTGTTATTATTATAGAATAGAATAGAATAGAATTGAATTTATCTTTATTCAAGTATCATCGACTCAAAAGATGGTTAGTAAAACTTACAACTATGTTAGTAACACAGATACTAACAAACTGACACTACAAAAACAAAATAACAGTGAATCACCGTTGCGACAACCCATGTGAGATGGCACAACAGCGACCCACGAAAACACAGTCTAGGCGACACGAAATTATACTTAGGATGCTGTTGGAGCTGCCCCACACCCTGCGCACCATGGATGCGCACCTTTTGCGCATGGTTGCGTAGAAACAATCTACATGCGCATCCGCAAACATCCCCGACGCACTACAGAAGCGAGGCAGCCCCACCAGCATCCTAAACGCATTTTTGTACTGTACGCGGAGAGCGTTGTACGACCTTTGCGTATATCTACCCCACAGGCTGCTCGTGTAAAAGGACGTGCAGTAGGCTCGAAAGAGCGTTATTTTAACCGAAAGTGTGTATTATAGTGTCTACCTCATTTAATAATATTTTTATTAAATTGTTTTGCAATTCACAACCGTTGTACGTCTGTGAACAAAGCAAAACGCGATGTAAGGAGGTGGCGTTCTGTAGATTCTGCCTACCCCTATGAGAAAATGGCGTAACACCTAATAAAATACTAGCTGTCTCACGCGGCTTCGCTCCCGTCAATTGGCTACCTACCTACCCTACATACATGAATGTTGAGTAACTTTAACCGCTTATGCAACACACGCAACGGAAGCTGTCAAAAAGGAATAATTTTGCCCGTTTTGCAACATTTTTCATTTATGCTCGGCTCCTATTGGTCGTAGCGTGATGCTATATAGCCTATAACCTTCCTCGATAAATAGACTATCCAACACAAACATAATTTTTCAATTCCACTCAGTAGTTCCTGAGATTAGCGCGTTCAAACAAACAAACAAACTCTTCAGCTTTATAATATTATATAATAAAGTATAGATTATTAATTTTAATAGCAGAGAAGCATCATCTCTTAAATTATGTTTTTGAATAACATTTTCATTCCGACTTCCTTTTTTTTCCATATTCGTTTTATTATGGCCAATATTTGGCCTACAAACGTAAAAATATGGCAATTATACGTGTAAATGGTGAACCTTTATTTATTGATATTGAGATTGAATCCTATATTTGTATCCTTCATACGAGTTAAACATCCCAACACAATAACGAAAAGTAAATAAAGAATAATATCACAACGTATTTACTTGTACCGAATATTTATCATGAAGAGAATCTCAATGTATTGTTGTAGAAGCAACAAACAACGGATAACAACATATAACATCATTTGACGTGGAGCACAAACATCCCTGGTATTTAGTTTGTTTTGTAAGACGAACAGTCTTCATTGAGACTGAGAGCGCTCCCCGGTTTAAGAGCGAGCTTAAAGCCATCAAACTAGCGTTTTGATGAGGATATTTTATTTTGATGACGCAAACGTACGGGTAGCGAGTAAAGCTATCTTGTTTATGTTAATGGGTCCACGGAAAGGGTCCACTATTAAGTCACGGTTGAACCTATAGTAGATTTACATTGTCGCATGCCCAAACGTGGGCGTAGTTTTGTATGTTTTTTGCGTAATAGTGACTAGTCCAATTCCTTCAAGAAAAACTGAAATTGCACCTTTAAAATATTATACGCACACTTATTTCGTATTTCACAAGATAAGAATCCAAGGTTATGAGTTGATATACTAAAAAATATCATTTAAAATAACAAAAATATTTTTTTTTACAAAAAAGTACTACCGACTTCCATATAAGAAAATTACATTTTTTTTTTGCTTTTAGTTGTACCTACCTAATAGGCAAATAGTTAATTAAAGTACCTATAATGCCAGAATAGATTACCCGAATCCGACATCGGAGAAAAAACAAAATGGAAATTGAACATAGAACCGCCTCCTTTTTGGTAAGTCGGTTAAAAATGGAATGACTCTTTTCGGTGGTTTATATACTTGGCGAGTGCACTTTAATAATAAATACTATTGCATGCTCTGCGGTCATAGAAATGTTAGAAAAATGGAGAATTGTCAGTAGTTTAGCCTTTTGTCCCGTGATGTTGTATTTTATTAAATCGTGGCACTAACTGTAGTAACCTCGTTTCTAACAATGCTCACGAAATACTGAACGGCGGCATGAAAGGCTTCCGTGTTTGTGTGCTTTGCTCCAATAGGTACACTTTATTGTGTACAAACTTTATCAAAGTACATTACGAGAGTCGTATCTGCTTCGCTGCTCTTACCAGCAAACTTTATGGCCTTAAACTCACAATAGTTGATTGAACCTATGTTCTTCCTCTTCATTGACTCTTTAAATTAAAACTCGTTCTTTCAATATTACGTTTGGTAAACGTTTTTGTATAGACGAAGCTCAGCGTTTGATTAAGCTCGCCGGAGTGCGGACTCAGCATTTTTGTTCAGTTTCAGTGAAAGCGAAAATACTCATTTTCACTGTGAAACATTTCCATTAGGACGGGTTTTTAAACTGGCGTATTCGTGTCACTGGAAAAGGGAATTGTTTTAAAGTGATTGTTCTCCATTTAAATAATTATATGGAACAACACTGTTTTGTGTCTTTAGACGATAATTAAATGGTGCGGTAGTTCGTGCTTCATATAATAACAGACGAGATTAACCACACTATTTATCGAATCGATATCCAATCGAGTTTTGTGTCGGGCATTGAGCGCCGGGTGCCGGGCGCTCGCTGGAGGCAGGGAGGCAGCAAGGACGGCACGTGGCGTGAAATCCGTCGCCTTGCGAGCTCTCCAACCGCTCCCCAGGGCCGAGTCGATCTGTTACAACAAATAATACGCCAGACGGCGATCCGTTAAACCACTTATCAATTTTTCCAATAATTGTTTTAAATCGTCTCTATAAATATTATTGATATTGCGTTATTAACCGTCGTTTCAAGCAATACAATTTCAATTTCAAAGACAGGAAAATGTGATATGAAATATATTGACATTCATAAGATTTCTTTCCGGAAGAGACAATTTGAAACATAAATAGGTACGAATTTTCAATGTAAAGATGAAGATGAATTCTAAGACATTCTCAATTACCCGGTAAGTGCCTTGACATACATACAAATCGAATTATGTTAAACAAATCAGCCGAATCTTCTCATGAATGTATGAAAAATTTCGAGTAAGGAATCTTTTCTTGCGCATTATATTGGTAGCAAGACTTGTGTCAGCTTCAAATTATATTACTGGTATTATACGGACCTGGGATATTGAAAAGAAGCTCTGCAACATCCTGAGAGGAAATGCTTTCCATTCTACAAAATATTTCAATAGGTATATAACATTAAGTGATACTAGGTAAGATACTAGGCAATAAGAAATTGATTCAGGACACGGCAGGTATTCAATTAATATACTGAGTATAACAGGATTCCCCGTATAAGAATCTCAAATAAGAAGTTATGATTTTAATAAATGTAGCCATTGTAATTTAAAATGTTTAGCCAGTCAAATAAGACCCGGCCCTTCATTTGGCTATGCTGCAACTTTTTCTAGCAGATAGCATTAGACTTGGTCGATTAATGAGGCTGGCTGATAGGTAAATCCATATTAATATTTGTTCTGTATTTAAGGATATATGAATAAAACACTGCAAATCCCATAGACTCGTGTAATGGCCAACAACCAACTGGTTTTGACAAACCTACCCACATATAAGTATTTATCAGATATACCACATTCCTCCACCACTATTTTAAAGATAGGTACTTATTATTAAAACTTATAATTTAACTGGTTCCTAGTTTTTCTTATCGGATACCGGCGGACAACTTGAGGTTCCTGATAAGATTTATTGCTTGAATCAGACTGACTTGAGTCAGGAAAACCTGCGTCCAAAAACTCATCATCCGAGACCGTTCCCGTTTCCTCTTCCCTATCCTCTCGCGCAGGAGACGTAGGGGAGGCAGAAATCTGTTCCAGTGATGTCAGAACCGCTTCAGATACTAAACCAGCATCACGCTCGTTTGACTGACCGGTCATCTTAGGGGAGCAATCTCCAAAAACACTGACATCATCATCCGGTTCAAATGATGAGTTTCCTTTGTACGCCAGTAACTGATCGACATGTTTCTTTACATTTATATTTTCATCTGGAATATACACTGAAAACATTCGTGATCCTAAACATTCATTCACTGTCCCCTGTTTCCAAATATGCTTAGTACCGTTATTAAAATATTGTTTAAGTAAAACTTTGTCGCCTACAGAGAAAGACACATTTCTTTTCCCACCAAACTGTTTACATTGGTTCATTTGTGCTTTCATGACGTTCGCTTTGGCCACGGACGACGAGGATGTTGTTATGCCTTGTGACGGAAGTCTTAATAAATCGAGTCTGCACCGCAAAGGACGTCCAAACATCAATTGGGCTGGAGTAAATCCAGTAGTTAAATGTATTGAATTTCTATAATCGAACAAAAATTTATTTAAAACTTTCAGAAATACTTTTTGTGTTACATTATTGTTTAAAATGGCTTTTAAACCATTTTTTACAGTTTTGACACTGTTCTCTGCCTGTCCATTCGACATAGCATGATACGGTGCGCCCGTCAAGTGTTGCATTCCGTTTAGCCGACAAAATGTCTCAAATTCATTTGAACAAAAATTGGTAGCATTGTCAGTAACCAAAGTTCGCACTAAACCAAATCTGCTGAACATCTCGCAAAGTTTACTAATAATAGATTCACTATCCGTTTTTTGCATTATAAAACATTCCACCCATTTAGAATGAGCGTCCACTGCAATTAAAAACTGTTTACCTCCTAACATAAACATATCTAAGTGAACGCGTTCCCAAACGCGCTCTGGGTACGGCCACGGAGCTAACGGCACTTTAGGTGGGTTATTTCGGAGCATGTTACAAACACTACATGAACCTATTTTTTCTTCTATATGTTTGTCGATGCCGGGCCACCACATACGCATTCTAGCTTCCGTTTTGGTTTTGACTACCCCAAAATGAGAATTGTGCAGCTCATTTAGAAGTCTTTCACGATAACATGAAGGAATCACGATTTTATGGCCCCGTAATATACATTCATTCTCCACGGCCAAATCCAACCGACATAAGTAAAATGGACGTAAATTCTTGTTCGTCACTTTAGAAGGCCAACCATTCTTTATATAACCTATCACCTTTTGCAGTACCTCATCGCGGTTGGTTTCATTTCGTATGTCGTTCAAAGTCAAAGGTAGTAAATCTGATTCACTAATAAAATTAATATACCGTGACTGATCTATTTTCTTACCCCCTTCGAGCTCATTTGATTGGGTAGGCACAGACCGCGATAAAAAATCAGCCACGTTTTCCTCACTCTTTACATATTCGATTATGAAGTTATATGCCGATAAAAATAAAGCATAGCGTTGTAATCTATTCGCTGCTAAAATAGGCACACCTTTTTCCTTGCCAAAAATCGACAACAGCGGTTTGTGATCCGTCCGCAATACAAAAGGCACCGTGCGACCATACAAATAATGATTGAATTTCTTAATCCCGAATACAATTGAAGTGGCTTCCTTCTGAATTTGCGCATAGTTCAGTTCGGATTTCAACAACGTACGCGATGCATAGGCTACCACGCGCTCTGAGCCGTCGGGCTGCTTCTGCGCTAGGACCGCACCCAGGCCGACCGGGCCGGCATCGCATGTAACGACCGTTGGGTACTCCGGGTGGTAGTGGGCCAGCACGCGATCAGAGGATAGCTCTTTCTTGATTTTATCGAATGCTTCTGATTGATTTTTACCCCACTCCCATTCCATGCCCTTTTTCAAAAGCTTGTTTAGGGGACTAAGTACCGATGATGTATTCGGAACAAAACAACGATAATAATTCACCATCCCTAAAAATGATTTTAATTCATTAACGTTTTTAGGTGGCTCGCACTTAATGATAGCTTCGATTTTACTATTAGATTTATGCAGTCCGTTCCTATCTATAACGTACCCAAGATACTCCACTGAGCTTTTGAACAATTCGCATTTTTCGTATTTTAATCGCAACCCTGCGTCTTGTAATCTTTTCATCACGAGCTCCAACCTTTCTAAATGTACGAACCTATTAGGAGCAGTGATTAATATGTCATCTAAATATATACATACACCATCAATGTCGCCCAATAACTGTTCCATGGTACGTTGAAATATAAATGGAGCGTTTGCTAATCCAAATACGAGCCGCGTGTACCTATATAAACCTCTATGAGTGTTTATACAACACCATTTCTTTGAGTCGTCGAGTTCTAGTTGAAGATAAGCCAATTTTAAATCTAGCTTGCTGAATTCTACTCCACCATGAAGCTTAGCAAACAAATCCTCGATCCGAGGAAGGGTATAATTATCTAGATATAATGCTTTATTTAACGTTACTGAAAAATCTCCGCAAATTCGGACATTTCCGTCGGGACGCAAGCGACGTCGGAATGGTCTACTTTTTCTATAATACCTGCTGCTAATAATCTATCCAGTTCCTGCTCAATTTTCGGTTTTAAAGCTAGTGGTACGGCGCGTGGCCTAAAAAACTTTAACTGTGCATCAGGTTTTATTTTCAAGGTTACCTTATACTTGTTAAATCTCCCCAACTCATCAGAAAATAAAGTTGAATATTTTTTTATTAACATTTCGCCTGTGTTATCGCGTACCACATTGTTACAGTTTAAGCTACACAAATGTATACCAAACAACCTCATAAAGTCACGGCCTAAAAGTGGCAAACGTTTCTCATTTGTTTTGATAATGTAAAAAGTTATTGGTTTAGTGCGGCCTTCGTAGGCTATAGACAATGACAAACAACCTAATGGTGCAATTTTTACTCCAGTATAAAAGTTAAAAATCTCCTCACACGACTGTAAACGATATTTACTATTGTTATCGCGCCCGAACAGCTGTTCATATAAAATAGCCGGTAAAACGGAGACAGCACTGCCACAATCTATTTCACATAAGATTTCCCTGTCATCTAACTTGACTTTACGTGAGATGGGCTGATCCATAATAGTGTTTTTCAAATTAAATAAATTATAAATACCTTTGTCAACAACATCATCGTCACCCGTTCCCAAGAAATTGCTATCACTTATCTTAGATTTGCACATCCGTTTTAAATGACCTTTTTTGTTACACTTTTGACAGGTATAATTAACAAAACGGCACTTTTCTTTCGAGTGATTTTTGTACCCGCACACTTCACAACTCTTAGACACTCGCGAATTATTATCGTTATAAGAAGAACCGCTTGGCCGCTGCAGCATGAACACAGGATGCGCCTGCGCCGCCTCCGCGGTCCTCTCGCCAGCCGCGCCGGCCGCAACGTTGCCAGCTCGCGCGGTTTGCAACGCAGCGCGCGCACACCGCATGCTCTGCGCCATCTCCAATGCCTTATTGAATGTGAGGGTTTCAATGCTTTCTGCGAACAACTTCTCTTTTTCCTTGGCATTTTCTAATCCTAAGACGAACTTGTCGCGTAAAGCAGTATCTAACTCGGTCTTGAATCCACAATACTGTGCCAAATTGCGCACTCGCACCGCCCATTCGGCTAGATCTTCCCCAGGACGTTGTTCCGCCTTATAAAAACTGTACCTCTCAGCGAACGTACTCTTTTTTGCTTGGAAATGGACGTTCAATTTTTCTAACAGGTTTTTATACTCCACCTTGTCCAAGTTGTCCGGGAAAACCAAATCTCTTGCGACGCGGTATGTATCTTCCACCAGCGCAGTGAGCAGAAGAGCTCGTCTTCTCATTCCAGACTTATCGGTGTCGTCTCCAATGTCGTTCGCCGTGCAGTACTGGATAAAACGACTTCTAAAAATGCTCCATTCTTGCGCGCGGTGATCAAATGAGAGGTTGCCGCCGAACGCCATATTATATGTTTTTGCGTGCTCCGTGCTCATTGATAACACAATTACTAGTGACACAGACAATATTAACACACGTGAATAACGCCTCGTCGCCAAATGTTCTGTATTAAGGATATATGAATAAAACACTGCAAATCACATAGACTCGTGTAATGGCCAACAACCAACTGGTTTTGACAAACCTACCCACATATAAGTATTTATCAGATATACCACAATTTGATACATGTAACTTTTGTATATTTCGTATAGAAGATGCATTTCAGTAACATCTATTATCTAAAGCATGTTTCGCAGACTAAGTTTTAACTTGCAGGCTCGAAAACTCGTAAGAGAAATCTACTCAATAACGGAATGTTCCCGAAGCAAAGGACAAAAACTTAAACGAATTTGTACAAAAAACAGCTGTCCCAGACAGTTTTTATTGACATTGTAACACAACCAAATAGTCTGCAAGAAGTCCTACAGCTTTCGTACACACACTCATGTAAAAACTACACACATTCAACTACACTACTCAGTATGATCCCTAATAGTATGAGATCTCACTGCAAAAACCAGCAGGTAATTGTTTTATAGAATACCGCCCTGTGGAACACCAGCATCCAGGACACGCCAATTCGACAAAGTCTCATCGACACGAACCGACTGCTGACGTCCCCGAAGATAAGAGGAGAACCATTCCAGCGCCTCGGAAGAAACCATAAGATGGGAGAGGATAAATAGGAGTATATCGTGACTGACAGCGTTAAAGGCATTGGAGAAATCAATGAATACTAACACAGTGACCTTAGTATCCTCCATTGCTTCTCTAATGTCGCCAGTCACTTTAAGGAGTGCGGAAGCAGTACTGTGGCCAGGTCTGAATCCAGACTGGAATGAGCTTATAAGGCTGTTTCGGTGAATAAACCCCGAAAACTGCTTGTGAACGCAAGCAAATACCCTTTATTTTGATACCCCCACGATAGGTTCGGAAGAAAATAAAATATAGGACACCACGATATGGCGCCCAAAATCCGCCATTTTACAATTTTCTAATTTTAATGTAACCAGTGACACTCGCAAGGTTAAGACCAATCGATTGACGTAAGAATCATCAAAATCTGCCAAAGCATTTGGTCTCAACACATTACCCTCCTTCGGCAGTCGGGTAAAAATTTAGTCAAACTCAAAGCCGTTTCCAAATATCCAACATTACATTGTCGCTCTATAAGTACTCTGAAATTCCGATTACTACAAAACTATTGTTAGTACTAAACTATTTTTATTTATTTATCATCAATCACATCAAGATGTGAATCTGTTTCCTAAACGGCGTCCTCTGCTATTATATTTGCTTACTAAGGCCTACCACGAGTCTAGACAGGCAGGATAATAAAAATAAAAATGTCAAACGGGAAATTGTCGATGAAAATATCTCTGCCCGCCAATAATACCCTATGAAATATTAGATACTTAATAAAAAATATTTTATTCGTAAAACAAATTTTGTTGACATCGTTCCATTTTTATTGTGCCCATAATCGCTGTGATTAAAATTCAGTGCACGCGTGAACAAGGTTATTCCAGAGTTTTTTGTCCGATATAAAATACCTGTACCTTTTTGGCAATTCCAACTCAATATCGAATAGGATGACCTACTAGAAATTGGGACTATTCAAAATCAAAAAATCAAAATCAAATATTTTTATTTTACATAGGCCTACATGGGCACTTATAAAACGTCGACAAAAGGTGCACGGTTCGGGTTAGTCGTTTCCTATGGAGAAGAACCGGCAAGAAACTCCATGGTTACTCTTTTAAATTGTTTTGTTTACAATATTTCCATGTTACAGCATTAGTACTTGGATATGGGGGGACAACGTAGGCCCGACAATAAGTCGTACGAAATTGAAAAAAAAAAAAAATGCACGAAATAAAAAGTTAACAAATGTTAACAATCATCTAGAAAACTAGAAAGCCTACAATGTTCACACATTCACAATAGGTAAAAGAATCTATACAAAGGTAAAAAAAAAAAAAAAAAAACCACAACACTAAATTTTACATGTGGCACAAATACTGTAATCAGTGCTGTAACTATTCTTAGCTAAGGGCTATAATGATGATTGAAAAATATTGTAAAAAGTCTAATTAAAAGAGAGAAAAAAATGAGATTGAGAATAGTTAGAGATATCCATATATTTGTGCCGTTTATGAGTTACCAGGGAAGCCGCATGCGCAGAGGGTGTCAAAGCCAAATTTTTTATCTTCAACGTAGTCCTTGATTTTATAATATGCTTTTTTAACAAGGACACGTTTGATGTAGTTTTTGAACTTTCCATCGGTCAGTTCTATAACTGACTTAGGCAACTTGTTATAAAAGCGTATACTGTTTATGAGAAAAGACTTGCTAGTTTTCGTTAATCTGAATTTGGGTATTACAATTTCGTGCTTACTGCGTGTATTTAAATTATGGAAGTCACTTCTAGTTTTGAAAAGCCCTCGATTTTTGCGGACATACAAAATACATTCCAAAATATAAAGTGAGGGTAGAGTCAGTATATCGATCTCTTTAAATTTTTCTCTGAGGGACTCGCGAGGACCCATTTTATAGATCGCGCGGATTGCCCTCTTTTGCAAGATAAAAATTGAGTCAACGTCTGCTGCTGACCCCCACAGCAGAATGCCATAAGACATAATACTGTGGAAATAAGCATAGTATACTAGTCTAGCTGTGGCTACATCGGTTAACTGCCTTATCTTCCTTACTGCATAGGCAGCCGAACTTAACCTGCCCGAAAGAGTTCTAATGTGCGCGCCCCACTGCAATTTTGAATCGATAGTAATCCCCAAGAATACAGTTTCCGCTATTATTTCAAGATTTTTGCCGTCAAGATTTAGATTTAGGTCACGTTGAGGTACATTTGGTAAAGAGAACTTTAGACATTTTGTTTTTTTCGCATTCAGTAAAAGATTGTTAGCTGCGAACCATTCCGAGAGAACAACTAGACTTTCATTGACATGTAAGACATCCGTATCTTTCCTATCTATTTTAAAAATTAGCGAAGTATCATCAGCAAATAGAATTATATCCGATAATTTGGCCATCATAAAAGGGAGATCATTAATGTAAACAAGAAAAAGGAAAGGGCCAAGAATTGAACCTTGGGGCACGCCCATTTTGACTAGAGACCCGGAGGACGTCGCCCCAATATTTGTATGAATCGCCATGTTTTCCTCTATGAGCTGAACTTGGGTCTTTTGACTGTTTGGATACTTGTAATGTTACGATTTTAGGCAACATGTGAAGGTACATACACAAGATATAGCCATTTTTTAATAATGAAATGGACTAGAACTGTGCGTAACTTTTTTATGGCTTCTGTTTTTGTCTCTTTTTATTTATCTCTCCATTTTCTTAATAAGGATTAAGAACAATACCTGTTGGTGTTTAATGCAAAATCAAACCAGTTACAATTATATCAAGAAAACGTTAACATAAAATCGTGCGTGCATACAATCAATCAAATTCTACCACTACTTCAAAAAGTTTTCAGGTACCATATTTACACTACTAGTGTTGCCAGATAAAAATAATTCAATGCCCATAGATTCATAGAACATACGTTACTAATGTGTACCTAGTCTACCGTAAGAATCAAGTATCCAAAGTCTTCCCTATCATAAAGAGCAACATCCGCCTATACAGCTTCTAACTGAAAAGTGTGGTCATACTTTAGGAATTGCTTCTGGTCGTGCAACTTTCTTTAAGGAACACATAGACAATTCCTATAAAAAAAAATTATATTCCGTCAAGTTATCATGAGGAGTGGCACAATTTTTTTTGGGAATTGTCTATGACCACCTTGAAGAAAGTTGTCAAAATCCATGGTCAGAAGCAGTTTTTTAAATATAACCACACCTTTTCGATACAACCTGTAGCTATGCTTAACTATACTTTATTTTAATAATGTATTAACACAGTATATTGGCAGTCACCCATGGCCCGCAGAACACATCATAGCCAGGTAATAGCGCCACGGAAGATTGATGAATAATACATTTGGGTGGTGGTACATTATTCACGATGTATCAGGGAGATCAGCTGAGGATGCCACGGGAAGGCCAATTAAAATTCTACGGATGATTTTTTATAGTGAAGAGATATTTTTTTATGGTTTTATACGAGAGAGATTAGAATGAGTAAGAGATGTGTACCTTAATTTTCAACACACTTGCTCATAAAGTGGCTCTAATTTCACCGCATTTAGGCACATAATGATACCTGTTATCAAACTGTGACTTTTTCATTGCTATTATTCACAAGTGAGTTATAGAGTTATTTTTTTTATTGGTTGAGTTGCTTTGTTCTTAAAAAAGTTTCGATACAAAAAAGATCGTGTTCGATAGTACAAATAAATTAATGTACCTATTGCTTGCTCATTTCATACAACTTCGTATTTAAATAGATAATGTCAACTTGTACGTGCTTAATAAATAAAACTTTCACTCTAATATAACTTTTA
This sequence comes from Orthosia incerta, assembly GCA_948252205.1. Classification (NCBI taxonomy): domain Eukaryota; kingdom Metazoa; phylum Arthropoda; class Insecta; order Lepidoptera; family Noctuidae; genus Orthosia; species Orthosia incerta. The sequence goes on from OX411744.1 coordinate 21,293,678, forward strand.
TTTTCTCATTAATAAAGAAAAATTGAGATTCCCTATTTTGTACGTGGCTAAAACACTATCCACGAAAAGCCAAAAAAGAAACCTCATTCTTTTAGTCTATGGCCGATCGCCATTGTTAAATGCGCGCGCATAGAAAAACTGATTCATTTTGCCCGCCATTGCGAAAAAATTTCACAACTCGTTTTTACTGTTGAAAATGATTTTTTTGTATTATTTTCTTCACAAGTGTGTTGAAAAACGTCGTATGATACACGTGTGTATTGATGATTACCGTCCTCGGCTCTCTTAAGACCCTCACCTAACGGCTCGGGTCTCAATGGCGCCTCAGCGGTAATCACCAACTTTACACACTTGTACCATAATGTACTATTTTTGGTGTACAATAAAGTACAAATATTCTATTCTATTATATTCTACGAGAGTGAAATGTGTACTGAGTACTGACATACCTACGCAGTTCGTAGGTATGTCAGTACACATTTTTTTTTATATAACTACTAGCTTTTTTCAGCGGCTTCGCCCGCGTGAATGTCGAAAATTATACCAAGGGAACATATTCCCGGGATAAAAAGTATCCTATGTGCTATTCCAGACTATAATCTATATCTGTGCATCCAGATCCGTCGAGCCGTTTGAGCGTGAAGATGTAACAAACATACAAACACACTCACAAACATTCGCTTTAATAAAATTAAGTGTGATGGGATTCAATTTTTGCCAGGCATTAGACACAATTTAATTTCTCGAGGTGTGCGAACAAAAATGTACCTATTTAAACTGAACAGCTGTTTGTTTGTTTTTATTTTTTAAAATAAAAACACAAAGAGAAGAGTAGTTAAAAGATTGGGTATCAGTACCTACTCAGCATTTCTGGCAAATTTTTGTATGGTGATAAAATAAATCAGGCAGAAGTGAGAAAAAGGGCCTTATCCAAAATAGAAAACACCACGGGGAAAAATACTACATAATAATCCGATAAGTACAGGCTTGGTCATCAAGCGCCGTTGAAATATTCGAAGGTATTTTTGATTAGCTGTCTTCTGAAAGGCGCTCAAAATTCGAAGCCAGATCGATCAAAGATAAAAGATACACACCTCTATGTATATTTTGTCTTTCATCGATTCTAAATACAAAAGATACTCGAATAATAGCGTCTCGGCTATATCCAGTATCTACATAAGGAAATCCTATAGTTGAATACTATTTTCTAAAATATTCTGCGAAGTTACCTTTGATAGTAAAATGAGCTTTTGTTCGCGGAATTCGTAGTTCTATAGAGCAATCCATGCTTAAGCACTCAAAAAGAAAACATCTATATGTGTTTTCTTTCTTTCTTTATATACCTACTTGGTACTTACTTAGGTAAAAACTGATTTAATTAAAAATGATTAATTATTTTTCGTAACATCTTGAATGAACACGATGGTTAACTTCATAAAAAACAACAGTTTTTATATTTAAATGTTGGAACGTCTATAACAAGGATACTGGTAAAACAAAGTAGCCTACTTTCTAGTGAAGCTCAATGCATTCCGTACTTCGTTGTAGGAACAGTTACAGGGAACTACCAGGGTTTTTGATCACACATATCCAGAGCGAAAAGTTGATAGTTGAATAAGTGCGGGTTGCTGAGAGAGCACTAGAATATATCTGAAAAGTTTCAGATATAAGCTCCATGGTCAGGGGTCCACTTACAGATTTCCAAACAACACTAAACGTGCAGCACCGTTCATTTTGATTTGGGCGGATGCGGCTTGACCAAATTACACAAATTGGCAAATCTGACGAAGAAATAGTATGTAGACTTTCCCTAAATCTGACGACTTATAATTAATTCAAATCGAAGTTTTCAAAGTCATCTGATTGCTTGATTTAAACAGATATACTGGATCAAAAAACCTTCAAGGTACCAAGCTCCACCGCAAAATTTTCTATTAGATACGTTCTCGAATCGATAAAATATTCATAAAGGAAAAACAATGTCGCGAAGTCGCGACACACTCCGATAGACGATACCGCTTCAATTTAAATTTAGTTTTTCTCAAATTCTATCGAAGCGCGAACGAAGCGAGGGCGAGGCGGAGACATCATTATAACACAAATTGACACTAAGATTGCTGGATACCGAGAGCTATAGATACCGTGGCTGGAAAACGCGACATTTAACTTAGCTGGAGATCTTCTTCTTTTGTAGCTTTCGATTCTTCAGAATCGAAAGCTACTACTACTACATCTATTGAAGTGAAATTTCTGAGGCGGCGATTCGATACTTAGACGAAAATTGAGAGTAAAATTTCAAGGACGCGTCACGTTTAGGCACATTTCTAACATGAGAGAGAGTGAAGATGTAAGTCCTTCATGCTCTTACACTTAATCTCCCTTATTCTTTATTTAAGAAAATTTACTTCAAAGTATTACGTGAACGGTGGTACACGCGCAATTTTCCTTGTACTTAATATTGTTGTTATCAATCGACACATTTATGGCGACGACTAACGCCAACGACCTGTGGTTTTGGTGCGATTGTCGTATTTTTGTCCGTTTTAGACATAACTTTACAAATTAATTATACTATGTTTTACGAATAAAACTCAAAATTTTCTTAGATTAAATTATTATGAAAATGGTATAATTTAAAATATATTTTTTCCTTAAAATTACGACTAGCCGTTTAGACGTGATTCTCATTTTAAAATTAGCTACTCAAGGGTATCTGTGCCTTAAGACGACGACTAACGCCAACGACCTTGAGGGTACAAAACCCGCACTCGTTTCACATCCGCGCGAGCCAAAATTTTGTAGTTTTTTGTACTTTCTTTATTATTCTATGACTTAAAAAAAAGCCTCAGATCAAAATGTAGATAACTAGCTTCTTCCCGCGGCTTCGCCCGCGTTCAAAGTTAAAAAAAAAATCCGGTCGCCACCAAACTTTACAGGATTATCCTCGTGGTCAATCTAAAGATTGTCTGACAATTTCATTAAAATCGGTCCACGGCTTCGCTCCCGTGGACCACCCCAAAGGACCCGTTATCGGGATAAAAAAACAGTCTATGTCACTCAGGAATGATGTAGCTTTCAATTGGTGAAAGATTTTTTTAAATCGTTCCAGTAGTTTCGAAGCCTATTCGGTACAAACAAACAAACAAAAAATATTTCCTCTTTATAATATTAATATACTAGCTGTTGCCCGCGGCTTTGCTCCCGTGGACCACCCCACAGGACCCATTTCCGGGATTAAAAAATAGCCTATGTCACTCAGGAATAATGTAGCTTTCTATTGGTGAAAGAATTTTTCAAATCGGTCCAGTAGTTTCGGAGCCTATTCGGTACAAACAAACAAATCTTTTCTCTTTATAATATTCGTATAGATTAAATTGTCTTTGAGATGGTGTCGATTGCATTAAAATACGCCCAGCGGTTTTGGTGTGATTGTCGTGTTTATGTCCGTTTTGGACATAACTTTACAAATTAATTACACTATGTTATACGAATAAATATCTACTACTAGATCTTAGATCTAGTGCAACATTTATTTTCCAAAAAACTGCGACTAGCCGTTTAGATATGATTCTCATTTTATAGTATCCATACTTACACTTTTACAATCAATCATTCTCATCTTTTATAAAATGTCCTTTTTCCATATTATGTCGCGCCTTGGTGGCATTTATTTTTGTTGGCAGTCCTTAAATCGATCTAATTCGATTAACTTTATTTTGCTGAAATAGAATATTGAATTTTATAATGTTTACCTTTTGTCTGACATTACGTCAGTTGTCAAGCTGTCATTTACTTTTTCTTTAATTTTGTGTCTTAATTTTCATAGTGACTATGAAGGTTTAATTTGATTTATATTATTTTTATTAGTATGTTAGCTCTAATAATGTATATTATTGTTAATTTATTATTGTTTAATGGATAGAAGTTTCTTATCTTACGCTTGTAAAATAATGTTAACACGCTCACAGAATTCTTTTATGACTGAATAATAGGTACAGGCCGTTTTAAATACAGGCAACTCACAATTTAAAGTATTATAGAAAGAATAATGGAATTCTAGAAATTAAACAATTTGTTTGAAAAAACGCTGAGACTATAAAAGGATTTCCCAGACATTTCTGGGGGAGTTTAAAATCTGGACTGAACGCAGAAAGTCGGTTGACTACTTAGAATACCAAGTGTATTTTCTATTCTGAAAACTCTCTCAACCTTATGATCCAGCTCGTATATGAGTATTTAATCACTGAAGTGCTTTTATTTAAATATATAGTGTATGGTTCCCTAAAGAGTGCATTATTTACTGGAACCACGTTGCCTGTCCAGAGTACTGGATGGGTACGGTTGTCGTGACGTCCAATTTTTGTTTTCGGCCAAACTGTTTCATTTTATGTACTTATAAAGAATTTACAAATGATTATCAATAAAACTTTCGAATTTACTGAATTTCAGCATTGCATTATTTTTAATGCACGGACGTGACAGCTAGAATACCGTGCATTACAAATAATGCACAGACGTAGTAGCAAGAACATTGTGGAAATTACTTAGGGTTGAAACTGAGAACTGTTCAAGTTCCAGTTCTGCGAGTTCTTTGCGTCCTACAAGTCACAAGTTAACGAAAATACCCAAGAAAGCTAATGGAAAAATTTGGCAAAAACGTTGTGCCAGTTGCTACAAAAAGCTGAAAGAATCGGGATTCACAGCTACTGATGCAAGGAAGAAGACTTCACAAGTTACAACTGAGTGCATTCCATGTAAAAAACCATTTTGCTTACAATGTTATAACGAAACTCACTAATTGCCAGTGGACTTTATTCAAATAATAATGCTTTTCAATAAACCAGTTCATGCTACCAACCAATAAAAAAAAAATTGGCGGGACATTGGTGTTTTATTATTCCCAATTCACTGCTCATACGTCTGCAAAATATTATAGACGTAGCTCTCACGTCCAGTCTACAAAACCCCATTCAAAAAGAATAGGCTCGTGCATTATCGATAAAGCACGGGCGTCACAGCAGCAGCCAAAAATGCATTATATATAATGCACGGACAGGCAACGTGTTATGATCCAGCTCGTATATGAGTATTTAATCACTGAAGTGCTTTTATTTAAATATATAGTGTATGGTTCCCTAAAGAGTGCATTATTTACTGGAACTTTACCCTCAATGGAAAACTCATTGCATCAAAGGGCTCACTGTTTGGCGTATTGAGCCATAGCCCGGTCTCTACCCATCCTGCTGCCTAATCTACTGCCTACCTGCCCGATTACCTACTTATCTGGCTACCACCCGTCTGCTTGACCGTCGTGGTGAATGCTCACCTGTCTCTCTCGAGCATACCACGACGAAGACTTACGAAGAGTTCCTGTCCAACCAGTTGCCTACCTCGGACATATCACGTCTTCCCGCCTGTCCGGCCTGCTGCCTGGTGAGCTGCCCACGTCGTGCGAACCCGGCCCTTAAGTTTATACTCAATATCCATTTTATTAATTTTAGTTTATAATCATTTATTTTATTAACGTGGTTTACGTTTAGCTCGTCTAGCTACACGTAACGTTACAACATACAGCCCTTGAGTTAAGATCATATTTAAAAGTCAGACAAGTTAGTTCAGGTAAACGGCGTAAACTCACTGGGGTCAGAAATGACAATGGGTGTTCCTCAAGGCTCGATATTGGGTCCATTCCTCTTTTTAGTTTATATTAACGATTTACCCCAACTACTACAAAATCAACCGAAAATGGTGTTGTTTGCTGATGACATATCTTTGATATTTAAAATAGATCGGTGGTCACAAAATCTAGATGATGTGAGTAACTCCATTCATCCAGGTCCAAAATTGGTTCACGGCAAACAATTTGGTGAAATTAAATGAAAAAAAAAACCCAATTGTATTAGATTCACATTGCCGAATGTTAGAAGTAGCGAATGTGACATCATATTGAATGGCGGAAAGCTGGATTTTGTAAATCAAACAGTTTTCCTGGGTATCTAGACGACAAACTACAATGGGGTTCTCACATAACCTCTCTTGCGGGTCGGCTGAGCTCGGCCGCTTATGTTGTTAGAAAGATAAGACAGTTAACGGATCTGGAGACCGCGCGTTTGGTCTATTTTAGTTACTTTCATAGCATTATGTCATACGGTATTTTACTGTGGGGTCGAGCGGCTGACATTGAATCCATATTTATATTGCAAAAGAGAGCTCTCAGAGCCATTTATAAGTTAAGTCACCGAGAATCTCTTAGGGAACTATTTAAAAATATTAATATTATGACAGTTTCTTGCCAATTCATTTATGAAAATATTATGTATGTAAGGAAAAATATACATCTCTTAAGTAAAGTCAGTGATAGACACAATTGTAATAAGAGAAATAAAGATAAGGTAGATCAACCATCTTATAGACTAGCTAAAGTACACTCATCTTTCATGGGATACTGTGTTAAATTCTGTAACAAAATACCTTGTGATATATAAAAAGCTAAATGAAAGTAAAATTAAAACTTTAGTTAAAAGCACACTTTGTAAACAAGCATATTACATACTAGATGATTATATTCAATATAAGAATGCTTGGCAACATGCTGGTCCTGCTCCATAGGGCAATCTTTAGTGTAGACAAAATCAAATTTGTTAATTTATATTCATAGTTATTGTATTCATTTTCTTAAATTTTTTTTTAACAAATTGACTCACACACTGTTCCGTTGTTGTTGAATTAGGTATTTTACCTATGTTTGCAATATTTGTAAGTATGTGAGAACCATGTTACTATTTATTTTATCAATTTAATCAATTTATTTATCTGTTAATGCTTTTAACCTGTACGTAGTATAGTGTGTAGTGCTATTTTTGGGAGCATCGTCCTCACATATATGAATTTATTAATATATGTACTTATGTAAATATTGTAAATCACCAATTTTTTTTAAATAGTAAGTATGGAGTTTCTTGTGCATTCTTCTCCATAACAAGCTACTTTGCCGAATGCACGGTAGAATAAACTTTTACTACTTGTAAATTTTAATTCATATATGTATGACGTTCAAAAGTGCCGCTAACTGGCCTAATTGAAATAAATGTATTTGACTATTTTGACTTTTTTTTGACATACATAGACATACATAGACTGATAAACACATTACCCTCTTTCGGCAGTCGGGTAAAAAGGTCGCTTTTTTGTAGACTAATGCAGGATAGTTTTTTATCCCTAATTGATAGAACAATTGAATGTCACTTTTATGCGATGATTTAAATTTGTTCTCAGAACTAAGAGAATTTCTCGCATTACCACTTCATGATTCTGTTTTTAAAATTCCGTAATTTTTTCTGAGCTATTTGTTATATTTTAAATATTTTTAGAAGTTTAGGCTTTCAGACGGCACTTGAGATGAGAGGAAATTATCAAACCTACAGAATGTCCATAATTCATCGTCTGGCTGTCCCAACCATTTATTGCAGTTGTTTCAGATAAAACTATTTAGTTTTTGAGAAGATACGAAACTGATAGAAAAGAAAGAAAGAAAACTAGTTTATTTGGCACACACAGATACGATACACACAATGTAGGTACAAATAAAAGGGAACTTAATTTTAAAACAATTACATACAAAGTGTGCCCCGCGGCTGCGCCTAAAAGGACCGTTCAGCAAAATGCTAGACAACTGGGAGTTGCCTGACGCTGGTTGTTTGAACTAGTTGTATCTGGAATTATTGATTCGTGCAAGCAGAAACCAAATAACATAATCAGTCAAATTTTGAAACTACAATTGCATAATGGTGAGATAAAAATGGATACAGATAAATTTGGGAGCTCGTGCGGACTTGGTGGTGATCGATGGAGAGAGTCTTACTGCATATCACCATAGATTAGAAGATTTATTTAAAAAATGTGGTTGAATTTTAATGAGAAAAGGTCTTTTGGATTAGATACTAAAATTAAACTGCAGGTACGAGTATAAAAAAAAATCTTTCTGTTAAGTTCCTTTAAATGTGTGTTTTGTTTAAGTATAAAATTAACTTGGTTGCTTTATTTACTAAAGATTTAGTTTTGGTAAGTGGTGTATTTTTACCGTCTCTTGTCTTATTTTAAAGAAGCTTACCTATATATTCTTCAAGTGAATGCCTAAACGTTGGATTGCTTATTAATTTATTTGAATGAGAATAGAATTTCTGAGCATGGTACTTGAAGCGAAGGAATTCTTTGAAAATAATTAATTATTCTTTTGTAGACTTCGCAGAATAAGTTCCATTCTACTGGTTCAATAATATTATGATGTCAAAGTACTACCAATCTTCGTTTCAACTCGCAAACTTTCGAGTTTCTTACTCATTAATACGCGTTTATTAAATGAGACTGAATATGAACTTTATCACTTCACATCTCTGTTATTTGAACTATAAGATAAGTTCTTTAGAATACCACTTTATTGGAAATTTTAATAAGAGTTCGGTATGAAGTTTATGTAAACTAAATAACGGTGTTAGTAACTTTTTGATTGATTAGTGTCCTGAATTAAGTTAACCAGATCACTAGTCAATATTTTAAAGAGCATTGCTAAGGTAGAACTCAAAACTTAAAGTATTTTTGTGCCAATGAACCCGATGAATCATCGGGACGGTTGTCTCGAACCAGAAACTAAGAAGTCGGTACAAATGACAGATCTCGATACTGTGACAATCGCTCATATCTCTGCAGCAGTACAACAACCCGTCAATACTGAGTGTCGAGTCCCTCGGAAGTTGAAGACAATGTTATTAACGTATATTTTACGAGGTAAATTTAGAATTTGATGTCATCCCAGGGTACGTGAGAACGAAGAACCGTGGTCATCTAACTTTACTCATAAACAAGTTCGCTATTCGCCGTGATGCACTCCAAATTATTGTTGCAAATGAATTTTGGTACATTGTTGTTGCTAGCTGTACTTATTTTGAAATTGGAGAATTATTTTGGTTTTGTTTGTGATTTTCATGAACAATCGCATACTACTTCTTAACCCACTGTTACTGTAGGACAGGGGTGGCCAGCTTGATTTGACCGAAGATCTACTGTTTACTGACTTAACTCTATGCGATCTGTCAATAACACAATATAATTAAAGATAATTCTTGGTAATAACTTATTCAACAACAAAAACATTTCAATCAAAAAAATTTTTTATTGCTCTTGGATTTTACTAAATATATTTTGATTATATATAAGCAATTATATATAAAAAAGTGCCATTACAAATCGAAAATATTTGCTTTATAAGAAATTATAGCGATTTGACCATTTTTGATTTTTGCGTCCAGTTAATGTCGGTCTTTGCGCGCTATCGCTGTCGAAAGAGAGAGGTGTTTCTTGCGTCTTTCGTTATATTTATTTATTTAAACTTTATGTACAATGGTGATACATAGGCGGACTTAATGCAGCAAGGCATTCTCTACCAGTCAACCTTTGGGTTAAAAAAGAACACAACAGTGGTAGGGGTACAAAAAATATATATATGAACAGTAATTAAGGCGGATATTAATAAACTATCTAACTAATAAAAGACATAAATAATTTTTAAAACAATAGACTAATAAATATTATAATAAATATCCTATTCTAAATGAAACAGAAATTTAAATATAATAACTATGACGAAGACCGAGCTATGTAAGAGAGGATAAGTAATAGTTCCGTAACCTACGCTTGAATGAAAATTTACTCTCAGCCTTTTTTATGTCAAGGGGAAGGACGTTCCAGAGTTTTATAGTAGAGACAGTGTAAGAATTAGATAGAAACCCAGTGCGGTGAGAAGGAATATGGAGAAGTAAGTTTTTGGAAGCTCGAAGGTTAAGATCGTGAGAACTGCCCAACACTTTAAAATATTGTTTTAAATAATCAGGAGTACAAGGATCGTTCATGATGTTGAAGAGCATGCAGAGGGATCTTAGGGATCTCCTCTGACGGATAGGCAGCCATTTAAGCTGAGAACGGAAGGAAGAAATGTGATCATATTTTCGAAGCCCGAAAATAAAGCGAATACAGTTGTTAAGAAGTCGATCCATTTTGTTAAGAAGTTCTTGGGATAGATCAGAGTAACAAACATCAGCATAGTCGATTATAGGCAAAACAAGAGCTTGAACCAAGGTAGTTTTAGTGCTAGACGGAAGAAAATGTTTGAATCTATAGAGAGACCGCAGTGAGAATGTGACTCTCTGGCTAATCTGAGCGACCTGCTTATTCCAGCTTAACTTGTCATCAATGAATAGGCCTAAGTCTTTAACGTGAGGCGAGAGAGGGATAACGATATTGCCGAAAATAAGCGGCTTCAGAAGGCCAGTGTCCAAGGTTCGTTTATATTCTTCTGTCTGTTCTTGTATGTGTTTGCATATTACAGAGGAATATAGCGTTTCATATTTTTTCGCTTCATCAACCTGTACAAAATAGCTTCGAGAAGTTGAAACGAGATGCTGACTCGTTTTGCTATATTTGCGGCGAATTTATTAAAATGAGAGAGAAAACTGGCCAAGTGCGAGTCAGACTCGTGAGCGAAGGGTACCGTACCACTTTTGCAAAAAACGGCAACAAAATCACGTTTGTTGTATGGTAGCCCCACTTAAATATTTATTTTATTCTGGTTTTAGTATTTGTTTTTATAGCGCCAACAGAAAATCTGTGAAAATTTCAACTGTCTAGCTATCACGGTTCGGTCTTTAGTTTTAGAGTCCCGTTTTTACCCTTTGGGTATGGAACCCTAAAAAGTATGATAGAAGTACGACTTAGAAGTATCCGACTTAGAAGCATCTACCTACTTCCCCTCAAGCCGCAACACCCCTCTATAGCCATACAGTGCTGATGCTGGTTAGCGCATGACCATTTTGTATCAATAACGTAATCAATTATTGTTAAATGGGTATATTGCACGCTTACTAGTGGAATCGTTGTCATTATCTACAAATCTAAAATTAACTTCAATGGTTTCTCAGAGATGGCACGCACGCGGCGCACGTAAAAATCGTAGTATATCCTCCTGTCCATAGATGTCGCTTTTTATACATTTCTAGGGGGTGAGGTTTCTATGGAGCTGTATGCAACTAATTTTGCGTGCTTTAAAGCTCAAGCTTTAAATATACCTCTTATTTTTTTGGACCTAAATTATGCTCTCATACCTACATGACAACATTTGAATAATTTAGTTGGCAGAGAATTACAAAACTTTGAGCTTAAACAGCAACAAAACGACCGCTAGATACCTTATGCAAAACTAGTGGATACATAATATTGAAAAGCCATTTCGGTGACTTGAACCGTTTTATATCTCAGAATAGTTCTGTGACTTATTTGTAAGGATTCGCAATGATTTTCACTTCATTGTGTAATGGAAAAATACTTTTTTATATCTTTATTACTCATCGTATTCCTTTTCATTGTTTTTACCCAAAACAATTATTTTTTTTCTAAAGCCATTAACTTAATTGCTAAAATAATCCTATCTTTTAATAAACTTTCGACTTGGTACGATTTTGAGAGCCTCAGTACAATGCTCGATGACCTCAGTAGAGCTTCCGAAAGAGTGGGTCTTAAAATGAACATGGACAAAACCAAGGTCATGGTGAATGCCCATGTAACACCCACTCCAATCAAGATCGGGACTCTACATTCGAATTTGTTGACGATTATGTCTACCTGGGACAAAAGGTCCAGTTGGGTTGGTCTTACTTCGAGGAAGAGGTCAACAGTCGAATTCGACCTGGCTGGGTGGTGTTCGGGAAGTTGCGTGGTTTCTTCTGGTCAAATTTACCGCAGTGTCTCAAGACAAGTGATCACCTATGGGACCGAGACGTGGTTGCTCACAATGGGCCCTATCAGAAAGCTTAAAGTCACCAAAATGGCAATGAAGAGGGCTATGCTCAAAGTTTCCTTGCGTGTCTGCGGTGTTTCATCGGAAATTGCTATTACTAAGGAATCAGAAATTCTACAGAAACAAAAAGTGTGAAGCGCATCGGTGACCCCCAACAACATGACGTGCATTACATACCGGAAATTACGTCAAAGGTAATGAAGGTTAGGTAAAGTAACAAACCAAAGTCAGATGAATCAACAGCCATACGTATCATCACGCCTGTATTCCCGAAAGGTTTAGGCAGAGGTGCACACACATTTCACCAGTTATTTTTAAGTCCCATGTAATAGGGAGCGCGTCTATTGCCATTAAAAGGGCACGCATCCAAACTCCGTTCTGCTACTGATGCAAAAACCCAATAACGCTTTGCCCAACCACGGAAACGAACCCAGGACCTCATAGTCAGCAGTAGCGTTTGCAACCACAAGACCAATGAAGACTACGATAAAAGAGAAAATATTCAACACTGTACTTTAAAATTTACACAGACCAATAAATATTGCAAGTTGGGCCCGAAACACCGACTCAACGACAACCGAGTGACAAGCTTCCGTATATTATTACGATGGTGATGACAAGCCCCGAAATCACCCGAGTACGGGCACGACGCAGGACCATTCACGTTGATATTTAATTTGTTACTAACATTCTAGCATCAGCTTCTGTCGTATTACTTCTTTCTTCTTAGCGTGTCGATGACAAACAGACTCTTTTGAGTGAAATGCCTTGCTTGAATTCAGCCACGGCCCTGCACTGACGCAGTCATAAGGTCCTCATGTGAACAGACAACAGGACATGCGGCACAAGACGAAAGGTGGGCTATGGTCTACGTGGAGACGCCGCACAAGCACTGAAGATCGGAACTAAAACTTTAACAAATCAACAATCAGTTAACTCACCAGTAGGTAAAATGAAATATAATCAACGCCATATTAGACTTTCCCCATTATCACCAGATGGCGCTCATCCAGTTTCAATACAAATTGATGTTTACTTCAACGCGATCGGGCACGAGTAAAAACTCGCACTAAGCCCACAGAGCAGTAAAGATTGCACATTAGGCCCAAAACACCGACACAGCTAAACTGAGTTTGAGCCAAGGTGACGACCACACCCAAAAGCACCCAAGTGGAGGCACGAAGTAGGCCCATTCACATTGATATTTAATTTGTTACTAACATCCTGGCATCAGCTTCTGTCGTATTAGTGAAACTTTATACGATTTCCGGCAACCAGGGAACCCAATTAGCAATATCATCCGGCCGGAGAGTGTATCGAGAGTGGAGCGACAATAAGCACAAGCGCTACACTTAACATACTGCAAATTGCTGTTAAATTTACTTAAACTCCCTTGTTACGTCTCGAATAGAATATAAACACTGATTCCGCAAATTGCATAAGAATTCCTGTTTTGTTGAAAGTCGCGTTTGCTCGTTTGGGACAGGTAAAAGGTGTAGAATTTAACCGAAGCAATTTTATTTTCAGAATTTTTGGACGTGAAAAATACACACAGTAGGAGGAGGTCAGACAGGTTCCACGTAAGAGTACTTATTTAAATTATTACACATATGTATATAGAGCCTTTTCGTGGCACTGTCGTTGGATTTGTAAGATGCCAAATTTAGTAGGTTAGTAGGTATTTAGTGTCGAATGCAACGGTAAGGTGGGGTGGAGTAAAACCTTATTTTACCTAGGTACATTATAGAAAGACCAGGACATTATAGGACCAGGCAAGTATTCTATTAATTCTTTTATAGAATGTCTCCAGCGGCTTCACCCGTGTGACTGGAAATGATCACCAAGAGATCAAATGTATCCTATGTATAAAACTAATGCATCCGTATTCCTACTCCATCCAGTCGTTGAGGCGTAAAAATTGTATTAAAAATATATCCAGATTTTCACTTTTAGAGGTTATATTAGTAGGAAGTAGGATTTTAGAATTAAATTCAATAGCCTAGTATTGTACCGGTTTCCCTAGACCCTGATACCAGACTTTTAGTAAAGCAATTAAAGTTCGTCGTACGTCATGTTTGCAGCACATGGTTACGAAATAGTTACTTGGTTAAGTTCGCAGAATCCAGTCAAGCTGTGTCCCACCACTAGTTATGAAAGTGTATGACGGCCAACTAAGTGTCCCCCTCCATAAGTAATGCAGTCCAACTGTTAAACTACTTAGTAGCGTAGATACAAATTATGTATGGGACTGGGAGGCGTGGCTCCATGAGCTCCATGGTTTCATCTGTTTGCTGAGCGTGCAGCTTGCTGCATTTGAACCCCGACTCGCGAAAACGAGGTTGATTTTATGCGGTAGGATTTTTTTCGTAGCAACCCGCAGTCTGGTGTTGTACCTGACATATATCTTGCTACCCAAGATTGGCAGTTGTAAAAACTGGAGAGAAATATGAGTGTATACTTCAGCAGCCTAATTGCGTAAGTGAATTCAGCAAGGCGAAGGATTTGATCCCATCAATCGACCAATCACGTGCGAGATGAAAGACGCGTTGTGGCTTGCCATCTATGTGAATCTGCTGGAATCTCTTGTGTAATCTTCTGGTAATTTGAAAAATACAGGCAGGATAGGTACCTATGTTGTAATTCCTTCTGCACAACGAGATGCATGTGTTGCTTTCATAGTTACAAGCCTTTTGTCTTATCGGTTTGTGTGTCCAAATATCGTATGCCTGGATTAGCAATCATTTACTGACAATCATGTGTAACTTAGCACCAAAAAAAGCGTGTCCAAGCAATTTTAAAATTCGCGTCTTTTCATCTAAAATCAGTGCCAAAACGATAAAAAGTTGGCCTAATGAGGTCTGTCCTTGATAACACTCAGCGAGAATGTCAATCAAGTTTAAAAGATTTTTTACGAAGCTGCTCAGCTGTTTATTTATTCAAAGACGCTTGCAGTCCGTTTTACCGCCGTTCGAGGCAATCCCTGGCTTCTCCGCTTTGACCGATGTTGCTACAAGAAAAATCGTACCTGAAAAGTGGGACGCACGACTAAAATTCGAAGCATTTTGAATTCAAATCAGATTGGTTTGGACCAGATTTGTATAAACATAGCTTAGCCAACTACTTACTCTTTTGTCTATTTGGCGCGAACTTCTATACAGAGAAGAGATTTCGAGGTCCAACGAAGTAATTACGTAAGGGCAAAAAACACATGTCTGTAACTCACACACAATGCAAGGTACAGGCATGTGTATTTACGCCCTAACACACAAATTCACACAATTGATCACAATGCCTGTTATTTTGGCAATTCAACAGTTTCATTACATGTTAAACGTTGTCGGGCAGGCAAAATTTAACCAAGTGAAGCAATGGATCAGGAATTGTATTCGTTTGTGACTAAACGTGTGCATTAGTGAGTGAGCAATTAAAGTGCAGTTTTGCTATAGATTTTTAGTGTCACGTGACCTCTGACTGACTGGTAATTGGGTTCATAAGACTAATTTGCTAGGCAATTCAATTCATGCCTGAAAATACGCCCTCAGAATTTTTATAAAGTAGTTTTCTATTGGTAAAATAATTTTTCAAATCGGTCCAGTAGTTTCGGAGCCTATTCGATACAAACAAACAAACAAAAAAATATTTCCTCTTTATAATATTCGTATAGATAGTATAGAAGTATAGATTATAATTAATTATGTTACCCATACACTATATTGGGCAGTGGTGGCCCCGACTTACGTGTCGTAAGTCGTGGGTTCAAACCCAGGCAGGTGCATTACTTTGTGTAAATTATTTCATCACCACTGCTCTATAAACGGCGAAGGAAAACATCGTGAGGAAACCGGCATGTTCTCGAATTTACTATAACTTTATGGAATAAAATGAAATAGGTTCTTGAATAGAGTGGATTCTTTATTAGATCTGCATCAAAAGTCACTCCGGGTTCATGACTTGCCTCAATTCTTTGGAACGGCATGCGGCAGTGGATTACATTCTTCTAAGTAGCAGTAAATGTTATTGAGTTTATTTATTTATTTCCATTTGCAGCTTTTTGACTAACCTTAACGACAGAGTTACGGGAAGTCTGCAATCTGATAGCAGTCTTGCCATGGGGTATCGTGTTGCCCAGTTAATTGGTTGTGGGGGGTCAGCTAGGCAGTCGCTCCATGTGAAATACTCGTATCCAGCTGAATTCGTTCAGACTGGTAGCCAAACCCGATAAATTAGGGAAAAGGCTAGGCATATTAATATTCAACACAACCGATTTCTGGTACTTATATACTGCATATTTTGCCTTTCTTACCGACTTCAACAAAAAGGATGTAATCAATTCGACACGTATGTATGTAATATTGTTGGAATTGCAACATATTCACATATATTACCCTGTATGGGCTTCTAAATACGTATGCCAAATTTCATAAGTGTATGTATGATTGTACGTTTGTATGTATGTATATGTTTGTCCACGCATTTCACCGAAACCATTAAATGGTTCGTGATTATTCTTTTATTGGATTAAGTATCTCTCAACTTAGGAAACAGTTCAAGTTTCATCAAAATTGGTTCAGGAGTTTTCAAGATATGGAACATACAACCGAACTCCTTAGCGACAAACAGAACAAAAGTGAAAATTAAGTTATTATGGGTATTTTGTCAATCCTTTAGGTACCTTGCTATAGTTTTCTCATTTTTTAGTGATAGGGTACTAAAACAAAAAAAAAAGGAATAATAATAAAAACTTTTTCATAAAAAGTAAATCGACTCCTAAAGCAAAACACTAAAAAGTGCAAAAATAACTTTCGTTTCGGAAGTCACTTTTTAACACTTAAAGATAGTGACAACGATACAGTGCGTTGAGAAATATCGTGTGGTGTCACGCCTTAGTACACTTTAAACTCAGAAGTGACGTCACAAGCCCCCACTCCTGAACTTTGGTGCGCTTTATCTTTCTCTTTGTAATTTTTTATTGATTTGATAAAGCAAAATTATTTGATAATCTCACTGACGGACTCAATATAGAACAATTTTCTATCCTGAAAAAAAAGCTGTGTATTTAAACTATCACAAAAATAATAATAATAAGGACTGTTATGCTAACAATTACTAAATAGTGGGTCGAAAGACGTCACTGTACATTGTATAATAAGACGGGAGAGAAATTAAAAATCATATTCCTATAAAAGTATTTTAAGTATTCTTTCAGTATTTGTTCTTCTTCTTCTTTCGTGTGAGGTGTGGCCACCTCTGGTGTCAGAGTTAATTAAGCCGCCTCTGGGAATCCCACAGGCCTCTGACTTGGCTATTTCAGACTTACATTAACTATGTAAGTCCCGGTTTCCTCACGATGTTTTCCTTCACCGTTGCCTGTGATGTCCAAGATAAACTTAGAAAGTACATATGCATTTGAAAAAGTCACATTGGTACTTGCCCGGATTACAGTATTGCACACACACACACACACACAGACACACACACAGTTACAGTACACAGGTACAGTTTTTGCAGTATTTGTTAGAATTTGTATAAAGTACGGAACACGTTCGGGAATAAACATCCTCGAGGTTGCTATGGCATCATCTCATCCTATTAATAACGAATACGAGATCAATGATTTGAAGTACACACCTTATAAATACTCGTATTTGATGTCTATTTGAGATTAAACATGGTGTTGAAAAGGTACAAAAACGAGGCAAAACTGTGCAGATCAATGCGTCCTTAGAGAGTACCTCTTCATCCTGAATACTCTGGCCCATTAGCATTAAAAATGTCATATAGCGGTTGCCGAACTGACAAAATGCAAACATTTTGACACAGAATAACAGAAAACACAGAATGACCTAATGAATGACGAATGAGATAATGTAGTACATATTATCTCAATGATGACCACACGACATTTCGGTAGAGCATGTCAATCTCATACATTTTTACTTTTCGACAATCCATATCGATTAAAGAATGTCCTTTTGCCTAGAAGCTCTGGCAACAAAATAATGTGTTTGTGGGAAGACCACTTTCAGCGTATCGCTATTCTCTGTTTAAGGCCCTTACCCCGCTTTAGTGCCGTTAAACGATTCCTTTCTAGCATTGTCCTATCCTAAGTAACGGCTAGGATTAAAGTTAAAATAAATATATACATTTATTGTTGATTCATGTACATTATTTGTAAAACATAGTTTTTTCGTATGACTAACACTTTTGCTTTAAAAAAGTAATTAACAACACGATATTTTTTCGCTTCTTTTGCATTCTCCTCCAAAACGACTTGGATGTTTAAAAATATTATTACACAGAAACATTTATGTTTAGAATGTATTCTTAACCTACATAGGACTTGTAAATCCAAAAATATTTTGCAATAAAAAATATCCAAAAGGAGCATATTGATATTCCGGCACCGAGCGGGCGCACGGCCAGTACCGCGTTAACATTGGGGAATATATAGATACGCCTTAATATGGGCTTCTCATTTGTTCCACAATTGCAGGTTTAATAAAAAAACGCAAAAGACTGTCGGGCTCCAGCTTGGTTGAACTTGGTGATTTTATGATACGAGTTCATATTCTGCTGCTGATTGATTCCTGCAATGCTAGAATTTAAAATATGAAGCAAGAACATTTTTGATGAACGAACATAAATAATACCAAATAGATTTCGCTAAAAAAGTTATAATAAGTTATCATTATCAAAATCCCAGTCTTGGAATTAGTCCAATCGGATTGCACTCCAGCAGAATTGTGAACTCAGAGATAAGATGTTGCTACCTATTTATGATTGCTTTGTGTAAAAAGTAAAACGGTCGGACTACTAATCGGATGACGATAATTATCGGCTATCGTAAATAAAACGTGAATGGTTCCATGTCGTTTTCGTGTGTGTCGTAACTGTGAAAGGCCTCGGGCAATGCCGCTAAATGAAGATTTGTAGCTGGTAATAAAATACTTGTGTAGCTCACATCGTTTGTATTGCACCACGGACAATAGCAGACAAACTGGGAATCGTATGAAAATCGGCTCCAGAACAAACAATGAGCTCTGCGAGTAATTCGTTCATTTCATTCGCCGCAAATACGTGTTTCGCTGTTCAATTTATATTTAATGATGTTAAAAATAATTGCATGATTTATTGATATATCCTTTAATATTTGGGTTACATAAATAAATGGGTTTTTAATGAAAGAGCAAAATATTATTTTGGTGTTTCTGTTTTTTTCCTGGAATCGAATGTGTGGAGTTGATAATGCAGTTATTTAGTTCAAATTTTAAGCATTACAATACAAGTGTTTACATAAATCACAATATTTAAATAACTATTTTAACCTGGAAAAGTTCTAAATTTCTCTATATAATGATTACAGAAATCAACAGTCACGCGAAATCCCATCCCGATTTCCCAGAACACGTCCGATGTTTCGGACACAACGTGCCATAATAATAATAATTGTGCCGTAATTCCTGCACCTGATTCTCTGTATGCAACATATAAATTAATCCACGCTTTATACCACGCAATGAGTTCCATCTCATGCGTTGTCAACGGCAATATATTGCGTCGCGAATTGACTTCGGTGGCGCTTTCAGTACGGAAATGTTGGCATATCCGTGAAACAAACGAGGCATAGACAATCAAAAAGCTGATGTCACCCTTTTATTAGCAAGGAGTGACTGCAAAGCGTACCTCTCGTGGATTTATCGAGGCAGGTAAAGGTAGACTTCCGAGCAAAGCCGCTGTGACGTCACTGTCGCTGCGATACTGTAAATTCGCGGCAAGAAGGTCCTAAACGTCGTGTAACAAGCATCGTTAACGCGTACGAGTCAAACGACTGATTCAATCCCGTCATGGCATCGCAGCGAATGGTGCGTATAAGCTTAGAACCTTCTGTCCACAAATTGCCAGTGTCCCAGCGACAGTGACGCCAGAACCCCTTTGCTCGGAAGTGCACCTTAAGCTGGGCGGTGCACTGCTGCATAAAATGCAATCTACACGGCCTGTACCGATATTGAAACTACGAACTGTTGACTTTCATTCGCATGATTTATGCGCAGAACGTGCGAGTTTTCTTTGATGTTTTTGTTGATGCGATAATTGGAACGTTGGCTTGGTCTAGCGCGTAAATGACTGGATATGCATCTGGCGTGCAGATGTGGTTGTGAGAAGCTTGTAGTCTTTTCGATTAAGGCGCAGATTCCCTTGAGTAGCTAATTTTAAAATGAGAATCACGTCTCACTTTGTTTCAGAATCGAAAGCTACAAAAGAAGTAGATCTCCAGCTAAGTTAAATGTCGCGTTTTCCAGCCACGGTATCTATAGCTCTCGGTATCCAGCAATCTTCGCTTAGTGTCAATTTGTGTTATAATGATGTCTCCGCCTCGCCCTCGCTTCGTTCGCGCTTCGATAGAATTTGAGAAAAACTAAATTTAAATTGAAGCGGTATCGTCTATCAGAGTGTGTCGCGAGTTCGTGACGTTGTTTTTCCTTTATGAATATTTTATCGATTCGAGAACGTATCAAATAGAAAATTTAGCGGTGGAACTTGGTACCTTGAAGGTTTTTTGATCCAGCATATCTGTTTAAATCTAGCAATCAGATGACTTTGAAAACTTCGATTTGTTTTAATTATAAGTCGTCAGATTTAGGGAACTTTACATTCTATTTCTTCGTCAGATTTGCCAATTTGTGTAATTTGGTCAAGCCGCATCCGCCCAAATCAAAATGAACGGTGCTGCACGTTTAGTGTTGTTTGGAAATCTGAGTGGACCCCTGACCATAGAGCTTATATCAGAATCTTTTCAGATATATTCTAGTGCTCTCTCAGCAACCCGCACTTATTCAACTATTACTTTTTTTATAAATAAGGACTGTTATGTTACCAATTTCTAAATACTGGATCAAAAGACGTCACTGTACATTGTAAAATAAGACGGGAGAGAAATTAAAAATCATATTCCTATAAAAGTATTTTAAGTATTCTTTCAATCTTTGTTAGAATTTGTATAAAGTACGGCACACGTTCGGGAATAAACATCCTCGGGGTTGCTATGACACCATCTCATCTTATTAATAACGAATATGACATCAATGGTTTGAAGTACACACCTGATAAATACTCGTATTTGATGTCTTTTTGAGATTAAACATGATGTTGAAAAGGTACAGAAAAGAGGCAAAACTGTGCAGATCAATGCGTCTGTAGAGTATCTTTGCATCCTGGATACTCTGGCCCATTAGCATTAAAATGTCATATAGCGGTTGCCGAAGTGACCAAATGCAAACATTTTGACACAGAATAACAGAAAACACAGAATGACCTAATGAATGACGAATGAGATAATGTAGTACATATTATCTCAATGATGACCACACGACATTTCGGTAGAGCATGTCAATCTCATGCATTTTTACTTTTCGACAATCCATATCGATTAAAGAATGTCCTTTTGCCTAGAAGCTCTGGCAACAAAATAATGTGTTTGTGGGAAGACCACTTTCAGCGTATCGCTATTCTCTGTTTAAGGCCCTTACCCCGCTTTAGTGCCGTTAAACGATTCCTTTCTAGCATTGTCCTAAGTAACGGCTAGGATAAAAGTTAAAAAATATATATACATTTATTGTTGATTCATGTACATTATTTGTAAAACATAGTTTTTTCGTATGACTAAGACTTTTGCTTTAAAAAAGTAATTAACAACACGATATTTTTTCGCTTCTTTTGCATTCTCCTCCAAAACGACTTGGATGTTTAAAAATATTATTCCACAGAAACATTTATGTTTAGAATGTATTCTTAACCTACATAGGACTTGTAAATCCAAAAATATTTTGCAATAAAAAATATCCAAAAGGAGCATATTGATATTCCGGCACCGAGCGGGCGCACGGCCAGTACCGCGTTAACATTGGGGAATATATAGATACGCCTTAACATGGGCTTTTCATTTGTTCCACAATAGCGGGTTTAATAAAAAACGCAAAAGACTGTCGGGCTCCAGCTTGGTTGAACTTGGTGATTTTATGTTACGGGTTCATATTCTGCTGCTGATTGATTCCTGCAATGCTAGAATTTAAAATGTGAAGCAAGAACATTTTTGCTGAACGAACATAAATAATACCAAATAGATTTCGCTAAAAAAGTTATAATAAGATATCATTATCAAAATCCCAGTCTTGGAATTAGCCCAATCGGATTGCACTCCAGCAGAATTGTGAATTCAGAGATAAGATACAAAACATGTTCTGTTGCTACCTATTTATGATTGCTTTGTGTAAAAAGTAAAACGGTCGGACTACTAATCGGATGACGATAATTATCGGCTATCGTAAATAAAACGTGAATGGTTCCATGTCGTTTTCGTGTGTGTCGTAACTGTGAAAGGCCTCGGGCAATGCCGCTAAATGAAGATTTGTAGCTGGTAATAAAATACTTGTGTAGCTCACATCGTTTGTATTGCACCACGGACAATAGCAGACAAACTGGGAATCGTATGAAAATCGGCTCCAGAACAAACAATGAGCTCTGCGAATAATTCGTTCATTTCATTCGCCGCAAATACGTGTTTCGCTGTTCAATTTATATTTAATGATGTTAAAAATAATTGCATGATTTATTGATATATCCTTTAATATTTGGGTTACATAAATAAATGGGTTTTTAATGAAAGAGCAAAATATTATTTTGGTATTTCTGTTTTTTTCCTGGCATCGAATGTGTGGAGTTGATAATGCAGTTCTTTAGTTCAAAGCATTACAATACAAGTGTTTACATAAATCACAATATTTAAATAACTATTTTAACCTGGTAAAGTTCTAAATTTCTCTATATAATGATTACAGAAATCAACAATCACGCGAAATCCCATCCCGATTTCCCAGAACACGTCCGATATTTCGGACACAACGTGCCATAATAATAATAATTGTGCCGTAACACCTGCACCTGATTCTCTGTATGCAACATATAAATTAATCCACGCTTTATACCACGCAATGAGTTCCATCTCATACGTTGTCAACGGCAATATATTGCGTCGCGAATTGACTTCGGTGGCGCTTTCAGTACGGAAATGTTGGCATGTCCGTGAAACAAACGAGGCATAGACAATCAAAAAGCTGATGTCACCCTTTTATTAGCTAGGAGTGACTGCAAAGCGTACTTCTCGTGGATTTATCGAGGCAGGTAAAGGAAGACTGCCGAGCAAAGCCGCTGTGACGTCACTGTCGCTGCGATACTGTAAATTCGCGGCAAGAAGGTCCTAAACGTCGTGTAATAAGCATCGCTAATGCGTTCGAGTCAAATCACTTATTCAATTCCGTCATGTCATCGCAGCGAATGGTGCGTATAAGCTTAGAACCTTCTGTCCACAAATTGCCAGTGTCCCAGCGACAGTGACGCCAGAGCCGCTTTGCTCGGAAGTGCACCTTAAGTGGGGCGGTGCACTGCTGCATAGAATGCAATCTACACGGCCTGTACCGATATTGAAACTACGAACTGTTGACTTTCATTCGCATTAATTGTGCGCAGAACGTGTGAGTTTTCTTTGATGTTTTTCTTGATGCGAAAATTTGAACGTTGGCTTGGTCTAGCGCGTAAATGACTGGATATGCATCCGGCGTGCAGATTTGGTTGTGAGAGGCTTGTAGTCTTTTAGATTAAGGCGCAGATTCCCTTGATTAGCTGATTTTAAAATGAGACACGTCTAAACGACAAGTCGTTGTAGTTTTTTGGAAAAAATATTTAGATAGTTCTAAGAAAATTTTGAGTTTTATTCGTATAACATAGTGTAATTAATTTGTAAAGTTATGTCTAAAACGGACAAAAACACGACAATCGCACCAAAACCGCAGGTTGTTGGCGTTAGTCGTCGTCTTAAATGTGTCGATTGATAACATTTAAGTACAAGAAAAATTGCGCGTGTAACACCGTTCACGTAATACTTTGAAGTAAAATTTCGTAAATAAAGAATAAGGGAGATTTAGTGTAAGAGCATGAGGGATTTACATCTTCGTTGTCTCTCATGTAAGGAAATGTGCCTAAACATGACGCGTCCTTGAAATTTTACTCTCAATTTTCATCTAATTATCGAATCGCCGTCTCAGAAATTTCACTTCAATAAATGTGTTTGTTGTGGGAGCAGTGGTGGCCCAGTGGTATCAGCCGCGACTTACAAGTTGTAGGTCGTGGGTTCGAGCCCAGGCAGGCGCTTTACTTTGTGTAAATTATTTCATCACCACTGTTCTCAAAACGGTGAAGGAAAACATCGTGAGGAAACCGGCATGTCCTAGAACCAAAAATTCGAAAACATGTGACATCCACCAACCCGCACTGAGCCCGCGTGGTGGATTACGGCCCATTCCCTCTCACAGAGAGGAGGCCTGTGTCCCAGCAGTGGTCACATTAATAGGCTGATGATGTGTGTTGATGATGTGAAATGTGTTTCAGAATCGAAAGCTACAAAAGAAGATCTCCAGCTAAGTTAAATGTCGCGTTTTCCAGCCACGGTATCTATAGCTCTCGGTATCCAGCAATCTTCGCTTAGTGTCAATTAGTGTTATAATGATGTCTCCGCCTCGCCCTCGCTTCGTTCGCGCTTCGATAGAATTTGAGAAAAACTAAATTTAAATTGAAGCGGTATCGTCTATCGGAGTGTGTCGCGAGTTCGCGACATTGTTTATCCTTTATGAATATTTTATCGATTCGAGAACGTATCTAATAGAAAATTTAGGGGTGGAACTTGGTACCTTGAAGGTTTTTTGATCCAGTATATCTGTTTAAATCTAGCAATCAGATGACTTTGAAAACTTCGATTTGAATTAATTATAAGTCGACAGATTTAGGGAAAGTCTACATTCTATTTCTTTGTCAGATTTGCAAATTTGTGTAATTTGGTCAAGCCGCATCCGCCCAAATCAAAATGAACGGTGCTGCACGTTTAGTGTTGTTTGGAAATCTGTAAGTGGACCCCTGACCATAGAGCTTATATCTGAAACTTTTCAGATATATTCTAGTGCTCTCTCAGCAACCCGCACTTATTCAACTATCAACTTTTCGCTCTGGATATGTGTGATCAAAAACCCTGGTAGTTCCTGTAACTGTTCCTACAACGAAGTACGGAATACATTGAGCTTCACTAGAAAGTAGGCTACTTTGTTTTACGAGTATCCTTGTTATAGACGTTCCAACATTTAAATATTAAAACTGTGATTTTTTATGAAGTTACCCATCGTGTTCATTCAAGATGTTACGAAAAATAATTAATCATTCTTAAATCAGTTTTTACCTAAGTAAGTACCAAGTAGGTATATAAAGAAAGGAAGAAAGAAAGAAAACACATTTAGATGTTCATATAGATGTTTTATTTTTGAGTGCTTAAGCATGGATTGCTCTATAGAACTACGAATTCCGCGAACAAAAGCTCATTTTACTATCAAAGGTAACTTCGCAGAATATTTTAGAAAATAGTATTCAACTATAGGATTTCCTTATGTAGATACTGGATATAGCCGAGACGCTATTATTCGAGTATCTTTTGTATTTAGAATCGATGAAAGACAAAAGATACATAGAGGTGTGTATCTGTTATCTTTGATCGATCTGGCTTCGAATGTTGAGCGCTTTTCAGAAGACAGCTAAGCAAAAATACCTTCGAATATTTCAACGGCGCTTGATGACCAAGCCTATACTTATCGGATTATTATGTAGTATTTTTCCCCGTGGTGTTTTCTATTTTGGATAAGGCCCTTTTTCTCACTTCTGCCTGATTTATTTTATCACCATACAAAAATTTGCCAGAAATGCTGAGTAGGTACTGATACCCAAATTCTTAAAAAATAAAAACAAACAAACAGCTATTCAGTTTAAATAGGTACATTTTTGTTCGCACAGCTCGAGAAATTAAATTGTGTCTAATGCCTTTTTTTTTTTTTTTTTTTTTTGGGTGGGAAATCATCCAATGACTTCTCTCGCTCTGGGTGAAGCGGGAGGGCGTGTCAGACTTTTACTGACTAAAACCCACCCGTGTTCCTACAGTTGCTTGAGCCAGGGCCGCGGTAACTATTTTCAAATTTATCCGCGACCCAGACAGGCATCGGCCCTAGCGGACCCCGTCAATTTTGCTGACATCTCTTTGAGGCGCGTGTTAGATTTAAGGAGGAACCCCATATAAAAGTATCGATATTTACGAAGATAGCAAGCTTGAAATGTCAAGATGGTCGCTGGTTATTTACTGTGTATGTGATGTATAAGGGAAAGGTTTTATGAATAAAAGCACAGAAAGACAAGACTAGGTATTTATTTCAATTAGGCTTGTCAATTAATTCATATTGAGGCTCAGAGAGCTTACCGCCCGTTCGCTAAACTAGTTCTCGTGGAGAAGAAGGGCAAGAAACTCCACGGAAGCAACTATGGTTGTAAAAGTATTTATCTTTTATATATTTTACAACCATATAAATATCGTTTATCACAATAAAGATCTTATTATATTATGGCCATTATATGATGAATCTTGTAACATTTCACAATGTTACATAATCAAAACAAAAAGGATAAGGCAAAGAACATGACTAGCCCTTAAATCAATTTATCATCATTATGAATAAGGGCCACAATATGAAATAGACTTTCAACACAGCCATTAATCAAGTTATAATATCAAATAACTTACGTGAAGCTTGTGTAGTCCATATTTCACAAAATATAACAATTCAGGAAATAATATCACTATCACAACATAACAACTGGTCTGTACTGGCTTGTAGTTCACAACAAAGTGTGTCAGTCTTACGAATTACAAACTATTTATAGTAACGAGTCGACCTGTCAGATGTCCCCACCATTTTATAAATTTCTATAAATAATCTCACAATTAGGTCAATTATCAATTCTTGAGTAATGAAACCTTTTTAAAACGTATCAAGACAATTAAGGAATTGAATATCGCCTATTTAGTCATTCCTAATCAATATTCGAAAGAATATTGATACTAACTGACAGTCTTGTACTAATTGTCTCAAAGGACTTATAATATTAAAATGGCAATATAAAATCCAGGATACATCACAATGATCATTATAAACTACGTAGTATTTTATTGGAATATCATCACTATGGTTTATATGTAAGTTTAGAGTTATTTCCTGTACACAACAATATTTAATCAGGTGGGTACTCTAACACTTGTAGGTATTTGACAACACAATAATAATTTAGGTAGGTATTTAGGTGTCGGTAGATGCTTAATAAATATGACAGTTTGTATTTTGTAGCAAAACATTGTGCTTAAAAAGTGAAAGTACATGATTAAATGACATCACACGTACTTCCAATACTAACACGGCCATACTGACATGTACTTCGTTCTCGAAGTACACTTTTGATAACTAACCTTCATAAATTAATTTAAATATAACTTGGTCATCCTGCTTGAAGTTAATTTCTGGTAATCAATTACTTTAAAGAAACAAATATACTAACAAATGTACAATATACGAGAAATAAATATACGAGAATTGATTTACCATGGATTATTATTTTGGAATTTTTATGGTATTTTACACAAATATTGTTTTTTTTTTCCCTGACATTAACTTTGTTTCGTTGACTGAATTGTAAAAGTTATTTTAAGGATTATTATTTTTAATTTGTTTTTGATATTTTATAATTGTCATTGATTTTTTTTATCTCTTTTGTCTATCTATAAATATTATTGAATTTCTATCCTTGACATTCTATTAATTTTAAATTATTCATAAATTATATAAATTATTATTGTTATTGAAAGTTATTGTTATTTTAAAGTTATTTTTTTAATTTGTTCTATTGTAATGTTTTTATAGTGTTTTTACTTGCCACAAATTCGACACAATGTATTTTGTTACGAAATAAATGACTTATGACTTACAATTATATTTATATTTAAATAAAAACCTATATTCAAATACAAAGGGGGGAAGGAAAATTATTTTTGGCACAGCCATCTTTGTTTTTTTACGGCACAGCCATAAGCACAGCCATTTCTTTTTTTTTTTTAGGCACAGTCATTGGCACAGCCTTTTCTCTTTGTTTTTAGGCACAGCCATAGGCATAGACATTTTTTTCAAGCACAGCCACAGGAAAAGCCATTTCTTTTTTTTTAGGCACGGCCACAGGCACACAGCCACAGGCACAGCCATCTATTTTTTAGGCACAGCCACAGGCACAGCCATCTGTTTATTAGGCACAGCCACAGGCACACAGCCACAGGCACATCCATCTGTTTTTTTCAGGCACAGCCACAGGCACACTGCCACAGGCACAGCCACAGGCACACTGCCACAGGCACAGCCATCTGTTTTTTAGGCACAGCCACAGGCACACAGCCACAGGCACAGCCATCAGTTTTTTTAGGCACAGCCACAGGCACAGCCATCTGTTTTTTAGGCATACTGCCACAGGCACAGCCACAACCACTGGCAAACAGCCAGAGCCACAGGCAAACAGCCACAGGCTTTTTTTTTTTGGGCCTTTCTCTTTTTAATACAAAAGTAAACTAATTATTACACCAACATCGCTCGGCCAAACTGACAATATTTTTGCAAATTGTACCGAACGTAGATATTTTCGTCTGACTAAAATCAGATCAACAGAGGGTATATATTTAAATACTTTCATGGTCATAAAAGTACCAACTATTAATTTTGACATTTATCTAGAATATCAAGCATTGTAATGACCAAACTTTTAACGACCTTTTTTAATTACTTTTTACCAGAAATAAAACCAAAATAATCTCAACAGGTACCACTAACGATAAAATTCTAGTGCACCATGCTGATGGCACAGTCTGGCATTATTATAACTCCTCTCTGTGTTTCTCCTGTCATGTCATTTTTCAAACAAACTGCTCGGTAAGTTACACCTACATGGTTTTTATTGATCAAAAATATACTTTTCATTTATTTGTTTTATTCTAAAATGTTTTTTTTTATATATTCACGACTCGATTATCAGAAGTTACTTATTATGTAGCTGTCCCGATAGAACCGAACTGTGTCACCTGTGTGGTCACAGACAAACACATTCTTAGACATTCACACAGTAGTGTTCTTGTCCGTTAATCTTTGTTCCTAACAATATTAATTAGCCAGCTGTGCTAATTTTTTAGCACTTTTGCTTAGTTTTCAATCAATTATTGTAATTCTACCTCTGTATACCATTAGATCACGATTGGTTTATATCAAAATCTGAATCTCTAATAACCCTAAAACCAATCACTTAAATGTATTAACAGATCGTGAAAAGCAAGGTAAGAAAATATTAATTGGATTGTTTATTCTAATATTTCTGAAGATTACAATATTTATTTTATTAATTAATACAGAATTTTCAAGAAAATAATTGCTCAAGAGCTTTTGTCATAAATACGATTCCTTTTTAGTTTTACTCAAAAATAGCCAAGAGAAAAACAGAGCAGAGAGTTTTTTTTTTCTTGTTAATGTGAGAATATTGGTAAAAACTACTATTCTGCCTCCTAACGTAACGATTCTTTGCAAAACCTTTGTACCTCTCAGGTATGTATGTGGTCACTCAATTGTTACATAAACAAGTTGGGTACATTTTCTCAAAAATACCCTCCGGCAAAATTTCCAAAAAATTCTAGACAAGTTTCTACTAAATAAACTGAAAACCTTTGGAATTATAAACGATATTCAACAGTAAAACAAATAAAAAAACAAATAAAAACAAAGCCTCCGAAGGCCTTACCACTTTTATCCGTTTCGTGCTGCAGCTGTCAGCTAGATGTCCATAGTCAGGATCTGATGCTCAAACCTTAGTTTGCAGATCCATGTCGTATAGCTACTAGATCCGCAAGCTAGGCAACTCGCAGTGCCGTTGGCTGGGGCGGCATCGCGAGGACATCGTCTTGGTGCAGTGGAGTCACACGTCGACACGTTTATGAAAATGACAAAATGAAATTCATTAGAAATCTTGTGTAAGCTAGAGCTGGATCCCACTTCTGATGTTAGATTTAAGGAGGAACCCCATATAAAAGTATCAATATTTACGAAGATAGCAAGCTTGAAATGTCAAGATGGTCGCTGGTTATTTACTGTGTATGTGATGTATAAGGGAAAGGTTTTATGAATAAAAGCACAGAAAGACAAGACTAGGTATTTATTTCAATTAGGCTTGTCAATTAATTCATATTGAGGCTCAGAGAGCTTACCGCCCCTTTCGCTAAACTAGTTCTCGTGGAGAAGAAGGGCAAGAAACTCCACAGAAGCAACTATGGTTGTAAAAGTATTTATCTTTTATATATTTTACAACCATATAAATATCGTTTATCACAATAAAGATCTTATTATATTATGGCCATTATATGATGAATCTTGTAACATTTCACAATGTTACACGCGCGTGGAACACTACGCGCCGTCGACTCGGGCCTGATCCTTATCGGGCGGCGAGCTACCCATTACTCGCCGTCCGCAAGCCCGCGCCTACGGTGGCCAGGCATCGGCATGCGACCCCCGACGCCCGGGCGTCTCCTGCGGTGGCTTGGGGTGTGAGGGCGTCTTCGTTGCCGCGTGTGTCTCCCTCACGCGTTCTGCCTCCTCCTTCGCGAGCATTACTGCTTCGCAGAAGGAGGTGACAGCTTCCCATGCCCTCTCGCTCCGTACCATGGCCTGAACCAGGGCCGGACGCGAGAGGTCGCCACCGCCGATCGCCTCCACGAGGACACGGCGTTGCTCCGCCCAAGCGGGGCAAACCTCCACCGTATGTTCTACCGTGTCCTCCGGGCGATCCGCACAATGGTGACACCCGGGCGTTTCCTCCCGCCCTATCCTGAACAGGAACCTCCCGAAACAGCCGTGTCCGGTGAGGACCTGCGTCAGGCGGAACGTGAGGACGCCGTGACGCCTCTCAAGCCACTCCTCAAAGAGGGGCCTTATCGCCA
This sequence comes from Orthosia incerta, assembly GCA_948252205.1. Classification (NCBI taxonomy): domain Eukaryota; kingdom Metazoa; phylum Arthropoda; class Insecta; order Lepidoptera; family Noctuidae; genus Orthosia; species Orthosia incerta. The sequence continues at coordinate 21,324,457 of OX411744.1, forward strand.
CTATTGTGGCGTGCCCAGCGCTGGGTTGCGACAGTCGCCCTCTCCATGTCGCCATGAGATCTTGCCGGAGCTCTGTCCGCCGAGCCGTGATTTGTCGCGGCAGCGGAGTTTCGCCCCGGCATTTCTTCTCCTCGCGCCATTCCCATATTTGCGCGAGGACTTTTGCTTCCAGATCCCATGGCGGCAATCCAGCAAGGAGGCTCGCCGCCTCACCGGAGACCGTGCGGTATCCCCGGACTAGCCGGATGGCCATGACCCTTTGGGACGCGTTCAACCGGCGGGCTGGTCGACACTTAAATTGAATGAAAATTTGTTTTTAGAGTGAGATGACGCTTTTTATTCTACCATCTAATTGAAACTTATTTTACTTTTGATTCGCTTAGTTTTAACGGAGTTTGATATAACAGTGGTTTCTCTGTATTATTTCTTAAAGTATATTATCTCTATATATTTTATTGTAATTGAAACTAATGTGGCTTAAGTTTTATTTCCGGTGTGCGGCATTATTTATCAAAGTAAGTTGTATCAAATCTTTCAGTTTCTATTCCGGGTATGTTATGCCCCACGACAGCACTATAAAGCGCAATAAGTAGAAAACAATTAACGGCACGGAAAAAAAAATACTATCACAGATAAAATCCGTTTTATTGCGTTAACTGTGCGCGCAATGCGTTAATATGGCGTCCGCGACTATAAGTCAAGACGTTCTTCGAAATGAGCAATAAACTCAATATGGCCGTTTGATAGTTATATCTGTAGAGGGAGCCACCTGTTATGTGGGTTCTTATGACTTGACTTGACTTAAGATCCTATGGCCCCTAGCTGGGGCAGAGGGCTTCCACAGTAGTCTTCCATCGAGACCGGTCTTGAGCTTCGCGCTTCACCTCGCTCCACGCCATTCCGATACTCGTCGCTTCAGCCAAAACGGTGCGTCGCCATGTTTGACGGGGACGGCCTCGCTTCCTTTTTCCTTGAGGATTCCAATCCAAGGCCTGTTTAGGAATGTGATTGGAATCCCCCCGGAGCGTGTGACCAATCCAACACCATTTACGCCGCTTGATCTGGCGGTCGATCGGGGTCTCGTGGCATCTCTCCAACAGCTCTACATTAGAGATGATCTCGGGCCAGTAAATGCCGAGGATACGACGAAGACATCGGTTGACGAAGACTTGGATTTGGCGTGAGATGTCCTTTGTTACCTTCCACGTTTCGCACCCGTAGAGCAGCACGGATTTGACATTGGACCAGCAGATTTTTAGTTTAACCCTTCGGGTCAGTTTCCGTGATTGCCACACAGGTCTCAGCTGTGCGAAGGTAGCTCGCACTTTGGCGATCCGTGAAGTGATATCCTCGTCAGTTCCTCCAGTCTCTGACACGACGCTCCCGAGATACGTAAATTTGTGGACGCGTTCCACTACCTCAGTGCCGATTAATATCGGCGAAGAATTCCACACACCTGTACGCATCTCCTGGGTCTTCCGGATGTTAATTTTGAGCCCTGTTTTCGCCGCCTCCTGGCGCAGGTCATTCAGTTTCGCTTGCATGTCAGCGTGTGTATGACTCAGCAGGCATAGATCATCTGCATAGTCCAGGTCCTCCAAGACGTTTGTCGATCCCCACTCTATCCCGCGACGCCTGCTATCGTGAATGCGCAGCATGATTCCGTCGAGGACGATTATAAAAAGGAGGGGCGAAAGAAGGCATCCCTGGCGGACACCAGCGTGCACTGCGATGTCCTCCGAAATGAGGCCTTCGTGAGTCACCTTGCAGGAATATTTCCTGTAGATGCTCTCCAATAGGCGGACAATTTTTGGCGGCACTCCAATATCCAACAGGCGGGACCAGATGCTGGACCACTTCAACGTATCAAAGGCCTTTTCAAAGTCGACAAAAGTAAGATATATTTATTTGCCATTCTGCTGCCTGCTCCAGAATCATACGAAGAGTGTTGATCTGGTCCGTGCATGAGCGGCTCGGACGGAAACCCGCCTGCTCCCCGCGCAGAAGAGGCTCACGGCCTTCGACAGCCTATCAAGAATTATCTTACAGAAGACCTTAGAGGGAGTCGACAACAACGTAATGCCTCTCCAGTTATCGCAACTACTGAGATCACCTTTCTTAGGCACGGTAATCAAAAGTCCCTTGTTCCAGTCATCCGGGAGTTCTTCCATATCCTTTCAATTAAAGGCGTCAGCACGTCGACGGTCCGGTTTCTTATTACTGTATCAGTTTCAGGAATCTAAGGTTGTCGGGCAAGCGAGTGATTAGCCCACTGTGCCTTAATCCGATAGCGGGGCTGCCGCTTTTGAGCCTTCGGATGTGCTCGGTTTGGTTTCGGGTACCCTCCCTTGTGAGACGATTCTGTTTTCAGGCGCAGAATATTCGCCCTTCGCCCTGCATCCGTTAGCTCAGCTGCAACTCGGGGTGGCGGACGCGCGGCGGCGCGGTTGCAGCAGGTCCCAGGGGGAACGACGGGGACGTGGATGACTCGGACTGGCTAGGGCTCTGCTTTATACGGTACTCCACCACAAGTACAGCAGAAGCTATTTTTGGCACTTTTTAGGCAATGCTGTTCCCACCAACAGCGATTCCCACCAAGCCACACCCTAGCTTCTCCCCCCCACTACCATACTACACATTCTACCATCTAATTGAAACTTATTTTACTTTTGATTCGCTTAGTTTTAACGGAGTTTGATATAACAGTGGTTTCTCTGTATTATTTCTCAAAGTATATTATCTCTATATATTTTATTGTAATTGAAACTAATGTGGCTTAAGTTTTATTTCCGGTGTGCGGCATTATTTATCAAAGTAAGTTGTATCAAATCTTTCAGTTTCTATTCCGGGTATGTTATGCCCCACGACAGCACTATAAAGCGCAATAAGTAGAAAACAATTAACGGCACTGAAAAAAAAATACTCTCACAGATAAAATCCGTTTTATTGCGTTAACTGTGCGCGCAATGCGTTAATATGGCGTCCGCGACTATAAGTCAAGACGTTCTTCGAAATGAGCAATAAACTCAATATGGCCGTTTGATAGTTATATCTGTAGAGGGAACCACCTGTTATGTGGGTTCTTATGATTACTCTGATATGATATGTTATTAGTTTCGCTTTCGAGGGGTGGCAACACTCGTTTGTGACGATGGTTTCGGGATTTTGGTCGTGCATAAAAGTCAAAAGTAGTTCTTTAGCGGAACTAATCGATATGAACATAACATTTTTACAACATTAGAGATACCTACTACATATTATGTAAAACCTCTGGCATAATCAGCGGAATATATAATATAACTTTTCAAATATTTAGGTCCATTTAAACATATAAGTGTTACATATTTTTGAAATCGCCTTTTAAGTCCCTTCATTGATACCCCACACGATGGGTTTAAAAGAAAAATAAAATTGTCTCTCACAATATGGCGTCCAAAATCTGCCATTTTTAAATTTTTAAATTTTATTGCAGCCAGTGACACTTGCAGGGTTATGACAAATCGATTGACGTGTGAGTAATCAAAATCGGCCAACGCGTTTGGTCTCTGGAACGCCACATACGAACAAACATACATACATACTTACATACATACATACATAAATACATACATACATAGACTGATAAACACATTACCCTCCTTCGGCAGTCGGGTAAAAAGGTCGCTTTTTTTTAAGACCTATGCAGGATAGTTTTAATCCCTAATTGATAGAACAATTGAATGTCACTTTTATGCGATGATTTAAATTTGTTCTCAGAACTGAGAGAAATTCTCGCATTACCACTTCATGATTCTGTTTTTAAAATTCCGTAAATTTTTCTGAGCTATTTGTTATATTTTAAATCTTTTTAGAAGTTTAGGCTTTCAGACGGCACTTGAGATGAGAGGAAATTATCAAATCCATAATTCATCGTCTGGCTGTTCCAACCATATTTATTGCAGTTTCAAATGTTTCAGAAAAACTATTTAGTTTTTGAGAAGACACGAAACTGATAGAAAAGAAAGAAAGAAAACTAGTTTATTTGGCACACACAATTTAGGTACAAATAAAAGGGAAATTAATTCTAAAACAATTACATGCAAAGTGTGCCCCGCGGTTGCGCCAAAAAGGTCCAGTTCAGCAAAATGCCAGACAACTGGGAGTTGCCTGACGCTGGTTGTTTGAACTGGTTGTAACTGGAATTATTGATTCGTGAAAGCAGAAACCAACTAACATAATAATTTAAATTTTGAAACTACAGTTGCATAATGGTGTATATGTAGAGATAAAAATGGATACAGATAAATTTGGGAGCTCGTACGGACTTGGTGGTGATCGATGGAGAGAGCCTTACTGCATATCACCATAGATTAGAAGATTTATTTAAGAAGAAAATGTGGTTGAATTTTTATGAGAAAAGGTTTTTTGGATTAGATACTAAAAGTAAACTGCAGGTACGAGTATAAAAAAAAATTAAAAAAAAAAAAAATACAACTTTTTAGTTATAATTTCTAGAGTTGCCGCGAATACTCGCTATTATTCGGTATTCGGCATTACTCGTCATTTTTTTGATATTCGTCGATTACCGAATAATAGCTAGTATTATTCGGCATTCGGCGAATAGTCGTCGAAAATAAACTTTTAACGAACAAAAGAACTAATGAGTTAAAAATAATCATTTTTTAAATTATTTTCCTTAATAAAACAATACACAATATCAATTATTATCTGTAATATGTGCCTGTGCCTATCATATTCATGAAATTAAATTAGTAAGGCTTTTTAATTAATATTTAAAATCCAACAGAGGCAGATTGTGGTGCAAAAAAACAATTTTTTCTGCACGTTCTGTAGCAAGGCGGTTTCGTTTTTTCTCGTAAATTAAACCTGCCTCGGAAAATAGTCTTTCTGAATAAACAGAGCTTGCTGGTGTGATTAAGTATCGTTTAGCAAGCTTACTTAAAATAGGAAATCTATTCTTATTGGTACTCAAAGCCCACCATTCATATGGGTTTATTTTTCTGTCAGCCTTTGCTAATGCGATGTAGTTGGCGATTTCTTCAGCAGTGGCATTCTTGGGTTGGTCTTCACATATATGTAGGTATGTATAACATGAAACAGATTTCTTTAACTTTATTGTTTTCTTTTCTCACAACCTTAGAAGAAATTAGAAATATTTTTAATGTGTTTAATGTTTTTTTTTATGTCGAATAGTAATGTCGAGTTATTTGACTATTCGCCAAAGTGAATGGCGATTAATCGGTATTCGACTATTCGCTATAAACACTATTCGCGGCAACTCTAATAATTTCTTTTTCGAATGACATTTAAACATATAAGTAGTTTATACACCGTGAAATTTAAGTGGTTGTTTTCCCGCGGCAGAACGACTTGCCTTTAGGAGTACTTTCGAAGCATAGAGTTAAAGTAAAAAAATAACGATGTTTTTATTTTAAAATAATTTAAAAAATATTCATCAACTCGAAAAAGTGAGTAACAATAGTAACTTGTAGGTACTAGGTACTACTCGCGTCACCACCGTATTATTCACCGTAGTACCTAGTACCTACAAGTTACTATTGTTACTCACTTTTTCGAGTTGATGAATATTTTTTAAATTATTTTAAAATAAAAACATCGTTATTTTTTTACTTTAACTCTATGCTTCGAAAGTACTCCTAAAGGCAAGTCGTTCTGCCGCGGGAAAACAACCACTTAAATTTCACGGTGTATTTTTGTAAACTCCTCTAAAAACCCTTCACTTTGATACCCCACTCGATGGGTGTCGCAGAAAAAAAAAATTGCAACCCCTACAATATGGCGGCCCAACAGCCGCCATATTTCTTTTTTTTCAACGGCACATATCTAAGAACACTTGGGCGGCCAAGACCTATCTAATGATATCTTAATTATAAAAATCCGCCAATTGGTTTTAAAGATACGAGGTAATAAAGAATATTACATACATACAAACATACACCTTAACATATAAACATAACCCTTTCCTTGCAGCCGGGTAATAATTAATTATTCTTTTGTAGACTTCGCAGAATAAGTTCCATTCTACTGGTTCAATAATATAATGATGTCAAGGTACTAGCGATCTTCGTTTCAACTCGCAAACTTTCGAGTTTCTTACTCATTAATACGCCTTTATTAAATGAGATAGAATACGAACTTAATCTCTGTTATTTGAACTACACGATAAGTTCGTTAGAATATCACTTAATAAGAAATTTTGATAAGAGTTCGGTATGAACTTTATGTAAACTAAATAACGGTGTTAGTAAGTTTTTGATTGATTAGTGCCCTGAATTAAGTTTACCAGATCACTAGTCAATATTTTAAAGAGCATTGCTAAGGTAGAACTCCAAACTTAAAGTATTTTTGTGCCAATGAACCCGATGAATCATCGGGACGGATGTCTTGAACCAGAAGCTGAGAAGTCGGTACAAAGGCACAGATTACTAAATACGACAAAGGACAGATCTCGATACTGTGACAAAAGCTCATATCTCTGCAGCAGTACCCACAGCAACCCGTCATTACTGAGTATCGAGTCCCTCGGAAGTTGAAGACAATGTTATTAACGTATATTTTACGAGGTACATTTAGAATTTTATGTCATCCCAGGGTACGTGAGCACGAAGAACCCAGGTTATCTAACTTTACTCATAAACAAGTTCGCTATTCGCCGTGATGCACTCCAAATTATTGTTGCAAATGAATTTTGGTACATTGTTGTTGCTAGCTGTACTTATTTTGAAATTGGAGGATTGTTTTTGTTTTGTTTGTGATTTTCATGAACAATCACATACTACTTCTTAACCCACTATTACTGTAGGACAGGGGTGGCCAGCTTGATTTGACCGAAGATCTACTGTTTACTGACTTAACTCTATGCGATCTGCCAAAACACAATATAATTAAAGGTTATTCTTAGACCGGTGATTGTTAGGTTATAGCGATTTGACCATTTTTGATTTTCGCAATAGTACAGCTGCCATACGATTAGATACCACTGGCCCATCCTTTCCAATCCGAAAAGTTGTCAAACAAGGGGATCCGCTGTCACCAAAACTCTTCACAGCAACGCTTGAAGAAGTCTTCCAAAATTTAGATGCACACTGGCGGGATAAGGGCATTATAGTTGGAGACAGAAGATTAACAAATCTACGCTTCGCCGATGACATTGTCCTTTTCTCATCTTCGGCGGCTGAGTTAAGCCTTATGCTGGAACAACTGAGCCACGCCAGCCTCGAGGTCGGACTCAAAATGAATATGACGAAAACGAAATTAATGACGAACAGCACGAAACGCAAAGTAGACATTGGGGGTGTGGAGGTTGGATATGTCCATGAGTACATATACCTCGGCCAAATAGTCTCTTTCCAGGCGAGGCAAGATAAAGAAGTTGCTCGACGCACCGAAAACGCATGGAAGAGCTATTGGTTGATGAAACACCTAATGAAAGGATCACTTCCACTTTCCCTAAAAAGGAAACTCATGGATATGTGCATCCTTCCTACCCTCACCTATGGAGCGCAAACGTGGTCGTTAACGAAACGTCAAAAGTCCGCACTTGGGGTCTGCCAGCGAGCGATGGAACGAAGTATTCTCGGACTCAAAATCATAGATCGCATTCGGAACAGAATACTTCGTTCCAAAACACAAATCGCAGACGTAGGCAAAACAGCCGCCAAACTAAAGTGGAATTGGGCAGGCCACATCTGCCGCATGTCGCAACAGAATTGGGCAAAAGTAACCACTGACTGGATTCCGAATAACAGGAACCGGCGACGCGGTAGGCCCAGAAAGAGATGGCGTGACGAATTAGACGTTTATCTGAAGGATTGGCCAGATATAGCAAGAGACCGGGAAAAATGAAAAGACGGAAGGGAGGCCTTTGCCCTGCAGTGGGACGTAACGGACTCAATTGATTTTCGCGTCCAGTTAATGTCGGTCTTTGCGCGCTATCGCTGTCGAAAGAGAGGTAAGAAGGCGAGGGGGTAGTGTTTCTTGCGTCTTTCGTTGTGTTCTTCTGTCTGTTCTTGTATGTGTTTGCATCATTTACAGAGGAATATAGCGTTTCATTTTTTTTCGCTGTATCAACCTGTACAAAATAGCTTCGAGAAGTTGAAACGAGATGCTGACTCGTTTTGCCATATTTGCGGCGAATTTATTAAAATGAGAGAGAAAAGTGGCCAAGTGCGTGTCAGACTCGCGCACGGAGGGTACCGTACCACTATCGCAAAAAACGGCAACAAAATCACGTTTGTTGTATGGGAGCCCCACTTAAATATTTATTTTATTCTGGTTTTTAGTATTTGTTGTTATAGCGGCAACAGAAAATGAAAATTTCAACTGTCTAGTTATCACGGTTCATGAGATACAGTCTGTTGATAGACGGACAGACAGACATACAGACAGACAGACGGATCGTGGAGTCTTAGTTTTAGAGTCCCGTTTTTACCCTTTGGTTACGGCACCCTAAAAAGTATGATAGAAGTACGGCTTAGAAGAATCCGACTTAGAAGCATCTACCTACTTCCCCTCAACCCGCAACACCCCTCTATAGCCATACAGTGCTGCCTAAATATGCTGATGTTGGTTACCGCATGACAATTTTGTATCAAAAACGTAATCAATTATTGTTAAATGGGTATCTTGCACGCTTACTAGTGGAATCGTTGTCATTATCTACAGAAAACTAACTTCAATGGTTTCTCAGAGATGGCACGCACGTGGCGCACGTAAAAATCGTATTATATCCTCCTGTCCATAGATGTCGCTTTTTATACATGTATAGGGGGTGAGGTTTCTGTGGAGCTGTATGCAACTAATTTTGCGTGATTTAAAGCTCAAGCTTTAACTATACTTCTTATTTTTATGGACCTTAATTATGCTCCCATACCTACATGACAACATTTGAATAATTTAGTTGGCTGAGAATTACAAAACTTTAAGCTTAAACAGCAACAAATTTTCATTGTTTTTACCCAAAATAATTCTTTTTTTTTTTCGTTTTTCTCGACTCCAGCACTTATTAAAGCCATTAACTTAATTGCTAAAATAATCCTATCTTTTAATTTACTTTCGTCTTGGTACGATTTTGAGAGCCTCAATACAATGCTCGATGACCTCAGTAGAGCTTCCGAAAGAGTAGCTCTTAAAATGAACATGAACAAAACCAAGGTCATGGTGAATGCCCATGTAACACCCACTCCTATCAAGATCGGAGACTCTACACTCGAATTTGTGGACGATTATGTCTACCTGAGACAAACGGTCTAGTTGGGTAGGTCTTACTTCGAGGAAGAGGTCAACCGTCGAATCCGACTCGGCTGGGTGGCGTTCGGGAAGTTGCGTGGTCTTCTCGTTAAATTTACGCAGTGTGTCAAGACAAAAGTCTATGACCAGTGTGTGTTGCTAGTGATCACCTATGGGACCGAGACGTGGTCGCTCACAATGGGCCTTATCAGAAAGCTTAAAGTCACCAAAAGGGCAATGGAGAGGGCTATGCTTGGAGTTTCCTTGCGTGTCTGCGGTGTTTCTTCGGCAATTGCTATTACTAAGGAATTAGAAATTCAACAGATACAAAAAGTGTGAAGCGAATCGGTGACAAGCTGTCAACAACATGACGTGCATTACATACCGGAAATTACGTCAAAGGTGGTTAAGGTTAGGTAAAATCACAAACCAAAGTCTAATGAATCAACAGCCATACGTATCATCACGCCTGTATGCACAGAAGGTTTAGGCACACATTTCACCAGTTATATTTAAGTCCCATGTAATAGGGAGCGTGCCTATTGCCATTAAAATGGCACGCATCTAAACTCCGTTCTGCTACTGATGCAAAAACCCAATAACGCTTTGCCCAACCACGGAAACCAACCCAGGACCTCATGGTCAGCAGTAGCGTTTGCATTCACTAGACCAATGAAGACGATGATAAAAGAGAAAATGTTCAACACTGTACTTTAAAATAAACACATGCAAAGTTCAGACCATTAGATATTGCAAGTTGGGCCCGAAACACCGACTCAACGGCAACCGAGTGACAAGCGTCCGTACCATTACGATGGTGATGACAAGCCCCGAAATCACCCGAGTACGGGCACGACGCAGGACCATTCACGTTGATATTTAATTTGTTACTAACATTCTAGCATCTTATTCTGTCGTATTACTTCTTCTTAGCGTGTCGATGACAAACAGACTCTTTTTAGTTAAATGCCTTGCCTGGCCCAGAATTCAGCCACGGCCCTCCACTGACGAAGTCATAAGGTCCTCAGGTGAACAGACAACAGGACATGCGGCACAAATCGAAAGGTGGGCCATGGTCTGCGGGGAGACGCCGCACAAGCACTGAAGATCGGAACTAAAACTTTAACAAATCAACAATCAGTTAACTCACCAGTAGGTAAAATGAAATATAATCAACGCCATATTTGGCTTTCCCCATTATCACCAGATGGCACTCATCCAGTTTCAATACAAATTGATGTTTACTTCAACGCGATCGGGCACGAGTAAAAACTCGCACTAAGCCCACAGAGCAGTAAAGATTGCACATTAGGCCCGAAACACCGACACAGCTAAACTGAGCCTGAGCCAAGGTGACGACCACACCCGAAAGCACCCAAGTGGAGGCACGAAGGAGGCCCATTCCTGGCATCAGCTTCTGTCGTATTAGTGAAACTTTATACGATTGCCGGCAACTAGGGAACCCAATTAACAATATCATCCGACCGGAGAGTGTAACGAGAGTGGAGCGACAATAAGCGCAAGCGCTACACTTAACATACTGCAAATTGCTGTTAAATTTACTTAAACTCCCTTGTTACGTCTCGAATAGAATATAAACACTGATTCCGCAAATTGCATAAGAATTCCTGTTTTGTTGAGCGTCGCGTTTGCTCGTTTGGGACAGGTAAAAGGCGTAGGATTTAACCGAGGCAATTTTATTTTCTGAATTTTTGGACGTGAAAAATACACAGTAGGAGGAGGTCAGATAGGTTCCACGTAAGAGTACTTATTTAAATTATTACACATATGTACATAGAGCCTTTTCGTGGCACTGTGGTTGGATTTGTAAGATGCCAAATTTAGTAGGTTAGTATTTACTGTCAAATGCCTCCGTAAGGTGGGGTGGAGTGAAACCTTATTTTACCTAGGTACTACATTATAGAAAGAGCAGGACATTATTTAGATGTTTAGAATTTGCAAGCATTCTATTAACTCTTTTAAAGAATGTCTCCAGCGGCTTCGCCCGTGTGACTGGAAATTATCAACAAGAGATCAAATGTATCCTATGTATAATACTAATGCATACGTATTCCTAGTCCATTCAATCGTTGAGGAGTGAAAATTGTGTTAAAAATATTCAGATGTTCACTTTTAGATGGTTATAGAAGTAGGAAGTAGGATTCTAGAATTAAATTCAATATTCTAGTACCGGTTTCCCTATACCCTGATACCAGACTTTCAGTAAAGTAGTTAAAGTTCGTCGTGCGTCAAGTTTGCAGCACATGGGCACGAAATAGTAACTCGGTTAAGTTCGCAGTGTCCAGTCAAGCTGCGTCCCACCACTAGTTAAGAAAGTGTATGACAGCCAACTAAGTGTCCCGCTCCATAAGTAATGCAGTCCAACGGTTTAACTACTTAGTAGCGTAGATACAAATGATGTATGGGACTGGTAGGTGTGGCTCCATGAGCGCCATGGTTTCATCTGTCTGCTGAGCGTGCAGCTTGCTGCATTTGAACCCCGACTCGCGAAAACGAGGTTGATTTTATGCAGTAGGATTTTTTTCGTAGCAACCCGCAGTCTGGTGTTGTACCTGACATACATCTTGCTACCCAAGATTGGGAGTTGTAAAAACTGGAGAGAAATTTATGTATACTTCAGCAGCCTAATTGCGTAAGTGAATTCAGCAAGGCGAAGGATTTGATCCCATCAATCGAACAATCACGTGCGAGATGAAAGTTGTGGCTTGCCATCTATGTGAATCTGCTGGAATCCTTGTGTAATCTTCTGGTAATTTGAGGAATACAGGCAGGATAGGTACCTATGTTGTAATTCCTTCTGCACAACGAGATGCATGTGTTGCTTTCATGGTTACAAGCCTTTTGTCTTATCGGTTTGTGTGTCAAAATATCGTATGCCTCGATTAGTAATCATTTACTGACAATCATGTGTAACTTAACACCAAAAAAAGCGTGTCCAAGCAATTTTCAAATACGCGTCTTGTCATCTAAAATCAGTGCCCAAAACGATAAAAAGTTGCCCTAATGAGGTCAGTCCTTGATAACACTCAGCGTGAATGTCAATCAAGTTTAAAAGATTTTTTCACGAAGCTGATCAGCTGTTTATTTATTCAGAGACGCTCGCAGTCCGTTTCACCGCCATTCGAGGCAATCCCTGGCTTCTCCGCTTTGACCGATGTTGCTAGAAGAAAAAATAGTACCTGAAAAGTGGGCCGCACGACTAAAATTCGAAGCATTTTGAATTCAAATCAGATTGGTATGGACCAGATTTGTATAAACATAGCTTAGCCAACTACTTACTCTTTTGTCTATTTGTCCCGAACTTCTATACAGAGAAGAGATTTTCGAGGTCCAACGAAGTAATTACGTAAGGGCAAAAACACATGTCTGTAACTCACACACAATGCAAGGTATAGGCATGTGTATTTACGCCCTAACACACAAATTCACACAATTGACCACAATGCCTGTTATTTTGGCAATTCAACAGTTTCATTACATGTTAAACGTTGTCGGGCAGGCAAAATTTAACCAAGTGAAGCTATGGATCAGGAATTGTATTCGTTTGTGACTAAACGTGTGCAATAGTGAGTGAGCAATTAAAGTGCAGTTTTGCTATAGATTTTTAGTGTCACGTGACCTCTGACTGACTGGTAATTGGGTTCATAAGACTAATTTGCAAAAATCAATTCATGCCTGAAAATACGCCCTCAGATTTTTTATAATGTAGTTTTCTATTGGTGAAATAATTTTTCAAATCGGTCCAGTAGTTTCGGAGCCTATTCGATCCAAACAAAAAACAAAAAAATATTTCCTCTTTATAATATTCGTATAGATAGTATAGAAGTATAGATTATAATTAATTACTATGTTACCCATACACTATATTGGGCAGTGGTGGCCTCGACTTACGTGTCGTAAGTCGTGGGTTCAAACCCAGGCAGGTGCATTACTTTGTGTAAATTATTTCATCACCACTGCTCTATAAACGGCGAAGGAAAACATCGTGAGGAAACCGGCATGTTCTTGAATTTACTATAACTTTATGGAATAAAATTAAATAGGTTCTTAAATAGAGTGCATTCTTTATTAGATCTGCATCAAAAGTCACTCCGGGTTCATGACTTGCCTCAATTCTTTGGAACGGCATGCGGCAGTGGATTACATTCTTCTAAGTAGCAGTAAATGTTATTGAGTTTATTTATTTATTTCCATTTGCAGCCTTTTGACTATCCGTAAAGACGAGAGTTACGGGAAGTCTGAAATCTGATAGCAGTCTTGCCATGGGGTATCGTGTTGCCTAGTTAATTGGTTGTGGGGGGTCAGCTAGGCAGTCGCTCCATGTGATATACTCGTATCCAGCTGAATTCGTTCAGACTGGAAGCCGAACCCGATAAATTAGGGAAAAGGCTAGGCATATTGATATTCACCACAACCGAATTCTGGTACTTATATACTGCATATTTAGCCTTTCTTACCGACTTCAACAAAAAGGATGTAATCAATTCGACACGTATGTATGTAATATTGTTAGAATTGCACAATATTCACATATGTTACCCTGTATGGGCTTCTAAATACGTATGCCAAATTTCATAAGTGTATGTATGATTGTACGTTTGTATGTATGTATGTTTCTCCACGCAGTTCGCCGAAACCATTAAATGGATCGTGATTATTCTTTTTTTATTGGATCAAGTATCTTTCAACTTAGGAAACAGTTCAAGTTTCATCAAAATCGATTCAGGAGTTTTCAAGATATGGAACAAACAACCGAACTCGCTTAGCGACAAACAGCACGAAAGTGAAAAATCTCTTCAAAAATCTCCATATATGAACTAAAAATCTGCTTGCCAGTATTTAAATTAATCTTTTAAAAAAACTTTTTTATAAATAAGGACTGTTATGTTACCAATTTCTAAATACTGGATCAAAAGACGTCACTGTACATTGTATAATAAGAGAGAAATTAAAAATCATATTCCTATAAAAGTATTTTAAGTATTCTTTCAATCTTTGTTAGAATTTGTATAAAGTACGGCACACGTTCGGGAATGAACATCCTCGGGGTTGCTATGACACCATCTCGTCTTATTAATAACGAATATGACATCAATGGTTTGAAGGACACACCTGATAAATACTCGTATTTGATGTCTTTTTGAGATTAAACATGATGTTGAAAAGGTACAGAAACGAGGCAAAACTGTGCAGATCAATGCGTCTGTAGAGTACCTCTGCATTCTGGATACTCTGGCCCATTTGCATTAAAAATGTCATATAGCGGTTGCTGAAGTGACCAAATGCAAACATTTTGACACAGAATAACAGAAAACACAGAATGACCACCATTGAGGTAATAATGTAGTACATATTATCTCAATGATGACCATACGACATTTCGGTAGAGCATGTCAATCTCATACATTTTTACTTTTCGACAATCCATATCGATTAAAGAATGTCCTTTTGCCTAGAAGCTCTGGAAACAAAATAATGTGTTTGTGAGAAGACCAATTTCAGCGTATCACTATTCTCTGTTTAGGCCCTTACCCCGCTTTAGTGCCTAAAACGATTCCTTTCTGGCATTCTCCTTATTAACGGCTAGGATAAAAGTAAATAAATATATATATATATATTTATTATTGATTCATGTACATTATTTGTAAAACATAGTTTTTTCGTATGACTAACACTTTAAAAAAAAGTAATTAACAACACGATATTTTTTCGCTTCTTTTGCATACTCCTCCAAAACGACATGGATGTTTAAAAATATTATTACACAGAAACATTTATGGTTAGAATGTATTCTTAACCTACATAGGACATGTAAATCTAAAAATATTTTGCAGTAAAAAATATCCAAAAGGAGCATATTGATATTCCGGCACCGAGCGGGCGCACGGCCAGTACCGCGTTAACATTGGGGAATATATAGATACGCCTTAATATGGGCTTCTCATTTGTTCCACAATAGCGGGTTTAAAAAAAAACGCAAAAGACTGTCGGCCTCCAGCTTGGTTGAACTTGGTGATTTTATGTTACGTGTTCATATTCTGCTGCTGATTGGGTCTACATCAATGCATTTAAAATGTGAAAAAGATCATTTTTGATGAACGAACATAATACCAAATAGATTTCGCTAAAACAGTTATAATAAGTTATCATTATCAAAAGCCCAGTCTTGGAATTAGCCCAATCGGATTGCACTCCAGCAGAATTGTGAATTCAGAGATAAGGTACAAAACATGTTCTGTTGCTACCTATTTATGATTGCTTTGTGTAAAAAGTAAAACGGTCGGACTACTAATCGGATGACGATAATTATCGGCTATCGTAAATAAAACGTGAATGGTTCCATGTCGTTTTCGTGTGTGTCGTAACTGTGAAAGGCCTCGGGCAATGCCGCTAAATGAAGATTTGTAGCTGGTAATAAAATACTTGCGTAGCTCACATCGTTTGTATTGCACCACGGACAAAGGCAGAGAAACTGGGCATCGTATGAAAATCGGCTCCAGAACAATGAGCTCTGCGAATAATTCGTTCATTTCATTCGCCGCAAATACGTGTTTCGCTGTTCAATTTTATTTAATTATGTTAAAAATAATTGCATGATTTATTGGTATATCCTTTAATATTTGGTATAAATAAATAAATGGGTTTTTAACGAATGAGCGAAATATTATTTTGGTATTTTTTTCCTGGCATCAAATGTGTGGAGTTGATAATGCAGTTCTTTAGTTCAAATATTAAGCATTACAATACATATGTTTACATAAGTCACAATATTTAAATAAATATTTTAACCTGAAACAGTTCATTTACACAGTCACGCGAAATCCCATCCCGATTTCCCAGAACACGTTCGATGTTTCGGACACAAAGTGCCATAATAATAATAATTGTGCCGTAACACCTGCACCTGATTCTCTGTATGCAACATATAAATTAATCCACGCTTCATACCACGCAATGAGTTCCATCTCATGCGTTGTCAACGGCAATATATTGCGTCGCGAATTGACTTCGGTGGCGCTTTCAGTACGGAAATGTTGGCATATCCGTGAAACAAACGAGGCATAGACAATCAAAAAGCTGATGTCACCCTTTTATTAGCAAGGAGTGACTGCAAAGCGTACCTCTCGTGGATTTATCGAGGCAGGTAAAGGTAGACTTCCGAGCAAAGCCGCTGTGACGTCACTGTCGCTGCGATACTGTAAATTCGCGGCAAGAAGGTCCTAAACGTCGTGTAACAAGCATCGTTAACGCGTTCGAGTCAAACGACTGATTCAATCCCGTCATGGCATCGCAGCGAATCGTGCGTATAAGCTTAGAACCTTCTGTCCACAAATTGCCAGTGTCCCAGCGACAGTGACGCCAGAACCCTTTTGCTCGGAAGTGCACCTTAAGCTGGGCGGTGCACTGCTGCATAAAATGCAATCTACACGGCCTGTACCGATATTGAAACTACGAACTGTTGACTTTCATTCGCATGATTTATGCGCAGAACGTGCGAGTTTTCTTTGATGATTTTGTTGATGCGATAATTGGAACGTTGGCTTGGTCTAGCGCGTAAATGACTGGATATGCATCTGGCGTGCAGATGTGGTTGTGAGAAGCTTGTAGTCTTTTCGATTAAGGCGCAGATTCCCTTGAGTAGCTAATTTTAAAATGAGAATCACGTCTCACTTTGTTTCAGAATCGAAAGCTACAAAAGAAGTAGATCTCCAGCTAAGTTAAATGTCGCGTTTTCCAGCCACGGTATCTATAGCTCTCGGTATCCAGCAATCTTCGCTTAGTGTCAATTTGTGTTATAATGATGTCTCCGCCTCGCCCTCGCTTCGTTCGCGCTTCGATAGAATTTGAGAAAAACTAAATTTAAATTGAAGCGGTATCGTCTATCAGAGTGTGTCGCGAGTTCGTGACGTTGTTTTTCCTTTATGAATATTTTATCGATTCGAGAACGTATCAAATAGAAAATTTAGCGGTGGAACTTGGTACCTTGAAGGTTTTTTGATCCAGCATATCTGTTTAAATCTAGCAATCAGATGACTTTGAAAACTTCGATTTGAATTAATTATAAGTCGTCAGATTTAGGGAACTTTACATTCTATTTCTTCGTCAGATTTGCCAATTTGTGTAATTTGGTCAAGCCGCATCCGCCCAAATCAAAATGAACGGTGCTGCACGTTTAGTGTTGTTTGGAAATCTGAGTGGACCCCTGACCATAGAGCTTATATCAGAATCTTTTCAGATATATTCTAGTGCTCTCTCAGCAACCCGCACTTATTCAACTATTACTTTTTTTATAAATAAGGACTGTTATGTTACCAATTTCTAAATACTGGATCAAAAGACGTCACTGTACATTGTATAATAAGACGGGAGAGAAATTAAAAATCATATTCCTATAAAAGTATTTTAAGTATTCTTTCAATCTTTGTTAGAATTTGTATAAAGTACGGCACACGTTCGGGAATAAACATCCTCGGGGTTGCTATGACACCATCTCATCTTATTAATAACGAATATGACATCAATGGTTTGAAGTACACACCTGATAAATACTCGTATTTGATGTCTTTTTGAGATTAAACATGATGTTGAAAAGGTACAGAAAAGAGGCAAAACTGTGCAGATCAATGCGTCTGTAGAGTATCTTTGCATCCTGGATACTCTGGCCCATTAGCATTAAAATGTCATATAGCGGTTGCCGAAGTGACCAAATGCAAACATTTTGACACAGAATAACAGAAAACACAGAATGACCTAATGAATGACGAATGAGATAATGTAGTACATATTATCTCAATGATGACCACACGACATTTCGGTAGAGCATGTCAATCTCATGCATTTTTACTTTTCGACAATCCATATCGATTAAAGAATGTCCTTTTGCCTAGAAGCTCTGGCAACAAAATAATGTGTTTGTGGGAAGACCACTTTCAGCGTATCGCTATTCTCTGTTTAAGGCCCTTACCCCGCTTTAGTGCCGTTAAACGATTCCTTTCTAGCATTGTCCTAAGTAACGGCTAGGATAAAAGTTAAAAAATATATATACATTTATTGTTGATTCATGTACATTATTTGTAAAACATAGTTTTTTCGTATGACTAAGACTTTTGCTTTAAAAAAGTAATTAACAACACGATATTTTTTCGCTTCTTTTGCATTCTCCTCCAAAACGACTTGGATGTTTATAAATATTATTCCACAGAAACATTTATGTTTAGAATGTATTCTTAACCTACATAGGACTTGTAAATCCAAAAATATTTTGCAATAAAAATATCCAAAAGGAGCATATTGATATTCCGGCACCGAGCGGGCGCACGGCCAGTACCGCGTTAACATTGGGGAATATATAGATACGCCTTAATATGGGCTTTTCATTTGTTCCACAATAGCGGGTTTAATAAAAAACGCAAAAGACTGTCGGGCTCCAGCTTGGTTGAACTTGGTGATTTTATGTTACGGGTTCATATTCTGCTGCTGATTGATTCCTGCAATGCTAGAATTTAAAATGTGAAGCAAGAACATTTTTGCTGAACGAACATAAATAATACCAAATAGATTTCGCTAAAAAAGTTATAATAAGATATCATTATCAAAATCCCAGTCTTGGAATTAGCCCAATCGGATTGCACTCCAGCAGAATTGTGAATTCAGAGATAAGGTACAAAACATGTTCTGTTGCTACCTATTTATGATTGCTTTGTGTAAAAAGTAAAACGGTCGGACTACTAATCGGATGACGATAATTATCGGCTATCGTAAATAAAACGTGAATGGTTCCATGTCGTTTTCGTGTGTGTCGTAACTGTGAAAGGCCTCGGGCAATGCCGCTAAATGAAGATTTGTAGCTGGTAATAAAATACTTGTGTAGCTCACATCGTTTGTATTGCACCACGGACAATAGCAGACAAACTGGGAATCGTATGAAAATCGGCTCCAGAACAAACAATGAGCTCTGCGAGTAATTCGTTCATTTCATTCGCCGCAAATACGTGTTTCGCTGTTCAATTTATATTTAATGATGTTAAAAATAATTGCATGATTTATTGATATATCCTTTAATATTTGGGTTACATAAATAAATGGGTTTTTAATGAAAGAGCAAAATATTATTTTGGTATTTCTGTTTTTTTCCTGGCATCGAATGTGTGGAGTTGATAATGCAGTTCTTTAGTTCAAAGCATTACAATAGAAGTGTTTACATAAATCACAATATTTAAATAACTATTTTAACCTGGAAAAGTTCATTTACTCAGGTCAAATTTCTCCATATAATGATTACAGAAATCAACAATCACGCGAAATCCCATCCCGATTTCCCAGAACACGTCCGATGTTTCGGACACAACGTGCCATAATAATAATAATTGTGCCGTAATTCCTGCACCTGACACTTCGGTGGCGCTTTCAGTACGGAAATGTTGGCATGTCCGTGAAACACACGAGGCATAGACAATCAAAAAGCTGATGTCACCCTTTTATTAGCAAGGAGTGACTGCAAAGCGTACTTCTCGTGGATTTATCGAGGCAGGTAAAGGAAGACTGCCGAGCAAAGCCGCTGTGACGTCACTGTCGCTGCGATACTGTAAATTTGCGGCAAGAAGGTCCTAAACGTCGTGTAATAAGCATCGCTAATGCGTTCGAGTCAAACCACTTATTCAATTCCGTCATGTCATCGCAGCGAATGGTGCGTATAAGCTTAGAACCTTCTGTCCACAAATTGCCAGTGTCCCAGCGACAGTGACGCCAGAGCCGCTTTGCTCGGAAGTGCACCTTAAGTGGGGCGGTGCACTGCTGCATAGAATGCAATCTACACGGCCTGTACCGATATTGAAACTACGAACTGTTGACTTTCATTCGCCTGAATTGTGCGCAGAACGTGTGAGTTTTCTTTGATGTTTTTGTTGATGCGAAAATTGGAACGTTGGCTTGGTCTAGCGCGTAAATGACTGGATATGCATCCGGCGTGCAGATTTGGTTGTGAGAGGCTTGTAGTCTTTTAGATTAAGGCGCAGATTCCCTTGATTAGCTGATTTTAAAATGAGACACGTCTAAACGACAAGTCGTAGTAGTTTTTTGGAAAAAATATTTATATAGTTCTAAGAAAATTTTGAGTTTTATTCGTATAACATAGTGTAATTTATTTGTAAAGTTATGTCTAAAACGGACAAAAACACGACAATCGCACCAAAACCGCAGGTTGTTGGCGTTAGTCGTCGTCTTAAATGTGTCGATTGATAACATTTAGGTACAAGAAAAATTGCGCGTGTACCACCGTTCACGTAATACTTTGGAGTAAAATTTCGTAAATAAAGAATAAGGGAGATTTAGTGTAAGAGCATGAAGGATTTACATCTTCGTTGTCTCTCATGTAAGGAAATGTGCCTAAACGTGACGCGTCCTTGAAATTTTACTCTCAATTTTCATCTAATTATCGAATCGCCGTCTCAGAAATTTCACTTCAATAAATGTGTTTGTTGTGGGAGCAGTGGTGGCCCAGTGGTATCAGCCGCGACTTACAAGTTGTAGGTCGTGGGTTCGAGCCCAGGCAGGCGCTTTACTTTGTGTAAATTATTTCATCACCACTGTTCTCAAAACGGTGAAGGAAAACATCGTGAGGAAACCGGCATGTCCTAGAACCAAAAATTCGAAAACATGTGATATCCACCAACCCGCACTGAGCCCGCGTGGTGGATTACGGCCCATTCCCTCTCACAGAGAGGAGGCCTGTGTCCCAGCAGTGGTCACATTAATAGGCTGATGATGTGTGTTGATGATGTGAAATGTGTTTCAGAATCGAAAGCTACAAAAGAAGATCTCCAGCAAAGTTAAATGTCGCGTTTTCCAGCCACGGTATCTATAGCTCTCGGTATCCAGCAATCTTAGTGTCAATTTGTGTTATAATGATGTCTCCGCCTCGCCCTCGCTTCGTTCGCGCTTCGATAGAAATTGAGAAAAACTAAATTTAAATTGAAGCGGTATCGTCTATCGGAGTGTGTCGCGAGTTCGCGACATTGTTTATCCTTTATGAATATTTTATCGATTCGAGAACGTATCTAATAGAAAATTTGGCGGTGGAACTTGGTACCTTGAAGGTTTTTTGATCCAGCATATCTGTTTAAATCTAGCAATCAGATGACTTTGAAAACTTCGATTTGAATTAATTCAAATTAAGTCGTCAGATTTAGGGAAAGTCTACATTCTATTTCTTCGTCAGATTTGCCAATTGTGTAATTTGGTCAAGCCGCACCCGCCCAAATCAAAATGAACGGTGCTGCACGTTTAGTGTTGTTTGGAAATCTGTAAGTGGACCCCTGACCATAGAGCTTATATCTGAAACTTTTCAGATATATTCTATTGCTCTCTCAGCAACAGGCACTTATTAAACTATCAACTTTTCGCTCTGGATATGTGTGATGAAAAACCCTAGCAGTCTTATTAATAAAAATGGCGTATTCTCAGCTTACTCCGAAGTTACTTTTGGACTAGCTAATCCCGGAGTAACTAAGGATTAACATAGATCTAGGAATGTTATTAATAAACATGGAATAACCTCGGACTAACTATTCATTTCTTAGTCTTGGATTTACGCGTAAGCTCTGGCAACCCAGTTGAATTTAAAAGTAAAAAGAATGAACTAGTGAATGAAAAATAAGCAAATTGAAGACATTATGTAGAAAAAAAACTAAAAATTACATCTGCCATAGAGGTTTGACAGTAAAGGTGAAGGATCCCTCCTTTTCAAATTATCGTATAAAAATTACATAAAATGATGATTAATTAATTAATTAATTTGTAATTTCGTTGACTAAAGCTAAACAGCTGCCAATGACCTTATTTTTTTTAATGTTCCACATCTACGAAATAAAAAATCAGAGTCTATGTAATAATTGTGGTTGCGAGAGTTTTTGGCGGGATTTTTTCGAGTGTAGTTCAGCGGCTGTTAATTTTATTTACAAATTGATTCCTAGTGGATATTGTGATATTAAATTGGTGTAGTTTTATGTCTCAACTGTCTACGCAACTAGTCAATCTGTAAAAGCATTGACAGAAGCGATCTCGGGATAGTAGAGCGGAGAATTTTATTGTAGTATTGACTATCTCCCGCAAAGCTTACTGGGAAGGCTTACTGGGGCTGACTTGATACAATTTGCTGCCAAATACTCCAAAAACATTAGAATCTGTTGCATCCGCATTCTAATGCATACTAAAGAATTCAAGAAGGATATTATGCACTGAACACGAGGCGGTATGGTCTAAGACCTTAGCCTGCCCGAATAGGGCGATGCAAGAAATTTAAAAAAATTGTGGTTGCCATAGTTACACTACTCCTACTACTACTTCCGACCTTAAACTAGCTGGCACCATAGATTTAGAATTTTTTTTGCTACGCAAAAAGATACACGAAGCGTGCGAGCTAGAAATCCTAATCAAGTACAAACCGCCCAAGAGAAAAAGAGAGAGTGAATGACGTACCGATATGTCATTTTTTTCGCGAATAAGTAACCCTAGCGGCCCATCTGTTTTACGCCGCGGTGAATTTCTTGCATTTAAATAATAATCTTTAGATTTAAATTGATAATATTAATTATACAATTATGGTGACTTGTTCTGTGAGTGAATGTGACGTTACAAGACGAAATAACCCCAATAAATACACGTTTCACAGGTAAATACAATTTGTCCTTGGATTGATTTGAACCATATTTTAACGAATTTCTGCTAGTAATCGGCTCAGAAAAAGAGTCTTACAATAGCATATTGATTTCCAATGTTTTATATAAGTATATTTCGTATATATAAACAAAATTGGCGAAAATATTATGTAAAAGAGTAAATTGTTTGTTTACGCTAGGGCTTGACAAAGCGGTGACGTCATGAGTATCGATAAAAACTTAATCGTTTTTAGTGACATCATGACATGATTACAAACTTATTTAGTCAGGTTTTGTTAAAATAGATTTGCGTTACGATTGAGAAGATGTTTTTATCGAAACTGTACTTAAAGTTGCATGTTTATTATATTAGCCTTTATTTTTCAAAAAAAATCGGAGAGTTTTGATGTATTGTTACTTTGAGCAGGTTTAGGAATGTCATTATATTCTTCTTCTTAGCGTGTCGATGGCAAATATAAAAAGTTAAATATTGTGTTTGGCCCAGAATTCAGCCACGGCAATACCATTCGGTGACGCAGTCATAAGGTCTTCGTAAGTACAGGTGACAGGGCATGCTGCGCTCTCTGTGAGATAGGCCATGGTCTGCGGAGAGATGCTGCATAAGCACTGAAGACTAGTGCCATCAGAGAACCCCCACCTGAGGAGGTTGTCCTTGCTGCGGCCAACCCGAGTGCGGAGTCTATTTAGGGTCATTATAATTGTATGCATTTATTAGTTTTACAGTGGCTAGAATACATCAGTGCTCTGCTCATCAGCAATTTTTTCTGTTGTGTAAATAATAATATATAATATTTATGTACCTACAGATTCCCAAATAATTCTGTATTAAGAGAAAAATGGATTCGAATTTTAAACAGAGATGGATGGTCTCCAAATAAAAACTCTACAATATGTAGTAAACATTTTGAATCGAAATACTGCATACAAAGAAAACATCGACGACTTCTAATGAAAGAATCTATACCTACTTTATTTGTGCCTGTAAGAATGACGCTTCCTATCGTATGGTTAGTTAGTGGCCAACCTAGTGTTAGTTTTCAAACCATCTAGATACCTCTAACAGACCTCATCTACTTTTATAAAATATGTAAACGTGTTTGTACAAACCAACTTACAGAAATAATATCATTTATCATTGAACTATCTGCAGGCCATACAAATATTTGTTCCGTGCGGGAATCGAACTCGCGACACGCAGCGCACCAGCCGATCGCACAACCACTACGCCAATCGTGTCGTCAATTTCAAATACCTGACGCTGCGGTATTTTTTAATTAGTACTTCAAATACTTGTGGCTTCAAAATACATTTAGCGATTTTATTAATAGATGCGTTTTGCAGAAAATAGCGCGTGATAGCTTTCATAAGCAAAATGGCGACCGCGTACGTCAAATTGTCAAGTACCTTGTAAATTGTCATTTTCATTTCAAACGGTTATTTTCACCGAACTTCTGTGTATTGATTAAGTTTATTAGTACGAATGTCACGATGAATGACCGACTGTATTTTGTTATTTGTATTTTAAATAAAAATAGTTAAAATACTGTATTTTACATTTTAAATACACGACTTAAAAATATTTTGTATTTCGTATTTTAAATACTTGCGAGATATTATTTTGTAATTTGTATTTTAATTAAAGCAAAGCATGGTTTTTGCCCAACAATCGTGTTTCTTATGGTGTTCACCAAGTATCGATATCGATATTGAACATGGACTTTTTATCAACACTTTTTTAACTAACACATGGACAAATTCCCTCACACATAGATTTTATATTTTTGGTTTCGTTTTCCATCTGACTCTGTGTATCTTGTACATACTATATCTATGGCTGGCACCATGGTTTAACTTTTAGTCCGAGACTAGTGTCAGATTAGTATAATCCCTCCTTATTCCGTGTTTATTAATACGGATTTTTTTAAGTACCAACCTAATGCTTGGAATAAAGTTATTCTTACCTTAGTCCACGTTTATTAATAAGACGGTAGTAGTTCCCGGTCTAATTGTTCCTACAACGAAGTACGGAATACATTGAGCTTCACTAGAAAGTAGGCTACTTTGTTTTATCCTTGTTATAGATGTTCCAACATTTAAATAAAAAAGCTGTTGTTTTTTATAAAGTTAACCATCGTGTTCATTCAAGATGTGACGAAAAATAATTAATCATTCTTAAGGCGCCTCTCCGAGCAAAACGCCGCGCTAGTCGTTTTTGTGCAGTTTTTAAGAGCTATCTACTCTTTATTTAAAAAGAAATATCAATTAATAAAAATATATTAAATTTCTACATAATGTTGATTCTAAAATTGTAGTACACTTTTTTTTTTAAAGAGGTATATGTTTCACTAATCTCCTTCCAACTAAACCATAAAAATGTGAAATAATTATTGATAACATGCATCTCCTCGTATAGTGTTCATTAATAATTTTTACAATAACACTAATGGATAGACAATTTGATAACGAATATTTTGTAAGTTTTTATTTTTTTCAAAAGACCAATATTCGATTTTATAAAGATTTTATTCTAAAATCTGGGCGTATTCACTACCGTAATTCACGCGCCACCAGTGCCGCTAGGCCAATAGGAATGCTCATATCTCATGCTGATTTTTTGGTCAAGGTACGGCCTTAAATCAGTTTTTATCTAAGGAAGTACCAAGTAGGTATATAGATGTTTTCTTTTTGAGTGCTTAAGCATGGATTGCTCTATAGAACTATGAAGTCCTCGAACAAAAGCTCATTCTACTATCAAAGGTAACTTCGCAGAATATTTTAGAAAATAGTATTCAACTATAGGATTTCCTTATGTAGACACTGGATATAGCCGAGACGCTATTATTCGAGTATCTTTTGTATTTAGGATCGATGAAAGACAAAAGATACATAGAGGTGTGTATCTTTTATCTTTGATCGATCTGGCTTCGAATTTTGAGCGCCTTTCAGAAGACAGCTAAGCAAAAATACTTTCGAATATTTCAACGGCACTTGATGACCAAGCCTATACTTATCGGATTATTCTTAATTCCATCCATTCCCATTTTCGGTAGTATTTTTCCCAGTATTAGTGTTTTATATTTTGGATAAGCCCCTTTTTCTCACTTCTGCCTGATTTATTTTATCACCATCCAAATATTTGCCAGAAATGCTGAGTAGGTACTGATACCCAAATTCTTAATAAATAAAAACAAACAAACAGCTGTTCAGTTTAAATAGGTACATTTTTGTTCGCACAGTGGTTTTTCAACCGACTTCTTTTCTTTTTTGGGTCTATTTTTTATAAATTGTGTCTAATGCCTGGCAAAAAATTTAATCACATCACACTAATATTTTATAAGCGAATGTTTGTGAGTGTGTTTGTATGTTTGTTACTTCTTCACGCTCAAACGGCTCGACGGATCTGGATGAAATTTGGCACAGATATAGATTATAGTCTGGAATAGCACATAGAATACTTTTTATCCGGGAATATGTTCCCTTGGGATAATTTTCGACATTGACGCGGGCGAAGCCGCTGAAAAAAGCTAGTAGTAATACTAAAAAAAAAAATCAGTTCGTAGGTTTGTCAGTACTCAGTACACATTTCACTCTCGTAGAATATAATAGAATAGAATATTTTTACTTTATTGTATACCAAAAAATTAAGTTACACATCTCTTCATCATCATCATCATCATCATCCTATAGCAGTCCACTGCTGGACATAGGCCTCTCCAATTGCACGCCATTTGGTTCGATTTTCGGCAACTGTCATCCAGCTTCTACCAGCCACCCTGCGAAGGTCGTCGCTCCACCTAGTTTAGTTTAGTTTAGTTTCGGCGGGCTGTTTCCGCAACTCCACGACCAAGCGCGTATTTTGCGTACGGGTGGGACTCAGTCACATCATTCGATCCACCCCAGCTCCTCGAGAAAGGCCAGCAGCGCCTTGGTGCTGCCGACTATCTCCTGCAGGGTACCTGGGTCGCCGAAGTATTTGGCCCTGTATCCAGCGATTACAGGGCAGCTCAGGAGCAGGTGTGCCGCTGTCTCTTCCTCCACCATGCAAGCTCTGCAGAGTGGGCTGTCCGTGATTCCTATGACAAAGAGGTGTTTATTAAAGGTCCCATGTCCAGTTGTCACGGCAGTAACTGCACGCAACTGTGGCTTTGTTAGTCGTAGGACCTTTTTTGTGAAACGGCCGTCAATGAGCGGTAGTGCCTCCTTGGCCTGCCTACATTCGCTAAGATCAGTCCATAGCTTGCTGTGTTGATCCTTGGTGCGTTTCCTTACCAGACCGCGTAGATACCCGAAGGGTAAGGGCACTATGGGTTCCGGGCCCACCGGTGCCATACTTGAGCCCCTCCGGGCGAGCTCATCCGCAGCGTCGTTCCCTCGGGAGTCGCTGTGTCCTTTGATCCATTGAATGGTTACTTTGTTATGCATACCGACCTGGTTCAGGCGCCGGTGACACTCGTAAATCAGCCCTGAGTTGACCGTGTGGCTGTTTAGAGCTTGCAGGACGGCCCTGCTGTCCGAAAGTATACGTATAGGGAAGTCCTTTACCTCCCTAGCCAGGACCGCAGAGGCCGCCATGGAGATGCCTAGACATTCGGCCTGGAACACCGTGTTGTGGATCCCCAGTGGTGTGGCTAAGCGGATATTTAGGTCCTCCGAGAAGACTCCTGCACCCGTGCCTGTACCTGTTTTGGATCCGTCCGTGAAGATTCGCAGTTCATCGGGGCGTAGCCCCTCGCAGCGGTTATCTTCGTGTAGCTGGATTCTGTATTTTTTATCGAAAATGACTGTCTTGGGTATCCGGTCATTTATGGCTTTTGTTATTGGGATTTCGTGGTGGAGACCCTCGAGCAGAGCGGTGTGTTGAGTCTCTCTCTTACCCCAGAGATCCAGTGCCTTTAGACGCACAGCTGCCATTGTCGCTTCCTGCTGTATAAACAGATGCAGAGGGGGAAGTCCCAGCATAGCCTCGAGCGCTGCGGTCGGCGTAGTCCTCATGCAGCCCGTTGTCGCCATGCAGGCCAGTCTCTGCATACGCTGTAGCTTATTCACGGCTGTAGTTAGTTTAGTGCGAGGCCACCAAACCACGGCTCCATAGGTGATCATGGGCCGGATTATCGCGCTGTACAGCCAGAGTATAATCTTGGGGGATAGGCCCCACTTCTTACCTATCATTTTCCTGCATTGCCAGAAGGTGATGCAGGCCCTGTTCAGCTTATTGTCTAAATGACTGCTCCAGTTCAACTTACTATCAAGAATGACTCCCAAATACTTGACCTCGTTGGATAGCTGGAGCTCTGTATCGAACAGCTTAGGCAGGCGGAAGGGGCCTAGGGCCCTTTTCTGGGTGAACATGACCACCTAGCCTGAGGGTGTCCTACCTTACGTTTACCAGTTCGCGGCCTCCACTCAAGAACACGTTTACCCCAACGGTCATCGGTTCTACGACTTATATGGCCGGCCCATTGCCACTTCAGCTCACACATCACACACACATCTCTTACTCAGTCTCATCTCTCTCATATAAAACCATAAAAAAATATCTCTTCACTATAAAAAAATAGCCCGTAGAATTTTAATTGGCATTTACGTGGCATCCTCAGCTGATCTCCCTGATATATCGTGCATAATGTACCACCACCCAAATGTATTATTCATCAATCTTCCGTGGCGCTATTACCTGGCTATGATGTGTTCTGCGGGCCATGGGTGACTGCCAATATACTGTGTGTAATACATTATTAAAAGGAAAGTTAAGCATAGCTACAGGGTCTATCGGAAAGGTGTGGTTATATTTAAAAAACCTAATATGACCATGGATTTTGACAACTTTCTTCAAGGTTCATAGACAATTCCCAAAAAAAATTGTGCCACTCATACTAATTATTTGATAAGCTGATGATAACTTGACGGAATATCCATTCTTTGTATAGGAATTGTCTATGAGTTCCTTAAAGAAAGTTGCACGAGCAGAAGCAATTCTTAAAATATGACCACACTTTTCAGTTAGACGCTGTATAGGCGGATGTTGCTCTTTATGATAGGGGAGACTTTGGATACTTGATTCTTACGGTAGACTAGGTACACATTAATAACGTATGTTCTATGAATCATTGAATTATTTTTATATGGCAACATTAGTGTTACTATGGTACCTGAAAACTTTTTGAAGTAGTGGTAGAATTTGATTGACTGTATGCACGCACGATTCTTAGTTAACGTTTTCTTGATAGAATTGTAACTGGTTTGATTTTGCATTAAAGACCAGCAGGTATTTTTCTTAATCCTTATTAAGAAAATGGAGAGATAAATAAAAAGAGACAAAAACAGAAGCCATAAAAATATTACGCACAGTTCTAATCCATTTCATTATTCAAAAATGGCTATAATGCCTAAAATCGTAGCATTACAAGTTTCCAAACAGTCAAACGACCCAAGTTCAGCTCATAGAGGAAAACATGGCGATTCATACAAATAGTCCCAATTTCTAGTAGGTCATCCTATTCGATATTGAGTTGGAATTGCCAAAAAGGTACAGGTATTTTATATCGGACAAAAAACTCTGGAATAACCTTGTTCACGCGTGCACTGAATTTTAATCACAGCGATTATGGGCACAGTAAAAATGGAACGATGGCAACAAAATTTGTTTTACGAATAAAATATTTTTTATTAAGTATCTAATATTTCATAGGGTATTATTGGCGGGCAGAGATATTTCCATCGACAATTTCCCGTTTGACATTTTTATTTTTTTATCCTGCCCGTCTAGACTCGTGGTAGGCCTTAGTTACCAAATATAATAGCAGAGCACGCCGTTTAGAAAATAGATTCACGTCTTGATGTGATTGATGATAAATAAACAAAAATAGTTTAGTACTAAGAATAGTTTTGTAGTAATCGGAATTTCAGAGTACTTATAGAGCGACAATGTAATGTTGGAGATTTGGAAACGGCTTTGAGTTTGACTAAATTTTTACCCGACTGCCGAAGGAAGGTAATGTCTAGAGACCAAATGCTTTGGCCGATTTTGATGATTCTTACGTCAATCGATTCGTCTTAATCTCGCGAGTGTCACTGGTTACATTAAAATTAGAAAATTATAAAATCATGGATTTTGGGTGCCATATCGTGGTGTCCTAATTTTTTTTTTTCTTCCGAACCTATCGTGGGCGTATCAAAATAAAGGGTATTAAGAGGTGATTTTCAAAATATATAACACTTATATAGTTAAATGTACGTACTTAATTTAAAAAAAAATGTTAACTAAATAGTTATAAACAAAAAAAGTAAGTAAAAAAATCAAAAAACCCAACTGCTTAAGAGCGAACTAAAAAGACGTAAACAAGAAGAAAGTCATGCTGTGCAGTCGGAGGATGCATACCAGACGCAGTTGGTCAGCCAGCTCGCGAATATGTATTCTCTAACTGCACAACATGATTTTCTTCTTGTTTACTTCTTTTTAGTTCGCTTCATAAGCAGTCAGGTATTTTGATTTTTTTACTTACTTTTTTTATACATTTTTTGTTTTAAATTAGGTACCTACATTTAACTATATAAGTGTTATATATTTTGAAAATCACCTCTTAATACCCTTTATTTTGATATCCCACACTATAGGTTTGGAAGAAAAAAAATATTGGGCGCCACAATATGGCGCCCAAAACCCGCCATTTTTCTATTTTCTGATTTTAATGTGCCAAACCAGTGACAATCGCAATCGCAATTAATCGATTCTGTAGGTAAGGAAAAAGGAAATCAGGAAAAGAGTTTATCTGTATGGCGGAGGCATTTATCGATCGGTGGGAACTTGTAGGCTTTAAAAAATAAAAACTGTTTCTACCATTGCGATTGTGTGAGTGCAGTGTTTCTGATCAGAACTTCTGCTATTCTGATAGTATAAAGGCAAAAACAGCTTAACACAAACATCATACTTAATGAAAAATCTGCAGGTATTTTTGTTTATTATTTAACTTAGTTTTCATGAATGATACTTTAGAACATATTGCTGTACGGTTCCCTGGAAATATCTAGCTGCCATTACCTACCTTTACTAAATATAAAATTGAAATTTATGTTTGATAGCTAACCTCAATTATATGAGATTTGAAAAATATCAAAAAATAAGGTTGCCAGATCTCAGTTAGCCGAAGTCTGTTGGGTGCCAGTTTATCTGCTAAACCTGATAAACCAAAAATGGTAGTTAACTGAGAACTACATGTGATGTTGCATACGCACCCACAATACAGGAGAAATACTTAGAAAGAAAGAAAGAAAGAAAACTTTATTTGTCAAACATGCGTTTACATGACTAATCAGACATGCATGGTATTGATTTAATAAATATTGTGAGCGTCCATGTTTTGCCAATAATGGCGTACAAAATTTGTAAGTATATTATTTTACATTTAATTGCATTTTACATGCAATCATTCTAAATATCATTAGACAAAACAAAACAAATAAATAATAATTGATTTAAAGATATTATAGTATAATTAAGTATTTTACAGTCAAAATAAATTAAATAATGTCCAGAATATTCATTACTATGCAGTCAAGTAGAGTCATTCAATAGTTAATTAATTTAAAATTCACATTATTCAATTGCTATTCTTAACTATGTACATTAGAAGCCGGTATAAAGTCCTTTTCATTTAAAAAATCTACAACATTGTAATACACTTTACTAACTAAAAAATTTCTCAGCTTATTTTTGAAAAGTGCCAAGGGCAACTTTTAGGTAATGTATTAAATATGATAGGAGCCATACAGAAAACACTTTTGCGCATGAGGGTTGTTCTCGCAGTATGAGAACATACCCTGCTGTTGTCACGCCTATTACGTGGGACTACTTCATCTAATCGTTTAAAACGGTGAGGATTTGTTTTAACAAAAACAGCCACTCCTAAAATGTACAGACAGGGTAAAGTAAGTATTTTATATTTTTTAAAGTAAGGCACGCAACTATCAGTAGGTTTAATTCTAAATATTGAACGAACGCATCTCTTTTGAGCCTTGAACACCGTGTCTTTTTCTGTAGAGTTGCCCCAAAAAATTACACCACAGCGTAGATGACATTCTGTTAGACCATAGTAGGCTGTAAGTAATGCCTCCACACCTATTATAGACGACAATGTGTGCAGGGCATAGGCAGATTTACTGATTTTCTTGCACAATATTTCGACATGGGTCTTCCAATTAAGTTTTTTGTCAATGTGGAGCCCTAGAAATTTTGTTGTTTCTACCTCTTGTATAGGCTGGTCATCGTAGTGTATATTTAAATTACTCTTACTATTGATCCGTTGACTGAAATGTATTAATTTAGTTTTAGTCAGGTTAATTTTTAAGTTATTGTCATCTAGCCACTTTACCATTAGATATATAGATTCATTAATGTCACTTTCATAGGTATCAATACTTTTGCAAGGTATCGTTATGGTGCTATCATCGGCAAATAGTGTCAAAGGTTGAGGGATGCCTTTCGGTAGATCATTAATATATAATATAAACAAAGTAGGCCCTAGAATACTCCCTTGTGGCACACCAAACAAAACCATACGTTTTGAGGATTGAAATATAGTTTCATGTTTACTTTTCATATTAATTTTGGTTATATTTGTTATTTGAGTTCTATTAATTAAGTAAGATTTAATTAGATTGTTGACATTTCCCCTAATTCCATAAGCTTCAAGTTTATTTAAGAGTGTACCATAATGCACATAGTCAAAGGCTTGCGTCATGTCACAAAATACGCCACAGACCGGTTTCCTCTTATCCACATTAGATGTAACATTATATAAAAAATCATAAATAGCCATATCAATAGTGTTACCTATTCTAAATCCTTTCTGTTCTTCGCATATAATATTATGTTTTTCTATAAATGAATTTAGTTCCCTGTAAATATATTTCTCAAATATTTTAGAGATTATAGGAATTAGTGATATCGGCCGATAGTTTTCCATTAACTCCCTATCGTCTTTCTTAAATAGTGGCTTGACTATAGAGACTTTTAGAGCAGCAGGGAAAACTCCTGCGCTAATGCTGAGATTGATGACATGACTCAAAGGACCGCAGATTTCCTCCGCAACATGTTTTAGTATATAAGTAGCAATACCGTCATATCCCACACTGCTTGTATTATTCAAGGACCTAATCATCTTTTTAATATCGTCTGGTATACTAGGGGCCATAAACATAGTTTTATTATTGAAATCCAATGTACACGCCCCAGGTCTGCAGTCAACATCCAGTTTTGGCTGTATTTTATCGATAAAAAAATCATTAAATGCTTCCGCAATGGTCTTATGATGAGATATGATGCAGCCACCCATTTTAATTTTATTTATGTTAGATTTAGGTAGGTTATACTTTGCACGATTGATAATTTGCCACGCAGTTTTCGATTTGTTTTTAGATGTTTTTATATTGTAATTGTTTTGTGCTTTTTGTGTTAAATGGATAATTTTTTTGTACATTTTAGAATAATTATATAATATGGTTTT
Organism: Orthosia incerta; assembly: GCA_948252205.1. Taxonomy (NCBI): domain Eukaryota; kingdom Metazoa; phylum Arthropoda; class Insecta; order Lepidoptera; family Noctuidae; genus Orthosia; species Orthosia incerta. The sequence goes on from OX411744.1 coordinate 21,357,905, forward strand.
ATTGATATTGCTACGATTAAGTCTAAACTGCCATAGGAGTTTTCTTTTCTTTTTACTGCATAGTTTGATACCTTTTGACAACCACTTAGTTCTTCTTATTGCATTTATTTTAACCACTTTTATTGGAAAACACAGATCGTATAATAGCTTGAAAATCTCAATGAAATGATTATAGGCCACATTTGGGTCATCTGTATCATATAGTTCTGCAAAGGTAAGACTACTCAGATGGTTTTTAAATTTTACTATGTTTTCCGCACTATAGTCCCTTCTAGTTGCGTACCAATACTTAATACAACATATTTTTTGTACTGGACACTGAAGCAGCTGTGCTGTATGATCCGATAATGCCCATTCTAGTACTTCAGTCTTACATGCATTAAAGTTATGGGCAAAGTTGTCAATGCACGATAAACTGGCCATGCGAGTTGGTTGTTTCAAAGCAAGTTAGTTTAGGATAAAAAAAACTTTTTGCAACTACATGCGACCAGGTAGGCGCAGTGCTGCGCTTAAGGCTGTATCCGAGAATACCACTACGGCAATCAATTCTCTGATCTAGAATCATTCATAAAAATGTTGTTATACCAAAAACAATTACCTGCTGGTTTTTGCAATGAGATCTCATACTAGTAGGGATCACACTGAGTAGTGTAGTTGAATGTGTGTAGTATTTACATGAGTGTGTGTATGAAAGCTGTAGGACTTGTATCAGACTATTTGGTTGTGTTACAATGTCAATAAAAACTGTCTGGGCAGCTGTTTTTTGTACAAATTCGTTTAAGTTTTTGTCCTTTGCTTCGGGAACATTCCGTTATTGAGTAGATTTCTCTTACGAGTTTTCGAGTCTGCAAGTTAAAACTTAGTCTGCAAAACATGCTTTAGATACAGATGTTACTGAAATGCATCTTCTATACAAAATATACAAAAGTTACATGTATTAAATATATAAAAAAAAATACTTACTTAATAAATCCCTAATATTTTATCAACTCTGCCTTGGCAAGCGTAAAAATAATGACCAGCAAAAATATTTGGTAGGTAACTGTACAGTAAAAGCATTTAAGATGATACTCTACCAAAATATCACGGGTGGTATGACGACATCATAATCTGACACTTATTCCGATGACGACATAAATCCGATGTCTGAATGTTTATTCGAAACATACAGATGCGGAAGCCATTAAGGGTTCGAGTTCCATCAGCGGTTTCACAAAATTAATTTCATTTCTACAGTATCAGTACAATTTAATTAAATTAGCTCCATTAGTCTGAATAGGAGGATAATTATTTTGCCCGGGGACAATAAACAAGGGTTTGCCTATAAAAACTTGTTCGTCGTCTAACTGCAGTTAAACGAGGTGTAATTGAATCGAAGCCACTCTGGAGTCACGGTTCTCTTAAATCAATTATGAACCGCATTCGCTGCCGCTGTTACATGCTTTGACAGTTCCCCGATGGCGCCATCTGTCGGCTGGCGCTGGCGGCCGCATGTCCCCACACAAGCACCAACTCGTACGTAACTCAATTTAGTCAAGGTACCGCGGCTTTGTTCGCCTGCTACCTTTTCAATGTAGCTAAGTTAATTTCGGTAAAGGCATACTATGTATATCGAGAGAATGAGATCGATTTTTTATCTTTGGTTTTGTTTTGGCAAGCCTTTTACCCGTTTAACCATATTGTGTTATCGTACGCGATGTTATAAGCTTAAGGTTTTCGTTGATCGAACTTTACAAATAGTTCTGATGATAATAATTTTCTGGAAAATGTTCTAGAGTCTTATAAAATTGCTTTACTATGTACATACATTTCCCTGAAAACTAAATGCCCCAAAAATACCATCAATAATTTTAAGCCCAACAAACCCACGCGTACTCCAACTTGGGTATTCAATGGAACAATTCAAGAGGCATAATCGAATAGAATATATTCGTCATAAAGGCTGATAAATTGTAAGCATGCCGCGAGGAGCGGCCATAAAGTTCTGTGTTCAACCCTCAGGAAGGGGTCGCCGAGGAAACTTGCCTCTACGAATTTGTTATCGCTATGAAGATAAGTATAACTACAAAGACGCATAATATCCGTCTTCCGTGGAACCCGACTATCTTGTAAGTGTTATGTAATTGAATTGTATGGTTACAGTGTTATGGATTTTGCGGAACTTTCAAAATATAATTAGTTTTGTATTTATTGAGGTAGTTTGGGAATATTGTTGTAGCTACACGTATGCTAAATTTATTAATGATTAAGTCGATGGGCAGGACAAGTACGTTTTCGTATTCGTTGTGCCGACGATTCCAAGTAACACGAGGCAAGGGCAGGAAGATGATGATGATGTTTTATTTAATTGGTGGTATAATTCGATGTTGCTTTCAATGAGTGGCAAGGTAAAACAAAGTTGCAACAAACACAATAAACTAAAATGCAAGCATGAAACCATCACATAAACGTTGATGTGTGATTCAATTTGTTAAGGTCCCTCCGTGCAATAGCGCTGATACACAACAATGTCTAAGAACAACTCTAGTTGCGACAAGTTGCTAGACTTGCGATCTCAATGCTTACGAGGACTATAGCGACCTACTTTGCACAGGAGCTTTGTACAATTTGCGAGCAACCGCAAGAGCTGGGAAGGCAGAATGTTTCTATTTAAATAATGTTTATGGAAATCTTTGAGAACATTTTAATGCAAGCCGCTTTTTTAATGAGAATCAACAGCCTTATTTTGCCGGACACTTAAATTGAATGAAAATTTATTTTTAGAGTGAGAAGACGCTTTTTACTCTACCATCTAATTAAAACTTATTTTACTTTTGATTCAGTTAGTTTCAACGGAGTTTTATATAACAGTGGTTTTAATGTATTATTTCTCAGAGTATATTATCTCTATATTTTTATTGTAGCTTTTTTATTGTAACTGAAACTGCCTGCCTAACCTTTTCACAATTATATTGGGGTCGGCTTCCAGTCTGGTCGGATTCAGCTGAGTACTAGTGTTTTACATGAAGCGACTGCCTATCTGCTCTCCACAACCCAGGTAACTGGGTAATATAGAAATCTATTAATGGCCCTGAAAAAAAGTGAAATTCACAGATAAAATACGTTTTATTGCGTTAACTGTGCGCGCAATGCGTTAATATGGCGTCCGCGACTATAAGTCAAGAAGTTGGTCGAAATGAGCAATAAACTCAACATGGCCGTTTGATAGTTATATCTGTAGCGGGCGCCACCTGTTATGTGGGTTCTTATGATTACTCTGATATGATATGTAATTAGTTTCGCTTTCGAGGGGTGGCATCACTCGTTTGTGACGATGGTTTCGGGATTTTGGTCGAGCATGAAAGTCAAAAGTAGTTCTTTAGCGGGACTAAATGATATGAATATTACCTTTTTACAACATTAGAGATACCTAACTACATATTATGTATAACCTTTGGCATAATCAGCGGCATATAAAAAAAGTATCTGAAAATCGAAAAACCCGACTGCTTAAAAAGCGAACTAAAAAGACGTAAACAAGAAGAAAATCATGCTGTGTAGTCGGAGGATACATCTGGTTTTGGTCAGCCAGCTCGCGAATACGTGTCGCTTTTTAAGCAGTCGGGTTTTTTGTTTTTTTTCGTTTTTATATCTTTTCAGTTATATTTTTTTTTAATATTTAGGTACATTTAAACATAGAAGTGTTATATATTTTTGAAATTGCCTTTTAAAGTCCTTCATTTTGACTCACACGATGGGTTTGGAAGAAAAAAAAAATTCTCCCACAATATTGCGCCCAAAATCCGGCATTTTTCTATTTTACAATTTGAAAAATAGAAATTTAAATGTGTGTTTTGTGTAATAATAAAAATAACTTGGTTGCTTTTGTTTACTAAAGCTTTAACTTTGGTAAATGGTGTATTTTTACCGTACCTTGTCTTATTTTTAAAGAAGCTTACCTATATATTCTTCAAGTGAATGCCTAAACGTTGGATTACTTATTAATTTATTTGAATGAGAATAGAATTTCGGAGCATGATACTTGAAGCGAAGGAATTCTTTGAAAATAATAAACTGTTCTTTTGTAGACTTCGCAGAATAAGTTCCATTCTACTGGTTCAATAATATTATGATGTCAAAGTACTACCGATCTTCGTTTCAACTCGCAATCTTTCGAGTTTCTTACTCATTAAGGTTACACTAGTCGAAAATTATTCCATACAAACGTAGTATAGGGATTATTCCAATGTTTGACAATGTACGTTCAAAATAAAGAATTATATCAATATGTCTCATCATTATCTAGCCCTGTATGGAAGCAAAAAAGTATAAAAAGAAAATATTTGAAAGTTATGAGCGTCGAAAGTTCCACATTTCGACACATATTTTAACGCATTTTTGGGCGCGAATAAATACCATAAGAAGACGGAAAATTTCAAAACGGCCTCCTTACAAGGATAGATTAGTAGTTCAACAATGCAAATAATTTAATTTTGAACAGATACGTTTAATAATTTTTTCATGATATCCAGACTCCCAAAGGTCTGTTTATAAAATTTCGCGCGCTTGGTTTCGTCCTAAATCATTATTCATTTCGCTACAAATTTGCAAAAGTGTGTATTCGTACGCGAACTAGCTTCCTACTGCTCATCACAGCATCTATCTCTTCCGCACGTGTTGTCGGTTGATATAAAATGCATTTTAACACCGCGCACAAAATAGTTCGTGCCGTCGACTAGTGTACCCTTAATACGCCTTTATTAAATGAGATAGAATACGAACTTTATCACTTCACATCTCTGTTATTTGAACTACAAGATAAGTTCGTTAGAATATCACTTAATAAGAAATTTCGATAAGAGTTCGGTATGAGCTTTATGTAAACTAAATAACGGTATTAGTAACTTTTTGATTGATTAGTAAAAAAATATTGATTAGTGATCTGGTAAACTTAATTCAGGAGAATTAAGTTTACCAGATCACTAGTCAATATATTAAAAAGCATTGCTAAGGTAGAACTCAAAACTTATAGTAGTTTATGATACTGTTGCATAATAAGGGGTATTAAAACATGAGTGTGAGTTTAAAAACCGAGCCGTAGGCGAGGTTTTTAATAGTATTCACACGAATGTTTTAATACCTAGTTATGTGCAGTTTCATACACTACTTTATCTACACTCATACATTTTGGGATTGAACCAACTAAATTCTTTTTTTTTCATAAATGCAATTTTTTTAATAATCTCGACTTTGCTGGTAAGAGATTATGAGTTTATTTCCTTCGCCGCATATAAAATATTTGGCAGACTCATATTTTCTTCACATTCACTAATATCAGACATTTTAAGCAAGAATTTAAAAAATCTCATGAAATTCAGTACAGCGAATCCTCCAAAACAAAACGTATGAATGGCGCCAAAACCCATCACATCACCGCATTATCCACGCATGCGCTAAGGGTTAGCACACGCACTGCGATATTTATTCGCGAGATTTTTTCCGCCCATTCTGCGACCTATGGAATTGCATGAAGCTGCTCGCATTGCGGTAAAAAAATCGTGCGGCAATAATACCGCATGAAAGCCATGTTTTGCAACAGAATCCACCGCATCGCGGCTCAAATTTAATTCGCGCGATTATTTTGAGCTCTTTGAACAGGTAGAAAGAGACAAAATTCGCGCGAATAAAATCGCAGTGCGTGCTAAGCCTAAAGCGAGCATTGTCACAGACAATTTAAAATTGGAATCAAATCTTTTTGTAATAGGTACTAAAATGGCATTACAAAAAAAACATTGATGGAAACTCCTTAGTGATTAACTTCTTGGATGTGTCCTGTATCGTAATAGAAAAAAAATTGTTTTATAGCATGATTCTGTTAGATAAATAGTGTTATAATGAGATTCTATTTTTAAATTTCGGTATTGTGTTTATAAAGTATGTCAATATAAACTCGTTTTAAAGTTTATAATTCGAATATTACGATGTGAGAGTAGATAATAGTAGATTATTGCATCGAGCACAAAGTAATTTATTATTGCACCGAGTGCCTGATTTAGAGCCCGAGCGCAAGCGAGGGCTCTAATCTAACAGGCACGAGGGCAATATAAATTACTTAAGGCGAGGTGCATAATCTGCTTTTCTTTCAACCTATAGGAATAGTAGATAAATCACTTTTTTAAATTTCTTTCATTTTGAAATCAGAGTTAGCAGCAATCATTTTTTAAATTTGGAACAAGTAGGATAGAAATGAATAATACTTACGTTAAAAAAAAAAGTATTGATATCGGCTGGCTGAATAGAGCTAATCCATTGAGATTGGCAACTTTTGAAGCGATTAAAAAAAAAATAGTGCAATAATGAAATTTCATACATTTTTATTGCTCTAGAGCATTAAAGACTCGCTTTGTACTGAGTTTTTAGTGTGATTGTGATGCAATTAAAGCATAGTTGGAAGAAAAAGTATTTTTGTTCCAATGAACCCGATGAATCATCGGGACGGTTGTCTCGAACCAGAAGCTAAGAAGTCGGTACAAAGGACAGATCTCGATACTGTGAAAATCGCTCATATCTCTGCAGCAGTACAACAACCCGTCAATACTGAGTGTCGAGTCCCTCAGAAGTTGAAGACAATGTTATTAACGTATATTTTACGAGGTACATTTAGAATTTGATGTCATCCCAGGGTACGTGAGCACGAAGAACCGAGGTCATCAAACTTTACTCATAAACAAGTTCGCTATTCGCCGTGATGCACTCCAAATTATTGTTGCAAATGAATTTTGGTACATTGTTGTTGCTAGTTGTACCTACTTAATTGGAGAAATGTTTTTAGGGTTCCGTACCCAAAAGGTAAATATTACTTAGACTCCGCGATCCGTCTGTCTGCATGAACAATGATAGCTAGGAAGTTGACATTTTCACAGATGATGTATTTCTGTTGCCGCTATAACAACAAATACTAAAAACAGAATACAATTAATATTTAAGTGGGGCTCCCATACAACAAACGTGTTTTTTGCCGTTTTTTGCGATAATGGTACGGAACCCTTCGTGCGCGTGTCCGACTCGCACTTGGCCGGTTTGTTTTTCTCCTGATTTGTTTTGTTTGTGATTTTCATCATTTCTGTTTACTGACTAAACTCTATGCAATCTTTCAAAAACAAGAAAATTAGAGGTTATTTTTAGTAATAACTTATTAGTGTGAGCATTGTGTAAGTGTCTCATTGGTCTAGTGTTCGCAAGTGCTACTAGTAAGCATGAGTTCAATTCCCGAGTCGGGCAAAGTGTTGGGTTTTTTATCAGATTTTTTTCGGTAGCATTACGGAGTTCTCAGCGGTAGGAGTAGTTTCTCAGCGGTCTCAATCAATCAGAACGCTGTATTTGCTTAAACTGAGTTTAGTTGAACTAATCGCGATTAGTTTCATTGGTGAAATCGGCCCTAAGGAAATGTGGGTGCATGTTATGATATCATGTTATGTAATTGCGTAAGACAGGTTTGTAGCTGGCAATTAAACATATTATTTTTTTGCCTGGTTGGCCTCCTCTTCTGTAGAATCTTAGACAACACCTATAAGTTGTGATGGCTCAGTGGCTAAGACCTCACCTCTCGTGCTTGTGCAGTGTGACTTTTTCAATTAATATGTACCTTCTAAGTTTATCTTGGACATCGCTGACAACGGTGAAAAAAAAAACGTGAGGAAACCTGGACTTATAGTTAGTATTTGTAAGTTTCTGCTCCATTGGTGTGATTACTGCAATGGAGCACAAACTAACAAATACTAACTCGTGGAGCTCGTGGCTAACTAATAACAGCCGCACGCAACGCTTGACGAGGTCGGTCCGTGGATGGGTGACCATTTCAACATACCGAGTTTCCTCCGTGCCTCGGAAAGCACGTTAAGCCGTTGGTCCCGGCTGTCATTTGAAGATCTTTGACAGTCGTTACGTGTAGTAGCTTGAGATCTGACACCAGTCTTGCTTAGTGGTACCGTGTTACCCAGATACTGGGTTGTGGAGGTCAGATAGGCAGTCGTTCCATGTAAAACGTACTTAGCTGAATCTAGTAAGACTGGAAGCCCACCCCAATATAGTTGGGAAAAGGCTAGGCAGATGATGATGGTATGATTGCTGCAAGGTGTTCCAGTGCGAGGGTAAACAAATAAATAAAGACAAGAGGAAACAGTGCATAATTTCTTAGTTGTTTAGAACAGTTATTCCATTCTGCATTATACGGAAGAGTCAATGAAGATACTAACTGCCTTCATTTGTTACATTGAGCACACAAACTTAAGGTAGATACATCCCGCGTCCGACATACCCATTCTAATAAATACCCCCGTAGCAATGAATGTGTGAACTGGGGTTATTAATGCCTGTGTGCCAAAGTATTAATCAGTTAGCGGGTTCGCACGGAAACGCGAGTTCTGACAGTTTCGGGACCGTTTTCCGCCATGCTGAATTGAGCTACCGGTTACTTTAAATTGCAGAATTTGTCTTTAGACTGTTTTTTTTTAAAACCAGACGGAAAAAGAGCGGTGTTACAAGTTTGACGTGTGTTGCTGTGTAGCTGTGTGTCTATCTGTGGTATCATAGCTCTTAAACGGATGAATCGATTTTGTTTCAGTTTTTTGTTTGAAAGGTGACTTTTTCGAGAGTGTAGCTATACTTCATTAAAATCAGTTTAGCCATTCAAAAGTTATCCGCATTTTACTCTTTGATTCTGGGTATTTTCGCAAGATATCGTTTCATAATTACGTGTTTCGATAAACTCTCGATTCAAGCGGGTCTACTACTAAGCATATTATAGTTGTAGTTTAAAAAGCATGAAATAAAAATTAAATAAAAAATTAAAAAAACCTCCCACACAAAAACATCTAAAAAGCAAAAAATAAGCCTTGTACTCGCGTCGGGTAACCGTTATGCAAATAAAATAAACTGCTGTAAACTTTGACAGTTCCCGACGCGAGTACGAGGCTTATTTTTTGCTTTTTAAAGGTTTTTATGTCGGAGGTTTTATAATGTCTATCGGCGGGGATATACCTAAGTGTGTTTGCTTCATAGTATACTATTTGCGTCATTACAAGTTTGTATTAAGAATTTGTGAGATTCTAGAATTATTGTTATGCACGAAGTAGTCGAAAAAACTAAGAACACATGATTCCACTCAATGTTCTTATAGTTTTACTATTTAAATAGTAAACAGAGTCAATTCCCCATCGCATTCAGACAGCATAGTAAATATGCTAAGCAGTCACACTTAAAAATGTCAACATAATTACGAGTCCAATGAGTTTTCGTTCATTCGCTAACTAGTACAAGTGGCGGGGTTTTATCCAAGTCGTTCGTTAGCTACTAAGGGCCCTTGCGCACTAGTCGAGAGCTTGCCCTTTAATGTTTGCCGTTGAAGTCAACCGCGGCGCGCCCTTGGCCTCATTATGTGAAGTAGACATGTTAACCCCAATCAATGGCGCCGTCATATGGACTTAGGTACTGTTATAATGTAATGGTTTGGAAAAATCAAGCTTTGTCTTCCTAGGAGACCTATTCACAGCGGCCTTGCTGCTCTCCTTGTGTAGGCATAGGCAGTCTTTATTATCTTTTGTTTTGAAATATTTTTTCCTATTGCAAGTGATACATTGTTGTCCAAAATGAATTTGCTGACGTTATATTCAGTTTCAGACTACGGGACGATGGGTAATAAGATGGCGTTGGGGCTGCGTTAACCCTAACGTCATCGAATAACCTGATGGGTCGCTGGCTTACTCTGCAAGTGAGAAAGCAAATTTATTTGCGTCTCTCTTTGCAAGCAATTCACGTCTGGATGCTGGCTCTAAGCAACCACCTAATATACCTCATTGTGACTCTTCGATGCCGGAGATCGCAGTTCACACTAAAGAGGTTCGGAGAGTACTGTGCAGCCTAGACGTGAACAAGGCCAGCGGGCCTGACGGCATTCCAGCGAGAGTATTGAGGCAGTGTGCGCCTGAACTGTCTCCTGTATTGACACGCTTGTTCCGCCTCTCTCTAAAAAAAGAACGGTGCCGAAATCCTGGAAGCTTGCAAATGTACAACCAGTACCCAAGAAGGGCGACCGTGCAGACCCTGCCCACTACGGTCCGATAGCCATTACCTCCATACTATGTAAGGTTATGGAAAGGGTACTGAACAGTAAGTTGCTGACCTACCTTGAAGACAATGAGTTCCTCAGTGACCGTCAATAAGGATTTCGCCGGTGACGGTCAACTGGCGATCTTCTTGTGTTTGTCACGCACTGCTGGGGCGAAGCCATCGAGAAACACAGCGAAGCACTTGCCGTATCGCTCGATATCTCGAAGGCCTTTGACAGGGTCTGGCACGCTAGTCTACTCAGCAAGCTTCCTGCTTATGGCATCCCAGCTGGTTTTTGCAGCTGGATATCAGACTTCCTCAGTGAACGGTCGATCCGAGTAGCCGTTGACGGCTGCTCCTCTGACCTTATGGTTATTAACGCCGGTGTTCCTCAGGGGTCTGTTCTCTCTGCAACTCTTTTCCTGCTGCACATTAATGACCTACTTCTGCCTGGTATTGTTGGGTATGCAGATGACAGTACTGTTTCAGAGAGATACTTGTCCAGCGCAAAAACCGGCGGGGATGAAGTTCGTTCCTTGAGAGAGGCTATGGTGGAGCGTACTGATTTGACCTTAAGTCTTGTCTCCCGTTGGGGTGACGACAATCTGGTCTCTTTTAACGCCACCAAAACACAGGCATGTCTTTTTACCGCAAAAAGGACTAATTTCATTCAAACGCCTACTTTTCGGGGTGCATCTGTTACTGTAACTGATCGGCTCGAGCTCCTTGGTATGTAGTTGACATTCAGTCTCAACTTCGGCGCCTCCATCGAGTACAAAGCCCAAATTGCGGCAAAGAAACTGGGCGTCCTAAACAGAGTGAAGCGATACTTTATGCCTGGACAGCTATTAACTCTTTACAAAGCGCAAGTCCGATCCTGCATGGAGTATTGCAGCCACCTCTGGGATGGCTCAGCTAAATATCAGCTTGCCGCGCTTGATTTGGCGGAACGCAGAGCTAAGAGACTAATTGGCGACGTCAAACTGGTGGATGCCAAGCTTCACAGCTTAGCTCATCGCCGTATCGCCTGCTTGTCGGTATTCTACAGACTGTATTTTGACGAGTGTGCTCATGAACTCCACGACCTCATTCCACCGGCCCCCTTCTACCATTGGACATCTAGACGCACTGCAAGTTACCATCCTCACCTAGTTGCTATTCCACCAATTCGCACCAAGCGCTTCCAAACATCCTTCATAATGCGCACAGCAAAAGAGTGGAACTCACTGCCTGCGTCTGGGTTTCCGAACGCATACAACCCGAATCTCTTCAAAGTTAGAGTGAACAGGCTACTTCTGGGTAAGCTCACTCCATCGTCGACTTTGTCTCTGTCGACCTCTGACCTAGACTAGAGTCAAGAGCAAACCCATCTCAAAAAAAAAAAAAAAAAAAAAAATAAGTAGACCGTATAAATAATATAAACGCCACTTTCGAATTAAATAATATTACAAAGTTCAAAATCAAATAATTTATTTCAATTAGTCCATTAAACGCCACTTTCGAATTAATAGCATTTTATGGTACAAGTGTGCAATGTTGGTGATTACCGCTGAGGCGCCATTGAGACCCGAGCCGAAGGTGAGGGTCTTAAGAGAGCCGAGGACGGTAATCATCAATACACACGTGTATCATGCGACGTTTTTCAACACACTTGTGAAGAAAATAATACAAAAAAAATCATTTTCAACAGTAAAAACGAGTTGTGAAATTTTTTCACAAAGGCGGCCAAAATAAATCAGTTTTCCTATGCGCGCGCATTTAACAATGGCGATCGGCCATAGACAAAAGAATGAGGATTCTCTTTTTTTTGGCTTTTCGTGGATAGTGTTTTAGCCACGTACAAAATAAGAAATTTCAATTTTCCTTAATTACAGAGCAAATAAAATTTATATTTGAGTGAAAGTATAATTTATTAAGCACGTACAAGTTGAAATTATCTAATTAAATACGAAGTTGCATGAAATGAGCAAGCAATAGGTACATTAGTTTATTTGTACTATTGAGCACGATCTTTTTTGTATCGAAACTTTTGCAACTCAACCAATAAATTTAAAAAAAAACTATAACTCACTTGTGAATAATAGCAATGAAAAAGTCACAGTTGATAACAGGTATCATTATGTGCCTAATTGCGGTGAAATTAGAGCCACTTTATGAGCAAGTGTGTTGAAAATAATATTACAAAATTCAAAATCAAATCATTTATTTCAATTAGTCCATTACGCCTCTTTTGAATCACAAAAATATAAAGAAAAAAAAAGTGATCCACTGTCAATTCGCAATGATAGTTTGTTATGGACAAGACCGAAGAAGAAACTCCACAACAACAGAAGATATTAACTCAATAGATGTTGGTACAAATTAACTTCGCTACTTGTTTATGAACCACAAATAACTTCTCCAGATAATCAAACCAAAAGTTAAATTGGACTCCTAGTCGGTTAAGTTTTTTATTGTTATCTATATATATTTGAACAGAAAGGAACAAGGGACCTGTGGCTAAGAAAATACGCTTAAAAAGAATAATGAAAACATTTTTGTTTGATACATGAAATGCAACAGACAGGGTAGGTACAAATATATAAAAAAAACTGACCAAGTGCGAGTCGGACTCGCGCATCGAGGGCTCCATATAAACGGCTACATCGACCAACATAATTAGGTAAAAATACTGAAGTTCATAAACAATAAAAGCACTGAACATTGCTCTAACGAAAAGAAAAAAAAACATTTTAAAAGTTAGTCGACTATTACTCGTAAACTTGTAAAGCCTACTTAGCTGTGATAATTTTACTTGTAATTTAGTTATAGATACTACTACCGTGATTTTTTTCACATATCCAAAAGCAACCATTTAGTTGGCAGGAACTGCTAAGTTTTGTTAAAGTCAAGTGTCCCCCACACTTGACTCTAGCAAATTTTGCGATGTAAAGCTTAATTTTACGCAAACGGATCCCTAAATCAAAAAATAGTTTTCACAGACCCGTAATATTTTTGAATGGCCGATCCAACGATACCCCCACCAAAGGACAGACGAGAAAATAGGGAAGGAGGTACAATTTTATTTTTTAAATTCTTTATTTTATTTGACCACTTTGTCGGCGTGATTAATATGCCAAATTATAGCTTTCTAGCAAGAGTCTCTGAGCTAAGCTGCGGGTGGACTGACAGACGGACATGGCGAAACTACGGGTCCCTTGTTTCGGAACCCTAAAAATGCGGGAATTTCAAAGAAAAAGTATAATCATCATCATCAATCAATCATCAACAAACATCAACATATAATAAATCTGTAGAAAAGTAATTTTTGTACATAGAAAATATTTCCAAAAAAAATAGCCAGGGTGTTAAAGGATAACCAACAGAACCTATTTCCGGCATTTTTGGAATTTTTGTGTGTTTATCTGTTTGTCTGTTTATTTGTGCACGCATCACGTGAAATGTACGAAACCAGTGTAAATAACTTTTATACGTAAAAATTGTGCGTAACTTGAAGAATTACTTAGTTTTATTTTCATCGCAATCGGTTCATTCTATCAAAAGTTAGATGAATTTAAAGTGTTCAAGAATTATAATTATCACAACACACGCAATCCAGATACAAATAAAGCTGACTTTGGTTCTTAAATCATAAACAGTGACTGCCTCACTGGTTTAGTGGTCGCTAGCGCTACTATTGATCATAAATAAGGTCCAGGGTTCGATTACCGGTTCGGGCAAAGTCTTCTGAATTTTTTTAGTAGCAGCCCGTGGCCAGTCCATGGATAGGTGGCGGAGAGCCTTCCGTTTCTCTGTATCATGGGTTGTGGAGGTCAGAAAGGTAACTCTATGAAAAGAAGCGTACCTACTGGTATTTAGCTGCATTCAATAATCCGATGAAACTGGAAGCGTAGTTCGGAAATGGCTAGGATTGCTCGGGTGTCATCATTGTGTGGACCACCCGGAGGACACGGTGGAGCTTACGGTGGAGGTCTGCCCCACCTAGGCAGAGCACAGCCGTATCCTCGTGGAGGCGATCGGCGGTGGCAACCTCTCGCGTCCGGCCCTGGTCCAGGCCATGGTTTGGAGCGAGAGGGCAATGGAAACTGTCCCTGAGGCGGAACACGTGAGAGAGACGCAACGGAGACGCCCTCACGCTCCTAACGACCGTAGGAGATGCCCCGTGCGTCAGGCGTCGCAAGCCGATTTCCGGCCACCGCAGGCGCGGGCTCGCGGACGGCAAGTAATGGGTAGCTCGCCGTCCGATAAGGACCAGGCCTGAGTCGACGGCGCGTAGTGTTCCACGCACGCCTCAAAGAGATGTCAGCAAAACTGATAGGGCCCGCTAGGACTGATGCCTGTGTGGATCACGGTTAAATTTGAAAGAGAGTTACCACGGCCCTGGCTCAAGCAACTGAAGGAACACGTGGGTTTGAGTCAGTAAAAGTCTGACACGCCCACCCGCTTCACCCAGAGTGGGGAAGTCATTGGATGACTAAAAAAAACCAACAGGCATGGAATGATAAAAAACTTCGATAATCGCAATCGATAGAATAGAATATACCTCATTGTAAACCAAAAAGTTATATATCCCTTTTACAAAAAACTTAATTCTATGGGTACAATGACGGCTTTATGGCTGAGAGCGATATCAACCAGACAACCAGATTTTTTTATTTAATGTATAGTAAATAGAATATCTAACTATATACTAACTTATTCTAAACCTAACTGTATCAATAAAATCAAGTCTTAGCTAAACAAAACAAAATACACTTAGGTGTTGAAGTACTCGTCCGCATCGATGACTCGATGACACCCGGAAACATGCCCAGAAGGCTGGCAGGATTTCCACATTGAATGGCAATGCTGATTCTTTGGGCAACGAACCAGCCCTCGGTCACTCAAAGTGTCGATCAGTCGGCGAGAGATATCCTAGAAAAGTAGTCGCACACTTGGGCTTCTTGATAGGTACAATTCTTAGAAGTACAATTCTTAATAATAACAAATTAATAGCATTTTATGGTACAAGTGTGCAATGTTGGTGATTACCGCTGAGGCGCCATTGAGACCCGAGCCGAAGGTGAGGGTCTTAAGAGAGCCGAGGACGGTAATCATCAATACACACGTGTATCATGCGACGTTTTTCAACACACTTGTGAAGAAAATAATACAAAAAAAATCATTTTCAACAGTAAAAACGAGTTGTGAAATTTTTTCACAAAGGCGGCCAAAATAAATCAGTTTTCCTATGCGCGCGCATTTAACAATGGCGATCGGCCATAGACAAAAGAATGAGGATTCTCTTTTTTTTGGCTTTTCGTGGATAGTGTTTTAGCCACGTACAAAATAAGAAATTTCAATTTTCCTTAATTACAGAGCAAATAAAATTTATATTTGAGTGAAAGTATAATTTATTAAGCACGTACAAGTTGAAATTATCTAATTAAATACGAAGTTGCATGAAATGAGCAAGCAATAGGTACATTAGTTTATTTGTACTATTGAGCACGATCTTTTTTGTATCGAAACTTTTGCAACTCAACCAATAAATTTAAAAAAAAACTATAACTCACTTGTGAATAATAGCAATGAAAAAGTCACAGTTGATAACAGGTATCATTATGTGCCTAATTGCGGTGAAATTAGAGCCACTTTATGAGCAAGTGTGTTGAAAATAATATTACAAAATTCAAAATCAAATCATTTATTTCAATTAGTCCATTACGCCTCTTTTGAATCACAAAAATATAAAGAAAAAAAAAGTGATCCACTGTCAATTCGCAATGATAGTTTGTTATGGACAAGACCGAAGAAGAAACTCCACAACAACAGAAGATATTAACTCAATAGATGTTGGTACAAATTAACTTCGCTACTTGTTTATGAACCACAAATAACTTCTCCAGATAATCAAACCAAAAGTTAAATTGGACTCCTAGTCGGTTAAGTTTTTTATTGTTATCTATATATATTTGAACAGAAAGGAACAAGGGACCTGTGGCTAAGAAAATACGCTTAAAAAGAATAATGAAAACATTTTTGTTTGATACATGAAATGCAACAGACAGGGTAGGTACAAATATATAAAAAAAACTGACCAAGTGCGAGTCGGACTCGCGCATCGAGGGCTCCATATAAACGGCTACATCGACCAACATAATTAGGTAAAAATACTGAAGTTCATAAACAATAAAAGCACTGAACATTGCTCTAACGAAAAGAAAAAAAAACATTTTAAAAGTTAGTCGACTATTACTCGTAAACTTGTAAAGCCTACTTAGCTGTGATAATTTTACTTGTAATTTAGTTATAGATACTACTACCGTGATTTTTTTCACATATCCAAAAGCAACCATTTAGTTGGCAGGAACTGCTAAGTTTTGTTAAAGTCAAGTGTCCCCCACACTTGACTCTAGCAAATTTTGCGATGTAAAGCTTAATTTTACGCAAACGGATCCCTAAATCAAAAAATAGTTTTCACAGACCCGTAATATTTTTGAATGGCCGATCCAACGATACCCCCACCAAAGGACAGACGAGAAAATAGGGAAGGAGGTACAATTTTATTTTTTAAATTCTTTATTTTATTTGACCACTTTGTCGGCGTGATTAATATGCCAAATTATAGCTTTCTAGCAAGAGTCTCTGAGCTAAGCTGCGGGTGGACTGACAGACGGACATGGCGAAACTACGGGTCCCTTGTTTCGGAACCCTAAAAATGCGGGAATTTCAAAGAAAAAGTATAATCATCATCATCAATCAATCATCAACAAACATCAACATATAATAAATCTGTAGAAAAGTAATTTTTGTACATAGAAAATATTTCCAAAAAAAATAGCCAGGGTGTTAAAGGATAACCAACAGAACCTATTTCCGGCATTTTTGGAATTTTTGTGTGTTTATCTGTTTGTCTGTTTATTTGTGCACGCATCACGTGAAATGTACGAAACCAGTGTAAATAACTTTTATACGTAAAAATTGTGCGTAACTTGAAGAATTACTTAGTTTTATTTTCATCGCAATCGGTTCATTCTATCAAAAGTTAGATGAATTTAAAGTGTTCAAGAATTATAATTATCACAACACACGCAATCCAGATACAAATAAAGCTGACTTTGGTTCTTAAATCATAAACAGTGACTGCCTCACTGGTTTAGTGGTCGCTAGCGCTACTATTGATCATAAATAAGGTCCAGGGTTCGATTACCGGTTCGGGCAAAGTCTTCTGAATTTTTTTAGTAGCAGCCCGTGGCCAGTCCATGGATAGGTGGCGGAGAGCCTTCCGTTTCTCTGTATCATGGGTTGTGGAGGTCAGAAAGGTAACTCTATGAAAAGAAGCGTACCTACTGGTATTTAGCTGCATTCAATAATCCGATGAAACTGGAAGCGTAGTTCGGAAATGGCTAGGATTGCTCGGGTGTCATCATTGTGTGGACCACCCGGAGGACACGGTGGAGCTTACGGTGGAGGTCTGCCCCACCTAGGCAGAGCACAGCCGTATCCTCGTGGAGGCGATCGGCGGTGGCAACCTCTCGCGTCCGGCCCTGGTCCAGGCCATGGTTTGGAGCGAGAGGGCAATGGAAACTGTCCCTGAGGCGGAACACGTGAGAGAGACGCAACGGAGACGCCCTCACGCTCCTAACGACCGTAGGAGATGCCCCGTGCGTCAGGCGTCGCAAGCCGATTTCCGGCCACCGCAGGCGCGGGCTCGCGGACGGCAAGTAATGGGTAGCTCGCCGTCCGATAAGGACCAGGCCTGAGTCGACGGCGCGTAGTGTTCCACGCACGCCTCAAAGAGATGTCAGCAAAACTGATAGGGCCCGCTAGGACTGATGCCTGTGTGGATCACGGTTAAATTTGAAAGAGAGTTACCACGGCCCTGGCTCAAGCAACTGAAGGAACACGTGGGTTTGAGTCAGTAAAAGTCTGACACGCCCACCCGCTTCACCCAGAGTGGGGAAGTCATTGGATGACTAAAAAAAACCAACAGGCATGGAATGATAAAAAACTTCGATAATCGCAATCGATAGAATAGAATATACCTCATTGTAAACCAAAAAGTTATATATCCCTTTTACAAAAAACTTAATTCTATGGGTACAATGACGGCTTTATGGCTGAGAGCGATATCAACCAGACAACCAGATTTTTTTATTTAATGTATAGTAAATAGAATATCTAACTATATACTAACTTATTCTAAACCTAACTGTATCAATAAAATCAAGTCTTAGCTAAACAAAACAAAATACACTTAGGTGTTGAAGTACTCGTCCGCATCGATGACTCGATGACACCCGGAAACATGCCCAGAAGGCTGGCAGGATTTCCACATTGAATGGCAATGCTGATTCTTTGGGCAACGAACCAGCCCTCGGTCACTCAAAGTGTCGATCAGTCGGCGAGAGATATCCTAGAAAAGTAGTCGCACACTTGGGCTTCTTGATAGGTACAATTCTTAGAAGTACAATTCTTAATAATAACAATGGGTGATTGATTGACATAGGGCACTTTAGTATTAACAAAGCGATTTTGGAGTTTCCTGATGTCTAAACAGTAGGCTTAGTACGAGTTTTTACTCACGCTCAATCTCGTTAACGTAAATGTCAATTTGTATTGAAACTGGATAAGCGGCGTCTGGTGACAGTAAGGAGAAACCTCTTTATTTGTGTACAAGTGCGTTAAAAACACGGAATACGCCCACAGACCGATCTCGACGGATATTTTCACTACTAATTGCTCGCGATTTCGCTCGCGAAAAAAGTGTTTTATTAAAAGCTTTTGTTATTTTTTATTTTCACCTGACCCGGTGTCTGTAATCAAATATCTTGCAAGTTATGCAATTTGACCCATTTCCCAGTGTCCGATTGAGCTGGCAAACATGTTTGTTTCTCGTGTCAATGCATTTTTTATAAAAATGTTGTTTAAAAAACTTTTTAAATGTAAGGCCGGTTATTCTCAAGGGAAGTTACTAACGTAATTAAAAGTATAATCTAGGTCATAGTCTATTTCGATCCGTGTACCAAGTTTCATCAAATCCTTTCAGCGGTTTAGAGACGTGTAAACTTAATAAACACACAGGTTTAGATTAGTATGAATTATAAGAATAAAAAACTGAACCTACTTTTTACTGTTTCTTTTATTATAAACATTTTATCTACGGGTCTATTAGAATAAACGTGAATAAAACATAACATCGCACCCCGTAGAGCTAGGTAGGTAAATAGCATATCTTCTTATTTCCCCAATTATGATATCCTATAGAAATATAGGTGCCACACAATATATACCATTCATAGTACTGGGACTTATACTCCTTCATATTATGCCAGTATATGATTCTAATGAAGCAAACATTGAATTTGTACCGGTTGTACTTTACCATGTCATCTAAAGTAAGGTTGCTCTTGTAACAATTAAAATTTTCCATTGTATATATTAGCGACATCTGGTGTCCTAGTGTCTGAAACAAGTTCGATTAGATGTGTCGCTGGTTGATTGTTTGTTCACTTAGATACTAGATGGCGCTGGCATATGTATGGCATTGATAAACGTATCAATAAAATATATCCTATTTGTGTGAAATAATTTATTCAATAAACACACAAATTCAACATATAAAATAATAAATTATTAAATTCTTTTCAAATTAGTTACATAAAGGATACTTTAGAATATGAGTCTATGGTTTAAAAATAAAACGTTCAAGGGATATGGTTGAGATGACTGCCAATTTTTTTACAAGAGTGCACTTGAGGTCAGTAGCACCTAAGAAGTTAATCATAACTTAAAATAAATAAATATCCTTGATGATGGGAAGGACAAAGCTGGCTAGCGTCAAAATGAAAGAACCAATGGTTCAGTAGGCGCTGTGAGTATTAGTTGAATTTGTCTAAATTTCCATGTTCGTAACACATTTGCAAGTTTGATTTTACCATGCGTTTTTTTTTCCTTGGCAGGGCTCCAAATGTCTCCTTAGGAGTATCTTAGATTATATATAAATTAAAGTAAATAATGGTCAACTAGCAGACAAGCTACAGCAGGTTTCAAACACTCCTGATGATATAATTTACAAAAGTTTGAGGACAGCTACACAGGATAACGGTACTGTTTGAGAAATTATATCTCCAGTATTGGGAATTGATGGTAAAATGTATTCCTTCTGAAAGTGAGTTGTTTAAACCTATATTTTGAACATCAAGAGATTGTGATGACGGACTGTGCTCGGAGAATTACATTAGTTGACCAAACTATGTGACTTTTACTTTAATCAACTTCATGTGAAGTCATCCATGCTATAGTCTCATGCAGAACATTTACCCCTGAGCACGCTGGTGAGTAAGGGTGAAAATTCTACCTTACACTCTTATAATCACGCAGTTTGGTGCTAAGTAGAAGTTTGAGAAGAGACCCTGAAATCAATGCATTTTATTTAGATTCCTACTAGCGTCTTCACTTGCGTGAATGTCGAAAATACTAATAATAAACGCAACAACTATACCAGTATAATAACGCAATAGTTTAAAAAAAAACAACCGACTTCCAAATAAAAACACTACAACGTGAAAATTAACTTCGTTATTTTTTATTATTTTTGTTAGGCTCGCGCTTGACCACTATCTCACCTGATGATTAGTGATGATGTGGTCGACGATGTAGTACGCTTACCTAGAAGAAATCTATTCACTCGTGACTTAAATACTCCCAGGTTGTAGCTATCAGGAAATACAGACTCTGGCAGGGAATTCCACTCCTTAGCTGTACGCATAATGAAAGTACTCTCGAAACGTTTGGAGCGTATGGGTGGGATGTCCACCATGTACCGATGCGCATCGCCGTACTTCTTGTAGTCCGATGATGGAACGGGCTAGGAGGAATTAGTTCATGCAATTCCATTGCACACTCACCGAAATGTAACCGATAAAACAGACTTCCAAAACAAAAAACTACAAAGCAAAAAATAGCTTTATTTGCCGAAGTCGGTGTCTTTTGTACCCATTGTTTTCCATTTTTCGACACCGACTTCGGAAAAGAAAGTTATTTTTTGCTTTGTAGTTTTTTGTTTTGGAAGTCGAATTGATTTTTTGTTAGTATGTTTTTTATTTTTCTCTATTTAGTTTTGGTAGGTATCTCAAATTAACATGATAATCATTTATAGCCAAAGTACATATCATGACGATCCAGTGCCTACCTACCTTCCGGCTTCATCATCAGATATTTTTACACGGAAAAAATTATGGCTAGAATTTCTTTATAACTGAAATAGCATTATGTAAATCAAAGAACATGTTGCAAACAAAACTGTCCAAAAGGAGGCTCAATATTGATATTCTAGCACCGAGCGAAGGCACGGCCAGTACCGCGTTAACATTGGGGAATATTATACGTCTTAAGCCGGTCCTGGCTGTCACTTGTAGATCTTTGATAGACGTTTCGGGTAGTCAGAAGCCAGAAACGCCACAATCAGCTTTAGTCTTCCCAAGGAGATTCTGTCCTCTTCTGATGTCTTCCTTTACAAGTTTGTGGAGGTCAGAGAGGCGAGGCGGTCGCTCTATGTAAAATATTGTAAATACAGCTGGATCCGGTTAGGCAGGGTTGCCACTTTTTGGGAAAAAAAAATCACGACAATCGGACGATCATCAGAGACGATCGGACTTCGGTCCAATTTAGGACACCAGAAATACTGCAGGGTTTTTTTTTGCCATGATTATTTCTTATTCCTAAGGGCCGCGTTCATTAATTCCACGTACTTTTTAGGGTTCCGTACCCAAAGAGTAAAAACGGGACCCTATTACTAAGACTCCGCGACCCGTCTGTATGTCAGTCTGTCCGTCTGTCACCAGGCTGTATCTCATGAACCGTGATAGCTAGAAAGCTGAAATTTTCACAGATGATGCATTTCTGTTGTCGCTATAACAACAAATACTAAAAACAGA
Organism: Orthosia incerta; assembly: GCA_948252205.1. Classification (NCBI taxonomy): domain Eukaryota; kingdom Metazoa; phylum Arthropoda; class Insecta; order Lepidoptera; family Noctuidae; genus Orthosia; species Orthosia incerta. Next base: position 21,379,912 of record OX411744.1, read on the forward strand.
TTAAAATAAATATTTAAGTGGGGCTCCCATACAACAAACGTGATTTTTATGCCGTTTTTTGCGATAATGGTACGGAACCCTTCGTGCGCGAGTCCGACTCGCACTTGGCCGGTTGTTTTATTTATTTATGAACTCCGAACCTTCAATCAATAATATACGAACAAGACAATTGTCTATTTGAAAACGAATTGAGCGATTGTCACGTCATGTTATCATAAATCGGGTAAAAAATAATAGGCCGTCGGGACGCGGGATGATATCATTGAAATCGGGAATGACCGGCAAAATCAGGACTGTCCCGGCAACATCAATGCTGTCCCGGCAAAATCGGGACGGGTGGCAACTCTGGGTGAGACTGGAAGCTGACCTAAAAATAATTGGGTTCACGGTGTTACTATCCATAAATGGAGGAGCCTCAATATTTCATCGTGTGTTGCTACTGCCAGCTTTTACTGTTCTCACAGTGCGGATATACAAACAATATAATTAACTTTAGTTTCACTGAATGATTGTTTGTTGAAGACGACAACACTACTACGTTTGTGTCTAGTTGCTGTTGTGGCAATTCCTTTGTTATTTATGAATAATTTATATTATGTATGTCCTAGAACCAAAAAATCGAAGACATGTAATATCCACACTGCACCCGCACTGGGCCCGCGTCCCGGCCCAGCCCATTCCCTCTCACAGAGGAGGCCTGTGTCCCAGCAGGGGGAACATTAATAGGCTGATTATGTGTGTGTGTGATATTATGTATATTATATAGTATTACGCTATAGGCGTACTTATTTAAATATAAACAAAAGTGGGTTTACGTACCTGCTGGTACACCTACCTTAATAGTACTCCTACAGAGGCGCAGCGCAGTCGTTGGAACTGCCGCACTAGGTGATGGGGGCCGCTCGTAATGGGTGAATTTAATTGCATCCCGATACCTGGGCCCTCGACTCATGGTAGAGGTAGGAACTGTAGGATTTCAGTAAGTTGAAGACAAAGACAAAGATATTTTATTTCAAGTAGGCCACCAAGCGGCACTTTTGAACGTTAGGTACATTAAAATTTACAAGTTATAAAAGTTGATTCTACCGTGCATTCGGAAAGTAGCTTGTTATGGAGAAGAATGCACAAGAAACTCCATACTTACTCATTTAAAGAAAATGTTTTTTTACAATATTTAGTTACATAAGTACATACATTAATAAATTCATATATGTGAGGACAATGCACCCAGAATAGCACTACACACTATACTACGTACAGGCATAAAGTAATAAAAGTACTCACACATGTACTGAGCAGTTATATAATAGATGCTAGAAAAGCATTAACATCCGAAGCAGTTAAGTTATGACCAAATATATTAATTCAGTCTACAGCAGTTCCAACAATACTTCAAAACAATAATGTTCTACATATCACTTGTTTTTGCGCCCTAGTGGATGTTGAGCAGGAATAGCATTTAGCCAAGCATTTTTATCAGTGATGTAATCCCCCAACTTATAATATGCCAGCCTGCATAGTGTGCGTTTTATACAAGTTTTAAATTTCGTCTCGTTCAGCTCAAGAATGTGGGGAGGAATTTTATTGTAACATATTGTACAGTACCCCATGAAAGATGAAGCTACTTTTGCCAGTCTGAAACCTGGTTGAACTAATTGGTCCCTATTTCTAGTAACGTAATTATGTAGAAGTCCGACATATCCCTCCGTTCTCCCCAGACAGAGGCTATCCATGGGAATTTCCCCACAAAAAAAGGTTTAATGTACTCGTATGATGTATATATGATAAATGTACGTCATATGTTACATACCTGCTCATGCTTCTACATACAAATTTCTTGAATCTTAAATGGAGGTACTCGAGTCGAGGATATAGTCGAGGGTATATATATATATATATTGTACTTATGTATGTATGTATATTTATGATTTTTTTATATTATTCTAAAATTAGACCACTTCTCACACTGGACTACTTCTCTTCTACCTTTTGTAAACTCTCTCTATCACGTTAAGATTTGCTGGGAGACAACTCTTCTTTGAGTTAAGTTAGCCTTTGTACATCGACTTTATGTTGTATGTAATTTTTGTGTACAATAAATAATTAAGACAGTCAGTAAATCAATCTAATAATATTAGGGGTTAAAGTATTTAAATTGACGAATTGTACTGAAAAATTGAAATTAGTTTTAATTTAACATATTTATTTAATCAAAATAATTACCATTATTATCTATACATTTCTACCATCTAATAGGAAGGTCATTTATGCCTTTGCGATAGAACTCTGGTGATCTAGATTCGACAAACTGTGTGAAAGCATTTTGTACTGCCTCCTGAGAAGAAAACTTTATCACGTAGAAAATTGTCCAAATCACGAAAACAATGGTAGTCCGTTGGAGCAAGGTCGGAAGAATACGGAGGGTGACGAATGGTTTCTTATTGCAGTTCCTGTACATTTAAAACGGTTTCTCGTGCTGTATGAGGTCTCGCGTTATCATGTAGCAATAATGGTGAAGATCGATTCATGAGTCGGGGCTGTTTCACTGTTAGTTTTGCTATCATTGTTCGGAGTTCGGAACGGTAGACATCTGCCGTTATTGCTTGAGCAGATCGGAGAAAGCTATAGTGAATAACACCATGCTGAGACCATCATGGTAATTATTTTGTTTAAATAAATATCATAAAATAAACTAATTTCAATTTTTCAGTACAAATCGGCAATTTTATACTTTAACCCCTATTATTTCATTTTTTTAAATAGTTTCTGTGAATCGGAACAGTAGTAAGAACAGGTCGGAACAGTAGTAAGAACAGGTCAGAACAGTAGTAAGAACAGGTTGGAACAGTAGTATGAACAAGACGGCACAGTAGTATGAACAGGTCGGAACAATAGTAAGAACATGTCGGAACAGTATTAATAACAGGTTGGAACACTAGTATGAACAGGTTGGAACAGTAATAAGAACAGGTCGGAACAGTAGTAAGAACCGGTCGGAACAGTAGTATGAACAGTTCGGCACAGTAGTAAGAACAGGTCGGAACAGTAGTAAGAACAGGTCGGAACAGTAGTATTAACTGTTCGGAACAGTAGTAAGAACAGGTCGGAACAGTAGTAAGAACAGGTCGGAACAGCAGTAAGAACAAGTCGGAACAGTAGTATGAACAGGTCGGAACAGCAGTAAGAACAAGTCGGAACACTAGTAAGAACAGGTCGGTACAGTAGTATGAACAGGTCGTAACAGCAGTAAGAACAAGTCAGAACAGTAGTAAGAACAGGTCGGAACAGTAGTAAGAACAGGTCGGAACAGTAGTAAGAACAGGTCGGAACAGCAGTAAAACAGGTCGGAACAGCAGTAAAAACAGGTACTATGACGTGCCAATTCCATCATGATTCCGTTGTGATACAGGGATGACGCTATACGTACTGTATAACTCTGCCTCTGTTTAACACAGGAAGCGTGATGACTTTAAGACGTCATAGTAAGCTCCCAGAAGTTTAGTGTCAAAATAGATAAAATGCAAAAGTGACAATTTTAATGGACTAGGTACTGTTGCTGATTATTCCCACGTATATTCTCATATTTAAAAACTTACGTGAACTCATGGCATGTTAGTCCGTCTATGGATGTAATCATTAAAATCCGATCATTAAGAACGCCGCATATTTGTAAAATTGCTTTTTCCACCGTTATATCTAAAGTACTAAAACGACAATTGTCTCAAATATTCTATTATAGTTATAGGTAATGTAAGGTATGATCACAAAAATATGTTTATTTACAATATTATACTTTCGTTTATTCATCTTTTTACACAATTATCTATAATTTAAATATTTCTTAAAACACATAAAAAGCAACAAAAATAATATAAAAATACCCATCGGTATCGGAAACAGGGTCTAAGTTACTGGTCAGGGCTCCAGAGACAGGAACTTCTAAGAATAGAAGTGAGTCTGCTAAGGTGTTGGTCAAGGCTCGTAGTCTGACACGAGTATCGGTACAATGATGATCATTGGATGTTATTTAATATTATAAAAAATCATCTTATGCCGTCGTCTCAAAATTCACTTATCAGCTACATCTATCACCGTTACATCCTTTTTCTATTATAACCAACCACAACCGAATTGTGTAATACGTATATTATATACGTTTATATTCTTTATTTAATTCTCAATTAGCTAAATAAAAATATAAGTCCCAATTAATACCTTCATGCATTTCTACTGGAATAAACCATTCATAGTAATAATATACATGAATAATTCCCATAGCATTGTAGACGATTCTTAATATGCAGACAGTGAACTTGTACGCGTTGTACCTAACCATGTCGCCATGGGGGGAGGATGCCTTAATGTACACACAGTTTGGTACTTCTTTACTGGTTAATCCTTCACTGATTAATTTGAGGTAGCCCTGAAATAAGTAAAGAATAAATGTTAACACACCTTTCGGAATAAGTACTCTCAATGATGGTGGTGAAAACAGGAATGAAATCTATACGAACACAGAAAGACATGAAAAGTGTTTTTTTTTTCTTGCTTGCTTACTATGATAAATAGATCTGTATAAACATTATAAAACTTAGAAATCTTAGAATGGCTCGGCTAAATGGATTTGGATACGATAATTTCATAAAAAAATAAATTAAATTGGTATAACCTTGGGGCACATTTGTATATTTTTTTCTGTATTGTGACACGGCTGCGACAAAAAGGCAAAGGTAAAGATGAATGACCCATAGATTAAAAATAACCGTTATTTTGAAAATACTTAAAACCTTTCTCTGCAATTTGCTTAGAGATTCCTGCTTATAGACTTTTCTATGTCCAATGCATAACAAATAACGACAAACCTCGTATCCACTAGGCTACATTTGAGGAGCGATATGATGCACAAAATGTTGGCCATTATGTTGAACCGTGACACGAAATAGAAAAAATCCGGCCAAGTGCGTGTCGGAACTTCGCACGTTTGCTTCCGTACCAAACCGCAAAATCAAGTTGGTAAAATAAGGGAATTTCAAAGAAAAATGTGATTTAAAATGTACGTAATAATAAACATTACCAACAAATTTTAAGTTCATAGATCAAAAGGAAATTAAAAAATCTTCGGCACAGCATTTTGTAAAAATATCTTACTTTGGTGGCTTCTCATTCCTTTGTTTACCAATATTTAAAACAAAGAATACAGTATTTATTTACTCAACGTACTCTAAGCAGCGATACCCAACTCGATGGGAAATGTCAACATTTTATTTTCGCGTGTGTACGTGTTTGCTGTATGTGAAATCGGTCTTAAAAACATTTAAAATATTTTTTGACAATTTGTATGTCTTTGGGTCAACAAGATGCCTATATTGAATAAATTTGAGGACTGTAGCTTTAACCGTTAGGCCGTTAAACCGGTGTGACAGACGACAGACAGACAGACAAACACGTGAGTGACAGCAATTAGGCTCCGTTTGGACCCTTCGGGTACGGAACCCTAAAAAGTATACAGAAATACCACTACCGCCGTCCTCGACAATTGTTACCTAAACTTGCCGGAGTCACTAGGGTCGCTACTATATTGATTCTAAAAAGTATACAGAAATACCACTCCCGCCGTCCTCGACAATTGTTACCTAAACTTGCCGGACTCACTAGGGTCGCTACTATATTGATTCTAAAAAGTATATAGAAATAGCACTCCCGCCGTCCTCGACAATTGTTACCTAAACTTGCCGGAGTCACTAGGGTTGCTACTATATTGATTCTAAAAAGTATACAGAAATACCACTCCCGCCGTCCTCGACAATTGTTACCTAAACTTGCCGGAGTCACTAGGGTCGCTACTATATTGATTCTAAAAAGTATACAGTAATACCACTCCCGCCGTCCTCGACAATTGTTACCTAAACTTGCCGGAGTCACTAGGGTCGCTACTATATTGATTCTAAAAAGTATACAGTAATACCACTCCCGCCGTCCTCGACAATTGTTACCTAAACTTGCCGGAGTCACTAGGGTTGCTACTATATTGATTCTAAAAAGTATACAGAAATACCACTCCCGCCGTCCTCGACAATTGTTACCTAAACTTGCCGGAGTCACTAGGGTCGCTACTATATTGATTCTAAAAAGTATACAGTAATACCACTCCCGCCGTCCTCGACAATTGTTACCTAAACTTGCCGGAGTCACTAGGGTCGCTACTATATTGATTCTAAAAAGTATACAGTAATACCACTCCCGCCGTCCTCGACAATTGTTACCTAAACTTGCCGGAGTCACTAGGGTCGCTACTATATTGATTTTAAATTTTAAAAAAGATAGAAGAACAAGTGCGAGTCGGCCTCGCACACGTAGGGTTCCGTACCATTGCATCATCTCAATAACGGCATAAAAATCACGTTTGTTGTATGGGACACTTAAATATTTATTTTATTCTGTTTTTAGTATTTGTTATTGTAAAAAGACGTAAACAAGGAGAAAATCATGCTTTGCAGTCGGAGGATACATATTCGCGAGCTGGCTGACCAAAATCAGATGTTAGGTTAGGTTAAAACGGGCTGTTTTCCGCAACTCCACGACCAAGCGCGTATTTTGCGTACAAAAAATATACAAAAAATCAGATGTATCCTCCGACTGCAAAGCATGATTTTCTCCTTGTTTACGTCTTTTTAGTTTGCTTTTCAAGCAGTCTGGTTTTTTGAATTAATCATAATCATTATCATTCTTTATTTGCTCAAACTTGAGTATCTAAAGTACACACAACAAATTGTCAATATGTAAGAGATGTAAAAAAAAGTAAAGTACAGAGCGTCATGTTTGCCTTAGTTTATAATGGCATGCAAATATTAATAATAAAATATAAATCAAAATAATACAATTCAAACCTTTAAGTATAACCTTTAAGTTTGTTTTTTTCGAATTAGGTACATTTAAAGAGATAAGTGATGTATATTTTTGAAATCACCTTTTAAAACTCTTTATTTTGATACCCCACACGAAAATTGGGCCCACAATATGGCGCCCAAAATCCGCTTTTTTCCTATTTTCCAATTTTAATGTAGCCAGTGACACTCGCAGGGTTAAGTCGAATCGATTGACGTAAGAACCATCAAAATCGCGTTTGGTCTTTAGAACGTCACATACGAACAAAAATACATACATACATAGACTGATAAACACATTACCCTCCTTCGGCAGTAGGGTAAAAAGGCACCAACTTCGACGAAGAAGAGTTGAGATCTAGAAGGGTGTCAAGTTTCATAGCCTTTCCTTAAACAAAGCTACAATGTACAATTTCGCTTATGGAGTTAAAGTAATTTATTATTTTCTTAGATATTGAAGTTTTAACTTGTCATCTTGAAAAAAATTATGAATTATGGCTTCCTTACTATACATATGCTAGGAATCTACATCGCTAACTGAGGTGTATCTAGAGTAATCTACCCATTGCCGACATTAATGAATAAATAAATAAATTATATTATTGGTTGTATTAGCTATGTAGATAAAATAATAACCAGCCAAGTACGAGTCAAACCCGCCGCTTGCCGAGTATTTCGTAAGACTTAGGGTTTTAAATTATGAGTGACACCCTTTATAACTCAAAATAAAAATTTATTAAAATAGTCGTTACTATTTTTAAAACAAGAAAGTACATTTTATTATTTTAGTAAAATATGTACCTCTGCTGTGTATAAAAAAATAAATAAAAGAGTATTAGAATTTACAAATTATTTACTGAAATATATTTGTGAATGACGTGACAAAGGCCCGCGCTAGCACTCGCGAATGCCGCGACTGAGCTCTGTCTTACATTGCCTGAGAAGCCCTGTAAAATCGTCTTGTCAATGTGTGCGTGCAAAATGGCTCTTTGTTCGTAGTGGCCTATCTGTCTGCGGCGCGACTTTTTGACGGTAAAGAGCAACGAGAAATATTGTGTTTGAACTTGTGACAATCTAAGAAATCGGATTTGACAGCTATAATAATACGATAGATAAATTAAACTTTATATTTGCGAATGATACTCGATTATAGTCTATGGGTAACATAGTAATTAATTAGGATTATGAATTTGACTTACGAAGACGTTCTTACAAAGTTATTGCGGCATGTAAAATGAAAAACGTCATCGGACTTCTTAGATTGTCACGATAAAGGTCCGACCGCACTAGGCGTAACCACGCGGCGCGACGCGATGCGACAAAATATATTGTTTGAGATAAAGTGTCGCGTCGCGTAGTTCCGCTGCCGCGTAGTTCGGTTTATCTCATACAATTTAATAGAAAGTATATTTGGTCGCGTCGCTCCGCTGACGCGTTGTGCGGTCTGACTATTATAGTAACGTTGTCTGTCCATGCAACGTTGCGCTTTGTTGTGCAACGTTGGCGTACATGTTGATCGTCACTGGTTCGCGTCAAATGTTGCCTAATATATACATAGCTTAAGTAGAAAAATTGTTTTTAATTCATTAGTAATTGTTAACTATTGGATTTTCAGACGAACAACAGACAAAGTGTGAAAACAAGATAAATCTACAGAATGGAAGATGTCAGAATCATTAAGCATAAAAAAGAACCTGACAGTATTCACTTACACGTATTATAATTTTTCCTTTTATCTGTTTATATTTTAAATGATCGTGTAAAATCAATCTTTTATCTGTAGTAAGACATTTACCGTAGTAATATTCGCTATGAACGTCACCTGAAAAAGTAAGATAATTATTTGTTTAGAAGAAGAATAAAATAAAAATAAAACTTATATATATTACTAGCTGACCCCCGGGGCTTCGCTCCCGTCAACTGGCTACCCTGCCTGCCCTGCCTACCCTGCCTACCCTTCCTCATAATATTTATTATCTATCATCAATAGTTTTCTCGGTGCTCAAGAGACGTGCCTGTCCATGGAAGTGTTATACCAATATTTTAAATCCGTTTAAGGGTTTCCTCCAATCCAATCAACTCAGTCGCTATGGCGATGGAAAAAAATCTCGAGTTTAGAACAATAATTGCAGGAAATAAAATAGATATCAATTTAATTGAGTGAGGCTAAAACTCATAGTCCAAGTCACTTAAAAAGGAGCAGTAGCCGAAAAAACCTTTGATTAGTCAATAATTAACTAGCTATACCTAATTGTCAGTTTGATGATTCAAGGTGGAGTCGAGATGGAAGATAAGATCCGGGAAAAAGGCCTTAATTGAGGATAAGTCAAGTTGATGTTTACTAATGAATTTGGGTGGTCATCATCAATATCCACTTGGTACTGCGCATACCTATACGAAGTAAGGAATCTTGCACAGTCTTGTTTAGTAAAGGACAGTATTTATCTTTGCTTTCTTCTTTCATATTATGCGAAAGGTCAGTGCATGATAATAGTGTTAGGAACATCATATTCATCACCAACTAATATGGATTAAAATCCTCCTAACCGAATTTCGGCCATGGCGGCCAATCTTAGCGTAGACCAGCCACTAGCGTAAGATTTTTTTTTTAAATATCATTATAGGGTAGTTTTCTGAAAATTAGTTTTTTGTCCATCAGGTAGATTAATAAAACATATTGGACACGTATTTTTTCTTTTGACACGTAAACATAAAGTGACGACGATATATATAATGCGTTGAAATATCGTGAAACGTCACGCCGCTAATACACTTTATACTGCCTTAGTGACGTCACAAGCCCCCACTCCTGAACTTTGATGCGCTATTACTTTGTAATTTTTCATTGTTTGGTAAAGCAAAAAACGTGTCTCATATTATTTGACAATCACTGACGGACTAAATAGAATTATAATTTTTCTACGCAGGAAACAACCCTATTTGTAGTTTTACTTTATTTTATTGTCGTTTAGTCTTAAGTTTTATTTTTTTTATTTCTATGTTGTGTGCTCTGGCTTGTGTCAAATAAATGTGTTTTCTTTCTTTTCTTTCTTTTAGTGCGCATTCTGTGCCCTAACACAGTTGCAGTGTGGATGTGTGTAAAGTAATCACATACCTGCAGGTTCTGGGATATTAGTGAAGAGAATGCTGTTGAGTGCTGAGTACGTCCGATTCGTCCTCGCCTCTGCAGTACATAATACTATACAAATAGAAAATAAAACAGTTTGCACGGTGTTTGTTTGATGCTATAAAGGCAGTTTGCTAAAGGCTCTGTCTTAATTATTGTGGGTCTTTTTGAGCATTTTTTTGTTTTATTTAATTTGACCACTATGTGAAGAATTAAAAAACAACAATTGGGACTTACGAACTTTTTTCTTACTAGCAAGAAAACAGAGCTTCACTATTTAGTTTTGTATTATTTTATTAAAGGTTGCTTAAAATATTACAAAACTTTTTCGGTTAAAATCGAACAAATTGTGTAATTTAACAATAGGAACTCTGTTTTGTTGCTATTAAGAAAAATGTTCTCAAGTTTTAATTTGTGGTTTAGTGTACATTTGTATTGTTTTCTACAACATCAACACGCGAAAAGTACAAAAGACATTGTTAGTGGCTCAATATAAATAAAAAAAAAATGATGTAACTTACCCGCAACACAACATATTAAAATTGATACAGTATAAGAGGCCATAGTTCACCGGTGGACTAGCGTGTGAAAAGGTTTTTAGGTACTTGCTGATATCAAAGCAAAATACTACAGGACTACTCCAGTAGTAGGTATTTCACAGCAAACTGGTTGCTGAAAGTTGATTCAATTACTGACTAACTTATAACAGTGTTGAATGTTCAGCGGTCGCAAGATTTACAGGGTGACTGGTTATTGGGTGCGTTGTTTGAAATGGGATGAAGAGCTAATTAAATACGATTTTGACCAAATGTCATACATTAATTTTGAGTAAACTGTCTCGACAAACAAGAAAAATATCAAGATATTTTCATAGCTTGAACTTTACGCCGATTATTTTCAAAGTTATGGGTTATTTTTTGTTGATAAATTGTTATTCGAAGTTTTTATTCGTGCACTAACTTTTTTTAATTGCTTAAATTCAAATTAGAAAAGTATCAGTTTAAACTATCCAATTTGAATTCCGAGTTATTGGGATCAACGTTGTTGCAAATTAGCTCCAGAACATCCCATTTCAAAAACACAACCAATTACTAGTCACCCTGTATAGTAATATGTACATTTTCTGTTTATATTACTCACATACAATATTTCAACAACACAAACAATATAATATCACCGAAATGACAAAGGTTACCTTCCTTTGTGACGTTGCCACATTCCTTTGTTTTTCATTACTACGGCAAAGCCAAAACGAACACGGTTTACGGTTTTAGCAGTCTTAGGCGCAGCCCAAACAGAAATTGCGTCGGGCGCTAACATGGCACGGGCGGCTTCCTATTCCATTCAAATTTAAAACTAAATGCATAGAAATTAAGCGCAAATTTAGAACAGACTGTATGTATGCCGCCCGTGCCATGTCCGCGCCTGACGCCATTTCTGTTTGGGCTGCGCCTAAGACTGCTAAAACCGTAAGCCGTGTTCGTTCTTCCTTTCCTATATGGCCTGCGCCTTATGTAGGAAAGGAAGATTTACGGAGGTAGGTGGGTTTGTTGCACCATCATCGTCATCATCATATATCAGCCGAAAGACGTCCACTGCTGGACATAGGCCTCCCCCAAGCTTCACCACATTGACGGCTAAGTGAACCTAGCACCCGACCTTAGAAAAAAAAACTTTTTTTGGTTTGATTGAAAGATATCGGTAAGTAGTAGATAGTAGTGAAAATTATTTCGTTAGTAGTGGCGCCAAAAAAAATATATGGGCAGCAAAAAAAAAGTTCGCCCCCGACATTGTAAAACCTAACTTTTTTCGGATGCATCTGGTAGGTAAGCGTTAGTAGTGGATTGTAGTGTATTTTTTTTTTGTTTGTAGTAAAATAAAAAAAATGGAAAAAAATAAAAATAATTTTCGACTTTTTTTCATAAAGATGAATTCAGTTTGAAATCCTATACGGTTACTAAAAACGCTAAAAATTACTGAAAAACGTTGGTAGAGGTATGAAGAGGTTTGTTGTTTAATAATTTTCGTTTGTAGTAAGCTGAATAAAATATAAAAAATATTTTCAGTGTCGAATATTTTTTCATAAAGATGAATTAAGTTTTATAGTCCATACGGTTACTACAAACGCTAAAAAATACTGAAAAACGTTGGTAGAGGTATGAAGAGGTTTGTAGTTAAATTATTTTCGTTTGTAGTAAGCTGAATAAAATATAAAAAAATATTTTCAGTATCGAATATTTTTTCATAAAGATGAATTCATTTTGAAAGTCTATATGGTTACTACAAACGCTGTAAATCACTGAAAGACGGTGGTAGAGGTATGAAGAGGTTTGTAGCTTAATAATTTTCGTTTGTAGTAAGCTTAATAAAATATAAAAAATATTTAAAGTATCGAATATTTTTGATATAAAGATGAATTCAGTTTGAAAGCCTATACGGTTCCTACAAACGCTGAAAATGACTGAAAGACGTTGGTGGCAAGTGTTCAATGATGTCTCTGTGATCAATTCGGTGAAAACCGGGAGCGATCACCGCATGGTAAGAGGCACATTGAACATTAATATCAAGCTTGAAAGGTCTCGACTGATGAAGTCCACGCTCCGTCCAGCACAGATCCAGATGCAAAACCCCGAAACCTTTCAGCTCGAACTCCAGAATCGTTTCGAGTGCCTAGGGAGCTCCGTGGACGATTACAGCGATGGGTTCGTGGAAGCTGTCCATACGGTCAGGTCTAAGTTTTCAAGACCCGCCGTACAGATAGAAACAAAAAGCTCTCTGATCCAACTCTAAAGCTATTGAAGGAGAGGCGTGAGATGGTCCTGCAGTCTTCAGACGATGCGGTGAAATACCGGCAGCTAAATAGACGGATCTCAAAGTCCTTGAAAAGCGACCTCCGCCGCTTTAATACTGAAAGTATTAAAGATGCGATTGAGCGGAATAAGGGCTCCAAGGTCTTTGCAAGGGATTTGTCTATTGGGCAGAGCCAGCTCACAAAACTGAAGACCGATGATGGCAGGATCGTTTCCACCAAACCGGAGCTTCTGAGGGAGATCGAGAGATTCTATGGGCAGTTGTACACATCAACCAGTAAACCCATTGCGAATCTAGCAAACGACCCAAGAGCTAGATTGACCCGACACTATACCGAAGATATCCCGGATGTCAGCCTGTACGAGATTAGGATGGCTCTGAAACAGCTTAAAAACAACAAGGCGCCGGGTGATGACGGAATCACTGCTGAACTCCTGAAGGCGGGTGGAAAACCGGTCCTTAAGGCCCTTCAGAAGCTGTTTGATTCCGTCATACTCGAGGGCAAAACGCCACAGGCATGGTGCAGGGGTGTGGTGGTACTCTTTTTCAAGAAGGGCGACAATGCCCGGCTGAAGAACTATAGGCCCATCTCACTTCTTAGCCATGTCTACAAGTTGTTTTCAAGAGTCATCACGAATCGTCTCGCGCGCAGGTTTGACGATTTCCAGCCTCCCGAACAAGCCGGATTCCGAAAAGGCTTTAGCACCGTAGATCACATACATACGCTGCGGCAGGTTATACAGAAGACCGAAGAGTACAACCTGCCTCTCTGTTTAGCGTTTGTGGACTACGAGAAAGCCTTCGATTCGATCGAGACTTGGGCTGTACTGCAGTCTCTCCAACGGTGCCAGATCGACTACCGGTACATTGAGGTGTTGAAGTGTCTGTACAGAAACGCCACCATGTCAGTCCGTCTTCAGGATCAGACCTCGGAACCAGTCCTTCTCCAGCGTGGCGTAAGACAGGGAGACGTAATTTCTCCGAAACTGTTTACTGCTGCGCTGGAGGATGTATTCAAGGTTCTGGACTGGAGCGGCCTAGGCATCAACGTTAATGGCGAGTACATCACTCACCTTCGGTTTGCCGACGACATAGTGGTCATGGCTGAGACCATGGAGAGCCTCAGTACAATGCTCGATGACCTCAGTAGAGCTTCCGAAAGAGTGGGTCTGAAAATGAACATGGACAAAACCAAGGTGATGTTGAATGCCCATGTTACACCCACTCCTATCAAGGTTGGAGACTCTACACTCGAAGTTGTGGACAACTATGTCTACCTGGGACAAACGATCCAGTTGGGTAGGGCCAATTTCGAGAAAGAGGTCAACCGTCGAATCCGACTCGGCTGGGCAGCGTTCGGGAAGTTGCGCGGTGTCTTCTCGTCCAACTTACCACAGTGTCTCAAGACAAAAGTCTATGACCAGTGTGTGTTGCCAGTGATGACATATGGCTCTGAGACGTGGTCGCTAACAATGGGCCTTATCAGAAAGCTAACAGTCACTCAAAGGGCAATGGAGAGGGCTATGCTCGGCGTTTCCTTGCGTGATCGAATCAGAAATGTTGAGATCCGTAAGAGAACCAGGGTTACCGACATAGCCCGAAGAATTGCCAAACTTAAGTGGCAATGGGCAGGGCACATTGCTCGATGACTTGATTGATGACCTGGTGAAGGTTGCAGGAATCCGCTGGTTGCGGGACGCACGGGACCGGTCGATGTGGCGACGCTTGGGGGAGGCCTATGTCCAGCAGTGGACGTCTTTCGGCTGATATGATGATGATGATGATGACGTTGGTAGAGGTATGAAGAGGTTTGTAGTTTAATAATTTTCGTTTGTAGTAAGCTTAATAAAATATAAAAAAATAAATAAGTATCGAATATTTTTTCATAAAGATGTATTAAGTTTGAAAGCCTTTACGGGTACTACAAACGCTGAAAATGACTGAAAGACGTTGGTAGAGGTATGAAGAGGTTTGTAGTTTAATTATTTTCGTTTGTAGTAAGCTTAATAAAATATAAAAAAAACATTTTAAGTATCGAATATTTTTTCATAAAGATGAATTCAGTTTGAAAGTCTATATGGTTATACAAACGCTGAAAATTTCTGAAAAGCGTTGGTAGAGGTATGAAAAGGTTTGTAGATTAATTATTTTCGTTTGTAGTAAGCTGAATAAAATATAAAAAAATATTTTAAGTATGGAATATTTTTGATATAAAGATAAATTCAGTTTGAAAATCTATATGGTTACTATAAACGCTGAAATTTTCTGAAACACGTTGGTAGAGGTATGAAGAGGTTTGTAGTTAAATTATTTTCGTTTGTAGTAAGCTGAATAAAATATAAAAAAATATTTTCAGTTTCGAATATTTTTTCATAAAGATGAATTCAGTTTGAAAGTCTATATGGGTACTACAAACGCTGAAAATGACTGAAAGACGTTGGTAGAGCTATGAAGAGGTTTGTAATTTAATTATTATTAATAAACGAAAATTATTAAACTACAAACCTGTTCACACCTCTACCAACGTTTTTCAGTAATTTTCAGCGTTTGTAGTAACCATATAGACTTTCAAACTGAATTCATCTTTATGAAAAAATATTCGATACTTAAAATATTTTTTTATATTTTATTAAGCTTACTACAAACAAAAATTATTAAATTTCAAACCTGTACACACCTCTACCAACGTTTTTCAGTATTTTTTTGCGTTTGTAGTAACCATATAGACTTTCAAACTGAATTCATCTTTATGAAAAAATATTCGATACTTAAAATATTTTTTATATTTTATTAAGCTTACTACAAACAAAAATGATTAAATTTCAAACCTGTACACACCTCTACCAACGTTTTTCAGTATTTTTTTGCGTTTTTAGTAATCATATAGACTTTCAAACTGAATTCATCTTTATGAAAAAATATTCGATACTGAAAATATTTTTTATATTTTATTCAGCTTACTACAAACAAAAATTATTAAGCTACAAAACTGTTCATACCTCTACCAACGTCTTTCAGTAATTTACAGCGTTTGTAGTAACCGTATAGGCCTTAAAACTGAATTCATCTTTATGAAAAAATATTCGATACTTAAAATACTTTTTTATATTTTATTCAGCTTATTACAAACGAAAACTATTAAATTTCAAACCTGTACACACCTCTACCAACGTTTTTCAGTATTTTTTTGAGTTTGTAGTAACCATATAGACTTTCAAACTGAATTCATCTTTATGAAAAAATATTCGATACTTAAAATATTTTTTATATTTTATTCAGCTTACTACAAACGAAAATTATTAAACTACAAACCTCTTCACACCTCTACTAACGTTTTTCAGTAATTTTTAGCGTTTGTAGTAACCATATAGACTTTCAAACTGAATTCATCTTTATGAATAAAAGTCGAAAATATTTTTTATTTTTTTATTTTTTTTTTATTTTACTACAAACAAAAAAAATACACTACAATCCACTACTAACGCTTACCTACCAGATGCATCCGCAAAAAGTTAGGTTTTACAATGTCGGGGGCGAACTTTTTTTTTGCTGCCCATATTTTTTTTTTGGCGCCTCTACTAACGAAATAATTTTCACTGCTATACTTACCGATATCTTTCAATCAAACAAAAAAAAAAGTTTTTTTTGGTTCCTGGAACCTAGCGGTTCACATAGCCCCACATTGACCGGTCCCGTGCGTCTCGCAACCAGCGGATCCCCGCACTGAACCAGGGCCGGACGCGATAGGTTGCCACTGCTGATCGCCTCCACGAGAACACGGCGGTGCTCCGCCCAAGCGGGGCAGACCTCCACCGTGGCGGATACGATCCGGCCATTGTCGGTCTTCAGTTTCGTGAGCTGGCTCTGCCTAATAGCCGCGTATAGCGTCTTTAATACGCTCGGTATTAAAACGGCGGAGGTTCCTTTTCAAAGATTTAGAGATCTGTCTATTGAGCCGCCGGTATTTGCACGCCTCATCTGAAGACTGCAGGATCATGTCACGCCTCTCCTTCATAAGCTTCAGAGTATGATCAGAGAGCTTTTTGTTTCCATCTGTACGACGGGCCTGGAAAAACTTAGACCCAACCGAATGCCAAGCTTCCACGAACCCATCGCTGTATTCGTCCACGGAGCTCCCTAGGCACTCAAAACGATTCTGGAGTTCGAGCTGAAACCTCTCGGGATTTTGTACCTGGATCTGTGCTGGACGGTGCGTCGACTTCATCAGTCGAGACCTTTCAAGCTAAACATTAATGTTCAATGTGCCTCTTACCATGCGGTGATCGCTCCCGGTTTTCACCGAATTGATCACAGAGACATCATTGAACATTTGCTTCTTGGTTGACATGATGATGATATGGTGATGTTGTTGCACCGTAGTGCCTAAACTTTCACTCCATTTGCTGTGTTAACAACAACTACAAAACGAACCTAAAGTCACGGTTGTATTGTATTATATAAATTGAAGCCGCAAAAGTCCGACTCCTAAGATACAGGTCTGCGTACATAGTTTAGGAGCCTGGAAAGCTGACAATAATTTTAAACTTGGTAGTACAACCAACTATTTCCATATGCCATGTAATGTGTTGTTGTTCTTTATATGTACTAATAAAACAAATTGAAATTGAATTGAAATTGAAAATTTACTCGATTCGATTCGATATTATGTCCGTGTGACATAGGATACGTTATATTTGAAAAATAATAATTATAAAAAGGTATGAAAATAAGGAAAACACAGATTCTTTACCAAGCGCATATAAGTACAGCTCATGTGTTCAGCAGATGTGTGAACGCACAGATTCGGTGAGAAAGGCGCCAGAGACTTACAGGTGGTACCTACTTGTATATCTATCACGGGTGTATAATATTTTATAGTAAAAACGCCAGCGAGGCCATATATTTTCAATAAACCCGAGAGACAAATGATTCCCAACCTATTGATAATGTTTCAGATTGCGCACTAGACATAAACTACGAAGATATAACAATACAGTTCTGTCCATCCTTTGACAATCCCTTCATCCACGCTAACGACACCTTTGGGAATTGTTGGAATGTTATTATTCGAAGTTGAGACCACAGGGAATATAAATCTGTAATTCCTATCTGATTTGGCACACTGTAAATAATATTGATGAAGTTGTATTGTGGGTTTGTGATAGTAACGAGAATATAAAACAGGCATTGATTTGTTGCCATTCCTCAGAGAATACCGTTTAATATAACAGCTTTCCAGTTTAATCATTTCCTTAAATTTTGTAAAAAAATATTGAGATTCACCAACTTACTGCCCTTTTCCTGTTACTTGTGGTCGGTGCGACACGATTTTTAAGAGAATGAGAATGTTTGCAATAAAAATATGGTTAATATAAACAATTTATCATCATCATCAGCCTATAAATGTTCCCACTACTGGGACACAGGCCCTCTCTCTGTGAGAGGGAATGGGCCGTAATCTACCATGCGGGCCTAGTGCGGGTTGGTGGATGTCACATGTTCGAATGTTTGGTTCCAAGACATGCCGGTTTCCTCATAATGTTTTCCTTCACCGTTTTTAGAGTAGTGGTGATGAAATAATTTACACAAAGTAAACCTCCTGCCTGTGTTTGAACCCACAACCTACAACTTGTAAGTCGCGGCCGATGCCACTGGGCCACCACTGCTCAATAAACAATTACATTCTCATAATTCGAATTTCTTTTGAAGGCAACTTCCACCATAACTGCCGCCAGTTTAATTGAGGGGTTTTACATGACTGACCCTGATATTCTCCAGACGAAAGACTTTTCCTCCAGTCGACTAAATCAAATTGATTGATATTAATTGACATTAACCAAGAGAGTTTTTGCCATCGCCATAGCGACTGAGTTGGTTTGTAGTGACAATGTAGATTTCAGAATATGGGTGTGAGGCACCAAGTCTCTGTCATCATAATACGTCATTAAACGGCAAAGATACTGTCTTTTCTTCTTCTTTCCGTGTTGTTGTACATTTGAATCATACTGTTTGGGACCTCGGGACTAGTGACCTCTGCCTGACCACTGTTGAACTAAACGACTATAAAATGGCAGAGGGTGATTTGTACACTCATTTAATAGGACCCCATAAATTTCTTTGCGTGATCCTAGACAGTTAAATTCATTCTCCGGGACATTGCCTCGGCGCTTTTCTGGTGGTCTCCACTGTTGATTCTGGCTTTCAGCAGTTGCAGTGGTTTGGGAATAGTGCGATGAGATTGTCCCAAAAAAAAAAAGGGCTCCCGTAAACGGTCGCTAGCGCCTTAGTGACGTAGCGCCAAGGGGGCAACATATCCGGGGGAACTTGAGGAGTGGGAAGGTATATCACGGCTATCAAGCCAGCCAATTAAGGCAAGAGAGAGGTGGGCCCTCTGTTCCCCGTCAGTGTTAACTCCAGGGAGTAGGTGGCCTCGTTTATGATACCGTTGGCGTCTTTGGCGTTGCTCCAGGTCATGGGTGCAGGCATTCGGACTTTTGGGGTACTCCAGCTAATTGGACAAAGTCTGAATAGGTGCACTGTACTCGCACTGGGTGTTTGATAGATAAAGAATCCCCATTTTCGCCAGAGTGTAGGTATTTGCAGCTAAACCAAACCAAATGCTTTTTGCCTAGTTTCACGTAAAATCGATCACTGTGTACTCATGGATCTTATGTAATCCTGATACTTTCTTTGTTCAGTGAACCATGTATCAACATCGGCCACTGTGGGCGACAGTTTCAAAATAACTTTTGTAGACAAACAATGTAATTCACTTTCACGGGATCTATTGTTTAGTGTGGTGGAAAGCGTCCAATATCTGTGTTAGGTGGCGACATGTTTGGTAACTATAGACTTTTGTGCTGGTGTAGCCTAGCTTTTTAGGTATGTGTTGTGTTTTGAAACATGGATGTTAATTTTATTGCAGTTTTGAAGAGGTTATTTTTTTAACCTTATTTGAAAAATGTGGTTATCAATTCGATCCGTATGTTGTAAAATTCTTGGAATGGTACAACAATTAGATATGGCTCTAAACAGGTGTGCCAAATTTTATAATTGTATGTAGGTAGGCTGATAGGATGTTTACTGAGAAGATAATAGAGATGATAACTCATTTATTCCGGCAGTTAGGTAATAAAAAAACATGGGTGCATAAATTTCGGAGCACCGTGTTTGTCACTGTGTGTTTCTAAGTCATCATTCCTATTAGGACGTGCGAACTTTTTTTTGCTAGCAACATGATAGAGTTTAGCTATTTCATTTTCCCTAACTTAAGGTTTTTTAAACCTGTTCGGTTTATAGGTCAGATAGACAATTGATAGATAGGCCATCGCTTCATTTAAAATACTGGTACTCAGCTACATCTGTTTAGACTGGAAATCTAGGTCGACATAGTTGGCAAAGGCTAGGTGGATTGAAAGGCTTAGTAAACAATTAAAAAACCGGCCAAGTGCGAGTAAGACTCGCGCACGAAGGGTTCCGTACCATTATCGCATAAAACGAGCCCCACTTAACTATTTATTTTAGTCTGTTTTTATTATTTTCTGTTATAGCGGCACCAGAAATAAATTATCTGTGAAAATTTAAACTGTCTTGCTATCACGGTTCATGAGATACAGCCTGGCGAAGACAGATAGACAGACGGACAGTGGAGTCTTAGTAATAGGGTTCCGATTTTACCCTTTGGGTACGGAACCCTAAAAAAACCACAATGTCGATGTGTATAAGGTTCACCGATTTATTTTCTATGCCTGAATTCAAATCTTTAATCAAAACGAGCAGTACCGTATGATTCGTATGGCTTTGTTACTTTGACATGGTGCCGATACGTTTCGATTTTATTCCGTACATTATTTAGCTGTCGTTCGTTTTATTCAAAGTTAGGTGTACAAAACGAACAAATATCGTTTTGTATCAATAGGCATATCGTTTATGACAAAGGTATTTTTCTATCATTAGGTATGGCTAGTTTGAGGTCGTTGAAATTTTAAAGGTATATAAGTAAGTAGTTTTAGTTTCTCAAACTCAATCGTCTTTTATATAATTTCACCTAGCATGTGATTGTTACTCCCATTTTCTGTTTTTAAGTATTTTGAGCTGAGAACTCGTCGAACTCTACTGTACCATGAACACCTGTAAAAATTAGAACTGAATACCCACTTAACTAACAAAAACTAAAAGCAGGATTTTACTTTGTGTTCATTATTGCTTCACCTCTGCTCTCAAAATGGCGAAGGAACTTCACGAAGAAACTGACATGTCCTAGAACAAAAATGTGGCATCATGAAGTGGTGGGCTACAGCCCACTCCCTCTTACATAGAGGAGGTCTATGTACAAGCAGTGGGAACATTAAAGGCTGATTATATGCTGAATGTGCTAAACAGGCTTATTTCAACGATTAATTTAATCATAGCTGCACACCTATACCAGTGGTGTCTCATCCCATACAAAGAAACCATGCCGACTTTCTATTTTTATTTTTTTTACATCGATCGCGTTCGGTTCCGTTCTGTTCCATTCCACGGATATAGATGGTGATCTATCTATCGCCGTGGCTAGGAACCGAACGCGATCGATTTACAAAAAATAATCGGTATAATCAGATGAAAAACGCTAGTTACGTCGGCACGGTTTCTTTGTATGGGATGAGGCATCTGTATGCTAGTATTATATTATCTGTGCCTATACTAAGAACAAAATAATCTTGTAAATTACACAAAGACGCACGACGCAGCATATCCAATAACGTAGTAGTGGTATTAGCAAGCAGGCGAAGTTAACAATTTTATTTTTATAGGTGAACAGCCCGGGATATTGCAGACTCTTCTAATTTCCGCCGAGCCCGCTACAGAGTTATTACCCCCTACCTCTGCACTGAATATTTTCCTCAGGCTTACCTTTAAGTCTTGTTATAAAAAACGGATATCGTTTTACAACCTCCACTATTAACGGCAAAGACATCGGAGTATGAAATGTTCTCTTTTATATCATCTAAAGGGTCGATTTTTCTTCGCTGGGGAAAATTTTGCGAGGAACATGTTCATAACGAGTAAGGAATTGGATGCATTGGCTTGACTCGTGGCGAAATTATTTTTATTGTATTTCATTTTCTTACCAATTAATTGACAGATTACCGAATGCGTTTATTCTAAAAAAAAAAATCTTATTTGGTCATCCCGATCTTGAGTTTTGATTTTGTTCATGAGTCCCAGATAAAAAACCGGGAAGTCACTCCACCTCAAGTGTCTTCCCTCACATATCATCAACTTGTCTCTTATACACCTGAAAATTAATATTGACTTCATAATTTAATAAACGGTGTTACTTGAAACAAAGTGACGAGGTTCAGGTTTATTCACGCGTGAGGTATTGAAATATGCCGCGCGCCGCGGACGCGCTCACGCGACACGCTGTTGGCAGCTAAATATTTAAAATTCAACTTTACCTCTGCAAACCAATAAAAAAATATGTATCAATAAATTAAATATGAATATTGCAAATGCAAAAATAGCAAAAATGGCAGGCTTGCCGATATTTCATTACGAAATGGAATTATTCAATAACGCGCCTCACGCTTCACCCGGATTATGGAAGTGATTAAAAAAGAAAACAATCAGGAGTTTTTAAAATTGCTATGAATTCGCAATTAGCTTTGGCGAATTGCAGTGTTTTCGAGTTTGATCGCATTTCCACTTTGAGCGCGAAGCTGTGTAAATTCTTGGGGAATTTTCACAATGGCTTTTATCGGTGCTGATGTAGCTATCTTCTCCTGAATATCGTAAAAGGGGAATAAAAGGATGATCTTTGAGCCAGAGGATTATTAACATCCTCTTGTTAATCAAATATTCTGAAGCTATTGCCAAACACATAGTATCTATTTAACTTTATTTTCAAACGAAAACATACAAAAACGAGTATCAAAACACACGTCATCAAAAGCTTTGTAATATTGAATGAAGAGGTACGCTTAACACTAAAGTGTTATGTATACTTACGTTGCAACGATACAGTATTCGAACAGTCGCAACAAACATTTAAGTTGGTGTTACAATTTCGACCGCTAAGTTTAACATTACCTAATATATCACCGCCATCAAATTAAGTATATTACTTTGATGGCTTGATAATTGGAAAAATATATCATGAACTGGCTCCTGCCAGCGGCTTCGCCCGCATGCATGTCTAAATTATCCCAAGGAAAAAAAGATTCCTTTGTCCTAATCCAGGACATTGGGTACCCATGTCAAGTTTCTAAACCCAGTACCAAATCCTTTCAGCGGTTAAGTCCTAAAAGGGTAACAAACAGACAGACTTACAAAAAGACAGCGTAACTTTGGCATTTATAATAATAAGTCTTTACTTGTGAAATTGCCGATCTGCAGTACTGGCCATTTCAAATCAAAAAATATTTCAATAAAATTTTATCTGAAAAACATGGAATTCTTTTTTTTTTCAAAATAAGTCATTTGTTTATTGATAAGCGTTACGTTTTCATCGCATTTGAATCTTTTTGTCATCATGTATACGTTAAAAATTCGAATGATTATGGAATATGAGTCAAGTAGTGGCAGCAACGCGGCACTCAACATCAACGACGCGCGACGTTTACGGAGCGAGCACTACACACGAACGCACCATCTGAGGCCTTAGTGCGAGTTTTTACTCACGCTTAATCGCGTAAACGTTAAAGCCAATTTGTATTGAAACTGGATAAGCGCCGTCTGGTGACGGCAAGGCAAAACCTCTTTTTTTGTATACATTTTGACATAATAGATCGTTTACGTTATCACGAGTGAGTACGTTAAAAAACTCTCACTAAGCACACAGTTATTGGTTTGCCCGCTTTCGTTCTCGTCCGAAAACTTTGGTCGACAACTACGAATAAAAGGCGATTGTGGAAGCTCATGATACTGAATCTACGGCTGAATTCGCAACAGCTTTCGACGTTACCGTCAAAACAATATTGGCTAATTTGCGTCAAATTAGCAAGGTAAAAAGCCTGACAAATGGGGGCACCCATATGAACTCGTACTACTACTAACTACGATGATCGCCAGCGCGAAGTACGCGTCTAGACTTACCTTGCACTGCTCAACGTTCACACAAATGAAGGAATTTTGAACCGCATAGTTACTTGCGTCAAAAAACGGATTCTGTTTGACAAGCACTCAGAAAGTTGTCTGGATCCTAGTTCAGCACCTGAACACTGCCCTAAACGAAAACTTACCTCTAGAAAAATGATGGCCACTGTTTGGTGGTCTACGGCCGGTGTGATTCATCACAGCTTCTTAACAAACGGGATGAGCATTACTGTAGATGTGTACTGTGTAGAACCGAATACAATGATGGTAAAGCTCGCACGTCTCCAACCGGCTTTAGTCAATCGCTCGTCTCCGCTGCTCCTGCACGACAACGCGCGATCTCATACTGCACAGCAGAACGGTCTCCAAGTTACAAGAGCTGGGGTTGGAAACTCTTCGTCATCCACCATACTCACCAGACCTTGCGCCTACAGACTTCTACTTTTTCAGAATTTGCATAACTTCTTGGCGACCAAAAAATTCAAGACCCGAGGCAGTACAAAATGATTTTGAAGAATGTGTTGCCTCCCATCCAGCTGATTTCTTCAAGAAAAAATATATCAATAAACTGCCACTGCGTTGGCAAAGATTGCATCGATTGCATGGGTGATTACTTTGATTAATAGGAATAAATAATACAGAAAAAAATTACGTTATCGCATTTCATAAAAACGGCAATTCATATATAAAGACCTTATTGGTTGGATGGTTACACTAGTCGACGGCATGAACTATTTTGTGCACGGAGTTAAAATGCATTTTATATCAACCGATAACACGTGCGGAAGAAATAGATGTTGTAATGAGCAGTAGGAAGCTAGTTCGCGTACGAATACACACTTTTTCAAATTTGTAGCGAAATGGATAATAATTTAGGACGAAACCGAGCGCGCGAAATTTTATAAACAGACCTTTGGGAGTCTGGATATCATGAAAAAACGACTAAACGTATCTGTTCAAAATAAAATTATTTGCATTGTTGAACTACTAATCTATCCCTGTATGGAGGCCGTTTTGCAATTTTCCGTCTTCTTATGGTATTTATTTGCGCCCAAAAATGAGTTAAAATTAGTGTCGAAATGTGGAACCTTCGACGCTCATAACTTTCAAACATTTTCTTTTTTTACTTTTTTGCTTCCATATAGGGCTAGATAATGATGAGACAAATTGATATCACTTTTTATTTTGAACGTACATTGTCAAACAGTGAAATAATCCCTAGACTACGTTTGTATGGAAGAAATTTCGACTAGTGTACCCTTAAGTAGGATTATTTAAATTTGTGTTAGTCTGGATTGGTTACTATAATTAGCATTCGTATGGATTGTAAATACATTTCGTATTATAACTAAAAATTGCCGTTATATCTACAGATCTCTCTATTAAAGGTTTACTCATAGAAAACAATGAGCTTTTGAGCTTTTATTGTAAGCGGATAATTTTAGCTTGGAAGAAAAATGCAAAAAAATCTTGAAAGCAAATTAAAGCGAAATAAATTTTGCGAACCATCTAATTCAATTGATATAGACACTTCACCAACTAACTCTCCAGCTAACTGACAGACTTCTGGACGATTTGAAAAGTTTCTGAAATTGTTGTAATTGAAATTAATGACTTTAAAATTCGTCTAAATTGAAACAACATAAAATTACGTTAAAATTAGTTTAGGTACTGAGTTCCAAATGGCTTTCAGTGACTGAAAATAGAAGAAAATAAAACTTTTCTTTAGTGATAAGTGACTTCGGTGATTTCGTGCACGCATTCTGGCCATTAAGGTGCGTTCATGCTAGTCACAGTTCATTTTACGCATTACAATTTGTAAAGGCATATAACTCACAAACATAATTTATTATTACAACCAAATATTTGGCCTGTGTGTGTATTGGCGAAATATGGGTAGTCAAAGGAATGAAATAAAGAAAAAATATTTATTTGTGACCCGCACAGGAGACACCAGAATCAGAAACATACACAAAAACAATTATTATAAATAAAATCCCCGTGCGAGACCAAAAAAGCTCATGTCTCAGCTTTGGCCTTTGTCATTATTGCAGGCCTAACCGTCTGTTGCCAACCAGCTAGGTGTTGTGGGTTATTTGAGTATCGACAATATTTTTTGTTATTGATGATAGGCTAGCGTTTGACTACTATATCACTTGCGTATGTGAGTTCGGCAAGGGAAAAGGAATGACTCCATGAAAGAGAATATGGAATAATGGAAAAGAGTGTCCGTGGGGTTTCTTGCCCATTCTTCTCCATAGAGAGCTACTGACGCTTGCAAATGTGCAACTATATTCTTTTTTTTTATTGACAATTCATAAGTACCTAGGTATAAGGTTTATTTGAAATAAACTATTTGATTTTAAAAGAGTATGACCCTTTATAGTTCGGTAATGCCAAAAATTATTGGACGCTTTGATTGGTGAATATATTCTTTTCGAAACAGTCCAATAATTTTTGCCAATATCGAACAAATTTAAAGGGCATTTGTCATACTCTTTCATGGAGTCATACCCTTTGCTCTGCCGAAGTCACCTTCGTAATTAGGCTACTGGTGGTAATGTGGTCGACGGTGAAGCACGCTTGCCTAAAAGTAACCTATACGGTAAACAGTAGACAAGCAATCTCTGGCTAAAATAATGTTCGATGTGGAATGCGGTCAAAAATTAAGTTCTGTATTTTTTATCGATAATTCATTGTAAGTGTATAAACCGTGTAAAACCAATCTTAGAATGTAAGAAAAATTTTTTTTTTTTGGACGATCCCACCGCTCTATTCCCAAAACCACTGCAGCTCCTGAACGCCAGAATCAACAGTGGCGACCTCGACTCAACAGAAAAGCGCCGAGGCAAAGAAGCTCGACGAAGTCCCGGACTTCGGAGAATGAATTTAACTGTCTTGGATCCCGCTACGAAATTAATCAGAAAATAATAAAGGAGGAGTAGGAAAACAAAACATAATTTCCACTTCCCTCCATATCAAGCAGGAGACAACAAACAACGCCAATAGGCACAATGGTACGTTTACAACTGGAATAAGCCCAATTGCTTAGCACCACGGATAAAAATAGCATCAATATTAATAGGTCCTAACATTGTCTAAATGACAAAAACGCTTGAACGCTCGGCAATTTGTAAGTAGGTGTGGTTTGTTTTTAAGAAAAATCTTTGAAATGGAGAAAAGAACATAACCTGCCATAAAACCATTAATTTACTCTGTTAATATTACTCCTGTAATTTATAATAATGAGCATCGCGTAGGAATTTTGATTATATTTTAATTAATCAGTCGAGATTAAGTGAAACCTTGATTGCGGCTGAAATTTTAATGAAAACGGAAGTAATGTTCGCTTATTACACGCGAACCGTGCGTTTTATTACCTATTATAATATTATAATGATATATTATAACAATTAATTGTTGCTTTATAAAGATTTTAATAATTATTGTCCGATTTCCTGTACATACGATTACAATAATTTATTTATGACTAGCTAGTTTTTACGTCTTTCATCTATTTATAACGCCTTGACAATACGTTGAATTTTCTTTATTTAATCTACATTAAATATGTATTAGCATTTTACCAGGGCCAAAAGTGACATACAAAAGTATCAGTGGTACTTTACACGAAAGCTACACGCTTATTTTTTCACTGAAAGATTTTTACAGTTGGTTCAGTAGGTACAGGGCCGGACCTAGAGGGTGGGGCGAGCCGGGCAAATGCCCAGAGTGGCATAAATGAGGGGCGGTCAAACTAAACTAACAGCCCTTTTCATTTCATCAGAAAACCTAACTTGTTCGTGGTGTGGTGCTCAAATTTTCAAGCTCGCTTCGTTGTTGAAAGTTATTGGTTCTTGTTGTAAACTCACCGTGAAATAACTTAACATACCTAAATAATGTTGCGCAATTCTTAGTTGAAATTTTCTAGCACACATCGTTTTCGCTTTTGCTCGAAATTGTCTAAAACACGGCCTTATCAAATCTGACTCATAAAAAATCGCATTAAAAAAAAAATATCCTTAAACATTTACCTCCGTATAAGGTCATATTAGTATTATAAGTAAAGAGCGGCAAATATTGTGTATGCCCTGAGTGGCAAAATTGCTAGATCGCCCTGAGTAGGTATATAGGAACTGGGGGGTGACCATAAGCTCTTAGAGCGGTATCAATTTGATATCGAGTAAGTGACAGAAGTACACAAGTCATGTACATCTGTCCCTTATTCGATCTCAAATTGATACCGCTCTAAGAGACTTCCAGAAGATACAAACTTATACAAACAATAGTTTCTCCTCTTTAAAATGTTAAGTTTAGATTT
Source organism: Orthosia incerta (assembly GCA_948252205.1). NCBI lineage: Eukaryota > Metazoa > Arthropoda > Insecta > Lepidoptera > Noctuidae > Orthosia > Orthosia incerta. The sequence goes on from OX411744.1 coordinate 21,408,134, forward strand.
ATTTACCCGACTACTGAAAAATCACGCTCTAAAAAGTATGTAAAGAAAATACTCTCATCTGAAATTGTTATGTACAAACTGTTCGATATGTATCGGATAATAAATTAACAACTTTGATGTATTTTTTATTTTTTATTTCATACATATTATCCAAGGGAACATATTCCAGGAATAAAAAGTCCTATCCTATGTGCTATTCCAGACTATAATCTATCTCTGTGCCAAATTCCATTCAGATCCGTCGAGCCGTTTGAGCGTGAAGAAGTAACAAACATACAAACACACTCACAGACTTTCGCCTTTAAAATATTAGTGTGATATATATAATATAGTGTGATACATTCTGTAAAATAGCCATCTACCTTTATTTTAAAATCCCTGCTCAATGATAGCCACACATGATATGGGGGGAGGGGGGGGGGGGGGGGGTAAACAAAAATGTTGTTCTTGACTTCGTGCCCCCTAGAGGGCGCCATATTAAATTTAATGTGACGACACATAGCCTATAACCAGCGGACAAACAAGACGCTTCCAAAGATACATTTGTCAAATTTTAGTAAGTAGTTTAAAAGTTAAGAGAGGGAATAGATGAACATGCATACAAACATACCGGTCAAAAACATCCAACCCTCTCTTTTGCTTCACCGAAGACGTGTAAAAAATCGTCCAATTGAAAAACTACCAATGACTGTCTAACGTCCCATTCCCGTGGTCTCACTCCTAATATTACGAGTTACAGACATACTCGCCAACTTATACGCTGTGTGGACTTGCAACGTGACCGGACCATTCAGTAAACTCGATGTCCTGCATCTGTCTACAACGTCACGTCCTTAGAAAATACGAATAAGTGTACCTCACATAATGTCTGCATATTTGAACGCGAGCGAGCTTGAAAGTGGATGACATTTTTTACTTTCAACGAGGTAAATGCCCGTTTACGTTATTTTTATTGAGTAGAACTTAAGGTTTTGTGAATTGTGGTTTATTTTCTGATGTTGAGGGTATTATGTACTGTGAATTTCTATTTGTCTTTCTTTTAAGTTGCCCCTGTCATTTTGCCCTTTTGATAATCGCTATTGCCACGCTTTTGATGATAGAAGGTCACTTGTCTAGGACCCGAGAGGCTCGAGACAAGTGTCATTTGATGTCAGAATTCCAAAATGTACGGGATTGATCACGTGATTTTTCGATATCGCTTGTCAATCCCATACAATTTTTCCGTTTTAACAATCGCAGTCAGATTTTCTAGCTTCTGACAACCCGTAACGACTGTCAAAGTTCTACAAATGACAGCCGGGACCAACACAGCCCCCTCAGCCGGCGCGAGACCTTATAAGGCATCTGTTTAATTGTTTTTCTATTGTGTCTGTAATTACGCCGGATGAAGCAACGTACTTTTAGAGGCACGGTAGAATTTAAGGTGGTCACCTATCCATGGACCAACTCGGCAAGCAATTTATCTAATAACTTTAAACGAGCAATTCTTGTATATATGTATCTATATATATAATCTGAATCTCGATTTTCATGAAATTTAGTATGCAGGGCCTTTCAGGGGCGATAAATCGATCTAGCTAGGTTTCATTTTTAGAAAACGTCGTTTTCTCTATTTTCACCCAAGTAGAACTCGGTCGCCCAGGTACTTATTATTAACCACGATATTTTGTCATCGTTACCTAAATAAAATACAAAGAAATCTATTTACAGCTGTTATAGTAACAATTATTGGATGCCAATCTTCGCCGCGTAACGTAGCACAAATAATTTAATCTGTTCCTATTAACGATCTTAATTCTGTTCCCCGGAGAGCCAATTATTATCAGTTAATGGATTCTAAACTAATTGAACTGTAAATTTCAGTAACGTACAAATTTAAGTTTGTAATAAATATATACTTGTCGGGTTTCGTTTATAGTACGGGCGTCAAAACAAATCGCAAGCACGCCATCTGGCGGCAAAGCAAGAACAACTACGCATTGGCGCGCTTTTTCTAAACGCTTGCGTAGTGGGTACAGCAGAATATGGCAGTTGAGTACTGACAGCCTTGGAGCTAAGACGTCGTAGAATCACTGTCGATCCGTAATATTAGTAAGCAAGATTGTAACTGTAAGTTGTGACTATTTGAATATACCCAGAGTATCGAATAACTTGTGTGATTTCATTTTCACGATTGCACCCACTGACCTGCCCACACACGATGTCTTAACCTAAGGGAATAAATACATCCTGACTTCCCGATGGTTTGCATCTATCGGCCACCCTTGATGCTACATACTTATTTTTCTTTGGATATTTTTTTAGCTAGGTTTATATTTTTAATTAAGGATAAGGTATTTCAGAAACTGACTATGATCTGCGACTGCTTTTTCCGTTTTGATAAGCAGTTAATTTTGACATAAATGGTATCATTATATTCATTCTGATAATAACAACTTCGTCCTCTCACTTATATCACGGATTCACACGATATCTTTGAAACTAAATCAAGTACCAACAGCCTTATTTTTTTTTTTTTTTTTGGGTTGGAAATCGTCCAATGACTTCTCCCGCTCTGGGTGAGGCGGGAGGGCGTGTCAGACTTTTACTGACTAAAACCCACCCGTGTTCCTTCAGTTGCTTGAGCCAGGGCCGCGGTAACTCTTTTTCAAATTTATCCGCGACCCAGACAGGCATCGGTCCTCGCGGACCCCGACAGTTCTGCTGACATCTCTTTGAGGCGAGCGTGGAACACAACGCGCCGTCGACTCGGGCCTGGTCCTTATCGGACGGCGAGCTACCCATTACTCGCCGTCCGCAAGCCCACGCCTACGGTGGCCGGGAATCTGCTCGCGACTCCCGACGCCCAGGGCGTCTCCTGCGGTGGCTAGGGGCGTGAGGGCGTCTTCGTTGCGTCTCCCTCACGCGTTCCGCCTGCTCCTTCGCGAACATTACTGCTTCGCAGAAGGAGGAGACAGATTCCCATACACTCTCGCTCCGTAACATGGCCTGAACCAGGGCCGGACGCGAGAGGTTGCCACCGCCGATCGCCTCCATGAGGACACGGCGGTGCCCAGCCCAAGCGGGGCAGATCTCCACCGTATGCTCCACCGTGTCCTCCGGGCGATCCACACAATGGTGACACCCGGGCGTTTCCACCCGCCTAATCCTGAACAGTAACCTCCCGAAACAGCCGTGTCCGGTGAGGACCTGCGTCAGGCGGAAGGTGAGGACGCCGTGGCGCCTCTCTAGCCACTCCTCAAAGAGGGGCCTTATCGCCGCAATTGTGGCGTGCCCAGCGCTGGGTTGCGACAGTCGCTCTTTCCATGTCGCCATGAGATCCTGCCGGAGCTCTGTCCGCCGAGCCGCGATTTGTCGCGGCCACGGCGTTTCGCCCCGGCGTTTCGCCTCCTCGCGCCATTCCCAAATGTGCGCGAGGACTTTTGCCTCCAGATCCCATGGCGGCAATCCGGCAAGAAGGCTCGCCGCCTCGCCAGAGACCGTGCGGTACCCCCGGACTAGCCGGATGGCCATGACCTTTTGGGACGCGTTCAACCGGCGGACTGGTCGCCGTCTCAGGGAACGCGCCCACACCGGTGCCCCATAAAGGGCCATGGACCGCACGATCCCCGCATAGAGCCTCCGGCAGGAGGCGTTTGGACCCCCTAGATTAGGCAGGAGCCGCTTGAGGGCAGCTCCGGCCCGTTCCAGTCTGGGAGCCAAACGTCGGAAGTGCTCCACGAAATTCCACAGGCTGTCGAGGACGAGTCCCAGGTACTTCATCGTCGACCCGACGCCGATGTGAACCCCTCCTAAGTACCAACAGCCTAAAGCGCCAATTTACAGCAACCTGCCGCTTCCTTACCGTACGATTTGAGTATATGTATTTGTGTAAATAATTTACAATTACAAAACCACAAGCTCATCACACTGTTCAGAGACCAACCAACAGTAGAAATTTATTAACCCTTTCCGCCAATCAACTTTAATGCCACATCAAAATTGGCTTAGTACACTTTGTTGTATTCCTACTCTTTGACTAACTACAACGGCAAACCACAGTTTTCTAGAAGTTACAAAGCGAGACATCTCAAGCGCTCAACAACTCCAGTTAAATAATATATTCTAAACATGCGTAGATGCATAGTGCGGTGTCGCCACCTGTCGTACTATTCGCGAACTAGCGTGCTGATAGCTACAGTTTCAAACATTCATCACTCTGATTGTTACATGAGTTGTGGTTATATTAGATAGATAGATGCGGTTAAACCCCTAACTTTGATAAAGATAATATATAACATTGGAATTTGATAGCTAGAAGTGGGGTGGGCAATTAATAGTAGGATAGCTGAGAATGAGAATGGTTGCTGCTTTTCAGCCGCATTTGGTTAGAGTGGAAGCCGACTCCAACTTAGTTTGGAAAAAAGAGTTAATTCCAAAAATCTAAAATTCGACTGCTTAAGAAGCGAATTAAAAAGACAAGAAGAAAATCATGCTGTTCAGTCGGAGGATACATATTCGCGAGTTGGCTGACCAAAACCAGTTGTATCCTCCGACTGCATATCATGATTTTCGTCTTGTTTACGTCTTTTTAGTTCATATTTTTAATAATAAGTTTTTAGTTAACATTTTTTTTTCGAGAACGGTAATGAAGAAAATAAATTTGGACCCCACAATATATCATCCAAAAGCCCCCTATTTCTATTTTCGAATATTAATGCCAGTGACACTCGCAAGGTTAAGACGGATCGATTGACGTAAGAATCATTAAAATCGACCAACGCGTTTGGTCTCTATCTTCTCGTCGGTCCGCAGTGTTCGCGTGTTACATGTTGTCAGGTCCAGTCGTCGGTGATAATTGGGGTAGCCGCACTTGAGCATCCCTTGCCACGCCATCGCGTCAACCGCTACCGAAGTCGAGGGTAGACGGGCTGCCAGGCACTCGAGCCGCTTTTGTTACATTTTGGTTTGCCGTAATCGCAACGCTTGGCAGGTAGGCCAGCCTACCTGCCAAGCGTTGCTCCAAAATGTACGGGATTGATCACTTTGTTTTTCGGTATCGCTTGTCAATCCCATACAATTTTTCCTTTTTAACAATCGCAGTCAGATTTTCTAGCTTCTGACAACCCGTAACGACTGTCAAAGTTCTACAAATGACAGCCGGGACCAACACAGCCCCCTCAGCCGGCGCGAGACCTTATAAGGCATCTATTTAATTGTTTTTCTATTGTGTCTGTAATTACGCCAGATGAAGCAACGTACTTTCAGAGGCATGGTAGAATCTATGATGGTCACCTATCCATGGACCAACACGGCAAGCATTGCTTAACCTAATCTATCGAACAGTGCGGCTATTATCTAACAACTTTAATAATAACTTTTTTTTTTGTTTAGTACGGTGGGTAATGAAGAAAAGAAATTTGGACCCCACAATATATCATCCAAAAGCCGCCTATTTCTATTTTCGAATATTAATGCCAGTGACACTCGCAAGGTTAAGACGGATCGATTGACGTAAGACTCATTAAAATCGGCCAACGCGTTTGGTCTCTAGAAGGCCACATAGGAACAAACATACACACATAGACTGATAAACACATTACCCTCCTTCGGCAGTCGGGTAAAAAGGGTAGGCAGATTAAGAAGTGGATAGAACGAGAAAACTAAGGCCCATATTCTAAGTCCACTCGAATGAGCTCCACTTGACTCTAGTCGCCAGGACAAGGGTTAAAACCCTCGATTTACAAATCAAGCTACAAGAATCAAATTGATCATTTGAAGTGGAGTCGATTTGGAGTACATGATTTGGAATACTTATTCCAAATTATGTACTCCTCCGAGAGATTTGCCGTCATGTATTGAAGAGTTCTGTTGTATATCTACGAAGTTCTTCATCAGATCTTCACTAAATTACACATTTTTGGACAAATTTGGGAAAATACTCTTTCAAACGAAAAAAGATTTTTCAAAATCGGTCCACAATTGACGGAGATATCGGTGAACATGACACAAAATACAAAAAAAAAAACATAAAGTCAAACATAGAACCTCCTCCTTTTTGGAAAGTCGGTTAAAAACAATGGGTGACCTAGCACGTTCCCCAGTGGTATAAAGGTGTCCGTACCCTTAAGAAATGGCTGTTACGAAAGGGAGTCAAAACAGTCAAACGCGCAGAATAGAGAAATAAAATTGATGACACCGATGTCTCCTGTGTTGACTCGTTTGTTCCGCCTCTCTCTTGTAAAAAGAACGGTACCGAAATCCTGGAAGCTTGCAAATGTACAACCAGTGCCCAAAAAAGGCAACCGTGCAGACCCTGCCAATTACCGTCCGATCGCCATTACCTCCATTTTGTCCAAAGTTATGGAAAGGGTACTGAACAGTAAGTTGCTGACCTACCTTGAAGACAACAATCTCCTCAGTGACCGTCAATATGGCTTTCGCCGGGGACGGTCAACTGGCGATCTTCTTGTGTATGTCACGCACTGCTGGGGCGAAGCCATCGAGAGACACGGCGAAGCACTTGCTGTTTCGCTTGATATCTCGAAGGCCTTTGATAGGGTCTGGCACGCGAGTCTACTCAGTAAGCTTCCTGCTTATGGCATCCCCGCTGGTTTTTGTAGCTGGATATCAGACTTCCTCAATGAACGGTCGATCTGAGTGGTCATTGACGGCTGCTCCTCTGACTTCATGGCTATTGATGCCGGAGTACCTCAGGGGTCTGTTCTCTCTGCAACTCTTTTCCTGCTACACATCAATGACCTACTTCAGCCTGGTATTATTGGGTACGCAGATGACAGTACTGTTGCAGAGAGATACTTGTCCAGCGCAAGAACCAGCGTGGATGAAGTTCGTTCCTTGAGAGAGGCTATGGTGGAAAGGACAGATTTGACCTTAAGCCTTGTCTCCCAGTGGGGTGATGACAATCTGGTCTCCTTTAACGCCACCAAAACACAGGCGTGTCTTTTTACCGCAAAAAGGAGTATCTTCGATCAAACTCCTACTTTTCGAGGTGCGTCTGTTCCTGTGACTGATCGGCTCGAGCTCCTGGGCATGGAGTTGACATCCAGCCTCAACTTCGGCGCCTCCATTGAGTACAAAGCTCAAATTGCGGCCAAAAAGCTGGGCATCCTAAATAGAGTGAAGCGATACTTTACGCCTGGACAGCTTTTAACCCTTTACAAAGCGCAAGTCCGATCCTGCATGGAGTATTGCAGCCACCTTTGGGATGGCTCTGCTAAGTATCAGCTTGCCGCGCTTGACTCGGTGGAACGCAGAGCCAAGAGGCTCATTGGCGACGTTGAGCTGGCGGATGCCAAGCTACACAGCTTGGCTCATCGCCGCAAGGTTGCCTGCTTGTCGGTCTTTTACAGACTGTACTTCGGTGAGTGTGCTCAAGAACTCCACGACCTCATCCCACCAGCCCCCTTCTACCATCGGACATCTAGACGCACTGCAAGTTACCATCCTTACCTTGTTGCCATTCCACCAATACGCACCAAGCGCTTCCAAACATCCTTCATAATGCGCACAGCGAATGAGTGGAACTCACTACCTGCATCTGTGTTTCCGAACGCATTTAACCCGAATCTCTTCAAAGTTAGAGTGAACAGGCTTCTTCTGGGTAAGCTCGCTCCATCGTCGACTCTGTCTCTGTCACCTTTGACCTAGACTAGAGTCAAGAGCAAACCCATCACAAATAAAAAAAAAAAAAAAAAAAAAAAAATGTAGAGAGAAGAAGTACCTACCAGAATTCATAGTTACTTTTCCCTGAAATCATTACTTTCTTGGCAAGAAGAGCAATGTTCTTCGCACGTTAGTAATGTGAGTCTATTCTGATCCGTTTGGATAGTTCAATTCAGTCTAAACGGCGATTAGGCCAAATCACGTATCATTAGATTCGTATTGTTTTTTGTTCCCAGCGATTTGTGGGGTAAATTATTGTGGTAGTCTCACCCGATCGAATGTTTCCGATGTTAACAAAGTTTTTCCAAGGTCAACTATTGTAATCAAGGTCAATGAATCAGCATTGCCATTCAACGTGAAAATGCTGCCAGTCTCCTGGGCACGTTCCCGGATGACATCGATGTGGAGTATTTCGACGCTTAGGTGTAGGTACCTACTTAACTTTCTTTTGTATATAATGTAATTATCTAAGTAGTAAATCTATATCTATACCAATAATACTAGGTGGGCCAAAAGAAATCACCCTTTTGGAAGATGCTCTCATTTTTGCAAATGGCCGCCAATGGCAAATCTGTTTTGACATTTGTGGACTAGACAGATGCAGAATACAAGTGACCAAGCCATGGAGCGATACAATCCCCAAGAACGCGAAATAATCGTGTCTATTTTTTTGATGAAAAAAACAGAGCCAAACAACATCGGATGACTTCTTTTGGCCCACCTTGTATAAAGAGGAAAGATTTTTTTGTTTGTGTGTTTGTTTGTTTGTACCGAATAGGATACTACTGGACCGATTTAAAAAATCTTACACCTATGGAAAGCTACATTATTCGCGAGTAACATAGGCTATAAATTATTTAAAAAAAAAATATGATCTTTATGAAAATTACAATAATGTAACACTAAGTATCAAAATTTTGCCTATAAAATTCATTGTTTGGCGTGCGCTGAGAAAACTATTGATACATAAAAATATGTACTACATGATTTAAGTAATTATTATTAACAACTAAAAAGTCTGCGAGAGAATATATATATCTCACTATCATAGTTAAGGTAAGTTTTAAGTTACTCTATAGTTTTATGTTTTAGATTTAAATTTAAAATTTGTATTTTTTATTTTTATAGTCTATTTTAATAGCGCTTTACCCTCTGTAACAATTTTTTTATTTTTTTTCTCAATTTTGTAATGGTATACAAAATGGGTTTTATTTTAAATTTGTTCAACCTAATAGTGTTTGTAAAAAGTATACATTTTTGCCGTCTGGTTTGCCATAATGTTGGTAAATCCTAAGGTTAATTACATATAAGGAGTCTTTTTTTATAAGTATGCCATGTTTTAATTTGTTTTTTCATTTTATGTTTTACTATTATCTTGTAATAAGAGTTTATACTTTAGTTTCTATTTAGTCGATAATCTAAAATGCATGCTGTGGCCTCCTATAATTGAGGGAGTACACTTGTTATTACTTCATGTTGATGATCCATTGTGTTTTTGTGTACATCTTTCGTTGGAGGTCCTGAATAAATAAATAAGTCACAATAGCAGCTTTTGTGTTCTAAAATTTAATTAGATCGCTGCGCTGGTAGAAACAAAAGTTGATTACATTCGTATTGTAGCATTGTAGGGTAGATAACCAGTTGACGGGATCGAAGCCGCGGTGTCGCCATAACGATAAAAATTTGTACCAACCAAAGACACCGACTTTCAAAGAGAAAGTTATTTTTGACTTTGTAGTGTTTTTATTTGGAAGTCGGCAGTAATTTTTTGTAAAAAAGTTTTTTAAATTTATATCTACCAAATATTGATTTATTTATTATATACTTTATTTTACACCACTTAAATAAATTTCACCTATCTACCTAATTTACTAAATCCTGATGATGGAATCCTTTATGTATATTTGCCAACTTATTGTTCTCATATTACACTCATATTCTTATTGTATTAATATTCTTGCAAATAAATATTATTCTTATTCGATTCTTAAGGTTTATTTTGCTCATTGTAATTGTTTACCTATCTATCGCCAGTTTTTCAACTTTAGGTACGCAAGTAACTTAACATTGGTGTACAATAAAGTATATTCCATCTTAATCAGGTCATAAAAGTTAAAGTAGGCCACTAAAACTTTTGCCAATTAAGTACAAGAACTAATTCAAGCCTGACCGAATTATTTAAACAGCTACTCAGAAAGTGGTCAGATTCTGAACTGTTAGTCGCACTTATAAGCCAGTGCGATCGTTGAAACCTACACATTACAGTTCTGTGTGGCTTCCAGTGGCCCCCAGTGGGTTCCAGTGGTTTCCAGTAGAGCCACCCACAAACTGTGAACTTACTAAGCACACTCATTAATAGGGTTTCCACATCCGATTCGAAATCTGGTACAACTGATCCTTGTGTGTGTGTATCTAATCTGTTTTCCGTCCCTTTTAATAGCTTTTCGTTTATTTAGATTTAAACCTGATTATAGTTACTTATGGATTGTGAGCGAGAGTTTGTTTTTTTTTTGGTGTTTCTTGTGAACCAGAGACTCTTCATTATCGTTAGTGAAAATGTTAGCTCCTTAATTCCGCAGAAATACCTAAGCTAAATACATTTTACGCGTGTACGCCCCGGAGGTTTAGACAGAGGTAATGAAATCCAACAATTAGATGATTTCCTCAAAGCATTGAATTGATTCACATCCAGTTTTCAATGCTCTACCAAATTTTCCACAAGAAGTTAAAGTTTAAAAAAAAAAAACTATATAAATCTACAGGAGAACGGAACCTACACTTTTCTAAAGAACGATAAGGAACTTAAGTTAGCCAAAATTTCAGGGAAGTGGCGACCGACGTAGTTTCCTCCGCTTTACGTCATTTAACTTTCAGCTAAGCTTGGAAATACAAGGGACGTTTATATTCCACGAAATTGAACTATAGTCTATAAATTGAAAATTTCAGGTTCGTTGGAATTTACTTATAGGTACGTATATAACGTCGTTTAAGAATATAATAGAATAATATTTATCTGACACAGTTGAGACAGGATAGATACAGTATAAAAATATAAGATTGATACCGTGCATAAATGGGAGTTGGTGATAGTGTGACGGGGACAGGTCGAAATGGAAAAAGAAAACGTGTTGCGTCGACCCCAAGTAACATGCGACAAGTGCCCTTGTCCGGCCGGAAGATGATGATGGTACCTAGGTACATATTAAAAGGTATAAGAACTACTGGTTACAGCAAATTTATTCTTGTGTTGGCTGAGCTAAAACTTAAGGTGAGTAGTAAGTTACACGTTCAAGTTCTCTTAAAGAAAATTCTTTCACTCCAGTCGCTCGCCATGCCAACGGCAAAAAAAAACTCACGATTCAAGGATGATTTCAATAAAGATTACTGTCGATTTCATTGGAGGCTGAGTTGAGATTGGGTCTAGAGGAGAGAAAATTTCTTAGGATATCAGATGTAAAGTTATTTTAACTGTTTAAAGAAATTAAGCCTGAATAGTGAACAAGTGTAGAAACTGATATGTCATATTACCTGATATTTATTATTCACTATAGTGATTAATAATAATATAATTGATAAGTGATTCTAACAAAGCCCACTGGATAGCGGGCTTTGTTAGAGTTTATAGATATTATTTAAATTGTATTTGCCAGCGAGTATTCCGTGAACTGAGTAAAAGCCTTTGCTACGTGAAAAGCATTTATTATTTTCAATCACAAATAATTGGTTTTTGTTCTCAAACAAATAAACATGGCAGTTGATAGCAAAACTACCTCTTGAACCAACTATGTACATAGGCACCTGCATAAAACCAGTTTTGTGGTAATGTGTGGAATTGTATATAAGCGCATCCCCGTTTGAGAGATATAAGACCCAGGACAACAAAACGAAATAAAAAATAAGTTGATAGTTAACTATATATATGTATATCAAGGTGGACCAATGACCTAATTGCATAAGTGAATTCGGCAAGGCAAAGGGTTAAGACCCTATCAATCGACCAATCACATAGACGGCAATCCAAATTGCGTCTTTTATCTCGCATGTGATTGGTCGATTCTTCATACTCTGTGTGGCAGGTCTATGCCCATTAGTGGAAGTCTTTCGGCTGAAATGATGATGATGATATGAGTATATGGACAGGTAGAATCAAAACTAATGGCGGTTTGGAAAACGCCGCGAGTCGCTGCGAAGGAGGTGGGGTACTGGTATGCGCAAAGTAAACTTCATAGACGTCACTAACTTTAAATCAATCTTTAAGTACCTATCAACAGAATACTATTGACACGACCGAAATCATCTAGCCTCTGAGCCAGTGAAGGTCAAACTTGCCAAGATTTGCGGCAGACTCTGGTTGGCTGGTATTTGCACAGGCAGGTCAACAGCGCTGCGAGGAAGGTCCATAATTGAATTTGTGAGGGTCGCGATAAACGCCAAGTGGAGACAGTTAACATCACCAAGAACGTCATGGACCTACCCTCGAAGGACCTTAATCCGCAATTAAAGTAATTTGATCATGCTCTTATTAACTTATAACCGACGTAAATAATATTTTATGAGATTTGCATAATAATAATTACGTTTTAATTATGCAGTGCGAGGATTTATTGTCTGGTTTTTATTAGATTGGCATAAAATAGATATAATCGCAACCTAGTCATTTATTCTCTAACTAGCTTCTGCCGGCGTGAAACTCGAAAATTATTCCGAGGGAACATATTCCCGGGATAAAAAACCGGCTAAGTGCGAGTCGGACTCGTGCACGAAGTGTTCCGTACCATTATCGCATAAAGATCACGTTTGTTGTATCGGAGCACCACTTAAATATTTATTTTATTCTGTTTTAGTAGTTGTTGTTATAGCGGCAACAAAAATACATCGTCTGTGAAAATTTCAACTGTCTAGCTATCACGGTTCATGAGATACAGCCTGGTAACAGACGGACAGACAGACAGAAAGACGGACAGACAGACAGACGGACAGACAGACAGAACGATCGCGGAGTCTTAGTAATAGGGTCCCGTTTTTACCCTTTAGGTACGGAATCCTAAAAAGTATCCTATTTGCTATTTCTGACTGTAATCTATTTCTGTGCCAAATTTCGTCCAGATCCGCTCAGTCTTTCTGGCATGATTGACTAACAAACATATATCCACACACATATATATCCATCCAAACTTCACATTTATAATATTAGTAAAATTATATAATTTCTAATGGTTTAATTACTAATGAAAGAAAGGTCAGATGCGCAGTACTCATTATAGTTCTCGCCAAATTTCTTGGCCGGCCTGAAATTGGCTACAATAGCTGCGCAGTAGTAAATCTCGCCGCGCCGTGCCTTGCGCAACGGAAAGTCAAATTCAGGTCGGCCCCGTTGATTGACGAGAACTATATACTAGATGAATGACTAGATGTATGAACGCAAATGAAGCAAAAAGATTATGTAAAGACCGTAGCAGGTGGCATTCCGTAGTTTATGCCTACCGCCATGGGCAAAAAGGCGTTTATGTATGTATGTATAATTCCTACCTCATTCTCACATAAAGATAGGTATCCTTTCCACCTTATTCTCATCTACTGGTTTCAGAATGGCCATTCACAGCTTTCAGATTCTTTCTTTTTCCCCATAATTTTTATAAACCTAGGTATTAATTATGTTTGTAGCATATCTGAATATCAGCGTTTAGCTAGAAACTACAATGAACAGCTGAGGGTAATAAAACTCGGTAATCCTATAAAAAAACATGTGGATAATAGCTACCGGTTCGAAGAAGGAAGGCGAACGCTTCCTATTCCACCTTTAGGCACTTGTCGCACCGCCGACGATCAGTGAGCAGCGAGTAGAGCTAAAACCTAGATACGAGTTGGTGAGCAGCGAGAAGCGAGTGTGTAGTTCCGATAGTTTTACCGCCCAGAGCGCGTGTGTTTGTGCGACGGGCGATTAATCGCATCACTCACGCGGTCGGTCAGTCCTGCATACGTTGGTTGGTTGGTCTCTTGGCGTGAGTTCTGACCACCAAGCGAGCATCGCCGTGAGAGTATCGCTGAGCAAGTATTATATAGGTCTTGTCAATGCGACAAATTTTTGTTGAAAGAGTACATACTCGCCAGCAGTGTGAACAACCAGCGATCAACAATTAATATATGTGTCTCTTTTATTGACACGGGATCTGTGTTTTGTTCGTTTGTTCAGCAAGAAAATATTCAGTTAGCTAATCGCTTCGTCGTTGGCGGTGAGACAAGTGCCTTATAATAACAAGTGTCTTTTGTCAGCGTTTTCACCTGCGTGAAAGTGGAAAGTATCCAGTTCATGGTCTACCCAAGTGTTTTTGTCAAAATCCGATTAAACAACAAACTCCTATCATTCAGTCCATCCAAAGGTTGTCTGTAAGAGATTGCCTAGTGCGATAAGACCGCCCATTGTACACTTTTATATGTGAACGTTTGTCCTGTATGTTTTTTTGTGGTGTACAATAAAGTATATAATAATAGAGGGTTCAGGCCTGGGCTATCGGTTGAGGAGAGGTGGTCAGGTCATATCACACCTCCTTTACATGGATGACCTGAAGCTCTTTGCCCCCAACAACTTGCAACTGATGAAGCTACTGAAGGTAACAGAAACCTTCAGTGACGCCATCAGGATGGAATTTGGTGTGGACAAATGTGCAGTCATGCATGTAAAGCGAGGGGAGATTATGGAATCCGTGGGAATACAACTCTCGGACTCCATACACCTTAGATCCCTTTCCTCAACTGAGACTTACAAGTATTTGGGTATGTCGGAAGCACTAGGCATCAATGTTACTGACGTGAAACAGTCGTTGAAGGAACGCTTCTTTGGCCGCCCGAAAAAAGTACTAAATAGTCTTTTATCAGGCGGGAACAAGGTGCACGCCTTCAACAGCTGGGTCATGCCGGTCTTGATGTACTCTTTCGGCATACTCAAATGGACTCAGACAGAACTTGACGCCCTGGATAGGAAAGTCCGCACATCATCATCATCATCATCATATCAGCCGAAAGACGTCCACTGCTGGACATAGGCCTCCCCCAAGCGTCGCCACATTGACCGGTCCCGTGCGTCCCGCAACCAGCGGATTCCTGCAACCTTCACCAGGTCATCGGTCCACCTGGTGGGAGGCCTTCCAACGCAACGTCTTCCGATTCGCGGTCGCCACTCCAGAACCTTTCTGCCCCATCGGCCATCCGTTCTGCGAGCAATGTGCCCTGCCCACTGCCACTTAAGTTTGGCAATTCTTCGGGTTATGTCGGTAACCCTGGTTCTCTTACGGATCTCAACATTTCTGATTCGATCACGCAAGGAAACGCCGAGCATAGCCCTCTCCATTGCCCTTTGAGTGACTGTAAGCTTTCTGATAAGGCCCATTGTTAGCGACCACGTCTCAGAGCCATATGTCATCACTGGCAACACACACTGGTCATAGACTTTTGTCTTGAGACACTGTGGTAAGTTGGACGAGAAGACACCGCGCAACTTCCCGAACGCTGCCCAGCCGAGTCGGATTCGACGGTTGACCTCTTTCTCGAAGTTGGCCCTACCCAACTGGATCGTTTGTCCCAGGTAGACATAGTTGTCCACAACTTTGAGTGTAGAGTCTCCAACCTTGATAGGAATGGGTGTAACATGGGCATTCAACATCCGCACATTGCTTACCGCAAATCGTATGCATCACCCACGGTCATCGGTTATGAGACTGTATATCCCTCGGAAGGGCGGGGGTCGTGGCTTTTTAAATGCTAAGACTCTGCACAACCGCGAGGTATGCAGTCTTAGGGAATACTTCCAGGCCGCTGACGTGGGTATGCATCGAGATGTGGTAGCAGTGGACAAGGGCCTTACCCCGCTCTCCTTGGCTAACGAGAACTGGCGCAAACCTATAGTATTAGATACTAATGACCGCATGGAGGTATGGCAGAGCAAGAAGCTTCACGGACGCTTCTACCGGGTCCTACATGGGCCCGATGTAGATTTTTTGGCGTCCGTGGCCTGGTTGCAATTTGGTGACCTTTTTGGGGAAACCGAAGGTTTTGTCTTTGCGATTATGGACGAAGTTATGATGACGAACAACTACCGGAAATATATTGTGAAGGACGGCACGGTTGACATTTGTCGAGCATGTCACCGGTCGGGAGAATCAATCAGACACATTATTTCCGGTTGTTCTAGTCTGGCTAACGGAGACTATTTACATAGACACAACCTTGTAGCCAGGATTATCCACCAGCAACTTGCTCTTAAATACAATCTTGTGGAATCAGAATTGCCTTACTATAAGTATGTGCCCGACCCAGTTCTCGAAAATGGCAATGTCACGTTGTATTGGGATCGGTCTATCATCACTGACAGGACTGTTGTTGCTAATAAGCCTGACATAGTGGTGATAGACTGACTAGAGCGTCGCGCAATGATTGTTGATATTGCGGTCCCCCATGACGAGAACCTCGTGAAGGCGGAGAGAGATAAGAAAAGTAAGTATCTTGATCTGGCTCGCGAGGTTGTCGACATGTGGGATGTGAATACAGCAGTCATTGTGCCGATAGTCGTGACGGCCAATGGTATAATAGCCAAGAGCCTCGACGAACATCTGAGGAGGCTCTCGTTGGGCAGCTGGATCAAGGGCTTGATCCAGAAAGCGGTACTCCTGGACACGGCTCGTATTGTTAGGAGGTTCCTCTCTCAGGAGCCCTGACCACCGGTAGCTTGGACCCTGTTCCCGATACCGGTGGGCTACTATTTTTGTATTTTTAAATGTTTTTTTATTTTATTTTTTATAGAATGATATTTAAAAATGTAAAAATATGTAAATATAATAAATAAATGGAATAATAATAATCGGGCCCTACATGGGTCCGATGTAGACCAAGCAGCGTCCGTAGCCTGGCTGCGTTTCGGTGACCTCTTTGAGGAAACCGAAGGTTTTGTCTGTGCAATTATGGACGAAGTTATCATGACGAATAACAACCGGAGATTTATTGTGAAGGATGGCACGGTTGATATCTGTCGGGCATGTCACCGCCCAGGTGAATCGATCCGCCACATTATCTCTGGATGTTCTCGTCTAGCTAACGAAGAATACTTGCATAGGCACAACCTTGTAGCCAGGATCATCCACCAGCAACTTGCTCTGAAATACACTCTTGTGGCATCGGAAGTACCGTACTACAGGTATGTGCCCGACCCAGTTCTCGAAAAAGGCAATATCACATTGTACTGGGATCGGTCCATCATCACTGAGAGGACTATTGTAGCCAATAAGCCTGATATAGTAGTAGTGGACCGAATCGAGAGGCGTGCAATGATTGTTGACGTAACTGTCCCGCATGACGGGAACCTCGTGAAAGCCGAGAAAGATAAGCAAATCAAGTATCATGACTTGGCTCGCGAGGTTGTCGACATGTGGGATGTGGACACAGCGATCATTGTACCGTTAGTCGTGTCAGCCAATGGCTTAATAGCCACGAGCCTCGACCAACACCTTAGGAGCCTCTTGTTAGGCGGCTGGGTCAAGGGCCTGATCCAGAAAGCAGTACTGCTGGATACGGCTCGCATTGTTAGGAGGTTCCTCTCTCTGGAGCCCTGACCGCCGGTAGCTTGGACTCGGTTCCCGATACCGGTGGGCCAAGTCTATTTTTAATATTTTTAAATGTTTTTGTTTTTAACTTATTTTATAAAAATATTTAAAAATGTAGATTATAAGAAACAAAACGAATAAAGGAATAATAATAATAACATCCAGAATTTACATGTATAAATTATCACGAGTATATGAGTAGGAGTGGAGCATTGGTAGCCCAGTGGTAACGACCCCGTCTTACGTGTCGTAGGTTTGAAAAAAGGCAGGCCCTTTATTTTGTGTAAATTATTTCGTCACTACTGCTCTAATGGTGAAAGAAAACGTTGTGAGAATGTCCTAGAACCAAAAATTTTTGGACATTGTGACATCCACTAACACGTACTGGGCCCACGTGGTGTATTAAGGCCCAATCCCTCTCTTACAGAGAGGAGGGTTGTCTCCCAGGAGTGGGAACATTAAAAAAAAGGCTGATGATGATGATATGAGTAGATATGTTATGCATCTTTTAACAGTCATCATCATAATTATTATTTCAGTCAAAAGACGTCCACTGCTGAACCTAGGTCCAAGTCTCGCCAAATCGACCTGTCTTATGCGTCTTGCATTCAGCGGATTCCAAGTCATCGGTCCTACATTATTTAAATGATATACCGGTGTTACAATGGAATTTTAATACAACTTTAATTACCAAGAGACCTTAATATCTGCCTATCTATATTTGATCTTACTGTTAAAAAATAACACGAAAGTTTTAATTCAGTTTTTAGGAAACTTGAATTTCTTTGAAAATAAATGTATAAGCTATGAAGTTAATGTTTATGAAATACTTTTCTACGTAGATGGCAGACGCTTTCCAGCATCATGAACAGGAAATATCTTATTAAACTTCGCGACTGGCGGAGATGAAGCGTATGAATTCGTGGGATTTCTTTCAATAATTACGTTTACATACAAAATGTAAAAAATTGGATTTGGCAACTCGATTTTCTGTCGTTTTTACGTCAATAAATTGTATGTTCTCATTTCTATGTTATACTATATTTCAAACTTTGGTTTGAAAATTGCTAATATTGTTTTCTTATAGATCATCTCATAGGTTAAACAATCACTTTACGAATTAAAATGATTGCCTCAGTCATAACTAAAAAAAAACATTTGTAAGTACAGTGTTATTTTCAAATGAAATAATAAGTTCGCAAACGAAAGTTTTTACTTTTAGGAGATTGTTGTTCTTACCATCGTCTTTAAGTTTCGTCTTGTCTTTCAACAAATCAAAACTTTTCTATTTAGAAGAAGCAAACTTCAACCAAAATGTTTGTGTACTTTTCAATATTGAAAAGTAGATAATTGTAATCAAAATCTTTTATCGAGATTTTTAACGTTTATTTGCGGTCGAATAAAAGGTCTCGGATTCTCGGTGACACGTTTCACTTAATCGTGTAAATATTTATAGACCATGTTTTGGGAAAATTTATTACGTTTTTCGGTATCTTTGTCCTGTACAAATCTTCTAAAAGTATTTGTTCAGTGATCCTACAAGATTATGCTATGGTAATACTTGCGCTTGCATAAATGTATTTGGAATTATTCATTCGGTCCAATTCGTTCACTTTGTGTGAAGTGGCCGGAGATTTATGTCGTTGGTACTTCAACTTAGTAACGTACGGTCGCCGCGACCGCTCTCTGGCTGAATAAATCAAATTGTACCCTCTATCTATGTGTATTCACGTCTCTATCCACTATGCTTGGCGACATTATATGTTAAATCAATAACTCGAACATCAATGACGGCCAAAATAGTACCTACTATAACCTTGCCTAGTCGAATCGCACCTTTTATTAATCTCTTTACAATAAATTACTTAATAAATCCAGAAATTAAAGCCATTCAAAGCAATACTATTGAAAATTCTGCTAGTCGACGCTCTAAAAACCCTGTGTCGTATATACTTATAGATAGTATAAAAAGGCACATAACGTACAATTTTACACGGAAATAATGAAGCTAATGAAGATTGGTAGCTAGGTAAAGGCCGTACTTCCCGGAGTCGTTATTTCTCGTGGAAATCGTAATTAAAATGAATCTCTCCAGGACAAAGCTTTTGGACACGAAAAGTTAAAAAGGAGAGAAAGCTTTAAGATTTTTTTGGCCTCACGTCTAATCAATTTATTTTGCGATGGAAGCGATTTCCGTCCTGACTAAATGTAGGTTACGTCTCTGTAAATTGTTTGTTGAAATAACGTCGAAGTTAAATTAAGTCTATTTTAAACGGTATATGGAAGTTTTTTTGGTTCATTACCAAGGTAGGAAAGGACATGAGAAAGATTTTACAGACATTATTTTCAATTTTATACAAGATGCACCCGCGGCTTCGTCTACGTGGCATTACTTTCCTCAATCCTATCCTACTTATGGATGTATGAATGTTTGTTACTCAATCACGCCAGAACGGATTTGGATGAAATTTGGCTCAGAGATAGGTTATAGTCTGGAATAACACATAGGCTGCGCCTGCGTGAAATGTGTTTTATTATCCCAATGGATCATAATTTGATAGGCATTTTTTTATCAGGATAAAAAATATTCTATGAGGTAATTCGGGTTTTAAAGTATTTGTTTGCAAATTTCATCTAAATCTGTTCAACCATTTTTTTGTGATTGTAACACAAACATATAAACTTTTACATTATAATATTCTATAAAAGGAAGTAGTACGGTAGGATGAATGATGTTAAGTCAGTTGAGGCCACGGCGCCTGAACAAGAAACTGTATATAAAACTATTATTGTTTGAAAGCGTTAAACATCGCTGGAACTTGTATAACTCCAGATAATATTATGTAAGGTTACTTTGACAAGGAGAAGTGTACCATTTACAACAGTTTGCAGAATGAAGGATTTTGTATTGTCATAGTGCCATGGAATTTTGACGCTGATAAGGACAAGGTGCGCTTTATACAATCAGTTTACGAAGTAAATCATTAATTTAACAAATTCATTGAAAAATATGGTAAAATAATACGTTCGTATTTTGTTTTAACCAATCCAAAAAATCACCTCATCCTTGTTTTGTTTCCAGTTATTAAACCAAATAAATAGCTGTTTCTTTTCTTTTTAACCGACTTTCGAAAAAGGAGGAGGTTCTATGTTCGACTTCTTGTATGTTTTTTTTTATGTATGTTCATCGATATCTCCGTCAATTGTGGACCGATTTTGAAAATTCTTTTTTTGTTTGAAAGAGTATTTTCCGAAATTGGTCCCATTTTAATTTGGTGAAGATTTGATGAAGAACTTCGAAGATATACAACAGAACTCTTCAATAAATAACGGAAAATCTCTCGGGACTGTTGCAATCGCATGTCTGTTTATTGTTTATACCATTTCATAACATAACATCACGCCAGTACGCTCTTAAGGGGTAAGCAGATCTGTCAATTGATCAGTTTTGTTCAAGTTTCATGATATTCGGGTTATCTATTCTGGCTTACTAAACAACTTGCCTATTAGGTAGGTACAACTAAAAAGTGAAAAATAAAAAAACTTTTTTACAAAAAAATACTACCGACTTCCAAATGAAAACTACAAAGTGAAAAATAACTTTATTTTTGGAAGTCGGTGTCCATAACGCAAAAAATGGTACCTACGAAAGACACCGACTTCCAAAAATAAAGTTATTTTTCACTTTGTAGTTTTCTTATTTGGAAGTCGGTAGTATTTTTTTGTAAAAAAGTTTTTAAAAAAATGTAAGATTTGATTTTTATCTGGAATCATTTGGATGGCCATAAAAAAACATTTAGAATGTAAAGTATCTGAAAGTTCAGACTTTCTTAACTTTTAGATCAAAGTTAGGTTAACTCAAAGTTAGTTTAGCTGAGTGTAAGGTTTGCCCAAAGTTAGTTTAGTTGAATGTTAGGTTAGCTC
The DNA here is from genome assembly GCA_948252205.1 of Orthosia incerta. Lineage (NCBI taxonomy): Eukaryota > Metazoa > Arthropoda > Insecta > Lepidoptera > Noctuidae > Orthosia > Orthosia incerta. Next base: position 21,429,316 of record OX411744.1, read on the forward strand.
ACAGGTAGGTTAGCTCACTGTTGCGTTAGCTCAATGTTAGGTTAGCTCAGAGTAAGATTAGCTTAATGTTAGGTTAGCTCAAACTTAGGTCAGCTCTGAGTTAGGTTCGGTAAAAATATGTTTTCTGTTTACAGTTAGCGCTCCATTCAGTTGTGTAATGATAGTTTGTAATACGGGTACAATAATATACTTAAAATAAACTGCGGCTTCAATTGTATTTAATCGAAGATATTCTGAGTATCTTTTTCCAGCACCTGTAGCCATGTTGACATCTACAATCGATAACGCTAGTAGAAAACGAATCAATGTATGGGAATGACACATCTGAAAAGTCAAGTCATCTGAAAAGTCAAGTGGTCAGACCAAAGAAGAAATAGAAGGCGTTAACGATTGTTGAAAGAGATTCATAAGGAACGTTTGTAACGTGGCTAGGGGGGCTCTTTCTACCTTGATACAGATTTTTCTATATTTTTATGGTGAGTCCATGGGGTGTATTTTTCTTTAGATGCGAATCAAAGCTAGACGGGATATGTATTATTTGAATTTATTTATGTATTTAATACTTTAAGCACATAAACGTAAAGAGGTTGACATTTTCTTGTTCTTGAATTCTTTACTGAGTAGAAACAAAATAGATTCTATTTTTTGTATTATTGTTTCAGTCTGGGTGTACAATACTGAAAGGAAGCCGGAATGAATAAAGTTAGCTTTTTACATTCGTGCTTACAACACACACCATCTTACATTGTTAGAGATATCCTGTACAATCGTAAAAACATAGAACGATGCACTCTGCACGGACACACACACCGACACTATTGTTATCTGGACACTAACTTGTTTTCGCAACACCTAGCGAGGTACTGAGACTACATTTTTATCTCCGACGTAAAAAAGTTGCGTTATTTTTGCGTATAGTCGGCAAAACTGATTACTTGTATGCAGTCTTAAAGAAGGCGTAATTTTTTGGTTGATCTTACTAACATATACAAGACATAACATGTAAGACATACATAACATGTATAGTTTAAACGGCAAATTATTTAGTAAAAGTTTGTCTTTGTAGTAAGCACTATTTGTGTCACTCGTTACCCTCATACATTTTCCTTTTAAAGCTCCATGATTGTGTGAAAGATTTACTAGGTTACCCATGTTTTTGTTCACTGTACCTACATAGGAGAAGAAGTAGCGCAGACAACTGTAAACCTCAAATGAACCTGAAACCTTTAGTACCCCGTGTTACTACCGTGGTACTATTATCTCTATAGTTTTATGCCAACATTGTTGTTGCCAAATCCATGTTCAAGGTAAATTGTATTAAGAAATCGATATGGGCTCAGTGCAATAACAGATTCGTGTCGAGATTTGGAATAGAGATTTTTATAGCGAGACTTACTCGATATTGCCTCCATTTTGGGATAAGTATCCTAGTTTGTAAAATATGGTGATAGCATTCTTATAGGTGAATAAAACAATAGTGTTGGGAAGTTTGTGATTGCTTTCTTAAGCAGAATCTTATCTAAATGTGATATCATCATCATCATTAGACCCCCAAGGGTCGCCACATTGACCGATCCTGTGAGTTTGAAGAATGAGAAGGAACAAAATAGATTCAGAGACGATAAGACATGAACAGATTTAGATGTTTCTTTATTGCCTAGGCATATTTTTATTAGAGCTTGTTTTTTTTTGGCAAAATTGTTTCAGTTTATACATATCTAATCTTTCCAGTATTACTTGAAGAGCCGTAGAATAAAAACACTTTTTAGGTACCACTCAAAATCGTAGAATACATTTTGGTAACAAATTCCCAGCTCCCCAATAGCCCAGTGCTCTTCATTAGTATTATCCTACGCCAATTCCCGTGGGCTCCACACTGGGCCACTATAAACGGACGCACGGATAGTAGTAATAAAATTAAGAGGACACAGGACAGCTGGGCAGTTGCTTTACGACTAGCAATCGCATTATTTTTACCACTCACGTTTTTTAAAGCTACGTAGCTTAAAACTCCGGTAAACCCCACGAAAGGCAACAGTTTTAATTTGAAAGTATTGCTTTTAATCAAGTAGTAATAATGTTTTATACAGTATTGGCGAGAAATAGGAAGTATTACGTGGGAATGTGTTTTGGAAGACCGCAATATATTTGGATGAATAAATCAATGACGCAATGGAGTAGTTATAAATAAATAACGTAGGAAACTTGGAACTGGATTTATTGTAAGAAAATCTTAAGATAAGACGGAAAAAATACATTGCTAACCAGTTCTTATTAGATTACAAGTGGCCGCTGCACTCTTAATCTAGACCTGGGCACAAAAGACATTTCTCATTCGCACCAAGCCACAGAATAATCAAGTCCTTACATATCAATATTATCAGCAATGTGTTTCCCCCAAGCGTCTCCTCAACACGCGGGTGTGATGACCACTTCCTCCGGATTTATATGTGTAGCTGAATCCTGAATATGAAATAGAGCCAAAGTCAGTAGTGCTTAAAGAAAACCTTGACCACATTCTTCAATCTTGGATAAACACATTGTTCTTATTCGATAACTAGAGGCCACTCCACTTTTGTAGAAATCAAGACACACAGGCAGAAAAGTCATGGCTCATTCGCCCCAAGACACGGAATAATTAAGTCCTTACATATCATTATTATCAGCCACATTTTCCACTCCAAGCGTCTCCTCAACACGCGGGTGTAATGACCACCTCCTCCGGATTTATATGGGGAGCCATAAAACCTACATTCTTATTCATGTTCATGTTTATGGTCATTGATATGAGCCCATATAAATGGAGATGGCTTTGAACGGGACATAAAACGTGTAGGCAACTGGACAGATGTACTGTTGCTTATGTATGTTTAATCTTGCAAACTAGGGAAGTAGGTAAGGTATTTAAAATCTTGATCTTTTATGTACCTACAATCACTATTGAAAAAAGTACTTTGGCTATAAATAATTTTATTGGAGGAAAAGTCCGTTTATTAGGAGACTATATGCCTCCAGCACGTTATTTTTGTGTGAATGAGTTTATAGAAACTATATTTATATATATCCCTTACACCCAATTGGAAAACTATTCACAATACGAACTACTTCCACAATACGAAAAGCTTTTATTTTATAATATTTCCCAGACCTTGCCTTTCCACGTATTAAAATTACATATTCTTCCGGTTACACATTTAAAACGTTCGTTCATTCTTATTCAAAATACGAGACTACATTTATCATTTGAATGCATTACACAGAAAATACTTTAAAATTTTACAATACAGTGTACACGGCAGCTAAATGCAAATGTTTGTACGTATTTAATAAAAGATGACTCGTTCGCCGCTTGGCTGAGCGCGGCCCGGCGCTTCTACGCAGCGTAAACTAACAAATTGCTGTGTCTGCCTTCGAACCTCCTCAGTATTTTCAAGTAAATGTCTTGAAAAGGAGCTTGAAAATTTCCCCAACAGTCGTCAAACTTTGTCCACTATATTTATAGACGATACTTCTCGGCAGGACCGTCAATTATCGTCGGGGAATTTTCATTTACTACTTTAGCGAATGAATGCAAAAATATTTTTCGTGCTCTCTTAAAGGTTTTTGCGTACCTTTTAATAAGTGATTTGAAGTAGGTGGCACTTATTAAAATGTTTCGATTTGAACATTGTGTACAAAATTTAATTGGTTACTTGTGGAGAAGTTTAGCATTCAATACCTATAGGTAATTTAATTTATTTTTCGTCACACTTGCACGTAAACAGTATCTAAACATACAGGTTAACTTGGCCGTAATGCCCCATATGAAACCCTCGAGCTTTCTTTTTGTCATGAAACCCAAGGGCGGTAAGTATTTTTTTATTTATTTATAGCACAGCACACAGGTCATGCAAGTTCAAGCAAGTAGTTTACACGCAATTGAAAAAATGTCTTAAAATATTATCTAAGCAGGAATTTCATTGCAATCTCGCTACATGTTACTTAAATACTCAACTAATGTTCTTAATAATCGATTTTAATAGTTTTTTGTTTCAAAACGTCGATTTTTTTTTTACTCTCCGTCATGGCTGTATACCTACGTAAGTATTATCCTTAACGTTTCTGAAAGAAAAATTTGTATAATCTGTGGTGTGGGCAAAAAGCCTGAAACTTTTTTTAAGCGGATGGCGCTTAAATAAAGTTCACGTTTTTCGTAATAATAGTTGTGCTGACTTGTGTATTAAAGCTATAATTTATAATTATTTACTCGCAAATGTGATGAAAAATATTGTATGTTTCACGGGCGGTACGGGAATTACGAACCTCGACTCAGAAACTTCTACTAGAGCCTCGATCGTAATTCCTTACTTACCGCCCTTAATACACAATGTACTATTACCGTCAAGTCTTTTCATTATTGACACGCTATCCTTTATTAAAGTGTCTGTAATAAGGCTTTGTGATTTATGTAATATTAATTCAAATCACATCAACTGAAAAGTCTTTCATGACGTTCTTTGATTGAAGCCCCAGCGTTTACTTAATTTAGATCTTTTGTGTAAGAGCAGCATTGAAATCAGTGCCGAAATCCGAGGAAATACCTGCAGCCCATTTATTTTTCCCGGAATACCTTGGAGAGAACGCTTCGGTATGTACGAAACCTGCGCGAAATCGTACCTTTATTTGTACGGGCTCCTCTTGAACTGATGTAATCAGAAAGTTAATATTACTCCTCATAATATTAGGTTTGTGTACTAAAAAATTACAGGCAAATGATTGTATTTTTACCCGACTACGCTAAAGTCACAATGAAGGATTATGATTTTAAGAGCCTATGTATGTCCGTATATTCATATTAAGGTCCTTCAGGCCAATCTCAAAGAAGATTAGACATCGACGCGTGAGATATTATAGTGCATAGGTGCGTTTGCACACACTTGCGCACTCTCTCTTTGTGTTTATATGTTTGTATGTATACGGGTGGTCTGCCATAACGACTAAACTACTGAGTCAATTTTGATGAATGAGGTGTCAATCGATTCGTTATAGGCCGGATGAGTGACATAGGCTACATTTTATTCAAAAACTATCAGTATTATAAAATTGAAAGGGGCTTCTGTTTTTTTATTTGCTATCGTTTTTACTGTGCAAATGAAAGAAGATACAATTTTGAGTTCTAGATATAAATTCTTAAAAAATAAGTTCTGAATATCAGGTATTTCGTAGTTTTTTCTACCCTTATCCTGTAGCTGAATGTTATTTCGGCTTGTTATTCGTTAAAACCTTAATAAAATGGCTCAAAATATTTGTCCCTCACTTTAAGATATTATAAGCTTACGCAAGTATTAGCTTACCAACCCGCACTGGGGTCGCGTGGTAGATTACGCCCCATTCCCTCTCACAAAGAGGAGGCCTGTGTCCTAGCAGTGCGAACATTAATAGGCTGATGATGATGAATATAATGATCCAAGTATTTACCTAATCAGCCCGTCTTGATTATGAACCAGTGCTGGGCAAAGTAAACTGGAACAGTAGACTTGACTGTACTCTACCATTGCAGGCTAGTTTTTTTCGGTCGGAGTCAAGTTCGTCCATCCATCTTCGTCTGTCGCGATGTGGCCTAGCATTTAACAGAATCATATTAGTATTTTACCCTACAGAGATACTAACAGCAAAAAAAATAATAACCGAAAGCCTAATGGTGAAATCATTTTTATTTCAAAATAAGAATGATTTCATCATTAAAGATAAAGATACATTTATTTGTTCAAACATATGTAACATGATACATGAATATGTACATATAGATGGAAACATAAATTTACTGGACCAACATGTTTTGCCTCACTCGGCGTACCAAATGTTTGCAATATGTTATTAATTAAATTATCAATAATTCATTAAATAAATTAACGTCACTTACATATATAGAATTAGAGTCAGTGCAAAATAAATTCAATAATATTATAAAGAAGTAAGATTTTTTTGTTTGTTTGTACCAAATGGGCTCCGAAACTACCGGACCGATTTTAAAAATTCTTTCAACTATCTAAAGCTACATTATGCAGGAGTGACTTAAGTTATTTTTTATCCCGGCAAAAGTTAAGGTTTCAGTGGGATGGGACACGGGAACAAAGCCGCGGCAAAATAGCTAGTTTTTTTTTTAAATCAGAGTCAAAAAATAAAATGTAGTCAATATTAATTACAGACAAAATATGACAAAATTTTGTAGAGTGACGGAATTGTTAAAATGCTGTGCTTTATGAAAATTGGTCTGCAACTGTCCATAGATTGCAACCCAAACTCATTAAAGTGTTCATTATTTTTTTATAGATTTCGTCTGAGCTGCGAACGTTATTGATAACGCCTCTCTCATTGGTTGAAGGCATACTAAATAGCCATTTAACTCTTAAATAATTTTAGCAATTCCTGTAATCATTTAACAACAACATTTAACATTCAGTATTTTACTTTATACGTGTTCACTGTTCATAAATTCCATCTCTTTACGTGACAACGCATATATTTATTACGTAATACATATTTTTTATCTACGAGTGCCTCGTCATCGTTTATTTTTCTTCTCTTATGGGATGAAAAATAATAGGAATTACTAAAAATAATTATATTTCAATATTTAGAATGTCGTATGCGCAGAAGAATAATAATTATCTTGGGAAGAAGAGCCTTTATCAGTCAATAAAGGTATACATATAAACATGAAATTAATTACTTAAATTAATAACTTATTTAGTTAAATATCTGTTATATTTTATTTAATGCCGTACAGTAATAAAATACGAGTATTATTCGTATTTATTGTGTACAGTTATTCGTTGATGTAGTTAAACAAACAATCAGAAATATAACAGAGAAGGAACGCAGAAGTTCAATTAATAAGCGCCCCTGCCTGTTAACACTGTTGTGGAATTCATTCTATGTCAAGGAAATCTTGCCTCTAATAGCGTCCGAAGTGGTTCAGTGAATGGAGGTTTAAGTACTGAGAATTGAGTGCATGGGTAACAACTGATTACTTAAATCTAGTCAAGCAGTGCGTGTGAAAGTTTTTTTATTTTATTTTTTATTTGTGATGGGTTTGCTCTTGACTCTAGTCTAGGTCAGAGGTGACAGAGACAGAGTCGACGATGGAGTGAGCTTACCCAGAAGAATCCTGTTCACTCTAAATTTGAAGAGATTCGGGTTGAATGCGTTCGGAAACACAGACGCAGGTAGTGAGTTCCTCTCATTCGCTGTGCGCATTATGAAGGATGTTTGGAAGCGCTTGGTGCGAATTGGTGGAATGGCATCAAGGTAAGGATGATAACTTGTAGTGCGTCTAGTTGCGTCTAGTTTGCACCCTATTGTATAAATTCAGGCTCTTCCAACTTAACAGACAGATTTGTTAATACTCCCCGTATGCTTTTAGTAACCACCATTTTTGCTCTGAATTGTAATAAATATGTGAAACAAATCTGAGAAAAAAATCTAGTTTACACTTAGCAAATATTTGGTGGCTGGTTATAAAATTATTGGGACTTGTGAAATTTGCCTTATTACAAAAAAACAGAGCTTTGCCATTTGATAATAAGTTATAATGAATTACTTTACTAAGTTTATTTTCTAACAACTAATTTTTGCTTATTTTTAAAGTTGCAAAACTGTTCGGCTATCTGGAGGCACGGCAGTGCCCTCAACAAGTCGAACCAACAAAGGCACAGCCGTACCATCCGTTTCTCGAAGCCATTCAGGACATTTTCGACCCGCCCCCCCCCCCCTTTAATTTCGTTATGGATAAAGCTGGAAGTCTGAATTTTTTGTGAATAAGAGTACATAATATAATATATATGAGCATAATCCCGATACATTCAATTTGAACTTCTAGTCTAGGAATTATTACTAGTCAATATTCCTTCATTTTGTCACTGACTGAAACACTTACCGATCATCAAAATTAATCGACTTGATGACAATAATGTCGACCCTTTATGTAAAAGTCAAACCAAGTCAGTTAAATGTGTTTGTACATATGTAACTAATTAATAAGGTACCTACTGAATAAATTACTACTTTTTGCGGTAGCAGAACTGCGCCGCGAGACTTGTATTTTTTACCGTTTATGTTTTTGATGGTCCTATTTTTCAGTGCACATATCTTTTTCTGTCTTGGTATTGCCACAACTCGGATTGCGGTCGAAACTAATATATGGTAACGTTTAAGGCAAATGTAGAGGAAGCATGTCGGATTTAACGATCCCTGCTACAGTGTATTTGCATTTATAGTGACAGGTTCCAGTCCAAGAGAATCCTAGAGTTGTGCGAGCAAGCCAAACCCTTTTCATGGTTGGAATAGTCGCAGCTAAACGAATTAAAACTCACAAATCTATAGTTAAAATTCTGTCAAATACATCTGTAAGTGTGACAAGAGTTAGACTTATGCAAAAGAATTAATATAATGAGCTTATAATACATATTTTCAGAAGAATTCAAGCAAATGTATACTACCTTTTTGCCTGTGGAATTGGAGGTGGATCTGTGCGTTTATATGACAGTGAACGGCACCTATTATCTCCTCATCAGCCGTACCAATCTCTCAAGCAACTCAAACTGCAGCCTAATTGCGTAAGTGATTTCGGCAAGGCAAATGTTTTGATCGCAATCAATCGACCGATCACATAGACGGAAGAAAGAAAGAAAGAAAGAAAAAGTATTTATTTGTGACCCGCACAGGAGACACGAGAAATCAGCTTAAAATTAAACAAAATTAAAAATAAAAACCCCGTGCTAGACCAAAAAGGCTCCTATCTCAGCATGTGCAGCGATATCCAAAAAAAATGAAATAACGCTGCGCTGATATTCTGATAAGACCAACTGTTGATGCCACGGACACACTTACGGAAACGGAAAATACTTAAATAATACAATAAAATAAAATATATAAATAACAAACAAAATAAAATAAACACAGAAGGTGGGTCAGAGTATCAACATCGCGTCTTTTTTGCCGCATGTGATTGGTCGATTTTTCATACTCTTTGCCATTTGTTTTTCCGAATTCATTACACAATAAGGCTGCTGGGGACCTATTAATAAACCAAGCTGCAGTTAGACTTGACTAACAACTTATTAACGTGCGTAACAGATTTTTACTGACTAAAACTAACCCGTGTTCCTTCAGTGGTTTGAGCCAGCGCCGCGGTAACTCTTTATCCGTGACCCAGACAGGCATCGACCTTAGCGGACCACGTCAGTTTTGCTGACATCTCTTTGAGGTGCGCGTGGAACACCACGCGCCGTCGACTCGGGCCTGGTCCTTATCGGACGACGAGCTACCCGTTACTCGCCGTCCACAAGCCCGCGCCTACGGTGGCCAGGAAACGGCTTGCGACACCCGACGCACAGGGCGTCTTCCGCGGTGGCTTGGGGCGTGAGGGAAGCCACAGGTCTGCTGTCAAAGTCAACTTAAGGCGACTAGTGAGTACGTTTTTACATAACAAATCAAAACATCACGCCTGTCTTTACCGATGAGTTGAACAGAGGTGCAACTACCCACACCCACATTTCGCAGTTCAAGTGGTGAGCCTATTGTCAATAAACTGCCACAGATCCAAGCTGTTACTGAGTTATTTCAGATAGAAAACTCAATAACACGTTGCCTAACCCGGGCATCGAACCCAGCACGTCATGCTCAACAGTAGTCCTTGCAATCACTAGAGCAACGAGTTACGTTTGTAATAGCAAACAATGAACCTGAAACGTCAGACAACATTACTGAATGAACATCGTTTATTGGCTGAAGGCTGACCGACACAACTATGTGTATCGTTGTATACGGTTTTAGTGTAGCCGGCTAAAATCAGTGCCGCCTAGCCACAGTGCCCGCAGCTGGCCGCAAACTGTTAACTATTCCTAAGTTAACACGATCGAGTCTAACGCATGGTATCCCCGGGCCATCGATTCCTGATCGTATCTAGTAACTAATTGGTACAGCCTATCCTTTGACTTGTGTTGAAGTTGCTGTGACTTTATTGTATGGTTGTAGATCATCATCATCATCAGCCTATTAATGTTCCCACCACACACAAGGCTCCTCTTTGTGGCAATCCCACCGCACTATTCCCAAACCATTGCAACTCCTGAAAGCCAGAATCAACAGTGGCGACCACCAGAAAAGTGCCGAGGCAATGAAGCTCGACGAAGTCCCGAAGAATGAATTTAACTGTCTTGGATCCCGCAACGAAATTAATCAGAAAATAATAAAAGAGGAGTAGGAGGATGTCACATGTCTTCAAATTTTTGGTTCTAAGACTTGCCGGTTTCCTCACGATGTTTTCCTTCACCGTTTTGAGAGCAGTGGTAATGAAATAATTTACACAAAGTTAAGCGCCTGCCTGGTTTGGACAGATTTGTTATTATTATAGTGCCCCTAATGAGGTATCATTTAATAATGTTTTAATTAAATTGTTTTACAATTCACAACCGTCCTACGTCTGTGAACAAAGCAAAACGCGATGTAAGGAGGTGGCGTTCTGTAGATTCTGCCTACCCCTATGAGAAAATGGCGTAACACCTTTATAAAACGCTAACTGTCCCACGCGGCTTCGCTCCCGTCAATTGGCTACCTACCTACCCTACATACATGAATGTTGAGTAACTTTAACCGCTTATGCAACACACGCAACGGAAGCTGTCAAAAAGGAATAATTTTGCCCGTTTTGCAACATTTTTCATTTATGCTCGGCTCCTATTGGTCGTAGCGTGATGCTATATAGCCTATAACCTTCCTCGATAAATGGACTATCCAACACAAACATAATTTTTCAATTCCACTCAAAACTCTTCAGCTTTATAATATTATATAATATATAATATTAAGTAAAGATTATTAATTTTAATAGCAGAGAAGCATTATCTCATAAATTATGTTTTTGAATAACATTTTCATTCCTGCTAATTCCTTATTTTATTTCATTTTCCTTTTATTATGTCCAATTGTTTTTCCTACAAACGTAAAAAACGGTATTTAGGCGTGTAAATGTGAACCTTTATTTATTGATATTGAGATTGAATCCTATATTTGTATACTTCATATGAGTTAAACATCCCAACACAATAACGAAAAGTAAATAAAGAATAATATCACAACGTATTTACTTGTACCGAATATTTATCATGAAGAGAATCTCATTGTATTGTTGTAGAAGCAACAAACAACGGATAACAACATATAACATCATTTGACGTGGAGCACAAACATCCCTGGTATTTAGTTTGTTTTGTAAGACGAACAGTCTTCATTGAGACTGAGAGCGCTCCCCGGTTTAAGAGCGAGCTTAAAGCCATCAAACTAGCGTTTTGATGAGGATATTTTATTTTGATGACGCAAACGTACGGGTAGCGAGTAAGGACATCCTGTTTTTGTTAATGGGTCCACGGAAAGGGTCCACTATTAAGTCACGGTTGAACCTTTAGTAGATTTACATTGTCGCATGCCCAAACGTGGGCGTAGTGTTGTATGTTTTTGCGTTGAAAGGTGTATCTGACTGACTAGTCCAATTCCTTCAAGATAAAAACGGAAATTACACCTTTAAAACATTATACGCACCCTTATTTCATATTTCACAAGATAGGAATCCAAAGTTATGAGTTGATCATTTAATATAATAAAATATATTTTTTTTACAAAAAAATACAACCGACTTCCATATAAGGAAACTACAAAGTGAAAAATCAAACCGACTTTCAGAACAAAAATCTACAAAGCAAAAAATAACTTTCTTTTCCGAAGTCGGTGTCTTTTGTACCCATTGTTTTCCGTTTTTCGACACCGATTTCGGAAAAGACTCGACAGCTCGTTTGCAATAACCTACTTTCCACCCTTGTATCACAATGTACTATTATCTACTCTCATGTCGTAATATTCCAATAATAAACTTAAAAACGAGTTTATATTGACATACTTTATAAACACAAAACACAAAATATAACAAAAAACATGATGTAAACAAAGCAAAAATGAATTGACAGCAGCCATTGCGCCGCCAGCGACATCTGCACTCAGCTTTGCGTTCACATCCCCATTGACGGGGATATTGGTGAACAAAGACAAAAAAAAAGGAAATTGAACAAAGATCCTCCTCCTTTTTGGTAAGTCGGTTAAAAATGGAATGACTCTTTTCGGTGGTTTATATACTTGGCGAGTGCACTTTAATAATAAATACTATTGCATGCTCTGCGGTCATAGAAATGCTAGAAAAATGGAGAATTGTCAGTGGTTTAGCCTTTTGTCCCGTGATGTTGTATTTTATTAAATCGTGGCACTAACTGTAGTAACCTCGTTTCTAACAATGCTCACGAAATACTGAACGGCGGCATGAAAGGCTTCCGTGTTTGTGTGCTTTGCTCCAATAGGTACACTTTATTGTGTACAAACTTTATCAAAGTACATTACGAGAGTGTCGTCGTATCTGCTTCGCTGCTCTTACCAGCAGACTTTATGGCCTTAAACTCACAATAGTTGATTGAACCTATGTTCTTCCTCTTCATTGACTCTTTAAATTAAAACTCGTTCTTTCAATATTACGTTTGGTAAACGTTTTTGTATAGACGAAGCTCAGCGTTTGATTAAGCTCGCCGGAGTGCGGACTCAGCATTTTTGTTCAGTTTCAGTGAAAGCGAAAATACTCATTTTCACTGTGAAAAATTTTGAAAAATGTTTTGTGTCTTTAGACGATAATTAAATGGTGCGGTAGTTCGTGCTTCATATAATAACAGACGAGATTAACCACACTATTTATCGAATCGATATCCAATCGAGTTTTGTGTCGGGCATTGAGCGCCGGGTGCCGGGCGCTCGCTGGAGGCAGGGAGGCAGCAAGGACGGCACGTGGCGTGAAATCCGTCGCTTTGCGAGCTCTCCAACCGCTCCCCGGGGCCGAGTCGATCTGTTACAACAAATAATACGCCAGACGGCGATCCGTTAAACCACTTATCAATTTTTCCAATAATTGTTTTAAATCGTCTCTATAAATATTGTTGATATTGCGTTATTAACCGTCGTTTCAAGCAATACAATTTCAATTTCAATGACAGGAAAATGTGATGTGAAATATATTGACATTCATAAGATTTCTATTCCGGAAGAGACAATTTGAAACATAAATAGGTACGAATTTTCAATGTAAAGAATGATGAATTCTAAGACATTCTCAATTACCCGGTAAGTGCCTTGAAATACATACAAATCGAATTATGTTAAACAAATCAGCCGAATCTTCTCATGAATGTATGAAAAATTTCGAGTAAGGAATCTTTTCTTGCGTTTTATATTGGTAGCAAGACTTGTGTCAGCTTCAAATTATATTACTGGTAATATACGGACCTGCGATATTGAAAAGAAGCTCTGCAACATCCTGAGAGGAAATGCTTTCCATTCTACAAAATATTTCAATAGGTATATAACATTAAGTCATACTAGGTTAGATACTAGGCAATAAGAAATTGATTCGGGACACGGCAGGTATTCAATTAATATCCTGAGTCTAACAGGATTCCCCGTCTATGAATCACAAATAAGAAGTTATGATTTTAATAAATGTAGTCATTGTATTTTAAAATTTTTAGCCAGTCAAATAATACCCGGCCCTCTTTTGGCTATGCTGCAACTTGGGAAAAACTTTTTCTAGCAGATGACTGCAATAGACTTGGTCGATTAATGAAGCTGGCTGATAGGTAAATCCATACTTAAAATTATAAATTCGAAAGTAACTCTTTCTATCTGTCTGTCTTTTACCTTTTCACGCCTAAACCACAATGAAATTTGGCAAGGGGTAGATGCCATCCTGAAGAAGGACATAAGCTACTAAGTGTATAAAAAAAATGTTCTGGTAGGGTAGGTAGGGTGGGGTAGACAAGGGTAGGTAGTGTAGGGTAGGTAGGTATGCAGGGTAGGATATTTAGGTAGGGTATGTAGAGTAGATAGGTACGTAGATAGGTCGGCAGGGTAGGTAGGTAGGGCAGGTTGATAGGTAGGGTAAAGAGGTAGGTAGGTAGAAAGTTGACGAAAGCGAAGCCGCAGGAGACAGCTAGTTAACCTAAAAAGAGAAAAATTTTTTTTTTAAAAAAATACTTATTTTAATCATGCTTTTTATATCATCCAAACCAAACGTGTATGCAAAATTTCATCTTAATCGGTTGAGGGTAACTGCTTTAAAATTATGTTGCAAGTTTTGACCCGAACATACATACATGCATTGCAAGTTAATAAAAAGCTTGTAAAATGATGGCTACCGAGCAAACAAATACTTCTGGCGTCCAAACAAAATCGACTCGCACAAGAGCTTAGAATATTATCTTCTAGTAAAAAGTAATAATGGGCAGTACAAAACATCATTAATCAAAGGATATTAAAGTCACCGCCCCTCAATAAGGAATAGTCGTCTCTGCAATTGACATTTCATTTGTCAATAAACATCTTTAGTCAATACTTGATTCTGCCCGCGGTTTTGTCCGAGGCAAAAGTGTTTTTTTATCGCAAGTAAACATACTATCGGGATAAAATAACCTATGTCCTACAGGTTTGTTCAGCAGTCAAAGCGTCAAAAGGTAACAGACAGACAGAGTTACTTTTCATTTGTAATATGTAAAGAGTTATTTTTAAATACTCCGATTCCTGACTATGATTTTGATGTATGACTTTTTGATGTTTTGTATGATCATATAATTTTCATTATGATTTGACCTTATGGTTTTAATTTTATTTTTTAATGATTTTATTTTGTATTTTATTTTTGAATGATTTTGACCTTGTAATTTTGATTCTTGACATTATGTTTTTCATTTCTGACTATTATTTTTAATGCTATTATTTATTTAAGTCTGATCTACATGTACTTAACCATTTGTATTTTTTGTTTAATCTACTTTTTGTGATTTGAATTGTATAATTCATAGTTATTTCAGGGCGGCAATGTTACAATGAGTGTTATGTACGACGTACTAGTCATATGCATTGGTCCATTAGTTGTTTAGATTGTTTTATCGATTTGTAATGAATGTGATGTGGCTGTGCTATATTTCAAATAAATAAATATGAGTGTAGATAGCACTGATAGCAGTGTATACTTAGATATAAATAAAGCAGAGCGCACACTGGGTACTGGGTACTCCAGTAGGTAATATGAATACCCGCTTATATAAATTCCGTCATGATCTTATTAAGGCTATTACCGACTGAGCTAGGCTTAATAAGGTCGTGTGCTTGACTTATGTGCTGTATGCGAATTGTTGGGTAAACGTGATTTGGTTTTTATGTACGTGATATTCATGAAAGAATTTAGATTAGAGAATAAGGTTTAATTTGGAGTCTACTGAACTCTCCTTATAATTCATTTAGTTTATCTGGACAGGTATTAGATACTTTGTTAGTTTCTCCAAATTTATGGGACGATAACTATTGCAACGAACCAAATGATACAACATTGTTGCAGTGTTTGGTAGAAAAATGTTGATGCAGGCTTTTAGATGTTTTATAAGCAAAATATTCAAAATGAAATGAAGTCAAGTGCTAAAGAAAGAAGTATACAACCCCCGACACAAAAACCTTTAAAAAGTAGTAAATAATATATATTAGCCAACGACCACACAATTCGATGTGGCCGCTGATATTGGCCGTTAGTAACCAACTTTTGTTATAAAAGTCTACTTTAAAATTTCGCAGGTATTGAAATTCAAATACATATATCGCGCCATGCCTTATACGGTGTACCTAACGTAATGAAAATCAGAAAAATCAAGTTTTTTTTTTTTTTTTTTTTTTTTTTTTTTTTTTTTTTTTTTTTAAGAAAAAACGTTGCACCACACTAGAAATTTCTTCTGTATCGTGGGTGCGTTTACAAACATATAAACTCACATACACAAACACCCAGAGCGGGAACAACTATTTGTAGATCATACAAATATTTGTTCCGTGCGGGAATCGAACCCGCGACACGCAGCGCAGCAGTCAATCGCTCAACCACTGCGCCAACCGTGCGCCCAAGATTGAAAGTACAAAGTTCTTTTTTTTTATACCTACTCACAATATTAAGGCATTAAGTCCGCCTTTGTACTTGTGCATAAAGTTTTAATAAATAAATATTCAGGTTTATTTTTTAACACTTAAAATCTTTTGAATGTTGATTTTTACATGAATTATCATATGTGCACATAATTATAATAATGGACTCAGTATAATACCTAAATGATATTTTAAAACCCCGACGGCGACGGAAAGAGAGGGGTGTTTGAGAATTTTTGTAAACGGATAAACTGATTTCATGTATTTTTTTTTTGAAAGTTGATTTTATCAAAAGTGTGTTCAGCTATGTTTGATGCAAATCGGTTGAGCCGTTCAAAAGTTATGATCGTTTTACTGTTTGAATCGGGCTGTTTTCGCAAGACATCGTGTTTAAATTCGTGTTCAATAGATTGTCGATCGAAGCGTGTCTAGTACTAGATAAATAATTACGTAGCATTAAATAAAAATTAATCGGCGGTTTTTTTTTTAATTTCACTTGTTTAGTTAATATTTTTGAGAAGCCGCGAGTTCCGAATCTGTATCGGGATTACAGAGAGATACTACGATCCTGTATTTTTCCTCAACCCAAGCTCCCTTACGTGCGTTACACGAATATTGTTAAAATTAATTGGACGGAACAAGGCAATGTAAAGACCGTTGTGTACAATATAATTCTGTAGGCAAAGTCAATAACATTAGCTACCCGGTGAATGGACGTAGAAGTGGGGCACTTTCATATTCATTGGCGCTTAAGTATTCAAAGGATTTCTTATACGAGGAAGTGTGAAATGTTAAAACTACAATTCTAACATTTTGACTTGGTTGGCTGAACGTTCAAGAGAAGTGTTAAGTATCAAAGCCTGTCTTGATTTGACTGGTAAACTACAATAAAACTTAATGCGCAAATAAACCCCGAACAGTTTACAAAGAGAACGACATTCCAATACATCGACAATACAAAGTTTTACAAACAAAAGTAAGCGAGGGAAACTATTGGCAGACACTAGTACGATTTAGTACGCACCATGTGCTGCCGCTTACTAACGCGTTTGTTTAGCCTGGGCGATGTATAGACACCAGATATGTGGCCTTTGTGGGCTACAAGTAAATGTGAATCAGAAGTGGATTCTACAGTATTCCCAACGAAAATTCCCAAACGAGATAGGAATATCAATTGCTTTCCTGCCCAATTTCCTTGTAAATTGCTACGGAATATTGTGCCGCGAAATATCTAATATTTGCATAACGTCACGTGCGTGTAAAAAAAAGCAAAGTGAAAGAGAACCTAGTAACAGGTGTCATTTATTTTGTTTGTTCTGTTGTACAAGTGTTTGCTGTGTTCGGTTATTGCGAACAATGATGGAATATCCTCGGAATTTCATGTTTGTCGCTAAATATTGAATAAATAATAAATCTATGAAACAAACAGGGAATGTAAACGGGTTGAGCTATTTGTGTTCCGTTTTGTGATTGTTATTTTATTCCGACAGATAGCAGATATTATTATATCAATAGTCTTATTATTATTGCGCTCGATTTTATCCGTACCTGCATATAATTTAACAGTAACCTACATTTCTCGTCGGATATCTTACGTAAACAATATGGGTTCGATAAAATTTTCATCATCCGGTATTCATTATGATGTCAGGCGTCAGCCGGTCATCATGACTTGCTTTTTTCCTTGAATTAAATTCGACCCGAGCCCTCATCACACCTAAGTGGGAACACGGCAATATGCAGTGCCCATGGAATATGAGAGTAGGCAGTATTTGAGGTCACCCTTAATTACATTTTGAGGACAAACAGTAGGTATACCATGTTGCTAAGCCTCTTGAAATGTTGTGACATTTTTCGGATCCTCAAAGTCAACATAATGGGCCTTATTTATAAATACATACTACCCAAATGATTAGGTTAAACACAGATTAGCAGAATCTCATTTCATATTTTCTTTGTTGAATTTGAATTTAAAATCTGCTAATCAATGTTTATCCTATTTTCATTTCATTAGATTATCGAGTTTATAAAAACCGGCCAGGTGCGTGTCGGACTTCGCACATTAAGAATTCCGTACCAAACTGCAAAATCAAGTTGAGGAATGAGGGAATTACAAATTAAAATCTGATTTATCAATATATTGATATTTGTTGGTAAAATAAACGTAATAATTAACATTGTTACCAAATTTCAAGTTCATAGGTCAATGGGAAATATGAAAATTCTTCGGAACAAGATTTTTGTAAAAAAAGCTGTCTTTGGTGGCTTCTCATTCCTTTGTTTTCCAATATTTTTGTAAATAAAAAATACAGTATTTATCTACTCAACGAGTTCTAAACAACGATACCACACTCAATAGGATAGGTCAATATTTTTTAAGCCCCCGGAGGCTTATTACGTATCTTTTGCAAGAGCAAAACGATAGTGAGTTTTGCGCAATAATTGCTCTTCCATACAGAAGTTATAGAGTTGTTGGCGGTTTTTTTTTTAACAAGTGCATTTGACAAACAGTGAGCGATTAGCAAACGATTGTGTAGGACCTACCATAACTACACTGCAGGTGATTCCGACTTTTATGATATAAAGCGTTTGATCGCGATCGTTTTGCTCTTGCAAAAGATACGTAATAAGCCTGCCGTTGTCTGTATGGTAAAAACCCTCCCTTAAAAACATTTAAAAATATTTTTTGACAATTTATGTGGGTTTATGTTAACAAGATGCTTAAACTGTGAAAATTTGAAGACAGCAATAGGGCTTCCTTTGGACCCTTCGGGTACGGAACCCTAAAACGCTGTGTATGTAATTTCCTTGAATAAGCTATTAATAATAATTCCTTTTTTTTGAAGATTTAATGTCCAGTTATATCATGTGTGTTGACCACTGTCCTCTATCGCTCATAACCCAAGGTTCACCCGCTCATAACTCATAACCCATTTCATAAACATTTTACTGGGTAATAAAGTTAAATAAAACGCATGATTTATCTGCATTTCAATGCGCCAGAGTCGTATAATTAAGATGGCCGCATATAAATTAAGTGCCGTCTATCCTGTTGGGGTGGCAGTCAAATGAGCTAAAACATTGACTCGAGGTGCCGCAGGCAGAATACCGTCGCGTGATAATTGTAGATGGTGGACTACTGACCTACTGTCATCTTTAAACTTTTATTTGCTTTGTTACTATTTTTATGACGAAATGATCTTTTTAGGGCACCGTGCTGGATAAACGTTATTCTATGTAATCCCTTTTGGGATTTGCTGTCCGTCCGTTTATGTGAATGTCACCGTCGATTATATTATGGACTATTTTAGGACCGATGGTGAAGCCTTGTGGGTTTTCCCAAAATTAGATACTATCAAAATCCCATGTGTACTCGTAGACCAATAAGGATTTCGTTGTATGATACTTATAATGAAATAGATACATAATTAAACATGTGAGGAAATTATTATTGAATTGGCCTCGAGCTTTTACGCTCTGATATTGAAGACAATATATGAATATCGTGTATTTACCAAAGTTATTATTCAAAGGTAATTCGTCGAAGGCATACATAATGTAATTAAACGGGCGCCGAACATTGAAGCACGAAATAATTATGAATCTTTCAAAATAAGAGTTTAATTAATTAATTACTGCTGATTACATAACTTTTACATTATTTTAGGTACCTGTGACTTAATTTATCATATTACATTAGGTTTTCTATGCTTCTATTTAATTTTCATTTTAGTTTGTTAGGTTAAAATTAATTAGTTTCAGAGTTTAACTTAGCGTAGCGCTCGTATTCTCCGTAAGGTTAGTCAGTGGTGCACCCAATGCTATAGTACACCCGAATTCCGCCAGTTATGTTTTTACGGTTCCGTAGTCAACAAGGAACTCTTCTAGTTTCGCCAAGTCCGCCTGTCCGTCCGTCCGCAGCTTAGCTCAGAGATTCTTAGTACAAAAAACTATAATTTGTCATGTATATACATATTACATCACGCCGACAAAGTGGGAAAATAATAGTACATTATGGTACAAGTGTGCAATGTTGGTGATTACCGCTGAGGCGCCATTGAGACTCGAGCCGTAGATGAGGGTCTTAAGAGAGCCGAGGACGGCAATCATCAATACACACGTGTATCATACGACGTTTTTCAATACACTTGTGAAGAAAATAATACTAAAAATCATTTTCAACAGTACAAACGAGTTGTGAAATTTCTTTCACAATGGCGGGCATAATTAATCAGCTTTCCTATGCGCGCGCATTTAACAATGGCGGTCGGCCATAGACTAAAAGAACAAAATAGGGAATTTAATTTTTTCTTAATTACAGAGCAAATAAAATTTATATTTGAGTGAAAATTTTATTTATTAAGCACGTACAAGTTGAAATTATCTATTTAAATACGAAGTTGCATGAAATGAGCAAACAATAGGTACATTAATTTATTTGTACTATTGAGCACGATCTTTTTTGTATCGAAACTTTTTTAAGAACAAAGCAACTCAACCAGTAAATTAAAAAAAAACTCTATAACTCACTTGTGAATAATTGCAATGAAAAAGTCACAGTTTGATAACAGGTATCATTATGTGTCTAATATATATAGCCACTTTATGAGCAAGTGTGTTGAAAAAACATGAAAAACATGTTTTTAGGTTTACTCCTGTACATGTAAAGTGGGGATGTTTTTTTTTCATCTATCTCATAGTGTGGGGTATCGTTGGAAAGGAAATTCAAAAATATCACGTAAACCATTTTTCGATTCAGGAATCCGTTTGCGTGAAATTAAGCTTTAAATGGCTAATTTTTGTAAGAGTCAAGTTTGTTCCCCCCTGCCAGCTGAATGGTTGCTTAGTATTAATTAGAACTAAATTAAAAGGAAAACTATCACAGCTAAGTAGGCTTTACAAGTTTACGAGTAATGGCCGACCAACTTATAAAATGTTCATGGAAAAGTAAAAAATTGTGTACGCGTATGGGGACAACAACTATCGAGCGGCAAACTTAATTTTGTCCCTTCGTTAGAGCAATATTCGGTGCTTTCATTGTTTATTAAAGTTAGTAATGTTACCTATTTACTTTTGTCAATGTAGCTGTTTATATACGGAACCCTCTGTGCGCGAGTCAGACTCGCAATTGGCCGGTTTTTCAGGGTATCTAACAAATACTCAAGGTTTTTAATATTATTACAATTTAAGCACAATACACGTGCGTTTGCGTTACTAAAATTTTGCTCCCATTGCTCTTAACTCAATAATAGACCAAATCGAGACTCGAACATAATACCACGGGTGCGTTTCTCTGAACTGACTTGTATTGTTTACTCGTGTCGAAGTACTAACACTAAACCAACCTAATGTTGACCTCAAATTCAGGTAATTGTTACTATATCAACCTAGCAATAAGATTTAAATTTATTTCTAGGAATAAACCGAGTTTACCCAAATGTAAACTATTTCTGAGACCAAGCCAATTAGGTGTAGTTAGTTATTACGGTTACGTTACTCGTGTGGTTTTCAGCTCAGTACACATTATGGAAGCATATCCTTATTTCAATAGTAAAATTGCATTTGATTACCATTTCAGCTGGAACACGTACACTACACTAAACTTTAGGTATCTTTCAAGTGTCACCACATCGACGGATCCTGCGAGTCTCGCACCCAGCGGAATCGCGCAACCTTCACCTGATCATCTGATCTATTGTGTGGCTTTCCAAAGCTGCGTTTTCCAATACACAATCGCCACTACGGAACTTTCAGCCATATCGACCATCCATTCTGCGAGCAATGTAACCCTATTAGCTAAATTGGTAGTTTCAAGAAACAAAACCGGCCAAGTGCAAGTCGGACTCGCGCACGTAGGATTCCGTACCATTATCGCAATAAACGGCAAAAAAATCATGTTTGTTGTATGGGAGCCCCACTTAAATATTTATTTTATTCTGTGTTTAGTATTTGTTGTTATAGCGGCAACAGAAATACATCATCTGTGAAAATTTCAGCTGTCTAGCTATCACGGTTCATGAGATACAGCCTGGTGACAGACGGACAGACAGACAGACAGACGGATCGCGGAGTCTTAGTAATAGGATCCTGTTTTTACCCTTTGGGTACGGAACCCTACAAAAATTAAGGAGTCCGGGTTCGAAAGCTCGACCTACAAAATAATACTATTACTACGTGTCGCCAAGCAAACGGATGTGAAATCCAACTTGCACCTATCCTTCGCAAAAAGCCACACGACATACATTGTTAACACAGTCCACTCGTATGTAGAAATAATGTTATCCTTGTAATACAAAGAAGCCATTTTTCCAGATTCTGAATAGGCGAATTCCAGTTTGCCCTCGGGAGTCGTAAATAATGTGAAGTGGATGAGAAGCAGCATTTCTTGTGCTCCGTTAAGATCATACTGATATAAGTACATGACTGCATTTGTGTTTTACTTTGCAACTTTTATGCTGCGCTCAGCGCAGTTTAAATCATGCTGTACAGTGAACTTATGGTCTGGACAAGAGACATTCTATTAACGAAAGTGTCGCGAAAAGTAAGAAATGTATTGGAATGCCAAGAGCAAGATAATTTGGCATTTCAACTAACGCCTTCTATCAAGACACTTTTCTCTTGTCACTCTCTGTTCAAGTGTTTTTCGTAACTTGTATTCGGTGATCTGCAATTTTTCTTTTGAAATTAATTAGGTATTCTAGGTATAAAAGACAGGACTATTGTAGCTAATAAACCTGATATAGTGGCGGTGGACCGAATTGAGAGGTGTGCCATGGTTGTTGACATAACCGTCCCGCATGACGAGAACCTCGTGAAAGCTGAGAGATATAAGCAAATCAAGTGTCTTGACTTGGCTCGCGAGGTTGTCGACATGTGAGATGTGGACTCAACGATCATTGTACCGATAGTCGTGTCAGCTAATGGATTAATAGCTACGAGCCTCAATCACCACCTTAGGAGGCTCTCGTTAGGCGGCTGGGTAAAGGGCTTAATTCAGAAAGCAGTACTTCTGGACACGGCTCGTTTTGTTATGAGGTTCCTCTCTCTGGAGCCCTGACCGCTGGTAGCTTGGACCCTGTACCCTCTCTAGAGCCCTGACCGCTGGTAGCTTGGACCCTGTACCCGATACCGGTGGGCGTCTATTATTTATTTATTTAAACTTCATATACAATGGTGATACATAGGAAGACTTAATGCAGCAAGGCATTCTCTACCAGTCAACCTTTGGGTTTAAAAGGAAACATATATTATTATTTTTATTTAATACTAGCTGTGCCCGCGGCTTCGCTCCCGTCATCTGGTCTGTCTGCCAACCCAACCCTACTTACCTACCTACCAGTTTTGTTTCTATAGTCATCATTCTTTCGCGTCGAATCTTAACACCGCCATTCAGAAAATGACTTCAAATGTACAACGCCATCTATCGAATATCGAGTTCAACTGTCCGAGTATCTGAATTGCGTGTGTTGTGATAATTTTACTTCTTGAACACTTTAATTTCATCTAACTTTTGATAGAGTGAACCGATTGCGATGAAACAAAAACTAAGTAATTCTTCAAGTTACGCACAATGTTTATGTATAAAAGATATTTACATTGGTTTCGTACATTTCATGTGATGCGTGCACAAATAAACAGACAAACAGATAAACAGACAAAAATTCCAAAAATGCCGGCAATGGATTCTGTTGGTTATCCTATAACACCCTGGCAATTTTTTTTGGAAATATTTTGTTTGTGCAAAAATTGCTTTTCTACAGATTTATTATATGTATTGATTGATTGATTGTACAAAATAAGAAAACCATTAATTATAGGACATTATATTAAATAAATAAATAAAGAATAATAATAATCAAATAATCTGCTTAGCCTTTCCCGAACTATGTTGTGTTCGGGTTCCAGTCTTACTTTTGTAGCTGAATTACCCTTAATACCTAATTGTAATATGTTGTTACATATATGATAGCGCTGGTAAATGAAAATAGTACCACAGACTAAATCAAACGTCAAAAAGGCAGATGACTTAACGGAAACACGAATTAAGTATTGTTAATGTAAAGATTTGTTTTTATTTGAGTAATATTTAAAAAATAAAAAAATGGAAGGTAGATCACTGACTGTTAGTTCATTCAGATAAAATAATTGGTAGCTATATCCATTCAAAATATTTGTAAAAAGTTTTATTCATTACTAATCAAATATTGTACACAATTACTGTATTTAATTGATTATCTAAAATTAATTGATAAACGAATGTCACAGGTAGTTGTTGCTATGTGAAGTCTTCTCATTTGAATAGGCTGGTGCTAGTCGAAAGAACTGGGGGATGACCATAAGCTCTTAGAGCGGTATCAATTTGAGATCGAATAAGGGACAGATGTATATGACTCGTATACATCTGTCATTGCACTTACTCCATCTCAAATTGATACCGCTCTAAGAGCTTAAGGTCACCACCTTTTTTTTTTTTTCGTGGAGAAATACTCATGCATACTGGACTACCACGGGGAGATAGTGCAGTTATGTGGGACTCTAAGCCACCAAAACTCCACGGTGTCCTCCTGTGACGCTTATGGCGGGAACACGGGCACGAGCACTCACCGCGAACCCGCCGCGGCTGTCCGTCACCGGACCCTCCTAAGGGGAGTACCCTCTATCACCGGCGCACAAGAACACACTATACGCCGTGACCACCCCAGGGACCAAATCAGCACATGGGTGCCAGACGACCCCGTGTATGGCACCCTTGGTCCCACTGTGACGGGTCAAGGTCAATGGCCCCGCTACCTACCATTTTGCGGCCGCAGGGGATAGGGAGAGCGGCTAACGCTATACCGACACTCCTCTTCCCCTGCGGCCCCACCGCGTCCGCCATCAGACGGTGGCGGCCTCGTCTAGGCCGCGGTAGGCAGGGAGAGCGGCGCACCGCAATACCGGCACTCCTCTCCCGCCGCGGCCTCCAACCCTCAGCCGCGATATCGTATGGGACCTGGGAATCTCCATAAGACATCGCGGCCCGCCTCAGTTGCGATGTCACCTGTTGTCAAGCGGCACCGCAACCTACTACGTCTACTACTGGCCGCTACGTCGTCGGCTTCGGCAAAAGCCCTGACGAGCGGCCCCTCCTCGGGTTCCTCTTCGCTTCACCGTGGGTGACCAAGCCACGGTTACTGAGCCCCCCCGCATCGTCAATGCGGAAACTCACCGGGGGGGATGGTCACCCCCCTGAATATTGAAATGTATTTTGAACTGTGCACATCTCCTCATAAAATTAAGTTGACTTACTGTTGGTTTGAGTAATAAAAAGTGTTTACAAGATGTCTGATCGTTATCATTTGAGAACCCCGAGTACACCCGCTCTTACATATATATCTACAGGGTAACGCACACCAATGTGAAACTAGACTGGCAGCGAATTGAGCAAAAAGCGTTGTAAAAATGACGTGACCCGCGACTGGCGACGTGTAGCTGGGAATATGTTAGCGGAGAATCCATTCTTTGTCTCATAAATGTCTATCCAAACATGTACCTAAACTTTTTGCTACACAGGCTACAAGACTTGAACAATGTTTAACATTATTATCATTTTTGCTTGACATAAAAACCTTCATGTACCTTCATTAATTTATAAAAAAATACGGGGATTTTCCTATGTAATTTAGCTTTTACTGGTGGACCCAGCAGTTGTTATTTGTTTTTATTAAGGTTTAGTTAATTAAGATACTGTTTTACATAGTTATAGTTAATATAGTACAGTTAGATTTAGCTTTTATGTTTATACTTAATATACCTAATTTTTAACCGACTTCCCAAAAAAGAGGAGGTTCTCAATTTGATTCATATTTTTTAGGGTACCCAAGAGTAAAAACGGGACCATATTACTAAGACTCCGCGATCCGTCTGTCTGTCCGTCTGTCACCAGGCTATATATCTCATGAACCGTGATAGCTAGACAGTTGAAATTTTCACAGATGATGTATTACTGTTGCCGCTATAACAACAATACTAAAAACAGAATAAAATAATCCAAAAACCACGTTTTTTGTAACCCCATTTTAATATGGGTTTTCATACAACAAACGTGATTTTTTTGCACTTGCATTTTGCGATAATAGTAAGGAACCCTTCGTGCGCGAGTCCGGCTTGCATTTGGCCGGTATTTTAAATGTATGTACACCGACTACCCAAAGACGCCTGGATCGATTTGGAAAATTATTCTTTTGTTCGAAAGGGTATACTTCTCATTTGGTTCCATAGTCATCAGGTCAGGATCTGATTATGGGATCTTGGAGAAATCGAGGGAACTCCGCAAATATTATAGGCATACATAAAGTGATTTTGGCATTTTCATCAACAATGCAATCATTTGCACTCAGAAAGTATCATTTGGTGAAGTGGAACCGGTGAAGAAGACCACAGATAGCCAATGGAACTCCTTAATGCTAAGTACGTCACGGGTCTACGATATCTCGAATAGTTAAACGACTATGATGAAGCAAATACTTGTAAAAATAAATAGTACTGATGAAAATGGTAGCACCGAACTGATCTGATGATGAAGCCGGCAGGTAGCGATGTAATTCCGAAATAAAACAATGTATCGTAGTCGTAGTCGTGTTTGGGCTTATTGGAATCATCATGAGATGTAATTTGGCTATTTATGATTTTTATGGCAATTGGAGGCACCTATCAAAACTACAAAGAGATAAATAAAAAACTTATTAACTCTTTGCCGAAGTCGGTGTCTTTGGTACCTATTGTTTTCCGTGTTTGGACACCGACTTCGGACAAGAAAGTAATTTGTCACTTTGTAGTGTTTTTCTTTTTTGGAAGTCGGTTTGTTTTTTTCTTAAAAAGTTTTTTTTTTTTTTCATTTCTGCTCTTTGCAAGTGGTAACGTAAATCTCTGTTCCTTAGCACTCCAAACATAGGCCATATTTTAATTTGGGGCATACCCCTAGTTTAAACGAAAACTATAGCAAAACTAAAGTGGGAATATTATAGGCTGATTATGCTATCGTGTCAATTGTCAAACGCGAACAATAGTTCGTAAACGCGCAACACTACTCGACTGGCTGCGAACAGGCGGTGACGGGTTGACGTGTCGAGTGTGTCCAAAATTTCACACTGTGGCCGATACGAGTTAGTGTGATTCTAAGGCTTGGCACGCCCTGCGATTTTCATACGCGCGAATTTTTTCCGCACTTTCTGCGACCTATGGAATTGTATAAAGCAGCACGCATTGCGGAATAAAAATCGCGCGGATATAATATCGCAAGAAATCCGTGTTTTGCCACAGAATCCACCGCACCGCGGCGCGGATTAAATTCGCGCGAATATTTTGAACTCTATGAACTTCTACCTGGAGACAAAAATCGCGCGAAATTTTATCCGCAGTGCGTGTTAGTTAAATTCAGTTCGTGATCACCGGCCACTATACTTGTTTAACATGACAGATCCATCAAGTAGGTTAACTAAGTTTCGTTTATGTTTAGAAGAGTATGACTTTGAGGTCGAGTATATTAAGGGGAAAGAAAATGTATTAGCTGATGCACTTTCTAGGATAGTAATTTCAAGTGAAGATTTGAAAACCATGCGTGAAAAAACTATATCCGTAATGACGAGAGCGCAGTACAAACAGTTGGAAGAACCAAATGTTTGTGATACGGACTCTGTGGTATCTAGGACTGATCACCCTAGGATCGTGGAAGTTCTTAAAAAACAAGGAAATGACATTGAGATATGTTTGAATGAGTGGGAGAAGATGTTACGTAACACTAATGGTGAAAAAATATTTTCAAAGTCGCGCAATTTAATGTATATGCCAGAAAACTCGAGTATTTACGTAAACTATGAATCTTTATCGGCATCATCGCGAGACGAGTTGTCGAGAGACATAGTCACTTTTTGTATTGAAAAGGGCATAAAAGAAGTTATTATTTTGAAAAATCGTTATAACGTTAATTTTATTACAAAAATGGCCAAATATTTGAAGGAAAATAGTAATTCGATATGTGGAGATTTTAGAATATGTGTAGTGAAGGGTGTACGGAAAATAGAAGGGGCAGATGAGAAGAGAATTGTTTTAAATGATTTTCATATTTTACCTACGAGTGGTCATTCAGGAATACGCAGGATGGTGAGTAATATAAAGAAATATTATTATTGGCCGTCAATTGAGAAAGATGTAGCGGAGTACGTTGGTAAATGTGATAAGTGTAAAAAACAAAAGTTTTCCAAACATACTAAAGAACCAATGACAGTTACTACCACTGCATCTTCATCTTTTGAAAAGATTTATTTAGATATAGTGGGGCCACTTGATAGGGACGAAAATGGTAATGTTTACATATTAACTCTTCAATGTGAACTTACGAAGTTTGTGGAGGCTTATCCACTAAAAAATAAATCCGCAAATGAGGTAGCAAAAGCGTTGGCAGAAAATTTTGTGTTGAGATATGGGATACCGGGAACAATTGCTACGGATAGGGGTTCTGAGTTCATTTCGAAAGTAATGGTAGAGCTATGTAATGTCTTGGGCATCAATAAAATCTTATCAACGTCATATCATCATGAAAGTATAGGGTCTTTGGAAAACGTTCATAAAACTTTAGGTGCTTATTTAAGGATACAAACAGATAATAATCCATCATCGTGGAGTTCTTGGATTCCATATTGGTGTTTTTCTTATAACACAACAGTTAATACTGTGACTAAGTATACGCCTTATGAATTAGTTTATGGTAAAATTTGTAGGTTACCAAGTAGTCTTCAAGGTGAAAGTGTTGAACCTTTGTATAATTTTGATGATTATCCTTTAGAATTTAAATACAGGTTACAAAGGGCTCAAAATGATGCAAAAGAAAATTTGGTATCAAGTAAGTTATCAAGGAAACATTGTTATGATAAGAATCTTAATTCTATAACTTATAAGGAAGGTGACTTGATTTTGGTAAAAAACGAAGTAGGCAATAAGTTGGAGTGTATTTATAATGGACCATTTGTAGTTGTAAAGGACGAGTCACCAAATGTAATAGTTAAATATAAAAATAAGATAGATGTAATACATAAAAATAGGACAAAGTTATACTGTAAGACTTAGAATGTAAGTTTAAAAATGTAAAGAGATGAGGAAAAAAAAAAAAAAACAATGTAACTTAGTTTTTTTTTTTACTTTAGGAAGGGTGATGTGGTGTGTCACGTACGTCACGTTTAGATCTTAGTTTAAGTTAAGGTAGATAAGCTATGTCCATAGTTATATTATAATATATGTCACGCACGGACTAGGTATATATTACACTAATAAAGGGAGTCTTGAGTCTTCAGTCTCCGGTTGACTCATGGACAAGTACACGACATGGTATTTACTTAACCCCTCCTCCCCTCCACATCGCATTAGTTTAATTCGCGCGAATTATAATCGCAGTGCGTGCTAAGCCTAAGAGTGTTTCAAAACGTGAGGTTTGAATTAGATGACTTTTATTACAGCTGTAGTTTTGGCATTATAAGCACCTTACTATTATTAAAGAACTTGCTCATTAAGTACTACGATAGCTAAATAGTGACAAATAAAAACTAGTCGGTGTTCCTGTTTTTACCCGACTGCCGAAGGAGGGTAATGTGTTTATCAGACTATGTATGTATGTATGTTTGTTCCTATGTGGCGTTCTAGAGACCAAACGCGTTGGCCGATTTTGATGATACTTACGTCAATCTATTCGTCTTAAGGCGATATATACGCCCCAATGTTAACGCAGTACTAGCTGTGCGCCCGCTCGATGCCAAAATATAAATATTGAACCTCCTTTTGAACAGTTTTTTTTGCGAAATATTATATGATTTACATATGCTATGTTAGAAATGAAGAAATTCCAGCCATCAATTTTTCTGTGTCAAAATATTTTTAAACATCCGAATCGTTTTGGTGGAGTAACCAAAAGTAGCGAAAAACTAGCGTGTTGTTAATTATTTTTTTAAAGCAAAACTATTTTTTATACGAAAAAACCATGTGTTTAAAATAATATACATGAAACTATAGTATTTTTTTTTTTCAAACCTTTTAACCTAGCCGTTACTAAGGAGTATGCTTTAGAAAGTTACCGTTTTACGGCACTAAATCGGATGTAGGTCCTTAACCCTGCGAGTGTCACTGGCTACATTAAAATTGGAAAATTGAAAAATGGCGACTTTTGGGCGCCATACTGTGGAGGCCCAAATTTTTTCTTCTTCCAAACCCATCGTGTGGAATATCTAAAATAAAGGGTGTTTAGAGGTAATTTCAAAAATATATTTCACTTATATGTTTAAATGTACCAAATTCAAAAAAAAAATAACTAAAAAGTTATAAATAAAAATATTAATAAAAAAATACAAAAAGACAAAGCGTGGGATACATTTTTAGCGTTCCGTACCCAAAGGTTAAAAACGGGACCCTATTACTCCATGATCCGTCTGTCTTTCTGTCCGTCTGTAACCAGGCTGTATCTCATGAACGGCGATAGCTAGACAGTTGAAATTTTCACAGATGATTTATTTCTGTTGCCGCTATAACAAAACAGAATAAACTGTATATTAAAGTGGGGCTCCCATACAACAAACGTAATTTTTTTACCGTTTTTTGCGATAATGGTACAGAACCCTTCGTGCGCAATTCCGACTCGCTATTGGCCGGTTATAAGTAACGTACCTACTCAAGTAACACAAGTAAATTATATTGTATTGTTTACATAAGGTCAACACCAAATAGGTCGGCGGTCCAGACCCAGACCGCGGTCCGCCATTTGGTGACCTCTGTTATGAAGGCTCGGCATCATTATTCGTATTTATAAAAGAATTTAAGTGTCAAGTTCCCGTCGAATAACCTGATCGATGGTTTCAGCGAAAAATACCTATCAGAGCAAAATATATCGCTGTTCTGTTGTACATGTAAAGTTTTATGACTCCAGGCGAGTATGCATGAGTACATAAAGTATCGTGTCGCCCTGCACTTTGCGTCCAATGCCATACAAAATACAGGTGTATTTTGTCGAGAAATAATGTTATTGTGGTTGGTACAGGCTTTTTGTGTTTAAGTCTGTCTGTATTTTTATAAGGAACTAGCTGTCCCACGCGGCTTCGCTCCCGTCTACTGGCTACCTACCTACCCATCTAGATCTACCCTGCCTACCCTACCCTACATACATGATTGTTGCGTAACTTAATCCGTTTACGCAGCGCACGCAATGGAAGCTCTCAAAAAGGATAATTTTTTTCCCGTTTTGCAACATTTTTCATTTATGTTCCACTCCTATTGGTCATAGCGTGATGTTATATAGCCTGTAACCTTCCTCGATAAATGGACTATCCAACACGAATATATTTTTTTAATTCTAACCAGTAGTTCTAGAGATTAGCGCGTTCAAACAAACAATGAAACAAAAAAACAAACAAACTCTTCAGCTTTATAATATTATATATATATATATATATATATAAAATAAATAATAATATTTATATATAGTATAGATTTGTGAGGTGTCGGTGCGCTTCAATTATCTTACTAATGTTATAAATGCGAAAGTTAAAATTGATGTATGGATGTATGTTTGTTACTCAACCACGCCATAATAGCTGAACGGCCCTAGATGAAATTTGGTACAGAGATAGATTATATATCGTCTGGAATAGCACATATGCTACTTTTCATACCGGTATAATGTTTCTTTGGGATAAAACAACACACTTCACGCAGGCGATGCCGCTGGCAGCAGCTAGTTGTCTACTTAGTAGTCAAATAATAATTAGAAGTTTTTGAATCAGGTATTGAAATTTTAAGCTATTTTTCAGTTCTTGACAGACAGACGATACGTAGGTATTTTTGGCTTTTTAATATCCGTTTTAACAACCGTTCACATAGTAAAATATTCAAAGTTTCTCTGCCATATATTTAAATAAAATAAAATAAAAAATGCCTTTTATTTCCTGTACATCTTTTACATTAAATAACTTAACTCTATATCTTATATACATAATGTTCTATAATTTAATGTTTTACTAAACTACTCTTTACTTTATACTACTATGCTAGTATTATATTATCTGTGATATTACTCATAACTTAATCGACTAGAACGATTAAGTTATGAGTAATATTACATCTAGTAATTATTTATAGACATATAAAAAGCAATACATTTATATTTTGCCATATATTTAAAACATAATAATCATAGCTTTCAGCTGAAAAGTTATGTCCAGTTCAAAAAGATAATGCCTGACACTTTAGACCTCTCCCAAACGGAACGTAATGATAAATGTCGTAGACCCTGAGTGCTGACTAAGCGAGTTCCTACAATACCTATTATTATGTTAAATTATATGATTTTAGGGGCTCCCATTATTTACTAGTAAGGAAAAAATCTTCCTACGATCACCTATTTGTTCTAAAAATCCACTAAAACAGTCATTTAATTAATTGAACCTCTCAGTTATAAATCCCATTTTGTGGTTTTGTGAGCCTCAATTAATTCCCCTTTTTGTTGTCTTGAAAATACTAATACGTTTATTTAGGTATCTATCTTCTTTTTGTTATGCGCTCAAACCTATAAATACGACCAACTAGAATGTAGGGGTCACCAGTCTCTGTTTCAGCTCAGCATGTTTTGCTCGCTCGGCTCGCTCTTGGTGTTATTGCTTTGTCTACCGAACCTACACTATTTTAACCGAGTGCCCTAGCTAAGTTACTGAATAGTACGATGTGATACAAGGGTGGAAAGTAGGTTATTGCTAATGGGCTGTCATTAACAACCCCGAGCCGAAGGCGAGGGTTTTAATGACACGAGTCTGCAATAACCTACACACCCGTGTATCACACGACGTTTTTCAATACAGTTGTAGGAAATAGTAAAAACAAATCAAAGAATTAGATTTGTTTATTGAAAAAATAAATAAGAAAATGGTGCGTTTTAGCAACTGGACCTTTTTTTTTACAACGGATACAGCCAGATGTGAAAATAATTAAATTGAAACTGGTATTTAAATATATTAAACAACCATTTAAAAGACCTTTGAGAAGTCAATGCTAAAACGTACGGAATCATTAATTTTTCCTTGTAGAAAATCTAGCCCATTTTAATTTATGTATGAAAACTACTTGCTAATAATCTTTTTTAAATTGACTTATAAATTTAAAACTCAACTGCAAAAGTAATGATCGAGCTCGTAAACAAAAGTCACGACCGCGTAAAAAGATGCCTATGTGAAAGATTTAATTTTCGAATCATAATTATAGCCTCTGAAAGTACGCCATGTTTAACAACTGTATTGAAATAGTATATTGTGATACAAGGGTGGACAGAAGGTTATTGCAAACGAGCTGTGTCATTAAAAACCCTCGCCTTCGGCTCGGGCTTGTTAATGACACGAGTTTGCAATAACCTACACACCCGTGTATCACACGACGTTTTTCAATACAGTTGTGGGAAATAGTAAAAACAAATCAAAGAATTAGATTTGTTTATTCACAAAAAAAAAAATATGAAAATGACGCGTTTCTGGAACTGGACATTTTTTTTCACAACGGATACAACCTATACAGCCTATTCGATTTTTGACAAATGTTGATATGAAAATAATTAATTTAAAACTGGTAATTAAATATAATAAACAACCATTTAAAAGACTTTTGAGAAGTCAATGCTAAAACGTACGGAATCATTAATTTTTCCTTGTAGAAAATCTAGCCCATTTTATTCTATGTATGAAAACTACTTGCTAATAATCTTTTTTAAATTGACTTATAAATTTAAAACTAAACTGCAAACGTAATGATCGAGCTCGTAAATAAAAGTCACGACCGCGTAACAGAAAGATGCCTATGCGTAAGATTTAATTTTCGAATCTTAATTATAGGCTCTGAAAGTACGCCATGTTTAACAACTGTATTGAAAAATAATTATGCAACGGTCATTTGTAAATCAACGTTTCAAAGGTTTTAGGAGATCAAAATAGAAACCTTTATCCAGTTATTCTTGTATACAAGAACAATTGGATTTCAGAAGTTCAAGTCAACATAACCCTAAACTATTCAATCTCGGCTTCAAGGAAAGAGATTAAATAACAGCATCTTTATATGCTGATTGTGGCACGCGTACGTACTTAGGTACAAGTACCAAAGTTACATGGTAATTAACCTGCTCAAAAAATGTTGTAGATACATAGGGGTTTCCGCAACTAAGTTCCCAATTACAAAACAATATGATGTCTCAACCACCAAAAATTACCGTTCCTATAAATTAATTTTATCTCCAGTAAAATAGAACCCTTTCCCGTATTAGTATGACACCTCGCACCTCAGAATAAGCAGGCTTAATAGAGTGTCAATGCGAGAGGAGCCGTTTATCTGCCGGGTGACAGATGGCCGTATTTATCGCGCACCGCTCACGGCACTGCACACGCCTAGAATTTCTTATTGACAAACGTGGCTTTCCCTCGATATTCTTTTGCAATTTCAAGCTGGTGATTTTAAATGAGACTTTAACGGTATTTTTCTACATTTCCTAGTATCGGGTTTAAGTTTCTAGTGAAGTGATCGTTTTTTGTTTTATTTGTCGGAGAGTGAAACGGGCAATTAGATGGATGGTATTTATGAAATTCTGTTGAAAGCGTTTACGCGGCAACGTATTTCAAGCGAACTTTCAATTGAAAAATCTTGGAAATGTAGTAAACAATTTTTTAAAGAGTTCTGAAATAACTTTTCAGAGCTACAGTGCGTGCCACGAAAGATGAGACATGACCGCGCCTCCCGCGGTCTGTCCGCCGCCCTGATGACGCCCGGTTTCTCCTCGCACTCAGACCTCATACCGCTAAAGAGACCTGTAATCGTCTACTGCGCGAGTCAAACCACGTGGTGTGTCAAGTCTCATCTTTCGTGGTACGCACTGTAAATAGGTATTTTTTATGGCCGTATCAAGTTTCAATAACATTCTTGCATTTCCATGATTTTGGACTGGAACGTTCCTGTCCGTGCCCTGTATGCGTTCGTAACTGATTCAACATGCAAATGTTTCTTCTTCTTTTCGTGTGAGAATGTGGCCACCTCTGGCAACAGAATTAATTAAGCCACCTCTGGTATTCCCACAGGCATCTGATAATTTTAATCCCACTGAATCCATCATTTTCAAAATATTTATCCACAAATAGCTGAAAAGTGTTTCACAAACTTCCACGCAAAAAACTAACGGACATGAACCGAAAGTTTATTTACATTTTCGTAACATAACTGATTTTAGTTTCACCTTATAAGAATGTGACGTCAAAGCAGATATTTATGGAGAAACACGAGTCGCGAGAATACGATGCTTTGCACTACATACTTTACAGTCGCGGCGTCGTCGCTGTGTATGATTTAATAACATTGTTGAGACAAGTAACTGTCTACGGTATACGGAACTTTGCCATTATTTCATACTTAATCCTTTCACTGAAACAAAAGAACTGCGAGATATTGTACTCCATTTACAATGAGACAATTAGTTATTCCGCTGATAACATTTACTTTAAAAATGATTTACTTGATTTATATCCGCGGAGAGGCGATCTTTTTGAGATAAAGGGCTTTTTATTCATTCGGGTCATTGTTCAGGCTTAAAGAGTTGGGGTCGGCATTATTTTTGATGAGGTTATTGCGTCGCTCATAATACAACAAAGAACGATGCTGAAATATTTATCTTTTATGGATCATAGCCTGCGATGGCTATCGTGAATCGACAGGAAAGGTCGGTTTTATGAAGGGCTCTTGACGCAGCGTTTTGCGTGGCGGGTGTCGACCACCGAAAATAGTCATATATCACTTTGGAGCCGCTCCTGACATTTATTAAAAGTCTTTGGCGTTTTGATTACTGTTTTCAAATATTCGACGCGTCGAATTTTCAATAAAGACGTTCGACGTAAATATTTTTACGGCACGTGCTTTCATAACAATATGAAGGGAGGCGCCTTAAACTTTGATGTGTATATTTTGAGAAAGGTAAACTAACCTGGGGGGTGACCATAAGCTCTTAGAGTAAGGTTATTTTGAGTGTGCGTAAGGGGCAGATGTATGTGACTTGTATACATCTGTCCCTTTTTTACAGTCAAACTATGATAGTTTACACATGTCACGGTACGGAGGGGCTGTAATTAAATATCTGTTTATTTTTTATTTTTTGGAACAAATACACATTTAACAAATTACTTTCGTATGTAAATAGCTACATTAGTTATAAAACTGCGTCGCAGCTCTTAACACCCTCCTCCAAGAGGGAGACGACAGCGTTCCAGAATACAGTGGGGGCAAAAAAAAGAACAATTGCAAATATAAAAAAATTAAAATAGTAAAAAATAGGAAAGCAAAATAAAAAAAAAAATTGTAAAAAAATCAAATAGTATAAAATTTTAATAGTGACAATTAAATAGATGAGTGCTTGATGTTGTGCATGTGGGAGTATTATATGTGATGTAGTGCGTGTCTGTGGAGTGTAAGTGTAGAGGGTGCTTGTGAAAACTCCCCACGAGCACACACTGCACGCTACGTGTATTTGGTATGAATGTCAACAGAAGGAAGATCTTTAGTTTTTGACTAAAATCTCTAATTCTTCGTATGTGAGAGTATGAAGCCATTTGTCAATAATACTTTTATTAAGAATAATATTGGAGATGCCTGAATACCTACTTTTTATTTGTACAGCAGAAATATAGCAAACTCTCTTCCGAACAATTCGGTAGTTAATCCAGGAAAATGAACCAAACATATTCATTTCCGTAGCCTCAAGCATAACACAACTTACGAATGCACCCCAAACAACTGATTCCCGACTAAGAAACCACCTGAACGCGTTTGCTATTAACATACTTCGTGTAAATTAATTCGCACACGTATTTATGAGTACATCTGTATCGCATAATCAGATTAGAACGATGTATAAAACAAGGCAGAGTTGTTCCTTGCAAATTTAATACGGAATCTGTATAAATTGTAAATATTTAACAAGCCATGGATGGTAATGTCTTGGGATTTAATCAGAAAGCCTCGCATCCTGCAAATATAATTTCTTATTCCAAATTGCTGTTGACTGGTCCATTAATCGCAATATACATATATTTAGATGGGAACGTATGCATTTTATGACACACATAATTGCTTTTATATGTTCGGGATGTGACCTGTTTATATCGTATTCGTAGCCAAGACCCAGTTCCACAGTATACCATCGTAAGCTAAGTGTAATACGTTACGAAATGGCTTCCGCATAAATAAGAAAACGGTATCGTTAGATACTTTATTTGTAAGTTCTAAATCAGAGTCTTAATTACCAGAAAGGATTACAATATCACCCAACTTAGCACTTAATGGGAATATCCCGCGGCCAAAAGCTTGCGAATTTTACGAGTGACCCATAAAACGCTACCGAGAAATTATCTGTTCAAAAGACAATTTATGCCAGTGCAATTAAACGGCGCTAGGTCTTCTTAAATTGCTGGAACTGCGTAATTGTATTCCCTCCTTAATAAGGAGTACCGTCTTACCTCGTAAATAGAAAGCGCCTTAATCCTGTTTAATTTTCTTGTTTACAAAGTTAGGACTACTTTTCCTATTAACTTTAGTGTTCTATATAACTAGAGGTTTGGGGTATCGATTACATTTCGTAACAAACCTTTAGAGTGCCTATTGATATGAATATTCATAGAACCTTGTAAGTACTTAATTGAAATTTAAATGTTGGCGCAAATTGTATTATTATTGCTTCTTTAGCGGAGGCGTTGTGGTTTTAACATTCAAACTTTCCGTTTCGTTGTAATAGTAAAAATATTTTCCAAAAGTCTTCGTTAAATTATTGTTTATCTTTTCTCATACGTATATCTCTCATGGCTTAACTGGAAGAGCAATTTGATAAATAGCTATTAAAATAATGTCATTGACTACTTTCAGTGTTTTTCTCTCCCTCTTAGTCGGTCCCTCATGTCTGAGGATCGTGGTCAGCATCAGGGTTACATCTGGAGTGGATGATCTGCCTCCACCGGTTTCTGTCCAGCGCGTCCCTTACGACTGTGTAGAAATTGGAGGACGACGAGTCTTTCACTTGTTCGGTCCTTCTTGTTGGTGAACGACCGCGCGATCTCTTGCCTTCGGTGTTCCCAACCACAATCAGTCTTTACGAATTCTCGTCGCCTCTGCGCATTGTGTGGCCAAAATATGTAAGAATTCGTTGCTGGCATATGGTGGACAAGCGAGGTTTTGCTCGGAGTTGTGTCTGGATGATAGTGCGTTTCGCAGTCCAGGGTACTCTAAAGGTATGATTCCGAACTCGGCAACAAACAGCAGTGCTGTAGCCGCAGTGCTGCCACTAATACATGATACACTACATTGCTGCCGCGACATTGCTGCCTAGCTCGGAATGTAATCTCATAGCTTATGGTAATTTTATGGGGACCAGTAGTGTCGCGGCAGCACTGCTTCGTGCAGCGTGGTTCGGAATCATACCTTTAGCATCGTCTCCAGCACCACATCTCGAATGCATCAATCCGTTTCCCCTCCATAAAGGAAGATATGGAATATAAGGGCTCGTATCAATCTTATCTTTGTTTTGATACCAAGTTTCAGTGTTTTGCATTCAGTTAAAAATATTTTTTTGAATTAGGGCTTTTTGAGTTTCACCAGACCTCATAAACTTGTCCCTAATATAATATTTGAGGAATCTCCAGTAATTAATTGTATTGGGGTAATTCCTTTCAATGTATAACACATGAGTCTTTAAATATTGTGCTTTGTTATTCTAAGTTTCTGTTGCATTTTTTTTGTAAATTTAGTATATGTTTTTTCATGTATTCGTAATGTTATCACTATAAAGCTCTTGCTTCTCCTGGACAACAAAAATGTATAATTCAAGTAATTTTTAGTATTTATTTCTGTGCAAGTGATTTGTAATCTTTAGAAATAAATGAATTCAAACCGTGTATTGTAAATCCGTAATTAGCTGTAATAATAGTACAATAAGTGTGATAAGATATTTTTAAAAGCTGTGGATATATATACCTGGAACATTTACACCCAAACAATATCATTGGTTAGATAGATCTTTAATTAATTTTATTGATGGTTATCTAAGCTGTATGTTTGGCCTAAAAATTCAAAAGTACCTTTAAATCGTTTCAATTTAATAACATATTTGAGATTGAGTATCAACTCAGAAATTGACAAAAATAATATTTTTGCATTGCGTCCTTTTAATTGTTCTTTGTGTCTTTAAATTTCTCCTACTTATAGGTTTTAGGGCACGAAAAACAAGATGTTATTCATGATTATCGCTGCTACGAAAAATAATAGGAGAGAAAATATTATCGAACCTTTATATTTATAGGCAACTAACTTTGCAAAGAACAAACCAAAAGAAAAGCTTGTGATGAAACAGTAACATCAATTAAGATCTTGTAAAAGCCGGTTATTTAGCACCGCAATATCCTGCAGTAACATGGCGTATGATGGGTCTGCGGAACCAACAATATAAGTTGAGCAATCTGTCTGCGGTTACCGCGTCTTGCGACAATTCGTACAGTCGTAGGTAGGGCGCTAACGGAGCGCGAAGGACTCCTAATATATCAGGGAGTAGGGTTGTTAGAGAAAGGACTGTTTTCTTGGTACTTTTTTTTTGTCTGTAACGTAAGAAACAAAATTATCTGAATATATTAGATACCTTAGTGTAGCTGGTATCTTAAAATAGCAATCAGGCAACGATTATTTTGTAACGTTTCTGGGTACTTTGAAATTAACCCGTTAAATGTTAAAATCTTCTTAATTGCTTGACACCTAATCTATACATATACTATATATTAATGTTATAAAAAGGAAAGTTTTTTTGTTTGTTTGTTTTTTTGTACCGAATAGGCTCCGAAACTACTGGACCGATTTACAAAATTTCGTTCACCAATAGAAAGCTACATTTTATTCCTGAGTGACATAGGCAATGTTCTATCCCGAAAACAGTTCCTGTGGGGTGGTCCACGGGAGCGCAGCCGCGTGCAACAGCTAGTCTTAAGTAAATTGCTTAGAACGTAATCTTTCTAAACTTTGATAACTATTATCTATGTTTTCTCTTCATTTTTGTAATGATTGACTATTTTTTTTTATTTGAGTTCCTTATGAACTATCTTCAAATAATCATAATTACTATCTTTCTCTCTACAACTCAATTTAATTGAGTTGATTGAACGACTCACAAAAATAAAGTCGTAAACTTTAATACTGTTCAAAATTGAAATGGAAATTTAATGGAATTTCAAGTAGTAGTGACGAAAAGTAAATTGAATTGAACAAAATGTGCTTCTAATAATGAACGAATCGAGTTAGAAGACCACAACACAAATAACCATTCAATCCGTGCAAACGTAAAGTCTAATTTCTTACGTGTTCAGATTTTTAGTTTGTATTAAAATTTGAGTAGGTAAAGTGACATTTGCATTTAGGGTGTATAGTTTAGTTTCAGCTTTAAAACAATAACAAAATTAAATAGGTTTAGTCTGAAAATTGAACCTTAAAGTTTTACCAGCCTCTAAGTAAATCGAATTGTCAACCGGTTCTACATTTTATTGCTTGGCTAACTACAAACAAAGCTGCCTAAAAATAAATCCAATAATATTTCAATAACATCAAAGAATAATGATGTTAGTTCAATAGTATAATAACGATCTACTATTAAAGATTTGATTTACTTTGAAGTTTTCAGTTTGTCAAAAACCTCTCAGAAATGAAAATACAATTAAAAAATAAAAACCGGTATTATCGTTAAACTAGATGAATGTAGCGAAGACCGAGATGAAGTCTGTGGCATATGGTTTGACAAAAACGTTGCGCCCTGTGTCCATAAGTCACGGTAAATGGCGAGATGTCGCACGACCACTTTAGCTGGAGCTGCTAAGG
Organism: Orthosia incerta; assembly: GCA_948252205.1. Classification (NCBI taxonomy): domain Eukaryota; kingdom Metazoa; phylum Arthropoda; class Insecta; order Lepidoptera; family Noctuidae; genus Orthosia; species Orthosia incerta. Next base: position 21,470,281 of record OX411744.1, read on the forward strand.
CCGTTAGATTTATTGATGCTACGTGGAGATATATTTAATAAATTTGCCGTCTGCTCTGCTCTTTGTAACTTCTATGAACTCACCAGTGTAAACACCCAAAGGAAACCTCGCTCACTTCGCCAAAGTGTTAATTAATCTAATTGTATAGGGCAGCGGCGATCGAGGACGGGAATTTGTTGCCCACACACACCCGAAAACCGAATGCGTACATTACATAGGGTCGAACTTTGTCACCTTTCCGGGATCCGGGTTTACGGGTCAAGGGATAATATATGATGGATTTGATCGGCAATCAACCGTTAAGGAACAGGATGAAGCAACATCGACCCACACAACTATCTCTCAGAGCCACTATAAATAAAGAACACAATGAAACGTTTGCCGAGCACGCAGCTTGATTTCAGAAACATTTCCTCTTTTATTTTCATAAAACTGGTTTATCAAATAAAGAATTTGTTCCTCCAAGGATTAAACCGTGAATGTATGTGTACATTGTAGAAACCGGATAAAATCAGAATGTTGTAATTGCCCGTATTCTCTAGAGATTTAAAGCTTCGTTCCATATCCCTTCACAGTAATACGGGAGGAAACTGAGTGAACAATTTTTTGCTCATTCTGGGTGTCAGACAAAAGGGAAGAAGGATCAGAGTCCTTTGTCGTTTAGCGAGCTGATGAGACCGGCTCGCCCCAACTATGTTCTTATCTCATTCTAATCTGAGATCTAAGATTTTTTTTATTATACACTTTAAGCTTTACATTATATTCTTGCTATTTTGTAACAAGAAAAATAAAAGAAGTCATCAAAAAAAGAAAGACCAGCTGTTTAAAAAATCATGTCTTCGAAAGCAATATCGAGTTACAGAAATAAAACTGAAATTGCTTGACTGTTCGTTTATTTATCCGTTCAGCTCGCATTTGAACCTTCCAGTTCCCTTGGTATTTCAGCGAACATTTAATTCATGGCGGGGCCCTCGATGTTATCTGAACCGACGCGACGTGTGGTAGGGGAGCCCAGCTGGAGATATTGCCAACTGTCTCGAAGCGCGTTTGTCCTTTATGTATCGATGCAATCATGTGTCTGGTCCTTTGCACTGGTAATTGGATTACATGTATACTTCAATAGTACTATCTTGAAATGTCACCATTCTTTTTTTCTTTCCTAAGTGTAATAAACTTTGTTACAGACATATTTTTTAATTATTTATTATTTTGATGAATGCAGACTTGCTTAACCCTTTGAGTGCCCGAAACGTGGATCCACGCGAACGCAATGGCTTTTTAATGGTTTCGGTAATTACAGCATTCAACCGGTTATATTATTGATTGATTGGTTTATTAGCCTTGACAAAGGAGATAAAAGAGAGACAAAGAGTTAGTGAATTTAAATCAGCACTGTTTTCAAAATAAACTTATAACATAGATACTTATTTTAGAAATTAATTTTAGAGTTAAGCTCGCCTTTGTACATCAAAATTGATTTCACTTTGTATAAGTTTATTGTTTTGGTGTACAATAAAGAATTTCGGAATTAAGAATACTTAGTTTATCGTTACATAAATCAGAGATACTGCATTGCAATTGGATCCGATCAGGCGTGATAAGCGTACCCCTATCACATTACGGGCCTTTTACCGCCATCGACGCACTGCGCACCCATTGGAAATAAATACAGTGCGTTACTTTTAGTATTATGGCACTATCATATTAACATATTAATGTCTTGGTATGATAGCTTATTTTGGTACCAAAAACTTAGAAGATTATCATTTCCTTGAGTAGTGTGATGCGCTGCTATATTTGTTTTATGAATAAAGAAGATTGCGTATTCGGTAAGTAAGGGTAATATACTTATTAATGAATGTATTTAAGAGAAACTATAATAAATATTATTATAGGTTTTTTTTTTTCACCTAACGTCTATTAATCCCAGCAATTTTTTTTTAAATCTTTGTCCTACACTAGGCATTTCTCATGCATCGTGGGTGCGTTTACAAACATATAAACTCACATACACAAACATCTAGAGTCGGAACAACTATTTGTAGGTCATACAAATATTTGTTCCGTGCGGGAATCGAACCCGCGGCACGCAGCGCAGCAGTCAATCTCTCAACCACTGCGCCAACCGTGCGTCCAAAAAACAAATGGCATTTAATCAAAAATAAATGACATAAAGCTCAAAAGCACTGCGGCTTGGCGAATTTAAAATAGAGCCAGCGTCAATCTAATCGAAGTAAACAAACAAAAATGCCATGAAACTTAACCGTTCGGGATTACGGTGGCGGGTGGGGTAAAACCGAGGCTAGACCCGCAGTCCCGTAGTCCGCACTACTCTGCCATTAGATGGACAATTTGTTTGGCTACAGGCGCGTAAGCCTTTAATCTCTCATAGCACTGAGCCCCAAGTGACTGGCAGGCAAACCGGCGCCCGGCCACGCGATCCACATTTAAACTATTATTTTTCGAATTTCAAATAGAGATTCGATTCGAAATCGACGTACCGTTTAATTGGTATAAAAATCGATTTTTTAAGTTTTAAAATTGATGTGCGAAAAGAATTGTATTGCGTTCGAGTGTCGGTAGTTGACTAAAAATTTGTTTTTTACCCATCAGGTAAATGAATAAAAAATATTGGCCACGTTTTTTTCTTTTGACATGTAAACATAAAGTGACGACAATACAGTGCGTTGAAATATCGTCGGCGTGCTACACTTTATACTGACAAAGTGACGTCACAAGGCCAAACTACTGAACTTTGATCAGCTTTATCTTTGTCAATTTTTATTTCTATACTAATATTATAAAGAGAAAAGATTTTTTTGTTTGTTTGTTTGTACCGAATAGGCTCCGAAACTACTGGACCGATTTAAAAAATTCTTTCACCAATAGAAAGCTACATTATTATATAATCATAGACATAGGCTATTTTTAATCTCGAAAACGGTTCCTGTGGCACCCCACAGGACCCGTTAACCACCGTGGACGCGGTCCACGGGAGCGAAGCCGCGGGCAGCAGCTAGTATTCCATAAATCAAAACATACGGGTCCAATGTTATTGATTTAATTATCTCACTGACGAACTAAATAGAATTATTATTTTTCTACCCAGGAATCATCCCTATTGCGATGGTTGTCGATGTTAAATCATTTGGCACTAATTTGATATTCCAATATTCACAATTGTATCTAGTATTTGTTTTACGTTCTTTCTGGGTTTCGCTTTTGTTAATCGCAAATACTGGAAATTCAAACCTGTTAGTGAAATATCTATTACATTTTCCAATAAAACAAACTCTTTCCATTCAGCAAAAAGTAAAAAAAAAACACAATTTCTGTAAAAATCATTTTAAAGTATTGACGATGTTTCATCATACAAGGCACACACACGACAGCTACATAAGGAGATAAAGTACGGTAGTATCATATTCCCGAGACAAAAAGTGTGAATTCCAACATGTAACCCGAGCACATCAGTAACCACTTGTGCCACAGACACGTCGGATGTAACAAATAGTAAACTATTCCCTTCTCATTGTGGATCATCAATAACAAGCCTTTTTGGCAAGGAACTATTTAATATCTTCCCACTTCGTAAAACATCGTTGCCATACACCTTTCGATCTATCAGGTATGGCGTAAGATAGATCGTAAGGATATCTCTCTTGTGTAGCATTTCTCCTTTAGTAATGAGAAGTTGGAAACGTGAGAAGTAAGAGGGGATATAATCATGTGATGGAATCTAAAAATGTGATGGAATCTAAAAAATCTTAACTGAATCTAATGACCTTGCTTGATTGGTTGAAGTACACCGTTCTCGTCCAACGTACCACAGTGACTCAAGACGAAAGTCTATGACCAGTGTGGGCTGCCAGAGATGATCTATGGCTCTGAGACGTCGGACTCATCAAAAAGCTTACAGCCACCCAATGGGCAATGGAGAAGGCTATGCTCTGCGTTTCCTTGCGTGATCGAATCAGAAATGTAGAGATCCGCAAGAGAACCAGGGTTACCGACATAGCCCGAAGAATTGCCAAACTTAAGTGGCAGTGGGCACAATTTGCTCGCAGAGTGCATGGACGATGGAGCAGAAAAGTTCTGGAGTGGCGACCGCGAACCGGAAGACCGATGAACAGAACTACTAACACATGACACACACAGACATTCATTTCAATCCATCTGCCTAGCCCTTTCCCAACTATATTGAGGTCGACTGCCAATATAACCGGATTCAGCTGGATATCAGTATTTTACATGGAGCGACTGCCTACCTGACCTCCACAACCCAGAAACTGGGTAACACGATACCCCTTGTCAAGACTGGTGGTAGACTTTAGGCACGGTATGTAACAGGTCGTCAGTTGGTCACCCATCCACGGACCGACTTCGGCAACTTCAACGAGTTCAACGACACAGACATTCTCAACATCAAACATAATTATTTATCTAATAAGTTTCAGATTTATCTCATGAATAACCCGGCATTTGCCTGTTATTATTTCCTCATGAGTTCTATGAAACAAGACGTTATAACAGTCCCCAAATAACTGACCTTTGTCTTTTCAATATATTCTTGTTAGGAAAATTCATCGTCAGAAAATGTTTAAAGTATTTTGCAAATTCTATAGCGCCATTATGTGACATTAATATCTCGTAGACTATTATTATTCTTGCTCTGAAGTGTAAAAGCAATTTATTTGAAATAAGATTTAAATTGAAATCGGCATAATATGAATTGTAGATTGCTAGCTATGTAGTAGTACGTAGGTACGCATTTTATATTAAATAAAATAGAATAAAAAAAAACTTCAATAACGTTTAAAATTGCTAATAAACCCGAAGCCTCAACGTGCCATCAAACCGAGACAAAGCCGTATAAAACTAGCGTTAAAATTTACTAAAGTATTAAAGAAAAAAAGTTATTTTTCGTTCACATAATGCTTCGAAAAGTTTGAACAAAAAGGCAAATGATAAATCGGAGTATCTAAGTTGAGGGAATTAATTGTGCTCCTAGGAACACAAGATTGGAATTGCTCTTGGGTTGGATACAAGTAAATTCTTTATTCCCCGGCGAGCCACCCATCACTTTCACGAACTTACGTTTACACAGAAATTTCAGCTTGTTTTTGCTGTAGGAGTCAGAAAATGTTTTAAGTATATTTTTATGTTGTAAGTATGATAGATACTGCGTCAATTTATAAAGGTTATAAAGTAAGTTTTTGAGTGAAGCTGCCTGTTATCGTTTATGAAGTTAATTTTGTTGTTGAATGTGTTCTCATGTGGAAACGGAGGTAAATAATGCGTAGGCGTAATATAACTGGATGAACGATTACTGTAGCTCTTTTTGAATTGAATTAATTCACAGTTTGTTTACTTAAATAGAAAATTAGAAATTTGTTGCTAGATTAAATACCTATCAGATGTTTTACACTACCTTTAGAATCTTGATTGTTTTTATTTTTTACTACCGGATACTAGTACGCAAAAAAAATAATACATTTTGTTTATTTGTTGGAAAAAAAGGGAATTTTGTTTATTTAATCTTGATTTACTTCTTTTTGTTTGTTTAGTGGTCGAAAAGCATCTTCGCAATATTGCGATTCTAATGAAACTGGTTTGGGGCACATCGGTTGGATGATTTCAAAGTCTATAAAGGACATAGGTGGATTTTTTTATTAAAAATCTATAATAAAGCTACCGATAATCAACCATGAATAGCTATAATATGTGAATGACGATTTTTGCGGTTCATAATATCACTGCAACGGTGTGAACCCTCAACAAGACTGTTCAGCGCATTAAAAAATAAATAATTTCAACTTCTGCTCAGGACACCTGTAATTGATCGTGAAATGGAAGTTCATTACAACCAGTGTCAGATAAAATACAACCAGCATTTATGAAATTATCTACAAAAAAACAACAAACTACGAAATACAAATGAGATAATATTAATTGAACCTCTGAAGCGTTCATGTTAATCATTCGATGCGGGTTAAATTTGATTTCCAATTAATCTACTCGTCATACTTTATTTTTGTTTTAATTTATAATTATTTTAACAAGTATTAAGATAAATATCGGTAAGTGAAAATGGCATTAATATCGAATAATAATTATTTAATTTTGTAAAGATCTTTGTTAATTAAGCCGTTGGTCCTGGCTGTTATAGATCTTTGACAGTCGTTAAGCATAAAACTATTTAAGGCCGGTATGCCAGATGCTCATGCTCATGTTCAATTAGTTCAAATAAACGGTGTGAATTTTAGGTCCCCAGGGCCCAATTTTAGGTCCTTTCTTATTTTAGTATACATAAACGATTTACCCCGTTTATTGGAAAACAAACTAAACATGGCGTTATTTGCTGATGACACATCTTTAATTTTTTAAATAATTAGACGTACTTGTCAGGTTGACGACGTAAATAATGCGCTACGGCAGGTTCAGGATTGGTTCACTGCCAATAATTTAGTTTTAAATGGTAAAAAAACCAAGTGCGTAAAATTTTCCTTGCCGAATTACAAAAGTACTGATTGTGACATTATATTAAACAAGGAGAAGCTAGAATTCGTCGATAAAACGGTTTTCCTGGGGATCACGCTAGACTCAAGGTTGCAATGGGGTCCTCATTTGGTATCCCTTGCTAGGCGGCTGAGTTCGGCGGCTTATGCTGTTGGAAAGATTCGTCGGTTAACGGATGTGGATACCGTCAGACTAGTCTATTTTAGTTATTTTCATAGTATAATGTCTTACGGTATCTTAGACATAATACATTGAGTAAATTTTTATTCTGCAAAAACGAGCCATCAGAGCGATATAAAATCTTCGCCGGCGCGATTCTCTAAGGGAAACTGTTTAAGGACATTAACATCATGACGGGTCCTTGTCAATATATTTATGAAAACATCATGTACGTGAGAAAGAATTTACATTTTTTTTAGTAAAAACGGCGACAGACATAATTACGTTACTAGAAATAGGCACCAATTAGTTCAACCAGGTTTCAGACTGGCTAAAGTAGCCTCATCTTTCATGGGGTACTGTACAAAATGTTACAATAAAATTCCTCCCCACATTCTTGAACTGAATGAGACGAAATTTAAAACTTGTATAAAACGCACACTATGCAGGCAGGCATATTATAAGTTGGGGGGTTACATCACTGATAAAAATGCTTGGCTAAATGCTAGTCCTGCACCACATCCACTAGGGCGCAAAAACAAGTGATATGCAGAACATTATTGTTTTGAAGTATTGTTGGACCTTCTGAAAACTGTATGAATATATTTGTATTGTATAAACTCAATTTCATTCATTAAGGTATGTACTTATGTACCTATATATTGTAATTTTTTTTTTTTTTTTTAATGTAAGTATGAAGTTTATTGTGCATTCTTCTCCATTACAAGCTACTTTCCGAATGCACGGTAGAATCAACTATTATTACTTGTAAATTTTAATGTAACGTTCAAAAGTGCCGCTTGGTCTGAAATAAAATATCTTTGTCTTTGTCATGCTCAACTTAGCTCAAACAGGAAATGGGCAGTTGTGATTGGTTGGTTTGTTTTTTTTATATTACACAAATAGTCTGTGTGTAATCAGTGGAATTGGGTAGTGTTAGCATGTACTTGGAACGTACTCGTACTTGGACTTTAATTTTAATTTAATACCTACCACACATTTCGTGTAGAAATAATTCAGTAACGTCTGGGGCGTCTGGGCACTTGCTGTATTGAGTACACATATTTCAAGCTGAATAATCATATGCCGAATTCTACAGTTGTGTTTCGTTGGCAGTTGATTGGTAGGTGTGGCCAATTTTGAGTTTGAGTCGAGTATGAGCATCTTGAATATGTGCCTATTACTCCCAAACAAAACAAGTCATACTTATGTGTGCGTGTGAATACTGCGTATTAGGCACCTAAAGCAGCTTTTAATTAAAACAATCAATCAATCTGCATAGCCTTTATCTTACTTTTGTTCGGTTTGGCTTCCAGTCTAACCAGATACAGCAGAGTATTTTACATGAAGTGACTGCCTATCTGACGTCCACAACCAAGTCAGTAATTGGGTAACCCGATACCCCTTGACAAACCTGATATCAGATTTTCGAGGTGGTCGTGGATTAATTTGAAAGAGAGTTACCGTGGCCCTAGCTCAAGCAACTTAAGGCATACAGGTGGGTTTTAGTCATTAGAAGTTTGACACGCCTCACTCAAGAAAGTCTGGCCTACTTCACCCAGAGCGGGAGAAGTCATTGCAAGATTTAAAGCCGGGACAAACGGCTTAACGGGATCTTCCAATGACTGCTCCCAGGTGAAGCGGGACAGATTTTCTTGGGTGAGGCGTGTCAGACTTTTACTGACTAAAACCCACCCGTATTCCTTCAGTTGCTTGAGCCAGGGCCGCGGTAGCTCTCTATCAAATGTATCCGCGCCCACCAAGAAAATCATAGATGGTCCCGATCCACGTCCCGACCTGAGCAAGCGTTGCTTAACCTCGAACATCCAACCGTGCGACTGTTATTATTTAGTCACGAGATTCTCCTTTAATGTTCATGATAACGTTTATTAAATCAACAGATACCATTATCATTGTGCCAAGAAGATAAAGCAAGAAATCCTGTCATTCATTCCACTGATTTCAATTAGGTCAGACTTAACACCCGCCATATTGGATTTCTATAATTAACCGTAGCCAGTTACCGTTCCGCATACCTACTGATTCAATCAAACCCCGTCAAATTGATTTAAGTGGATAGGTGCTATCTGATGGGTATTGTACATAATGACTAATGTGGAAGCTTATTTAGCTTAATTACTTAGTTTACCTGGTAGACACATGTTGATTATGTACTGTTTAATTATCTGTGATGAAATCTTAGTTGTGGCTTTCGAAATTATTTTGGTACTGGTTTTAACAGAAGAAATATGAACAGAAAAATAATTAAGTACATAATAATAATAAATGTTTTATTTCCGCCAATGAATACAGTCCCTATTTGGACATTAAAGATAAACATTTTTTTATAAGAATTATTTGTCTGTATTCAAATAAAATAACGTGTAATAATAAAACCAAGCAATACAATCAATTAGAATGAGATGAAATTAAAGATTAAATAATGAAGTGCAGTGGAGGCAATAAACTATTTCTAAAAAGGATCATTTATTTAATTGTAAGACCTATAGTACCTAAGTACTTATCTCAACTCATTTAGGCATTTAATTAAATAATACATATTACGTAGAAACTTGAATAATGGGCTAAAATCTTGATTAAACCTGGGATGAGGGCTCATTGTTATTTAGAAGTCTAAACTTCAGAACTCAATCCAAGTTATACATGCGTTGATGTGGTCTTTTAAATTTAAAATAGGAACGGAATACAGATGCTTCAAATATTATAATGTCGTCTTCATATCGATGCCGTCAGATAAGCCCTTCATTTTTATTTTAAAACTGTATTGAAATTCAACAAATATCGACGATATTCCCGAAGGATATGCGTAATGTTATTTTTATAGTACCTATGTGGGTGTAGTGTCAATGTTGTATATACCAACACGGATTATATAAAATGTAATGATTGTGGGCAGGTGCGTAGCCCAAGGGTAGTTTCTCTCGGGCCGTTGCACGCCGAAATTGCTTCGACACCAAAGTAACCGTGTTTCACACCGAATCGCAATTCGTTTCAACTTTTTATATATAAATAATGTGATATAAACAAATTAAGTGCAACTACAAGTAAAATTAAAAATCTCCGGCATATTTTTATTGCATACTACATAATTTATCTAGTAGTAGACACGTTTCGATCGACAATCTATTGAACATATAATTATGATACGATATCTTGCGGGAGTAGCCCGATTCAAACAGTAAAACGCAAATAGCTAACTTTTTCTGTCGGGGATTAAAAACAAAGAGATGCCCTTTGTTCCCGTAATAGCTGATAAAAATAGTTTATTTTTATTTTTGGAACGAAGTTCCTTATCGCGCGTTGCGGAAGGAGCCTAGACGGAAAAAAATCTAACGAAAAGTTGTAACGACACTTTTTGCTATAGTTGTAAGCCGTGCGGCGTGCGCGTGTTTCGTGCGTGTTCTAACCTATACGCTGTTTGTTGTTGTTGTGTTTACAGAGTGTGTATATATACATATATATATATGTGTATACATATATATATATATATACTAAAGGAACTTCGTTCCATCCGGGTGTCCCTTGCCACCTCTCAAGTTTTTATTTGTGATGGGTTTGCTCTTGACTCTAGTCTAGGTCAGAGGTGACAGAGACAGAGTCGACGATGGAGCGAGCTTACCCAGAACAAGCCTGTTCACTCTAACTTTGAAGAGATTCGGGTTGAATGCGTTCGGAAACACAGTCGCAGGTAGTAAGTTCCATTCATTCGCTGTGCGCATTATGAAGGATGTTTGGAAGCGCTTGGTACGAATTGGTCGAATGGCAACAAGGTAAGGATGATAACTTGCAGTGCGTCTAGATGTCCGATGGTAGAAGGGGGCTGGCGGGATGAGGTCGTAGAGTTCTTGAGCACACTCACCGAAGTACAGTCTGTAGAAAACCGACAAGCAGGCAACTTTGCAGCGATGAGCTAAGCTGTGAAGCTTGGCATCTGCCAGCTCAACGTCGCCAATGAGCCTCTTGGCTCTGCGTTTCACAGTTTGTGTTCATGAAGCCCGAGGAAGGTGACGGCAGAATGATTTAAAAAGTTCTGTGATTGATTACTTATGGGTTATTGACAACTTATTATGTTAAATCTTTCACGGGAAAACTGATGCCCCTGAACTACACGACGAACTAGCCCATATTTTTGCCCCAGTCAATTATAGACGTAGTAGGAGGCACAGATTGTTCGCCGTACCGGGGAGTCGAACCGTCGCTCGAGCCCAGTCTCCCATCCCTCGTACACTCGCCGCGCTCAACGCTCTCTTGGATGCTAAGCCCGATTGTGATGTGTTCGCGGATGAATGGAAGAAGATTTTTGTCTGTATGTCTGGAGTATTGTGAGATGAGCGTGTGAATGCCGTGTAATTATGGATATTATCATTGTTGTTTGTTTTTATTATTTTTATTTTAATGTATTTAACTAATGTAATTGGCCTTTGGCCGTGTTAAGTTAAAGTAAATAAATAAATATGTTAGAATAGCTTTTACCGAAGGCTCAGCCAGCATAATACCTATTAAAAGTTGAGTCCCAAGAGACTGTACTTATTGCGCCCATTGTGTTCTATGTTCTAATTCAGGCCATGGTCTGTCTGAGTTCCTTTTAGGAAAATCCGTTTAGGTGTGATTGATTAAGCAACATCTAACTTTTCAAATATCAAGACTTTAAGACTTCGACTATCAAACGTATAGACTTCAGATATAAAACTTATAGACTGCCACATCTCTAATGTTAATAGGACCTAATTCTTAGGAATTAAAATACGATGATTACAATGATATTCTCCTAGATAAACTCTGAACTACCAAAGTTCCACAGCAAATGGCACACAAGTATTCATCATTGTGTCATGCGACGACAGATAAAAAAACTGTGACGGGGTTTAAAAAAATATCAATATCCAATGGGATTGAGCGACCTCAAAAAAACAAAGGCAACTGATACACGCATACAATGTTGGAAAAATAAACACAGTATGTAACAAAGCACGTACATTTTTGTTTACTCGGTGAAATTGATGTGTGCAGTTCGAATGGGTCTATCGGAAATTAACTGTGTGTTTAGGAACGTACAATAAGACGTGAAGTAAACATGATAACAACTGAACGAAATTATTAATGCATGGGAACGATATTAGCTTTAATCTTTCTTTATGAGTTACTAAGATAGGTCGGGGTTCCGTAGCAGTAGGCTTTCCAGTAATAATTATATTTACAGCTACGGAACGTAAAGAAGCAAAATTCACAATTTTTCTAAGTTGCTACTGTCTTTCGTAGTAGCGCTACGACAGTGTTACGCCTTGGCTACGACGTAGCACGATCGCGTAGGCCCGTAGCCAACCGCATTAGAACATAATCAAACCCGAAAAGGGGCATGACCTTTTTAACACGCTTTTATTAGCTTGGTATGTATGTATCTATGTATCTATGTATCAATGTAACGGAATCTTTGAACGTGATTTTCACCCACTTCAAAACGTTGGATTGATTTGAAACTTTGCACACTTATCAAGGACCGATGACAATGCAATAATTTAAACAGTTTGTCCCATTATCCTAACCAATAAAGCGTGTTTTTTAGTTTTTAGAACTACAATTTTTATTTGCGTCTGATTTTAAGTTTGAAAGAATAGTATTACAAGGTAACTTAAATCGTCAAGTAAATGTTTAGTGAACCTTTTTCTAATTTGTATAAAAAAACTACTCGTCTTCAACTTAATCTTTTATACAGGATCATGGATTACAATATGAAACATAAGGTCTACTTCAATTCACAAAATTATATCCACTTTGTAACGTGTATTTCCACTTGTGACCGCAACAACAAACAATCCCGAAGGTGGGCGCTTGTTAGTACATTCGTGGGTCAACTGTAGTGTTACCAACTTTCAGGGAAAATGACAAAGTCAGCACTGTCGGTTCCCACGCAACTTGATGACTCCGGGGGACTAAAACGGGCTTTGTTATTCCATTACTTACAATAGTCCCCCAGTTTCAGGGAACCCTGTTGTGATTTTAGTAAATAGAAAACCGGAGTGCAGTCGATTTGGTTCGACGAATCCCATTTTATTTTGAAAGTTTTTTTAAGCTCGGTCCGTCATCTGTGTTTTGGAATGCGTAATGTCTTGTCCTTTTTCAATGCATTGCTTTCACGTTAAACAATAAACAGGATGAGACATTAAACTACATGCTTAACATAACGCCTATATTCCTCAATTGGTTAAGCAGAGATGCAATTATGGTACACTCACATTTAGCTAGTTATATATCTAAGTGCTATGCTCGGAGTTTCCTTGCGTGATTGAATTAGAAATGTAGAGATCCGCAAGAGAACCAGGGTTACCAACATATCCCGAAGAATTGCCAAACTTAAGTGGCAGTGGGCAGAGCACATTTCTCGCAGAACGGATGGCCGATGGGGCAGAAAGGTTCTGGAGTGGCGACCGCAAACCGGAAGACGTTGCGTTGGAAGGCCTCCCACCAGGTGGACCGGTGTCTTGATGAAAGTTGCGGGGATCCGCTGGTTGCGAGACGCACGGGACCGGTCAATGTGGCGACGCTAGGGGGAGGCCTATGTTCAGCAGTGGACGTCTTTCGGCTGATATGATGATGATGATATCTAAGTCCATGTAATAGGGACCGAGCCAGTTGCCATCAACCGGACACATGCCCAGACTTCGGGTTACTACTGAGAAATTCTAGATGGAAAAATGCAATAACACTCTTGGCCCGACCCGGAAATCGAACCCAGTATCTCATGCTCAGCAGTAGCGCTTGCGACCGTTAGACCAATGAGGTGCCCAGACATTCATTTTATGGTGTTAATAAATTAACTCTACGAATTTTAAGGAGTTGTGTAATAAAATATTTAAAAAATAATAAAGAAAAAAAATTAAAGAAATGTAACCGTTCCAATTATTTTTATTACGAGTACCTATATTATTTAATTTGCGCACCATACAATGCCCAGTCAGTCAGCCAGTCTGGCGTTCAGCGACCATCCATATACAACTCATATTCAACTCAGGAATTCAATCACACCTTAATGTCTGACTATGTCTTATTTTATATATTCAACGATACGAGTTATTTATCGTTCTCGTAGTTAGAAGTGCTCTTTAAAACGTTTCCGTAGAATCTATTCCATAAACCTTAAATTAACAATAACAGCTAAGATCGGATCATCATTAAGAAATGAATGAAAGTGCATTAAAACGTAGTTAAATGGGTAAGTTCCAGTATGGTGGAATGAAACTTTGTCTGGTAACTAACTGAGGCTTGTGTACCGTGAAACATTTAATTGAATTTATTTTGTCAACATCATTCTATATTTACTTTAATACGGATAGAAGTCTCATGAATAATTTCATGCGCAGAAAATCAAAACAAACAGACATAAAAGAACAAGATTATTCTAACTGCTAATCCCTCTCTATTGACTCAAAAACTTTGGAAGAGTGTTAATAAATAAAAGGATCACGTAAACTCTCGTTCGTCACTGACAGATATACACAGAAGTAATTAATCAGTGAAATTAACTTAGCGACACACTTGCGAGGTTCTTTGCTTCATTAGTAAGAGTTCAAATGAAGACGGACTCTAATTCTAACTCCAATTAACAAATGTGGAACTTTTGCCTTGTCACGGAGGGTCAATTAAGAAATATCAAGCCGTGAAAAGTACAGCAATTAGTCTAATTTAACTTCGTCTCTCACATTAAGGAAATTTTAAGTATGTATAAATTATATGGATTACTTACTTGTACTGTGTGACTTTGTTTCAGTTCGTTGTCAGGTGTCGTCGCCTGTTCCGGAAAGCTGTGTCTTTGGTAGCTCTTGTTTAATAATTTTGCAACACCGACATCCGAAACGAAAGTAATTTTTGCATTTTTTTGTGTTTTGCTTTGGTAGTTTTGATTCGTTTCTGATTCATGTACCAGGTCGCCCCTTCACGGGATCGTAACGAAAAATTTTTTACGGAGTTGTGTACTGTGGTGTGGGCTATAGGAGCGGCTTCACTCCTTTAGCCCACACCACAGACCCTGTTATTTATCAGGAAAAAAAGTAGCCTACACTCAGCGATAGTATAGATTTATATCAGTGAAAGATTTTTCGAAATCGGATCAGTATTTGCAAATATTACCCATTAAAAACAAACATACAATTTCACCTCTTTCTATACAAATTTTTTTGTTTGTTTGTTTTTTTGTACCGAATAGGCTCCGAAACTACTGGACCGATTTAGAAAATTCTTTCACCAATAGAAAGCTACATTATTCCTGAGTGACATAGGCTATTTTTTATTTCCGGAAGCGGGTCCTGTGGGGTGGTCCACGGGAGCGAAGCCGCGGGGAACAGCTAGTATATTATAAGTTTAGATTTAATGTTCATTGGTTAATTTCTTAACCTACTGAAAATTTATAGAAAGTTAAAGTCAAATTCTTTATTTCAATTTGGCCACTACGCGGCACTTTTGAACGTGAAATTCTACCGTCCATTCAGAAAAGTAGCTTGTTATGGAGAAAAACGGACAAGAAACTCCACACTAACTCTTTAGAAAAAATGTGTTTTGCAATATTTACATTCATATACGTGAGGACGATGCTCCCAGAATATCACTACTATACTACGTATAGGTATAAAGTATTACAAGCACTAACAGGTAAATTCATTCATTTGATAAATAGGGGTAGCGTTTCTCACATAAATATGAATAAACTGAATAATTATGAATATACATAAATTAACCAGTTTGATTTTGTCTACACTAAAGATTGCGAGCAGGACCAGCATGTTTCCAAGCATTCTTATCTTGAATATAATGATCTCATTTGGCTTGTTTACAAAGTGTGCTTTTAACAAAAGTTTGAAATTTTGTTTCATTTAGTTTTAATATATCAAAAGATATTTTGTTATACAATTTAACACAGTACCCGGTGAACGATATGTGTACTTTAAGTAACGCTTGCTTTAAGATGCTTGATCCAAATTAAAAATTGTTATTATCATTAACTTTACTAAAGCGATGTATATTTTTCCTTACATACATAATATTTTCATAAATAAAATGGCAAGAAACTTATCTTGATCGTTTTAAATAGTTCCCTACGAGATTCTCGGCGATTTAACTTATATATGGCTCTATCAGCTCTCTTTTGCAATATAAATATGGATTCAATGTTAGCCGCCCGACCCCACAGCAAAATCCCGTACGACATAATGCTGTGAAAGTAACTAAAATAGACCGAACGCGCGGTTTCTACATCCATTAACTGGCTTATCATTCTAACAGCATAAGCGGCAGAGCTAAAGCCGACCCGAAAGAGATGTTATGTGAGGATCCCATTGTAATTTGTCGTCCAGAGTGATTCCTAGGCAAACTGTTTGATTTTTAAAGGAGCTCCTCACCTGCAGCGGTCGCCAGTAATGTAACATTTCAGATTCGATTATGAGCATTACATTACAATGTTGCCTCCCTGACTGACGAGCATTCGCCTATAATGTAACATTAAATTCGATTTTGAGCATCTAGTTGATTACACAATGTCAGACGAAGCGGTCGTTGATGTTACAAGTTGTATCAAAATATTACACATTGTATCATCAAGTTACGCACTGTAATGCTCGGTTCTCCTTCCTCACTGATGTAATGCTCGACTCTGTTTGGTTACATTACAGGTGAATGCTCCAAGCGAGGAAGCACCTTAAAGTCCAGCTTTTCTCCATTCGATATGATGTCGCATTCGCTACTTCTAAAATTTGGTAATGTGAATCTAATAAATTTGTTTTTTTTATTTAGTAAAAATAACGGATATCTATATTAGTTATTGTGTTTATTGACAGAATGTTATGTCTGGTATTAAGAAAATAATGGAATTAATTTACGTGGTGAATGTAATGATGAAAATGACGGATAATTATATAATGATAATACGAGTAAACTGTTTGAGGAGCTCGTGGCTAAATAATAACAGCCGCACGGGTCGATCATCAAGGTTAAGCAACACTTGACGAGGTCGGTCCGTGGATGGGTGACCATTCCAAAATACCTAGTTTCCTCCGTGCCTCGGAAAGCACGCTAAGCCGTTGGTCCCGGCTGTTATTTGAAGATCTTTGATAGTCGTTACGGGTAGTCAGAAACTTGAGATCTGATACCAGTCTTGCCAAGGGGTACCGTGTTACCCAGTTACTGGGTTGTGGAGGTCAGAAAGGCAGTCGTTCCATGTAAAACACTGGCACTTAGCTGAATCCGGTAAGACTGGAAGCCGACCCCAATATAGTTGGGCAAAGGCTAGGCAGATGATGATGACGAGTAAAATAAGTTAATCTAATTTTTCCTTGTACAAAAATACAGAGCCCCTAGCACGAGTTTCTGCGTAATTGGTTCGACTACGTTAACGTATCGACTTCGACAATTTTTGTATGCAAAATTAATCAGCGCCATGTGTCCGTATTTGGAACTAAAAAATCGGTAGCACAAGTTTTTGACAATTGCCTTCGTATCGAGTAGACGTATTTACGGTGCGTTAACGCTCCAAATGTATGGGAATCGGTAGCACGAGTTTTCATGTTGACATGTAGTATCGAGTTTTACGCTAGGTGTGACGAAAGCACGTCGAAAACTATCTCACTGACATTTTCTTGGCGTGACATTTCACGTCAAATAATTTTCCGTATTTATTTGGGTAATTATTGCAATAATATGCTATTTAATCATGAATAAAAGGGGAAGGCATGCTGTCTATTGATTATCTTACCTCCTATTTTAATAAAGAGGCTAGGAGAAGCTGTTAAACGAGGTAGGTAAAATTTTCATTTTCTTTATAAACAAACAGTAATAGTTTCTTATAATAAATCATTTCTACAAGTTATTGATGCTAACCACACTGTATGGTCGATGCCACACATAGAGCGGTCTTCCAGCCGTGATGAAGTACGGTCTCTAGTGCGTTATTCGCCGAAACTACGTTTTTCTTGCGGTGCTCCATAACTATCATGACTCATTTGAAGATTCAAGAATCGAAGTAAACGGCGATATTCTTTATAAATGAGGGATTATCTCTAATATAATACTAGTATGTACGTATGCCTATATATTTTGCAACTGGTTTATATCGGTTTACAAAGATAGTTTGGGAATATGGCTTAGAATTTGGGATAAACAACATTAGCAGTTGCTTCTAGGCAACTGAAGCCCTTTCATTTATCGGCAGCTAAAATGTTCTTGTCTACCCTATTACCAACAATACAAATCTAAAATGTATTAATATAACATGTTCTTCAGCAGGTCTTGTGGCAATGGTTGCAGTATTTTAAGTAGCAAAAACCGTAAGCCGTTCTACAAGTCTAGCTAGTTTGTCGATGATAAACAGAGACAGATGTACAACGAAAGAGAGAACTAGGACAAAAAGGAAATAGAAGCCCTCCGCAGCGTGACGAACGGTCTATTATAAAGACTAACTATAGAGTCTATTAGAAAGAGAAGAGAATTCCATCGTAATTGCCACCTGACAGCCAATGTTCCAGAATCCAGAGTAAACTTTATGAGACGAGAAATCGATCCAGAGAGTGGACTGTGATAGGACTCTCATATCATTCCGTATGCGTACATGGAAAGCCTTGTTGGCTCAGCCTATTTTTAAATTCCCACTTGTATGCTTAGATTTTTAAAACTACGCAACGGATTTTGGTGCGGTTTATTTTTAATAGATAGAGTGATTCAAGAGGAAGGTTTTTATGTATAAAACACGCGGGCGAAGCCGCTGGCAGAAGCTAGTTTATTACATTTCTAACATGTACATAATTGTACACAAAGTAGCCGTGAATTAACTAAGTAACTAACTAAGCTATTAATGTGATAATAAAAACCTAAATAAACAGAAACTATATGTTTTTCCTAATTTACCTAATCTGAACATACATACATAAACTTACGCTTTTTTCGGATGGGTGTGAGTAGGAAGAAACTACAAAATGCCACCTGCTGCGTTATATTCACGTTCACACATTTACACGCACGCTGGTTATGACATGCAGGCACGCTGGCCTTTCTGAAGAAGATCACAATAAGATCTGTTGCGGACGGCACCCGGGTGGTGTAAGTACCCACCGTCGCCCTGGGACAGTATCCCACTGTTGTTTGACGTGCTTTCCATACGCTCTGAGTCCGGCGACTCTGCTGGTGGTACACATCACCATGCACCCCTGACTGCGTATGTAGGATGGTAGGTACGAGGATGACCAACATACAAGAACCACGTTTTGACAAAAAATCGGTCTTTTTCTTGAAAAATCTTGTTGCACGTGTTTTAGGCTATTTTTTGCGTTCATCTTTAGATACTAAGCCGAAATCTTAAGAGCCTAATTAACCTTTTAAACATAAATATAACCTATGTACTTGCTTCTTAGCTTGCAGATAGGGTTTCGTCGCCGACAAGACCCGTGTATGTCCTTCTAGGGCGTCTCCAATGGGCGTCTCCACTCACTTCTGCCTTTTAAATACCTCTTTGTTAGTTTCCTTTCATTCATCTTCTCAAGATGGTCAAACCATCTAAGCATACATACTACTTTCAGTTTTAGTTAATACATCTTTGTTTAAACCATAACGTTGTCTTATTACATCTTCTCTCTCATCTCATCACTGTTCTTCAATCTATCATTCAAAATAACACCACACATACGTACTTTCTATTCTAAACTAATATTATAAAATGGTTTTTTACTATATTTGTACAAGATAATCTCTGGAAGGAAACGCTTGCCGTTCCTACCACTGGGTGTAGTAGTAAAAACTTTATGGGCTGATCATGCAACAGCTGCATTAAGAATAAGTAATAGAATATGTAGCTGTTGTAGATGGTAGGAACCTACATAATGCATTGATGAAATAAAATACAGATTTAATTAACAAAACTTTGTATTACATAATGTTCTTTCATATTCAAATCATTGGCAGAGCTTCTATGATTTCAACCGTAGCTCATAGCTGCTCCAAATGCTTGAAATAGCATAAAGAGCATTTGTATGCATAAACGGTTGTGAATTTGTTGATACTTTTTAACGTCGTAAGTTACAAAATATTCCCCCAATTCCTTCGTTAGATGTCATTATTGCACAAAGAGTCGAATAGCTGGACGTGGGCTTTGAAAAAATCATGGCTGCAGTCTTGTAGACGGTGGTGCAATCGATCGGAATGGCTTGTCTTCTCTAAGTGGCAATTCTGGCTTATATTGTTGCGGTGTCGACAAAGGCTTTTAGCTAGTACCCGGAATATTTTACTATTCATCTCCTGTTGGTAAAAGAAGTTGATATAGAACAAAATACAAAGATTCTGAACCTAAATACAACATTGTTGGTCGTGCAGTGTTTTTGGACTTTTCAATTAGGAATTTCTTAGTGGCAACCCGGAGTCTTACTCTGTGTGCTGTGCACGGTAATAAGCCAACCTCTTACTACATGAGACCTCATGGGATTAAGCAAATTTTGCTTATTTGTATGAATCTGTGCAATAAACTTACTTGTTTGCTTTTTTATGAAGTTCACCATGATGATGAACTGAGTGAAGCAAGTTCTTTTTGGATTCCTTAATTCTAAAATCACAGAACCATCGTACATTACAGATTTTCGTCTGAATTGGTAAATTATAATAATTATTTGAAATGACAACAAACAACAATAGACGTTTACACCTTAGGGTCTGCTCACACCGAGAAGCAATGCGATAGTACATATCAACCGCGCGGCATTTAAAACTAAAAAAATAAGTGATCAAATCCGCCATTATTGCAATCTATTTATTCATATGTTAATTCCATGCGTAAAATGTGAATGATTAAGTGAAAAATTCTGGTGAACAATAATTTAGGTATATTTATTATGTCTAGCATTCCGGGCATGATTGCTGACAGGCTGTGATGTACAAAATCGTTGCTCCAGTATTTCTGCTGGATTACTGAAGCAATGATGGTTGCCTGTGTGTAAGTGTTAAATGTTTGTGTGTATAAATGTTGTTTTTTGTTATTGTGTTACTAACATACGTATAAGTTTTTTTCCATCGTTCTCACATATCTATGTAATTTCCTTGTAACCAAATACTTGTAATTGAACTGTATTCATGGAAAAGAGTGTCCTTGGAGTTTCTTGCACGTTCTTCTCCATAGGGACCTACTAGTACTGACGCTTGCAAATGTGCAACTAGATTCATCTTTTGTTTGATTATTCAAAATGCCTTTAAATGGTTTAGTTGAAATCAAGTATATTGATAAGTTTATATTGTTACTAATACTATGAATATAATATTCTGTATTAAGCTTAAGTTATTCTGTGGCCCTGTTGACTTAAATAAATGAATTAATAATTAAGTATAAAAAAAGTATTTAAAGTTTCGGTGTGGACGTACCTACTTTTACCAATCCCTGAGTTCGGAAAGTTCGTCGGCAGAATTTCGCATCTACACGCGTTTGCATCAGTGTGCTAATGGTTTTATAATTTTGTAATTTGAAGGAAACCGTCAAACATGAAGTGACAATTGACAAACGTCATGTACGGGACCGTTCGAAACCGAACAATTTATCATAAATAAAAACTCCAATAAGCTGAAATTTTCAATGACTTATTAAAAAAAAGAATTAATAAAAATGTTAAATATGTTTTAACATTTGTTTATAACAAAAAAAAAAACAGTTTTAGTCTCTAAATTATTTAAGACAAAGTTACCCGTTTTATGTCTTCTATTTTCAGAACGCACTTTTACTACAAACCAATCCAAACGCTATTGGGTTCTCGGCCTTAATTAACCATCGTTCAATTACTACTTCCGAGTTGTCGCAAGACATTTTTTGAACTCGTGCTACCAAGTTAATTGACGCAGTATCGAGTACGTTAACGTCTGGTGAAAACGTCACGATGACGATACGAAAACGTCAGAAACTTGTGCTAGGGGCTCAGAAGTCATTAACGTTAACAACGATGAAATGAAACCGTTCAAATACAGCATTCCAATCTTGTTCAAGACGAGCGAATACAGGTCGGCTTTGAGTCCTCAAAATGAGTATTCGTTGTATGACAGATTAATCTACCAGTGCCTAGCTCCTATTACCGAGATAAGCCTTTGAATACGCCTGAACGGGCCATCATTATTGTAAACTAAGTATTCTGTGACATCTACTTGGTAACCGAAGCTTGTAATTAATATTAAATCAGTTTTTCATCGTAAAACATATTAAATAAGTATCTATTAGTTAACAAAAATATTATATAGTTTGTATGTATACTGATGACATACCTACATACATACATGCTAACTCTCTCAGCCCTTTTACCCATGGGGTAGGCCATTTGCTACGTTCTTTAAATACTCCTTTTACTTAACTTACGTTTACTGATGAATGGTTGGAACCATGAAGGGCCTCAGTACAATGCTCGATGACCTCAGTAGAGCTTCCGAAAGAGTGGATCTTAAAGATAAAATTGAAAATTGACAAAACCAGGCCATGGTGAATGCCCATGTATCACCCATTTTTATCAAGATCGGAGACATTACACTCGAAGTTCGAAGTTGTAGATGATTATGTCTACATGGGACAAACGGTCCAGTTGGGGTGGTCTAACTTCAATAAAGAGGTCAAACGTCGAGACTCGGCTGGGCGGTGTTCGGGCAGTTGCGCGGTATCTTCTCGTCCAATTTATGTTTCAAGACAATGAACAGTGAAAGAAAGTCTATGAACAGTATGTGACGTGATCACAATGGGCCTTATCTAAAAGCTTAAAGTCACCCAAAGGACGTCGGAGAGAAACTCCGAGCATAGCCCATGTTCGGCGTTTCCTTGCGTGATCGCATCAGAAATGAAGATATCCGCAGGAGAACCAAAGATACCGACATAGCCCGAATAATTGCTAAACTTAAGTGGCAGCGGGCAAAGCACATTAATCGCAGAACGGATGGCTTATGGGGCTGAAAAGTTCTGGAATGGCGACCGCAAACTGAAAGACGATGCGTTGGAGGGCCTCCCACTAGGTTAACCGATGATCTGTTTAAGAGGAAATATGGGCAAAGAGCGCCGACTGAATTTCCTTAGTAAAAAGTCATAATTCGAGGTTTGGCTCTCGTCTCTTTCCGCCTCCAATATTGGACCAATTAAAAAGATATTCCATTAACTGGTAAAGTAAAATATATACTATGTCCCTATGTTTTCCTTTTTTCATTTATATTTGTCAAATTTGTACACTAAGCCTCTGAGCGCAATTTTGAGCATTTTGGGAGGGCATTTTTCTAGTGCTTCTAAAAATAATGTATCATCAAAAAAGAAAAAATAGGGACATAGTCTATAATTATCTTTAATTTTCAGTTTACGGAATATCTTTTAAATTGGTCCAAAATTGGAGCAGGAAACAGGCGACAGCCAAACCTCGATTTATGACTTTTTACTAAGGAAATTCAGTCAGCGCTCTCTGTCCCCGTTTCCTCTTAGGGTAAGTTCAGATGAACGCGCGACGACGCGCGCTGCCGCGCGATTCACCTGTTCAGATGGCGGCGGCTTGCGCGCGACAGTCTAGCGTGAACATTCAGTGAGAATGGACGTGGAGGAGGCAATTTGCTTGTGGGTTTTATACCGCAAACTGCGACGTCGCCGTCGAAAGCAAAGACGATACTGGGTGCACCCTATTTTAAGACAAAGCCTGTGTGACCTTCTTTTTAGGGTTCCGTACCCAAAGGGTAAAAACGGGACCCTATTACTAAGACTCCGCGATCCGTCTGTCTGTCTGTCCGTCTGTCACCAGGATGTATCTCGTGAACCGTGATAGCTAGACAGTTGAAATTTTCAGAGATGATGTATTTCTGTTGCCGCTATAACAACAAATACTAAAAACAGAAGAAAATACATATTTAAGGGGGGCTCCCATACAACAAACGTGATTTTTTTGCCGTTTTTTGCGATAATGGTACGGAACCCTTCGTGCGCGAGTCTGACTTGCACTTGGCCGGTTTTTTTTTATTATTCTATTTGTATAGTCCTTCGAGTTAAGATTCCAAATCGCATCTCTTTTTTCAATTTCGTCTATTAGTAAATCCAATGATATGACGTCCTCCATTTTTTTCGTCGCTCCTTGCGTCCGTCCACCTCAAACCGCGCGTCACCGCGCGTGGCACGCGGGTCAACATCTTGCGCGCGGTGCATAGCGGTGAGCACGAGCACGCGCGGTGACGCGCGGTCATGTACACAACAACATTGATTTGTTACAATCTTAAACCGCGCGCTGAGGCAACCGCGCGTCGTCGCGCGTTCATCTGAACTTAGCCTTAAGGTTGCGGGAATGCGCTGGATGCGAGACGCACGGCGAGGCCTATGTCCAGCAGTGGACGTCTTTCGGCTGAAATGATGATGATGATGAACGGTTGTTTATTAACCAATTAGTATTATGTACATATCCATTAAAAAGATAGACGGACAAAATCGTAGGTGGGTATAACTACGTGTAACAACATTACGATGTTTATAAGCAGCAGATTTTATAACAATTTCGGACAAGAAAACACCAGTATTCATCAATTATCAATTAAAATAAACTTAATATCCAAATCCAACACCAACACCATGGCATAGCGTCAAAATTCTCACGAATCTCTGAGCTAAAACGTATCTCGTTGTTAATTTATCTTTGTTAAAAACTTAATTATGGCAGCAATGAACGCCGGTGGACATGCCGAGGCGCGGAGACAATGGCAGTCATTGTTAATGTTTACAAAGGAGGCGCCAGCAACTTTTACTGCAGCCCTAACTGTTGTTTAGATGGCATAACGTAATTTGATAACCAAAATAAACTAATTAGCCCAAATGTTTGTTAAAAGTTTTATGGATTCTTGTCGTTTCAGTAATTGAGTTACTTTAGATTGATGTTTTATTTAACCGGGCTTAATTTTAACCCTCTGTTTAGGGGAACGCTTTAATGAATGAAAAATAAGCAATGTTTTTTGGTTATTTTTCATTCTATAAATTCTGTTTTGTTACGTATTTTCCTTTCAGTATCGCTACATCGAATCAAAAGACAAAGAAGGTACCTACCTATATAATGTACTTACGGTTAATACAGGTGCGTTTGAAAACCTACAATTTGATTTACGTAAACATTCGTTACTTAAACTCCATTTGCGATAATATTAGACGTTTAAATTAGCCCATTTTACAGCCCGTTCAAACGATTTTGACTTCTATTGCGTTGGTGATACGACAAATGATAGCTGTAGTAAACAGTTGGTTTTGGTAACAGGTTTATGCTTTTTATGTCATCCTTATGTTTACGGAATAGAACTCAAAATCGGTTGAACGGACTGTAAAAAGATTTGTAAACGTGTCTAATGTTATTACAAATGGGGTATAGGTACTTTGATTCTTTTATTCAATCATGTTTCCAGCATGATCAGTAAGGATTTTATTATTTGTCTATTTTGTCCGCTTTGTTACTTACATAGAAATAAATACAGCCGACGTTTTTAAAATTACTCAGGTTTCGCACTGTTGCATTAGACTCCCGGAGGATAACCAGTGACGTGGAAAATACAACACGTCTGCTAATCCTTTACAGCGTGCGCCATTAGTGCTCGTCGTATTTATGCTCTCCCAGCCCCAATTATATAGTTTTAACGAACTGCACACTACAACGTTCTCTGCTACTTCAACTTAATTTCAATTCGTTTAATTGTGTTGTAGAAAGTCTGGAGTGGAGACGTCTATGATATCCTCACCCTTGGCAGTCTTAAATAAAACTTGCAAATTGAGCTCCGAAAGAGTTGAGTTTAAGGGATGAATATCTGGTGTGCCCGCATGTAGTTTAAATTGTGTTTCCTTTGAGTGAAGCACAAAGACGGCTGGATGCGAGACGGCTGGATGCGAGGAACTTCATCTAACGGAAGACTTTGCCAACGGCCTTTTTCAGGGTACACAACTTTACGATTGGCGCAGTGCTAGCGAATCAAAAGCTGCTAAGTTAGCAACCAACTGCGAATCCATCTTTTCTTCAACTTAACATAACTCACTTCATATTAAACTTACTTTAGTTTATGAACAAATCTTCGGAACTTGCGAATAGTCTTCATGTAGCAGACCTTTCATGGCGAATATTATTAAAATAAACGGTGTTTGCTAATAGTTTGGTGAGTTAAATCTTTTGAAGATGCCTGCACAGCGAACTTAATACTCTAGTTAGTTCTGTGTTGTTCCAAAGCAAATACTTCGCGCAGACAAGGCTAATACGCAAAATCAGGTTGATAAGTCGTAACTGCAAGTATTTAAATGAGGTTCTCGTTTATGATGCTTCTGTAGGTTATTAATGAGCATGTACTGTAGAGGAATAAGGAAAATGTCGTGACGAAAGTTTTTAGTATTAATGGGGATGACTTTAAGAATAGGGAAAGATGTCATAAATGATGGTTGGTCTGAATGAGAGATGATATATCTAGAAATGGTGTGGATACTGAGATGATGACAATTAAACAAGTAGGTATGGAAGAAGACATGTTGCGTCGACCCCAAATAAA
Organism: Orthosia incerta; assembly: GCA_948252205.1. Lineage (NCBI taxonomy): Eukaryota > Metazoa > Arthropoda > Insecta > Lepidoptera > Noctuidae > Orthosia > Orthosia incerta. The sequence goes on from OX411744.1 coordinate 21,496,495, forward strand.
TTCGGATAACACCAAGAGAATTCTGATGGCTCCTTTGTGATATTATCGAACAGAACCGATGTTATGAACAGTAACAAAATATTATCTACATTATATATGTATCTCACGAGTAAGTTGAAAGAACCCCATGGTTGAAACCCACAATATTATTGAACAAAGCTAAATATACGAAAAATATTTCAAGCCAGTAACTAACAAAACATTGAACTCACGTAAACTCGTGCACTATAAAAGCCTCGCACATACCAAACACTAGCAATTTATAGCGAGTAAAGAGAAAAATAAAAGTACTGGTTCGGCACCGATCTTAAAAAGAAGTTTCCGTCTTAGAAACCTCAAAGGCAAGAGCGGAAATTTAAAGAAAGGCCGAGCGAACATTGCAAATGGAAAGTTTAAACTGAAGCTCGATCAAACTGATAAAGCCTTCAATGTTTGCTCCTATAATTTTGTTAAGTCTAGTGGCTCGGATCAAACGTAAAAGACGGCGTGTAATCAGTTCTTGGCACAGCTCTCCGAAGACTGCTTGCTACGTTTAACGATAACTAAATATAAAAGCATCGTACCGCTTCGATTTTTAATTAAAACATCAATCGTTGAGATTTGTTAGAGAAGTGGTTTGACAATTTATGTTAGAAGTTGAAGTGTAGTAATTGGCTACTAGATGACTAAGAAATCGTATTTTTTTTCTATTTTTTTTTTTCTATAGCCTTGCCCTTGACCATTATCTCACCTGATGGTAAGCGATGATGTGGTCGACGATGGAGCACGGTTGCCTAGAAGAAACCCATTCACTCTTGACTTAAAGACCCCTAGATTGTAGCTATCGGGAAACACAGATTCCGGTAGGGAATTCCACTCTTTAGCTGTACGCATAATAAAAGTGTCCCCAAAACGTTTAGTGCGTATGGGTGGGATGTCCACCATGTACCGATGACGCATCGCCGTACATCTGGTAGTCCGATGATGGAACGGGCTGGGCGGAATTAAATCATGTAATCGTATAAAACAAATGACCTAGATTTATTTGGTTTTGATGTTATTCCAATCTCCTCATTATTTCCACAATCTGGAGCAATCTCAAGGGTATAAATAATACACAAAATTGCTTTCATTTTATCTATTTCAGTGTAACAAACATTATTCATTATTTTATACGTAGAATCATCTACCTACCTATTAAAGTTAGCTTTTTTCAGTTAATCTAAAGAGGACAAAGTTTGGGTTATCAGTAAAGTTTTACGAAGCCATTTGGGATAATGCCAACTTTGTCCTAACTATTTACATCTAAGCTAAATTATATCTAGTTACATCATTGATAATTTGATTTACACAAATTCGCTATGGATCAACGTGAACTTATTCAAAAATATGGTGAAGCAGATACCATAGAATGGATTGCGAAGATAGAATTTCTAGCATTCGACACATTCGATATGAAATACGGTATTATTCAATGAATAAGAAAGTATGATGGATATTTCAGAAGCCCGTTTGGGTTCAGCTCACGCTACGGTCTTTGAAACTTAATGAAATGGTACTTTTGAGAATAAAGATGTTTCCAAATTACCAAAATAACTCAAAACAAAATGAAACCCGACATCCGTAGTATACATGTTCACACGAATGCCAAGAGTTCGTCATGTAGGTACCTCAATATTCAGTGAGTGACATAGTTCTCCGTATTCCATATCTACTGTGTCACAACGCTATTACCATCTAAAATATATAACACATCGTGCAAAAACATTTTCTATTCAGTTGTATTATAGTCTATTTCAACAAACCCCTAAAATCCGTTTGTGAGATTTGTGTATGTGTGTACTGTTATGTTTTTTCAAATTCAATTCCTGTGAAGTGCCCGTAATCCATGACCGAACGATTTTATTTTTTTGGTTGCCTGAATGCGCCTGATAGAAATTTAAATATTTTTTTCGTGCATTTATAATTTTATACGAATTGATTTCCAACGATTCAATTACTTTGCAGTGTTTTTATTATGCTAGGTGATTTCCATTTTATTGTTCAGTGAAACCCCGATTGGATATCAAACTGCCGAAATATTACGAAGTTAGTGGTTATTTAGATTATATTATTTTACATCGTGACTTAAATAAGATTAATTTACAATAGAAGCATATAAATTTTGCAGATCAGCAGTAAATAGCGAAGAATTTAGATAAAACAATTTCAGATTACATTTTCTACATAATATTTATAATTGACAGTAAGACATTTACTTAACAAACAGCCATTTATACCAACATTAATGCTACATTTTTACGGTAAAATAAATAAAACAAAAAGAGGGTAGCATTTGAAAAAATATGGGCAAAATTTATTGAAGCGACATTGTTTTTCCTACTTATCCAAAAAGTCTTTGGAGGTGTTACATTCTAAGCTATTCTAGGGGCTTCATACATATTATATTTACATAGTTCGTTCGTAGTGATTCGCACGTAGTTTTATATCTAAGTTATCAGTACCGATACAGCTTCGCTCCCGATACGTTCTCGTTACAGTCATGCACACTTTTATGCCTGAAAATCTTTCAGTATCAAATTCAATCGGTGGTTGGTTTGGTGTACTCGTCGCGGCTCCATTGTTTCGGCTTGACAAATTTACCGATTATAAAAAAAATGAGAATGTATCGATATCGACAGTAGAATTTGTAAGTTTCACTGAAGCCAATGAATTTGTCACTGCATTTGTCTTAAATGACAGTCCATTCAATGAACTGTCATTTAAGACAAATGCAGAGACTCCAGAGAAAATCGAAAAAAAGTATCTATAATTAATTTTGTGTGTAGTTTTGTTTCAGAAGTATCTTTAGTCAATTTGCAAGTTTGGCTCTATTAAAAGGTTGGCTTCGGCTACAATACTCGAGTACAATGACAAACACTCACGTATTTTAAACCGAAATTTTCAACACTTTCATCGAAAGCACTTATAAAACTTTATGAAAGTCAATATTTATTGGAAAATATTTGAGACAACTAGCGTGTGTATTGGCATTATATTACATTTATTGAAACAGTTTTAAAATGAATATTTACAAAACATTTAGGTATCAAACGGCATGACGGCTTTTTACTGAATCGCTCATCTTTGATCCGATATCGTTATATATCTGTCATTATCTCTGGTACACTCTCCGGCAATAGTGCATGCGTAATACCCTCTCGAGCAAGTTTGGTAAAAAATAACATAGAAAACATTTCAACAAAGAAAATATACATGTTGAATTAAGGGTACACTAGTCGAAAATTCTCCCATACAAACGTAGTCTAGGGATTATTGTTTGACACTGTTTGACAATGTACGTTCAAAATAAAAAGTGATATCAATTTGTCACATCATTATCTAGCCCTGTATGGAAGCAAAAAAGTAAAAAAAGAAAATGTTTGAAAGTTATGAGCGTCGAAAGTTTCACATTTCGACACAACACAATTTTAACGCATTTTTGGGCGCAAATATATGCCAGATAAGACGGAAAATTGCAAAACGGCCTCCATACAGGGATAGATTAGTAGTTCAACAATGCAAATAATTTTATTTTGAACAGATTTGTTTAGTCGTTTTTCATGATATCCAGACTCCCAAAGGTCTGTTTATAAAATTTCGCGCGCTCGGTTTCGTCCTAAATCATTATCCATTTCGCTACAAATTTGCAAAAGTGTGTATTCGTACGCGAACTAGCTTCCTACTGCTCATCACAGCATCTATCTCTTCCGCACGTGTTGTCGGTTGATATAAAATGCATTTTAAACCCGCGCACAAAATAGTTCGTGACGTTGACTAGTGTAACCTTAAGAACCTTTATTACGTCGGTTAAAAAATGTAATGGAAGTTTATTCTTATACTTATTATTCTTTATATACTCAATGATTGGCTAATTAATTAAATAACGTTTCTAAAAAAACATCGAATTTTCCTGTTGACTGTTCTCGAACTGACATTAAATAAAAATATTATTCTTGTCAACTTGAGTAACTTTTGTCTAGGCAGCTAAAGCCATTAGATTTTGTTGACTTTAGCTAGACAAAGTTTAGCACTTTGTTTTCGAGAGCGATATATTCATTCTGGCCTAAAAGTGCTAAAATAATAAATATCCAGTCGCCGCACTACGGTTAGGTTAGAATATTTTCGACGCAGCGTTTGATTCATGTGCTTGTTTTCATGTAGCCGAGCTAGCTCCCTGCAGTTAGATTTATATACCCGAAGATAAATCAGCCAAATTGAAACTATATTTGTTTAGGGATTCCGTTTTAAGCATTTATAATTAAGTAATGAAAACTTTGGTTTCTTGGTCCGAATGCACAATGCTGCGGCAAGCGGTTCTGGACACATAGTTATGTGTGTCACCGGATTGTTTAGAAAACCGTTAGTTTATAATAAATCACCTGAAATTTCAGACTCTTTTTCTCAAACAGGCACGAATACATTGGAAACAACCGAATTTGGGTGGGATTTGACTATATTTGATATGATTGGTTCACAGTATGTTCGAGATATTATAATCTTGCAAGATTTATTACAATCTTTCAGGGTCTGCAATAATCTGGTGCCATGTCCATGAAAAGGTCTAGAAATATCTTTTATTTTGTCGCAGTCTGCGTCAGCGGTAAGGAGGAGTAGATATGTGTCCGGCACCGCGTACAGTAGCGTTGTGCGATACTGGGGGGTGAACATAAGCTCTTAGAGCAAGGTTATTTTAAGTGTGCGTAAGGGACAGATGTATATGACTTGTAAAGATCTGTCCCTGTATTACTGTCGAACTATGATAGTTTTGACACGTCAAGGTACGGGGGCTGATCAAGAGACCAAAGCTTTATGAAGGGGCCAGTACAGCTGCAAACCTGCTTTTACATGTTTGGTCTATAACGTATTTCAGCACTACTTCGGAAGAGAGACTAACAACTTCTGCTTTTCTTCTCTCTTCTTGCCTTGGGCAATATACAAGAGTGTCAGTGATATAATAAATTTAATTTAGAAAAAACTATGGCACCTTTAAAAGGGTCGACTTTACAATATTTATGTTTTTTCATTAATGATTCAAAAGTAGCACTACTAAATAAATATCGAATAATAATAATTTTCTCACCTTGGTAACTCATTTTCTTTACACACATTTTCAAACAATTTATTTATTTATATTTATTCAATTTATTTTTTTCTAGTTTTGAATTCGCAGTTTTTCCATTGAAAAAATGCAAATTGAACTTGGAGTAGCTACTCGTAGGTTACTGTATTTTCGTAGACAAAATATCAAGACAGCATAAAACATTTAGTTATCCGAACGGCATACACTGCCATCTCCGAATCACTCCGATAGTCGCCACTAATCCAGCACTCCGTATGTATAAACTAGTTAGTTTTCACTATAGAGTCAATTAGAACGTATCGATTACAGTTGCACAAGAGTAGTCTTAGAGTGACGGTGATGACAAGCAATTAGTATTTTTCACTTTGTTTTAACTTACAACTCGCAGTTCCAACCCAATGCAAAGCAAGCACTGAATGAACACTGAACGCTGGCACTGACTTACCAATGTTTCAAGTTATTATCACTGATGTTAATTGTAAGGCCTTGTCCAGAGTGAACGCGCGATGACTAGACCGGACGCGGGCGGGACGGCACCGCTGGGAACGATAAGTGGCAGTGCATCGCGAGTTGATATAAGCCGTGTTACCTCAGGGTAAAACGGTTGACGATCATACGTTACGCACCATAGTCACTTCAGTATAGACGCTAACGGAATTTTCATGTACTTCGCACCTGCCTAAGCACCTCACCCTGGCCGGGGCTTATCAGGTTTTCAGAGTGCTAGCAGTGACAAGCACAGCACGCAGTACAACAAGGCCTCAGTGAGGCCGTGTGTGGCGGCGGCGGCAGACGCGGCCGGTGCAGGCGTGGGCGGGCCCAGCCGCGTGTTGGCGCGCACCACCTGCGAGCGCCAGCGGATGCTGTACAGCGGCTGCTGCCTGGACAGCGCTACTAACCTAGTAGGGAAAGGGTAGTGTTAGAATGTTTGAAACCGAAGAAACAGTGGCCTGGAAGGAGCTTGTCAATGAATCCGATAAAGCTTTCCAGGACCTTCAAAAGTGAATAACACGAATAAGAAGAGAAGAAAGAAGAAGAACTGGTTGACAAAAGGTCTTGTAGATCCAGTCTTAACCTATTTGCGCCTGCCATGCCCCGATAAGGATACCTACAAATTTGCCCATGTCATTTTTATGTGACATGGAAAACTTGTTAAAATATACGCAGATTTGTACAAGAAGGCGCAAATGGGTCTAAACCTGCTTATCAATAAACTGGTTGCTTACTAACATACTTATTTAAAAAGCTAATTTATTTCGCCGAATGCAACTTAGAATCTCTCAACGCAATAATAACTTTAAAACAATATATCACGGGAAAATCGAAATCATCGCGTTAAATTACCCACGCTTTGTACAACAACAACATTAAATTGGCTCCCAATATTTCATAAACATTTTGGATAAAATTTGGTGCAACACGAATTTTATAGCGCTAGCCTAACGTATAGGCTGTACGAAAACTTTTTGATTGCAGTAGCACGCTTTTTCTATTGGCCATTATCAAAAGCCCGAAGTGCACGCGTTGTACGGGAAAAAAGTGCGGTCGAAAACTAAACTGGCCAACATGGGGCTGCAGAGGACGCTTAAAACTTTATTTACAATGCCACCTACGTCCACCAAAAATAACATTTTGTGTCGACCTCTCGATTCATCGACAAAGGTGTGTTTTCACACATCGTTATTCAGGATTTACGAGTGGAAATGTCATTTCGGAAACACGCCACGTACCCTCTTACGGCTTCCTCTAATATGCACAAAGAAAAAGATCTTTGTACCGAGAAAGTACCAAAATAAAAGCATGCGCTCTTACGTATTTGGCACGTCGGTTGGTGTATTAAAGCCGAGGGCCATTCATAAATAATTTATCGTGGCGTTTTCTTTCTTTTGGAAATTGTTTAGATCGCGCTAAAAGCTCAGCGGAAGATTTCTTTTGACTTCTAAGCGAACTAGCAACGCGGGGTATTTACGCTTGCCGAATGTGAATCGAGAAATGTTTGGGCATCTGCATCGATTTGTTAGCATCGGCTAAATAGCAAAAACACATGATTCACATAGCATGCATCATAGAGGTTTACAGTGTGTACGTAATTTGAGTCAGCTATTTTGATTAGCCGGACAATTGATCTCGTCACCGTCGGTTGCGTGATGTCATATGTGTGGAATGAATACATACCTAATGACGACGGTGTTGAGCCGCCAGGGCAGCGTGTAGGTGTGGTTCTTGTGGCGCGCACAGAACGTGTACAGCAGCTCGCCCGCGGCCGCCGCCAGGCCAGCGCCCCCCGGGCCACCTTCGCCCCCCGCCCCCCCTGACCACTCGTGCAGCGTGATGTTCCACGAGCCGCATGACTTGTCCTACCACAACATTTTTATGAATACCACGCATAGCTGAAGCCACAATAACAAACAGTCACCCGAATTACAGTCGGGTTCGCTTTTCTGTAACCACATGTTTGTCATTGTTTTATGTTCATTTTGCAACGATGACTTCAGTAATGCGTGATATTTTAAAGTTAAAGATACCTATTTTTTAAGCTAACATATGTGTATAGATTCAATTTAAATATGTAAGTGCAGTAGGTACCTGTAACCAATTTGTACTAAAATGTTTAGCTTCTCTGCTCTGTAAATAAAATTCCTTTATAAAATGAATTGAGTTTCCACCACTAGAAAATTGACAGGAATAAATTGAAGTCGACAAGATGAGTAAAAATAAAAATAAACCACAGCAGCTTTTTATCGTGGCTTACCTGTTCAGACGTGATGTCAATGAACAACTGCCGCTCTACGTTGGAGTCTAATACCCAAGTGCATTGTTGATAGAAAAACTCGTTCAGACTGCCCGTAACCGACACGTTCCTCGACGATATTTCACCTACAGAAAAAAAAACAAAATGAGAAGAAAGTAATAAATTTACAAGGCGACAGCGAGACATCCACCTTCGTGGGCAATAATGCGACGTTAAGGCACCACGACGACTCACCGCAATAGCGACGTTGTAATTGGAACTTTACGATCTTGTTCAAGGTTTTTTTTCGATTCAGTGTTACCCTAGGCGGCGTGAAACTGGGTCGTGGCACGTAATTTTCTCGGACGCGCCCCGCCGCGCGCCGCGCCACCGAGAACAATATCCGACGCGTTTTTCCAAACGTCTGAGACGCGCCTCGAATGTCAAATAGGACTGTTTGTTTTTCGCTTTATGTGATTGGGGTCTATGGAGTTCATTGGAGATAAATTGCCGATTATTTGCCCCTTTCATTGAGTTATCTTCATCGAATTATCCCGGGATCATTTTCGCATAATGTTCATAATAGCTGCGGTGTTTACACGTGACATGATGACGCTACGCTTACCGGAGTGAGTGGTGTATGTGCGTTGACCGCACATGGCGTCGTCGTTGAAACTGTATGCGGCCGCGTAATCAAAACCGCGGCTCGCATATGTGTAATGCGCCACTGAGTACTCCAACCGAACACTGGTCCAGCTTCGCACCACGACCGGTAACCACGCCGCCTGTGACAATAACGAACATTGAAATTTACAGTAACGCCACTGCTGAAATGAGAAAAGAAAACTAAACTTTACAACAACATAGATAAGTTTTATCTTACATTCTTTTATTTGGTAAAGTTACGACATTCACTTGTAGCTAATAAAAAGTAAATATTTTTTTAAGATTCGTGAAAGAACATAAAAACGGTTCGGATCGGATACACACCGTCATCATAACTGTAGGGACGTGTACGGCGTACTGACAAGTTCAGCGTGCAGCGTATACGCTAACGCTACGCAACAGCCGTACGTAGGCCGCCGCTAAGTAATTGAATTTTCAGGGGCGAGTCTGTGAGCTGTCGCCCCGGGCCAGTAACCGCGCGGCCGCGTCGTCGCTGGCCACTAATAACAGGGGCGGACGGGTGACACTCTGCCAGTTAGCCCTGTTTTATGAGTACCGGGACATGGTCCGCTACGCCGCCATCCGTTTTAGATACGGCCCAAAGTCCATTTCAGAACAATGTGAGCTCATAACAATTTGGCGCGGATGATGTCAAGCCACGACGGGGGTAAAGCACTGTTAATAATTAAATTAAACGCGCGTTTCTAGATATAAGATAACAAAGCGGCGGATCATATCTCTTCGTTTTGTTACACGCCTCCATCAAATGTAAACACATCAATATAAATTGAACATAAATATACAGGAAGCAAAGCACCTTACTCTGTTGAATAACAATGTGCGATACCATCTAAATAATTTTCATTCGTGTATTGCCAAAGCAAATTTGTTCTGAATAAATATTTTACGTGATACAGTAGGCATTTGATCGCTTCGATTTTGCTTACGTTACATTGATGTTGTTTATTGAAAATTATAATGAGGCTCATCAGTTTGGGTTTGCATAGGAACTTGTTTTGGCAGAGGACAAATCTGTATCAGTACATATTATAAAACAAAGTCCACTGCCGCGTCTGTTCGCAATAAACTCAAAAACTACTGAACAGATTGTGAGAAACGAGAAAGGTATGTAGGTATGTATGTAGGCTGTATATAATTTGTCACGGGCAAAGCCGGGACAGGTCGCTAGTATTATATAAAACACAAAAAATGTATGACCGGTTTCATTAGAAATGCAATAATTCGAAGATGGTATAAGACCAAAAAAAGAAAAATGTAGGTAGGGTAACCATTTTTCTTTTTTTATGAAGTAAGTAGGTGGGTAGGAGGTAAGGTAGGTAGGTTGGTATTTATGGTAGGTGGGTAGGTAGAGTAGATGGGTAGGTAGGATAGCGTAGAGTAGGTAGATAGGTAGCCAATAGACGGGAGCGAAGCCGCGGGGTACAGCTAGAATCAGAATCAGAATCAGAATCTTTATTTGTAAACATAGGTAGTACATGGTGTGTGAGTTGTTATAATATTACGTAGATTCTCTATGTTTTGCCGTGAAGCGTTAGCCTAGTACTTTATAAAATCTACCTACTAGGTATAGGTGCACCGCTGCCTTACATTTCGGGGAAAACAGTCGTGATGTTATCTTATATAACAACTAAAAGTAGACATAACTATTTAAGCTCAGCTGTAATCTCAAAAGAAAGTAAACTAATCTGACCCTGAAAGAGTACTAAACATGGTAACTAAATTATGAAGCAGCATATTCGCCCTTATGTAGGAGTCCCTATCCGCTCGGGTGGTCGTTCCACGCTTTATTGCTGTTACATACTTAATAGTAACCCTCTTACTTAATTATGCGGCGGGCATCGCAGCCGGGCGCGGAGTCGCGGCGAGAAGCGACCTTGCCCGTGTTAGCACAAGGCCCCACTAACACGATTAATTTATTTGTTGCCGTATATACACAGCTCGCAATAATTAGATCATGCATTTCGGTTCAGCTTCCTACAGAACCACTGTTTATTCAACTTGAAATTGAAATACAATTCACCAAACAAATGTTCCCATTTGCTCAGTACTTAGCTATAACACTGTATTATGTATCGGTCCCCTGATTTTTCCTGTCGATTACCCTTAATGTTTCCCTTAATATTTCAAGCAATTAACGTCAATTTTCTTGTCGATGGTTTCCGAATATTTCATTCACTCAGATAGCTGTAATGAACGTCAATTCCAATGACTGTCACGTCGAGCACTGTTATTTTTTGAATTGCAAATAAGGGGCGCTACGTCATAAAGTTATAGGTTCTTGTTTTAAATCACCTCATCTTGTATTCCAAGTGGGACAGGTATTGAGTTGAGTATTTCAGGTATTTTTAGTGTTCTTCACTTGGAAAATTGGAATACTTATGGGTGAACCGTGACTGCTTATATCAAAAGCTCTTCTTATGAGTGGAATGAAAAGATGAGTGGTGGGTACAGGGATTGAATTTATTAGCATATTTTAGTAACCTATATTAATATAAGTGTATTTCTCAAATAAAACTAATTAGGCTCAGCTCACAACGAGACGCGACGCTACGTGTACATTTTAAAATAGAGATATATAGAACTTTATTTATTAAACAATAAGTATAAATTTCAAGAAGAGAATTCTAAACCATTCCGCGTTGCGCTGCAACTCGAGGCGCCTCTAGGATTAGCGCAGCGCAGCAGATGCAACGATGCTTCGCCAGAAAACGCGGCGTGCAAGAGACCGGTAAACCCGTGGTACGTCTCGCAGTCTCACGGTGCGTCTCGCGGACGAGAGTTTTAGCGCTGCGCAGTGGCGTCTGCGCAGCGCGAAAACTCTAGCCTCTTGAAGCATTGTTGCGTCGTGTCTTGGTGTTTGCTGACTCTTAGAAACAAAATGTTACCTGAAAGTCCCCACAGAGACAGGACAGGTGCGTGCCATCTCCAGCTACCAGGGCGACATGGTCGTGGTAGTAGAGCGGCGTGTAGGAGCGGCACTCGCAGCCCGCGTCGCCGCACGCCGTGCGACAGCCACCCGCGACGCCTGCGCCCGCCGCGCCCGTGGGCTCCGCGCTCCACATGCGCTCCAGGCGCTGGATCTGGAGGAAGCAGGATTATTGTAGACAGGCCAAAGATTGGCTTCGTTGGTATAGTGGTAGCAAACACTACTGCTGTGCATGAGGAGTCTAGATCCTCCACTAGACAATGTGTTGGTCTACCCAAATATATTTTGGACATTTTACCAGTCGTTATCGCAAAGCTTTTGCGCTAACGACTGGTAGCGTTGATAGATTGTCCCTTGACTTGAACTGCTGCGTTCGGTTCCCGAGTTGGATAAAATCTTATTAGTTTTTTTATATGGCATTTCACAGGCGTCTAAACTTGTGACCGGACGCTGGCAAAAGACTCGCCCCCTGTTACATGAGACTTAATCTTAACTGGTGAAATATGGGAGTACTATAGGTGCACCTCTACCAACCCTTCGGGGAATATGTTGTTACCAAACGTTGGTCCACATTTGTAAAACTGCGTCTACGATAGGGGAGATGAGCACTAGTGGACCACAAATTCGTGTAGCGCAAAAGCACACTTCTCTTTTTTAACCGATTTCCCAAAAAGGAGGTTCTCAATTCCGATGTTTGTTTTTTTATTTGTTTGTTCGGGAATAACTCCGTCATATATAAACGGATTTGCAATATTATTTTTTTGTTAAAAGCGTATGTGGTCCAGAGAAATGTTTAACCTTCTTACTGACTTCTTAGTTATTTTTAGTTTTTAGGGTTTCGTAGCCAAATGGCAAAAAAACCCTTATGGATTAGTCATGTCTGTATGTCTGTCTGACTGTCCGTCCGTATGTCACAGCCACTTTTTTTCCGAACCTATATGAACTATGCTGCTGAAACTTGGTGAGTAGATGTATTCTGTGAACCGTATTAAGATTTTCAAAAATAGAAAAAAAACAAAAAAAAGTTGGGGTTCCCCATACTTAGAACTGAAACTCAATAAATTTTTTTTAACAAATCCATACGTGTGGTGTATTTATGGATAGGACTTCAAAAATGATATTGAGGTTTCTAATAAAAAAAAATCTAAACTGAATAGTTTGCGCCAGAGACACTTCCAAAGTGGAAAACTGTGTGTCGCCCCCTCTGTAACTTCTAAAATAAGAGAATGATAAAACTAAAAAAAATATATAATGTACATTACCATGTAAACTTCCACCGAAAATTGGTTTGTAGTAAGTAGTTTTTTTTCAATACGTCATAAATCGTAAACCGCAATTCACCAAGTACGGAACCCTTCGTGCGCGAGTCCGACTCGCACTTGGCCGGTTTTTTAGTGTTTTGCTTTAGAAGTCGTTTTTTTTAATTTTTTATTCGTTTTCTTCATTACTGACGGTCGTGCGCCTGGGAAGCTTTGATGGAGACATTGACGAGCTGTTTCCAAGCCACTCTGTCTTCGGCTCTTAGGGCAGTGATCACCGTGAGTCCTGTAATCGCCCTGAACTGGTCTGACCATCGAGTGGATGACCGTCCGCGTGACCTTGTCCCAAGAACTTTTCCCACAACGACCAGTTTCTCCAGGTTACCCGGTTGTCTTCGAGCGATTTCTATGGAACCAACCGTGTGACCAAAGTAATTTCTTACTCTTTGGTAGCAGGTCGTGGAGAGTCAGATCTGGACGAGCACGCTACGTCATTCGAATTCCTGTCCCTCTTATGCTCCTGGTGTGCTCAATTCACCTAACGTAAGCACAGTTTAACATTTCTTTGGACCACACACCACATACGAAAATAATCAGAACAAAATTCATCAGAACAACAAAATGCATCAGAAATCAGCGTAGACGCTGTCCACATTTATTGAGAAGGAATCAGTGAGAACGAAAAAAACGAGCTTCCACAGCCGTGACAATACTGAATCACTTACCTACCGCTTCGAGCAGTCAACACCGCTACCGATCTTGCTCAATCATTTACTAATATATTAACAGGAACTGCTAGCCAATCTCTTCCTATTATCATATAAGTAGAAGTGTCGTCATAATAAGCGAAAAATACGGCTTAAAAAGACCTTTTGTGTGAATACTGGAGAATTGGAATACGATTTATTAAACAATAACCACCAATCCTTGTACCACTTCAAATGATGATTGACAGGCGGCAAGAGGCAGGTGCGAGAATTTTTAAATGCAAAAAAATCTATTAACTAAAAATAACATTTCAGCGACAGCAAAATGCGGAATCAACTGCCTGCCGCAATAAAATTTGCAGCAGCAAAAAAGAAAATATTTATCACCGTAAAAGTTGCGGCATAAACTTTAAATCAATATTTTATAATATTTGTACAATTTATTAGTGCGCTGTTGTCTTTTCTGTCCGGTATATACCGAAGAAATTCCTTTTCCGACAATATTGTTGCAGTACACTTGATTTTAATAATGTCAATCAGGGTTGTATGAAGGAAATCTTAGAGCTACAAAGCCATGAGGGATGAAAAAAGTATACGCCATTGTCACTATTGGCTTGACCACGTCATTTAATTTAATGTATAACGAAAAGAAGTCAGTAAAATTGTTAGCGGGGTCAAGTGTTAGGGTGACCAAATGATGTAAACCGAAGTTTACGGGTGATCAATTTTCGCCTTTATAGCAACAAGATTACAAAGTGGTCGACCGGGAACATTCGCAGGTATACTAAAGCATCTACAATCTAAGCCGCACGTTGTTTTGCAGTTCCTATAATACAGCGATCACACGTGACATGGCAGAGTACACCATGCATTTTTAACAGTATCAACAACGGGTCGTTGCCGTTAGATCCCAACATTATAATGCAAAAAAGGGCAGTACAATGTTGCATGAACCACAGCTAAGTGAGTATCTTCGTACGCAAGTGCACTTACTTCAATAGTAACACTCTGATTGGCTGCGGGTATGAACCGATGCGTGCAGAGCAGTCGCTCCTCGATGTTCCAGAATATGTGATGGTGTGAGGGTGCTGCCACTCCTCCGTGCGCTGGAGAAGAGAGTCCGTAGTGCGTGGCTGCGCACGTGGCATCCGGAGACGCTGTGCCTTCATGTTGTTCTGCACCAAAAGTTATAGTTCACAAGGTTCTGCCAGAGCATAAAAATACGTCCGCGTGGAACAGAGAAAACAAAATCTTTTTTACAAAAAAATAAACCGACTTCAAAATCAAAACACTAAAAAGTGCAAAATAACTTTTGTTTCGGAAGTCGGTGTCTATGGTACCTACCTCTAGTTTTATCATGTTTTGCTTTTGTAGTCGGTTTATTTGTTTGTGAAAAAGTTGGTATGGTATGTTTTAGTGATGGTAAGACCATCACTAAAACTGAGCTAGTTCTATAGTAATGTTCCTAAAGGATCTAAAAAATACGAATAATAACTCAATTTACACATTCGTGCTGTTTGTCGCTAAGGAGATCGATTGTATGCTTGAAAACTGCTGGACCGATTTTGATGGAACTTGAGAGATACTCAATCCAACAAAAGAAGAATGATCACGATCCGATAAGCTTCGGTGAAATACATACATACATAAACTCACGCCTTTATCCCATGGGGATAGGCAGAAACTACAGAACGCCACCTGCTACGATCCTTAGATACTTCTTTTGCTTCACTCACATTCATACATCTAGTCATACACACACGCTGGTTATGAGTACTGCGCACCTGGCCTTTCTGAAGAACATCGCCTGTAAGGTCTATGTATGTCTTCCTAGGGCGTCCCCTCCCGGCGTTTCCATTCACGTCGCCTTGTAAATAACCTTTCGTTAGTCGCCTTTCATTCATCCTCTCAACATGGCCAAACCATCTTAACATACTCTTTTAAATTTTAGTCACTACATTTTCTTTTAAACCACAACGTTGTCTTATTACCTCATTCCTCAATCTATCATTTAAACTTACACCACACATACTTCGCAAGGAACGCATTACTACTGCATTAATCCTACTTTCATGTCTTTTTTGCCATACCCATCCAACATTCACTTCCATACATAAGTGTAGACACCAGCACGCGGTTTTCGCGGATTTCGGTAAATGTATAGACAAATATTCATACATACAAACAATACCAAAACACAAACGTACAAACAAACATATCGTACACTTATGAAATTTGGCACACGTGTTTAAAACCCCACATAGTAACATATGTGAATGTAAATATTGTGCAGTTCCAACAATAATATATTACATACATACGTATCGAATTGATTACCTCCTTTTTTTGAAGTCGTTAACAAATGTGAGCTCTATTTGCATGCAGTATAATGTCTAGAGTTCCTGATACTTTTTGGAAATAGTTCTGAAGATTTCCCTGGGAAAAAGTCGATTGAAAATATGTTAATTTCCGCTATTCCGCTAGCACATCATTTTTACAATTTTGTGATACATTTTAGAAAGAGTTTAGCTGATCTAAGAAGAACTTTTTCTCAAGGGTATCTATCAGGCAGAAACTATAAAACTTTATACATCTAACATAATTATGATAACATTTTGGTTTAGGAAATAAAGATGTGCTTCCAGTAGTAGTAACAGTAACTGGATTTCGTTAAAAACCAATGACTAATTTTGCACAGATTTGACCAAGGTTGAAAGTGCTCACTTTCCACTTATTACATAATATCCAACAACTGTAATTACGGAAAAGGAGGGTTAAATGACGTTTTGATATCTCGTATCAGATCACTTACAATTACATTTTTATTTCAAGCAAGCGGAAATAACGTGGCAATATATTTTCCACACGTCATGTTTTTTTCCTCTCACCAGTCATTGTGTATGTCGCACATATATATAGAAGACACTTCACATAAACATTCACATTACCCTTAGTAAGCACCAGTAGGATTTAGCCTCTGAATATTATTTCGTCTGGCCCTTTTCTTTTTCACTTTCCATAAGTCATCAAATATCATTGTTTATGTCTTGTTGTGGAAGCGAAAATATTATTTTCCTTCATGTTTTCCTTCTATTCCTAGGCTAGTGATATTGTTTACTCACCGTCATGAAAGGCGAAAGCTCCGTCGACAAATTCTTCTTCGTCTGGAGTTTGTTGGGCCGCTCTTCGGACTAGGATTGTCAAATTAGCACCTTTTGACGTCACTGCCTGACGTATTAAGAACCGGCCTGCGGGATCTCTTGCCTCCCTCACGGCTGGTCCACATACCCTGAGGAGAGCTCTGTCTCCTCGTTCTGACCTGTCTCTTTCCCCTCTACCACCGAATTCGTGTACACCTTCTAAGATCTCAATATGAGATCGACAACTTTGTAACCTGGTTTAGAAAAATAATACTATAATCAGTATCAGGGAATAATGTCGAATAAGGCACAAAGAAATCCTAATTGGATGCGTTTACGTAAGAAATATGGACAAGGAAAACCCTCAACAAAAACATTTAATATTGAACATCCGAAATTAAATTCTCGAATCATAAATTTATGATTTCTTAGGGTGGGTATATCAATCAATTGCACCCCGGGGAGGAGGCGGCCCAAACAGACGGTTATAACAGGATTTGGGACTAAGATACTTCTTTGACATTCGATTGTCTTGGAGAAAATACTTACTACGAAATGATTCACGATAAACATATGTTTTATAGCTTGGAGCATTTACTGTATCTATTATGATTCGTACAGTGATGTAAATCGATGCAGGAAGCTAGGAATCACTAACGGAAACAAAGTCAGGATCGATAAACCGTAAAAAATACGAATGCTGAACTAAGAATAGAATAGAATAGTTCTTTATTTGCACAGAAAGTAGTGAGTGTACCTTTGTTTTAAATTTGAACGAATTCCGAATCAGTAGGTACTTTGTTCTCTTGCTCGTATGTAATTCGGTAAGGTTTTAATTAAGGGACATGTGCGAGTGCGCTTATTTCAAATGCCGGTATTTTGAGTCTCCTTTAACGAGCACAGCGCTGTCACAAGCAAGAAAGGTCGCAATACATTTACGAAATATATGGATAGTAATATAAATTCATCCAAATTCCTTCCGCTCTATTAAACTGATAGAGGGCCAACACGCCCAACACCATGAGCATTAGAACTCGCCCTTACTGTAATAGGGGACATAAAGGGGGAGGGAATCCAGAATTTGTGGAGCACTTACCTTAAATTATAATTAAATAATGATACTTGGACGACGTCGGTGGGCGCTCCGAGTAGGTGTATAACGCACTGGGAGCGCCACGGGCCGGCTCGGGAGTCGAAGTGGCCCGAGCGGGCGCCGCCCGGCCCGTAGCTGCGGACAGTGGCGCCGCAACCCATCCGCGCACCGCTCCCCCCGGACACTTCATTTGTCATCCCACTACTATCTACTGGTACCCTATCCGCTAAAAAAAGAAACATATTTGTAGACATGTTTCGTAAATTAAGAAACACAATCTCTTTATTTTTCGAATTTCAAAGGATACATTTAATTGTTTCATGAATTATTATCATTTGTTTTGCAAAACAGCTAATGGAAAAACAGGGTATACGAGAGCAGAAATAAAACATAAAAATGATGCACAGATTTTAACTAGCCAGCACAATTGTTAGGACCAACGAATGGAAAAAGCTTATTGCAGCTTTTATAATGGACAACAAATGCACTTTTTTCAACTCAGTGTTGTTGGAGTTTTATTATTAATAACCCTTTCTTACAGTGGGAATTTATGAACTTACTGCAGAGTTAATACAATAGGTACACTTTTCATGGTCTTTTATAACCCCTCTGTTTATATAATAATATTTTCAGTTGGGAATGCAGCAATCATAAACACATTTTATTATGGTATTTTATTATTATACATCCATATACCCAGCGTTGCGTGTAGTTTTTCCAGCGTCCATATACGCTTAGTATTTTATAGAAAGAAAACGTAGATAATATCAGGATATTTTTAATTAATTGGCTATTTTTCTGAGGGTGAAAGTAAATACCTGTAAGCGAATTTAACTATATGGGCGGAATTGATATATATGACAAAAAAAACAGATGCTATGTCGAGTTATGCGACCATTAAGGCATAGCACGCAATTTTAATTCGCGCGAATTTTTTGCCGCCCATTCTATGACCTATGGAAATGTATGAAGCAGCACGCACTACGGAAAAAAAAATCGCGCTCAAATAGTACTAAAAAATTCGCGCGAATAAAAATCGCAGTGCATGTTAAGCCTTAATGCACAAGTAATTTTTGTATCGTCGAAGATGAACAAGTAACAGATGCAAGGTTTTTAATTTTTTTAGGGATCAGTACGTGCGAAGTAAAAACGCAACCTTTATAAATCACTACTCGCGTGCGTGTCTCTTAGCAATTATGATTAGTGTTAAGTATCTAATCACATTTAAATCTATTTTATTTACCATGTTGTATGTGATGAGTCAGCGCAGCCAGGGGCGGAGAGGCAGGGACCACGGTGGGCGGCGAACCACTGCTGTCTACCCCCTCAATAAACTCCAGCTTGGCGATAAATCCGTTGTAGTCGTACGGCGGTACTAATGGCCCGGAACTGAACACAGGTAGCGTCATGTTAGGAGCTCTTTGAATGTTTTTACAAAGAATAAAATAATACTTTGGATTAGGGCTGTTTGGAGTGTTATGGCCATGTTTTGCACCTTGTGCCCATTTGCTTACGTCATGCAAAGCACATAAGAGACAGGTTTCACCAATCTTAACTGACAAATCATAAGCTTCTAAATCTACATTTTTGATAATTGGTGTTTGTTTTGCTAAACATTTGTTATAGACATGTTTTAAGCAAAAAAAAAATGACAACGAAAAACTAACTAACTCTTTACCTAGCGTTTACGTATTACATTTAGATTTGGTGTTAGTGAAAAAAAAAATTTTACAAAAATCGGTGTCTTCCAAAAATAAAGTTATTTTTCACTTTGTAGTTTTATTTGGAAGTCGGTAGTATTTTTTTGTAAAAAGTTTTTTTATTTTTCACTTTTTAGTTGTACCTAGTAGG
Source organism: Orthosia incerta (assembly GCA_948252205.1). Classification (NCBI taxonomy): domain Eukaryota; kingdom Metazoa; phylum Arthropoda; class Insecta; order Lepidoptera; family Noctuidae; genus Orthosia; species Orthosia incerta. Next base: position 21,515,990 of record OX411744.1, read on the forward strand.
CAAGTTGTTTAGTAAGTTACCTACACGTATAACGCCAGAATATATTAACAAAATATCATGAAACTTGAACATAACCGGTGAAATGAGAGATCTGCGTACCCCTTAAGAGCGTACTGGCGTGATGTTATGTTATGAAATGGTATAAACAACAAACAGACATGCGATTGCAGCAATCCCGAGAGATTAACCATTGTTTATTGAAGAGTTCTGTTGTATATCTTCGAATTTCTTCGTCAGTTCTTCACCAAATTAAAATGGGACCAATTTCGATACATACTCTTTCAAACAAAAAAAGAATTTTTGAAATCGGTCCATAATTGACGGAGATATCGGTAACAATACACAAAACATACAGAATGTCGAACATAGAACCTCCTCCTTTTTGGGAAGTCGGTTAAAAATGGACATTATTCATTCCGTGATGATCATCAATAATGGACATTTTTCAATATTATAACAAAGTGATCGCACACTCTCCTTTTTTACCCTATAGGTATTTGTGTTATTTCATGAACAGTTTTCAGTACAATCAATTTAGTGTAAAACAACCGTTAGCAAACTGGTTCGAAGATTTATGTATCCCAGTGCCTTTCAATAACTCAGTGTCGTGTGTGTAGGGGACTTATGTAAGGTTTAATTTAATCTTGGCTGTCGACTGTCGAGCCTCTAATATATATAAAATGTTTTAACGAGAAACGAATTAGGCCTTAGATCTCGTGCTGAGTTATAAATAAACACCTTTTGATGATCGTGCCAATGACTTTTCGTTTGAACACAAATTAGGAATGTTTTTTAAAGTCATTCCTATAGATTACGTCTATGATTATAATGGGGCCGTTATTTTCTTTGTTGGTCTAAAGTGTACACATGATTAAATTGTTTTAGGGCCAATTTTCAACAGTCCGATATTTTTAGCTGAGTTATTAAATAAGGGTATATGACATAATTATATTTTCTACACAAAAGCTTTCAAACCAGCATTTTTATTTCTCAGGCAAAAGTTATCTGACTATTGAAAAATGTGTTCTTAACAAAACATGCAGTAAGCTTGTGTTTTTTTAAGAGCCAATACTAAATTAACTGCACATTCTAAGTTTCATTCCAGGCTTACTTACTTGAATTCTAACAGGAGATTCGGACCAGGATGCTCGAGCGTAGCCGTGCGCTCAGAGCATAGGGTGCCGAGCAGCGAGGCAGAGGGCGAGCTACCCGCCCGTAACGTCAGATAATCCGTGGTACAGTGACTGCGGAAACGATATTGTTTTACTGTATAGCTTATGAATGGATTATACGGGCTACGTTTCGAAGATTGTGTTTACGGATTTTCGACTTATTTCTGCGTTCCACGGATTTTCAGTGGGGAATGTGGTTTCGGTAATACCGGATTTGATGGTATACATATAGTTGTGTATGGTAGGTATAGTTCGTTTCGTTTTTATTTAACGAGATTGAAAACTGGCCAAGTGCGAGTCGGACTCGCGCACGAAGGGTTCCGTACCATTATCGCAAAAAACGGCAAAAAAATCACGTTTGTTGTATGGGGTTCCCATACAACAAACGTGATTTTTTTGCCATTTTTTTGCCCTTAAATATTAATTTTATTCTGTTTTTAGTATTTGTTGTTATAGCGACAATAGAAATACATCATCTGTGAAAATTTCAACTGTCTAGCTATCACGGTTCATGAGATACAGCCTGGTGACAGACGGACAGACAGACAGACAGACGGATCGTGAAGTCTTAGTAATAGGGTCCCGTTTTTACCCTTTGGGTACGGAACCCTAAAAACTAAGAGCGAACTCAACGTACTACAAACCAAAAGTTCAGAAAATAGGTAGGTGTTTACTCTCGATACGTACCTACTTCATAGAACTAAGAAGCAACCCAGTGTATTTAAAGATTTTAAAGCTTTGACGAAAAGATAGTCTTCAAAGATACATTCATGTTTGACTTAATATACCGTCACTAAAGAGGCGCGCGATTCCAGCTAACGTAACATAAATATGATGCTCAAAGACTGTACTACCGAGAAACCTCCAGTCCCCTTACTTCTGTGAATACGTCTCATTGACGCATAGGTAAACTAATGTGCCTCCGGAACTACATTTGTGTTGGCAGCGTAAACTGAAACAATCTTTGCTATGAAAATTGAGCGCTTCGTGGTATTCGTTCAGAGAATAAAGCAAAGACTGTTTGTGTAGGTACCTACTGACAAAGGTTTACTTTTATCGTCGTTTTTTTGTGTTATATAGCTTTTTACAGGCAACTAAATCCTGAACTAAGCCTTCTAAAACAATGTTGTTAATGTGAAAGTCTGTATGTATGTTAGGAAATATTTTAACCCCCAGACGGAAAAAGAGGGGTTGTTATAAATTTGACGTGTGTCTGTCTGTGGCATCATAGTCCCTAAACGGATAAATTGTTTGAAAGGTGACTTTGTCCAGAGTGTTCTTAGCTATGTTCGAATAAAATCAGTTTAGCAGTTCAAAAGTTATTCGCATTTTACTCTTTGAATTTGGATTTTTTCGCAAGATATCGTGTCATTATTACGTGTTTCGATAGATTGTCAATTGCAGCGTCTGCTACTAGGTAGATTATATGTAGTCTAAAAAGCATGAAATTAAAATTAAAATCGCGGTTTTTTTAAATTTTTTCCGGGTTTTTTTATTATTTATTTTTATTTGTAATTTTATCTTGTGATCAATACTCCTCAACGGCTATATGGATTTTGACGACTACAAGCCTTTTTCATAAGGATTGTATTTTTAACCAACTTGCCAAAAGAGGAGGTTCTATGTTCGACTACAAGTATTTTTTTTATCCCAGCACTAAGTCTGGACTAACATGCGGGTGAACCCTCTGACAAAAGCTAGTAAGTATCTCCCTAAGTAAAGAAGAAACAGATCTCACAAGATTGCACTACAGTTGTTGATTACAAAAATGTAACACTTGTTTGAGTCAAAAGAGTTTACGAGGAAAACAGTGCTACGGTTGTAAGTAAGAAACGAACTAATGTAACTCGCGCTGAAAGAGCATCGTTCTACAAATGTTCTGAACCGAAATGATAACATCTTCACACTGAATTCATGATTGCAAGATGTGTCTTAACATTACTTATTTTGTTGCACTGTATGCTTAAACAGTTCAAAAGGCACAAGTGCATCAGTGAACTATGAAAAAACCCGATTTCAAATTTTAGAATCTGAATGAAATATTTATCAAGCTCTTGTTTAGCCCGTTTAACCTGTCAAACGTTGGTATTAAAGTAGATTTTTGACACGTTTTTAATTCCAAATTATTTCTTAATTACGTAACCTGCTCTCTTCAACACAGATACCGACTTTTCTCTTCCTATTGCTGCTTACGTTAAACAAACGGAATTACTAAGTAACTAAGTATACATTTATCATGGCTGAAGATAGTCGCGTTGTTGTGGTAATGAGCACCATTTCCTTCATAGACCATAAGTAATGCTCTGCTCACTTAAGCAACGCGATATCCTAGAGAGGCAGGAAAAATACGTACCTACCTATAAGGAAAAAGATTTTCTATCTGACCTTTGTAACAGAACTAGAAATCATAATTCCGGGACACATATTGTTTACTCTACGTCTGTTTTATACGTCTTCTCTGTGATGGTATTCGAGATTAATATAGTCAGAGTAGTACTTATGTACCTAAATATTGTAAAAAGTTTTTTTTTTTTAAAAGAGTAAGTATGGAGTTTCTTGTGCATTCTTCTCCATTACAAGCTACTTTCCGAATGCACGGTAGAATCAACTATTATTATTTGTAAAATGTAACGTTCAAAAGTGCCGCTTGGTGGCCTACTTGAAATAAAATATCTTTGTCTTTGTCTTTAGAAATAATTTTCTCAAACATTTTCCAATAAATGTTAACATTGCGATGAAGAAATATTAGATAATTTTCATTCCTCGTGTGTTCCTTCCGGTCGTATATGAGTATCTTTGCCATTTGTACGCCATAAAATCAATTTCATAAATACATGTTAAGATTTTTATTACATTGGAGAATTTTCCCAAGAGGAAAACTCGTATACATATTTTTCTGAAACATTCCTTGCAATGTTGTGATTTTACTATACTTAAAAGCAGTTTAGAAATTCATGAAGACTTTTGATTAAATTCTAGCTTTCTATAAATAAAATAGGGCGAGATAATATGCTATTCTTAAATCTACTTTAGATTTCCATGTGTAAATAGTTGTACGAGTTGACATTCCTTTACGTGTATCATAACAAATTCGTTTTGAAAGAGATCATATAGCGCAGCGTAGCTTTGCAAACTTTTCAGCAAGTGTGTTTGCGTTAAATCTGGTAGCTAAAGTGCCTCGCTCCGTGTGAACATACTACCTATTAGTATGTTGGAAAACGTATTGCACAAAGATAGCACTTTTATTTCTCCCCGCCACTCCTGTGGGATTTATTGTAGAAGTAGTGTTAGTGAAACGAAAATGCATCAATGTGTGTTTATTATCAGTCCAAGGAAATGTTGAACAGATATTTCATGGTTTGAAATTCAACTTCAACTATTCTTACACTGGCACCACTTTCAAACTTTCTCTAATATACTAATTTCATACTTTATCCATTCTCGTCACGCCGCAAATCCATCTCAACATTCACATCTCTGCTACATGCAATTTCTTTTCATCTATCTTTTTCGCAGCCCAATATTCTGGCCCATCCAGTATGACAGGTCTTATCACGGACTTGTAGATTTTCCAATTTAACTTCGAGAGGCTTCCTTGGGTCGCAAGTTGTTCCAGTGACTTGTCGCCATTTCATCCATCCTGAGTTGATGCGGTGCGTTACGTCCACCTCGCCATCCCCTTGGAAGCAACTGGAGATACCGCCAAATCGCAAAACAAGTATTCAGTTTTGCTTCTGCTTAATTTCAGGCCAACACTCTCCAGTCTGTGCCACCACACCTCCAATCTACTCTGAACCTCTAGGCTACTCTCGGCAACCAGCACAATGTCATCGGCAAACAGCACACACCAGGGTACTTCTTCCTGTACGTCCGACGTCAGAGCGTCCATTATCATCAGAAGAGGTAGGGACTGAGGACTGACCCTTTTATCTTCTTCGATCGATCTTTACAATACAATAATATTCTAAAAATATTTTCTTTACAGTTATTTTAATATAATCTGAACCTGTTAATTAAATTCACATTTAACTCCATCAATACGACCCTATATCTCGGATACCTGTTTTGAGATACAAATTGAAATCTTTAAAAAATACTTCCATCAATAATTTCTAAATATACAGCGAGCAATATCGGCAATATAAAAATATTTAGAATTTCCATCTGCCGGCACAATCTCGATTTATTTGAGTCGCAAATACGTTTCAATAACAGCGCGGATAACTGGGAGGGTGTATTTTAATAAGGGTTAAGGACTTTGCAAATAATTCTGTGTGAAAGTAAGTAATGACAAACATATTATTTTGTAAGTGTGTGAAGTGTTATTACGAAGAGAGTCAAGTGGGCGAGATTAAAGACGGTTGAGATCGCATTACACGGAGCCAGGATATAGCAATTACCCCTAAGCCGAGAACGCTACGCATGCTAATCAAGTTTATGTTTTGTCTGAAACTCCTAATTTAATGCCGTTTTAATACAAATAGCGGTCCCTTAAATAAAGCTATAATATTTACATAATTACGTATGTATCGCCGTTAAGTTAAGAGGGCAGGTCTGAAATATTTTATAACGGTATAAACAGTAATTTGGTTACTTTACCAAACCATTATCTAACTGAAATAAATGTTGTTAAATAAATCTAAATATTTTAGTTTATTAAATTATTTTCATTGAATTATCACCTATTTACATAGTAAAGCTATTGTTACGGTATAAAATAAATCTTTTATCTTCGTGATTGGCATACTAACAGGCACTAAACGATATTATTAATTACTTACTTTCAAATAACAGCAACATAAATTAGATTTCACTTCAGATTTCACAACAAAGTTATCTTGTTTAATGGATACTGTTACTATAAACAAGAATTTATTTTCCTGTAGACAAGTATACCTACTTGGCAATTACAGTAGTTGTCTTAACTTAAGATTTTTGTATAGGAATTTTCATATACCACAAAACGGGTCCTAATTATATATTTGTTTTGATTAAAATAAGCTGCTGTGACAGAAAGCCAGACGCATAAAGCCACACCATATTATAGGATCTTTTTACCATTTTGGTACGGAACCCTAAACATACAAATTGCAACAACTGATACAATCTGGCCAGTTTTTGATTCGTGTAATTGGGGTTAAATTAAAAAGGTATCAAGTTTTCAGGTTTTTTTTTCCCCAATTTCTTCGCACGGTTTGTGCATTCAGCCAATGTCACGTCAGGTTGAATTTATTAAACTTTATAGAAATTTAACGGAATTTAGGAAAGGATGTATATATAAGACCAGTTAATTTTTAAATTTTCAGGTTAAAGTGTAGTTTGAAAATAGAAGTCATGAAGAGGCCACACTGACTATATCATTTAGGAGGATGTCGTTCTCGAATAGGATATCTTCTTTCGATGGTTGGCTCTTCACTGGGTTCAGCTTCGGGAGCGCCTGGTAATACTTCAGGCGTTACAGGGTCATGTAGGGCTGTCGGCTGATCAGAAGATGTCATTTCAGTACTCAACTTCAAATTCTTAAGGGTACACTAGATTTTGTGCGCGGGGTTAAAATGCATTTTATATCAACCGACAACACGTGCGGAAGAGATAGATGCTGTGATGAGCAGTAGGAAGCTAGTTCGCGTACGAATACATACTTTTGCAAATTTGTAGCGAAATGGATAACGATTTAGGACGAAACCGAGAACGCGATATTTTATAAACAGACCTTTGGCAGTCTAGATATCATGAAAAAACTACTAAATCTATCTGTTCAAAATAAAATTATTTGCATTGTTGAACTACTAATCTATCCCTACATGGAGGCCGTTTTGCAATTTTCTGTCTTCTTATGGTATTTATTCGCGCCCAAAAATGCGTTAAAATTATTGTCGAAATGTGGAAGTTTCGACGCTCATAACTTTCAAATATTTTCTTTTTTTACTTTTTTGCTTCCAAACAGGGCTAGATAATCATCATCTGCCTAGCCTTTATCCCAACTATATTGGGGTCGGCTTCCAGTCTTACCGGATTCAGCTAAGTACCCGTGTTTTACATGGAGCGACTGCCTATCTGACCTCCACAATCCAGTAACTGGGTAACACGGTACCCCTTGGCAAGACTGGTGTCAGATCTCAAGCTTCTGACTACCCGTAACGACCGTCAAAGATCTTCAAATGACAGCCGGGACCAACAGCTAACAGGTTAGATAATGATAAGACAAATTGATATCACTTTTTATTTTGAACGTACATCGTCAAACAGTGGAATAAACCCTAGACTACGTTTGTATGGAAGAATTTTCGACTAGTGTAACCTTAATTCAAAATTTGGGATTTAATTATTTTGTTTACTTAAATTATCATTCGATAATTCAACATCCGTTCCACACACATCCTATCTACCTATAACCCGTGTCTACAAACACATTTAGGTAGTGAAAATCGTCGCCAAACCCACACGCCTGGAAGAGAGATACGGATGGCGATCCTTTTATATTTGCTGAAAACGATTGTTCGCTGGCTTTAAAAACGAGTGGATTTCATACGGGCTGATAAAAATACTTCCAAAAGAACACAGGGACGTGCAGCCTTTGTACGACAGACGTAACCGCTACATCAGTCTTTTGTGGAAACGGTAATGGTATAAATAATCATAATAGTATATGTAATCAATAATTTTATAAGAACAGTATGGTAAAAGGAACCCATCAAAAACATAAATGTGAAAAAGGGAGCCAAGTTCAATACTAAGAATATGCGCGGTTGTTGATAACGCCGACAATAGAATTGAGATCTAAATGGGTGCCAAGTACTTTATCCTGAAATTTATTTACAAGAACATTAAACATTCTAAAGTAAATTGAAAAACACAATTTCATGCTTTTTCTGCTACAACAACATTTGCTGTTTTTAAATATAACTTCTTAAATTTGAATATACGAATTATTTGCATAAAGCAGATAACTTAGGATAAATTGTAGTTCAAGATTTGACTTGGATGGTTTTCACATACAACTTAACTTATATTTTAGGTTTTTAGTTTTATTTAACATAAAAATAGATTTTGAGTTATTAAGATGACAAAAGTAGCTCCAAATGGTTCGTGTAATATTACACACAGCTGCTACGTCGCCAGTTCTTTTTTTGCTTGAACTTGGAAAATTGTGAATTATTATGGAAAGGATATCATGGAATCTATCTGCAAAATAAATAAACAATTATCGTTCTACTCCTAGTAATATTATAATTATGGAAGTCAATTTGTTTGGATGTATAAATGTTTGATGTTTGTTAATCAATCACGCCTCAGCGGCAGAATGAATTTAGATAAAAGTTAGTACACGTGTAGACCATGGCCATTTGTTACTTTGTAAGCAACAAATTTACCTATAAGTAGAAGAAATTCATATTGATCGGGTAAGTGGCTCCCATTGGCAGTGAATTACTTAGCCAATTACAATTAACTAATATACTATGTAAATAGCTGCTATCTAAGTTGGTGCCATTGAAACTGTACCAGTAAGTACTCGTTAATCTCAATCATAACAATTTTACATGCTTTTAATGTATGTATGTATGTAAGTGTGTTCGGGTCAAATCTTGCAACTGAATTTTAAAGCAGTTATGCTCCACCGATTAAAATTAAATTTTGCATACACGTTTAGTTTGGATGACAATGCATGGTTAGTTATGTGACGTTATTCTAAATTAAATATGGCGGATGGCCCAAGATGGCGGACTAGTTATTTTTTGTGCACTGCCATGATATGGGTATCAAATGAAAGGGTTTGCTAAGGAGAATACGAAAAAGCTTGTTTAAAAAAATATGTTTTAATGATGATTTTGTAATTACTCATTCTAATTAACCAGAAAATAGTCCAGTAGATAGGTAGTCGCTAAACTCAGTAGTTTAGCGACTACCTATCTACTGACCTTCCCTTCCTTCCTCCTTCCCTTCCTTCTTCTGGATGTTGAGATTTCCCTTCTAGTCTAACGCAGTCGGATACAGCTGAATAACAGTTTATTCAGCTGTATCCGACTGCGTTAGACTAGAAGGGAAATCTCAACATACTTGGGTAATGACCCTGATTACAAGTTTCAGCTGTCCATAGCCTTAGTCAGATTAGGAATGTTTCCTGGGTGGAATAAAATATAATTCTATTTAGTCAGTCAGTGATATAGTCAAATAATATTGGACACATCTTTTTTGCTTTACCAAATCAATAATAAAAGCACATCAATGTTCAGGACTGCCACTTATGACGTCACTATGTCAGCATTAAGAGTACTCACGGCGTGACGTCACACGATATTTCAACGCATTATATCGTCGTCACTTTGTGTTTACATGTAAAAAGAAAAAATACGAGACAAATACCTATTTTTTATTTATCTACCTAACGGACAACAAACTAATTTTCAGTTAATTGCCACTCATTGACACACTTGTTTTGTGTAAAGCCATGTTTACCTTTAGCTTCGAAATTAGGTAGCAAGTAATCTTGGTGAAATACTGCCCTAATTATGCGAAGCTTCAATACGGACTGGCACAGTAGAATGCGTTACAATAGCAACTGAGTACCAACAGTCAAACGAGGTCACAGTTGTTTGTCTTCAGCTTTCAGGTTATAGTTCTGTTAGAATAAGTAAGTCTACCTATTGGAAGTAGGTACATTTATGCAAAGCACTTTTATACTGGGTAGTTTAACAGTCCATTAAAATCCAAACAGTTATAACATCTTATGCCAGATCTTTCTGATTGACGATAACAATAAATACAACAACCAGACAACTTTCAAAAACTATGTATATTAGTTTTGGTCAATGATGATGAATAACGGTTTACCCCGATTGAAGAATTTAAAATTGAGTATTTATCAAAGGCTTATGTTTAACTAACCACCAGGTCTAGTAAAATGTAACGGCAAAAAGTCACTTTTATTGCCAAAAATAGTAAATGATCACCAAAATTAAATCCCCATTTTGGCGTGAAATTAGAACCAAAAATGTTCAACTTATGATCCTACTTAAAGCAACCAACTCTAAATTATGATTGCTTAAACTAAAAATAGTTAATTACCACAACAAAAAAAAGTATTTTAATATAAAATGACATTTAAATATGTAACATTTTCTTATCCTATAAAAGTAAATTATTCCAAATAATCATTATATACCCAAAAAAAATGACCCTATGATTTTGTAAAATCATTAGTAAAGTCTGAGCTTTTTTTATGACTCTAATTGTTAATCACTACTAACTAAATAGCTATTTTCTATTTCGCGTTTATTCAATAAAGTTAAGAAATAAACAACTCGTATAGTTAAAATAATCCTTTTATTAAAATTTTATCAAACTTATAAAATCAGACTGTGTATAACTAACATTTATGTTAATAATTTAAAAATCTTTTATATTCTCTAAGAATCAGTCTTCTGAATTAGTATTTCAAAAATCTTTCAAACTCGGCCTTCTTCCGAATCTGATGATGTTTGATCTGAACTGAATCGGCAGGAGGCCGAACTCAACAGCGGCACACAAGACCTCGGTCCCGCTAAGTTTTCGTTTCGTTCCATGTTAAAATAAATATCGACGAACAGAATATACAAAACTCATAATATGCATCATAACCAAGTGCTCCCGCGTGGCTAAATTGTGGGGATCGGTCCGGTGGATTTAGTGCGAGTTTTGTATCACGCTGGAACGCGTTAACGTAAATGTCAATTTGTATTGAAACTTGATAAGCGCCGACTTGTGTCAGTAAGAAGAAACCTCTTTTTTTTAACACGCTTTTATTAGCTTGGTATGTATGTATCTATGTATCAATGTAACGGAATCTTTGAAAATGATTTTCACCCACTTCAAAACGTTGGATTGATTTGAAACTTTGCACACTTATCAAGGACCGATGACAATGCAATAATTTAAACAGTTTGTCCCATTATCCTTACCATTAAAGCGTGTTTTTTAGTTTTTAGAACTACAATTTATTTATAACACGCTTATATTAGCTTGGTACGTATATATGTATCAATGTAACGGAATCTTTGAACGTGATTTTCACCCACTTCAAAACGTCGGATTGATTTGAAATTTTGCACACCTTTCAAGGACCAATGACAATGCAATAATTTAGTCAAAGTCAAAGTACTTTTGAAAGTCAAACAAAAATTAAAATTTGCAAGTAATAAAAGTTGATTCTACCGTGCGCGTTTAAATTGTTTGTCCCAAATGCCTTACCAAGATCTTCAGGATTAGCGACTTTTTAGTTCAATTTACCATTAAAGCGTGTTTTTTAGTTTTTATAACTACACTTTATTTGTATAGTAATTGACATGAGGTCGTTTACGTTATCACTATCGAGTATGTTAAAAACTCGGATTAAGCATACGGGTACTCGGGGGTGAGAGAGGTGCGGCGAGGTGCGCGGCGCGGAGCGCGAGCGCGATGTAACTTTGGAGTCGGTTATGTATCATATTTAGTAGTATAGCAAAATTTTATGGCAATCAAAGCGCAATGATTTGCTATTAAAAGGAGATTGCCCATATACAGGCCCCTTATGAGGTATCGCGTCTGCGATTTCAATATTATCCAAAAATAAGGTTTATATTGGGTGTTTTTTCCATCCGTGTCCTTTACTTTTTATGTACAGACAACAACAGATCAGGTTTCTTAACTTGGACATTTGTATGCACCTTATTGCATTGTAATAAGGGTTCATTTCAAGAACAGAAACATCGTTATTTCTCGTGAACCCCGCAAAATAAATAAAAAATGATTTTTAATTATGTATATAACGTGTTTTTTCCACAATATACAACCAAATTCATCAAGATACAACCATTTTTTCAAAGGGGCCCAAGTTCCCTTACAAAATGGGCATTCACCTTTGGTGATTAATTTACTAAATTTGGTTTCATAGTACAATTTAAAGTGCAGTCATGACTAATATGACATAACTTCTGGGGCTCTCGGATAATAACGCCAAAGGGTCGGCAATTACTTGCAACAATGGATCTAATTGATTTTTGCGTGATTAAAGGTATTAATGGCATTTACTTTAGCTGCAAATCTGGTGGCGATCTATCGTCTGATCACTCTCCTGTAGAAATACTGCTAAGTCGAAAGATTCTGCACAAGGAAAAACCATGCCGACTACATACACGTAGAACAAACTGGGAATATTTTAGAGAATTGATGACAAACACTTTGGAGGTAAAATACCACTACAAACAGACGAAGACATCATAAACGCAGTGGAACATTTTAACCATGTTGTCCAGCAGGCTGCGTGGGAAGCCATGCCTCCTCCACCTTTTTTTACTCGAAATGGACCCCAATGCCCACTACCTATTAGGAAATTATTAGGGAAAAAGCGTATAGCTAGGAAGCATTGGCAGACTACAACATATCCAGGTGATAAGGCAATTTATAATAAACTGACTGCACAACTAAAACAACTACTAAGTGAAGATCGAAACCAGAATCTAGCAATGTACCTGCAACACTTGGATGCTAAACCCGCAACAGATTATTCTTTATGGAAGGCGACAAAAAATCTTAAACGCCCGACAGTTCACCAATCACCGCTGATTAAGGCAGATAACACCTGGGCCAACAATGATACTGAGAAAGCTCTCGTGTTTATGGAACATCTACGAATCCCGACACTGGTTCCTCAAAGACAGAAACAGTCATACAAACACTGGGTCAAACACACCAACTAGAGCTGCCAATTGAGAAATTCAGTACAACCGAAATCAGATCTGTAATCAGGCAACTGGAGGTAGAGAAAGCACCAGGCTGTGATCTAATCACCGCAACTATTCTAAGACAACTATGGGATGTGGGCATAAAATACCTAACACAACTCTATAATGCCATTATACGAAGAGAATATGTACCACCACAATGGAAAACTGCAAAAATTATAATGATTCTCAAACCTGGAAAAAGCCCAGAAGAAGCTAAGTCCTATCGTCCAATTAGCCTTCTTCCAATCGCCTCTAAGGTAATGGAGATCTTGATTCTCAGAAGATTAAATCCTGTAATAAATGAGTCTGAACTAATACCCGACCATCAATTTGGATTCAGACGAAAGCACAGTACAGTTGAACAGATTCACAGGCTTGTTGAAGGTATCACTAAAACATTTGAACTGAAAGGATACTGCACAGCATCCTTTCTTGACATATCTCAAGCATTCGACAGAGTCTGGCATGATAGACTTCTATATAAAATAAAAAAGACTCTACCCATTACCTACTTTAATCTCATCAGGTCATACCTAGTTGGAAGGTACTTTTTTGTCAGTTAAGGAGATGCAACAACAGAGCTTAAAAAAATACAAGCGGGGTTGCCGCAGGGTAGTATTATGGGACCACCACTATATCTGTTGTACACCGCGGACTTACCAATATCCGATGATGTTGTAATGGGAACATTTGCCGATGATACAGCTATTATGGCCTCTGACGATACGACAAATCAAGCCTCTTATAAGCTGCAAGCCAGCTTAGACAAAATCACAACATGGCTGAAGGATTGGCGTATTAAAGCCAATGAAACGAAATCTGTACAGGTCACATTTACTAACCGGCGTCAGACTTGCCCACCAGTTACACTAAATGGTGTCCAGATCCCTCAATCTGATGTAGCCAAGTATCTTGGAATGTACTTAGAGCGACGATTAACTTGGAGAAAACATTTTTTTACGAAACGTCTAGCAATGGGACAACAAGTACGCAAAATGTATTGGCTAATTAATAAAAAAAGCCAACTCTCAATGGAATCAATGGAATCAATCTTATGGGATACAGCTATGGGGCACGGCTGCCAATTCAAATTTAGAAATCCTACAGAGATTTCAGTCAAAAATGTTGAGAATGATAGTAGACGCACCATGGTATGTCACAAATGAGAGACTTCACTGCGACCTCGGTATTAAAACTGTGAAATAAGAAATAAAGGAAAAGGTCAAAACTTACAAAGAGAGATTGCAGTTACATCCAAACAAACTGGCACACCACCTAATGGATAAAATATTTCCAAGCTTTCGGAGACTTAAAAAAAGAGTACCGCAAGATTTGCTCTGATGCATACATTATAAGGACATGTCATTGGACATGTACCTTGCACGACTTATATCTAAAGAACAAAAATATTGCTGAATATCTTTTAGATAGATTGCAATAGAAGAAATCAATTAAAAAAAAAAAGTCATGACTAAAATAACTAGAACCATTGTTATTTTAGCTTTTCACTTTTTGGTTTAGGATTATTTTTTAGCTGTTTGATATATATTTTAGGTAATAAAGGTTACGGTCACAAAGTTATTTTTGGTGGTTATTATATTTATCCCCTATAATCAAAATCCACCTTAGCTTCAACATCTGTGAAACTTTAGCCTTTAAGTAGGGTTTGACACGTTCTTAATTCCGAAAATTCTTCTAAACGGTAACGATGGATAGCCAATTAATACTCAAGACTAAACAATTTTATTCCAAAACGTTGTTCACTTTAAAACCTAAGGGACCATTTCGAAACTCGCCTGAAGGTACTCGTATTGTAAACTGAACAAAACTGCCGAAGCGTTGGTAGGTAATTAAAACAAAATGTAAACCATAATAGCCATTAACATAACAGGTTTTGCCTTTTGTGTTCGTATTATCGCCCTGACCCTTGAATCGTTAAGTGACCAATTTATTTATCGAGTTTCACTGTTGACTCCAATGTTTTCCAAACAGTTCATGGCCTTCATGGTAACTACTGGTGATTGTTTTAAGAGAGATAATCGTTTGATGCCATTGTAGTGCTAATCAGTAAAAATCTTATACTGATAAACTTAAGTGAAGTGAGTTTTCAGTGTTGATCTCACACACACACTCACTGCAAAGTCACCTAAGGTTTCTAAGTGAGAATTTTACAGAATTGACCGGCTGATGACAAGAAGCGTTTGGATATATATTTTTTTTAATTATTTGCAGGCACGCGCTTGACCACCATCTCACCGGATGGTATGCAATGTGGTCGACGATAAAGCACGCTTGCCTAGAAGAAACTTATTCACTCTTGGCTTAAAGACTCCCAGGTTGTAGCTATCAGGAAATACAGACTCCGGCAGGGAATTCCACTCCTTTACTGTACGTATAACAAAAGTATTCGCAAAACGTTTGGTGCGTATGGATAGGATGTCAACCATGTACCAATGACGCATCGCCGTATGTCTGGTAGCCCGATAGTGGAAAGGGCTAGGAGGAACTAGATCATGCAATTCCAACGCACACGCCCCGACATGTAACCGATAATAAACCGACAGGCTGGCAACTCAGCGCCGATGTTTAAGGCTCTGAACCCTAGACTCGACCAGTACCTCATTACCGATGAGCCTCTTGGCCCATGCAGAAATACTTCTAACATAACATCACATATGTAATCGACGGCATTAAGCAGAGTTGTTGTTACGTACACACACATATCGACAGTATGGTTGTTTAATTTCTATATAATAGGGACCATCCCGGGAATCGAACCCTGAAACTTGTGCTCAGAAGTAGAGCTTACGACAAGGAACTAAATCGAATAAGCAGTCTTGGTAGAAAGGCTCAAACCCAAATGCTAGAACGCAACTCAAGTATGAATTGCTTTTAAGTTTCATGCTGTATTGAAGTGATAGCAAGTGCAGCTTAGTTTTAAAGCTAAGTGGAGCTCGAGCATTTATTCGGGGGTTATTCCGTATCCCATTATCAACAAGAGACTGACTGGACGATATTGGTTTCATAAACACTTCCGTCTTATCTGCCGTATTACTTTCAGTGTTGCGAAGACGGACAATACAAGTCACTACAGATTCTCTATTAAGACATAATGTGGCAGGCGTCATGTCTTTGTCGTCACTCATCTGACCGTGACCCATGTTACGCAAACAATTATCTACAATAACAGTTGCCTTAGTGGTAACATATTGAGTTATCGTTGTAACCCTTAGAACTTTACGGCTATGCTACCGTTTTCAAGCTTTATTGCCGCAATCTGACTGAATCATATTTTAAGTTTTATACAAAAAACGAAACCACAGCGTAATGAAAAATCAAGTTAGTCCCGATATGCTCTAGTCCCGCTATGCTCGACCCAAAAAATACCTACTAAAAAGTGCCGCTATGCACGAAATTCTTCGATTCTACGTAAACAATGGAAGGAACAGTTGGAAAGAATTTGAGCAGCAAGCTGAAAAATATTGAAATTAAACTAAAAACATCGAAATCTTAGTTCGAAATATTTTAAGATTAAGTTTATCTTTTACGGCCGTTTTGTTTTCACAGTTCTATAGAATGGAGGGCCACTTTGTTTTTAAAATGAATGACGCGACGTGTTAAGTGGCGGCGAGGCCAGTGTTCGTTAATATGATGAAACGGAACGTTTATTAACCTTTTTTCGCGAAAGTTAAATGTTTCTGAGTGCGGCAGTAAGCATACATTCGTACACTTATCACTGACTTAACATAAAAAGAAAAGGGAAACCTACGGCGTTTTTTTTTTAAATCGGAACCTATTGTTAGTAGAAAATACCGCTATGATAGTAGTCCGGTCAAGTTAGCCCAAAAATGTTCGAAACACCATTATAAATTAAATGTAAAAAGTCCCCACCGATCCCACACATGCCAATATTTTTATTCAAGGTTCTTTAAAATCGGCCTATTGTCAGATAACGGCATTATAGCTTGAGGACATCAGTATTCTGTACCAATCTTATATTTTTCACTGAAAAACATTCATTTCTCGTAAAACCTTCTTCTTAAGTTAACATCGCTTGATTTCTCTTAAATAGCTTGTAAACAAGTAAGAGGGAAAAAGTCGTTTCCGTTCGTCACTCACTGAATAAGATTACGCAAATGAGACTTCTGACTGACATGCCCATTAAAGGAAATGTCCACTTAAAAGACATTAATTGTGCTAATTTATGTTGGTAACATTTATATTTTGAATTTACTGTGTTTCATGTCATGTTGCCGTTTCCCTTTTGGGAAGTTGATTTAATTAATTGTATGTGACACAAACATGAACAAAATGGGCATTCATAAACTTTGTTCTAGAGAGAGTGACTAGCTGTCCTCGCGGCTTCGCTCCCGTCAACTGGCTAGCTACCCTACCCTACCTACCTACCCTAACCTACCTACCTACCCTACATATCCACCCTTCCCTACATACCTACCTATCCTGCAGATCCACCCTTCCCTACATAACTACCTACCTTACCGCCCTACCTATCTATCTACCCTACATTACCTACTCACCTACCCTACCTATATACCAATTTGTTAAACTATTTATTTGAATAAGAATTAATAATACGATACGAATGTAACCAACTTTTGTTTCTACCGGGCGGCGATCTCATTAAATTGTAGAACACAAAAGCTGTTATTATGACTAAACCATGATAGTTAGATATTTTCCCTCGCTGACTTTTTTGTAGGTAATAGTAAGTACTTTAACCATGTGCTTCATAATTTTTATGGATAATATATAGTTTTCTCACGGCATTTAATGAATTTCATAGGAAAAATTTTGCTACTTTGGGTTACAATACTGCAATTTTTCAAATGTTTTAAAACAAATTGTAGCCTATGTTACTTCCTGATAATTTAGTTTACTATTGGTAAAAAACTGGTAAAAATCAGTCCAGTATTTTCGACGCTTATTCGGTACAAACATTTTTTTCCTATTTATAATATAATTAGATTAGTATAGATATAAAAGTAGGTATAGATAGAATTCAATACTTATTGGATACAATGCGTATGGCAACAAAAGAGTTCCAATTCAATAAATTATCGAGCAAATCTACCTCAAATGTCCCAAAAATGTTAACATACATATCATTTTGAATCCTAAAATATACCTTATATAATTTGATAGAATATGTAATCCATCTACCCACATGGGTATCCCTGACTTATCAACAGCTCTTTTCAATTTAGGCAAGGCGGTATCCGTCCCAAACCCTTTTCAGGGGAACCTCAATATGGCGCCTTCTTTGTGAACCATCCACATTTGTTATACCTCATAAATTTAAATAAGTACCTCTGGAAAAAGTTTGAGTTCACTCGTTGCGTGGAACGGAAACGTCGCATGATTGGTATTGCGGTTAGAAGGTAAGGAGTTCTTCGGCAAGTTTGCTGAACTTTGGGTGACTTGACCTCGAGGTTCATTTGCGGCTTGGTCACTTATGTAGCCGCCACTTACAACTAAGTGTGTTGACCGAAGAGACAACGCGATGGCCTTTATTAAGCGACGGAACAAACACTATTTCGTCGGTTTAGGTGAACAAAACCTAGTTACATAAAGATTTGCGTCGGAGCCAACATCTTATGGGATTCTGCTTTCGTATTCATTTTCGTATTTCCTACATGATGCGGATTGTTGTTTTTTTTGTTATTGATAGCAACTGAATTACTTTTGGTTAATATAATTATCATATAGATACAGCCTGGTGACAGACTGACAGACAGACAGACGGATCGTGGAGTCTTAGTAAAACCGGCCAAGTGCGAGT
The DNA here is from genome assembly GCA_948252205.1 of Orthosia incerta. Classification (NCBI taxonomy): domain Eukaryota; kingdom Metazoa; phylum Arthropoda; class Insecta; order Lepidoptera; family Noctuidae; genus Orthosia; species Orthosia incerta. The sequence goes on from OX411744.1 coordinate 21,534,703, forward strand.
CGGGCTCGCGCACGAAGGGTTCCGTACTATAATCGCAAAAAAGGCAAAACAATCACGTTTGTTGTATGGGAGCCCCACTTAAATTTTATTATATTTTTAGTGTTTGTTGTTATAGCGGCAACAGAAATACATCATCTGTGAAAATTTCAACTGTCTAGCTATCATGGTTCATGAGATACAGCCTGGTGACAGACGGACAGACAGAGAGACAGACAGACAGACAGACGGATCGCGGAGTCTTAGTAATAGGTTCCCGTTTTTACCCATTGGGTACGGTACCCTAAAAACGATAAATTAAACCATGATCCGTGTGTAAGTTTTTGTGTTTGCCTCTGAAGGTATCCGTGGAAAGTCATAACCATCACCTAACTAGCCATTTTAAAATGCCAAATGAATTCATCAGTAAATAATCAGGTATTATTATCTGAAATCCAACTTCGCCCACTGATGGGCACAGGCCTCTATTTTCTTACGTAAATCTCTACGCTGCTGTGCTAGTTTCATCCAGATTCTGCCCGTGATGGTAATAATGTCTTCTGCCCATAAAGTCACAAAAAGAAACAAGTTCATCATTCCTATATTAATATTTTAATACTCACTTTCTAGGTAGTAAAATAGATGTGAATATGATCTTGACCCTGGTGTGCACTGAGTTGGTAGCGAAGAGGTACCGGCAGCGGCGATGTGGTGGATACAGGCCTGGGTACCCAGGACTGGCCAGCACACAGGACCCAGGGCCCCGGCATGACACGTCTTGGTATAACCAATCGCAGTCTGTGAGAGAAACGTGGTGATTAGTTATTCAGTTGTTAAAAGGGCTACTAGATACAAAACATTGGTTTAAAATATGGAGAAAAGGTTGCAGATGCCTACTTAAATCGGTAAAAAAAAACTTTTTTACAAAAATTACAACCGACTTCCAAACAAAAACACTACAAAGTGAAAAATCATTTCAATTTCGGAAGTCGGTTTTCCTGTTTTCGTTTCTTCGTTTTTTGACACCGACTTCCGAAATTGAAATTATTTTTCACTTTGTAGTGTTTTTGTTTGGAAGTCGGTTGTAACTTTTGCAAAAAAGTTTTTTGTTTTTCACTTTTTAGTTGTGGTAGGTACATAATGGACCAGTTCTATAGGCTAGGTACCTATAACGCCCAAAGTAAAGCCAGAATAGATTAACCCAATATCATGAAACTTAAATAAACAAAACCGTTGGAATAAGAGTATACCAGGGTGAACTGTTCACACCTGCGTACTCCTTTAAAGTGTACCAGTGTGATGCTATGTTATGAAATGGTGTAAACAATAAACATACATGCGATTGCAGCTATCCCGAGTGATTTGCCGTCATTTATTGAAGAGTTCTGATGTATATCTCCGAAGTTCTTCATCAAATCTTGATGAAAATTAAATGGGACCACATGACAAACACCAGATTTCGAATAAAAAGTTCTGAGGGAACTAAAAAAAAAAATACAATCGAATTGATAACCTCCTCCTTTTTTGCGAAGTCGGTTAAAAATGGGGCAAGATAATTGAATTATTTGGAAATAATATTTAAAGACAAATTAAATATTCTTAGAAAGGTCACGTTTTCTTTTTGGGAACTTGTCTTGTTTTATAAAATACAGATTGTTACCGTGAAAATTTCGCTTTATTGCTTTCTATTAGAGAATGAATTTTCATAATCGAATACGGTACTCCTAGAGATACAATATAATAACTTCTTTATAATATTCGTTTAGATTGCTAAACAGACTAAATTATTTGCATGAGTAAACTGTACTTACTGTAAATTAAACTTTAAATCGATTTCTAAATAGCACTGTAGTCAAAGTAATATCAAACACATTAAATATTTCAGCGAAAACTTATTACAGAGCACACGTGTTATTCCGCTGATATAAATAGGAAAATTACAGACATTATTATTAACACACTTCATTCGGCACGAATAATTTGCATGATTGAGTTTCACAAATAATTGAGATTCAGCTCAATCACGCCGATGTACCGCTGAACTTTTCGCCGTGTATTGTATGTTTGCAAGTTTCATTACTAAACTAAAGTACTATAAGACATTTTATTTATTGATTGATTATTAAATGATCGCGCATTATTAATAGAGCGCGCACAGCGAAAATGCACAGGATATAATAATGGGTATTTAAAATTCGAATTGTGTGTTAACATAGAACACAATCCAGCCAGTATTTTTTTTATCCTCAGTTAAAACCAAAGACCTTCTTACTAAAAGACTGTGTACCAAAATTTTTTGTTTAGCTCAAATGAAATCTATTTTCATAAGCCTAGGTTAGCTATTTCCTTATAAGCGGTAGCTAACCAAAAGCGGTCCTGGCGAGAGGGTTTCCGCTGGTAGTGTGTCCTTGTCTGTCATCTTGCCAGCTCAACTAATCATTGGGTTTGGTAAAAATGGTTGAAATTTTTCTCTTCTTTTCTCTTTTATTCCAAAACGAACGATTCATAGACTTTGAAACGTATTTAAATATTTCTACAGTTCCTATAATTAATCAATTCGTTGTATTTAAAAAAATATTTGAGCAAGCTCAGTATTAATAAATTATTTTTTAAATACAACGACAAGTACTACTCTTAAGTAGTATTTTTAAATGTTTGGGCCTGGTAATACTAAATGTCAGATGGTGGTTTGCGGAGTTTTCCTTAGGGTATATATGTTCTGTGGTTTTGGCGGGTTTTGTTTGAGTGAAATTCAGCGGCTGTTAATATTATTTGCAAATTGATTCCTAGTGGAATAAAATTGGTGTAGTTTTGTTTCTCAAATGTCTATGCAACTGAACAATAATTATGTGAAATCATTGAAATATTTTGAGTTATATTTAGCTGCCGGTATTTCAAAGCATCGCCTGAAGACTGCAGGATCATCTCACGCCTCTCCTTCATGAGCTTGAGAGTAGGATCAGTGAGCTTTTTGTTCCTATCTATACGATGGGTCTTGAAGAACGAGACTTGGGATTTGAGGATTATCGAGTACTCCTTCTCTCTTCAAACTTCAGATAACCCTATAATACTCCATCGTAAACTGCTCAATTCCTCTTCTAGTTCGGTGATCTTTTCGTCGGTCCGGAGTATGTAGTGTGCGCTTGTTGTACGTTGCCAGATCCTGTCGTCGGTATTTGTTGGGGTAGCCGGATCTCGTCCGGAAATCGTAGCACCCCTTGCCATACCGTAACCTCGACCGCTACCGTAGTCGAGGGTAGGCAGGCTGCCGGGTACTAGGGGCTATGTTTTATTTATGCTATTCATGCACTTGCGATGCACTCCGCATTGCAGGCGGGTTGGCGATCGCAGTATGGTTGTTACAAATGCACAGAGAACGCTGCTGCACATTCCCTTAGTCGCCTCTTACGATACTCACGGGAAAACATGAGATGTTGAAAATCTTTACGCCCGGCACCATACGGTAAGTGACGTAGATTCCAAAAAATATACACACAATTTTTTTATTTATTTACAATAAATTAGGTAGCGTAGTTAGGTAGCATAAATATATCGGGATACTTACATTATCGTTTTTACAATCAATTTATGTTTGGTCACGGTCACCTCATTAGAAAGAGACACTACAAACGGGAGCCCTCTCGCGCGGACCGTTTTTTGGGCCATAGTGCACAGTCTAGTAGTAAGAAGTATAAGGTCTTTGATTAAAAGACCAACTAAGGAAAATATTAAAAAAAACACTGTCACTCTGTCCCTAAAGTGCGCGCAAGATAAGTCTGCGCGCGGCCAAAATTGGAACTAATCGTTTGTCATTTATGTCAGGTGTCAAGAAAGTGTGTTGAATTCCGTGTTTTTATTCGTTTCCGAAGTAAATAATCTCCATCATTATGGCTGGCAGAGATGTTTTCTTGAAATGAACAAGACAATAACGGGCCTACGGTACCGTTTTACAAAGATAGAGCCCGCGTTGCTCATTTGACAGGTAACTTTTAGGGATACCATTATACTAAAATTTCCCTAAATTTTCGTACTACCGGTGCCTGACAGTATTGGTTTTTGGGTGGTACATAAATATACTAGCGGGACAGGACCGGCATCATGTAATATAATTCATCATTGTTATATTGTCTTAGGCGTTTCTGAACGCACCGTCACCCAAATAACTCAAGAGGGTTATGTGGCAGCAGCTTCTTCAAAAATTGTTGCAGAAAAAATTAAAAAAGAATTGAAATTGACGGTATTAGCCACTGCAGGACCATTGTTAGACCAAATTTAACAGTAGGTACTACTTAGTATTCAATGTAAGATTTACAATAATTTCATGAACATTTTTCATGATATTCTATGCAAGTAGAAAAAGCTAAAAATTAATTATGCTTAACTTAAATTACTTAAAATTTTGAGTAATGAAAAATGACTATTTATTAAATGAAGGATAAAAAATCAGTTATGCTGGTAACATTAAGCACGCCACCCGTCGCGTTCAGACTTATCTTGCGCGCACTTTAACCATGTATTGAATGTAACAGGCCTCGCATTGTGCAGCCTTGGGCAATACAGGTTGATCATGGATGTGGAATGTGGGATTGTCTGATCCCGATGGAATTTGATTTGTTTTGCTTAGCATAATCAGGTATTCAAATTATTGTTTAAACATTATTTGTAATATATTGTGATACGAGAGCAACTGCCGACAAACTGTTTTACAGTTTGGCAGATTTTTTTAATGTTATAGTGTAAACAGATTTTGAATAAATAAATAAAAACAAAAGAAAAAGACTTCTCCATAGAATACAAAACTGAATGAGCTGTTATTTTGATTTAATTATTTTATTTATTTATTTATGTACACAAAAACACTTTACAGAGAAAATAAATAATACAGATTGAAGAGCACAAAGGTACTGCTTATTTCATTAGAAATTTCTTCCAGCAGACCTGCGACAGGAAGATTATTATGAAACACAGTTATTAGGACAGGAGAGTTTGTTTGTGTTATTACGAGTATTTTATTTCAATAAATGCTATAGAATATTGTAGGATTAGATATACTCACTGTTAATATGAGAAATATTTACCTAACAACCACAAAGAAAGTGAGTACACCCCAAACAAAACCAGGAAAGCTACATAATAATAACTACATAAGCTACATAGTATTTAATGTATAACAAGTAAATGACATATAAGTATATCTCACAATGCTATGGGTTGTATAAAGGCAATAATTATAAGGCAACGTCTGACGAGGGTCTCCAACGCCCGATACACTTGCGCTACTGCCGAAAATATCATGACAAGACAGCTATCCTATAGTCCTATAATAGTCGACGCCATGTTTTTGACACAAACCCAGCATTGGGACACCCTTCAGCCCTTATTTAGCTGAAGAAAGTAATAATTACTCATATTGTCCTATATGATATTTTTCTTAAGGAAAATATCTTTAGAACGGGAGATACGATTGCTTGAATGTATCGTTCATTACTATTGAAATCGTCTTCGATTGAGAAGAAAAGCAAATGTATACGAGTGAATTGGAATATATCTAATGAATGGATACATTGCAGCGTAAAATACGATTTACCAGCAATTTATCAACAAATTCTCGTTCAATAGTAGCTAGCTAAAGCCACGTTTATAAAGAACTGCAGTTAGTACTGCATTATACTAAAATAAATCATGTATTAGTTCCAGTTCCAACTAAGAACTTACCGATTTATAAATAAAAACGAAAGAATATTTGAGATCTTATAAGGTAGACTAGACAGTAATTATTTAGGGTCAATTAGTTTCATACAAGTTAAAAACACATAGTTGGCCGCACAATGAAAACGTTATGTCTGCAGAGAAAGCCCTGTAAGTACCACAATAGACTAAGGACGTTAAACCGGAAGCGGAAATTATATCCCCACAATATGGACGGAGGAAATGGTCAACTGCTTGTTAGTGAACCTCCCACCGATGATCCTCCTTAGATGGTTGAGCGAATAAAGCTATATAAAGAATAGGCAATCATTTCCCGACCTTTATTCGACCTGTCTAATTAGCAATAATTCAACAGTAAAACAAAAGAGGCGAAATACTCGCACAAAAACTGACGGCCACATTGTAAAGGTGAATTATTCCGTAAATGGCCACCGTATATTTTCTTGAAGAGCAATTTTCGGCGCATTCATAATGTTTTCATGTAAAAACTTGTTTTCTTTTTTTATTTGTAATGGGTTTGCTCTTGACTCTAGTCTAGGTCATAGGTGAGAGAGAGAGGGTTTTTTTCTTAAAGCAAATTGTAAAATAAAAGCTGGCAAGGCCTTTTGAAAGATAAAACATCCTTTGAGGGTCGAGATTTTACTTAAATATTGGGTGTTAAGTTTCTGTATTAGGCACTAGATTAAAATCTAAATAGGAATAATTAACATGCTTATTATAAAAATCGGCCAAGTGCGAGCCGGACTCGCGCACGGTCGGCCGTACCATTATCGCAAAAAACGGCAAAATGACACGTTTGTTGTATGGGAGCCCCCAGTTTTTAGTATTTGTTGTCATAGCGACAACAGAAATACATCATCTGTGAAAATTTCAACTGTCTAGCTGTCACCGTTCATGATATACAGCCTGGTGACAGACGGACAGACAGACAGATGGATCGCGGAGTCTTATCAATAGGGTCCTGTTTTTACCCTTTGGGTACGGAACCCTAAAAATACCAGTTTCAGTTGAATTTTCCTCACTTCTCCTTATTAAAATACAGAAATGTTGTAGATATTTACCTGTGTGGGGTATCCGTGAGCCGCCCCTCGGGTGAAACCCAACGCCTTGGGTATTACTTAGCGACGTGAAACTGAAGAACGCGAGGAACTGTGACCTCACAGTCTTTTCTGTTATCCTGGTAACAAAGGACTGTATTAAAGGCGCTTATGAATTGTTGATATACGAGTATGAGTAGGGTGCGCAAAAAATGAAAAAGGTATTTCGGTAAAGTTTGTTCTGATTCTGACTATCAATAAACTGTTTATTTTATCGACGTCTATTTTTATATTGTAGTAGATTGGATTATCAATTTTGCGTTACTGGCTGACGAAAAAATGTTGTGTATATTTATTTGTGTATATCTATGTCGAATTTATACAAGGAAGTTTGTAACAACATGATTGTTTATAGTCTTGCCTACTCTTATAACAAATGGCAGGCCGTTAAATGAACTGACATAAAATCTGAACATCACATCCAGTTCCCGGGGCGCCCGCCTGTACGTAAGTTCATAAAATCAAGCAATTCAACGTCGTCAGCTGACAAGAGCATTTGCAGCACTCCCTGACAACCGGCCACAATTCCGAATCGAGCATTACCGGTTCCGCTGTGACGACCTTTTGTTCCGATTCTGACTGCCTCTCACTACCGGAATTCGCGTTTCCGAACCGAACTGCAAATGGAGATAAATTCTGAAATACTCCACGCGGCCGCATCGCTTCACTATCCGGAAATAATGCTCATTTGAGTGCCTGCCGTTCCCATTAGCGGATGAAAATGTAATTAATTATTGTTCATTTTGGTTGGATTCATTACCACCGCGCGAGTAGATCGGATTGCTTAACGAGTTACGTTTAATGATCGATGAATCTACACGCGTATGGTTTTGATATCAACTATGAATATGTAGATAGATAGATAGAAGTGCCTCCCACATAATGTCGTCCACATTCTGATATTCGTGCGGCGGTTTCCCGCAAATAATGAGTTTATCCTGATACCGTTGTTGGACAATGGTCCACAAAATGTACCCTCATATGTACACCATTAGGTAGAATGTTTAAAGGTAGTCGAGTGCCATCGTTGTTTTTAAACTCATCGAAGGCCTAAGTATACTAATTAAGAAGGAATTTATTTAAAAATAGAATTTTAAGAGCAGCCTGTTTAAACTTTGCTTACCTGGCTGAATCAACAGAGCAACAATTTTGGAGCGTTAACGACCATTTAATTTACCGTTTAGGATAGTTGAAATGCTGAATTTTATTTTTCGTGCGGACTTTTACGTCTTTTCACGTGGGTATTTGTACCATTATCGCATTAATGTGCCATGGCAGCTTTGTCCAGAAGTTGTGGTAATCGGCGTCCACCTGCCTAGGTGCTGCATTTTTGAATGCTTCCATGTTAAACTTAGAAAGAGAAGACCTTTACTGATCAGCGGAACAGGGTGGAAAGTGCCGCAAACTCCACTAAACAAAGAGAATCCTCCGACCAGACGAGAGTTGTGCCTGGTGCCAGCTGCCCGATGGTTATTGTTAGGCCGTTGTATTTGTTTAAATTGCGCGAAGAACTTGACTGCGCGATGTAGGATTTGTTTGACGATAAAGCCTCGTATTCATGGTAAGCATTTGTTTAGCAACAGTTGATCAGAATACTGCTGGAAACTTTGTTTAAATCAATATAGGTTGTCCATACACGCCAGTCTGCGTTAAAATGTTGCCCGAGGAAGTAGTGTTGTTGTGTTCTCTGTATCTGATGTATAAAATTTCTATTAAAAAATCTTTTTGTTTCTAACCTTGTATTCTTTGATAGAAGAATCCCATAGTAACGCTTTTGATTGAAATAATTCTATTAATTGTATAATTTTGTCGTTGCTCCACACTACCGCCATTATTAAAAACAGTTGCAAACACGTCCACACACGTCAACATTTGTTGATAAACTGATGTTTTCGCTCGCCGGGCGTCAACTTCTGCAACATGGCGTGATCAACTCTGCGACACAAGTGTTGCCCGCAAACAGCAACTCGGCAACATGTTTATGCAACCATGTTGCTAAACAAATGTTTACCATGTATACGAGGCTTAAGTCTTTTTGGCAGTGGCGAGCAGGGTGGCCCAGTGGTATCGGCCGCGACTTACAAGTTGTAGGTCGTGGGTTCGAGCCCAGGCAGGCGCTTTACTTTGTGTAAATTATTTCATCACCACTGTCTCAAAACGGTGAAGGAAAACATGAGGAAACCGGCATGTCCTAGAACCAATAATTCGAAGACATGTGACATCCACCAACCCGCACTGGGCCCGCGTGGTAGATAACGGCCCATTCCCTCTCACAGAGAGGAGGCCTGTGTCCCAGCAGTGGGAACATTAATAGGCTGATGATGTGATGTGATGTGATATGAAGTCTTTTTGTAGTTCGTACGTGGACAAATGTAAAACTCACCTAAACTCTAAAGTAGAAGCGCCGTGGTCTGCGAAGAGCACGACGGGTGGGGTGTACCGCTCGTTGACGCCACACAGCCGGGTCTCGGCCGCGCCGCCCGCTGGAACTGCGCTCGCGCTGCTCAGCTGCAGCCAGCCTCCCACGCAGCTGCGAAACAATCACATTTTAGTTCTAACTAGATTCTGCCTGCGCCTCCGCCCGCGTAAAATGTGTTTTATCATCCCAAGGGAATAATATATACTACCGGGATAAAAACTATCCTATGTCCTTCCCAGGGTATCAAACTATCTAATACTAAATTCCTTCGTAACAGACAGATAGATTATAAAGTTAGGTTAGGTTAGGTTGTCGCATTTATAATATTAGTATGGTTTTACAAATATTTAAGGCGCAGGCCACATAGAAATGGCGTCGGACGCGAACATGGCACGGGCGGCTTCCTATTCCATTCAAATTTCATACAAAATGCATGGAAATAAAGCGCAATTTGACCAGGCGCGTGCGCCGAAATGGCGCGTCATAACCACGTCCGAGCAACGACATACCGTCTGTCCTAAATTGCGCTTTATTTCCATGCATTTTGTATGAAATTTGAATGGAATAAGAAAACGGGTGCCATGTCCGCGCCCGACTCCATTTCTGTGTGGCCTGCGCCTAACAGGACTAGGACCAGCAGTATACTTCTTTCGGCTGCATTATGAGATCAAATGTTCTTCCTTGCGCGTAGTATGGAACAATTAGGTGCGATAAAATCGTAGTTAGGAATCGGGATTAACTTGTGTTCTTATTATCCACAACGTAAAATCGGTCAAAACAGGACCGCAAATAGTATTAAACTATATATATCTATAATAGTATTTTAAGTATTGCTGGAACGAAATGAACAAAAATATTATTATACGTGTAACCGTAACCGCCAACGGATACATAAGAATTATTGTGTACAGTATAATTCAGACATATTTGTCTTGGATCCGACAACGACTGCGGCACTCGCGAGCAAGCCACCGCTGCCAAAAATGTTAAAAGTATACGCTTAACTCGCATATAAATGTGCGCCACATCACTTTATGTGCTCACAAATACAGCAGACTATACAATTATATTTATGCTACAGCATTATCGAGGTTCAGCAAATATTCCGGAAGCATAGTCAGGTAGCCACCACATTCATCAAATACAGCGTACATTTCTGAAATGCCGGTTATCGTGACAATATGATACGATATAACATGCGATGCAGCTGATAATGAAGCTTTGGTATAGTTTGAAGACAGTCTATGGGCATGTGATTACAATTTATGAGCTCGTGTATGATCGACATCCAATCATCGGACACGGTAGAGCATACAGCAAGACGCTAATAGCTATATGATGACGTCACGCTTGATGCCTCAATTTGGTGTTAAGATGCAACAATCGGCACGGAGATTGTCATTTATTATAAGATAACTATGTCTTCTAATATTGTCATCGCAACAGCAACAGCGGGACCAACTTGATGCCTATGTCTGTCTCTAAGCAGCATATCGAGTTAAATGAAAAGGAAATTAAAGTCTTTGCCCTGCGGAGGAACAAAACAAACTGAAAATAATTGCTTTATTTTTTTCATAATCGCTTCATATTTAGATTTTTTGCAAGCTTTCCATGTTGAAGCATCTTGTAACACACGTATTGAAAGATATAATATTAATACGAACGGTGTCTACCCTAAGACGATCTTCTGGCAATATTCAATTTGACGGGACATTGATCATAGCAGTGAGGGGAAACCTCGGACCCGTCTCACCCGATTCTTTTCCACCAATCACGTCCCGGTCCATATAACTCTCATAAATGTTCAGAGAAACTATGATTCCGATCGACAAATCTGATTTTATAGATTGCTTTTTAGGATTCTGCATGTGACAAGGATTTGGACAGGTCCATCTGTACGACTGTCACAAAAATGTTCTACACTCTGTAGCTTTGAAAATTCCTGAAAGAATTAGAGGCGCTACCAACTTAAATATTGTATGTTTTAATAAATAAATTACTTTCACTGATTATACCTATATGCTTGGTCGACTTAATCGGAAATGATTTACTAAAATGTTTTTTTCAATACAGTTGTTATACCTACATTCTGAGCAAATAAATAATATTCTATTCTATTCTATTCTATTCTATGGCGTACTTTCAGAAGCTATAATTATGATTCGAAAATTAAATCTTTTGCATAGGCATCTTTCTGTTACGCGGTCTTGACTTTTGTTTACGAGCTCGATCATTAGTTTTGCAGTTGAGTTTTAATCACTGACCTCTAATATACACTTGTATATTAGAGGTCAGTGGTTTTAAGTTTATAAGCCAATTTAAAAAAGTTTAGTGGTAAGGAGTTTTCATACATAGAATAAAATGGTATAGATTTTACGAGTATACGAGTAAAAATGAATGATTCCGTACGTTTTACCATTGAATTCTTAAAAGTCTTTTAAATGGTTATTTAATATATTTAATTACCAGTTTTAATTTAATTATTGTCACATCAACATTTGTCAAAAATCGAATAGGCGGTTTCCGTTGTAAAAAAAATATGTCCAGTTGCAAAAACGCGCCATTTTCTGTAAATGTTATTTATTGTGAATAAACAAATCTAATTCACTCGTGTCATTAAAAACCCTCGCCTTCGGCTCGGGCTTGTTAATGACAGCTCGTTTGCAATAACCTACTTTCCAACCTTGTATAACAATGTACTATTTAGGATCCATTTAATATAAATAAATAATAATGGCAAATGCGTGACCAAAGCGAATGCAGCTGTACCTAATCGTTTTTTAGTTGAAACAGCCTTGTAATATAAATCCTTAATGGATAATAACCGCAATAAATGTCATTATAATTGAAGCATTACTCAAAACCATTTATGTCCAAACTATATATAACCCGTATGCTCATATCAAATCAGTAAATCAGGATGGTATAATCGAAACTTAGTTTCTGATTGCATAGATAATTTCGGATGGAATTCATTGCTTTTCAATTAAGCTAATATTTCAGTCAGCCGCAACAGGAATTATAGGATATTATTTTTAATGAAGTTAGAATATTTATAAAGGCTTTCAGATAATAATGCTATTTGTATTCACGAACGTAAGTAATATTTGTTGCGACTGAAAGTAGAAATTGACTCGGTATCAAAATGTGTTTACTGAAATCGTGATCCGAATAAAGATATTTCCATCAAATTCTTCGCGTAGAAATAATAGACGCCCGTGAATCCCGTATTTAATGGGCTTGAGATTGCGGACATAGATATTAGAAAGGAAGAAAGAGACAGGCAGAAAATAAAAGAGACAAATATCACTCTGACGTTCACAAGCACAGGAAACATTCGGCTCAGTAGAATGCAGTTTTTAGTCTTTATCAGTATGACACTCTCTGCAGCTTTAGCCGGGGTTCATAGGGAATGCCCTACTACACATTTTTTTGTAGTAAATAATAGCCTTGGTTCGTATACGTTGTCATAGTAAAAAGTATGAACCACAGATAACGCTGAGATCAAATGGCAACATCACTCTATTAACAATATAAAAACCTTGCGAGTACAGGACTCTCCAAAGTTCTTGGCCGCCCTGAAGTTGGCTACAATGGCTGCCCAGTAAGGCTGTAGTAAATCTCATACTAAAACAGCAGTACGCTGGATGCTGGAGTGCATGTGCATCGGAAAACCAACTTCAGGGCGGCTAAGATTGGCGAGTACTGTGATGCCGTGTGATGCATGTTATCAGCATTATACGTACAGTCGTTATTTTATATCTTATGAAAATCTTACCTGGTGCCATTAAACTTGCCGACGGAGACGAGCCGGTACAACTGTATCTCGACCCGCTGGCCAGCATCCGGCTGCAAGAAGTAGGAACATGTACCAGGACCCTCGAAGGAAGGCGACTTGATCTGGCCGAATGTTTTGCCAGACTTGCTCTTGAGGATTCTTGAGTCAATCGTGATGTTGCACACTGGAAGAAAATTGGTATTTAGAACAAAGTCTTGTGTAGCGATGAGTTTTTTCATACCGAATTGAACATGCTTAAATATTATTTTTAATAGGTCAGGTTTACAAAGGGTGAGCGGGGCTAAACATGCCGATTTGCATAAAATACTAAATTGAGCTATGAATATAATATATTATACTCTGTGGCTTACGCACATTATTTAAATAATGATTATTGGCGTTTCTGAATATTGCTATTGTTTTGTGCATAGTTAAACAGTTTTCTTACCAAAACATTTTTATGAGATCGACCGGAACGGAAAAAATAACCCCGCTATGGGCTGGTTGTTCCATCGTTTCAAATACAAACTTATCCTCTTAATAATAAATATCAGATCACACACGCTAAAAGAGTGTTTTGTTGTTCATCAAAATATGTGATTATTTTTTGTGTATCTACTATCAACAGTTAACAAAAAAAATGAGGGCCAAAATGTATTATTCCGTGGGGTTAGAGTTGTTCGGTCAAATTTGTTTTTTTTTTCATAATTACTATTCTACCATAATGGACGCAAATAAAACGGCTCCTGCAACAGCATAGTGCCATATCATAACGTTTCGCGACAAACCTCATACGACACGCTCCGTTTGTTACTTGCGTTCCTATTCTCATCGGAACAACTTACCCCCGTCACATTTATCCTCACTCTCCTATATGTCCGAACTTGTAGTAATAAAACTTTAACTACAATCACCACAACCTCAAAGATTTACATTACAATTTAAGTGTCTGACTTACTTATTACGATATCCACATAGCCCAACCATAAATTGGACCTAGGTCTCATAGAAGCGTACATTGAATGTTATTTTTACGGCCATAGCCTAGATAAGCAGAATCGTGGGAAATGCAATAAAACGTACGTACAGCTTAAATGTGGGATGTTTCTATCAATAAAATTAAGCGTATATAGCGCCCTTCAAGTTTTATTACTACAAGCCCGGACACATACATTGTATTCCGAAAAATTTTGATCTAAATGTCAAACGCCTGGATTAAGAAGTCACAGTTGCCATGGCTACGACGAAGTAGGTTAATGTAAATCTGGAGCTTTCATATACAGCTAAACTTATCGTGAGCTTACTTATAAAAGGTAGAACATAAATCAATCTTGATAAGATTTGCGGACCTAATCTAATTTTTATGTGAAAAGGTCTAACTCTTACTCAAGACTATCTCTCATGTCTGGTTTTAAACAAGTCCTTATGACCTAAAGAATAATACAGACATTTTTGAAAACTTCAGCCTTGAAATCTTAGACCTTCGAGACAGTTCGACAAATTTCCTTAAGGCGCCTCCTCGAGCAAAACGCCGCGCTAGTCGAATTATTTAAAAAGAAATATCAATTAATAAAAATACATTAAATTTGTCCATAATGTTGATTCTAAAATGGTAGTACACTTTTTTTTAAAGAGGTATATGTGTCACTAATCTCCTGCCAACAAAACCATAAAAATGTGATATAATTATTGATATCATGCATCTTCTCGTAAAGTGTTCATTAATTATTTTTTATACTAACACTAATGGATAGACAATTTGATAACGAACATTTTGTAAGTTTTACTTTTTTCAAAAGACCAATATTTGATTTTAGAAAGATTTTATTCTAAAATCTGGGCGTATTCACTACTGTAATTCATGCGCCACCAGTGCCGCTAGGCCAATAGGAATGCTCATATCTCATGCTGATTTTTTGGTCTGGCCGTAGCCTTAATAGATCTACCTTCCCGGACGGGTTCATAAACTAGATGACGATCTCCAAACTATATCGAAAGTTATTGGTAAGGGTTTGATTACACTATTTTACGTCGATTAGAAGCCAGCTGATTTCATTATATCCATTACCTAGATCGTAAAACCGTGTTTATCGACAATGTGCTGAAATGTTGAAACTAGACCAGACCACAAATCAGATACTCGTAGGTTCCTAATGGCTGGTTTACACAGTACGAGCTGCTGACTAGAAAGTAGATACCTGCTCGCTTTGTGCCCTGTGATATGTCAGTAGCTCGACTTGCCTTGGCTGTTTTCATTATGAGTGTACCTACTCTCTTGCGAATTGCATGCTCAAGTCAACCTACAGGATACTCTTGCGACTGACTGGCGAGCTACTGTCGAACGCGTCCAAAAATTTCAAGGGAAGTGCGAGCTGCTGCTATGCGAGTGAGTGATGAGAGAAGGCGAACAAACGAGAGTAAACCAAAAATGTTGAAGTTACTCGGACGCGAGTTACTGTTCGACTCACAAGTGCGAGTAACACTCGTATGATACGTCCAAACAGTGCGAGTTGCTACACAGCAGCTATTCAGTAGGTCGCTTCGCACGCTAGCTCGCATTGCGTAAACGACATAAAGCTACTGTATAATAACACAGGCCTTTATTTTGTTAGTTTCAACAATAAAGCACTTTGCTAAACAAATGGATAATTGCAGTCTGTTTCGATGTATGGGTTGTTATGAATTTAATGGGTTATTGAAATGTTGCGTTTTGTA
Source organism: Orthosia incerta (assembly GCA_948252205.1). Taxonomy (NCBI): domain Eukaryota; kingdom Metazoa; phylum Arthropoda; class Insecta; order Lepidoptera; family Noctuidae; genus Orthosia; species Orthosia incerta. Next base: position 21,550,397 of record OX411744.1, read on the forward strand.
GTGTTGTATGATTTATACCTTATTTTGTATCTGGATACGTTTTATTGAATTCTAAATGAATACAAAATTGGTATAGGTATTTGTGATTATTTCGATTTTATGATTATTGTAGCGCTGTCATAATAACTGTAAGTTAATCGTTAATTTAGTAGTCAATTATGGAAAGTAAATAGTATTTAATTATGGATTTAGGGTAGTCCTACGTCCAAACGAAAAAAAATATATAATAATAGCGTACATTCTTATGGTATAACTTTTTATGGTATATTGTGGCCAAATTCTTCCTCATTTCTATTTATTAACCAAGATTTTTGTTATTGTGTCGTGTGTATCGTACCATAAAATTAGAAAATATTAATTTTCCACCGGAAAAGGAAACATATCAATGGCCTGGCGCTCTGCCAGCCGCATAGATAATAATTGAATTTCTTGTAACAAAGATACATCTTGTCCGTGGAGAACAGTAATTTTGTGCGGAATGAAACAGGAAGAAAAATAAAAGCTAAGTGTGTACGGCATGGAACCCATTAAAACTCATGTACTATCGCCAATTAGCTGGACTTTAACATCTGTTGCGGTCGTGGGGAAGAACTGCTGCAAGGAGCTATTTATGAACTTATTTATTTATATAAATTACCATTTTAAGTTCATGTTAGTGCTGAAGAAATAAGACAGAAGTACAAATGCTTAGTATGTGCCTGTGTGTGAAAGGGGGGACTTCATGTTCAACAGCGGGCGATCCACTATCAGTTCAGCATTTTGTGACAATGTTTTTGCAATCTGGCGTCGCTTCGGTACAAAGAGGGCTGATCGTAATTTAAGGGTAAAAACCTCAAACTATCTGCCTATCTATCGACTACTTCAAACTGTCAATTAGGCCGTGTTCTCTCTAATCCTAACCAAAATGAAAGAAAGATGGGAATTTATAATTCGGTCAATTCCACGTGGACTGCAGATTTTGGGATACAGACTGAATAAATGCGAGCCAAAGGATCAAAACACACTCAGACAGAGTCGAAGGGAAGCGACGCGTCGATCTGAAATGTACATAGCATATTGACCCCTATCTCCAACACGTAATGCACACATTTCTATCAAGATAAAGGTATATTATACAAAATATAATGCGTCGCTTCCACTGGATTCCATTGCTGTGGAGATAGGCGTCAGTATACTATCAAGCAAATCTTTTAGACCGACTCAACGCTAGGCTTCGACTGTGCCTCAATTATGTTTTGGCCCATATTCTGCCCACTTGGTTTCGGAGTTATTTCAAAGATTTCCAAATAGGCCAAGGGAGACCCGACCCTTTTATATAAGAAGCACTTACTATTAGCACAATACTGTTCCATGCCGCACTGCGCGCAGCGCGCCGGCGCGACGTCGCCGCAGGGGCAAGCGCCGTCGCGCACGCAGCACGCACAGTCGTCGCCATCGCCGCCCGGGCACGCGCAGCCCGACGATGACTGCGTCCACAGATCTACTTGACCTGCGAATACAATAAGAGGATTGTCCTAACTCCTAGTGACAAGTAACTGCGTGATGAGATAGGTCATATGACTAACCTCTTTTATATAATTTTATTGTTCAAAACTGCTACTTTTCAGTAATACAATAGTTTTAGCTTGTAATTTAAATAAAACGCTTGTATTTTGTTTTTTCTCGCTTAACACGTTTTGTGAATTTAGCCAGTGTCACGTTTAGTTTTTCTTAAGTTTTATGTAAACTACGTTTGCATTAGATGCGGATGTTATTAGAATAGATAACAAATTTAAAAAAATGTGTCACGTGACTCTTGTCTATGCTGTATAGTATGTACCACTCTTAAAAAATAAAGTTAGTCTATAACGGAAAAGCAACGTGTTTTAATAGGTTATGGGCAAATATCCATAATTTTCAGTTTTATTGCTAAGTTTAGTGTAAAACAGTTGAGAATTGTTGACTTTTTCGTGGAAATATGGCTGTGAACTACATTCAAAGCATTACGAAATTAAAAGGACGCGAAAATTATGATGAGTGGAGTTTTGCTGTCGAAAATCTGTTGGTGCTTGACAACCTCGTGAACTACGTAAAGTCGGAGCCAGAGGCTAATTTCGAGGCAAAAACATCAGATGACTTAAAAACCAAGGCGAAGCTGGTTCTAACTATCGATCCTGGATTATACGTGCATATAAGGGAAACAAAAACATCTTTGGAGTTATGGACAAAACTGAGAACCATGTTCGATGACTCAGGTTTTTCTCGTAAAATAACCCTACTAAGACATTTAATCTCGTTACGGCAAGAAAACTGCGATTCTATGACTTCATACGTCACGCAAGTAGTCGAAACAGCTCAGAGATTAAAAGGCACAGGATTTACAATCACGGAGGAATGGATCGGGTCATTGTTATTAGCTGGTTTGCCAGAAAAATTTTCACCCATGATTATGGCCATTGAGCACTCAGGAATGCAGATTACCACCGATATAATAAAGACAAAGTTGATTGATATGGAGGTTTCAAAGAATGACGTGGATTCCAGCGGCGCAGCATTCGCTGCAAACAATAGCAAAAAACAAAAATTTAGAAATGGCGGGAATAGCGCAATGTCATCGACAAACAAAATGACAGGTGACAAGACTGACAAGATCATTTCTTGTTACAAATGTAAACAGACTGGTCATTACCGAAACCAGTGTCCATTGTTGCAGAAAAACAAACAATCAAATGCCTTTAGTGTGGTATTTTTGAATGGAAAATACAGTACAAACGAATGGTACGTAGACAGTGGCGCAAGTGCACATATGACGGCCAACAAAGAGTGGATAAAAAACGCAAATTTTACGCCTTATTTATCAGAGATCACCGTCGCGAATAATATGAAAGTGCCAGTTTTGTGTTCCGGGGACGTACAGATTACGACTAATTGTAACTACGATATCATGGTTAAAGATGTGCTATGCGTACCAAGCTTAACAACTAACCTGTTGTCAGTGAGTGAACTAATCAAAAACGGAAACAAGGTTGTTTTTGAAGAAAACCAATGTTACATTCGCAACAATAAGAATGTGTTGGTGGCCACAGCACAGTCAACAAATGGAGTATACAAGCTAAGTATTAAAGTAGCAGATTGTATGCTGGCAGCACCTGCTGTAGCAAGTGCAGAGCTTTGGCACAGGCGGTTAGCACATATTAACAGCAATGATATGAATCAAATGAAGAATGGCATTGTGGAAGGATTATCTTATCCAGATACTAGTGATATAACAATGACTAAATGTGTGATCTGTTGTGAAGGAAAACAAAAGAGGTTACCATTTCATCATCAAGGACAAATAAGTACAGAAACACTACAGATAATACATGCTGATGTATGTGGTCCCATGGAGACGAAGTCCATAGGTGGTGCTCAATATTTTGTCTTGTTTATTGACGATCACAGTCGTATGACTTTCATATACTTCCTCAAATACAAGAATGAAGTATTCAAAATGTTCAAGAATTTTAAGGCAATGGCTGAAAATCAGCAGAATAAAAAAATAAAAATATTGCGCACAGACAATGGTGGAGAGTTTTGTAGTGGTGAGATGGAAAATTACTTACACAGAGAAGGAATTATCCACCAGAAGACAACTACATACACACCTGAGCAAAACGGTGTTTGTGAACGGGCCAATAGAACTATTGTAGAAAAAGCACGATGTTTACTTTTCGATGCAAAACTAGGAAAGAAGTTCTGGGCAGAAGCGGCAAACACAGCAGCATACTTAAAGAATAGATCAGTAACTTCAAGTTTGGGAAATAAAACACCCTATGAAGCGTGGTATCAAAAGAAACCAGATTTAAGTCATGTTCGTCTGTTTGGTAGCCCTATAATGGTTCATATACCGAAAGAAAGAAGATTAAAATGGGACAAGAAAGCCCAAATGAACATTCTTGTGGGATTTTCAGAAACAGTGAAAGGATATCGTTTATATGATCCAATAAAAAATACTATAACTATCAAGCGAGATATAATACTGATGGAAGAAAAGACAGTATCATCGGGAATAAATGAAGAAGACACAGCAGAATGGATACAGAATGATGTTAGAATAGAAGAGCATGAGTCTCCGATTACAAATGAAGATGGCAGAGATTCAGTGGGGGAGTCGTCAATGAATGAATCTCTCCATGACTCAGATCCGAATACATCTGTATATACTGATCTGTCTAGTGGCAGTAATACAAGCACCACAAACACAGAGATAGAGATTTCATTTGGTGAGATTCAAAAAATTCCAGAATTACCAGAAGATAAGAGAACACGAAGACCACCAGATCGTTTTGGGTTTGGCAACATTTGTACTACCAATTCTTGTCCAGAAGTCGAACAAATAGATTTCTATGAAGCACTGAATGGACCAGAAGCTGATGAGTGGAGACAGGCCATGCGTGAGGAGCTCCAGTCGTTCGAGGACAACGATGCATGGGAAATTGTTGATATACCAAGTGGCGGATCAATTGTGCAAAACAAGTGGGTGTTTAATAAAAAACTAGATGTGAGTGATAAAGTGCGGTTTCGTGCCAGACTCGTGGCTAAGGGTTTTACGCAGCGACGTGGTATTGATTATGAGAACACTTTTTCTCCAGTGGTAAAACATTCTACACTGAGAATGTTGTTTGCTCTGAGTGTACAGTGGGACATGGACATTACACATCTAGATGTGACAACAGCATTTTTAAATGGACATTTAAAGGAAAATATTTATATGTCAATTCCAGAAGGTTTTGTAAATAAGCAAATTGGAAAGGTCTTGAAACTTAAAAGAGCTATTTATAGACTAAAACAATCTTCTTTAGTCTGGTATGAAAAAGTGAAAGATTGTATGCTCAACTTTGGTTTTAAATTAAGTAAATTTGAACCTTGCTTGTTTACATTTTTTTGTAAGAATGTTAAGATAATAGTAGCTGTCTATGTCGACGATTTTTTAATTTTTTCGAATAGTAGTTCTGAGACTGATAAATTAAAAAATGTATTAAGTTCTGAATTCAAACTGAAAGACTTAGGTCCTGTTAGACGTTACTTAGGCATGCGCATTAATGTAAACAAAGAATGTAAGACTATAACTGTAGATCAGCAGGAATATATAGAGCAATTATTGTTAAAGTTTGATATGTCTAATTGTAAATCTATAGACACTCCTATTGAAAGTAAGTTAAACATAGAAAAAGCCGAAAGTTGTGCAGTAAACATACCATATCAAAAGCTTATTGGAAGCCTTATGTATTTGGCTGTATTAACTAGACCAGATTTGTCATATTCTCTTAGTTACCTCAGTCAGTTCAATAATTGTTACAATGATGCTCATTTTAACTATGCTAAACGAATACTAAAGTATTTACAGAAAACCAAACATTATTGTTTAACATATAATAAGGATAATGCAGATCTGACTGGTTTTGTTGATGCAGACTGGGCTAGCGATTGTTTAGATCGTAAGTCTTATACGGGGTTTTGCTTTGTAATGAGTGGTTCGGTGATTGCCTGGCAAAGTAAAAAACAAAAGACTGTCTCCTTATCCAGCACTGAGGCAGAATATGTTGCTCTTTCAGAGGCATCTAGAGAGGCTGTTTATTTAAAGAATCTGATGTATGAGCTTACTGGTAAAAAATGTATGATTAATTTGAAATGTGATAATCAAAGTGCTTTAAAATTAGCAACAAGTCATCAGGCACATGCTAGGTCAAAACATATTGACGTTCGTTTTCATTATGTAAGAGATGCAGTTAAAAATAAATTAATTAATATTGAATACATTTCAACTGAGGAAATGCCCGCTGACTTGTTAACCAAAGGTCTTTTGTCAACTAAGCATTATAAGTTCATGCACATGTTGGGAATTAAAGCCAAATAAAAAAACATGTATTAGTTTGGATATTCACATTTAATTTGTTAAGTAGGGGTATTAGAATAGATAACAAATTTAAAAAATGTGTCACGTGACTCTTGTCTATGCTGTATAGTATGTACCACTCTTAAAAAATAAAGTTAGTCTATTACGGAAAAGCAACGTGTTTTAATAGATGTAACAGACTCACAGAATGTTTTTGGAGTAAATAGAAAATTCTCAGCTACACTTTACCGAAATCGCGCCTGTTTCAATGATTCCACATATTACCCAGTTTCATAAACACTTGAGGTACAGAATTACAAAAAAATATATTTCACAATATCCACTAGGCATTAAGTTGAGAATAATTTTAACAGTCACTGAACTTCACTCGAAAAATGCCCGCCATAAGATTTTTTTTTATGAATTAAAGGAGTTGTACCTATAATGTCGCCAAAAAGTGAAAGGAACACATTTGAAAATTAGATGAACGATAGACAAAAGTAGAGTAGCAACATAAATTAAAAATATTATTACACAATGTTTTATTTTGGTTTGCGAAGTGATGTTTTTTTTTACACGACTGCCCAAAAAAGAAGTGTTATGTTTTCAGGGTTCATGTATGTTTGTGATTTTCTTTATGCCACCATAACTTCTAAAGGGTTTAACCGATTCCAATGTATGTGGTATCATCAGAAGCGTTTTATTATCCCGTGTAACAAAGGCTAGTGAACTTTAAAATTTAATGAGGGCGCCATGGTAAATCTAAAAGATTTTTTTCATTAAAATTTTACTACGTACTAGGCGGGATCAAAAAGTAGTGAGAACGACATACTCCTTAACATTTACATTAAAAGCGCGATATTTACCATGTTTACTGTTTGTTGTGAGTGACATACTCCTTGGTAAGAAAAAAAAATACTGGCAGGCATAGTTCAGATACATATTTGTAATATTAATAAAGAAAAAAATCTTCGATTCTCTTTTGTTTTTTTCTGAATGTAGTCATTTGTTTGCTTCGTGTCGGAACGTGTTCTCAAAAATGGAGCAAAACGAAGTGCGAGCCGTTATTAAATAACTCTGTTTAAAAAAGTTAACGACGCAAGAGTTTCATTGCGATTTCCAGGCAACATTAGGAGAGTCTGCTCCGCCGTATTCTACTGTCGCAAGGTGGGCTTCTCAATTTCGAGTAGGGAGAACGAGCACGGAAGACGAACATCGTTGCGGCCGTCCATCGTGTCAGTCACCCAAGAAAATGTTGCGAAAGTCGAGAAAATTGTATTGAGCGATCGAAGACTTACCATCCGATACTTAATTCAAGAAACGGGCATTTCATATGGAAGTATTCAATCCATATTGAAACAATCTTTGAATATGAGAAAAGTCTCCACAAGATGGGTGCCGAGAATGTTAACCGACAGTCAGAAACATAAAAAAACTTTTTTACAAAAAAATACTACCGACTTCCAAATAAGAAAACTACAAAGTGAAAAATAACTTTATTTTTGGAAGTCGGTGTCTTTCGTAGGTACCATTTTTTTTTGCGTTATGGACACCGACTTCCAAAAATAAAGTTATTTTTCACTTTGTAGTTTTCTTATTTGGAAGTCGGTAGTATTTTTTTGTAAAAAAGTTTTTTTATTTTTCACTTTTTAGTTGTACCTACCTAATAGGCAAGTTGTTTAGTTAGTTTCCTATAACGCCAGAATAGATTACCCAAATATCATGTAACTTGAACAAAACCGATCAAATGAGAGATCTGCTTACCCCTTAAGAGCGTACTGGCGTGATGTTATGTTATGAAATGGTCTAAACAATAAACAGACATGCGATTGCAGCAGTCCCGAGAGTTTTGCCGCTATTTATTGAAGAGTTCTGTTGTATATCTTCGAAGTTCTTCATCAGATCTTCACCAAATTAAAATGGGACCAATTTCGGAACAAACTCTTTCAAACAAAAAAAGATTTTTTAAAATCGGTCCACAATTGACGGAGATATCGGTGAACATACACAAAAAAAAAAAAAAAAAAAAACATACAAGAAGTCGAACATAGAACCTCCTCCTTTTTCGAAAGTCGGTTAAAAATCGACTTGACATTTTGAAGATATTGTTGGACAAGTTTCTGAAAACTTTTTGTCTCGTTTCGTAACAATGGACGAAACATGGGTCCATCATTTTGATCCCCAGACAAAACAGTAATATTCGCAATGGAAACGGCCATCATCACCGACCCCAAAGAAGTTTCGTGTCGTGGCATCGGCTGGCAAGGTTTTAATTTTGGGACTTTAGAAGGGATATTGTTGACTGATTACCTGGAGCGTGGAACCACTATTACAGGCCAATATTATGCAGCTTTAATTCCCAAGTTGAGGAATGCCATCAAAGAGAAAAGGAGAGGGAAACTTCGAAGGGGCGTGCTGTTTCATCAGGACAACGCACCCGCGCACAGGTCGGCAGTTGCGATGGCTGCCATTCAGCAAGCTGGCTTCGAATCGGTTGACCATCCCCCTTATTCACCAGATCTGGCGGCTAGCGATTTTTATTTGCTCCCTAAATTGAAAAAATACTTAAGGGGAAAAAGGTACAAAGACGATAACGAGGTGATGGATGCCGTGGAGAGCTTTTTGGAGGACCAAGACAAAACTTTTTTTGTGAAAAGGATTGAAGCCTTGGAAAAGCGCTGGATTCGGTGTGTAGAGAGACTCGGAAACTAAAATAAATTATTAAGTTATCAATAGTCATTATAATATATTCTATCTCATTCTCACTACTTTTTGATCATAACAAAACACACAGTAGCATTAAATATTCATTCGTTCACTGATAACATACTAAAAGAAATAAAATAAATATAACAGTAGGTACTATTCAATATCCCATAGAATGTCTTATAACGAAAATGTGCGTTTGCAAAAATATCGTTTTATCACTAAACGGTCATCATCATCTGCCTAGCCTTTTCCCAACTATATTGGGGTCGGCTTCCAGTCTTATCGGATTCAGCTAAGTACCAGTGTTTTACATGGAGCGACTGCCTATCTGACCTCCACAACCCAGTAACTGGGTAACACGGTACCCCTTGGAAAGACTGGTGTCAGATCTGACTACCCGTAACCACTAAAACCGTGAACCCGTGAAACCGTGATCACTAAAAGGTATGGGAAAAAAAAACACGCATGACTTGTCAAAAGTAAATTAAGAACAAGCTAATTGACTGAAAACCAATCTTTTAATTACAGTCGGGGATACAACGGTTCAGGAACAGTTCTTCCGACATTAAATTTTAATCATATTGTATTTGCATCATTCTTTCACCACTGCCATCAGGCGGCCGCACTGCGATTTTTATTAGTGTGTATTTTTTCCACGCGGTTTTTTACCGCAAGTGCGTGCAGCTTCATTATAATTCCATAGATCGCAGAATAGGCGGGACAAAATCGTGCGAATAAAAACCGAGTGCAGCCTTAACCACCACGATTTAATTTTTATTTGCGCTAATTTTATATTTTTTATTCAAAATAGGAAAGAAATCGCGTTTCGTGCCCCTAATTTGACATCTGGTAGCTGTTAACACCGGATTATTTAGAATAACCTAGGAACGCGCAAGTGGCACTTAGTAAAGTAGGTTTTTTGGTTGACATTGTAGTGACAATCGGTAGCCCAAATTATACTCACTGCTGCCGTCGAGGAAAATCGGCGTCCACGCAATCTGCGCAGTGCAAGCGGCGCACGCGGCGAGCAGCAGCAGCGGCAGCGGCGGTCGCATGGTGCAGTCACCGCACACCTTGCCCCGCCCCCCTCCCGCGCCGCCTTCTCATTGGCTCCCCTCAAACCCTCTCACAAACACACACGAACACAAGCACACAGTGACTGTTCACACAACGCACGAGTCGCATTTTTGCATAAACTTTTTCTAATATGATTTTTTATTTCACAACAGTTTATTGCGGTTTTCTTAGGAATCTTCTTGATCTTCTTTTTTCTGTTTGATTGCGTGTCGGTTTCTGGCCGACATGTTTTCTGCAACAAAATAATATATCTGTAACGGCTTTACGCTCTGATAGATGAGAATGAAAGTAATCATGCTATAAAGATCGTTTATCTTTACGTCTGTTTGGTACAGATTTCGTTCATTTGTTACAGGAAACACACCTAAAAAGTATTTGGAAGTAACAAAACTAGAAAATGTATCAGTATTCAGTACGTAAGTGCATTGTTCTGTTGGTTGTAATTCCTCCCCTCATGTTTACACATCATGGTTATTACTTTATTATGCTTCATAAAAGATAGCTTGATCTCTGCGACAGCTGTCAGTACCAATACAGTAACAATAGCGCTTGACAGGCTAACAATAACGTAAACCTACGTCAGTTTGACATATGTCGCAGAGATCAAGCTATTTTTTATGAAGTATAGTATAGTACATGATGGTGTCTGAGAACACTAAAGTGCCAGTTTGTCAAAGTTTCTAACTAAAACCACCCCAGTGATCAACATCAGCACTTCGAGGGGGTCCCGTGACCCTTTAAAATACCACCCCGGAATCCTCTTTGTGTAACGACTGTTAAGGCACATCCCTAGTGAAACTGTAAAGGAGTTTCCCCTGAGCCTCGCTGTGCACGGCAGCACGTGATCACTGTTCCACCGTCTTTCCTGGAGTCAATTGATGGGTGGACGGAATCCTCGATCTGAGCGCCCGCGACCACGGAGTCCTGAATGCTTATTCTGCAGGCGGGATTTCAGCGTTTTAAGGCGTCGAGGAGGTGGTTGCCTCCCTGACACCTTTATCTCTGAGTGGGATCGGCCAAAAATTCGAAGACAGTGACATCCACCAACCCGCATTGGGCCCGCGTGGTGGATTACGGCCCATTCCCTCTCACACAGAGGAGGCCTGTGTCCCAGCAGTGGGAACATTAATAGGCTGATGATGTGTGTGTGTGTGGGATCGGCCTTCTCACGATCCTGCTTATGGACCATCACGGTCTCACAGAAGGAGGTAATTTCCCTCTCCCAGTTTTGTCTCTGCCAACATAGCTCCACTACTGCTGGCAGAGACAAGTCTCACCCGATCCTTGCGAGAAGACCTACCGCTCAGATTCTGCCGATGCAGGGAACTCCTCGATCATGTGCTGTGCAAAATCAAGGTCCCCTCTGCATTGTGCCGTCTTTCGCCCAATCCTATTCAGGCACTCACCGAAGCAACTAATTTCGGTCTTTTACCAGCAATCAAACGGTAAATCGTAGGACAGGAGCAATAATAGTACACACAACCGACTTGATATTGCAACAAAATATGACATGTAATAATGTTCCAAAAAGTTGGGGATCCTTGCAAAGGTAAGACGGTACTTCACGCCAGAACAGTTACTCGTAGGACAGGAGCAATAATAGTACACACAACCGACTTGATATTGCAACAAAATATGACATGTAATAATGTTCCAAAAAGTTGGGGATCCTTGCAAAGGTAAGACGGTACTTCACGCCAGAACAGTTACTCAATTCATACGAGTATCAAGCGCAAATTCGGTCATGCATGGAGTACTGCTATCATCTCTGGGACGGAGCTGCCAAGTACCAGCTGGATGCACTAGAGTCGATCGAAAAACGGGCAAAGAGGTTCATCGGAAATGAGATGGGTACTGGTCGAATCTAGGCTCCAGAGTCTTGAATATCGGCGCCAAATTGCCAGTCTGTCGGTTTTTTATCGGTTACATTTCGGGGAGTGTGCGATGGAATTGCATGAACTAATTCCTCCTAGCCCGTTCCATCATTGAACTACAAGACGTACGGAGATGCGTCATCGGTACATGGTGGACATCCCACCCATACGCACCAAACGTATTTTTTCGAATACTTTTATTATGCATATTTTAAGGATCCTATCTAAATGAGACAAAATTATCAAAGAAATGATTCATATGTTTATATTACATCTATATATATATATAAATGAATCCCTATTGCCCTTGGTCACGGCATCACACGTGAACGGCTGGACCGATTTCGCTTATTCTTTTTTTGTTGTTTGTTATATATTGTAGGAAGGTTCTTATGAAAAAAAAAAAAAAAAAAAAAAAAAAAATTGGTACCATAACTACATAGGTAGGGTAGGTATAGGTTAGGTAGGGTAGGTAGGTTATGTAGGGTAGGGTAGGTAGGGTATGTAGGGTAGGGGTAGGGTAGGTAGGGTAGATTAATGTTTGGTGTTTTTTTGGCAATACAAAGTTTGCCGGCTTATTCCGTTTATCCACCCATATAAATATGACATAGATCTGTGATCCTGGATATAATAATATGATCTCCCATATACATTACAATGATTCAACATCTACCAGAATTTTTCGCAGGTTCCTGATAATAGCCCGATATTAGTGCTTATTATAGATCATTTCGGACTTTTACCTGTAAGACTTGATAAATCTTAGGTTTTACCGGTAAATGCTAGAATTTACCGTCTTTTCGGACTTTTACAGTAACATTTATATACTGTTTCAAAACTTTTAACAAAAACATAAAGCCCCACTTAAATATTTATATTATTCCGTTTTTAGTATTTGTTGTTATAGTGGCAAGAAATACATCATCTGTAAAAATTTCAACTGTCTAGCTATCACGGTTCATGAGATACAGCCTGGTGACAGACGGACAGACAGACAGACAGACAGACGGATCGCGGAGTCTTAGTAATAGGGTCCCGTTTTTACCCTTTGGGTACGGAACCCTAAAAACGAATTCTGCGCATCTAACGACTCTGGCCAACTTACGTGCTGCGGATTATACTTACTGTTAATGTTTAAGCATTTGAAGTTTTTTTATCGGGTATTTTTTGATAGAAGAAATGTATGCAGGACGTTGTGGAGACTGACGTGTCGTTTCGCTTCGACTCTGTTTTAGTGTGCTTTGACTTATTATAAAAATGAAACAAGAAGTTTTGTAGAATTTTTACTTGCAAAAATATAGCCGCCAAATTGTTTGGGCATAAGAGGAATAAACGGACACAAATAATTTACGGACTTTCACAAAACGTTTCGTTAAGAGAACAGTTAGCTTCAGCAGGCGAATTGGCAGCACGGGTCCGTGGGGTGCGTATACACACCGTCGACGTACTGACACTCGAGACACCTCGACGCGCAACACGGGCTAGAGACACACGGAACACAAGGCTGACATGGTTCCGGAGCCCAACACGGATCGCACTTGGGAGGTTTTTGTCTCTCGAAGTGAAAGCAACAATTCCCCTGTTTACAAACAAAAACAAATTTAAAAAGATTATAAAAAAATACGGAGTGAAAAGGGACTCAAGAAGATCATGAATTCATCCAGAATCAACAAATTAAATTCAATTTTAAACAATTCTTCGGGAGACGGCAATCTTCTTATTTGCATAATATAAGCAGATAAGTTTCTGGACTGGAATCCCGTAAATTAATTAACTTTGCAGGTAAAAAAGCCCGAATCGTACCTAAGTCCAAATTCCTATCCAAAAAGTTTCCATGTTTCGGATAATAACTACGCTTTCTGTTAATTACTGGGCTTAGACGAGGAGTGTTAAAAGTTTAAATTCAGTTAAAGACCTGTTAACTTTATTTTGCCTTAAAGGATGCCAAATGGCCCAGGTGAGGTGGTGTGTACAATTCGTTGAATATTCAATTGTGAGATCGCGCTCAAGTTTGCGGACGCAGCGGATTAGTGAACCATCACGTTAAGAGATTAAACTTTAATTAAACTGTCAAGTATGTCAAACAATAAAATGTTTAACTAGACAGGAACAAGTCGCCGGGTGTTTCGTGTGCAGAGCCGGCCTAATTCTGCGAGCCTTTGGATTACCGGGTCCAATCACGAAGAGTCGTATCTTGAGCCCCAGTCGAAAATAAATCCCCATCTGAACCCATGTCGCGTTCACCGAGTAAACACTGTGGTCCGCGAGACGGCACGATCGATGTCTAAAACACACCAACAGCCGAACTCCAAATAACATCTAATCTCACGTAAATTGCTCGTAAATAGTGGAACAGTTTAATTAAAATTCTAATTCTACGGATAAGCCTATTCTTAAACAGACATTTTGAAGTTGAACAATTCATTCCTTTTACTTTGTTAATGTTGTTCTGTCGATTCGACATGTGTAGATAACAGGATAGGTATGTTTCCAAATAAATAATGTATAAGAATAATTGTTTAGTTTACTATGATTTTTGCCGATACGATGCTTCAACCCAAACAATGCTAATAAGATAACCCAATCAAATTGAATGTCAAAACGTTCTACACTGTGTAACTGAGTAAGATGGTTCAGGACTCTTACAAGTTCCTATCTAAATTAGGGCATAAGGTAAAGTAAAGATATGTTTAAACCGAACACAAGAACACACTTTCTTTCTGTGATGTAATTATTTCGCTCGCGACGAATTAATTTGTTCGAACTTTTTAAATTTTTATTATAAGAATTCTAATCTCATTTTCCGGTTGTGGTCCACGTCGGATTCATTTTTCTAGCACTGACTGGGTTTGTAATGAAATTGAATTTCTCCTCGGCGTCACCGACGCCGTTTATTCGGCTTTTTGCTTTGGCTTCAGCTTCTAAAAGGATATTGCGTGGGAATCAATTCAGGTGGCGGTTTTCCATCCTCCTACTGAATATTAATTTTTCATAAAATATCGTTGAGTTCAATTGGAATCAACTGAAGGAAGTTATTTGTCGAGAAAGAATTATTATGAGACTCAAGACTTATTATTCCACCGAAGAATAAATTCAGCACAAAATCATCGCTAGGTTGCTAAACCCAATATTTATACTTATTTGTAAATACTGAAGTGGTACCTAAGGATTAGTTGTTTGAATATGAATATACCCGTTCATCTTCGGAATGGAATCTTCGTATTTCGTTGTGAGGGTCTGCCGCATATGACGAAACCACGAAAGGTTTTCGCCTGCGCGTCCCGCAAGCCACCTCACAAGCACGGCGCATCAGCACCGTTGGTTGATTTGCCTGAAACAATGCAAAATTCCAATTGACCAACTATTTTAACATCGCGATCCTATTTGATCTTGTCAAAAACAAATAGTCGGCAGAAATATTTTGAAATAAGACTTATTGGGTATTTACAATTAGAAATCCCGTACAACGTGACCCCTGCAATAATACAAGAAAAGTCGCTTACATAAGGTGGTCGCACTCATTATGCCCGTTCTTATTTACGTCTACAATTTCTCAAACGTATCAGATCTGTATATATTTGTGAGTGAGGTGGCTTCAGTTCTTGCTAGTCGTCCAATATATCTTCAAGTTTAACTTCAATAGGCTCTTTCTTGAAGCGAGTACTGCCAAGGCCAAATTTAGGGCAATAAGGAGGTACTTTGGCTGGGTCGGCAACTTTGACATGGTGATGGCGGACCTCACATTCAACGGCCACGTCTCGAGGTTCCCTTCTGAGGAAATTCGCAGTGCCTTGCGTAGAGTGCTCAACGTCTTGCATTCCATTGCGCTTGAACGCGCTCACGGGGAGCTTTCTCACCTGCAACGGACCAGACAGTCGCAGTTTAGTTTCGATCTACTCAGGCATTGCGAATTTCCCGGTATTTTCGCAATATAAACAAAATTATGGTGAAAAACAGTTTAGGTACAACTTTAATATTTCATATTAAAGTTGTGCTTGTTTAAATGATTTGCTTTCGCATGTTTCTTAAGATTAAGTATGTTCTGTTCTATTTATGTATCTATCGTATCTATTCAAATGTATAACAGTAATGGTAAAAATGCGAGACTTATCATTGCTGTTATATGCCGAAAACAAACGCTAATCATTAATTTACGCACCAGAGACGAGGTCAGAACTTCTTTTTAAGTACGGGACATTTCTTCGTCGGTTTGACAAGGATGGCAAAAGGGTAGTTGCTCCACCTCACTTCGTTCCAACACTTGCGAATGTATGAAATACTGCCACATTCGTTGTATTTGTGATCTTGAATTCCGTTCCGTTTTAGCGCAGATGTCGGCAGAGGATTTACCTGCCAGGTGCGTTCTTTTCTTATTTTTTAATAAACAAGGTCGATGGCACTAATTAAATAGGTAGTCAGTACATCTACGCTGAGTAAGAATTTTATTTAGCAGATATTTTTTTTGTCTTTCTTCCTTCTCACAGGAAGCATTTCTTGTGTGACCCTCGGGTATATTCTAGTCATAGGTTCAACTAAGGTGTTGACACACATCGTGCCGTCTGGTCCTTGACCCGCACATAAGTATCGGATAGCTCCACGGTAGCCATGCATTTGATCCTGAATTCCGTTTCGACGGTACGCTGACAGGGGGAGTCTACCATAACGTGTCGGAACATACCGTTCCTGAAACTAACAACAAAACAATGGGACAGCGAAAATATTCACAAAGACACGCTCGCTTCGATAATGTGGTATATCCACTGAAATATTCAAACAGATGTTCAGAATTCACTTCATAGTTATTCTTTTATGCCAGAGCTTTGATTCAAGGAAGAAATTGTAGAACATTACTTTATTGAAAGGGTATTGTTTCCAATAAAACATGAGATTGGCGACACCCCACCGGCTTCAGTTAGTACCATATAGCTGTTTGGCTCTTCAAGGAATGTCTGCATGTGCCTTTTGTGATGTTATGTTGGTTTCAGTACGGGTAATAATCTATTCATGTTACTTCAAACTACTCAATACATTATCGATTTATTATAAGACGTGATTTATTCTACTCGATACGTAAACGAGCAAAATTAACCTCGATCTACTTCTATTTTGTCGGAATTACTTTACTATTTCATGAACATAACTTACAATGCGTCCGTCTTCATATCTGTAGCATGGCATTATATATTTTGTCTTTACTGGTTTGCAACAAGGATGTTGGTAGCAACATGGTTCTGGTTCGGGGCAAGGATGGGGAGGGCGCCGGCAGGGAAGGGGGGAACAACACCCTTTCTGCGGAGGGGGCCCACAGCAGTCATAAGGTGATGGCGACCGACACTTGCGCGGCTTCTCACAGCAGTACTCCGTCTTGTGACAACGCGGCAAGCGTGGGTGGCACGCTGGCCGTTCCGGTTCACAATATTTTCGGGGACTATATGCTGGCACCAGCATTGGCGCTACAGCATACTCCCCACAATCTACTGGATAGCATAATTCCATTTTTTTATCGTTTTCAGTGACAACAGTTCTCGTTTCTTTTTTAGGTATGCTCTTTTCTTCTTGTTAATTTTGTTTTATAAAATAAATATTTTTTACTAAAATTTACATCGATGCCCAAAAAAATTTATAATGTTTTTTCACTGTCAATTTCAAAATGAATTCATTTTTCTTTTTTGTTTCAGATTAAATATGGTGTTACTTATTTTTATTGTGTAAACCTTTTTGGTTAGCTTTTTACTACTGGCTTGTGATTGTTTGAATTTTTGTTTCAAGTTCACTGGACGTTTTCTTATTTTTTATTTAACTTACTGAAGATAAACTGCAATACGGGCTCACACTCAAGGGTGGCAGGTGAAATTGTTAAAATGATTTATTCTAAACATAATTCAACACCGCAGCGTTGATAAATATCTGCACAAAAACGATTCAATAAAATAATCAGTACAAAAACTAAAACCCGACTACTGAAAAATCACGCTCTAAAAATTATGAAACAACAAAATATTTTCATCTGAAATTGTTATGTAGGTACAAACTATTCGATACCTATGTATCGGGTATTAAATAAACAACTTACATGTACGTGGACGTATGCCGCCTACCGTAACAAAATAATACATTCTGCAAAGTAGCATACGACCACAGTTATCCTCTCAACACCACTATGATTAATTATAAAATACAATAAAACATTTATTACTTGTAAGTTCGTCAACATAAATGCATACATACATACCGATTAACAAACACTTTGCGATGCTGTGGTCGGGTAAAAAACTAGGCTTCAAGACTTCGACGGGATATATCTCACAAACGGTACGCTTGACAAAAATATAATTTACGAAACCCTACCTTTATTTTATGAAAGCCCTGTTCAATGATACCACAAATGATGGGGTGGTGCGTATAAAAGTTATTTGTTTTTGACTTCGTGCTCCCTAGAGGGCGCCATATTCAATTTAATGAGACGTCACATAGCCTATAACCAGCCGACTAACAAGACGCTTCCAACGAATCTTGTTAAAATATGATAAGTAGTTTAGAAGTTATGATTGAACAAAAGAACATACATACGTACACAGAAACCTGGCAAAAATATACCCCGCCCTTTTCCTTCGCCGTAGTCGGGTAAAAATACACTGTGATTTGCCGCAAAGTCCACAAGTGATTCCGTTTTACGTCATTTGCTTGGCACGGTGCGGCATCGTATTGCCAGTGGCAACGCTAGGGGCAAAACTCTAAGCAAAGCTTTCGCAACACATTTGCAAACATTCAGGCGCCGCCTCCTTGTCGCCAACGATTCGAAAATGCAATTTTCCCAATGCAAATCGAACGCTCCAGACAGATTT
Source organism: Orthosia incerta (assembly GCA_948252205.1). Taxonomy (NCBI): domain Eukaryota; kingdom Metazoa; phylum Arthropoda; class Insecta; order Lepidoptera; family Noctuidae; genus Orthosia; species Orthosia incerta. The sequence goes on from OX411744.1 coordinate 21,568,759, forward strand.
AATGCCTTTTACTTGCCGATTCCGCACATCATTTCCGAAGAGAATTGGTGATGGCCAAGTCTGCATCCGTCAATATTGGCAAGCCCTATAAAAATTATATATACCGCAGACACGGAAATGTTTATTAACTATGAATCCATAAACGTAGCGTTTGATTCAATGGGCTGAAATTGATTTATCGTTTCGGTAGATTACTTTTTAGTTTATTTCTTTCATTCCTCTTTGCTTTTTCAATCTCTGTGTTCATCTTTGGTTTCTTTGTTGGACGCAGAATCGCAGTTAAGAAGATTAACAGCATCGTATTTAATTTTGTTAAAGTACTCGAGGAGTGGTGGCCCAGTGGTATCGGCTGCGACTTACAAGTTGTAGGTCGTGGGTTCGAGCCCAGGCAGGCACTTTACTTTGTGTAAATTATTTCATCACCACTGCTCAAAACGGTAAAGGAAAACATCGTGAGGAAACCGGCAAGTCCTAGAACCAAAAATTCGAAGACATGTGACATCCACCAACCCGCACTGGGCCCGCGTGGTGGATTACGGCCCATTCCCTCTCACAGAGAGGAGGCCTGTATCCCAGCAGTGGGAACATTAATAGGCTGATGATGTGATGATGATGATGTGATTCGAGGACATAATGAAGATTGAATAAAATGTGTAATGTTACAAATACTGGTGAGCTTTTTAAATTGCTTCAATGTGAAATGTTTATACGTTGCATCTATGAAAATGTACTGGCGATGCGTTTTGTTTGTATTGCTGAAGTCTGGCGGGCAAACATTTTATTCGGTGGTTTACCAAACGCCGGTAAACTCTCAACGTGTTCAGAATACACTTTTCCAACACTCGAAATATCCAACAGAAAGTGTGATTACATTATAACCAATTTTATTTATCCTTACGGTTTCTCTACATGTCATTTTCGAACGGAAAGACTTGAACTGGCACTAAGCAATAAAATTGTTTCGAGAGACATGGATGTCAAGAAATGGACACCAAACTTAAAAACTTATTATGTACTTGATTGCATGCTCACAGCATCATCATCATCATCTACATATATATTTCGAAAAGCCAAAAAAAGTTAATTCATCTAAGAAGATACAGATCTGGACGCACTTTTCTTACCAACGGTTTCAAAGATGATATTTATGAACTGTTCAAAGATGTTGTTTGATCTGAATAATCTTTTACTGTAAATCACATTAATTCAACATTGACTTCGTAGATAACATCATTACACGTCTACTAGTCACTATTCCTTCTTGAAAATGAAGATTATTTCCAATCGACTGGTTCCTTTTGCTCTGACCTTTGAAGTGAACTCGATAGCGTTTCTCTCGTATGTACCTATTGTATGATATTTCCGGTTTGTGGCATACGGATAGCCCCCATCCGAAAGCACTCCAAGCGTGAGTTAGGGGCTGTTTCTGAATTGAGTATTTAGAGTTCTTGATCCCAAAGTTTGACAGGATTTCAGGCTAGAGACAATACTCAAAATCAAATTCATAATTCAATAAAAACATTTTCGCAATAAAATGTACCGACTTCAAAACAGAACACTAAAATGTGCAAAATAACTTTCTTTTCGGAAGTCGGTGTTATTTTGTACTTCTTATTGTTTTTTTTTTTACCTTTGATTCACCATCACTATAGGTTGAGCAAGTGCCATAGTAAGGTACTGAAAGAATTGACAAAATACCCATAATAACTCATTCATTTACACATTCGTGCTGAAGAATTCGGTTGTATGCTCCATATCTTGCAAACTGCCAAACCGATTTTGATGAAACTTGCACTATGACCTAAGTTGAGAGAAACTTAATCCAATTAAAAAGAATGATCATGATCCAATTACTATTAGCATTTCGGAGAAATGCGTAGACAAAGATACATACACACAAACATAAATGCATATTATAATGGATACATGCGGATGACGACAAGGAGTATAATTTTTTTGTATACCAAAACCTTCTCCAGAATGTAACAAATACTTTTCTGAAAACCGCAACAAAATCGGTTAAGCCAAACGCGAGGAAATCGCGGGCAAACATACATTCAAATCAAAGGTCAAACAGAGAACTTTATTTTGAAGTCGGTTAAAAATCGGGGGTTACTCTCTAAAGTGACGCGCTTTCCCTTGAAGCCGAAACAAAACCAAATGAGATGGTAATAATACGTAGGTATGTATACCTACTTGATCCATGCGGATGACGACACGGAGTATCCATTTGTTGTATACTTAAACCTTCTCCAGAATGTAACAAATACTCTTCTGAAAACTGCATCAAAATCGGTTCAGCTAAACGCGATGAAATCGCGGGAAAACATACATACAGTTTTAATTACTTAATTTTGTTTTTATTTATGTATCTTTTTTGTTTTTTGTACCAAATTATATATTTTCATGTTTGTTAATAGACTAATTTTATTTAATGTTTTAACTGACTCAATTATTAGTTTTTGTAAAGTGATGGCCTGAAACACAGGTTTGAAAGAACCTAAATCGGGCCGGTCCCTACCAAAAATAGAAATTCTTGTCTAAAATCTTGGAGTTGTAATAAAATATTTTAGTTATAATTTACATATAAGCACTATTTATACCATTGTTTTAGAAATAATACTACTGCACCTAATGTACATTCTTGTCAACGTACTTACTTTTAATAAATTATTCTTATTCTATTCTTATTCTTATACAAACATACAGGCCAAACAGAGAACCTCTTTTTCGTATAAAAATCGGGGGTTACTCTCTAAAGTGACGCGCTTTCCCTTGAAGCCGAAACAAAACCGAATGAGATAGTAAAATTACGTAGGTATCTATACATTCTAGTTTCTAAAGTATTTCTGATGTCCTTACAAAAGAAAGAAAATCCACGAAACCGAAAAATATATCACAAATCACCATAAAAGGACACCTTTGACAAATGCGAAATATGTTTGTATAAATACCTATTTACCATTATTTGCACAAAAGGAACATCACTTGAAGGAGTTCAGAGTTCAGAAGAGTGACGGGAACTGTGTAAGAAGAATGTTTTTATTTATTTACGATGCTACTTTTGTGAATGTAGGTTCATTTGGGTGATTTATGACCCTTTCAACAAAGAGGGCTTATACCATACTTATTTATCGAAACGTAATAAATTCTTTCATATGTATGGCATATAAAAGTATTGAAAGTGGGGATATCTTTGTATCAAGTGTATATGAGTAAAATGAAGAACATGCCTACCAAAATGGATACAATGCAAAACAGATCATGTGATGTAATTTTAATGAGCATAAGGATTCCACTAAAGATGAAACTTTTTATCGGTTTTACGTCGAAAATTCTGGGTTTAAATAAATATCACTCTCAAAAAGTGAGGACCGCAAACGAATGCGGTTACGGCATGCGACCAATATTGTACATTGTTACAAAAATACGTGCTTATTGGTCATGGAATTCATCGCATTTCTAATCACCCTGTTTAAGGAACTCTTGAGATTCCGTTTTTTTTACGAATTCAGAAAGGAGGAGGTTCTTAATTAAACTGTACTTATGTTTATGTTGGGCACCTCTAAACTTTTTACTAGGTGAACCGATTTTGAAGATTCTTTTTTATTTGAGGGGGGTACGTAGATGTGTACTGGGGGCCTACCATAAACTTATAAAATACTTGCCAAGTGCAGGGTAGCTCAACTTAGCATTTTAACCTTACAGGTTTTGTGTTTGTATCATGAGTATTACCCGGTGACCTGCATCATGTCAACTTTTGACCTCCTAAATAGTCTCTGGTAAGTAAGTTGGCAGCACGGATTAAATAAAATTATTAAAATCTGACGTTCTAAAATACTTTAGCGGTTTTACGGTTTTTAATACAAATTAAATATGACGGCAGAGTTGAATGTATAAATGTCAAAAAATACATGATGGTAAGGATAAGTTGCAGGTCAGCCTGCTGAAATGCTGTGACGTAGTCACTCACCGGTTTAGATCACGTGATCGCTGGCTGGCCTGCTACTTAGTACAAATTATCATTACAGGTAATTTTCCGTCTAAAATTGACCTGCTGTAAGAATTCATGGTTGGCCACCAGTTAGTTCACCTTGGTACACTATCATTTCACCGGTTGTGTTCAAGTTTTATGCTATTAGGGTAATCGATTCTGGCATAACTTTGTGCATTATAGGTACCTTACTACTTGCTCCATGTACCACAACTAAACAAAAAAAAAAAAAAACTTATAACTTAAATTTAAACCTTTGTACAAAAACATACAACATACTTATAAAAATATTTTTTTTGTTTAATCTTATCTTACTAATATTATAAATGTAAAAGTTTGGATACTCGTAGATGTGTTTGTGGAGGTGAGGATAAATGTTTGTGTGGGCGCAGAGGAAAAGGGCTAATAGGTAGGTACTTACAGGTGCGGGAATGGAGCTTTGAATGATTATGTCCTTCGATAGTTTTAGCAGTGGAGTCTTCACTATAGTCTGAATGCTGGTAAGCCACCCACAGAGTCTGTTTTTCACACACAACACTTTTTACTTGAGTTTTCTTTGAGAGCGGGAGCAACGGGCGCGCATACGCGTTTCCGGAGTTGCGACTTTTTGACAACTGATGAGCGGAATGACCGGATGACCGGAACTAGGAAATAGGAAGGGGTGTGCGCGGGAGTTAAGGATTGGTCCTCGCGTATTAGGTTGAATGATGTGAAATGAATGATAGTGTTGCTATTGTGATAATTTGAGTGCGTGAGTAATATTTATAATATTTAATTTCTATTTTCATTGTGGCGCAGACAACTCCCCCGGACTAGAGGTTTCCTCTAAACAATTTAATAATTAAGATTATAAAAGAGAGAAAGAGTAGTAATATTAAAGTAAAATAAAAATTTTGAGTAATATTAAATTTTACTGCGAAGGTAACGGACAAATCCGAACTACTGGCCTTATATATGAACCAGTCGCGGTCTTTACTTTAACAGTTCGTATAATTTTGTCTTTTCCAGGATAAACCACATCTACTATCCCAAGAGGCCAACTAAGAGGATGAGAGTTATTGTCTTTAATTACGACAATAGTACCTAATTCGATAGGTTTTGAGGGAGAGTTCCATTTTTCTCTTTCTTGCAAAGACGTAAGATATTCTTTATTCCAGCGTTGCCAAAATGAATGCGTTATTTTATTGAGTAATTGATAGCGTGATAAGCGATTATCAGCGATGTCGGTAACATCTTCAGCGGGTAAGAATTTGAGCGGAGTTATGTTTAAAAAATGATTAGGCGTTAATGCGGTAATATCAGAAGGATCTGAGTTCAAGACACATAGAGGTCGACTATTTAGCAAATTTTCGATTTGAACAAGCACTGTACTAAATTCTTCGTACGTGAGTATTTGAGAACCTATGACTTTGTAAAGATGAGTTTTGACACAACGAACACTTATTTCGCTGAGACCGTTAAAATGCGGGCCATAAGGCGGACTATGTTTAAATTGTACGCGATGCTCAGACAATAACTGTTGACTAATATAATTAATATGCGATTTGGACTGTATAAGAGAGTAAATTTCGTTGAGTTTACGTTTTGCTCCAATAAAATTGGTACCTCCATCGCTATACATTAGCGAAACAGGACCTCTGCGAGATATAAAGCGCTTAAAAGCGGCGAGAAATAAGTCAGAACTAAGATCAGAAACAAGTTCCAAGTGTAATGCTTTAGTCGTTAAACATACAAATAGACAAATATAAGCCTTTTGGCTTTTGATTCCACGTTTGCGAATATGAGTTATGAAAAAAGGACCAGCGTAGTCAACAGCTGTGTGAACAAATGGTTTCACTTCTGAAACTCGAAAAGCGGGAAGATCACCCATTGGAGGGTAAGTATTTTTTGGATTTAATCTAAAACACTTATTACATTTGTGAACTATTTGTCTAACTAAGTTTCTAGCGGAAATTATCCAAAATTTTTGTCTTATCATAGATAATAAAAGAGCGGGACCTGTATGAAGATTAACGATATGATAATAATCAATTATGAGGCTAGTTACGCGATCCTTTTGCGGTAGTAATATCGGATGCTTTTGTCCGTAATCGAGTTGAGAGTGAGTTAATCTTCCCCCTACTCGTAATATATTAGTAGAGTCGATAAATGGATTAAGCTTTAAGAGTTTTTTATTTATTGGCTTATTTAATTTTAAGTTGATCATATCTGCCGAAAAGTGTAAATTTTGGACATATTTTATGAGATATATTTCAGCGGTATCTAAATCTGAGACTGTTATAGATCCATGAGAGTTAAGACGTTTAGAAAAGCGTAGAATAAATACTACGACGCGAAGTAGTTTTGAGTAACTAGAAACGCGATCAATTAATTCTTGAATAGGAAGAGTAGTTTCAGGTTGAATGACCTTAGCGGACAGAGTAGTAGTTTTTATTTCCATGGATTCCGAATTATTAGAATTAATTTCAAATGTTTTAATAGGCCATTGACATATGGGAGATGAGAACCAATGAGGAGCGTTAAACCAAAGATCTAATTTTGAGAGTAATTTAGGCGTTATAGGGCGAGAAACAATATCCGCGGGGTTCTCTTGTCCATTAATATGAAACCAATGGTTAGCGGGTAATTTTGAATTTATTTCAGTTATCCGATTTGCGACAAATGTGTGAAATTTATATGCGGGTGAGTGTATCCACGTTAGTGTTACGGTTGAGTCAGAGAATGCGTAAATATTGTCAATTTGACAGCGTTTGCTTAGAGTATCTTTTACAGCGGTGAGAAGATTAGCTAACAAGAGTGCAGCGCAGAGTTCCAGGCGAGCCAGCGGCATTTTTTTGAGTGAAGCGACGCGTGATTTCGAGGTGAGTAGAGTAACAGATCCGTGATCTTTTTCATTAACCCTAATCCTTAAATATACGGCTGCACCATAGCAACGCTCACTAGCGTCTGCGAAACCGAGGAGTGTCACGTGAGTACCCGAAGATATACCTACATGACGCGGGATTTTAATTTGTTCGAGATAAGCGAGTTCGTTGTGGAATTGATTCCACTTATTTTCTATATGCGTAGGTACTGGACTATCCCAGTCAAGTTCGTGTTTCCAACACTCCTGAACGAGTAACTTCATAAATGCTGTCACGGGAGCGATTAGACCTAAGGGGTCGAAAAGGCGAGCGGTTGCGGAGAGAATTGTGCGTTTTGTGCATTTGAGAGAAATAGCGTGAATTTTAAATTGAAAGGTGTCTTCTACAGGATTCCACTGCATACCTACAATTTTCACGTTTGAGTTAGCGTCTTCGTCGAAATTAATATTTTGCGGATTTTTATGCGAAGCGGGGATTTTATCCATTAATTTAGAACTATTTGAGACCCACTTTATAAGATTGAAACCTCCGGACTTGAACATAGCGACCATTTCGCGGTGAGTTTTTTCAGCTTTATCAACGCCATCTATTGAACATATATAATCGTCCATATACATATGGTTTTCAGCCTCGTATGCGGCTAGTGGGTACTGATCTTTACTTTCAGCAGCAAGTTGGCGAATCACCCTCATAGCCAAGTATGGCGAACTTGAAACACCAAAAGAAACTCTATTGAATTCATAAGTTTCTATTTTACTAGCGTTATCGAACCTATATAAAATGCGTTGAAAGGCGTGATGTTTATAGTCGAGTTTTAATTGAAAATACATCTTCTCGATGTCAGCTGCTACAGCGACGGAGAACATGCGTAAATTTATGAGTAAGTCAAATATGTTACTTTGTAAATTAGGCCCAATATATAAAATTTCATTAAGAGATTTACCTGATGAAGTTTTACAACTAGCATCAAGAACTATGCGTATTTTAGACGACTGTTTATCGGGGCGATAAACAGCGTGATGCGGAATATAATAATGCGGAATTTCAAGAGAGGGATTATCAACTTTTGACAGATATCCTTGATCTATGTAGTCTTGAATAGTGGCGTTATAATTTTTACGAATATCGGGATTCGAATCTAATTTCTTTTCTAAATTAATAAGACGTCGGTGAGCAATCGCGTAAGAATTTCCCAATTTAGAATATGAAGTTTTAAACGGTAACTGTACAGTATATCTGCCAGTATCATCACGTGATTGCGTAGCGTTAAAGATAAGGTCACAGACCTGATCATCAGGGCTCATGTGAACTTTATCAGGGACATTTTCTAATTCCCAAAAGCGTTGAGTGAGAGTTTCAAGTAAGTTAGATGCGGTAGCACAGAAAAAAGATTTATTATTGTAGGTTTTATTATTTTTAAAGATAGGAGTGCGAGTATTTAAGCCGTTGTCACAATCTGCCCTACCCATGGCAATGTAACCTAGTGTAGTCTGTACAGCGACGACCGATGAGCCGGGTAATGTCACCTTTCCACTTCCTAATAGGAACGGGAATAACTCGTTGCCAATTAGACAATCGATCTCAGCCGGTAAATGGAATGCATCATCAGCCATAGGTAAATTGCGTAAATGAATTAGTTTTGACGTATCTATAGGTAGACTAGGTAAGCCGTCGGTAATATTGTCTATTACGCGAGCATGGATAATATACGAGCAGCGAGAATCAAAGCGGGAAAATATTTTAAATGTCGTAAATCCAATTGAAGATACTTTAGATTGGCCTATACCAAGAATAGTTGAGTTATCAGGAGAAATGACTAAATTAAGGCGTTCACAACACGATTTTGTGATAAAATTACTCATTGAACCTGTATCTAGAAACACGCGAACCATATTTGGATTATTATTTTTATAAACGAATACAGAAGCAGTAGGTAATAAAACTGTAGTACTATTACTATCGATATTACAAGTAGAAGCGGTCATTGATAACGCGAGATCATTTAAATTTTGGCGCGCAATCTTATCAGCGGCGGCGGCCGAAGGAATGTTCGACACGATCGCGGCAGGCAGAGCGGTAGAGAGGGGAGCGGCGCGGGGCGCGGCGCTTGCGGGCGGCGGCGGCGGCAGCTGCGTGTTTATATACCGATGGTTCAGTGGCGGTGCGTTAGGTTCGACTTCCGATCGCGGGGACATGGGTTTGGTTTTGAAATTATTATGAAAGTTTTCTACATGTAAGAGTGTATGATGTTTGCGTTGACATGTGGAACACGTATTTATTGATTTACAGAATTTAGTATCGTGAAATCCTAGGCAATTACGACAGAAGCGATGTTTATTTACTAGTTCAAATCTAGCACGCGGGTCTTGATTAACAAAATATGAACACTTATATAGAGGATGCGAGTTAGGATCATTACAAATTACACAAGAGCGTTTTTGTATTACGGGTGAATGAGTATTTGCGACGAATGCATGAGTAGGTTTATATTTTGTTGTATTATTATTATTATAATTATTTGAGGAGCGTTGAGTCAAGAAAGGTTTTGTATTTGAGCTAGGATTACGGAGTGTTTGTATTTTACTTTGTTCTTTAAGAAATTTAGAAAGATGATCGAATGTAGGTATTTGAATATGTCTATGCGATTGCTCGAACAAGTTCACTACCTCCTTATCGAGTTTAGTAAGTGCAACGTGAGTAATAATAAAATCTGAGAGATCGTCAATATTTAAACGGCGTAAAGCGGCTTCTGCCGAGTAAAATTGTTCGAGAAATGAATCGATAGATTGATTGGGTTTATAGTTAATTAATTGTTGTACGTAAATGGAAGCTTGTACTCGAGTATCTTGGTATTTTTCTAACAGAGAATTCCAAATTATTAGATAATTATTAGCGGTAGGTGTAATACCTGAACAAACGGTTAATGCTTTGCCGGACAAAGAACCTATTAAATATTGAACTTTTTCGGCGTCTGAGAGATGTAGATTATCGTGGATGAGACATTTAAAATTCTCGTAAAATGGCGACCAATTATATGGTGACCCATCAAACGAAACTAACTTGAGAGGCGGTAACTTGCGGTTTAACAAATCATATTTATGAGAATTATCTTGAGTGTTTTTATTAGAATTATTTTGTGTGAGCGTGGATGCTGTATGTTTTACGTAACAATACAGTTCGTCAAAGGATTGTAAGGCGGCGTAGTTCGGTTTTGCGGATGGATCATTCTCTAATCGAGCCATAATACACGAGTCCAGAGTATCCATGAAATTTGAACGTATAATATCTACCGATTGAATGCGTGCTAAAAATTGCGATTGAAATGTTGGATCGGAAACCTTTAGGCTAAGATCGTATATATTCTGCATAATCTGGTAAAGATTCTCCATCTTAGCTTCGAGAAAAGATAGTTTTGAGTCAACCTCGTGTTCATCGTCACTGGCTGTCTTCTTTTTTGGTTGTCTTGTTGACGCCATTTTGAGAGTAGTTATCTAGTAATAATATTACGTGCGTGGATGCGTTAAATGTTTTTAAATGCGTGAAATAAGCGTAAAATATATATGCGGATATCAAAATATGAATACACAGATAATTAAATAGCGAAAAGAGTGTGCGTTGGATGCGATTTAGCGAGTTTGTTTGCGGATGCCGTGCACTTGGCGATTTCTGCGAAATGGACAATGGCTGCCGTAATTTCGAAATAATTATGTGAGGAAGCGTTTGCGTATTGTGTGTGGAGATGAGTGATTGAGAGAGTATATTATGTTTTTTATCCGAATTTTTAACTCAATTACGCCAGAACGGCTGAACGGATGTGGATGAAATTTGGCACAGAGATAGATTATATAGTCAGCTGATAATAACACATAGGCTACTTCAAACCGGTATAATGTACCCTTGGGATAAGAATTCACTTTCCAAACGGGTGAAGCCGCTGGCAGAAGCTAAAATAAAATGTCGGATAATTTAAAATAGCAATAAGATCATAGTCGAAATAGACTTCCAAAGATAAACAAAATGTTACCGCCTCGATCTGCCGTGGCTATTCCGTAGACACAATATATGCCGTTCGATAAACATCTATGTAACAGGTTATACCTACCACTCGTTTTTGCTTATTCTTTTCAGTTACCATATCTTAGCTAGCCATAATATCTACTACCCCGTATTCCGCCTATAAAACCGATAACAGAAACATGAACATTTCTCCAAGTCATAGACCATTCAAGAAAAGCATCCAATAGCAGCAAAAACATCGCAATAAAGGAAGACTAGTAAACGAACGTTGATGTAACAGCTTTATTTATAGACGCAAATACTGGGTACACATCAAAGGGGAATATTCAATCCTTACGCTCAATAGGAAGGAAACTATACTAGTTTACGATCATACGACATCAAAACGTGGAAGGAAATATAAAATGGTATGGGCCTGAAAAACGATAGTACAGTATTGTAACGAGGGACGTCGTTTGTCAATAGAAGCGAGATTTAGTGTCCGTTTTATAACACGCTCGCCCACAATGACGCGGAAGGATCGCGGCAGACCCGTAATAACCTGAGACTTTTATACGCAGCTTCGTTCACCGCGCAGATATAACGAACTATTCAAAAGGAAATGACACCTCGGATTTTATGAAAGCGGTATATTTCTCTTGTGGGTTGATGTTGCGCGCTCTAGAGTTCTCGCACACTTACTACATACAACCTTAATATTGAAAAGGAAAATATCAGACTCGCAACAACGAGTCGCATTTGTATAAAGCTCGGGTTCACCATCAAGGAATAATTGGTTTGGCTTAATACGAATACAGATAGGGTCGAATAAAAATCTAATATAGGTAAATGTAAAGGATATTTTCATTACGATTCCACAGACCGAAACAGCTAAAATGAACCGCATTTAAATTTTGATAGGGTCCTCCCTATCTGTGCATCAATAGGGAGGGCTGACAGAGAGCGCCCTCGGTTACATTAAGGGCTTTTTGTCATTGTTATACGACATTTAATCGAGTGGCTTTTATCCGGACCCTCTTAATTACAATTTTATTAATTTAAATAACGTTTTATTAATTTAAATGTCTTGCGATACAGAACAAAGCATTTTTAACAGTTTTCATTCAAAACAGAAAACCTATTCTGAAGAAAGTAGGTCACTGGAAGGTTTTAAAAATACTGGGTAGTTATGGCTCATTTGGCGTTAAAGGCGGCTTCCATGAAATGTCGTGATAGCCGTACGTTGAAGCTATTTTGTGTGGGTATAACTCTTGGAAACAGAATCTAGAAAAGATTTCAACTACATTAGTACTTAGTTTTAGAAATTACAAAATAATTAAACCTGATATTCATAAAACATAAATTCTTCATTTTTGTAATCATGATTTTGTGGCTTTCTCGGTATTTAAAAAGAGAACTGCTGAGTATGGATTACTGAGCGTGGTATAAAGCCCAGGACGGGCGAAGTGTAAACAATCAGTTTACCAATCAGAAATTACTTCGTGGCAACAAGGACTCTTATAAAGTGAGGCTTACCCCACATAACCTTGGACTTGTAAACATACATGGCAAAATGAGGGTATACTACAAACCTCCATTTACTCTTTAGGAAAACAAAGTCATCATTAGGAAAACAAAGTAAAATTACTCTTGAAAAAAACTGTTTTCAAGAATTAAAATACGTCGTGCTAATAAAGTATTGCGCCCAGTGTATCCGCAGCCTGTTGAGACTTGTTTGTTGTTCAACAAACACCACGTAACAATTAAAAGCACGATAGCTGTGCTAACAGTGACAACAATTCTGTTGTTTGTGGTCCCAATCAGTATTGGACGAATATCATATCCAATCTAATAAAGTATTGCGCCCAGTGTATCCGCAGCCTGTTGAGACTTGTTTGTTGTTCAACAAACACCACGTAACAATTAAAAGCACGATAGCTGTGCTAACAGTGACAACAATTCTGTTGTTTGTGGTCCCAATCAGTATTGGACGAATATCATATCCAATCTAATAAAGTATTGCGCCCAGTGTATCCGCAGCCTGTTGAGACTTGTTTGTTGTTCAACAAACACCACGTAACAATTAAAAGCACGATAGCTGTGCTAACAGTGACAACAATTCTGTTGTTTGTGGTCCCAATCAGTATTGGACGAATATCATATCCAATCTAATAAAGTATTGCGCCCAGTGTATCCGCAGCCTGTTGAGACTTGTTTGTTGTTCAACAAACACCACGTAACAATTAAAAGCACGATAGCTGTGCTAACAGTGACAACAATTCTGTTGTTTGTGGTCCCAATCAGTATTGGACGAATATCATATCCAATCTAATAAAGTATTGCGCCCAGTGTATCCGCAGCCTGTTGAGACTTGTTTGTTGTTCAACAAACACCACGTAACAATTAAAAGCACGATAGCTGTGCTAACAGTGACAACAATTCTGTTGTTTGTGGTCCCAATCAGTATTGGACGAATATCATATCCAATCTAATAAAGTATTGCGCCCAGTGTATCCGCAGCCTGTTGAGACTTGTTTGTTGTTCAACAAACACCACGTAACAATTAAAAGCACGATAGCTGTGCTAACAGTGACAACAATTCTGTTGGTTGTGGTCCCAATCAGTATTGGACGAATATCATATCCAAACTAATTGTAACAGGATATTGAGACTTGTGTATGAAGTTATTGACGTTAGTGTAAAAATGCCAACGTCAAAAACTTCTTGCCCATTGCCAACAGGCTTTAAGGGTACACTAGTCGACGGCACGAACTATTTTGTGCGCGGGGTTAAAATGCATTTTATATCAACCGACAACACATGCGGAAGAGATAGATGCTGTGATGAGCAGTAGGAAGCTAGTTCGCGTACGAATACACACTTTTGCAAATTTGTAGCGAAATGGATAATGATTTAGGACGAAACCGAGCGCGCGAAATTTTATAAACAGACCTTTGGCAGTCTAGATATCATGAAAAAACAACTAAACCTATCTGTTCAAAATAAAATTATATGCATTGTTGAACTACTAATCTAGTCCTGTATGGAGTCTGTTTTGCAATTTTCCGTCTTCTTGTGGTATTTATTTGCTCCCAAAAATGCGTTAAAATTAGTGTTGAAATGTGGAACTTTCGACGCTCATAACTTTCAAGTATTTTCTTTTTTTTCTATTTCGCTTCCATACAGGGCTAGATAATGATAAGACAAATTGATATCACTTTTTATTTTGAACGTACTTCGTCAAACAGTGTCATAATCCCTAGACTACGTTTGTATGGAAAACATTTCGACTAGTGTAACCTTAAGGTGAAAACTGCAAACCTTCTCGTTATTACATAGAAATAGGTTTTGCCTATGGCTTCGACCGCGTGAAAGTGTTATATTATCCCAAGGAAACACTATATTGGGATAAAAGTAAGTAAATCATCTTATGTTTTAATTCAGGTTATAAACTATCTGTGTGCAAAATTATATCCAAATCCGTTCAGCGGTTGGCGCGAAATGGTAACAGACAGACAGATTTACATTCTCATTTATAATATTAAGTATGAATTATTTGTATAACCTCCACTACTTGCCCAAGCAAAGCTCAACACAACCTTTAGGTTTCGAGCGGTCCATTTTACTTGAGCGGACATAAATAAGGTAAAAACAGAAAACATACCTTATGTACGTTTAAACGCCCACAACCAAAGCCTTTATGATTAACTACATACAGCCTTTGTAGTACAAATGGTTATTTTCATAACTGTTCTCCAGTTTTCACAGGCATAATAAGTAAAAGAACCTATTTACGTAATTATCCAGTCTATCATATTATTATTTCCACTTCATTCGACAACGGAACAGGGTATCGGTACGAATATTAGAAGCTTAATCGTGAGTTTTAAACTCATAAAGATGCGGAACACAGAAGTAATGTTGACTAGTCAGTCCGTAAGAAAATGTGGTTGCCAGATCGCTGAAGTCGCCACTTCAGCGTTTCATGAAGTGGCCGGCCATTTCATACAATATTTTACTGTTAGTTGGTGATATAACTGAATATTCAACGTTTGACGATATGACTAAAAATGGTGTCTTCATAATCGTTACATTATTCGCCGTTAGCGGCTTAGTTTATGCGAAATATCATGGTAGCGGCTTTGTAATATGATCATTGAGGAAAAACATGCAGTGAAATGTAGTAGCGATAGAAAACTAGGCGAGCTTTATTACCTTCGTCAGTATAGGAACTATATATACATTAACGATACGGACACACGTCGTTGAACAAATCGTAAAACGTTGAAAATTCAATAAAATGTCCAACTATCAGTGAGGTTCAAGAAATGGCCGGCCACGTTATGAAGTGGCGAATACTTCAATATGGTTGCGACGCGACGGGCTGATAAACTTGACATCGATCGAACCATTTCTATGCAAGATGTAAATCAAAGGAGTAAACTATCAAGGGAGTGTGGCCTCTCTGGCTTATGGACAACTGAGGATAATGGCCATCACTCAGCCATTTGTCTGCGTGGGCCTTTGTTCGGTTGACTTTGACCCGTTCTAACCCCGTTATTGTTATATATCATAATCAAAATCAATCTAGGTACCTATCAAGATGAGCGGGATCGTGAGAGTGCTGATCCCGCTCGGAGAAGAAGACGTCGTGGAGCTCAACTGCCTCGAAGCCTTAAACGCCATAACCCCGTCTGCAGACGGGACTCTGGGGTCACGGGCAGCCATATTGGGGAATCTATCCATCCAGCATGTGACGCCAGATAAGACGGTGGCACAGCGGTCACATGCTGCCGTGCACATCGAGGCTCAGGGGAGACGACTCGCAGTTTCCCCAGGGATGTGCTCTAACAGGCGTTGCACAGGTGGTTCCGGGTTGGTCTTTTAAGAGGTAACGAGGCCCCCCTTCCATGTGCTGATGGTGAACACCAGGGTGGTTTTAGTGAGGTTAAAAGCCCCGTGGTATTTTTTCCAAAGGTCCTGGCGTCTTTTGAAAGTATCCCCCCGAAACAACTTTACCCGTCATAGTTTTAAACAGTATAGATATTCAGAAGCAAATTGGGATGAGTACAGGTCTTATTTGGATAAAAATATCTCATTAACATCTACTACTTATAATTCTATAAGTAGTATTGATACAGCAGTTGACCAACTTCAAAATGCCATTCTAATGAGTCGCGAAATAAACATTTCATCTATTAAGCTCTACACCTTGCCAAGACGCGTCAAATTCTTAATTTCTACTAAAAACAAACTTAGAAAAATGGCTGCAAAAGAAAGGAATCCTAAAACTAAAATGCAAATAAAAAAAGATATAAACATTCTTAAAACTAAAATAAAATACCAAATATATAATGACAAAATTTGGAATGACAAACTTACCCAAATTGATAATCCATCTACCGATATCTGGCGGATTGTTAAATTCCTTTAAGCCGTCAGTGATTCCTCCTATAAAGTATGAAAGTGGCCAGTTGACTGCATCCCCAGCTGAACAATGCGAGGTTCTTGCTGACACTTTTCATAATAATATGAGTCTGACTATGAACTGGCCTAGTGACAATATTACAGAGGCTGCCGTAAATGAGTCATCAAATAAACTTGATAACGTTAAAGATTTTATTCCTCCAAATCTCGTGCGTCCAAGAGAGGTAATCAAATCAATTAGGAAACTCAAAAGTCGTAAGTCTCCGGGTTTCGATGGTATACACAACTGCTTACTAAAAAATCTTTCACGTAAATGCTTAGTATTTCTAACAAAAGTTTTTAATGGTTGTCTGGCAATTGGCTACTTTCGTTCTGCTTGGAAAAGAGTCAAAATAATAACATTTAAGAAACCAGGCAAAGATGAAGCTACACCAACTAGCTATCGACCTAGAAGTCTACTCCCATCTTTGGGAAAATTATTTGAGGGAATAGCAAACACGATTTAAAAATTTAAAATACATCGACACATATCATCGATACCGTCTCCCACATCACTTACTGCTGTATGAATAACAAAGACGGAACTACTCGATGGCTGGACTTTTTCTTAAGTTCGACAAAAATGTAGGTAGATTTGCATAAAATCACCCTCAGTACACGAAGTTCATTTGTATTATTTATTTTACGTACCTACTTAGTTTTTTTTTGTTAAGTAAAATTAATTGTTAAGTAACAGTGTACATTGTTATAATATCTTATAAATAGTTGTGCTAAAAAGTGCGTTTGTGTCTAACCAACGCGCTGTAAGTCAATAACTGTCTAACGTAAGTAAATATGATATCCATGTTTTATAACAAGTAGTTTTGTTCATTACTTTTAGTATACGTAAATTTTTTATATAGGCGCTATAGTCTGCAAAAAACACATATTTTTTATGTTTAAATGCTTTTAGAATAAGGTCTGATTGTCATTAATTTCCTTTTATTTA
Source organism: Orthosia incerta (assembly GCA_948252205.1). Lineage (NCBI taxonomy): Eukaryota > Metazoa > Arthropoda > Insecta > Lepidoptera > Noctuidae > Orthosia > Orthosia incerta. Next base: position 21,586,028 of record OX411744.1, read on the forward strand.
TGTGTAAATAAAGAAATTTCAAATCAAAATCAAAATCCCCCCGAAAACCATAAAAAGATACCTGTTAAGAATTATCAAAATTCGTTTGTCATGCCATTGTTTTTAGTTATATATATAAACCTTTTACTAATAAACACGGAATAAAGTTATACCAGCCCCCGTACCCTGACGTGTCAAAACTGTTTGACTGTAACAGAGGGACAGATGTATACAAGTCATATACATCTGTCCCAGTGCGTAAGCACACTCAAAATAAACTTGCTCTAAGAGCTTATATAGGTCACCCCCCTGGAATAACAAAGAAATGTAACCATACATTTTCATAGGTTTAAACTTGAAATAACTTTATTCTGTGTTTATTAGTAAGAGGGTAATTATCTTGTTTCTAGAACTGGAAGGAGGAAGCGCAGGCTCGTGAAAAGTGGAATGAATCGATGGAGGCCCAGAAGTGGGACAGAACAGAACAGGTTAGCAATCATAAATATCTTATTTTTCTACAGAGTAATATTCAGATCTCATGTCGCATTGCCCTCTAATAAATCCGTTGAAGCCTAAAACACGTAGGTACACCGCCCGACCGCGCGGTTCGAGCGGTGCTCTCCAGCGCTGCTCTCTGCGCGGTGCCGTGTGTAAACCGCCTTAGTGGACAAACGGTTCCTTTCAAGTTTTCCGTCACTGGCGCCACTTTCAAACATACTATAAATATACTCATTTCTCACTTTATCCATTCTCTTCACTCCGCACATCCATCTCAACATTCTCATCTCTGCTACATGCAATCTCTTTTCATCCATCTTTTTCACAGCCCAACATTCTGATCCATACAGTACGACAGTTCTTATTCACGGACTTGTAAATTTTACCCTTTAACTTGAGGGGCATCCGTGGGTCGCAAGTTGTGCCAGTGACCTGTCGCTATTTCATCCATCCCGAGTTGATCCGGTGCGTTACGTCTCGGTCTACCTCGCCATCCCTTTGAACAAGCGACCCTAGGTACGGGCTAGGTAGATTGGTATGGGCGTTTCAGCGAGAGCTATGGGCACGGAACTAGAGAGACCGCCGAAGTCACAAAACAAGTATTCAGTTTTGTTTCTGCTCAATTTCAGGCCAACACTCTCCAGTCTGTGCCCCCACACCTCCAATTTGCTCTGGACCTCTAGGCCACTCTCGGCAACCAGCACAATGTCATCGGCAAACAGCATACACCAGGGTGCCTCTTCCTGTATGTCCGGCGTCAGAGCGTCCATTATCATCAGGATACATACATTATTGCAATAAGGATCTCAATAAGGATATCATTTTTTTTTTAAATACATTTTAGCTCATGTCACACAGGTATAATGTAGCTTTCTACTGGTGAAAGAATTTTCAAAATCGGTTCATAAGATCCAGAGATTACCCCCTACAACCTCACAAACTCACACACTAACTAACTTTACCTTTTTATAATACTACTAGCTTCTGCCAGCGGCTTCGCCCGCGTGAATGTCGAAAATTATCCCAAGGGAACACATGCCCGGGATAGTATCCTATGTGCTATTCCAGACTATAATCTATCTCTTTGCCAAATTTCATCCAGATCCGTCCAGCCGTTTGAGCGTGAAGAAGTAACAAACATACAAACAAACACACACACGCACACACTCACAAACTTTAGCCTTTATAATATTAGCGTGATATAATATTTATATGTATATATATAGTATAGATACCATTTCATAAAACAACATCCCGCCAGTACGCTCTAAAGGGGTACGCAGATGTGTACAGTACACCTTGGTACTCTCATTTCACCGGTTATGTTCAAGTTACATGATATTCGGGTAATGTATTCTGGCAAAGCAAGCCCCAAGTCCTGCAAGTTCTAATGCATATTAGGTACCACAACTAAAAAGTTCAAAATAATAAATGAAACAGCTTTTAGAACAAAACCAAGTTGCAATTAGCGGGAGCGCAAACAATAAAAAAAACAATCAACATGGAACAAAAACCCTTTTTCTGTGGAGAGCATAAATCTTCCTTGTTTGGACTCTCCTGGCACTCGAGGGTTAGCGAGCACATAAATAAAAACATTGTATTCGTTAATTCTATGCAGATATATATAAGGCTCTTATTATATAAAGAATACCACAAAGATACCTGCTTCATTGTAGAGTAGCCTTTCCCGAGGCTTCTGTCCTGTGGTCGCAGAAACCATACATTTTCGACATATTTTTTTTACGATAACTACTACCGACTTCGAAATAAAAACACTACAAAGTGAAAAATAACTTCTTTTTCGGCAGTCGGTGTCAAAAAACGAAGAAAAGAAAACAGGAACACCTACTTCCGAAAAAGAAGTTATTTTTCACTTTGTAGTGTTTTTGTTTGAAAGTCGGTAGTATTTATTGTAAAAAAAAAATATGGCGAACATGCATGGTTTCTGCGTTTCTGCAACACGGCCGAAACGTCGGGTTAAATAGGTAGTAAATAATAGAAATCATCGCATTAAATTCCCACGATATATTTTTTTTTATTGTTTGCGCTCCCACTAATTGCAATTTGGTTTTGTTCTAAAAACTGTTTCGTTAGTCGCACATGAAAATATTTTTCAGGCATTTATTTGTAACGGTAGGTAGGTACCAATTAGTTCTTTAGCCAAAATCAAAATAGATATAGTACAAATATTATTAGTAATTTATAGTCAGTAATCAGAAATAGGTCTTCAATTTCATGGATTCAACGCAACGTGACAATTTGTTGTTCACCAAACAAAATTCCAACACAGCAAATTAACTGATCCTGCCATCCAACGCTACCATGAAAATCGAAGCAATCACAAGAAACCACGAAACTAAAACCGAGTCACACCGACCTCAATTCACATTTCATACAAAAGAGCTACGAGTACAAAATTAAAACTAGTTGAGGCGGTCGACTAGCTCGCAAAACATTTCGACGAGATACCCGAACGATGTGAGCGAGGCGCCAAACTCTTTGAAACTCCCTGAACATAAATCTACACGAAGTTCATGAAGTTTAATGAAACTCCGCCCTAGTAATTGTTACCGTTGGGACTGCAATGTGACGTACATAAACATACACACATAAACTCGCGCCTTTTTCCCATGGTGTAGGCAGAATTTACAGAACGGTCAAGCTACGATTCTTGCATACTTTTTAGGGTTCCGTAGCCAAATGGCAAAAAAACGGAACCCTTATGGATTCGTCATGTCTGTCTGTCAGTCCGTCCGTATGTCACAGCCACTTTTTTCCGAAACTATAAGAACTATGCTGTTGAAACCTGGTAAGTAGATATATTCTGTGCACCGCATTAAGATAAATAAACAAACAATTTCTTTTTCTTCAAACCCATACGTGTCATTTATGGATAGGTCTTCAAAAATAATATTGAGGTTTCTAAAATGTTTTTTTTCTAAACTGTATAGTTTGCGCGAGAGACACTTCCGAAGTGGTAAAATGTGTCCCCACCCCCTGTAACTTCTAACATAAGAGAATGATAAAACTAAAAAAAATATATCATGTACATTGTAATGTAAAGTTCCACCAAAAATTGATTTGAATGAGATCTAGTAAGTAGTTTTTTTTATAATACGTCATAAATCGTAAACCGCAATTTACCAAGTACGGAACCCTTCGTGCGCGAGTACGACTCGCACTTGTCTAATTTGTTTGCTTCTTTTGAGACATACACGCACGCCGGTTTTTCAGAAAGACCAGATGTGCAGTCATCTGGTCTTTCTGAAAAACTTTACCAATAAGATCCGCGTATGTCCTTCTAGGAACACCCCTCTGGACGTATCCGCTTGCGACTGCCTTTCATTTTATTCGCCTTTCATTCAAATATTACAAATTTGTATAGTCGTAAAATACAATGAGTGATGCTAACTCCGTTATGACTAAATTGCCACCTATGTATGTACGTAGATATTTGTAGCGAAGTGGTCCGGCTACAAATAGAACGCTCTATTACTTTGTACAGCCATTGTGAGAGGCGACTGAGGGATTAATCAATCAAGGGACGGCGGCACCGGCCTATGTCCTACATAATTATTCTGCTGGTTGGCAGTTTGCTGGCCAATCGGAGTGATTATTTCGGGATACATGGTAGTTTTGACTAGGTCGTTGTGTCCCCGCATATTAAAAAAAAAGGAATCGTATGCCGCATTTGGAATTTATCTTATAAACCACACTATAACACAAGCTCTCAGGAAATGCTCCATCATCACCATCTTATCAGCGAGAACACGTCCATTGCTGGACATCTTTCTCCCTCAAGCAACACTATATAGGTCGATGTTTACTAATATAAACTGCCGAGCAATGAAAAAGTTCCACCCACAAAATGCCGACAAACACCTTAATATCTCCTAAGACATAGAACCTAGCTTCATAAATTTAAAAGTATAATGAAACCTATTTTATTATGCAAACTTAAACTCTTTTAAATACTTATTTTTGAAGCCATAGATAAAAAAAGTAGAAAAACAAAATTTTGGAGTTTGAAAATTTCGGAATACATTTGTTTCGTTTTTTGTTTTGCTTTTGATTTCATCCTTGTTTTCGCCGTTGTGAAATAATTCTTAAATTGTAAAGTCTTACGGCTCTCGTACCTATAAATCATGCCTCTATCACCCGAGGATTGTACGAGAATCATCACTATGGTGGAATTGGGGACCAGACAAAGAAATACGGCCAGAATAATGGGCATGACACATACTACTGTCCGACGAGTGATCCAAAGGTTTAGGGAGACTGGATTAAACCTGAGAAGACCAGGCACTGGCAAGCCAAGGTGCACAACAGTCCGAGAAGATCGTTTCATTGCGGCAGCCATGTTAAGAAATCGACATCAGACGGGAGTTGCGGTTCAACAACAACTTCTGCAAGTTCGAAGGGAGCCAATAAGCGAGTGGACAGTCAGGAGACGTCTTGCCGAAAAAGGATTGAAGCCTTACAGGCCAGCAATTGGCCCAAAACTGGAACGGCATCATAAAGTTGCCCGATTGCGATGCGCCCGCGAGCATACAGAATGTAGTGAGGATGAATGGGGCAGAGTGATGTTTTCTGATAAGTCAAGATTTATGCTGTACCATCATGATGGGAGGAAAAGAGTATACCGACGACCAGGAGAACGTTTTGCACAAGCATGTTTTGAAGAAAAAGTGTCACACGGCGGAGGTACCGTTCACGTGTGGGCTGGTATCTCTGCAGAGGGTCGTACAGCGTTAGTTCCAACCGAGAACGGGAACCTAACTGCTGTGAGATACATCAATGAGATTCTCATTGAACATGCTGGTCCGTTTTTGGCCAATATGGGCGACAAGGCAGTGTTCATGCACGATAATGCACGGGCCCACACTGCTCAAGTAAATGTAAATGATTATCTTCAGGACGTAGGAATCCACAAAATGGAGTGGCCAGCAAGGAGGCCTGTTTTGAATCCTATTGAGCATGCTTGGGACGAGCTTGACAGACTTGTCAGAAAACGAGTTCCACCTCCAATTACTCTTCGTGACTTGAATTACGCGCTCATCAAAGAATGGGAGAACATCCAACCAGTCTGGTATTCAGCATGCCCAATCGCGTAGAAGCTGTATTAAGAGCACATGGAGGAAACACCAAGTACTGAGTTATCAAAACCTACGTTTACACCTAATAAAACCCCTACTTAGAGATTTGGTTTTATTTGCCAAATGGCCCCAATTTTTTTAAACATTTAATTTAAAATTTGAACACAATATTTACGTTTTTAGTTGGTAATATTCTGATGCGCCGTTAAATGTACTTCAATATTGCAGACGGCGTCATTAAGCTAGCCTTTCTCGTTTAGGAGTAATTTGGTGCTATGTCACTGGAACTTTTTCATTGCTCGCGTGTGTATATATACGTAGATACTACAGTAACAGTAACTAAACTATAATCGTGCCAGTTATAATTATGACTATCCTGCTTTTACGTCTTATACCACATGCCATCGTTGTTACTTACTATACAAGCAATCACGAAATGTGTCAGTGTGGTTATTTTCAAGGTAATAGTACATTATGGTACAAGTGCATAAAGTTCGTGATTACCGCTGAGGCGCCATTGAGACCCGAGCCGTTAGGTGAGGGTCTTATGAGAGCCGAGGACGGTAATCATCAATACACACGTGTATCATACGACGTTTTTCAACACACTTGTGAAGAAAATAATACAAAAATTCATTTTCAACAGTAAAAACGAGGTGTGATTTTTTTTTCACAATGGCGGCCATAATTAATCAGTTTTCCTATGCGCGCGCATTTAACAATGGCGATCGGCCATAGATTAAAAGAATGAGGTTTCTTCTTTTTTGGCTTTTCGTGGATAGTGTTTTAGCCACGTACAAAATCGGGAATTTCAATTTTCTTAATTACAGAGCAAATAAAATTTATATTTGAGTGAAAGTTTTATTTATTAAGCTCATACAAGTTGAAAATATCTATTTAAATACGAAGTTGCATGAAATGAGCAAGCAATAGGAACATTAATTTATTTGTACTATTGAACACGATCTTTATTGTATCGAAACTTTTTTAACCTTTTGAACGCCAATGTCGGCTATAGCCGACATGAGCAAGCGTGCCCTGTGCGCCAACGACGGCTATACTCGACAAAAAACAGGTCGCAGAAAAATACTTGGCGTACAGGGCATAGGAATACCGATATGGCGTGGCGGTGAAAAGGTTAAGAACAAAGCAACTCAACCAATAAATTAAAAAAAACTCTATAACTCACTTGTGAATAATAGCAATGAAAAAGTCACAGTTTGATAATAGGTATCATTATGTGCCTAATTGCGGTGAAATAAGAGCCACTTTATGAGCAAGTGTGTTGATAAAGTACTTACCTACCAACAGCAACGCTAGGCTAGGCTTTATTAACTTATTACCGTACAACACGCGTAGTTTGCAAGACGCATAAGTGCAAGTTGACCCAAGTGCACTAACTATTCAAGAGTTGGCTTTCATTACCAACTTCTCCTTCCACGGCAACACTGCGATCAGGAGAAACCAGATTCATGGTAACTTTCTAAGTTCACGACCTTTGCTTTCCACGAAACTCTATTGTGATTTAGATAAAAGTGAGAAAATACTTTAAATTTGGTAAGGAATCCAGACAAAGATAGGTACATATATTTACAAAACATCTATATGGTTCTATTGTCCAAAGGAGGATGAACTTCCGACTGTAGGTAAAGTCTGCCAGTCTGTTTTATTTTTGTCCTCAATATGATCCTTTGATCTTCAAAATCTTTTAAACGGGGCTAACTTCAAAGCAAGTTCTTTGGTTTTCACGTTTTCAGTTTAGTAAATCTCACGAACAGACCAACACTTGTACTTCGTACGGTCAACCGTACCTCGTAGAAAAGTTTTTGACATAGACAGAAACTGTATTCTGTAGAAGTAAGAGCAGTTCAAAGTATTACCGTTGATGTGTGGTTGACTGTACCTATCCACTATACGCTCTTTGTTATCCTTTTCACGTGTAACATAAATCAAAACAAACACTTAATTACTGAATACGCAAGCTTTACAAATAATTAAATATCCCTGTTAATTAAACAAAGCTTTCCAAATATCAAACAGAGGTAATTAAAAATAATTGTCACAATAGGACGTAACGTGATTCTGTGGCAAAAAACTAACCAATTCAATTAAATCCGCGAGTGTAACTTCAAATTGGTTGCGTGTTTTCAGTTTGAATGGGTATACAGTTTTTATTAGAGAAATAATTGTGCGCGGGATTGTACCTCCCTGTGACGTGCATGCGAATATTTGCATTTAGCTTTTACCAGGATGTAGTCATCAGAAAGATAAAAATAAAAAAATGAAAACCCGACTGCTTTAAAAGCGAACTAAAAAGATGTAAACATGAAGAAAATCATGCTGTGTAGTCGGAGGATACATATTCGCGAGCTGGCGGACCAAAGCCAGATGTATCCTCCGACTGCACAGCATGATTTTCTTCATGTTTACTTCCTTTTAGTTCGCTTTTTAAGTAGTCGGGCTTTTGATTGTTCTTTTCTTTTATTTACAACTTTTTAGTTATTTATTTTTTTATAATTAGGTACATTTAAACATATAAGTGTTACATATTTTTGAAATCACCTCTTAAAACCCTTTATTTTGATACCCCACACGAAGGGTTTGGAAAGAAAAAAAAAAATTCCCTCCACAAAATGGCGCCCAACCGCCCTATATCCGCCATTTTTTTCTTTTCCAATGTTAATGTAGCCAGTGATACTCGCAGAGTTAAGACGAATCGATTGACGTAAGAATTATCAAAATCGGCATACGCGTTTGGTCTCTAGAACGCCACATAGGAACAAACATACATACATACGTACATACATACATAGATTGATAAACACATTACCCTCCTTCGGCAGTCGGGTAAAAAGGCAAGTCACCGTTTAACGTTAAGGGTACACTAGTCGAAAATTCTTCCATACAAACGTAGTCTAGGGATTATTCCACTGTTTGACAATGTACGTTCAAAATAAAAAGTGATATCAATTTGTCTCATCATTATCTAGCCCTGTATGGAAGCAAAAAAGTAAAAAAAGAAGACATTTGAAATTTATGAGCGTCGAAAGTTCCACATTTTGACACAAATTTCAACGCATTTTTGGGCGCAAATAAATGCCATAAGAAGACGTAAAATTGAAAAAGGGCAACCATACAGGGATAGATTAGTAGTTCAACAATGCAAATAATTTTATTTTGAACAGATACGTTTAGTCGTTTTTTCATGATATCCAGACTCCCAAAGGTCTGATTATAAAATTTCGCGCGCTCGGTTTCGTCCTAAATCATTATCCATTTCGCTACAAATTTGCAAAAGTGTGTATTCGTATGCGAACTAGCTTCCTACTGCTCATCACAGCATCAATCTCTTCCTCACGTGTTGTCGGTTGATATAAAATGCATTTTAACCCCGCGCACAAAATAGTTCGTGCCGTTGACTAGTGTAACCTTAAACGCGTTTTTTGGTATCTTGTTAGGATAGGTACCCATTGTGTAAAACCATATTTACTGTTCCGAAAGAAAAATTTTAATGACCGGCCTAAAATAACAATTTTATATTATGCTACTTGGTCGCCATTGTACCATTGATAAATATGCCCGAGGGAATCAGTCTACTTCAAACCAGAAGTGGCTTTTAATTTTTTGCGCTACGGTTATTCATTAAAGTTTTCCTTAATGCCAAGGAATTAAAATACGTAAACGCTTTCCTATAAAACAAAATGTAACATTAAACATGTCCAATTTGTGCATACATTGTATTAACGAGCACACAGGTGCGGTAAAGCAGTAACAGTTATTTGATAACGGATATGATTGGATTTGTAATGAGCCCCATACCGCGCGGCTAGCTCCCCGAAGTGTACACCTATTTAGATATTAATTAAAATACAATGTATTAACGAGATTGCGAACGCAAATGAAGCAATTACCTTCATTTGCAAATACGAGCCAGTTTGTTGATATAATTTATTTTGTGTGTTTCACGTTTGATACAACCTCTGCGGTGTGGATATACAATACGCGGAATAGCGTATTTACGTACCTAATTATAGTTCATTAATTTTAATACAAATATAATTTAAATATTTGAATAGAAAAATACAAAAACACTATAGACTTTTAACCACATATTAAGGCATAGCACGCACTGCGATTATTATTCGCGCGAATTTTTTTCCGCACATCTGTGACCTATGGAAATGTATGCACGCACTGCGGAAAAAATATCGTGCGGAAATAATATCGCAAGGAATCCGTGTATTGCCACAGAATCCACCGCACCGCGGCGCGGATAAAATTCGCGCGTATATTTTGAACTCTATGGACAGGTAGAAGGAGACAAAAATTGCGCGAAATTTTATCCGCAGTGCGTGTTAGTTAAATTCAGTACGCGACCAAAAATTCGCGCGAATTATAATCGCATTGCGTGCTAAGCCTAATTTACTAGCACTCCGCCCGCGAATTCGTCCGCGTGATTTCGTTCTTCATCCTACATGTGACTCTTATGTGCAGTTAGTGAAGGCAACCAAAAACAAGCTATATATATATATAATATCTATATAAATATATAAATCTATTAAAAATGGGGTATCGTAGTTATCTAGGATTTACCGGTTTTGGACGTTTCGGTATTTGACTTAAAGAATAAGTAATATATTTTTGGTTACCGTCACAAAGTAAAATACTCCAATAAAAATGTTTGCTAAAATATTGTAAGTCACCTTTATAAGTCGCTTTCTACTTTCTAAAGGATGATGAACCTTTGATCTTTGTACCAGCTTATCAAGTCAGACGATGTTATAATATTGCTGTTAATAGCTTTCGTTTCACTGTTACCTGCTATCTGTATTGTGTTTGTATAGTACCGACAGAAAGGTTCGTTTTTATGCCATACAAGGGATCCCTGAAACCGAATCATGTAGCGATGTGTCTATCAGTCCTAATTTGTTTATTGGTACTCGTATGTTAAGAATTAATGTATAATTAAATTTAAAATAAAGAAATTTTCCGAAAAGGATTAAAATTAACGTAACTTTATAAAAGTACTAGCTGTCCCCCGCGGCTTCGCTCCTTCGCGGGTCGTCACCGTCTGATGGCGGACGCGGTGGGGCCGCAGGGGCAGAGGAGTGTCGGTATAGCGTTAGCCGCTCTCCCTATCCCCTGCGGCCGCAAAATGGTAGGTGGCGGGGCCATTGACCTCGACCCGTCACAGTGGGACCAAGGGTGCCACACACGGGGTCGTCTGGCACCCATGTGCTGATTTGGTCCCTGGGGTGGTCACGGCGTGCAGTGTGTTCTTGTGCGCCGGTGATGGGGAGTACTCCCCCGAGGAGGGTCCGGTGACGGACAGCCGCGGCGGGTTCGCGGTGAGTGCTAACGCGTGCCAGTGTTCCCGCCATAAGCGGCACTGGAGGACACCGTGGAGTTTTAGTGGGTTAGAGTCCCACATAACTGCACTATCTCCCCGTGGTAGTGCAGTATGCATGAGCATTTCTCCACGCAAAAAAAAAAAAGGTAGTTAGGGACAGCGGCGCACAGCAATACGTACGATATCGCGGCCTCCAACCCTCAGCCGTGATATCATATGGGAACTGTGACGCTTCATAAGACATCGCGACCTGAGGCGCAGTTGCGATGTCGCCTGTTACCAAGCGGCACCGCAACCTACTAGTTGGCCGCTACGTCGTCGGCTTATCGGAAAAAGCCCTGACGAAAGCCCCTCCTCGGGTTCCACACTTCACCTTGGCTGACCAAGCCACGGCTACTGAGCGTTGACAATGCAAAAACCCACAGGGGGGAACTAACCTAAACAAATTTCATTCATAGTTGTCAAATTTGTACACCAGGTCTCTGTTGACAGCGCAATTTTGAGCATATTTTGAGGGTTCTAGTGCTTCTAAAGATAATTTATTTTCAAAAAGGAAAACATAGAGGCATAGTATATATCTTTATTTTTCAGTTTATGGAATATCTTTAAAATTGGAGAAAATAGGCGAGAGCCAAACCGAATTATGATTTTTACTTAGGAAATTCAGTCGGTTGTCTGCGACCGCATATCCTCTTAATGTCAAACCATATAATATAAGTTACTACGACTAACTGCACGGTAATACCACATTATTCTCCCCAATATTAAACTAGTTTTAAATGGGTCACTATCGATTTGGATAGTAAAGTAGCCCAGTTACGGTAAGTTAGGATATTATACGTTAGAGCAGAATCTAGTGGCCGAAGCTCGGCATACTAATGGCTGGCTTGGTTGCGCGTTATAAAGTACGGTACCTACGTACTTATTATAAACCAAAAAGTTTTCGGGTGTTATAGTTCGGCCGTTAACAAGTTTTGTATTAAAAAAACAGACAGTTTTTAGGGTTCCGTGCCCAAAAGGTAAAAACGGAACCCTATTACTAAGACTCCATGATCCGTCTGTCTGTCTGTCTGTCTGTCTATCACCAGGCTGTATCTCATGAACCGTGATAGCTAGACAGTTGAAATTTTCACAGATGATGTATTTCTGTTGCCGCTACAACAAATACTAAAAACAGAATATAATAAATATTTATGTTGTCTCCTATACAACAAACGTGCTGTTTATTCCTTTTTTTGCTATAATGGTACGGAACCCTTCATGCGTGAGTCCGACTCGCACTTGGCCAGTTTTTTTTATAAAGTTTATATGGTTTTTTTGTGAGAGAGTGTAATTTTTACAGTTTTTCATGTAGTGGTGGCACAGTGGGTAAGACCACGCCTCTCGTGCTTGATGCCGTAGGTTCAAATCCGTGCAAGTACCAATGTGAATTTATCAAATTCATATGTTCATTCTAAGTTTATCTTGGACATCACAGGCAACGGCGAAGTAAAACATCATGCAAAACCTGGACTTATATAGTTAGTGTAAGTCTAAAATAGCCAAGTCAGAAGGCTGTGAGGTTCCCAGAGGTGGCTTAATTAACTCTGACACCAAGGTGGCCTCATCCTTACTCGAAAAAGCAAGACGACAGTTTTTATAAGTATTTCCGATGTTCTACTCTATTTTACTATATAAGTTTAATTGCAATTTTTCACTCGTAAATGGATGCTAAAAGATTTTTGGACACAAATTCTTGACACCAAAATACTTCTGCTCCTTTCTCTTTTCTCAGGAATGCTAGAAGGGTTTTCTTTACAAATGAGATGCTAATACCGATTTTCTGTCCATTTATTTGTGTCTATTTATTAAATGTTTGACGGTGAAGGAAAATATCGAGAGGCAGAACGAAAAATTCGAATACATGTGACATCCACCAAACCGCATTGGGCCCGCGTGGTAGATTACGGCCCATTCCCTTTCCCAGAGAGCAGGCCTGTGTCCCAGCAGTGGTAACATTAAAAAGGCTGATGATGATTAAATATTTAACACATTACACTATTAAATAAATACAAATAAATAATGATTAATCTGATGCTTAAAACTTTACGCACATATTATGAAACTAAAATTAATTTACCAATTCCAATTAACCTTCACAAAAGATTTAATGTTCAAAGGAAATCAATTACCTACACTTTACAGTTCATGTTTCCACTACCTACTATTTAGTGTACCTACTGAGTATAATGTTATATTGCATACTAGCTGTCCCACGCGGCTTCACTCCCGTCAACTGGCTACGTACCTACCCTATCCTACCTACCCTACTCTACACCTACCCTACACCTACCCTACACATACCCTACACCTACGCTACACCTACGCTACACCTACGCTACACCTACGCTACACCTACGCTACACCTACGCTACACCTACGCTACACCTACGCTACACCTACGCTACACCTACGCTACACCTACGCTACACCTACGCTACACCTACGCTACACCTACGCTACACCTACGCTACACCTACGCTACACCTACGCTACACCTACGCTACACCTACGCTACACCTACTCTACACCTACGCTACACCTACGCTACACCTACGCTACACCTACCCTACATACATGATTGCATAACTGAAACCGTTTACGCAGCGTACGCAACGGAAGCCCTCAAAAAGTAATATTCTTTCCCGTTTTTGCAACGTTTTTCATTTATGCTCCGCTCCTATTGGTCGTAGCGTGATTTTATATAGCCTATAGCACTCAGGAATAATGTAGCTTTCTACCAGTGAAAATTTTTTTAGAATTGGATAATTAGTTCCAGAGATTACCCCCTACATACAAACATACAAACTTACAAATTTTACCTCTTTATAATATTATAAGTATATAAGTATAAGTAATAAGTAATATAAGTAATAAGTATATAAGTATAGATATAGATACACCTCTTACATATATTGAACAGGTTCGTAGGTAGCAAAGGTATTTCATAATTACGAACTATTCAGTGTTCGCCGTGTCATTAAGTTGGATATTAGTTTTGGGTGTAACTAAACAATGTCATATGATGGAGTTGGTAGGTATTTATGGTTCATGTAATACTTGTTACCTATATATTTTACTATGTAATGGACGAAGTAATTAATTTGTAATCATTGGTTGTTTAGATGCCTGGCATTTGCCAGGAATACCAAATGCGTGTTTAGAAATGCTCCTTCATGCGATGTACTAAAAAAGCTTTTGGGCAGATAACTCATCAGTGCAAGCTATCTATGCTACTTAATATGACACATGAGCTGTGGTGGGATAAATAAGGAATTATATTCTGCTTGTATGTAAACCTGATAAAAAATGCTTCTTCATGCCAACACTTTAAGCAACGCTGGTAGCGTTGCGTTGTGCTAAAGAAGCTTTTGAGCAGAAAAAATTTAGATACGTGTTACGATTGCTTCTTAACACAATGCATGGGCTCAATGCGTTTGTACGTAAACATGTTCACAAGTTACTGTTTCATGCCAGTACATAGGTACATACGCGGGTGTTGCACGGGTGTTGTGCTAAAGAAGCTTTCGGATTAATAAATTTTGTGTATGTTTTGCTACATTCATTCATAAAGGAGATGGTATATTTATATCATCATCATCCTTTTATTGTTGCCACACAGACCTCTTCTCTATGAGAGGGGAATGGGTCATAATCCACCACGCAGGCCCAGTGCGGGTTATTAGATGTCACGTCTTCGAGTTTTGGGTTCTAGGACATGCCGGATTCCTTCACCACTTTTAGAGCAATGGTGATGCAATAATTTACACAAAATAAAGCACCTGCCTGGGTTCGTGTATACCATGCTTCTACTCAATGTCGTTTATAATAACAAACAAGACAACAAATAACAAATTATATACAATTTTGAACTAGAAGATTAATAGCATACTCCTTTAACACAACATGTCACAAGAGCCGTGTTGAGGTAAAGAAGGAAATGCGTTCTGTTTGTACGTAGATGTGATGACTAATGCTGGTTCATGCCAACGCTTAGGATTTCTAAACACGCAATATAATATTCCAAGTATTTGAAATTTACACCGTGCTTACTTACGGGTACTATTTCCTATAGGAAATCAAATCAAAAAAAAAAAAACGTAGGCCTACATGGGCACTTATAAAACGACGACAAAAGGTGCACGGTTCGGGTTAGTCGTTTCCTATGGAGAAAAACCGGCTAGAAACTCCATGCTTACTCTTTTAAAAATGGTTTTTCAATACAGTTGTTAAACATGGCGTACTTTCAGAGGCTATAATTATGATTTGAAAGTTAAATCTTACGCATAGGCATCTTTCTGTTACGTGGTCATGACTTTTGTTTACGAGCTCGATCATTATGTTTGCAGTTTAGTTTTAAATTTATAAGTCAATTTAAAAAAGTTTAGGAGCAAGGAGTTTTCAAACATAGAATAAAATGGGATAGATTTTCTACGAGGAAAAATGAATGATTCCGTACGTTTTAGCATTGAATTCTCAAAAGTCTTATAAATGGTTGTTTAATATATTTAACCAGTTTTAATTTTACCAGTTTTAATTTAATTATTTTCACATCAACATTTGTCAAAAATCGAATAGGCTGTATAGCTGTATAGGCTGTTAACGTTGTAAAAATAAGTCCAGTTGCAAAAACGCGCCATAAGTCAATTTAAAAAAGATTAGTAGCAAGGAGTTTTCATACATAGAATAAAATGGTATACGATTTTATACGAGGAAAAATTAATGATTCCGTACGTTTTAGCATTGAATTCTCAATTTAAAAAAAAAGTTGTTTAATATGTTTAATGACCAGTTTTAAGTTAATTATTTTCACATCAACGTTTGTCAAAAATCGAATAGGCTGTATAGGCTGTTTTCTTTGTAAAAAATATGTCCAGTTGCAAAAACGCGCCATATTGAAAATTTTATTTTTTGTGAATAAACAAATCTAATTCTTTGATTTGTTTTTACCGTTTCTCACAACTGTATTGAAAAACGTCGTGTGATACACGGGTGTGTAGGTTATTGCAAACTCGTGTCATTAAAAACCCTCGCCTTCGGCTCGGGCTTGTTAATGACAGCTCGTTTGCAATAACCTACTTCCCACCCTTGTATCACAATGTACTATAGTTTTACAATATTTCCATGTTACAGCATTAGTACTTGCATATGGGGGGACAACGTAGGCCTGACAATAAGTCGTAAGAAAAAAGAAAATGTAAAACGAAATAAAAAGTTAACAAATGTTAGCAATCATCTAGAAATCTAGAAGGCCTAGATAGACAACTAATAAAAAAAAGCATTACGTAGGTACCTTATTTGCTATAAAATTAATAATACCTTTAGAAGATGTTGTTTTCTTCATAATAATGAGCTTTCGGTTACTCGGAAAGGAAACGTAGCATTAAAAACCGATATCATTCGGCAAATAAAATGTTTTGCCTTCTTGGAATGTTACGGACTTATTAGGCACCTATTTATAAACGTATTCGGCAACATTAGAGTTAATTTATTGATTTCAAGGGATTACTAGGGAACCTAGCTAGTTTCGGAAGGAGTGCTGTGGTGAAATTTCATAATAGTATTATCATAGTGAAATTACGCGTACACACAAACGCACACACATTGGACGGAGGGTGCGGCACACGGATTCATGGTACGGCTGGTTCTTAAGTTCAAGGTTGCTCAGTGAGCTATTAAAATGAATATGCCCGAAATCTCTTTGAGCGATAGAATAGGGAACCAGCTAATCCATGAGAGAACCAAAGATGTTGAGATTGCTCACAGAATAAGCACACTGAAGTGGCAATGGGCCTGCCATATAAGCCGTTGGGGTTCGTTCGGGTAGACGTGTTCTTAAGTAGCACCAGGCACCCCGATATAATTTTAATATTTATTTTATCGCACGGCAAAGGCTTGTATTACACATGCCAGATTACCAATTTTAGTAATGCTTATTTTCGTAGCAATAAGGTTGCAAAATAACAGTGCAGCGGTCTGTTGCAGATGCTGGCCGCCAGTTATAAATAAGAACTTGCGTGGTAATGTTCTTGTAAAAACCATCGGAAGAGTTTGTTTATGATGAGCATCTCTGTGGTCGGCTTTGTTTAATTCATTTTCAATTAATTTTTGCTCCAATTTAAGTTTGGGCCTAAGCCTAAGCCCTTTTTTACGAATACTTTCATTGTCCGCACAGCTAAGGAGTGGAATTCCCTGCCGGAACTTTGTTTCCTAATAGCTACAACCTTGGGGTCTTTAAGTCAAGAGTGAATAGGTTACTTCTAGGCAAGCGTGCTTCACCGTCGACCACATCATCGCTTACCATCAGGCGAGATAGTGGTCAAACGCGAGCCTATCGATAAATAAAAATAAAAAAAAGCTATCGATGACAGTGGGCCTGGCTTGAAACCTCAGACGCCGTTTGTCAACTGTTTGTATTCAGCGTCTTAAAAAACATAAAAGACAAGCAAAATGTATTTTGTACTCACTGGAGTTTTTGTTTATCTATGGCATTTATTATCTCTACACAAATCAATCAATCTACTTCGTCTTTTCACAAGCATGTTGTGGCCAGCAGCCTTATTGCGTAAGTGAATTCTGCAAAACAAACAAGTCGATTCCTTCCCAAAAACGACTTTACCTATTAGTATGCAATACGTAAAGTCGTTTTTGGGAAAGAATTGACTTGTTTGCTTTGCAGAATTCACTTACGCAATTAGGCTGCGGCTTTCAGTCTAACCGGATACAGCAGAACCCCAGTTTTAACAGGGAGCGAAATAATTTTCATAGAAATAAAGCTCCAATTTAAGAGTGGCCCTAAGCTATCGATAACGGTGGGCGTGGCTTGAAACCTCAGACGCCGATTGTCAACAGTTTGTATTCAGCGTCTAAACAAACAAAAAAGACAAGCAATATGTATACTCACTGGAGTTTTTGTTTATCTTTGGCATTTATTAACTCTACACAAATCAATCAACCTACCTCGTCTTTTCCCAAACATGTCGGGGCCAGCTTTCACTCTAACCGTATGCAGCAGATTCCCAGTTTTAACAGGGACCGACTGTCTATCTGACCTCCACATTCCAGTAACTCGGTAACACGATTTGGCATGACTGGCTGCCCTTGTCAATACTGGTTGTCAGAATTTCAGACTTCAGACTACCCGTAACAACTGTATAAGAGCTACAAATGACGGCTGAGACCAACATTTAAATCTTAACAAAAAATATTGATCGTATTCTGAAGAATAACGTGTCAAAAAAACAGTCATTTCCATCCAATGTTGATACTGTTTGTGCTTCCATATTTTATCCAGTATTTCAATGAAGAAGATCTTATTATAATTTAAACAAAATCTAAATTTAATTCATACCGCAAAACGTCATTTCCCTCTTCATAAAACCGCACTAAAACATAAAATTCAAGCGCAAAAGTTTTAAATAACAAAAAGGGGATTATCACAGCTAAAAATTCCAATAAGACTGCAAAGTGGTGAATAAAGTAACCGAATTTGAATTGGCAAGTCTGTCCCATACATATTCAGCTGAGAGGGAGACGCAGTGCGGAAAACTTTTGGCATTCACGCTTGCATACAAAAAATGAAAGTGGTAGCAAACGAGAAATGGTGCATTACCAGTCGTGTCGTCTGACCTATTTAGGTGTCACCTCTCGTGTATTGTGGAGTAATTTGCTTGATGTAACGTTACAATGTATCGGGTTTTATTTTATCGGGTCAATGCTTTCGTGGACTCTGAGTGATACACACAATGATTACCGTTTTATAGCTGACCATTGTTTATTGTTTTGTGTCGTATGTACCTACGGTTCAGAATTATTTTGTTAATAATTCACCCGTTAATAAATCACCCGGTTAAATCACACGGGTTAATAAATCACCCGTTACACCCGTGTGCTTCAAGACCGTTGTGATAACAGCACATTAGGAGCCGTGATGAGACACCAAGCAACGCAAATATTGTGTCAATGTCTTGACATCAAGTGTTTTCAACAGAGTGCAATGTGTTTGGACAGGCTCGTACACCTTGAGGCGGACCGTCCCGTCAAAACTGTCATGGTCCGTACAAGATGTACCAAAGTGATGCAGGAGAATTAATATGCGCTAGTTTTTTTATAAGAAGTATCAAAATAATATCACTCATAAACCGATTTGGTGTTTCATGTCGTAGGTTCTGAGAAGCCCTCAATATGTTGTCGGGATAAAGTTGGTTTATCCAGTCAACGATGAATTGTAATAGGTAAAAATGTTTTATAGATTCTAAGTAAAATACAAAGTTTCTGTCTAGACTCAAGGAATAATACCTAGAAAGTCATGACTGTCATTTATTTATGTTAAAGTTATATCTCAGTCTAATAGTACAAAACTAAACCATTGTACCTACCTACCTATAAAATATTTAATGTTCATGTTTTGTAAACCAGACGAGTTATTAATAGGTGAGTAGGTTGTTCATTATGATCAAAATGTGACCCGCAAAGTTGGTAGTGACTTAGCGAGTGAAATACAAAGTTTTATATTTCTGTTTGTCATTTGATGCTAGTTTTATATTATCTGTGTCATTTGTCTGACTATTTGAAGATTGAAATAGAATTATGTTATTCTAATGTAAAATTTTGGCTCATTGTCTTGTAATTCTTTCGAAGTTAGTTTGTAAAAAGGTTCAGTGGTGCTTGTTGGCAATTATGATTTTCGCCACAATTTAAAAAAATGCTTGGAATTAATAAATACAAACATTTAAAATAGTTTAAAACAAATCTATAGACTGTACGTAACAATAATTATTACAATATGTACACATGGATAAGTAGATAAACAACTTACATAAGAATCAGTAAATGAAAGTTAAATTGTGTCGACTCTTTTATAAAGTCTATTTTCTCGAGCCTTAGTATAATTTTTTTGGCATTGGAGTTATTCTCGACTCGCCAAAAATTTTCCACCAACGTGGCAGTTGGAACACGTGTATCGAAAAGTTACATACTTGTGGGAACATAAAATGTGCAGAATTTTCAATTGATTCATTAATTGGTTGACCTTTGTTTCATGTAAAACTAGTTATTTTCACCGGATTTTAATTAGTGATTCAACTTGTAGTATGACAATGATACAAGCCTGTAGCTATCCCACTAAAGGCTGAAGACCTCAAGCACATAAAAAAATGCAATAATATACATAGTTTACAAGGGATGATATTACAGCCTTAAAGTCTTTGTGTTTATTGTGTAAACTATTTACATTTATATATTATAATTATTTTGCAGATTATATTATTATTAGTACATTACACAGTCTACATAGACATCATATACAGGACCTTGCGGTATGCCATAGGTATAAAATCGCACCATGAAAATCAGGTTCATGCCTTTTATCTGCAGGTAATTTCCTGACTATATTCAGAGTAGTGTTAATGAATTAAATTGCACAAAGATAGGTGCATGCCTGGTTTTGAACCTGCCACAATCACCATTATTCTTTCTTCAGGGGACATTCTCTCCCCCTCGGTGGGTGCCCGCCGCCGCCGAAGCGTGGTGGGTCCACTGACCTGACCCGTCACAGGGGGACCAAGAGTGCCATACACGAGGTCGTCTGGTGCCCCTTTCTTGGTTTGGTCCCTGGGATAGTCACGACGTGCAATGTTTTCTGGTGCGCCGGTGAGAGGGGGTCCCCCAGAGGAGGGTCCGAAGACGGACAGCCGTGGCGGGTTCGTGGTGAGTGTTAACGCGTGCCCGTGTTCCCGCCATAAGCGGCACAGGAGGATACCGTGGAGTTTTAGTGGGTTGGAGTCCCACATAACTGCGCTATCTCCCCGTGGTAGCGCAGTATGCATGAGCATTTCACCACGGTAAAAAAGGCGACATTTTGCTGTTCTCATGTAGTTAGGGCTTGTAAAAATGAAGAAATTCGAACACCTATTAGTTTTTATTAGCTCCTGACAACTCGTAAGTTCGTCAAATCAGTTTCCGAGAAGATCAATCAACTTTTACAGCTGATTCCTTTTTCCACAATTTCAGGAACACAACGCTTAAATCGCGAATAAATAAATCAGCTGTTCGCTAGTATTGAACAGTTAATATTTCATTGTTGATCCGATCCAAGTAAAAGGGTGTTGTTACATATATTTACTAGTATGCTTTCATACACTGAAATATTGCCAATGTATCAAAACTCACTCTGTGTAACTTCATAAATTATTCTCAATACCGCATAGCCAATAACCTCATTTGCTTAAGCAAACAATGAATGTAAGATAATCAATTTCAATATTTTCATGTCCTACTAAGTAAGCAAGTACAACATTCTAGTTTACATTAAACCCACGCCCAGTGTTGGCAGTAATCGATTATTTTAACCGACTTACCAAAAAGGAGGAGGTTCCATGTTCGACATTTTTTTTTATTTTTTTTTTTGTTTTTGTTCACCGATATCTCCGTCAATTGTGGACCGATTTTGAAAATTCTTTTTTTGTTTGAAAAAGCATATGCCAAAATTGGTTATATTTCAATTTGGTGAAGATCTGATGCAGAACTTCGGAGATATACTACAGAACTCTTCAATAAATAACGGCAAATCTCTCGGGATTGCTGCAATCCCATGGCTGTTTCTTGTTTATACCATTTCATAACATAACATCACGCCAGTACGCTCTTAAGGGGTACGCAGGTCTCTCATTTCACCGATAATGTTCAAGTTTCATGTTATTCTGGCGTTATAGGTACTTTCTAAACAACTTGCCTATTAGTTAGTTACAACAAAAAAAGGGTAAAATAAAAAAACTTTTTTGCAAAAAGCACTACCGACTTCCAAATAAAAAACTACAAAGTTTTTTTAAATTAATTCGTTACTTTAATTAATTAAATCGGGACATAACAAAATGTAATCGCGATTAATAAAATTAATCGTTAATTTAGTAATAACCAGCAGCCTACATTCACATTTATTTCGTTTCATTTAGCCACAATGACGTTGGTTATAGTTTACAGGGTTGAGGTGTAATCTTTGTTCAGCAGAGGGATAATACATGCTGACAGTACAATATCTGAGATTGGTTTCTCGAAACTAAATTAATCTATTTTTTAAATCGTGTTTGACGATTAATGTTAACGATTAATTCAATTTTAATCGTAACTCAGGATAATAAATTCAATCGTTTATTTTTAATCGCTCATCTGATTAACTTATTGCCAACACTGCCCACACCCCAGGCCACGCTTTACTCTCTAACATTTCTGAATTATTGTAACATAGGAATTGTATATCTTCAAGGTGTTAAAATAATATTCTGAATAATATAAATATTAAGTAGTTTTAGAGATAAGCCCTCCTTGCAAACAAAGTTACGCCTCTGAGTTATGAAATTACCTAACTTTTTAGTGAGGGTTTTAAATAACTTCTGCCCGTGGCTGTACACGTGTTGATGTCGGAAGATATCCTAAAGGAATGTACTCCTAGGATAAAAAGTATCATATGACCTTCTCTGGGATCTAATCTATCTCTGTATCAAAATTGATTCAGAACATAATAAACAAACAGACAAATAGAGTGACTTTCGATTTTTAACACTCGTATTAAGTTTGGATATTTTTATGTACTATAAGGGTCAAAAGTGCAGTCACACTCTACCAAAACAGAAAAGGCATTTTTTTTTGTAGACAGCAGAATTTCAACTTTTAGCGGTTAGGACGAATAATCTATACTTTAATTTCTATACAAAATATTAAATCAGTTGTGGATAACTTAATATCTTCTACAAAAACTAGCCATTTGAGTTTTGGGAGAGTATGACTGCACTTTAGACCCTTGACTGTACCTTGTAAGTATTTCTCTATTATTATAACAGAACTGAAAGAGGTTTGTCCATACATGAGAAAACAAATATACGGTGTTTAGATAGTTCCTGCAGCGGTAATTAAAAATCTTGTTCGTTTTTGCCAGTCTATCTTTACTGTATTCACAGAAAACACATTGGAAAAAGTTGCACATTGGAAGAGCTTTTCTATACTTGCGTAGATAAGTTTTCTTTTCTATTTTTTATAATTTGTGAGGTGTGTGAATGTTTGCTTCACGCAAAATGTACTGAACGGATTTTGATGATCGTCATCAGCCTTTTTAATGTTCCCACTGCTGGGACACAAGCTCTGTGAGAGGGAATGGGCTATAATCCACCACGGGGGCCCAATGGTTGGTGTAATTCTAGGAAATTTCGGTTTCCTCACGATGTTTTCCTTCACCGTTTTGAGAGCAGTGGTGATGAAATAATTTACACAAAGTAATGTGCCTGCCTGGGTTAAAATCCACGACCTACGACAAGTAAGTCCGGACCGTTACCACAGAGCCACCACTGCTCTGCATTTTGATGATACTGCACAGTAATATAACTAGGTATGGTCATAGTTCCATTTAGACATTTTTTTTCTTAGTAAAAATGCATTTAAGGGTACACTAGTCGAAAATTCTTCCATATAAACGTAGTCTAGTGATTATTCCACTGTTTGACAATGTACGTTCAAAATAAAAAGTGATATCAATTTGTCTCATCATTATCTAGCCCTGTATGGAAGCAAAAAAGTAAAAAAAGAAAATATTTGAATGTTATGAGAGTCGAAAGTTCCACATTTCGACACTAATCTTAACGCATTTTTGGGCGCAAATAAATACCATAAGAAGACGGAAAATTGAAAAACGTTAGTTGTTCAAAAAAAATTAATTTTATTTTGAACAGATACGTTTAGTCATTTTTTCATATATCCAGACTCTCAAAGGTCTGATTATAAAATTTCGCGCGCTCGGTTTCATCCTAATTCATTATCCATTTCGCTACAAATTTGCAAAAGTGTGTATTCGTACGCGAACTAGCTTTCTACTGCTCATCACAGCATCTATCACTTCCACACGTATTGTCGGTTGATATAAAATGCATTTAACCCCGCGCACAAAATAGTTCGTGCCGTCGACTAGTGTAACCTTAAGAAGCAAATCCGAGCAACCCTAAAGGATCAGTAAATTAATACATAATTAACGTAATGTTTAATAATACGCACACAAATTTACTTTTTCTGTATTTCTTTTTTTATATATTGTTTTAAAAGCCAGATATGAGTTCTAGGACAATAACTGTTGTTTTATTGTATCTGTGTTACTAGCTAGTTTTAAATACTTTAAATTGTAATCTATGGAGAACGTAGTGGGTAGCATAAATGTAAGATAGTATGACTGTTTCTTATTGTGCTACTGTATGTTTTATTTTAAAATATAAATCCCTGTTTCTTTTTCTACAATTAATACATTGAGTGCCTGAAACGTGGATCCACGCGAAACATAATGACTTTTTAATTGTTTCGGTAATTACGGCACACAACCGGTTAAAGGTAGAATCAATTATTATAATTTTTTCATTTAAATTTTTAACGTTCAAAAATGCAGCTTAATGGTCTAATTGAATTAAAGAATTTGACTTTAAAAGGAAATCCAAAGAAAATATGGACGAATTGCGTGAATAGTGTTATGAAAGAAAAGGGAGTCCATGATAGCGTGACGGTAGACTGGACAGAATTGAAGAAGAAAATGTTTTATACCCCAAGTATTAAGAAACAAGGAAAGAAAGATGAAACAGACACTATAAAGGTCACGAAACAGACAAAAATTTCGAGTAATTTGAAAGTAAAAACCGTCAAATATCCATGTTTAACTAAAATATATTTATTTTATTCTATTTTTGTTATAGCGGGAACAGAAATACATCAGCTGTGAAAATTTCAACTGTCTAGCTATCACGTTTCATGAGATACAGCCTGGTGACAGACAGACAGACAGACGGACCGCGGAGTCTTAGTAATAGTATCCCGTTTTTACCCTTTGGGTACGGAAACCTAAAAACCATTGGAGTAACTTGTCACTTGAAACCTATAAATAAACAAATTAATTAATTTTGATTGCCACCATGATATTGCTGAAGTAAGCATTCCTGATATCTTACAAACAATTAAAGGAGAATTCATTAAGTCACCTGAAAGTGGCTTGCCTTAGAATTAGCCAATAAGAACATAACTTCACGCTAATATTCTCTGTATGGGTAGACAGAGGCTACGTTAGAAGTCCCATGTGATAGGGTGAGTCTGCGTATGATAACACTAATATTATAAACGCGAAAGTTTGTGATTGTGTGTGTGTGTGTGTGTTTGTATGCTCGTTACTTCTTCACGTTCAAACGGCTGGACGGTTCTGGATGAAATTTGGCACATCTATCCCGGCAATCGATTCCCTTGGGATAATTATCGAAATTCACGCGGGCGAAGCCGCTGGCAGAAGCTAGTAATATTATAATTGCGAAAGTAACACTGTCTGTCTGTCCATCTGTTATCCACGTCTCAAAAGCTAAACATATTTGGATGAAACTTGGTAAACAGGTGCCTAGACCATGTCCTGGAATATGAAGCTAGTTAGTTATAAACTAACTCTTCTTATAAAATTTTGCCTGACAAGAGATTCGAATCCATGAATCCAAGCTCACCGTCATGCCAACCACTCGACTCGCAGTCAACCAAATAAGGCCAGTCAGGAAATTAAGAAAAAGTGTAATGCCGCTTTTTCCTTTAAGCCGATAATATTTATACAAAAGCTAAAATAGAAAATAACTTTCGCCCGCGATTTTTCTCGCATGAATTCTTAGAACCACTCTCTACGGAATATAATATTTTTATCTTCATATTTGGCGTTGGCTTTGTAGCAGGTAGTCATAGAAGTCTGTTTTTATAAGTCTGACGTGTGTACTTGTGTGTTTGTGTATCTGTCTGTGGCATCATAGCTCCTAAACGGATGAACCGATTTTGATTTAGTTTTTTGTTTGAAAGGTAATTATCGGGAGTGTTCTTAGCTATGTTTGATGACAATCTGTTCAGCCGTTCAAAAGTTATGGGCGTTTTAATGTTTGTATCGGGGTATTTTCGTAAGATATCGTGTCATATTTACGTATTCGATAGATTGTTGATCGAAGCGTGACTACTACCAGATAAATTATGTAGTATAAAAAGTATGAAATAAAAAAAATAAGGGATCTTGAATTTTTTTAATTTGTATATAGAGTAATGAGAGATAATAGAGTATTAAGTAGAGATAATGTAAATTGTAATACCTAAGGTCAGTATTCTAAATGATACGTGTGACGATTTTGAATTGTTGTTACGTTTATCCTGATCATTCCGCACCATCGCTTACTATACTCGTAGTTACCAAGCTAATAATATCCTTACCTTGGCCTAGGTTCTTCATTCTCATGAATAGCGATAGCATAGAATCTATACACAAGAGAAGAATAAGTCAAGAAACCTCAGACAAAATCACATTCTACAGGGTGTAAGGGAACAGAGCACCGTCGTGTGCTCGTGAATGTGATCGGCGGTGGCGACCTCTCGCGCCCGGCCCTGGTTCAGGCCATGGTACGGGCCGAGAGGGCATGGGAAGCTGACACCTCCTTCTGCGAAGCAGGAATGCTTGCGAAGGAGGAGGCAGCCGAGGAACGCGTGAGTGAGACGCAACGGAGACGCCCTCATGCCCTTAGCCACCACAGCAGACGCCTTGGTCATCGTAGTCGCAAGCTGAGACGGTGAGCTCGCCGTCCGATAAGGACCAGGCCCAAGTTGACAGTGCGTAGTGTTCCTCGCGCGTCTCAAAGAGATGTTAACAAAACTGACGGGCCGATGCCTGTCTGGGTCGCGGAGAAATTTGAAAGTGAGTTACCGCGGCCCTGGCTCAAGCAACTGAAGGAACATGGGTGGGTTTTAGTCAGTAAAAATCTGACTTGCCCTCCCGCTTTACCCAGAGCGGGAGAAGTCTTAGCCAAAAAAAGGGTGTAAGGAAAAGGCGTAATCATATTTATAAAACTGCTTCTATCCATATAACCATATAAATATGAACAACTTTTTCCAAGTAAGTCTTAGGTAATTCGCAAAAAAAAAATGGATTTTCCAAACAACCTTGTCGTCAGCTAACCAAAATTTGAGTGGGTTTTTTTTTTAGATTTGACTATAGTTGAGAAAGTTGTCCATATAAGTACATGGGCAGAAGCAGTTTTTTAAATAATATACTATTCCGTTACATTCTGTATAATAAAAGTTCAAAATGTATGAGTTTGACCACGTGACAGGTAGAGTATGTTAATCCCATACATTTTGAACTTTTGGCCAATGGGGGTGATGACTAAAACTATCTATTTAGTCCGTCAGTTAGAT
This sequence comes from Orthosia incerta, assembly GCA_948252205.1. Lineage (NCBI taxonomy): Eukaryota > Metazoa > Arthropoda > Insecta > Lepidoptera > Noctuidae > Orthosia > Orthosia incerta. Next base: position 21,613,214 of record OX411744.1, read on the forward strand.
AACCTATAAATATTAGACACGTATTTTCTTTAGCCACGTAAACACAAAATTACGACGGATGCATATCGTGTGATATCACGGTATGCTACACTTTATACTTAAACTGACAAAGTGACGTCACAAACACTCCTGAACTTTGATGCGCTTTATCTTAATTAATTTTTATTTATTTGATAAAGCAAAAAAGACGGGTCCAATATTATTTGATAATCTCTGACGGAATAAATTGAATTATCATTTTTCTACCCTGGCAACATCCCTATTATAATACTCACAACGGATCTTTGTTTCTCTGAATTGACTGCAAGACCCTGCGAAGTAGCTATTTTTGTGTCAATGTTGAAGGTAAAGATAGCATTGTATAACTGTCTCTTTCACTCACTTACGTTTGTCGCATCATCCTATCACGCTTAATCTATGCAGTATACTCTATGACAAACTGTTTCTTGCGCAATGGTTGGCATAGCTAACTTCAGAGACACAAAGATCCGTTGTGACTATTATCTCTGATAGAATAAAAAAAAATTGTAGCTAAAGCTCACTTTCAATATCATAATATATTTGACGTAGATAATATAACAAAGATGCTGAACGCGATAGATTGAGAACCACTTGACTCCCTTCTTTGAGAAAAGACACGCTAAAGTCCCGGTTATTGTCCAAATTGTTTCTTATTAGATATTGGAATTTATGGCTGAGAAATTGCCGGAGGACAACGTTTTACGAAACAATTTGTTGTATTTAGTTGAAGATTTAATATTTAGCTGGTGAAGATAATTGAGTGAGAAAATATCTACCAGGAATAATTCAAATTAAAATTGGCCCCAAAAGGAAATAATGAAATCCACTGAAATAAGCACAAAAATTAAACGGAAAGTTTTGGATACCTGTTTTCTCCCCTGCCTCACCTGTGGCTGTGAAACCTGGTCTCTCACTAAACTTCCAAGGACAGCCTAGTACACTGCCAAAGAGCTATGGAGAGGAGCATGATTGGCGTCATAAAACAGGACAGAAAAAGAAACACCTTCATAAGATCGAAAGTTGGAGTAACAGATGTGCTAGTAAAGGTAGACCAACTAAAGTGGCGATGGACAGGCCATTTACTGCTAAGTACTCAAGAAAAATGGGGCAAGATAATTAATGAATGGTACCCTAGAAATGGTAAAAGGAATAGAGGAAGGCAAGGGCAGAGATGGGAGGATGAGATAAAATTAACAGCCGGTCACAACTGGAGAAGAGTTGCTATAGATAGAATGCAATGGAAGATGTTAGAGACGGCCCTGAGAAGACACTGAACTGAGAGATAGACATTCTGTAAAACATGACAATAATAACAAAAGCTTAAAAGTTCAGGATAAAAGGCTCATTGATTGTGATTGAATGACATAAAGAGGTGGTGAGATCACCTAGACGCCTACTGCAGGAGCTGGTTCGTGGTTACTCGGAAAAAAAAAACTTGGAAAGATTTAGGAAAGGCCTTTGCCCAGCTGTGGGACAGTGTAGACTAGCATAATAAAGTAATGACAGCATCATCATCAAACTCAGCCGAATTGTAGACAATCAATAATAGGTAGTTGTTTCAACACTTCATTAGACTTGTTAACAATTTTTAACCGACTAACCAAAAAGGAGGATGTTCGACATTATGTATGTCTTTTTTTTTGTATGTTCACCGATATCTCCGTCAATTGTGATCCGATTTTGAAAATTTTTTTTTTTTTTAAAGTGTATGTTCCGAAATTGGTCTCATTTTAATTTGGTGAAGATCTGATATACAACAGAACTCTTCAAATCGACTAACGACAAATCTCTCGCGGGATTGCTGCAATCGCATTTCTGTTTATTGTTTATACCATTTCATAACATGAATCACGCCAGTACGCTCTAAAGGGGTTCGCAGATGTGTACAGTTCACCTTGATGCACTCTCATTTCACCGGTTATGTTCAGTTGCATGATATTCGGGTAATCTATTCTGGCAATCTATTCTACCTTTCGTAACTACTTGCCTATTCTGTAGGTACAACTAAAATGTAAAAAATATAAAAACTTTATGAAAAAAAAATACTACCGACTCCCAAATAAATATCAAAACTACAAAGTGAAAAATAGCTTTATTTTTGGAAGTCAGTGTCCATAACGCATAAAATTGGTATCTACCAAAGACACCGACTTCCAAAAATGAAGTTATTTTTCACTTTGTAGTTTTGTTATTTGGTAGTCGGTAACATTTTTTTTTTTTAATTATAAGAATCTAGCTGATCCAACACATGTTATTCTGTCCCTGAGTTGACAAAAAAAGCGCTTTTCCAAATTTGTTTTCCTAAAACCTTATTTGGTCTATTACTAACATTAAAAAAAATACGGCGGCTCAGCCGGTCTCAAGTGAAGCAATTACAAACAACAAACATTTTGTTTTTCAGTATAGGATTTTCAGTTGTTGTACCATGTCCGTCTGGAAAAATATGCTATTGAGGTACAAATTTGGCTTATCCCACGAAAGTTATTCTAGATAAATATCAGACAAGCATGTAGTAAAGTCAAATTGATTATTTGTAATTATTTTTTCAGCGGTCTATTTTTTAAGTATTGATATTTTGAGAAGATATCTTTCCGATCACGTAGGACGACTTTCAATAGATATTGTCTTCGAATGTGTGAAAACAGTTTCTACAAAATAAACCTGCCAACGGCAGGAAGCTACGTACAAAACTCGTATAAGAGCACATGTATACTCACCAAACATCACGTTCTTACATACAAACACCAATTCTGTCCGTATTGGCACTGAAAATGTCAAACAAACACAATAAATTCACTCACTTTACTCACTGTAACGTATATTTTACATGAGAAAAAAGCTTTGGTCTTTATTTAAAATCACATGCGAGCACACAGGGACTTGTGTGTCAAGTTTATTATTTTTTTATGTACACGTGACTTACGTAAGTACGCTCGCGGTCGTAGCGCACGGGGAGCGCGCGTGCCTGGCCTGGCGCCGACTGTCACTGAGCTTGCCTGCCCGCCAGCCCGCACCGCGCATGCCTCCATCACAATAAGCCCGAGCTCACACGAACATCTAAAGAGCTTGCACATCCCGTGAAACTGATTTTTATTTAAACAACAACTCTATCGCCGACTGAATCCGCAATGTTTTATGTAGCAGTTAGCTTTGCTGAATTTGGAATATTGAGTTTTCCGCGAGACTCGTATTTGTGATTTTCTATGTATTTTTCTGGTTCATGTGGACATTTCCTTAGAGGTTCACATTTTAACTATTCATGAACGGTTGGTCCTATGTTTGCCGCGCCGATAATCAGCAGGGTGATAGCTTCCTTATCGTATTTTAGAGCGGTCATCGGTCCTTCAGTTGGACATTAACTGACAACTCTACACTTTATTAGGTCAGTCTCTGATATCTCGGGCGGCTAAATCAATTATGAATGACAAGTTGAGAAGTGATTCAAACTTTTTTATTGAGCCAGCAAAATGCTGGATAATTTGATAAGTCTGAGGAAACTTCCCTAATAAGATGTGCACGTTCCGGTTCTGCTGAGACCCGTTAACACAATATGCTAGAAATTGGAGCGTCCCGCATTTTGAAGAGAGCTGCTTTTAAGAATCAACTTTAATATGTAAAATGATTTTTATTTAAGTAGCTAGCGTATATTTTTTTTTATCTCATAAACTATTTCTAAAAAAATTGACTTGCGAAAGTAGAAGAACGAAAAAATCACCTAGTCGAAATTGAGATAAATTTTGTCCAAGTCCAAACTTATTACATTCAACCAAAATTATGAAATTATTACCTTAGTATTCCTATTGTTTGCAAGAAAGGTAAGTATAATTTCATGTCACTTTGGAAAAAACACTCTAAAAAATAGCTACTAAATTAGGGGCCAACTCCATCACTTGTTCCGAACACCGGTTGAATGATGAGCGAGTAAACAATATTGTCATCGCGTAGTTGATGCGTACCCATGTATGTGTTTACAAGCTCATTGCGAGCGCACACGTGATCCGAATTAAGTGGCTGCCAGCCCGTTTTTATTCGGATCCATGTCGACCCAAATATACGTGTAAACATCCCATAAATAATTCTTTTACTATTTTGACAGTAGTGAGGCCGCAAAATGTGGTGAGAGTCAGGTTTTGATTCCCTGAAGACTGGAGGACGATATTTTTTTTAAGCTAAATGAAACAGGACATATGAGGAAAACAAACAGAGAAATTGACAAGAAAAGTTTCAGAATGGTATCCAAGAAATGGAAAGAGACATAGGGGAAGACCGGGAAATAAATGGGAGAACAACTTGCCAAAGGAGTAGAAAAGAATAGCACTAGACCGAAACAAGCGGAGGGAATTAGAGAGGCCCATTAGAATGAGACAACCTGACCTGGGGGGTGTATCATAAGCTCGTAGAGCGGTATCAATTTGAGATCGAATAAGGGACATATGTATCTGATTTGTATACATCTGTCACTTACTCGATATTAAATTGATACCGCTCTAAGAGCTTATGGTCACCCTCCAGGTAGCTGATAGTTAGTTAAACCTTAAATTATACGTAGATATCTATAATAACTTAAGTATGTATTCTTATCATAAGCTGGATATAAGTTTTTAATTTTAATTAAGAAAAATATTGTAAACATCAGGTTACAGGATATAAAGGTTATTTTTATATTTACGATAGAATTTTAGGAAAGAAATCTTTTCAATGTCTTAGGGTATTTTCTCCAAAGCGAGAGAAGCTTAAGGCGTCATTTAAGTGATTATTTTTCTATTGTTCATTTGCAAATAAGAATTTTCACATTTAAATTTTTCTTGTTATTATTTTTAAAAGCCTGTGAACAGTTTATATTTAGCTTTGATATACATTGTTATTGTTAATACGGATAGATGGCGGGACGCCTTGGATGACTTCTTCGAGAATAGGGAACTTTCGGAAGTGAACAATAAATTATGAAATGAGATAAATTTAAAAAAATGTGTTAAATATACTTGAACATTCTGATTTTGAGGCAGGTTTTTTACGATTATGGTACGGAACGCTTCGTGCGCGAGTCCGACTCGCACTTGGCCGGTTTTTTAATATATTAAAATTAAAAATCGATATTTTTAATCTATATATCACGTGATCTAAATGACGAGCCACCATGGGGTGACGTCATACAGGCAAAACCAAAAACTATTAGTTGTCATATGTCAATTCAGTCTAAGCAGCTATCAACAATCAAATGTTGAATGAGTGCCGGTCATCACGAATGTTTTGTTTGCATGTCAGTATTACGTCACCAAAATGGCAGACAGCGTTTTTGCGGCAATAACATCTTCATGTTCTCACTGTTGTCATAGTAACATTTTACCTGAGTTGGTAAACCAAAATGTTATAAGGTATTACTTGTACCAAAATTCTCTCTCGGTCTTGCGACAATCTGAATATATCTACCGCTTACATTCGTGCAAAAGTTATAAAAGTCAATGGAGGTAAATATAGTCCTCCTCCCCTCCCCTCACGCGATAGGGTACCAACCTGTTTGCTACTATTTTACATATCAATTATTTGCGTATCAATTATAATCAGTAGCGATGGATCCGTCAAAAACGGACCTGGAAGTACGGATGTTCAGTGTGATCGTACCCGTTAGGTTGTACTAGTCGATTTTTCTTCCATTCAACGTAGTCTGGCGATTACTCCACTGTTTGACAATGTACGTTCAAAATAAAAAAATATATTAATTTGTCTCATCATTATCTAGCACTGTGTGGAAACAAAACAGTAAAAAAAAATATATTTGGAAGTTATGACCATCGAAAGTTTGTGTTCTTCTTATGGTATGTGTTGTTTCTTCTTATGGTATTTATTGCCACCCAAAGATGCGTTAAAATTTGTGTTGAAATATGTTCAACACAAATTTTAACGCATCTTTGGGTGGCAATAAATACCATAAGAAGAAGGAAAATTACAAAACAGCCACCATATAGGAATAGATTAGTAGTTCAACAATGCAAATAATTTTATTTTGAAAATATACATATAGTAGTTTTTTCATGATATCAATACTCCCCAAAGTCCGTTTTTTTTTAATTTCGCGCGCTCATTTTCGTCGTAAATCATCGTCCATTTCACTACAAATTTGCAAAAGTGCTAATTTGTACGCGAACTAACTTCTTACTGCTCATCACCGCATCTATCTCTTTCACACGTGTTGTCGGATAAGATAGCATGCATTTTAACCCCGCGTACAAAATATTTCGTGCCGTCGACTAGGGCAACCTTAAAGCTATAATGTAGTCTAATCTTAGTAACATAATAGCGGGCAATTTGGAAAGATGCAAGATCTCTTTAATGTGTTAAATCTTAGCAGGCCACATTTAGTCAGATTTTACCAAGTTAATGCCCGACTAACCCTGCATAAAAATATTTATTTGTATATTTCGCCTAGCCAAAATATAGCATCGTAAAAAGAGTAGCGGTAAAATATAAAAGATTACGTCTTATTTTTTGTTTGGCTGTCCTGAAAAGGCTATTCGTCCGTGTCCTTAATATCTTGTTACAAAGCTACGTGCCACGGTAATCAGGGCCACATCTAACACCCCGGAAGACTTATCTAATGACCACTATGACGCTCCATAAACAATAGTTATGCCCACCTAATCTGTATGACAGCCTAGTACTTTTAATATTTAATAGATAGGAGGTGGCTTTAGGTTAAAGTCACCTAGATATTACAATTGACTATGTTAGTATTTTAATATGTAGGTAATTCGATCTTACATTTGAGACATTTCTAACACAGCGAATGAAACTTTTTGTAAGCCGCAAATAGATTTTTACAATATAATTAAAGCGAATTGTGCCTCAAATCGCGTGCTACGAATGTCTCGTAGCCGTAGCTACGCCGTAGTAACTACGTCATAGCTGTTGCTACGCGCAGCGCACTACGGGCTGTTTTTTATTTCTTTTTTTTTTTGGATAATGTACATTGTAAAGTGTATTGGTTTATTCCTTGTGATTGATCTTATGCAATGCAAGTTAAGATATCAATTACCGAACCAAACCGTCATTTAATCGTCAACACTCTGTTAAGTCCACCAGATTTACAGTTCCATAAAATGGAGTGTTAAATGTAGGTGTCCCCGATTCAACAAAGTTGTTGATATAATTTTAGGGTTCGCCAACGATGCGGCGGTGGCACCGATGCTGAAAATAGCCGCAATCAATAGAAACAGCGCGCATTATTTAGTGCCCGACGCCTGGCCGTATCCAAAGCGAATAATACGGTAAAGTTCAGTCCATTATACACTGTCCTGTTTTTATCTTATTTGCTATTCATTCCCCAGGAATAATGTTGTCTAAATACGGTTTTATTAAGAGAGATGTTATCGTTTTCCTTGTTCAGTTTATGAGGACGTTTTCGGCTTTTTTCTTTGCGCAAATTAGTTTTGGTGATTATTTAGTTGTTAGTACGTTTCTTCACCAGAAATAGACCTCCCTGAAAATTTAGAAACAACTTTATTCTAGTACAATTATTTCTGCTCAACCTTATCTTCATTCTGACATTACGAAACACACACTTCTGTACCTACACTCATTTCCTACTATACTAGAGCATACCTTGTACCTACTTACATTATTAAACATAGCAACACACAATTTACAAACCCGCACAAACACGATATTTGCAAAACATAGGTACAACAACAACATATCACTCGATACACAAATTTTAAATTCAGTGTAAAATATTCGGCGCACTCCACGACATTGTTAGAATTTATTGGAGAGCGGAGGAAGACGCCGGCGCATAGTTATGGACCGCGGCTTTCCCAGCGATGTTACTTTCCGCGGACTCGCTGCATTTCAATGAATCCCGCGTTGTCATGGAAATATAGCGAATACTTCATACAAAAGGCGAAACTTTGATGTCCTACTATATGCAGTGCAATCTTGCTCCAAGTTGTTCTCTTCAAAACCTACTAAACAGAGTTCGAGTCGGACGTCAGCATGCATGAGCTGAAATTAGGTCAAAAGTAAGCTCATATTCTAGAATGAGCCACGTTCTAATTATGAATTCCCAACTCAGCTGAAAATGTGCGGTTTTTACACGACCTCATCATTTTTGTAGACGGTTAGCAACTTTTTATGTTCGGCATCCACGGTAAAATTTCTACCTAGAAAGTAGCAATACTTTATTAAGGCCGTACCCTGACCAAAAAAACTGCATTTCTATTGGCCTAGCGGCACTGGTGGCGCATGAATTACGGTAGTGAAAACGCCCAGATTTTTTAATAAAATCTATATAAAATCGAATATTGGGCTTTTGAAAAAATTAAACTTACAAAATGTTCGTTATCAAATTGTCTATCCATTATTTATTTATTTAATACTTCATGCACAGAAACGTACAGAGGCGGACTTAATGCCTTAGGCATTTTCTACCAGTCGACCTTTGGGTGATGCAGAGACAAATAGTGGTAGGTGCAATATTTAAAGTTAAACACGATACCTATGGTAGGTTTATTCAAATACAAAGCTATACATACATAATATAAATACATACAATAGATACTTAAACATATAAATAAATACACGAATATACTTACTTAGTACAAAAACTACTTTTTGTTAGTATAAAAAATAATTAATGAACACTTTACGAGGAGATGCATGCTATCAATAATGATTACACATTTTATGGTTTTGTTGGAAGGAGATAAGTTTTCTAAAAAAACGTTGCCCCACACTAGGAATTTCTCCTGTATCGTGGGTGCGTTTACAAACATATAAACTCACATACACAAACACCCAGAGCCGGAACAACTATTTGTAGATCATACAAATATTTGTTCCGTGCGGGAATCGAACTCGCAACACGCAGCGCAGCAGTCTATCGCTCAACCACTGCGCCAACCGTGCGCCCACGGGTACGTGAAATACTCTTCCCATAACACTGCAACAACACCAACATAATCACGTCTGCTTAGCGACCATATGTCACTGTAGGGATCCAGCAGAATATCAGCGTCAAGTATATTTGCCTGACACGTGCAGAGCTGGACTCCCATTTGGTGCAACCTTGAGACGCACACCGCACTGTGTTTTGATTGTCATACCTAATGTTACTGGTGTCACTTTTACTTTTATTTCTGTAATGGTTTCCTTTTTTTTTATGTTGGCACCTTGTTTTTAAACATATCCAAAAGTAAATTGTAATAATTTAATTAAGATTTTGTGAGTTGTGCTGTGTCTTTTGTGTGCACTAAATAAATGATTTATCTATCTATCTAACAGTATTATCGACACGTTAATCCTTATTAGATTGACAACTTTTACACCATACTTATCCATCCTGATGGATAGGTCCATGAAATAAACCACGGCAGCCGTTATCCCCTTTTTTGCGTGAGCTAATGCTTTTACAACCCAACTTTACGAGCGTGTCACACCGTCGGCTCGATAGCGGATTGTCGCAGGATCCTGATTGCATTTGATTGGCAGCGCCTAACAAGAAAAGGATCGATGGGTTCCGCGTACCGTATGGGCACGGAAAAGGTTTTATGTGCGGCTTAATCTGTCCCGGGGGGCAGACGCCATTAATTAGCTCGGTCAAGCGCTGCTTCGGCGGTTTTTGCGGTGACAATTGACGTATGTCTTTCTGCGATGTCGCGTGGATATTACCGTTTGGGGTTATAGGTACCGCTGCGGTTAATAGCCGCAAATACGCCAGCGCGGTAGATGATTTTACGTGTGCCAATTTGGTGATGCGAATTATAATTATAAAAGTAGGTTGGATGTTTCGGTATGTGGCTTCTTGATTCAATAGATATTTGGCCCTATTCACTTCACGAGTCTTTATAATTGATTTATAGGCAGAGGTCAAACACGAACTAGGTAATCCGTGAAGAAAAGTACCAATTGCTAATTTAATTCAATTTCAATCTACATTTGACCGATACAATCTCAAAATTAGCAACTATGACCCACATGCTACATTACAATTTCAAATTGTAGTGACGGCGATATTGAATGCATATTTACGGCAGTCTCGCAAAGCGATCACGATAATAGCGAGTTAGCTACGTAGCTTAGCGGGAAAAACTTCATGAATATTCATATTAGCAAAGTTCCCAGATTATTGGTCGCAAGAATAATGTTTATATAGGTCAAGGAGATTTGCTCCGAACAAAACATAAAAAATACCCTTTGTAAATTTATAGGCAAATTACAGAAAGTATGTTGAAAAATAAATAGGGTAATTGGCGAATCTGATATCAAAGTTTCCCTTTATTGAATTATCTCGTTTGATTAAGCAGTACCTACCTAAATCAAAGTGTATTTCTGTACGGCGCACTTATAATGGATTATTTTATTAAAAAACACCATAGGATTTAGCTAGTAAAGAAGACCTCATCAGCTAAATTCGTTATTTGGTATTCCTTAGTTTTTAAGCTGTTTCTTAAAATAAAATACAAAAACCTGGCCAAGTGTGTGTTGGTCCACGCGCAGTAAAAGGGTTCCGTAGTTGCATAATAATGCTGACTAAGAAGAGGGTTTTTTGTTGTTACATGAACATTAAAACAGTTTCAGCGGCTCATAACGTCTAAAAACGGGCTCACATAGGACGATGGTAATTGAAGAAGAAGTTATAAAATTCAAATTCACAAGTCAAGTTTGTAAAATATTATCTATTTGAGTACCACCACGGGTAGAGGCAAGCGTTTGTATTATAGATTTATAACCAGCGTCAGTCAATAATTTGAATACTGCAGTATTGCCGCTATGGAGATATTCTTCGTTGAAATCCCCAAATATTTACAAACCAAAAACAAATATTTTAGTACGAGTATTTTTAAACTACCAAAAAGTTAAATCAAATTATTCGATTATAGGAACAAACAACCAACGTAAATAAGCTGCAATAAATACCGATCTATGATTGGGAAGCGGAATTTGCTTGGCAATCAAATCTAGTTTGACTTTAGATTACAAAACGTCGAAAAAACTTCTGCACTAACTCAAAATAGACTCCTCCGCGCGCATGCGCCGTACGGACCGGTACTGCCAACGAATCCACCGTTCATTGCGTTATTCGAGCTTAAACATTGTTAATTTAGAAATCATTATTATTAAGGATGTTATGTTTGTATATTTTTACATGGTACATAAGCATATATTTACTGTTTTACACAGCTAACAGGGTTATTTAAGTAATTTATCAATGGCATTTATAATTTTTTTTTACTGTTCCAAGTACATTTTATAAGTTGGTCGACTATTACTCATAAACTTGTAAAGCCTACTTAGATGTGATAGTTTGCCTTTTAATTTCGTTATATATACTACAACAGCCATGATTTTTTTCACATAGCCAAAAGCAACCATTTCGCTAGCAGGAGGGGGGAGACACTTCACTCTAGCAAAAATTTACAATTTAAAGCTTAATTTTACGCAAACGGATCTCTGAATCAAAAAATGTTTGTAACAGACCCGTAATATTTTTGAATAGCCTATACAACGATATCTCACACCATGGGATAGACGAGAAAAAAATCATCTCCACATTATGTTTAAAGGAGGTACCCGAAAAAATTTTTTACCAATATTATTTTACCACTTTGTCGGAATTATTAATATGTATTTCGTAAATTATAGCTTTCTAGTACTAAAAGTCTCTGAGCAAAGCTGCGGACGGACAGACGGACATAGCGAAACTATAAGGGTTCCTTGTTGACTTCGGAACCCTAAAAACTGCAATAAACGTAATTCGCATTATAATAAAAAGATACCCAATCGAAGAAAAACTGTCTGAAGCGCGCCTGAGGTGGTATGGCCATCTAATTAGAAGGCCCGAAGAACACATGACTGAGCAACTCCTCTTAATGAGTTCAGGTCCATAGAAGCGAGGTAGACTCCTTTCCACTTGGATGTCTGTAGTTAGGAGCAAGCCCAAGCGAATGACTCAACGACCCAGAATCGAAACACCTGGCGAAGAATGACGAGGAGAACCGACCTCAAATGGAATTCAGATTCTAGCCTGAAAACCAGTAAAGATTTTGACACGTTCGTAACACCCAACACTTAAGTCAGAATCCGGACTTTATTCTCCTTACTTTAAGTCTCTGTTATGAATTACTTATCGGTCAAGGTTACAGTGTTACACGAGTTTTTAGAGGATTATAGGTGGAAGGTCAGCGCACGTAACGACACTTCGCTCTGGCGCCGTTTTGCCAACAGCCATACCATTTTGAGTGATACATTGCCGTCGATAGTTTCTGATCAATAAAGTTTTTTTGGCGAAGGTAGTTTCAGTAATAGGTTTATTGGCTAAAGAGATATCCTAACTAATTATTTATTATAAAGAGGTAACACTAGTTTTACATATACGAGTATGTTTGTAAAAGTTAGTGTCGGGCCAGTTTCTAACCTCTGGAAGTACTGATATCTAACAAAAAGTATTTCATTGATAGAAGGCAGTATTGCTTACTAACTATTTATCTCGTAAAAAATAATCTAATATTGTGGGATAAGCCGCAAGAGCGAAGCCGGGGGGTAAACTTAGTAGTCAGATCTACTTCGCTTGCGCTCCTATATTATCTTATATACCCTTGTATATATAATCTTAATTATGGAACACGAAGGCATTTGTTTCGGCAGTTCTATTTGTTGAACACCAAAGATTTTGTTGTCCGCCCATGCTTTGTTCGGCGATACTACTTTTAGACCCAAATAAATTCATATGAAAATTAAATACTTGCTAATTTCCCGCGGCTTCGCTGCTGTGGCACATGACACTCAGATGCTTTACATCAGTAAAGTACTTCTAAAGAATATCTTTGCACCAACTCTTTATTATAAACTAAGTTCCGATTTCGTTCAACGCTAGACATGCCTCCTTATCAATCGGACCTAGGCTTCTCGCATCAAGCGGAAAACCGTGTGTTGGGAATTCTACCCAACACTTCGGGCGGCCGGAGCGCGCCGTCTACGCTACACAAAAATCTGCGTGACTCACACGGCATCGGTGTGCGAAAGCACAGCGCGGCGGCAACTCGCCGCGGCTCGGCGAACACTCGCTACCACGGACTCCACCACGACAGTCGACACCTCTTCCTAAATTCTGATTGTTTGTCTGGGACAGTTAAATGTTATTTAAATATAACGGCCCTAAAAACCAACCGCCTTTTTAATACAGTCCACTATTTTCATCCACGAGCTAACACCGTGACTTTTACCAGGTTATCAGTCCACAGTGTCATCAGTCTAGAACCCGAAACCCTTCGGTTTCATCGTCCATCAGCAATTCTTCAGGCTATATTGGTAAACTTGGTTCTTCTACAAATCTCTTCATTCCTTAAAACCAAGAAACATTTTATGTCAGCAAGATTTTACGATTTAACTAGCTTCTGCCAGCGTCTTCGCCCGTGTGAAAGTCGAAAATTATCCCGAGGGAACATGTTCTCGGGATAAAAAGTATCCTATGTGCTATTCCTGACTACAATCTATCTCTGGGCCAAATTTTATTCGATCCGTCCAGCGTTTGAGCGTGAAGAAGTAACAAACATACAAACACACACACACTTACAAACTTCCGCCTTTATAATATTAGTGTAATTCATACAACAGAATCAGATACTAAGAATCAGATTTATTTGTTCATAAAACACAATCCTTTTTACTTATACGGCAACAACCGACAACAGGGTACTTCTATTTGTCTTTTCCATCCCTCCGACTGAATTACATAAGCGTTGTGGGGGTTACAAAAATAGCGGTTACACTCAGTATACACAGAATTATAACATATTTATGTAAGGATTCGCTGGGACGACCATTACGTTGTTTTCATGGGTGATTGATTCTATTTTTGCCTACAAAGGATCAGAGGATGCGGGTACCTACGTAATGTGTGGATGCGAGTGAAATGTACGATTATAGCAATAAATGATACCTTTTCTAGGGTTCCATACCCAAAGGGTAAAAACGGGACCCTATTACTAAGACTCCACGATCCGTCTGTCTGTGTGACAGCTAGGTAGGTAAAAGTTTCGCAGATGATGTACTTCTGTTGCCGCTATAACAACAAATACTAAAAACAGAATAAAATAAACATTTAAGTGGGGCTCCATGCAACAAACGTGATTTTTTTGCCATTTTTTGCTCGGAACCCTTCGAGCGCGAGTCCGACTCGCACTTGGCCGGTTTTTAACTACGATTTTATATTTTTTTTCCTTATTTATTAATGGACCTACAGCCAAAATACCCTATAGAGAAATTTAATGTTTGAACATAATAAATCTAAGATATGGGCTTGTAAAATATTGTCTTAAATCTGAATAAAAACTTTTCCTTGTTGAGACAAAACTGGAGGAAAAAGATGAAGAGGTTAGGTATTTTAAACGAAGCTAGGACGGATGTCTTGCAACTCGGCCTTTGGAAGTGCTCGTGAAATACGGTAATATCATATTATTATTTTGCATCTTTTTCTAATACCATTTTTAGGGTTCCGTAGCCAAATGGCAAAAAACGGAACCCTTATGGATTCGTCATGTCTGTCTGTCTGTCCGTCCGTAAGTCACAGTTTTTTTTCCGAAACTATAAGAACTATGCTGTTGAAACTTGGTAAGTAGATGTATTCTGTGAACCGCATCAAGATTTTCATACAAAAATAGAAAGAAAAAAAACAATAATTTTTTGGGATTACCCATACTCAATTTTTTTTCATTATCTATGATCTATGGATAGTTGTTCTTAAATTATATTGAGGTTTCCTATACATATTTTTTCTAAATTGAATAGTTAGCGCGAGAGACACTTCCAAAGTGGTAAAATGTGTCCACCCCCCTGTAACTTCTAAAATAAGGGAATGATAAAACTAAAAAAAATATATAATTACCATGTAAACTTCCACCGAATTGGTTTGAATGAGATCTAGTAAGTAGTTTTTTTTGTTAATACGTCATAAATCATAAACCGCAATTTACCAAGTACGGAACCCTTCGTGCGCGAGTCCGACTCGCACTTGGCCGGTTTTTAAATTCTTTACACTTTTGTACAAACGACTGCCATAACCATGCACACATCACACACTCAACACTACCACTCATTGCAGGGCACAGCAAAGCAACCGTTTTTGGCTACGAACATAAACTGCCAAATTCGTATATATCACATACATAGATTGGGTAGCAGTTTATAACTGTACCAAGTTTAATGATTATTAAAACAGCCATAATAAACTCCATCGCAAATCGGTGACAGCTCCTGTTTAAGTTCCGAGCAGATAGAGGGCGCCTGATGCCAACAAACTTCCCTCTAGCAAACTCCTTATTATTCATTGCAACACCGGCTAACTGATAATAAAACTTGTGAACGCTTAAATTAAACTGCCGACGTTTAATCCACAGGAATGTGTTGGTTAACTAACGCTATTATCGATTTAAAACTTCCGTATCCGTAGTTCATTTGTGGGGTACAGGATTAAGTTGGCATATATCCTACCTAACTGTCTTGATTGGATGGATTTTGATTAACTTATTCCTCCGTAATTCTTTTGATTGACTGATTAATTTTGTTATGGGATCCAAGACAACTAAATAGTTTCACCGGCAGCCTAATTACGTAAGTGAATTCGGCAAGGCGAAGGATTTGATCCCATCAAACGACCAATCACGTGCGACATGAAAGACGCGTTGTAGATTTCCGTCTATGTGATTAGTCGATTGATGGTGTCAAATCCTTCGCCTTGCCGAATTCACTTACGTAATTAGGTTGCGGGACTCTACGAGTTCAGTTCGTTCAGCTCGGCGCTTTGCCGACGGTCACCACTTTTGATTCTGGGTTTCAGGAGCTGCAGTGGTTGGGAATAGTGTGGCGGGCTTTGTCGTGATAGGCGAGTTGACATATTTAAGTATTGTATAATCAAGTTTTTGTTTTTTGTTCTAACTGAACAGACAGCTGTGCTGCTGGGGAGTTTGTTGCGCCACTTCTTCTTCCCAGCAAAAGCACTAGGAAGTGGTGAAGGGCGGGCGTTTTTGGGGGACTGTCTTATGTAATTTTGACGTTCGGAAAGTGCTGATTCTCAGCCCAGTTTGAATAAATGACTTTTGAATTTGAATTTTAAGTGTCGGAATGTGGACGCAACCTTCCGAACGACGAACATGACTATAAGTAAAAACTCTTTCTTTGTGTTGTTCTTAATTCAAATTCTCCATTAAATTAAGAATCTGCTAATCAGTGTTTAATCTATGTCAATCTGGTGTTCCGATGTCCCTCTATAAAATAACTTTGACATGAGTTTGTAGACGTAGTTAATGCTTCCAGAGATAAGTGCGACGTGACAATATGACAATGCAAGCTGTTATAACTAGAACAATATTTTTGTCAACCATTTTCGTGACTGTGACATGTAGGCCCACTCAACTATTTCTGTTCCGAACTATGATATTTTGTTTTTGTCATTACTAATATAATTTAAGTAAGCATTGTAACAATATGTTTCTTTTATGCAAACAAATACACGGACAAATAAAACGACCCTTCTTTCTTTCATACATAGACAAACATAAAAGTTGTTATCCAAAGTGCTTCTAAAAAATGACACATAAAGCCTTGGAACAATGCAGTTTTTACAACGATGTACTTGGAAAATAAAGGCGGTTCACACATATTATTTGGCACGACCCCGGGATGCGGCATTCTGACCCTGACCTCTAAAGACACTGGTCCGCGACTGCGCCTTCCACAACTAAAGACCTTCAGTGTTTCAGTGTAAAATCGTTCAAATCTCTGCCAAATTGTTAGCTTCATAGCTGCAAGAACTTTGGAGGATAACCTTGGTATCTTAGGTAGGTATATTTGATACGAAAAATAGGGGCATGTAAATCATTTGTAGGTAGATTCTTCTCAGCGTTATATCGAAGGCCGGAATTGCGCGAGTGTGCAATTATAATAAAATAGACACGGAAATTCGTATTTCCGTGTCTATTTTATTATATTTCCTTATAAGGCTATGGCTATTTTCTTATGTGGCGACGCCTGGGGGAGGCCTATGTCCAGCAGTGGACGTATTTCAGCTGAAATGATGATGATAAGGCTATGTGGGATCAGTCAAATTCTGTAAGGACACTTATAATATTCCATAACCTAAGTAATTGAAATTGTAATAAGATATCATTTCGGACAAAACATTTCGAAATATTGCATGCTTTTTTAACACGTTTTTATTAGCTTGGTATGTATCTATGTATCAATGAAACGGAATCTTTGAAAGTGATTCACCCACTTCAAAACGTCGGATTGATATGAAACACCTATCAAGGACCGATGACAATGCAATAATTTAGTCAAAGTACTTTTGAAAGTCAAACAAAAATTAAAATTTGCAAGTAATAAAATTTGATTCTACCGTGCGCGTTTAAATTGTTTGTCCCATTAGCCTTACCAAGATCTTCAGGATTAGCAACTTTTTAGTTCAATTTACCATTAAAGCGTGTTTTTTAGTTTTTAAAACTACAATTTATTTTGTATGATATCATAATATCAATTCTGAACCCATAGAAATCTATTCGATTAGATATACCTACCCAATATTTTGTGCGGTATACATTTCTTGTGGAAAGCCCCAAACGAGGTCAGCTACTTAAATCTGTAAAGATCTAGCAAAGCACAAACTTAATAACAAGCTATTCCAGGTTTGTTAAATAAAAGGGAAAAAATATGGTTTGCGTGAAGAGCATGATTATCGTGTAATGGCCTTCGTTCATTACTCCAAGTAATAAATTGCGTCCACAACTTAAATTGATACAGCCATGATTAAGGCGCCTCCCCGAGCAAAACGCCGCGCTTGTCGTTTTTGTGCAGTTTTTAAGAGCTATCTACTATTTATTTAAAAAGAAATATCAATTAATAAAAATACATTAAATTTCTACATAATGTTGATTCTAAAATTGTAGTACACTTTTTTTTAAAGATGTTCCATTAATCTCCTTCCAACAAAACCATAAAAATGGGAAACAATTATTGATAGCATGCATCTCCTCGTAAAGTGTTCATTAATTATTTTTTATACTAACACTAATGGATAAACAA
Organism: Orthosia incerta; assembly: GCA_948252205.1. Lineage (NCBI taxonomy): Eukaryota > Metazoa > Arthropoda > Insecta > Lepidoptera > Noctuidae > Orthosia > Orthosia incerta. The sequence goes on from OX411744.1 coordinate 21,631,307, forward strand.
TTTGATAACGAACATTTTGTAAGTTTTATTTTTTTCAAAAGACCAATATTCGATTTTATAAAGATTTTATTCTAAAATCTGGGCGTATTCACTACTGTAATTCATGCGCCACCATTGCCGCTAGGCGAAACGGGATTTGTTACCTTGACGTCGAGTCCCGCAATGTCGAGTCGCCGCTACGTCAAATGCTCATATTTCATGCTGATTTTTTGGCCAGGGTACGGCCTTAAGTAAAGTAATTCTGAAAGGTGTAAATAAAATTATTTATCGCGACTTACCTAGGGTGGTTAACCGCACCCGAATTTTTCGTGTCATGCTAGAATTATGGCCCATATGCCGATTTATGCCCTCCAACTCGACTCCACTTCGAATAACTAGACATTTCTTAAGGCGCCGATTGCCTTGAGTAGCTGCTTTTAAAATGAGAATCACCTCTAAACAGCTAGTAGTAATTTTTTGAAAAAATATATGTACGTTTAACATAGTGTAATTAATTTGTAAATTTATGTCTAAAACGGACCAAAATACGACAATCACGCCAAAACCGCTGGGCGTATTGTAATGAAATTGACACCATCTCAAAGACAATTTAATTATCTACATTTTGATTTGAAGCTTTTTTTTAAAGTTAGAATAATAAGAAAAGTACCTAAAACTACTACATTTTGGGCCCCGCGGGTGTGAAACGAGTGCACGTTTTGTTCCCTCAAGGTCGTTGGCGTTAGTCGTCGTCTTAAGATTCCGAAGGGTCCAAGCGGAGCCCTATTGTTGTCAATAACGTGTCCGTCTGTTCGTCCGTCTGTCCGTCTGTTTGTCGGCACACATTTTGCTCCTAAGATTTTTTTAACTTCCCATTGACCTATGAACTTGAAATTAGGAGATAATGTTTATTATTACGTTTATTTTACTAGGCTGCGCGCTTCCGGTGGATGCGAAACGCACAGGACCGATCAGTGCGGCGACGCTTAGGAGGCCTAAGTCCAGCAGTGGACGTCTTTTAGCTAATATCATGATGAAGATGATATTTTACTAAAAAAATACCAATATATTGATAAATTGGTACGGAATCCTAAATGTGCGAAGTCCGACATGCACTTGGCCGTTCACTTTTTTCAATATATGCTGTCCTTCTGCTGGGCAAAGGTTTTTGCCATGACAGCTTTCCACTCCACCCAGTGTGTTGCCTTTTCGGACAGTAATAGTTTTTATGTATTGCCATTAATCAGGGTTTTTTTCTGATGTCATGCGACGGATTCAACTGGCAGTCCTTCCTGACTTGAAATATGGGCTTCATCTATAGAAGGATCTACGAATAAGAAAAGCCCAGTCCAGTAACTGTCAGTCCAACGTTACATCAATCTCTAATCCCAGAGCAGTCTTACTGTACACTTAAGGAGCCACTAGGCCTCTGTTTTCCGTACAATCCTTAACACGGAAAAACTTTACAAGGGAAAACTTCCCAGAATTGTTTTAAATAGTTACACTTCTGGCCAAAGAAAGTTATCGACGGGCGGCCAGATAATTCCCTGTTAATAATACTTACAGCACTTCCTAGCACATGGCGCCACCATTTTGAGTAGATAATAGGCTTTTAATTGAGATGAAGCTTTACAGAATAGAAGGCTATTTCAAAGCCTATAATTTTTTATTCATAACCATTATCGCCAATGCCTCGGGTGCGGATTTTGCACGTCGATATTCATGGTTAAATGTCTATTTTAGGACATTCGGGTGTGTTCACTGCATTTAGTGGACCGTAAAATATCTTATCGTTGGGGCCAGTATTAGAGTAAATGTATCGTGTGCACCTGATTATACCGGATTAAAGTCTGCCAGAGGAATTTGCTTATATAGTACAAACATAATATAGACAACGTGTAGTTTTGCTAGGTATATTTAACTAAAACGTTCGAATTTTCCAAATTATTCTGAAAACAACACGTAATTAAACAAAAACTTCATAAACGATAACGTAGCAGGTTTATTCCCTTACTAGTGTTGTACCAAAATCCTTAATATTTTCCAGTTCATACGTACAGGCTACAATTGTTCCCAACCATAGTGACGGTATCTTATTCTGTCACAACGTGTACAGTCAACAACGCGCGGAAGACACTACCGACATTCTCCAGGAATTTTGCGCCAAAATTTTTCCCTTCGACAGCACTAGCTATAAAATTGGAAGATCATAAAATGAAAACGTGCGATATTTTAACGGTAGCTATTAGCATGACACATTTACCGGCTCCGTAACCGCCCCTGGAATTAACGGAGCCTGCATTGGACTGTGCCAACTGGCCAGTTAACGACTATTTGCCTTTCACCTATTAAATATATTCATCCGAAGTATAAAATGGTATTAAAGCAGTGTTTTGTGTGCGGTGACAGTACATTCTCATAAAATGGCCGGGTTCTTTTCTGTGTAGACTCGCCACATACCTACATCGGTACTTAGTTCTTTTTTATTTTACTTGAACTGGAACGGCCAACGGTCAAAGCCAATTACTGTAATTAAAGAAGTTTCGTTTTGCTTTTCTTGGTAACGAGACGGCACAACACATGTGTCTACATGTGTCGGGGATGCTTCGCCCTGCCGACATTAGTTTTATATGAGAAATAAATATCCCTTAGGGCTAGGGCTGAGGGTATTAATCATGAGAATGTGGTAGATACGAGTAAGTATTATAATAATTCATTAATTAACATCATACGTTTGCCGTTTAATATTTTGCCAGGTCCATTCGCCGTGAACACAAACTCAGGTCGTGTCTTCTTACGGTGTCTGAAAACCCCAAGAAACTTGCTTAACGCAGTAAGCAAGAGTGCTGACCAATGCTAGTTGAAAGTTTATGAACCCAGTAGTAAGACAGTGTCAATAGCTAGTGTTGCGCGCAGTAATAGATACTTGTTCGAAGATCAAATGTTAGTGGATTGTATGGTTTGTTGTTAGGTTGCTTGAAGTGATAAGACTTGCTTGATTTAATAATAATTTACTCTTCATTAATACAGTTACAGATTCACGTGGTGGCTAATCGAGCTCACCAGGGCAAGAGGAGAGGTAGACGTCTCTTTTCAACAGATTAAAAATACAACAGATAAAACAAAAAAGTTGTAACTTTTTGTTGCCATAAACATCTAGATAAACTTAGTAACTAAATAGTAGCTGAATTAATGCAATTACTGTTCCACAAACTTACTAATTTCTGAATAAATATTGTGTTCAACCATTCCACACTTCCCAGAATTCGCCCAGTGATCAGTTATCTATCGCAAACTTTAGTAAGCAGATTCTTCAAAGAACAGATAACTTTGACTATAATAGAACAACGAACAACTTAAGCTAATACAAGAGGTTTCGTGCGAAGCGATTTCCTTAAGATTATTTCTAAAAGCTTTTGAAAACTAAATTTCCGTAGCGGTGTTGTTCTAACAAAGGTTTTGCAATATTCCATGAGTTTCAGCTGGTACTTGATTTATTTACTTGGTGGACTTAATTGTACAAGAATTATTTGATTGTTATTTGGTTCAATAGGTAAACAATAACAAAAGCGATATCAATCAAAGTAATCATCAAAGAAAATTGCAAAATTATTATTAAGGGTTGTATCGTCATGATTGGGAAGTACAGATACTGTTATGTAAGTATACTGTACATTTTTAAAACAATAAGAGACATGTAACTAATTCAATAAGAAGCAGGTTGGTCCAGTTATTCCTTATTCAGGCCAAAACATTCATATTTATCGGCTTCAAAGATTCTGAAAATGGATTCAGATTGGATTTTGGCAGTTCATTGTGCCATGCATTATTCATTCAGTTAGTCCGTTAAATCAGCCGCTTGCGAGACAATAGAGAAACAATAAACTGGCGTGATTGAAAATACTTCCCGAGCCAGCTGAATTTTAATAAATATCTTTGGCATTCAGACCTTTTGACTTTAGAATTTCGTACTTTCATTAAATAGAGTGTTTTCTTAATGCTATCCAAATTGTATACCTACCTATAAGTAGCTTTATATTCCGTTTTATGGAGTACGGCGTCGGTAGACGCGTCGTTATCGTTTAAAAACCAATAACGTATCATGTTCAAGGACTGTTATACCACAAAAGGCTCACAAAGGGGAAAAAGGTCTTCATTTTCCTCAACCAGTCATAAGGTAAAATAAAAACTATTTCTTGAAGCTTGAAAGTTTTTCTACAGACAATAAAAATCTTCAGCGCGTCGTTTTATTTGATACAAAACAACTGCAAGTAGCATTTATTTTAATTGTGAAAAATAAAGAGCAACTGTCGCAGATAGCCGCTGCACTATCATTAAACTTTTTACCGCGTAGACCGCTAAAAAGTGCCGTACTTATTCTGGCGGCGCCGCAGATAAATTCCACGATCGTATCTGGGAAGGCAATTAAGATAAGCGAACACTGTGCTGTCACTGTTGCTCAGTGTACGTTTAGCGGACGCACGCTCGATTTATGCCCTCCTGCCAGGATAACTGGCTTCACCTACGACCTAGCTGCATTACGTAACTTACCTACATCTGCTGTTACAGTGATAAACACATCACTATGAGTGATGACGAACTGTTGGACGGCTGGACCTCGTAAATCTGTTGTCTCGTAACTCACATTTTATGCACTTACGGACGTTTCCTTCCTGCATGTGGAACAAGCTGAAACTCTGAAAGTTTTTATTTTACTTACATAAAGGCAGGTATTTTAGTCTTGCGCGTTGAAAGCAAAATTATTATGCTTAAAACTTCCATTCGCCGCTAGAGCAACGGGCGGGTAAACGCTGTTTATGTTCTATGTTATTTCTACATCTTCTTTCCATTACCTAGGTGCATGAGCAACTAATAGCACCTACCTACGTCTAAACTTAGACTAACGCATAGATGTTGCCTTCTTTTTAAAAGACTTCAAAAAGGAGGAGGTTATCAATTCGACTGTATTTTGTTTTATGTGTGGTCACTTCTTAACTTTTTACTAGCTGAACCGATTTTGATGATACTTTATCGTCAAAAAAAACTTTTTTACAAAAAAATACTACCGACTTCCAAATAAGAAAACTACAAAGTGAAAAATAACTTTATTTTTGGAAGTCGGTGTCTTTCGTAGGTACCATTTTTTTTGCGTTATGGACACCGACTTCCAAAAATAAAGTTATTTTTCACTTTGTAGTTTTCTTATTTGGAAGTCGGTAGTATTTTTTTGTAAAAAAGTTTTTTTATTTTTCACTTTTTAGTTGTACCTACCTAATAGGCAAGTTGTTTAGTTAGTTTCCTATAACGCCAGAATAGATTACCCAAATATCATGTAACTTGAACAAAACCGATCAAATGAGAGATCTGCTTACCCCTTAAGAGCGTACTGGCGTGATGTTATGTTATGAAATGGTCTAAACAATAAACAGACATGCGATTGCAGCAGTCCCGAGAGTTTTGCCGCTATTTATTGAAGAGTTCTGTTGTATATCTTCGAAGTTCTTCATCAGATCTTCACCAAATTAAAATGGGACCAATTTCGGAACAAACTCTTTCAAACAAAAAAATATTTTTTTAAATCGGTCCACAATTGACGGAGATATCGGTGAACATACACAAAAAAAAAAAAAAAAAAACATACAAGAAGTCGAACATAGAACCTCCTCCTTTTTCGAAAGTCGGTTAAAAAGTATCATCAAAATCGGTCTAATAAATCGATGAACGCCGGCTGCTCGCACGAAAAAGAATGACTCAATGTAACGTTACGCTCAATGTAACGTTACGCTCAATGTAACATTACGCTCATTGTATCCTTATAATCGTAACGTTACAATGACGTTAATTGTATCGTTAAGAATGCAATCATTTCATCAATGTTTTGTTATGACGTTGTCACGTTAAACTATCGTCCGTAAACCGACTTTACAGACAACCATTTTTTTAATTTGAAAGAAGAATGGAAACCCCATTTAAATTTGGTGAAGATCGGATAGAGAACTTCGTATATATAACAGAACTCTTCTATAAATAACGGCAAATCTGCCGGGATTGCTGCAATCGCATGTCTCTTTATTGGTAACGCCATTTCATCACACAACATCACGCCGATACGCTCTAAAAGAGTAAGCAGATGTATACAGTTCACCCTGGTACACTCTAATTTCACCGGTTATGTTCGAGTTTTATATTATTCGGGTAATCTATTCTGACATAACTTTGTGCATTATATGTACCTTACTATAGAACTTGCTTATTAAGTATTACAACAATAAAAAAACCGGCCAAGTGCGACTCGGACTCGTGCACCGAGGGTTCCGTACAAATCTCAGCTTAAAGGCATTATAGACCTGAGTATTTGATATGAATTTCAATTTAATACCTCTACGCGTTCATGAGGAGAGGGGTAGTAAGTTTAAAATTATTAAAAATATTTTTATAATATGATGTAACTAAAAATTTACGGTTTTCGCAATTTTTCCTTTATTTGTGCTATAAGACGTTGCTTCGTACCAAATTTCAAGATTCTGAGTTCACGGGAAGTACCCTGCAGGTTTTGAATCCCATGCGAGTGTCGAAAATTTGCGGAAATATGCGGCATAAATGGCTGTATCATTTGATTGCGTTGGCTTAGAAGTTTGAATTTTTCACAGCTTTAAGGGACAGTAAACCTGAGTATTTGATATAAATTTCAGTTTGATCTCGCCCGCTCCACGCGTTCCTGAGAAAAAGGGTCTTGACAGACAGACGGACGGACAGCAAAGTGATCCTCTAAAGGTTCCGTTTTTTCCTTTTGAGGAACGACACCCTAAAAAGCGAAAAATAAAAAAAATACATTTTTAAATCAGAATCAAGTGAAACTTCTCATCACTGATGGCATTTTAACTGTCGTTTATTTAAAAAAAACTTTTTTGTTAAAATATAAAACCGTAGGTATGTGTACAACGAGTAAAATTGATTCGATAGTAACCTCCTAACCGCAGTTGCGTAAAAGCTTTGTTACTAAAACAAAGCTAAGTACTTAATATAATATTAGTTAGGGCGTACGATTTAGTTTACAGTGTAAAAGTTTACACAATGGTTCCAATGGTTCCCACACCACAACATTTGAAACCTAAACTATGTTCCAGTTTGAAATCAGCGTTAATATTGTTATACTTTACAGCCATCGAGGTAGGAGAAAGTAATAAATTTTACGAAGTAAGACTTTCTGACCTTTTGTTAACAAATGTACTAAGTACGAAGCCAGTCTTTGTTGGTTAGAGAATCCCTTTTACTGTCTACGCTTCTTATCCTTAAAGAAAATTCAGTAAGATAATGATGAATGAGCCTCCTTTCTCATGATAATATGTATAAGAATGATAAATAACACATCCCTCACTGTACAGCTTTTTTGTTCTTTATATTGATCTCTTTTTAATGCGTCGATGAATATGAAAACTATTAAGGACGTAAATTATCTGAGAGTAATGTGATGCTACCGAAAGTTGGTAATCTCTGGATTTAATCTCTTATGGACCAATAGCTTTGTGGTATTATACGATCGTGTAGGTACCTAACATGATTATATTTTGAAAGCTTTATTTTTGTTCTATTTTCGTGTAAGGGAAAATAATGTTGTTTTCATGAATTGCCTGATGCTACAAAAGATTGTACTGATGTTTGAACCAAATGAAAAGTTATTTATTAGGTATTATTAAAATCATCATCTGCCTAGCCTTTTTCCCAACTATATTGGTGTCGGCTTCCAGTCTTACCGGATTCAGCTAAGTACCAGTGTTTTACATGGAGCGACTGTCTATCTGACCTCCACAACCCAGTAACACGGTACCCCTTGGCAAGACTGGTGTTAGATCTCATGCTTCTGACTACCCGTAACGCCTGTCAAAGTTCTTCAAATGACAGCCGGGACCAACCGCTTAACGTGCTTTCCGAGGCACGGAGGAAACTCGGTATGTTGAAATGGTCACCCATCCACGGACCGACCTCATCAAGCGTTGCTTAACCTTGATGGTTGACCCGTGCGGCTGTTATTATTTAGACACGAGCTCCTCAGTATTATTAAAATCATTTAACAGAATTCTTCAAATTACACAGCTTGTTATGGTGTACGCAATCAATTTCTGTAATTGAATCACTCCAGCTCAATCTAATTAAGCTAAAGTAAACCTAACGTGGAAATGGGAAATCTCTAAAGACGGGCAAGATTATAAAGTCATACAAGCACCGTATAAAATAAATAAGTAAAAAAATCTAAGTTTACAATGTCAATTTGCAACTTTTTGATGTTATAATAAGGTTTAAAGTTGACTGTCGTTCTTACAGCTAATAATAGCAATTATCGTGGAGTAACGCGGTATGAGAGGTAGCATGTTAATGCACAGTGTACACGCAAACCACGGGTGCTTGGCCGCTCGAAACGTTGAAAAAATAATCCTATTAAAAATGTAATCACGTTTGTTGCAGGGGTACAGATTTAAACAAAAATGTTGGGTTTGAGCAAAACGAAACTGAATTGTAAATCGAGCATTTTAAATTCATGTCTTGAACAGGGGGATCGGTTCAATCTGCTCTCGAAATGAACGAGTTATCTCTCAAGGGCATCGCGTCAGGGTTCGAACACGGAATCACTTACGCCGCTTTGTTCAGACCGCGGCGCTCCCACCGCCCGGCGCGTTGGAGCGCCTCGCGCCTGTCAAACGATGATACGCCAAGAGTGTCACAAGGCAACAGTTTACATGCTAATGAATTCGCATTACACCCGATCCTGTTTACAACGCGCTAATATATTATGTTCCTAGTCCATATTAGGAACATTTAGGTGGGTACCTATAGAGTTTTCAGACAGATTTCGGCAAAATCGTTTTCAGATTCCTAAAGGGAGCTTCACATTAACATCAGGCAAATATAATTTAACTTTAACGGATGGCCGATGGGGCAGAAAGATTCTGGGGTGGCGACTGCGAACCGGAAGACATTGCGTTGGAAGGCGTCCCACCAGGTGGATCGATGACCTGGTGAAGATTGCGCGGATCCGCTGGTTGCGAGACGCACGGGACCGGTCAATGTGGTGACGCTTGGGGTAGGCCTATGTCCAGCAGTGGACGTCTTTTGGGTGATATGATGATGATGATGAAATATACTTTATACCAATTAAACGAGAACTTTTTTCCGGAGAGCATTCCTAACAGGATATCATCATCAAAACCTTATAACAGCTGATCACTTGTATCCTATCCATTGTAACCCTCTCTTCCAAAAAAAATTGCTAAGCAAAAGCAACAAGACATGCGAGATAACCGATTATTGTATTTAGAATCCCATGAATACAAAACAGAATATCTCTAAATGAATCTGAATATTGTCGAGCAACGCGTTTCAAACGTGTCACGTATGGCGGGACCTTTACAGCAATAAAATAATCGATGTCTACTTGCTATGCCAGTCGTCGGCGCGGGCGATCTGAGCAGAGTGTTAGGACGCGAGAACTTGCTCTAAACCGAAGTCGTTCGTGCCCTCGGCTCCAATCATCGAGTCCCAAGTCGGGAAACAACAACTGGGAACGAGCTCACTTCATTCGTGCCTTCACAACTTGGGGAATAACTTAGAAATTCAATTTGCAGATGGTGAGCGTTGCAGCGGCCTGCACACTACCGCCTATGCAACGAAAACTTAGACAATGGCGCCGATTCACTTGTTCACAAACTAAACTCGATATTTAAGCGGTTTTTATTTTTCTCTCCTTTGAAAAAATAAAGATAACTAACTCACAGTGTTGTCAGTTACTGAAAAACAATATATCACGGGCATATAACGCGATGATCTCGATTTCGGTCATATTGCAACGACCGTGGTCCCGGCTAGACTGATGGTGTCTCAATGTACTGGCTCCGTTGGGGCAGGAAATTCTTCCTCTACCCTCACATTTCTACACACAACACTGACCGTGATAAATCCGCGTTAAATGCCAGTGATATATTGTTTTTCAATTATGAAACGCGAACATTTTAAAGTTAATATTGTCAGTTACTGTTATACTGGAATGCTGAAAAGCATCGGAAAGTCAGTCTGGAAAAAGAAAACCTAACTGTAACATTAATATAATACCTAGTAGTTAATAAGTAAATAACAGATAAATATCTTAATATCAATCTTGTCTAAAGTCCATCTCTTGACACTTGTAGTAGGGAATTGTATGTAGTAGGGAATTATAGCAGTAAAATTGCACTTCATTAATTTATCATTCATCAAAACTACTCGGAAAGACACAAAGATTATAAACTAGGTTCATTTTGATGCAATTTAATAAAGACAATACGTTTTCCTCACAATTTATAGAGAGTCTAATTACGGTATTTACAAAAAAACCTGAAACATACGACGTTCGTGCTGACACCATTTTAACAAATTTATCATTTTTGCACGAACCTTTCCCCTCCCTAACCACGACAACTTTATTTATGATTGCTGTTGAAACAAACAAACTGGCCTTGTTTACTCAGATTTTCATTTGAGTCTTTATTAATTAATTTCCACCACTTCATTAGCCGTCTATTTCCCGCTTTCTTTTGTTTGTTTTATAATTTTCATTGTAGGAATTTTCTAAATTAAAATACTCGTTAATGAGGTCTTGCTTTCTTGATTAAATGTTACGGCCGCTGTACTCAAACGATGATTGGTTTACAAATTTGTTTATTAAAGAATTGATTGACCAATTAAGTAAGAAAAAACTAAACGTTGTGAAAACAAATTCGCAAAAATTCTGTGAGATTTTCGCGCTAATGGAATTACGAAAATGGCGTCGTAAATAGGGTTAAAAATAAGTTTATGTTTACTTTCAACGTTCATTTCGTTTTATCAGAACGCTGCACCACATCTAGTTGGCTTAAATTTTTCTTCGTGCTGTGTGAAAATCATGGTTTCAAATTCATCAAATTTGGCGACGTAGACAATGGCACTGATTACCACTTTCACAGACAAAACTTAAATTAGACAATTACCTGAATTTGTAAATTATTCTACATACGTGTACGTCATCGCTTAATATCTGTTTTAAAAATAATCTAACACGAACCCATCTATAATAATAACAATTTTAATGTAAGCATAAAGTAAGCTTCATAAATTATTAAAAATAAACTTGGCTGATGGAGCGAGTGTATAAAATGTCGCCAGAGTTCGCCGTAGTGTCATTCTGACTATCTGGAGACCATCAGTCTTTTACGAACCACCAATCTTTGTGATACTGTTATTTAGGCATATGATAGTGTGTAGTATCACAAAATGTGGCTAGCAAAAATTGAGCAATTTTTTAAGAACTTTCAAAATTATTGTTACAGCATTTATGTAATATTTTTACAAGAAAATCTGTTGGACGACTGTATCTCAAGGTAACGTAATACCGTTACCTAAAAGTATAATATATCCCATGTCCTAATGCAGGGCATGATCTACCCGTGAACTAAATATCATCCAAATCCGTCCAGCCGTTAAGCCGTTAATAACTAACAAACATCGAACAACCGCTGTAGATACTCGTACTTTTATCTAACTCAAACAGCACCGCGATACCAAACCGACAAACAGTAATCAACAACAAAAAACGACCCTCACGTTCACACAATACCAATTGTCCAATTCATATTCAAATAAACTGCGCAAAATCCACTGGTTAAAGGGAAAAATGTTGATAAATAATAAAGTTAATAGGCGTTTATCGGCGGGCAGCGACGGGCATTATTCCAAGCGATCGATGAGATCCATATTAATCACCAGGGACTTCGTAAATCGTTCAATGTCGTCTGCAGGCGTATTGAGTGCGAATCGTGCGACACTGTCACGACTATTTTGTCGCGCTACATAAATTAATGTAGAAAAACAAACAGTTCAATAAAACGTTTTAAACAAACGAGACAAGTATTTCATTCCGCTTATTTTTTGAGACAAGCAAAATATTGTATTTATGATCTCGCTTTGCTGAATTGAGGCATTGCGGCTAACTCATTTGCTTTATGAGCTTGACGCCTAGATATTGATCTATACCAGCTAAGAATTACGGGACGACATTGACCACATCATCGTTTACCAGCAGCTAAGATTGTGACCGAACGCAAGCCTGCTAGCCCAGGAAATAAAGACATTTGCTGCGAAAAAAATCTTAGCTAAGTAATTTTACCGGGATTATGTTTATTATGTATTAAGTAGTAATGTTGCCTGAAAAGTCCATAGAAATCGCATAACAGCAATTAAAATGGGCTATCAAAGGGCCCAAGAATCAGATTTAAGCTTTAATTTCGTAAAGTTTTTATTTTACTGTAATTTGTGTTCAGAGCAAGTTTACTCCTTGTGCAATTGTGCACAAAAAAGTCCTACATTAATGTTCATTAGTTATCGAGATATATACCTTAGTATTATATCAATCAATAATGTGCATACGTAAACACGCGTGCGGACTACAGAACCCTTATTACGTGGTCCGACACGCATTTTGACAGTTTTATAATCACGTGCACAAACAGCTATTTTCATCTTCTCAAGAGTCGCACTCACCTTTTTCTTCTTGACAAGCGAACACCGAGAGAGCTTTAGTTTTTCTTACTCCGACAGTTTATGGATTTTTTTAAAGTTTCAGCAAAAAAATATCGCCTGCGAATCTCGCAATTAGTGCGATGAGGGAGGGAGAGATCTGTAGCCTTGCTTTTACTTTATACAGATGACTTTTCCCTCCTCATCAAGTCGTAAAAACTGTTGCTTGGGCTTCGGTGAATAGGAAAATTATTCTTAGCGTCGCCATTGGGCTCATAAGTACTATGGAATAGTTCGTAGTTCAGCGATCGATATGTCTGTAGGTCGTGCATTACTGCCCGCTCGAGACCAATAGGTGTTTTATGAGGCTATAAGCATCAAACTTGCTAGTGCCATGGAGGCCTTCAGGAACGTAAGTGCTTGGCTACATTTACGTACTCTCTGTGTGAGTAGTGTTAACAAATGAAATGGGAAAAGTTAGGCGGTCTACTTTTATATTCATAAGTGGCACACGTTTGCAACTAGAATGTTCTTGTCTACTTACCGAATTGTTTGACCATACTTAGTAGTTCGTGAATCAAAAACATTAAAAGCGTAGTCCAATAACGTCTATATTATATTTATTTTTGTTTCTTTGGGATATAAAAACATTTTAGTTTTTCCTTGTAATAAATATCTGTTTTTCCAAGTCTGTGCGATGTATTCCACATATTCCGTATATCAAGGTCTCCGTTCTTGTAACTTTTCCATCGTATTTCTCTACGTAAATGCTAGCTGCTAATCCTAATCCTAACTGTTCGTTGAAAAACTGAAGCAAACAGGAGAATGGTGCAATAACTTGAGTAGGAAAGTACCGTAAATATTATTTTTTCATCTTTTTATTCGATATTGTCAGCCATTTTGCCATGTAACCGCGCTGATGGATGTTATATCGACGTGGAACTCACCGGCCTGTCTCGTCTTTTTATTTTGACCGGTTTTTCGTAGTTGTGAATAGGTAGGAGTCTGCATATTCGATATATAAATGATAAATGATTTTATTTCTGTAAATTGGTTTGTACAAACACTTTAAAATATCGATCGTATTTTTTAAAACTAGATGAGGTAGGCGTTTTTTATCTGACTACTCTGAGAAGAAAGGCCAAAACAAACTCAGAGGTCCCTTTTAAGGCCGTACCCTGACCAAAAAATCAGCATTAGATATGAGCATTCCTATTGGCCTAGCGGCACTGGTGGCACATGAATTACGGTAGTGAACACAAACATACACAGAGACACAGACACACGGACTGACAGATTTTAGAATAAAATCTTTATAAAATCGAATATTGGTCTTTTGAAAAAAATAAAACTTACAAAATGTTCGTTATCAAATTGTCTATCCATTAGTGTTACTATAAAAAATAATTAATGAACACTTTACGAGGAGATGCATGCTATCAATAATTATTTCACATTTTTATGGTTTTGTTGGAAGGAGATTAGTGACACATACCTCTTTAAAAAAAAAAGTGTACTACCATTTTAGAATCAACATTATGTAGAAAATTAATGTATTTTTATTAATTGATATTTCTTTTTAAATAAAGAGAAGATAGCTCTTAAAAACTGCACAAAATTCGACTAGCGCGGCGTTTCGGCGTTCGGGGAGGCGCCTTAAGGTTACACTAGTCGAAAATCTTCCATACAAACGTAGTCAAGGGATTATTCCACTGTTTGACGATGTACGTTCAAAATAAAAAGTGATATTAATTTGTTTCATCATTATCTAGCCCAGTATGGAAGCAAAAAAGTAAAAAAATAAAACATTTGAAAGTTATGAGCCTCGAAAGTTCCACATTTCGACACTAATTTTAACGCATTTTTGGGCGCGAATAGATACCATAAGAAGAAGGAAAATTGCAAAACGGCCTCAATACAGGGATAGATTAGTAGTTCAACAGATAGATTTAGTAGTTTTTTCATGATATCTAGATTGCGAAAGGTCTGTTTATAAAATTGCGCGCGCTCGGTTTCGTCCTAAATCATTATCCATTTCGCTACAAATTTGCAAAAGTGTGTATTCGTACGCGAACTAGCTTCCTACTGCTCATCACAGCATCTATTTCTTCCGCATGTGTTGTCGGTTGATATAAAATGCCTTTTTACCCCACGCACAAAATAGTTCGTGCCGTCGACTAGTGTACCCTTAAAGTCCAGACATAAACTTGGTTAGATCATGTGAAGACCATGTAGATTGGTGTCTGAAATGGTCTGTGAGGAAAGAACCAGCCAGTTTGAGTGGACCTGTCCAGTCGGTGCACGTGTTAGATTTAAGAAGGAACCCCAAATAAAAGTATCGATATTTACGAAGATAGCAAGCTTGGAATGTCAAGATGGTTGCTGGTTATTTACTGTGTATGTGATGTATAAGGGAAAGGTTTTATGAATAAAAGCACAGAAAGACAAGACTAGGTATTTATTTCAATTAGGCTTGTCAATTAATTCATATTGAGGCTCAGAGAGCTTACCGCCCGGTCGCTAAACTAGTTCTCGTGGAGAAGAAGGGCAAGAAACTCCACGGAAGCAACTATGGTTGTAAAAGTATTTATCTTTTATATCTTTTATAACCATATAAATATTGTTTATCACAATAAAGATCTAATTATATTATGGCCATTATATGATGAATCTTGTAACATTTCACAATGCTACATAATCAAAACAACAAGGATAAGGCAAAGAACATGACTAGCCCTTAAATCAATTTAACATCATTATGAATAAAGGCCACAACATGAAATAGACTTTCAACACAACCATTAGGTCGCAGTGTCGCATCAAGTTATAATATCAAATAACTTAGGTACGTGAAGCTTGTGTAGTCCATATTTCACACACTATCACAACATAACAACTGGTCTGTACTGAGGCCTTAGTGTGAGTTTTTACTCACGCTCAATCGCGTAAACGTTAACGCCAATTTGTATTGAAACTGGATAAGCACCGTCTGGTGACGGCAAGGCGAAACCTCTTTTTTTGTATACATTTTGACATAAGAGATCGTTAACGTTATCACCAGTGAGTACGTTAAAAAACTCGCACTAAGCACACTGGCTTGTAGTTCACAACAAAGTGTGTCAACTAACGAATTACACACGATTTATAGTAACGAGTCGACCTGTCAAATGTCCCCACCATTTTCTACATTTCTATAAATAATCTCACAATTAGGTCAATTATCAATTCTTGAGTAATGAAACCTTTTTAAAACGTATCAAGACAATTAAGGAATTGAATATTGCCTATTTAGTCATTCTTAATAAATATTCGAAAGAATATTGATACTAACTGACAGTCTTGTACTAATTGTCTCAAAGGACTTATACTAAAATGGCAATATAAAATCCAGGATACATCACAATGATCATTATAAATTACGTAATATTTTATAGGAATATCATCACTATGGTTTATATGTAAGTTTAGAGTTATTTCCTGTACACACAACAATATTTACTCAGGTGGGTACTCTAACAATTGTAGGTATTTGACAACACAATAATAATTTAGGTAGGTACTTAGACATTTGTCGGTAGATGCTTAATAAATATGACAGTTTGTATTTTGTAGCAAAACATTGTGCTTATAAAGTGAAAGTTCATGATTAAATGACGTCACACGTACTTCCAATACTTAACACACGCATTTGTTAGTAACCGTGCAGCTCATTTGTTCAGACCAAAATACGCTTTTGTAAGCATCAAAGAATTGTTTCATGTGTACCTATTCAATAGATTTCTATATGCAAAGAAAATAAAGCAGAATGAGAAGGAAAACATGCCTATTTATCCTCACTCAAACATAAGGGTTGTTTGATATTAGTAGTGATCATTTAAGTACTATGTATGACTAGAACTGGTCTAAATTAGTCTGTTCAAACAAAGGAAGGCTTCCAGAGTCGGTAGCATTGTATAAAGAAGACATAATAGATAAGCAATATGAATTATCTTTACCTTGAACTTAGTTTCCTGTTTTCTTCTTCTTATCTATTGATTAAATACTAGCTTTGCCCGTGGCTTCGCTCCCATCTGTCTGCCAACTACCTACCCTTCTTACCTACCTGCCTACTCTTCTTACCTACCTACCATTTTGTTTCTATAGTCGTCATTCTTTCGCGGAGAATCTTAACACCGCCATTCAGAAAATGACTTCAAATGCACAACGCCATTCAACTGTCCGAGTATCTGAATTGCGTGTGTTGTGATAATTTTACTTATTGAACACTTTAAATTTACCTAACTTTTGATAGAATTAACCGATTGCAATGAAACAAAAACTAGTAATTCTTCAAGTTACGCACAATTTTTATGTATACAAGTTATTTACATTGGTTTCGTACATTTCACGTGATGCGTGCACAGACAAACAGACAAAGATTCCAAAAATGCCGGAAATAGATTCTGTTGGTTATCCTTTAACACCCTGCCGATTTTTTTGGAAATATTTTCGATGTACAAATTTTACTTTTCTACAGATTTATTATATGTATTGATAACCTTATCAAAATGATAAATAAATGAATTAGGAAGCCTACTTACTACGGTAATCAAAATAACTTGTGTTACTAGATGTTTTTATAATCTACAAAGTGCGACAAGCTCCAAGCTCTTTATTTTCCACTTATTCCCATTATTCCAAAAATTTGAATAACAAACGCTTTGCATAATCCAATATTTTTACGTAACACAAGCATTTTCAGTCCCTTGATATATGTAGATATGTCTAAATAAACTGTCTTAATTTCCCCCGAGCCAGGGGTACTGAGCCAGGGATACTTACTACGCCAGCAATATCCGGCCGTCTCATTATGAAGCTCGTTGTCTTGAGACACTGTTCCGGCCCGGATCCGACGCCTGGCGAGAGGCGCTACATCAAATGCATAATACTGCACCAATGAGCCGAGAACATTTACTCATATTGCTGGCGTACTTTCTATTAAGGATTTTGCCCTTGGCTTTATTAGTAATGCTCCTACTTAGTTGTGTGGTTACTCTGCTCTTACTATCTTATGAAAGCACCGGCGTTGCAATTAAATTCTATTGAACATGAGCAATCAACATTTATACCTGCATATAGAACTTACAGCGAGCATCAAAGTGGCACTTAACTGCGGTGCTACTTCTCTTGCCTGGTACCTACCTGCATCAGCATTAGTAGTACAGCAAGCAAATTCCCAAACGTGTAGCGCTGGCTTAATTCACGCAAGAAGTCTTCGCTCGAACCGTTCCCTTGAGTGCTCTCTAAAGACTAGCTACGAAAAACTCCCAACCGCTTCGCCACTTGCACAATTTATGACGGTAGTTAGGCCAACGCAGCGCCTCTGTTACCGCAAACAGGTAGGAGCCATTGTAGCGACGGACACCCCTCCCCGCGCACCGCTCTACCAACATGGCCACCAAGGGGTCGCACAAAGGAAATAATGAGGGTCTATTTTAAGTAGTAGGTTTGCAGCCAAAGCAATATACAAGCGAGTTGAAGACGCGACGCGAATGCCTGATGAACTTTAATTACAGCGGCAGAACCAACGTGGAAGCAATTGCCTGCCTGGTGTATTAGCATAATCATTTTGTAGCCCTGCCGTGGTTAATTGATGTGAAATTGCTGATTTACGGTGCCAATTTTAGAGCAGTGCACATACTTTGATCTCAGTCATAATCATTTCAATATTACAGGGGTCGTTTAGCAATACGATCTCCCGGTCCTTGGGTTTTATTCGTCTATGTAAAAATATTGATTTCGATAAAATGGGTCAGATGAACCTTATTTTTATACGTCGTAAGCGTAACAGAGCTCCGGTTGCTTTTAAAATATAAAACCGAAATGATTTTGCCAAAATTATAGAGAAATTATGTGTGTGTTCAGCCTAAAGGCTGAGGGCATAAATAAAAACGTTAACGGCAAGATAGTTTTCTTCGGCAACCTTAAGTTTGAGAGATTTATAGCCGATTTATCAGTATAAGAATTATTTTGGTTAGTAAAGTCCTTTTATTTTGCAAGTTGATTCTGTTATGAAAATGTTCGTCATGGAATGATTAATTGGGAGTTCATTTTGTATCGCTGATTCCCAGTAAGATAATGAGCAACGAATATCATTATTTACCGACGAAAAAACAGAGATATTTTTTTATTTAACGTATTTAAATTGTATTTATTGATGTAATTATTTTTGAAAATACAACTTTATATACGTATTCATGAATATTTATATGGGACATGAATACGGCGAATAGAAACACTTCGATAGCTTTTTTTGATGGATAGTGTGCAGGACGTAGCGTGTTCATTGGCCCCGAGAAAAGAAGGGCGTAAACCTTCTGGCCATTGCCGCTGAACGCCCCATCCACATCAACGAAAACAAAGGTTCTTGGATGCCTAGCTGCAGCAGTGACGTAGGGTTGCAAATCGACTCTAACGATTCAACGATGTGTTGGCTGTACTTGAGTTATTTCCAGATTCCGGGTTGCCTACTTCTGGATCAGCACTCCTGGTGTCCAGGTTCCGAGGTTCAGCTCGACAGGATCGAAAAGGGATGTCTTCATAAGGGTTGAAGTCGATGAATTAAATGAAACACTAAGTTATTCAGTACACGGCACGATTCTAGGGCTCTCAACAATTTCTGAGACGTGATTCTATATAAGAATTACTTCTTATTTACTAAGACAAGTACAAGCGACTAGCTTTGGATGACTACAAATTCTATTTTGGGCCCGGGGGTTCTTTATACCCTCGCATCGTGCCATTATTGAGAGCCCCGCAAATTCTCGCCGAAAATAATTTTTATTTATGTAAAAAACCCTTATACATATTTGGTAAATAGGGTTACCGCACCCCTTCCATGGTGCTATCAATAGCTGGATTCCTTCGTACTGTAACACAGTAACGCCCCCTATCTATGTATCTAATCAATATACCTAATTTCCAGGTATTGATAGCTTCCCTAGACTATTTCCATGAAATAAAAGGACAATTCCCTTTATTTCCCAGTTAAAACCTTAATAGTTTTCAACCTAGCCTAAGGATATCTATAGGTTGGGTTGACCTGCTGGTGCCAATAGCAGGCTGTCTGTTGACGTCTAGAAAAAGCTTATTTTCGGGAATCTTCTATGGGATATCATCCCTTATGTAATGAATCTATAAATTCCTAAGTCATTTCACCGACTTTAGGACTTCCTACTTAGGCTAACCAGGCAATCACCGCCTATTATGGGGATTCTGGTAGCCAATAGACCACACTTTACATTTCTAGTGTTTATGTAAGTCTATCTAGGTCATATGCACATAAGGTGCCTTGATATGTACAAATTTGATAGCTGGTCACTTTCTTTGCGCCCAGCTATCAGAGAAATTAGATATAAAAACACTAATAAGATTGGGACAACACGATGGTGCGTTTAACGGGCCATCGGGAGGTCCCCAAAAATTCCTTATTTTCGGAATTCCCAGGGGTGTATAGTCCCGGGGAGTGCCAAAAACTGACTAAAAATTACATTTCCAGAAACCTATTTTCTGGAATTGTACTTAAACTACTTGAGCGATTTTCGCTCCAAAGTGATGGCTTGGTAGCTAGTCCAGCAAGCCATCCGAAAGTACTTACACCATGAGTACATCTATTCCCTTCATGGAGTTATTCCACCTGAAGGGTCTACAAATTTCAACGTTTTACGTTGTTTACATTTTTCACGACTGCTTATCTTGTTGACTATCCAAGCGATTCTTCCCATCTAGAAACCGCCTGGAAGCCCTTTTAGCAGGCTTTCCAATGGTAGTACTTTTACCAGTACACCTATATGTTTCTAGGTACTTAGGGCACCTAAAACCGTAAGCGATTGCCAAAAACCAGATAAACAGCAGTTTTTCTATTATATACTGACTTGATATCTCAAGTAAATGGGCTTTATATAAAAGACTACGCTAACTATGAGGTGTATATAGGCTTCCTGTCCCGGTCTAGGTCCCCCATATACCCTAAAATGACCTAAAACCATATATTTGGTGTTTGAGATATCAAGTCAATATTCCTATTTACATAGCAGAAACTATGTGGTCTTCACATAGTTTCATCATTATGTACTGATTTCATGTCCAGTACATAGGATAAGCCCTTAAAAACATGATTTTAATTACTATAATATTTTCAAAAACCACCAAAACTATAAATAACGTGTGGTTCCCTCTCACGGTTCATTCGGAACTAATCCGTCGCCGAGCACAGACGTATCGTATGACAGAAATTTATGTTTTTTACTATGATAACTCTTATCAGTATGCTTTCTAATGATTTTACTCTGTTAAGGGTGAACTATTGAACCCTATAACATACTGACAAACACTAAAAACATTATACTACTATCTCAAAAAATGTAGGTAAAATTTTAGTATAAATATAAACGTGCCTCTAAAATTCATTTTAGTATCAGGTGGCGCGCCGTGGTAAGCAGACATGTCTACACATACAAACTTCAATTTCTATGAACCATTTAGTATGGTTGATGACGCTTCGTCGCGAACATATCTCCCGCCGTGCAGTGCTGTGTCGACTCGAAGTGTTGTCGGCGCGGCGCTGCATTCCTTCGGTGAGCGACGGACGGCATTTCTCGGCTGCCGGCCAGGCCCACCGAGAGGACGGTCGCCGCTCCGGCATCTCTGGTTACTGGGGCAGTGGGACGAGTTTCTTCACCGGACGCTTCAAGGTACCGCCAAGCGTGCGTACCTCAGCGGTCCGGATTTCTCCGTCGATTCCTGGATACACGGCCACAATGCGGCCTCGCGGCCACGTATTGCGGGGCAGCTGGCCGTCGGCTATCAGGACAGGGTCACCCACTTTAAATCTGGGCCCACTACTATGTGGCTCCCGCCGGTTTTGGAGCTCCGGCAGGTACTCTCTGACCCAGCGACTCCAGAACATATCAGCGAGGATCTGTGATCGTCGCCATATTTTCCTGCTGTCTATATCTTGCTCGGTGAACGTGCCAGGTGTAGGTAGTCTGGCTGACCCACCGAGCAAGAGGTGATTCGGTGTGATGGATTCATCATCATCACCATCTACCGACACGTGTGTCAATGGTCGGCTATTTACAATGTACTCTGCCTCACAAATCAGTGTGGACAACACCTCTTCGGTGGGGTGTTTTTCTGTAAGTACATTGTATAGTGTGTTTTTTACACAACGAACTAGGCGCTCCCAGGCGCCTCCCATGAATGGCGCTGATGGCGTTATGAAGCGCCATACGATGCCTCTACGACTTGCCTCTGTTTTGAAGGCGTCTCGCAGCTCTCTGTCGGCGCCGTGCATGTTGGTGCCATTGTCTGAGTGTATCTCAGCTGGGCATCCTCTGCGTGCGGCGAATCGGCGCAGCGCCAATATGGCGGAGTCTGCGCTAAGGCTGGCGGCGATTTCAAGGTGCACCGCCCTTGATGTGAGACACGTAAATAGTGCTACGTATCTCTTCTGATGCTGCCGACCGACGGTGACGGATAGCGGGCCGAAATAGTCGAGCCCGGTATATGTAAACGGCCTCTTATGGTGAGCGAGGCGCGTTTTCGGATGGTCGCCGGTCGCAGGTACTGGTGGCTGTGCCTTGCGTATACGGCAATGCAGGCATCTTGCTATCACCTTCTTCGCTGTTGGTCGCATCTTCACGACCCAGTAGTGCTGCCGTACCTCATTAATTGTGAGTTCGGTGCCACTATGTTGTAGACTGCGATGTGTCCAGTCTATGTACAACTGCGTTATGTGATGGTCGCCATGTAATATAGGCGGGCGCATCACTTCTTCAGCTACCTCTTGCGTAGCTGCTATGCGACTTCTTAGTCGCAGCACGCCGTCGACGACCTGAATTTGTAAAGGTCGCAGCGAGCTATTTTTATTTATTTCTTCAACATTCGCTAACTCTGAAGCGAACGATTGTTGTTGTGCGACCTGGACAAGTATTTTCTCAGCTTCTTGGAGAAATTCTGCTTCTATGATTTGTCTGTTGACCTGGGTTGGTGCTCTGCATGCCTGCTTCTGCTTCTGTGCAGGTACAGCGGGCTTCTTGCGCCAGTCTGGGTCCTTTTCAGCGTTTTTTCTCGTCCGTTTATAGGACGTTATCTCTGTTCTATTTTTGCAAAGAGATATAAAACGCAGAACTGTGGCGGTCGCACGAAGCAGTCGCTCCCATCTGGAGAATCTGCTTGGCTCTGGAACGGCTTCTATGAAGCTCTTCTTGTCCCCTTCTGTGACAACGATAGTTTTTTCTTCTCCCGTGTCGTTTGTAGTCGGAGGTTTCTCTGTGGGCCATAATTCGGGCCCAAGAGACAAAAAACTCGGCCCGCAGTACCACTCGTGGTCCGAGTTGAACCGCAGTGGCACGTCACGGGTTGCTGCATCAGCGATGTTCATCTTGGTGGGTATCCATCGCCAATCTTCGACTTTGCTATTGTCTTCAATAGCAGCTATTCGGTGAGCAACGAAAGGTTTGTATACTCTCGCTCCTCTTCTAATCCAGGTCAGTACGGTCTTGCTATCTGACCAATACGTTACTGACGTGGGCTTGCAGTCGTGTTCACTCATCACTGCTGCGGCTACGCGGGTTCCCAATACCGCGGCCTGAAGTTCGAGTCTCGGTATCGAAAGCAGTTTCAGTGGGGCCACCCGCGCTTTCGCCATAACAAGGCTTATTAAGTGCTTGCCTTCCACGGTCGTGGCCCGCCAGTATATAGCGGTAGCATATGCCATCTCGCTTGCATCAGTGAACACATGCACCTGCATTTCTATAGCGTCGCTATATCCAGGATAGCATCTTGGTACGCTAACGTTTTTTAGTTGGCGTAAATGTTGTACCCAAATTTTCCATTGTAATGCTAGGTCAACATCTAGCCTCTGATCCCAGTCGACGCCTCGCCTCCATGCTTCTTGCAATATTTGCTTCGCCTTGATGGTTACTGGCGAGGCGAGTCCGAGTGGGTCGTATAGCGACGCTACTATTCTGAGCGCCTCTCGCTTGGTGGGCGCCTCTCGGTCCAAGATACCCTCAGGCAGACGCGCGAGTGTGAGGTTGAAACCCAGCGTGTCTTCGCCTGGCCTCCATATGAGGCCGAGTATCTTTTCCGACGTATCTATATCTCCAATGGATACCATCTCAGTTTGTATATGCGATGGGTCCATTTTTTCTAGGAGCTGCGAGCTATTTGAAACCCATTTCTTGAGTTCAAACCTCGCCTGTAGGTGTATTTTTCGCACCATACTAGCGACTTCTGCCGCCTTCTCGATAGTTCTATAACTATCTAGGTAGTCATCCATATAATGACTACGTAGTATAGCATCCACAGCTTCAGGGTGCTTCTCTATATATTTGTTTGCGTTCCAGTTCTTTGCAAAAATTGCTGTGCAAGGCGAACTGGCTGCGCCGAAAATGATGGACGTCATTCTATATTCTTCTGGCGCTCCTTCTCTGCGGTTTCCCCTCCACAGGTAGCGAAGCGCGTCTCGGTCTTGGCTCCGCACCTTCACTTGCATGAACATCTCCGCTATGTCACCGGTTATTGCGACGCAGTGGCGGCGAAACCGCATCATTACGCCTGGCAGCGACTGTAATAGGTCGGGCCCAGTTAACAGGAAGTCATTCAGTGACATTCCTCTCGATTTGGCGGCAGCGTCATGTACGATGCGAAGTTTGTCTGGCTTCATTGGGTTGAAGACATCGAAGTGTGGGAGGTACCAAGTTTTGCCCGGCGTGCTAATTGCGGGTGCCCTTTCAGCGTACCCTTTCGCAATTAGCGAGTCCATCTGGTCTGAGTATCTTCTTAGAAGTTCCTGGTTCTTGTCCAGCTTCTTTTCTGTTGAGACGAGCCTCTTCAGAGCTGTCTCAAAGCTATCTGGCATCTCAGCATGCTCATTACGCCAAAGCATGGCGGTTTCGATGTGTCCATTCTCTAATTGGACAGTTGATCGATTCAAAATGTCCTCTGCCCTTCTTGCTGGGTCAGAGGCGGGTCGCTGTGGGTTTATGCACAACGATTCTATGGCGAAATGTTCGCGCAACTGATGATCCAAATTGTCATCAGTTGTTATTCTATTGACATGATGTACTTGTTGTCGTAGTAAACTACTGTGCGCGCCATGTAGTGTCCAACCCATCGCTGTAAGTGACGCAATTGGTTGGTGTCTTGGACCTCTGCGAATCTCGCTGGCCAATAACAAATGCCAGTTGTCTTGGCCGACGAGTATTTTTGGCACGCCATTGTTGTACATCAACTCTTTTCTCAAGTCGGTTAAATGCTTGCAGCGTGCGACAACCCTATCGCTCACTGTTTGTTTTGCCAAGCTGAGTTTAGGTATAGTACGTGCTTTAAATTGTACCCTTCTCTCTTGCGGGCTAACCAGCGTCACCTTGACTCTTCTTGAGCATGGGGTGGTGAGCATGGTGTTGCCTATCGCACCGATCTTGAGCGGGTCCACAGGGCCCTCTGCCCCGACTTGCCTCGCGATGTCTTCATCCATCAGCGAAACGGTGGACCCATCGTCTAGGAGAGCGTATGTTGCTACCTCTCCCGCCGGTCCGATTACCCGGACCGGCACTATCTTGAGGTACGCCTGGCTCGATGGTGACCCGAAACTGGCCACCGTTTCCTGAGGATCCTTGCGGGATTCAGGAACATCGGGCTTCTTGTTGGCTTCCCTCTGCTGTTGCTTCTTCCTATGAAGAAGCCGATGGTGCGTATCTCTGCACCCGTCTTGGCCACACTGTTTTCTCTTACAAGTGTGGTTGCCTCGTCGATGTTGAAGGCAGCGATAACATAGATTGTGTTTTTTCGCTAGCTCCCATCTTTTCTCGACAGCTACGCCCCTGAATTGTGCACATCCAGTGGCGTAGTGATGTCCCACGTCGCAAACACGGCATTTTCCTACCGGTTGGTCCGTAGCTATATGCGTCCTTTGTGTGACGCGTCTGTTGGTGTTCGCCTCGGCCGAAGCGATGCCTTCGGGTGGGGCGAATGGACTACAGAAGTGTGCCTGTTCAGATATGAAATTACTGAACAATGAAATATCTGGCACCGATTGGTACTTCTCCGAATATGATCGGTACCATTGTGCTCGTAGCGAATTGGGTAACTTCTCTGTTAACAATCGCATAAGCTCCGCGTTCATAAGGTAATGACCCTTTTTTAACGCGCGGAGCGTGACTACAGCACCTCTTACGCGACTTGCAAACGCGCAGATGTCTCTTGGTGACTCACTGCAGCGCGGCAGTCCGCGTAATCTATCTGTTTCAGCTTGCGCTATGGAGTCTGGACGGCCGAACTGCAGCTCGAGTTCCTTCATGATGTCATCGGGCCTGGCATGTCCGATGAGTTCTGAGCTGACGGTTTCCATTGCACGTCCATGTAAGCTTCTCCTCAGCCTCGCTGTATTCTCGATGTCCGTAAAGTACGCTCGAGTTGTCTCATATATGGCCCGAAATGATAGCCATTCAGTATGAGAACCATTGAAATTCGGCAATGTCATGACGAATTTCGACGCAGAGGGGTTCGGTTGGTCCCGCTGTTCTATTTTCCTGTCGGCTAGCGACGCTATAGCGGACGTCAACTCCGTCAAGAATGGACGGAGACTATCCCTCTGACCTCCTGTACACTCAGCTGACGCTGCAACTGGAGGCTTTCGCACTTCTCTCTCCTTAGGATGCTGACCTTCTATTTGCGATTTGGTGGCGGCCGCAGTCAGGGGTCTATGCATAGAATTTCTGGTTCCCCCTTCAACGACGTTATCCTCCTTCTCAGGCTGAGGTTCTGGTGCCTCTTCTAGCCATGAACGCACGTACTCGTCATTCGAGTTTCTGTCATCCAAGTATTCAGCTTCGGAACCCTCTTCCTCCGCTCTCTGAAGTGCCAGTTGTGCAAGCTCCAACTTAATTTTGAGTAAGTCTTCGCGAGCTTTGTCTATGTTTTTTCGTGACCGAGTCACTCTAGTTGACGGCGGACGGCTATGTTCGATACGGGCGTCACCCCGGGTAGTCATCGGCATCGCTGTACGTCTGTCTTCTTCGGAAATCTTCTCTTTCTGAGAGGGTTTCAATGTTGTGTCTGAAGCTCCTTCTAATCTGGTTACTCTGGTAGAAACCGCTTGATCAGTTTCTATTGGTTGATGCGTCGGAGTGCTTTCAGTTTGAGGCGCTAGATGGCGCTGCTCGTCCGACGGCTCGGTCCCTTCGGTTGTGGAAGGTGAACACGGCGGCAGCTCATGTCTGATGCCAGCTGGCTGATCCAACTCCACGGTCCATGCCTCCGGCGTCTTGCCTTTGGATCTGGTTATCGGCATTGTTGTTGAAATATTTTCTTTTGAAAACTCGAAGTTAGTTTTCAAAGATAAGTCCCAGTTCCGGGCTTCAGCGTTCCAACCGACGATCTCCAGAAGTTAACCTCCACTTCGATTGACTATAATTCAATCTTCAAATAAAATATCACTAAAAACTTACGGTCAGTGATAAGTCTTCAGGAAACTTCAGGCATTTGCTATACAAGTTTATTTTTCCCATAAACGTGTATGTTCTATTTGATTGACTATAATTCAATCAAATTCTAAATCACCGAAAAGTCAAGGTTACTTTTCGGTGGTGATGCTTCATGAACTGCTTGTCCAAAGCATCAGAGCCGTGCATCAATCTTCAGAGCACGTATCTTGCTTGATTGAAGAAAATTCAATCTTCAAATTTATTTTCAGTGATAGTGCTTCAGGAACCGCATAGTCAGTACATCCGAACCGTATCTAAGTCTTCAGAGTACGTTTCTTCCATTCACTGACGAAAATTCAGTCTTCAAAATTTTCCTGAAAACATAGGGGTTGTTTTCAGTCATAAGGCTTCAGGAATTATTCTTCAATCATCAAGGATGCACATCAGCCTTCTAAACGCACGTCTTGTATTTTTCTGACGGGCGCTCGTTTTTTAAACAAATCGCTAAAAACATAAGGGTAGTTTTCAGCGATAAGTCTTCAGGAACTATTCTTCCGCGTCAAAGACGTAATCCAATCTTCTGAACGAGTATTCTTGGTTGAATAAACAAGCGTTCAGTTCTAGAACAAATCACTGATAACATAGGGTAGTTTTCAGCGATAAGTCTTCAGGAACTATTCTTGGGGCTTCAAGGATGCGCATCTGTCTTCATACAGCATTTTGCGGCTCACAGAAAATTTCTTCTATTTTCTTACAATTATTGAAAAAATAGGGTATTTTCAATAACTGTCTCCAGAATTTTACCTCTTGGATCCAGCGGCAAATAGGGCACGTAGGACTTGTTCCCTGCAGTGCACGTCGATTTTTGGTTTATTTGTGAAATTAATTTCTCCAAAATTCGAAAAATTAATTCCACCACTGTTTCTTCCTGACGTCCTGGGGCGCTCCAGACTTCGAATTTCGGCTCGAACGGGTCAACGTTGTGTTGCACGTAGCCGACTTAATATGCAGGCACCCAGTTGTTTTTTCTGGATCTGCTGTTCCCGACGTCCTGGGGCTCTCCAGGCTCCAAAATTCGGCTCGAACGGACCATTAAATGTGCAGGACGTAGCGTGTTCATTGGCCCCGAGAAAAGAAGGGCGTAAACCTTCTGGCCATTGCCGCTGAACGCCCCATCCACATCAACGAAAACAAAGGTTCTTGGATGCCTAGCTGCAGCAGTGACGTAGGGTTGCAAATCGACTCTAACGATTCAACGATGTGTTGGCTGTACTTGAGTTATTTCCAGATTCCGGGTTGCCTACTTCTGGATCAGCACTCCTGGTGTCCAGGTTCCGAGGTTCAGCTCGACAGGATCGAAAAGGGATGTCTTCATAAGGGTTGAAGTCGATGAATTAAATGAAACACTAAGTTATTCAGTACACGGCACGATTCTAGGGCTCTCAACAATTTCTGAGACGTGATTCTATATAAGAATTACTTCTTATTTACTAAGACAAGTACAAGCGACTAGCTTTGGATGACTACAAATTCTATTTTGGGCCCGGGGGTTCTTTATACCCTCGCATCGTGCCATTATTGAGAGCCCCGCAAATTCTCGCCGAAAATAATTTTTATTTATGTAAAAAACCCTTATACATATTTGGTAAATAGGGTTACCGCACCCCTTCCATGGTGCTATCAATAGCTGGATTCCTTCGTACTGTAACACAGTAACGCCCCCTATCTATGTATCTAATCAATATACCTAATTTCCAGGTATTGATAGCTTCCCTAGACTATTTCCATGAAATAAAAGGACAATTCCCTTTATTTCCCAGTTAAAACCTTAATAGTTTTCAACCTAGCCTAAGGATATCTATAGGTTGGGTTGACCTGCTGGTGCCAATAGCAGGCTGTCTGTTGACGTCTAGAAAAAGCTTATTTTCGGGAATCTTCTATGGGATATCATCCCTTATGTAATGAATCTATAAATTCCTAAGTCATTTCACCGACTTTAGGACTTCCTACTTAGGCTAACCAGGCAATCACCGCCTATTATGGGGATTCTGGTAGCCAATAGACCACACTTTACATTTCTAGTGTTTATGTAAGTCTATCTAGGTCATATGCACATAAGGTGCCTTGATATGTACAAATTTGATAGCTGGTCACTTTCTTTGCGCCCAGCTATCAGAGAAATTAGATATAAAAACACTAATAAGATTGGGACAACACGATGGTGCGTTTAACGGGCCATCGGGAGGTCCCCAAAAATTCCTTATTTTCGGAATTCCCAGGGGTGTATAGTCCCGGGGAGTGCCAAAAACTGACTAAAAATTACATTTCCAGAAACCTATTTTCTGGAATTGTACTTAAACTACTTGAGCGATTTTCGCTCCAAAGTGATGGCTTGGTAGCTAGTCCAGCAAGCCATCCGAAAGTACTTACACCATGAGTACATCTATTCCCTTCATGGAGTTATTCCACCTGAAGGGTCTACAAATTTCAACGTTTTACGTTGTTTACATTTTTCACGACTGCTTATCTTGTTGACTATCCAAGCGATTCTTCCCATCTAGAAACCGCCTGGAAGCCCTTTTAGCAGGCTTTCCAATGGTAGTACTTTTACCAGTACACCTATATGTTTCTAGGTACTTAGGGCACCTAAAACCGTAAGCGATTGCCAAAAACCAGATAAACAGCAGTTTTTCTATTATATACTGACTTGATATCTCAAGTAAATGGGCTTTATATAAAAGACTACGCTAACTATGAGGTGTATATAGGCTTCCTGTCCCGGTCTAGGTCCCCCATATACCCTAAAATGACCTAAAACCATATATTTGGTGTTTGAGATATCAAGTCAATATTCCTATTTACATAGCAGAAACTATGTGGTCTTCACATAGTTTCATCATTATGTACTGATTTCATGTCCAGTACATAGGATAAGCCCTTAAAAACATGATTTTAATTACTATAATATTTTCAAAAACCACCAAAACTATAAATAACGTGTGGTTCCCTCTCACGGTTCATTCGGAACTAATCCGTCGCCGAGCACAGACGTATCGTATGACAGAAATTTATGTTTTTTACTATGATAACTCTTATCAGTATGCTTTCTAATGATTTTACTCTGTTAAGGGTGAACTATTGAACCCTATAACATACTGACAAACACTAAAAACATTATACTACTATCTCAAAAAATGTAGGTAAAATTTTAGTATAAATATAAACGTGCCTCTAAAATTCATTTTAGTATCAGGTGGCGCGCCGTGGTAAGCAGACATGTCTACACATACAAACTTCAATTTCTATGAACCATTTAGTATGGTTGATGACGCTTCGTCGCGAACAGATAGATGCAAATTCCGAGGCCGTGGTAAAAATGATGAGATTCTTATTGTTTCCTGAGTGTATTTTAAATTCAAATCAGACAGAGGAGAGTTTTTGGACGCCACCTTGGAAAATAATACAAGAATACTTGAGTTGCGGGAGGTGAATATAAATTGTGACAGTTTTATCCCGGTTCTCTTGAAAAAGAAAATTACAAAAAAAAATGCTAGGTGCTGACAGTTATATCACGCGCGGCCCTGTGGGATTACGATTCCACGAGACCTCGCGTAAAACTGTCTGTATGTCTGTAAAAGGTAATCTCTGGCATTTCTAATCTGATATCGAAAAGTTTTTCACTGGCAGGTAAGTACACTACTTGTTATAGATATGTCACAGGCTACTTTTATTCCGGGAAAAATGCACAGTTCCCTAGGATAGGCCACAGGAGCGAAACTGCGCTTTGGAGCGTGCAACTAACTTGATATTTTTGATTGACCAACCTTGTCATTTCAAAGGAGCCTGATAATAGTTTAATTAAAATAAATGTTTTTAATTGTGATAAATTTATGAAAATAATTCCAATCAATCCCAGAAATATCAATAAGTCGGCGGATGCTTTCTGGGATTGATATCAGAATCAAAATCAGAAATCAAAATAATCAGGAATCAGAATATCAATCCCAGAAAGCATCCGCCGACTAAAAAAGCGGCGGGATATCTTCGACCAGAACAGTCAGCCAGAAGAATGACTTTGTAAAGATGGGCCAGGCTCCATTGAGAGTAGCGCCTAACATGCCATCCGAACCATCTCATCTGCTCATAGTCTGAAAGACTGATCGTGATCGCAAGATTAAACAGACAAAAAAAAATATTGATATTCGTAACACATGCACAGTGTTCCTGTTAGTTTTTGCCTCAGGTAAGACATACGTTATTTTGTATATTTTTAGACCGTTTATAACCTTTATAGATGGACAGATAGACTGGACGATACAAAAAGGGTTCCGTTTTAGCCAATTGGGCTAGGGAACCCCAGAACCCCAAAGCACCCGAGTATTATTATCTTACCTATAATACTCTATACCTATACGTAAATCAGCCCATATTTGAAATATTCAATAAACAATTGAAAACATACACAAACTCACAGCATTTTCCCATGGGGGTAGGCAGAAATTACAGAACGCCACCCACTACGATCTTTACATACTTATTTTGCTTCACTTACGTTCATACATCTAGTCATACACACGCACGCCGGTTTTGAGTACTGCGCACCTGGCCTTTCTGAAGAACATCACCAGTAAGGTTTATGTCCTTTTAGAACGTACGCGTTACGCAAGGGGCGATCCACTCGCGTCTGCCTTGTAAATAACTTTTGTTAGTCGCCTTCCATTCATCCTCTCAACATGCCCAAACAATCTTAGCATACTCTTTTAAATTTTTGTCACAATTGAAAACACAGCACTAAATGACAGATTTTTTATTTTCAATGCGGACAAATAAATACCTACCTATGTAATATACATTGGCACACTGGTAACTGCAACGGCGTTCAACGTGAACTACCATTCAATTAAACTCCATAAAAACTCATCAACGGCTAACAATTGCATAAAATACAAGAATAATTAGTCAACTAGCAAGTTCCCGACGAATACATTACTATCACAACCGCTACCACTTTATTTTTTCAGCATTAAACCCAGCTAAAGCTATGAGAAATTGTCCTCAGGAAAATTCATATATTTTATCCTATATTTTGCATAGCAAAAACATAATTTTGCAGAAAATCTGAAACTATCACGAAACAGCGCTAATATTGTGGAAGATTTATTTAATTCTTTTGATAAATGATCGTTTTAAACATTATGTATTTGTAATCTGAACTGCTATTTGTCATAAGTTGTTCATTTCAAAGGTGTGACTAGATATATCGAGGCGTTTAAACATGGCACCGGTCTTATTGAACGTGAACTCATCTTTATCTTCATGCCCGTATCCTAGTTTATTTGGGGACTCTGCGGTCCGTCTGTCTGTCTGTCACCAGGCTGTATCTCATGAACCGTGATAGCTAGACAGTTGAAATTTTCACTGATGATGTATTTCCGTTGCCGCTAAAACAAAAAATACTAAAAATAGAATACAATAAATATTTAAGTGGGACTCCCATACAACAAACGTGTTTTTTTTTGCTGTTTTTGCGATAATGGTACGGAACCCTTTGTGCGCGATTCCGACTCGCACTTGGCCGGTTTTTTCTTTTTAATCATCATCTTAGCACCCCTGTTCTATACATTACCACTACAGCAGATATTTCAAATCATAAAGAATTTGAATTTCGAATTTTATAAAATATGTTGTTATATTGTGATTTTTTTTCGTAGACTAAACTGATGACAGCTGCCAATGACCTTATTTTCATAAAATGTTGCAAGCGCGGAGCATAGTGTTGTGGGTAAGGCTCAATCATAAGTGATTCATCGAATCGATGTGACGTGATTCCTCAATTCATCATCATCATCATCATATCAGCCGAAAGAGGTCCACTGCTGGACATAGGCCTCCCCCAAGCGTCGCCACATTGACCAGTCTCGTGCATCCCGCAACCAGCGGATCCCCGCAACCTCACCAGGTCATCGGTCCACCTGGTGGGAGGCCTTCCAACGCAACGTCTTCCGGTTTGCGGTCACCACTCCAGAACCTTTCTGCCCCATCGGCCATCTGTTCTGCGAGCAATGTGCCCTGCCCACTGCCACTTAAGTTTGGCAATTCTTCGGGCTATGTCGGTAACCCTGGTTCTCTTGCGTATCTCTAAATTTCTGATTCGATCACGCAACGACACTCCGAGCATAGCCCTCTCCATTGCCCTTTGGGTGACTTTAAGCTTTCTGATGAGGCCCATTGTAAGCGACCACGTCTCAGAGCCATATGTCATCACTGGCAACACACACTGGTCATAGACTTTCGTCTTCAGACACTATGGAAAGTTGGACGAGAAGATACCGCGCAACTTCCCGAACGCTGCCCAGCCGAGTCGGATTCGACGGTTGACCTCTTTCTCGAAGTTGGCCCTACCCAACTGGATCGTTTGTCCCAGGTAGACATAGTCGTCCACAACTTCGAGTGTAGAGTCTCCGACCTTGATAGGAGTGGGTTTAACATGGACATTCAACATCACCTTGGTTTTGTCCATGTTCATTCTACGACCCACTCTTTCGGAAGCTCTACTGAGGTCATCGAGCATTGTACTGAGGTCCTCCAGGGTCTCAGCCATAACCACTATATCGTCGGCAAACCGAAGGTGAGTGATGTACTCGCCATTGACGTTGAGACGTTGATGCCGAGCCTTCTCCAGTCCAGAACCTTGAAGACATCCTCCAGTGCAGCGGTAAACAGTTTCGGAGAAATGACGTCTCCCTGTCTCACACCTCGCTGCAGAAGCTTTCCCCTCAATTAATTCCTCAATTAAATTTTACTAATTGGTGTAAATAAATGTTTTGTGAATATAAATGTAATATATTTAAATATAACAGTGCTAATAAACATAGTTCATAAAGTTATATTGTAATAAATAATAAATCTATACTATAATACTATAAAGAGGTAAAGTTTGTGAGGTTGTAGGAGGTGATCTCTGGATCTACTGAACCGATTTAGATGAAATTTGGCATGGAGATAGTTTGAGACCCTGAAGAGGACATAGGATAGTTTGTATTCCCTTGGGATGATACAACACTAAATACACAGGCGGAGCTGCGGGCAGAAGCTAGTCAACAATATAATTAATGCTATCTA